>OY282559.1:350357228-351624728 GCA_958295665.1 Tipula vernalis
GTCATGATTTAAATTCAATCCGAAGAAGGGCCTTCCTTCTACAAGCTCCATCATATCAAAATGTGTCAAAAAGAAAATTTTAATTTATAATACAAATCGTTTTCATTCAAAAAAATTAAAAGGCCATCGACATTAACTGAGATTATTAAAAACTGATCACTTGTTGCGTTATCAAACTCACGGATCATAACCAGATTGCTTTAAACCCAATTTCTTTAAAGTCTCATTCAGCTTCATATTGTTCAACATGTTTAAAATTAGTTTAAACCTTACATAGATTTTTTCAAACGTAACACGCTGTTTATGGACAATTCACCTTGAAGAAATTCCGTTACAGCGTTCAATCGTTCAATGTGAAAGTCAAACTTTAAAGACGAAAGCCAAAACCGTAGAGAATTATATCTTATAACAGAAGAATAAGTATCCCCAGACTTGCTTTGTAACGTAAGACTACACCAGTCGCATGTCGCTTCGTTTGAAATACCCACATTAAATTTAACGCTTTTTTACCACTAGGAAGATCCACAATGCCTCACGTGTTATAACCTTTTAAGTTTTTAACAAACGAAAATCTTCATCGTATATGTTTCTGGATAAATGTTATCGTTTGTATACGCCAATTACAGAATAAGGTCTTTGAATTTAATCTGGTTTGAAACTTTTGTTGATCGACGCAAACTGCCTTCTTCATTAATGGCAGCCGTACTCTAGGTTTGTCATTATACATTCGACTTATTATCATCGTTCGATAACTCTGGCATCACACTATCGACATCATCAGCAACCAGCATTGGAGCAACACCTTGCCCATCATGATCGCGATTTACAAATAAAGTCTCCACTAAATCTCCATCATCTATGAATTAACAGCGCCGGTCAACTTAGTTGACGCATATTTACTTCTGAATTTTTTATATCTTCCAGGCACTGTAGAGTGATGCAAAATTACACTGAAAACATTTATTCTATACCAAAATCCGTTCAAAAAACCTTAATCTTTTTATTTGTTTGATTTTCAACCTTATTTGAAAATATCAAGAATTTGGACTACACACCTGATGTGTTGAATCAGGTTCAACATTTCAGTCGTAAATTCTTGTCGATGCGATGAAACAACTTTCACTTTGATTTGTCTCACTTAAACTGAGCATTTATTCAATTCTCAATGCTACCGCAAACATTTGATTGTATTATAAATCAAAGGTTTATCTTCTACAAAATTAAATTGATTCCCATTTTCTATCATTTGTCCAACTGATAGCAAATTATAATTTGCACTTAAGCAAATTTAATTTGGTTATATCTAATATATACAAAAATATTTGTTGATGAGTATGTTTCACCAGAGACAACAAACCGATAGTTCCTCTTAAGATTTTGTTGAACAGCATAAGTTATGTGTAAAATAAATTTTATTTTTGTCACTACCTTTTGCTTTGTGAGTGTTATCCTGCCATGATTTTCTTTGGCAATTTTTTTTTCATGTGGCCAAATTCCCCACATTCATAACATATTGGTCTTTTTGATTTGCACATCCCTTTTGTTTCGAATGAGTGAGTTAATGTTTTGCAACAATTTCATTTTTATCATTTCCGTTTATACCTCTAGTCTCGATTGCCATAACCATAGGCTGAAATTACCAATCCACTCATCGTCCACTTTAATTGCGATCGAATTAACCTTATGAGCGGTACCAACGATCTTGATTACATATTCAACAGCCAAAGCTTTGTTATTATCAATTCTCTTAAACATTCAACTCTTCTTGTAAGTCTGGAATCATCAAATGTCGATATCAAATTTTGCTAAGTTTCGTAGTTTTCGCTCTTTCATATATATGTACATACAAACTACGATCAACCTATAATACCTGCTTCGTTTTCGCTGGAGCAAAATTATCCTCTTCGGTATTAGTACTCTCGAAATTTCCCATAATCCATCCAGCACTTACAAATTCTCGACAAAAAATTTCCATTCAGTAAAAATTTTAAATCAACTCGATTTATTTAACCGGGATTTTAAGGAATTGCTGGCGTCGTTACGCAAATTAACAACAACCGAAAAAGGATGAAAATTAAAAATTAAATTAAATTAAAATCAAGATTCTCGTGAATTGAGAAACTTCGGTTTTTTCTATTTTCCTTTTTTCCTATGCTTTGAATTTACGTACTCTCTAAAAATGATACAAATGTGCATTTCACTCCGGAGTTTTTGGTGTCTGTTCAGGAATCAGGACCATTAAATGTTAGGCATAAGCAACATTGTTATCCTCAATGTCATAATGAGCAGGAACTTAGATAAATGTGACACTATTGCGGGAGGGAAGTAGATTAATGAAGCGTTAAATTAAAATTCTTAAAGTAAAAAATTATTCTTAGAAATGTTATTTAAAGTCGCAGCCAGACGAAAGTGGATGAATATGGGCATTTGTGTAATAATCGCCTATTAAGAGAATGTCAACAAATACAGTCTTAACAATGGGAGAAAGACAAAATCCCGAGAGTCAAAATCCCGAGGATACAAAATCCCGAGGATACAAAATCCCAAGGATACATAACCTTGAGGATTCAGAATCCCGAGTGTACAAAATCACGAGGGTACAAAATCCCGTGGATACAAAATCCCGAGGATATTTAATCCCGAAGATACAAAATCCACAGGGTACAAGCCTATGAAAATTCCAAAATCTAGTTGTTGCACAATTGGTACAATTTTCCCTTGACTTAAAAAATTCTTTCTTAAAGATTCGTATACACACGAAAAATCGAACATCGAAAATAGTGATGGTTATACAACAAGATCGTAACGACGATATCCCGTATTTTAAAATCCCGCTTAATTAAAATCGCGCCCAAAAAAATCCAGCGTTTTTAAATTCCATTTTTTCATAATCCTGCTTAAAAACCTCAGTTCCGCAAAAATGAAAATCCCGGTTTTGATTTTTATTTTACTTTAAATTAAAATTTTCCTTCCCCAGAAGGAGCGGTCCTCGGGATTTCCTTGGGATTACGGGATTTTGTACCTTCGGGATTTTGTAAAGTCGGGGTTCTATACCTTCGGGATTTTGTCCCTCGGAATTATGTCCCGCGGGATTTTGTCCTTCGGGAATATGTCACCAACCCCTTAATAATTTTAATATTGGTTTGTGTGCACACGATTTGTGACTTGGACAAATCTCCAATAACGGTCCGCATTCCTCATTCGTCTGGCTGCTGCCTCATTCGTCTGGCTGCTGCCTCTATTCTCCTAAACATTTATTTCAGCGCTTATAAATTCGAGACATTATTAGAAGCTTTGCTTTATATTCGGTTTATTAAACAATTTCGCTTTGAATTTATTTTATTCATGTAGTCCGCAATTTTATTCTTTCATTTTTCTCTTACCTCTCTACAAATTTGATGTTTGTGAATTGACCAAGCTGCACTAAAATCTGTTACAGGTACATATATACATATATAAACATTTTTTTTATTTTTTTTTTTTATTTAATTTTACAACTGATTTACAAATCATTTAGTAATTTATCTTTCTTAAATGAACATTCACATTTGACGGGCAGTAACCCAATGGTTACTCCCGTTTGAATTTACATAGTAATTATTTTTCTCTAACCTAATTAAATACAACTGTCCAATTCCAAAGGTTTCTGCCTTTGAAGTCTTCTTACTGCATTGGTGGTATCCAACAAACTTCGTATGTCTGCATTTTATATCCGTGAATTTTGTATTTCTTCACTTACATATTCCATGTTTAAGTCCCTATGGAGGTTATCATTTCTAATGTACCATGGTGCGTTTACAATGCCACGCAGCACTTTGTTTTGAAAACATTGTATCATTTGTACATTTGTCTTCTTGGTACAACCCCAAAGTTGAATACCGTAGGTCCATACTGGTTTAAGTATTTGTAGATAATAGCAGTTTGTTATGTATTGTAAGCTCAGAGTTTCTACCTATTAGCTAATACATTTTCCTATATTTGATGTTCAATTCTTCTTTTTTCTTTTTAACATGCTCTTTCCATCTAAGCTAGCAATCGAGAGTCATGCCGAGGGATTTGGCTGTATTTGCATTTGGAACCGGCCTTAAATTAAGTTTCACTGGAATCCAGTTAACTTTCTGGTTTGTGAAGTTTACGTGAACCGATTTTGCTTCGTTTAGGCTAATGCGCCATTTCTTTGTCCAACTACTCACTGTGTCGGTTGTTTTTTGAAGTTTGGTCGTTGCTTCTGAAATACACTTTCCAGTCGCCAGAATAGCTGTATCGTCTGCAAATGTTGCTATGATGGCACCTTCTGTATTTGGCATATCTCTGGTGTACAGGATGTACAATTTAGGGGACAATTTAGGACCCAGTACGCGACCTTGTGATATGCCTGCTGATATTCTCTTTAGTTCAGAGTACTCTCCGTTATATTTTACACGGAAATGTCGGTCTGCGATATAAGATTTAAGAATTTGATAGAACTGCTTAGATAGATCTCGATGCAATTTAAATTCAAGTCCTTGGTGCCAAACTTTATCGAAAGCTTGTGCTCCATCTAAGAAGATGCTGGAGCATATCTTCTTATTCTCAAGTGCGTCTTCGATTATATCCGTTATTCTGTGAACTTGTTCTATCGTAGAGTGATTTGCTCTAAATCCAAATTGGTGTGGTGGAATCAAATTTCTCTCTTCTAATATTGGCTTGAGTCTCTTGAGCAGTAATTTTTCAAATAATTTTGAAATTACAGGAAATGGTTTGCCTGGTTTGGGGATTATAATTACTTCAGCAACCTTCCATTGTCGTGCGGCATATTTTAGTCTGAATACAGCATTGATAATTTGAAGCAATTTTCGTAGTCCCTACTCGGGAATGGCTTTTACGACTTGTCCAGTAATTAAATCATATCCTGGAGCTTTTTTTGCGTTCAAATTACACTTGATCTCATTTTTTAATTCCTGTAATGTTACACATCGAATATTATATTCATCAATTTTGCTAACTGTTATTATGTTTTCATCTGCTGTTTGCCTAGGTAACGGTTGAAATGTGTCTTCCAAGTGAGCCGCAAATAAAATAGCTTTTTGCTTGTCGCTTTTGGCCCAGGTTCCTTCCCCATTTTTAATAGGCGGCACATGCATTTTGGTTCTTTTTAATCCCTTTGTTGCTTTCCAAAGAGAGTAATCAGTATCTTTATGTTCGGTGAGACCATTTAAGTACTTGTTAATAGTTTCATTCTTAATTTCTTTTATAAGTTGTTTTAGTTTATTGCATAGAAAATTGAGGATTTTTTAGTTTTCCGGGGCGCGTATCCTTTGCCAGGTCGTTTTTGCCTTCCCTTTCTCTCTAATTCTTGGAATAGCTCCCAGTTAGTTCTATTGTTTGTTAATTTAGGCAGGTTATCCTTATTAATTATCATTGTGCTGAGAGTCATGATAACAGGTGTATGATCGGATTATATCCCTTCGCTGTTTTCGATGCACATGTAATCCTTGAAGATCCCTTTCGTTACGTAGAAATCAATGAGATCTGGTATTTTATTTATATAAGCAGGTCAGTATGTTGGTTTACCTCCAGAGTGGAACTCGCAGTTATTTATTCGTCCGGTTTCGAATAGCTCTTTTCCTTTATGGGTTGTAAGTCTTGATCCCCAATAGGTGTTTTTGGGGGTGGGCTTCCGCATTGAGCTTTGTTGCTAGAGCTCTATATGTATCGGAATCTGGTGTATTGATTTTCCACAAGTTATTGTTTAGTGACACTACTCTATATTCCTTAGTGGTTACTGATTTCATTACAGATTGTATACTAGCAAATTCTGTTATGCCGATTACATTAATTGGCGGAGGAGCCTTTTCTTTCGGTACAACCTTTTGTTGCTGATTTTGTTGCTGTTGCTGATGGGCTAGTTTGGTATTAGTATCACGAGTTACTAATACATTAGTTTGCGAATGATCTCCAACTTCAGGCGAGAATTCTGCTTTTCGTTTTTTGGTAGGTCTTTTCTTCCTTTTCAGTACCCAATCTGTTTCTCTCATGAGTTCCTCTTCATCAGTATGGAACTCATTGTTATAACTGGTGTGAGTACTTGCTTCATTATAACAAGTTAGCGGGTTTTCAGAAATCTCCATTGGTTTGGGCTTCTTCAATTCTTAATTTTTTTTTTTAGTTTTTCAATTTCGCTTCTTAGTTTGGTTAAAAATACATCTACTTCACTGAGTTTTCGACAGAGTTCAGCAGTTAGCATGTTTGTTTGGTGATCTTGACAACATTGAACTTCTTTCTAATGGATTTAGCAATGATTGGCTCACCCCAGAATCCATTGAGCCAGCCTCATAAGAGGGTGGACTAGCCAACTGGGGTAGTTGGTTTACCACCTGGGGTATTTACTCCTTTTTCTGTTGTATTCATTGCTTAAAACTGGTTATGTATCAACTACCAACCTAACCAGTACAAGTTGGTAGTGGGTCATTGAAGAGAACATCATTTGCTGTGTTCTCGGTGGTCGGTTATTCCGCCGTATCTCGGTCGCCAGAGCCTCGTTCGTTAATTACCAGGAAGTACCACGTGCAGATGAGGTTGACATTTGGGCTAATATATTAAGACCATCTAAACCGGCCCCCCTTATACCCCCATATATATAAACATGACGTAAAATTTACAAACACATTAAATTTAAAATTTTACATGCGACAACTATTATCTTTCAAAGTACAATCACCCATTCAACGTAATTACTATTTACTATTAAAGTTTCCCTATACATATACATAATATGTACGAAGTTTTACGTGACTCGGAAGTCGCGACATACAAAACTACGCTCGCGTGTAGATGGTTTGTTATCAAAAAGGTAAAAGCACAACATGGTGTACTTGCAAAGCAATAATTTGGTTTACAATTTAAATTATACACAACCTTTATCCATAAGATTTTCGAATGTAATAATTCCGATTGAATTATGATGATTATTTTATGTAGTAATAAGAATAAGATTTGTGTTATTTACCACAAAGCGCGAGTAACACAACACCGGATTATAATAATAAATCTGTCTACATGCGTTTAAAAACCACATTTTATAAACAACACACGTTTAATGGTCAAATCAAGTAACATAAACATTTGGTTTAATTAATTTCTTCGCACAAAATAAAAAACATAATTTGCCAATGGCAATTTTAACCTTTATGGAAATTGCATATGTAGTAATAATATGCAAATAAATTATGTACTTGTAACCGAGCAGATCATAATTAATATTCAAATTAATTTTTAAGAATTTATGGCACACAAAGACATTTTTTAGTATAGTGCATTGTGCATATAATACCAGATTGATTTAATTTTCAATGAATTTTTATTTAAAATTTTTAATTTAATTATATTGAAATATATTCAAAACACGATGTTATATTCATGTCGCATTATTATAGGTTTCATTATTATCGAGTCTATTTACGTCTATTTATAATACGATTTACAACAAAAAAAAAAAAAAAAAAAACCATACGAGTAATTTTGTTTATAAAATTAATTAAACAAAAACAAACCATTAATTAATTAAAATTAGCTTATTGTTTTTGATATAGATAGGGGTAATTCTGTATAAAACTGTATGTACATATTTGTATTTATAGCTGGGTGTTTAAACGATACATTTTTTTAATAGATTTTGTTGTTGTTGTGTCTGGCTGGAACAGCTGTGTAAAATAAATATTTGCAAAAAAAATTTGGAAAACGCTATTGAAGTAATAATGTGCTCATGTTGCAACATAGATGGAAACTTTTTTAATATACATACTAAATTCCAATTTCAATATTGAAAGCTATTGCGAAATCTTGTCAAGATATCGTTTTCAGTAGAGAACTGTTCGCGGCCGCCAGTGAAATAAGTAAACTGTACCTTAATACCATTACCACTCAACTCCGGAAGCCAGCTTCCAGAACTTCTTGCACTGGTCTTTCTTTCTATTTTTCTAAACTTTATTCCTAGGTTTTCTAAGATTTAAAATACAATAAGTTCAACTGTCGCAGGAAAAAAAATGCAATATTCAATTCAAGTGTTCTTAGTCTGGCGATTCTGGAAACTTCTGCATTCAAATTTTAACTCAAATTATACGATGTATACAGTTAAAAAATATTGCAAATTGCATTAAATATAGATATTATGGAAGGCTGTAATACAAAAATAATACAAAGCTTACATTAAAAATGATTTTAATACAATTTACATTAATTTGTAAAACTGTAATTACATTAAATTTTAGTGCAACCTTCCATTAGAATTTAAAGCAAATTGTAAAAAAACCGTTAAGCTACTGCATTAAAATACATCAAATGGTAACTTCAGCCACGATTTGTTTTATTTCTGTTACTAAAATCTTTGGAGCATCGAGAGTCGAGATCTCAGAGTAGAGAGACAGACCGTCCAACTTTATTGTAGTTTACTTTTAGTATCCTTCTTTCCATGATCGGGCCATGATATTTTTTGGTCACCCAAAGTAATAAATGATATTTTAAGTACTGAAAAGCTACCTTTAACATATTCTCGGAACATAATATATTTATTTTAGAATTCGGAAAACTCGACTATAAAAGATTTGCGTTTTAGTCGGTTCGTAATAGTGAATGTAATGCCGCAAAACACGTACACTGTATCAAAAAATTGTCCGTGCAGTACTCGGTTAAGAAAACAAACAATTACAAATCAAACAAAAAATTCAGTTTTAATTTTTTTAAAACTCAAATTACATTTAACAACCTGAAAATAATAATTATCATTATGTAAATTATTTTACTTTTACGTTTGATATGATTTACTATTTAAACCGCCTAAAACGATCTCAAATAATTGTCCGTACACACAAAGAAGTTGAGTGAATTTGGTAAAAAAGTTAGGTCTAATATTTGGTGTTGTAACCTATTCATGCAATGACACTTTGCAACCTTCTTTTCATTGAGAAAGCCAACTTCCGAGTTATTTCGGGGGAATTTTTGGCCCATACCTCCACAATGACCCGTTTTCATTATTTCTTACTGCTAATTTAGTTTTCACGGATCTTTCGCTTCATATAATGGCATAAATTATCAATAGGGTTGAGATCTGGTGGCTGGGGAAGAGGAGGAAGTGTTGACTTTACATTGTACAATAACCATTCCTTGATCAGCTTTGACGAATGCTTCGGGTCATTGTCATGTACGGAGCGAAAATCGTGTTCATGTCCCGTTTTCTCAGCACTTATTAACAAATTATCCTTCAAAATATCTAAATAATTATACCAGTTCATTATCGTTTCAATGAAGGTTAAATGTCCTACATCCCCTTCAGCTAAAAGCTCCCCAAACCATTATGCTTCGGCCACCATGCTTTACTCAAGTTTAGTGTTAGATTTACTTCACACCATAACTCGCCCATCTAAACCAAAAACGTTAAATTTACTTTGGTCCGAGGAAATAACATTTTCCCAGAACTCTTCGAGCTCACTCATATATTCCAATGCATATTCCAAGCGCTTTTAATATTTTTTTTGTCGACAAATACATTTCTTGCGTGTCGCACATCGACGATGCTCTTGTTTATGCAATATATTGCATATTATCTGAGGTTTTATCTCTCCTTTTTCGCGTTGATAAACTTTGGCAGCGATCGCTACTTAGATTTTTTTTCATAGGGTCATAGATGTGTTCGTCTTCATCACCGATCGTAATCAGACGATGAAAACTCACTTAGCTTTCGATTCTGTTTTATTTCCTTCTCGATTCGATGTATTTGACGTTTGTTCAGCTTTCCGTTGCGACCACGCCCAGCAACCATCTCTAGCGATTTGGTTTTTTGGGAGTTCTGACGGATATATGGAATCAAACCTCGCGGGCAATTAATTATTTTGGCAATTACCTATAAACTTTTACCTTCACTCTCCAATTTAATGATCAATTTTTTAATTTCTACTCGATTTTTGGTACGAGAATTTTTTTAATTAACTGGACAATATTTCAACTTAACATATTTGTTGTTTACTCATGGACTAATATCACCAATAAAAAAATTTTATTTAATAAAACACAATATTTTGGTTTTGTCACTTTCTTTAACGTGATATTTATTTTATTTGTAAATGAAATTACGATCGTTTCGGATGTTACTCCGTTATCAATTTCTAACAAACATTAACTAAAATTATGCTAAAAAACTGCTTTTATACCCTATTTTTATTTTTTGCGTGCCTACGTGCCTTTTGAATGTTCTTTCCCCCCTATTTTGTTTTTCTTCTTAAAGGGGTGGTATCCCCCTTCCTTTTAGTATACACCATCTGGTGTGTGCTTTATGATAAAAACAGAAGAATTTGTTGACCATCTGTTTTTTGTGGGTGTGTATGTGCAAAATGATATTAATTACGGATTTACAATGAGGTCGTAAATTTTGTTGTGGCCAATTTTCTCATTTTCACCGAATTTGGAGCGAATCAGGATTTTTGGGCAGCAGTCAATTCCCTTTCGAAACATATTTTTACCGAGCACACGGCGCAGTGGTTAAAGCTGCGGCGGTTGGATCGGGAGGTACCGGGTTCAAATCCCTATAGGGGCGGGATGTAAAAGGGATTTTTCATCATCTGATTACGATCGGTGATGAAGATGAACACATCTATAACCCCCTATTGAGAGTGCAGAATCCATGGGCCGACCCACCTTTCATGTCAGCACTACAGCATGAAGCAATGCAATGTGCAGGTGGTTTTTCAAAGACGGATCTGTAGCCGCCCGTCCTCGATTTGGCTACTCCAGACGTAAAGTAGGACGGTAAAAAATAAATCAAGAACGAACAACAACAACAACAACATATTTTTCTGAAGGGTTGAAAATTCACTAGTACATATTACGAGTATCTATGTAATATAATACAATTTTTAAAACTATTGTGTTTATTTAAAAAAAATGAGAAGAAACTGTTGGTTTAGAATGACTATTCAAATAGAACGCCTAGGCTAAAATTAACAAATTTAAAAATATTACAAAATATTCCTTTATTCAAAATAAAAAATCTTAAAACTTTAAATAGATGCAGACCGTTAACTTTAAAACAGTTTTGTCAAAATGAACTAGGTATTGACATCTATAAGGTATCCCATATGGATTTAACAAATTTTACACGGTCATAAAAGCGCTTCGTAAATTTTCCCAAAAATCGTTATTAAATTGTGCATACGAATACCATAAATTTGTTTTGAATTTTGTATTGCCCTTTTGAATAAGAATACCACAGTAGTTCAGCTGTTAAATTGCTTAACTATTTTACAGGCTACTACTACCCATTTTAGGACCGTAAAATTCCAAGAAATTTTTGAATTTCCCTATACTTTGTCTGCATGTTTTGGTCGTGTTTTGAAATATGCGTATCAACATACCGATACCAAACCCGAGGAATGATTTTTGACATACTCAGTTCCTTCCCAAAATAGCAAATTAACAAATTTGTCAGAAAACTGGAAATATGATTTCCCAAGGCAACTCCTTGTCGTCGTGAGTAAAATTTTCCTTAAATTTCATAAAATTCCATTTCGTGTCTCCTTCTTGACCCTTCAGAATACTCGGGTAAAGCGACACTGCATCAAAAGATAAGAGAATTTCATTTCTACTCAGTTTACTTGGCTTAGCTTTTTCGTTAACTCGATCGAATTTTTAACATTAAAACCAGCAGGGGTGGAAATTTTATAAGTGTGCTCAACAGCCATTTTGCGATTTTTGATTGACAATGATCACTTAGTGATCGAAATTAATAAACTAAAATAAAGTAAAAATCAGAATCAAAGAAAGTTTTTCCGTATTTCGTTTCAAAAATGTTTACCTATAGGCATTCTAAACGAACAGTACACAGTAGGCAATTTTTACGGGAGAAGACAGTAGTACCTGAAAAGTTCTTGTGACGGCACTGGCCATTTGTCTTGCAAATATTTTGCGTAAAACAAAATCTTGCCTGATATGAAATCAGAGTGGTTTTAGCCCAGGAATACTTCATCTAATTTATAGAATCATAAAAAATTCAAAACAGCACCTCTCCCAAATATGAAATATTTGAATACTACATTCCACCTGAGAATATTTTCGAATTCATACCTTACGTTAAACCAAAAGATTTTTTTTTTATACTCGAATCGAAATAAAATTAATTTAATTGTTGATCAAGAGCACAGCGAAGAAATAAAAATGAGTTTGGTGAAAACACTTGTCGCGTGAACATTTATTTAATTTTGTTAACAAAAAAAAAAAGTTTAAAAATAAATATCTTGTCGTTTCTGTTGTTCCTAAAATACTTATGTGACAAATTTTATTAAGTGTACTTTGTCGAGATTTACTTATTACTGCTATTATCAATCATAAATTTATATCAATATTGTTTGATAATGATAACAAACGATATTTATTGCTATCTTCCTATAACTTTAACGTATTGTACATATCAACTATAAATAAAAATATTTTATTCAGTGCTAATTTTTGCTGTTTATAAGAAAATGTATAGCATCTATAATAAAACCGCCAAACTTGGTTCACCTAATCATAAATATATTTTTGATACACCACGTATAACCCGAATTACTCATTTTTTTGAGGGTATAGCGTTTGAGACCCAAACGTCGTATAATGATGATGAAAGTTCATCAGACGATGAGATTCTCGATGTTAATAAACTAGAAGGTCGAAAACGAAAAGCGATCGATAAAAATAAACGGATAAAAAAAGAACACAAGGTAAGGCTATTCTATCTACGTATATTTGTATATTGAAATGAGCCACTTTAGAATTCATTTATGGTTATCTAATTATTTTCTATTATGGCAATCTAGAAATCTTAATTTTTATTCTGTACTTAATGTAATATTTATACTTAAATTAATTAGACACAGTTTTGTTGTTGTTACGTGTAATAAACAACAAGTGCGGTTAATTCTTAAATATGGTGTTTCAATTTAGTTACGTGCTAATGATTTTGAATAGGTTCACTGAAGAATAAATAATTGTTTCTTCTTTAAATAACAACTTTTTAATGTTTTCATTTTTTAAGACTATGTATTACAAAAAAAAAATGTTTCATAAACGATTTTTGTGTTGCGCCCGCGGTTGACCTAAGGTGTATCTTTTTGATTGGAAATTTTTTGTGTAAAAAATTATTGATTGATTGGCGATTTATTACATTAGAAAGCTTAATTTTTATTACAATAAATATTATGCAAAAGTCAAAAGGCAATGCTATAAATCAATTTAAATCTCATGACCAAATTGAACAATCTTAAACTAAAATCATATTTTAGTGTTGATTTTATCTGCGAACTGTTGCTTAATGTTTGGTTTGTAATGTTCGGTCATAAAAAGATAAAATAGAAGAGAAAATAAAGTTTGTCGGAAGATTATGGTATACTAAAAAAATATAACCTCCAGACGACAATTCAATTAACAACTTAACATCAAATATAGTTTCTAACACTATTTACATAACAAAATTCATAAAGCGTTTAAACAATTTTAAGATGGGGAATCCAAATATTTACATCACCCGTACCAATAATAAACGGTTTTAATTTTGTTATTTTTATAGTATAATAATGCCAATTACGTTATGATGACATGATAATATAAAATTAACTTTTTGAACTCTTCGATATTTAACGATAGTTTTAGGCAATAAATATTAATAAACTTAAAATGGACGAAATTCAACATGCAAAATATCTGATGGGATTATAAAACTCATGTATTCTAAAAATCAAAATGTGCCACGATTGTAGAGAACGATTGAATGAGAACGATATACTCCACCCATAGTATCATTATAATCACAAACTACTTTCGGTTTTAGAAGTTCTTTTCCACATTCGGTTTTCACCATTTTTGTGGTAGCATTATGTACTGTACTCAAAAGACAAACTGTTTTTTTATCCTGCCACTTTAGAGCTATCACCTTACCCAGCTGAAATGCTTGGATTTCTCCCTTTTGTAGCTTTCCTTTTGAGAACCCTTGAGGCAGGTCCTTTCTTCTACTGTTTACAGTCCCATAAATATCCGTTTATTTCTTTATAAAGGTATCCGCAAGTTCAGGAGACATGTACCAATTACTACGGTTACACAATAACCCTTCGACTAAAATTGGTCCATCAAATGCAGGACAACTTTGGTAGAAATCGGAAATTCATCATATTTATCGTTGTAAACTGTGCTCTTTCTAGTGTACAAAAGAAAATCTCAAATGTATCTCGATTCAGTCTCACAACCCACAAAAAATTTGAACCCAAATCGAGCTCTTTTTTTGCATTGAACATTTTCCAGCCACGACGCCCTTTGTACAGCATTAAACTCTCATCTAAGCTAAGCTATACTGCTGGAAATTATACTTCACGAAATCTGTTGCGCAAATATTCCATAATATCAAAAAACTTGCACAATTTTGGATTAGGATGGTTGGCTGGATCCAAGTTTTCATTGTCACTAAAATGCAAGAACTTCATAAACAGAAGAAATCTTTTTCTGGACATGAGTTCTTGCAAAACAGGTACATGAATGATCTTTCGTTTGGTGCAACACCATTCTTGTCACGGCAGCTTCACGATTCCTTGAAGTATCAGAATTCCTAGAATTTCCTATCCATTGAGCTGCGCATCTGTTTGTCTCCCTTAAAATGATGTCTATCATTACGTGATCAAAATAGAGTTCAAAACACTTCAATGGTGTCGCAGTGGAGGCTACGTCCACAGCTACACCCGGATTTCCAGTGAAGGGGAATCTTGGTGGTGGGGGAGGAATGTTCTGCACATTGACCTCATACCACACTCTACATTGGTCGAGTTCAGCTTCATCTTCTTCGTTCAAACCATCAATGTTAGATAAATCATCATCACTATCACTGTCATCACTACCCAGGTCTATAGATTCTATATCTGAACTATTTTCATCTAGGCGAGGCACATAGTCACTGTCATTATCAGATTCATCCATCATATTTCCTAATTAGGGCCTACCAGTATTCTTGTTCAGAAATAAGTAAAACATAATTCAGAATTCAAAATTATACGTTATAAAAACTGAAATGTATGGGTTATACCACTTGTCTCACTGTCCTTACCTACCTTTTATCGTATTTCAAATAAATATTGAGCTTATAACAGCAAAAATAACACTTGCAACACAAACCAAATGTTTTTAATTCAAAAAAATAAAACACACCGCCTTGCACACCAATACTACACAGAAGACAGCTAGCGAGACACTGAGAAACAATATCAATCTACCAGCACAGAAACCACGTTGAACGGGAAAATCCCGGAATAGCAACGTAAATAAACATAAATAAATTCGAGCACGTCCAAATCGCGGGATGCGCAAAATTAAACCAGTAGATGTTGCACGCGTAAATCGCGGCATACTCGGTCAAAGGGTTGTTAAGGTATGACAATGTGTAAAACTGAGGCGGTAACTCATTAGAGCCGATTCGGATATTGGTTTAAATTGGTTCAAAATTGGCTAAATGTGATTAAATACAAATGTTTTTAAATTGAGTAATTATGACTATTTCTGTACATTTTTCGAAACGTTCTCTTCACTGTATTTAACGTTGCGTGAATTACTTAAATTTATATTGTCTAAATCTAATCAGTTAGCCTAATTTTAATTTAAATCGACCTAAACTTAACTAAATGGTTAGTATGTGCATACAAATAAAACTCGCTTAAATTCAACATATATTTGCTTAAATTTAATTACACATGTCTTATACCCTAGACACACTGCGATTTAATAAAACCGATTTATTGAATTTTTCGAGATTAGCCGGAGTGTGTCAACCTCGATTTTAGCTAATCCTATTGTTTTTGCATGGAATACTTAAACTAGTTTAGCTAAATCGGATTTATTAAACCACAGTCTGTCTAGGGTATAAGGCCCAGTTTTTCAATGCAGCTAAACCAAACTTAAATTTTTAACTAGAGTTTAACCGATGTTAAATGACTTCACGTATCATTGAAAATCCTGGTCTAAATTTAACTCCCTACAGGGTCTATCATAATTTTTATCAAACTTCTCTATGTACTATTAAAATTTTTCTAAATACGACTAAATGTAAAATTAAAATCTAAACTTGATTAATTTAGTCGTAAGTTGGTTATTTTGCTTGAAATGGCCAAAAACGGTCTAAAGTTTTCGGCCAGGTTTAACATTTAAACTCTATGTAAATAATTCTGTAAAGTTCATAAATTTACTATATTTTGTTCTAAATTAGCCGAATCTGGTAAAATTACGGGTTTTCTCCTTCTATAAAAGTTTCAAAATTATTCTCATTTCCCTAACTCGACTCGAATTTAAATTTATCAAACATAAATTATAATTCATGACTAATTTATGTTAAGTTTGAAGCGAATTTTGAATTTTTAAGTAGGAGGTAATCCTTAATGCGGAACATCCGCCTGTCAAACGGAAATATTTCATATTTTCGCTGGTAGAGAGCCGTGTGTGTTTCAGCCTGCTACACAATAATTCCCATTTAAATCACTGTCACTTCAGTGTTGAATTACTTACATAAACAGCTGCTTAGTTCAAATTGGGAATTCAACTCGGATTAGCCAAAGTAGAACAATTTGATCTTAAACGTCAAGCATTTATTCTCTATTTTAAGAATTATAAAATTTAATTTAAGAGCAACGTTGAAAAATCATTTAGAAGAAGATATTTAATCAAGACAGCTTAATGTCATAATAATATAACATATAGCGATGTCATCCGCCAAGAGCTGTGCAGTGCCATTTAAATTTACAGAGAACACATCAATTAATAATCGAACATTTTAAAATAATTTCTGCAACGTTTGATCAAATTTTTATTGAATTGGGAAAAACGTTTCTTTGAACGATAAAGAGGAAATGATACGTTTTTAATAACTCACTCGACTTTTTTAAATTGTTTAAGTTTGTTCCTTGTTAAACTCTGCATTGGGAGTTTACAGCTAAAGACAGATAATCATAAGGATGACTGTGCAAATCTGAATCTGCAATATCTTTTTAAGAAATAATTTTTTGTGCCAAACGCAGATTCGTCGAACCCTTCTGGGAATAAGTTCTCGATTTTACAAGATGCATCTAACCAAAGTAATGTTTAGGTGCGGGTTTTTGAAAGAATTGCATCACTTTATAAAACTGTTGCAAATTTAACTATTGTCACGTACAGTACAAGTACTACAATATATTTTAAGGAACTTTGTCGTACAACAGAAAAAAAAATTATAAAAGCTTTTAAGGGTGATTAACAGATTATATTGCGGTATCGTGATTGACAGATGATATTGCGGTATCTAAGAATATCTAACTACGAAATAATGCCGTAAGGGATCTCGTTCGTTTCAGTAAAATTAAAAAGAAATTACCAAGTTTCTGAAATCGCTTGAAGTAGTCGACTAACGCGTTGATGGTGCATTATCATGAAGCAAAATTAGTTTTAATTACTACGCCTTCTGGCTCATTCTAGTCGTTTTACGATCAAAGCGTTGTTCAAATTGTTTTTTTTTTTCGCTTGCGATTAGTATAATTGGTTTGAACTGGTTTATGAAGCTCGCGTAATACACTACACCCTCCTGATCCCGCCAAACTCAAAGCATTGTTTTCCTTTCGAAGCAATTCGACCTTGTAGTCGATGTTGATGGTTGACCTTGATCAATCCATGATTTTCTGTGCTTGGGGTTCCCAAAATAAATTCACTTTTCATCGCCAGTCACAAAAGACTTTCTTTCGTAACGTTGAAGCAACATTTCACTGGTGAGTTTTTGGTTTTCCATTTGTCTTTCGTTTAATTTATCTTCCTTTAAAATCTTTCCCATTGCATGTAAACGATCGGAATTTTGTTGCTCAGCACCGTTTACACCAATAATGCTTGCATTTGTTAGTTTGCAAATTTTTTCCGGTTGACCTGGACGTTTTTGTCTTTCACTTAAAAATCACCACTTTTGAAGCGTTTAAACCAGCGTTCATAATTATCTTGAGATGGAGAATAGGATAATTTTCAGCAGCACTTTTCTTCAAAATGAAATAATGAATTAAAATTTCCGCAAATGCTCGTTTTTTGGCACGAAATTCGACATTTCCAGCGCAAAAAAATATCTGTAATGTGAACACCTTACAAAAATTTGATAGATGAAGTTTTAAAGCTTGATGTCAATGAAACAAAACGAAGTACCTGTCGATTCGCATATATGTATATCAACACATGTGTAACTCCATCTAATGAGAAAAATTAAAATAAATTTTTTGATGCGGATGTTCTGGGACATTTGGGATCCGTTGGCTCCCTACCTTATTTTCGAAAACAAAATATCGCAACAAAAACATCGCTGTAAAAAAGTAGCAGCCAAAATAAGCGCTTGATAGAAATCTCGAAAGCGTTTAACTCGATGGAAAATAAAATCGCAAGAATTAATGTAGCAAAAAACAATGTTGCGTACGCAAGTACCGCAAGACAAAAATTACATATATATAGATATTTTTTGCAAACGTTGAGCGCCATATTGCCCGGATTAAATCATCCCGGATGATGATATAATCAGAATAATTTGCAGTTTATCAAATTTATCATCACCTATTCTAAGTTACGATAAGTTTTGCTAATTACTTTAAATTTAAATGTTCAAAGTACAAAGTTAAATTACTTAAGGAATAAAAATGGTTAAGTTCAGTTCAGAAAATTGTTATATTTGCTGCCATAAATTACAAAATCGCACGTTGATAAATTTGTAACAGTAAGGCCCAACTACGTCTGCCCATATTATTTATGTTTCGGATTTACTGCAAAATTATTATTCGAATCTGTTTCTACATACGATAATGTGGTTATAATATCAGCAATTCGGTTTTTTTTCCCCAGAACTGGGCATTTTATTTCCACCAGCCTCCACTCACCCTTACAATAAGAAATTCCATCTGGGCTAATGGCGAAAAGTGGAAGATCTTTTGATAATACTAGACCACAATCAACTAGTAAAAACAAGGTTCGGTAAGCTTTTTTTGCTAATTTCTCGGCATACTGGCCGTATCTTGTGTGCTCATTGCCCTTAAATGGATTATTGTAGATCCCTCTAATTTTTTGTGGCCAATTAGGATTGCGATTGTTAGCATAAGTAAAAAAATTGTAAGCACTGCTTCCTGTAATACGCACTTTTCTTTCTAACAGCCACAACCCACTAGCCTGAGTTAAAGTGTGTTTACATATTTCAAGAGCTCCCATTACGGTTTTTGGCAACCAGTTTATCAAAAAACGTCTGTTGTTGGGGGCGGGGGGGGGGGGAGGTGGTAATTATATTCGCCATGCTAGGAATATAGTTAGCTAAACCGAATATGCTTCCGAATCTTTAGCACCTAGAACAATTTTTTTAAGTACATTAGTTATTGTAAAATACTGTAAATGAACAACATCCGATCGTATACCTTCGAAAATAATATCCATGACGACTGGACGTTGAGCTTCACTAATATTTATAGATTTGGTTTCATATTTAGGAACACAACACAAATCTCGAATGGCAACAGCACTGTACTTTTCGGTCATACTACTGCGTCCACTTTTACCCCATTGTTGCCTTAACTCAGTGCAGCTGATGGGTTGTAAATAAGGAAACCTAAATAATAACACTTAGTTATTTTTTAATCTAATAGGTATGTAACTTGCAGTTTACTTGCTTGTACCTGCAATATGCTTGCATTTAAGTCCAACACCTGCTTTACAAGTACAAGAACATTGCCAGTGTTGAGATTCGCCTTCTACGTTATGTATAGACTAACCTGGTGTGGGCTGCTGGTTATTGCAGATGTTTGGATTACCAAACCTACAATACCCAATGATGAGGGTGGGGCTATCCCAATGGCATATATAAAGCCTGCGTCTACTAATTCTCCACCTGCCTGAATGGATCGTTTGCCACTTCCAAAATAGCTCATTATTTCGTGGTTTTTTATTATGAGTTTAATTTGGAAGACATTTCTAAAATAAACTACAATTCAAAAACTGTATACTTATGCTTACATGTATATAGAGTATAAAAAAAAAAAAAAATTTGAAATAAAAATATTTTATTTATTCTACACAAACTTCAATCATATAAGTACATATACATATGTACATCATATGTAAATGTATAGATAATAAGTAAACTAATTAAATATTGCAATTTGAATATAAATTAATTAAAATTACCTAGAACTATGTTATTAGAAGTCTGCTGGTTCATAATATTTCCGAAAGATGACTCAATATAAACTTTGGCAGTCGTCAATTGCTAAAATAAATTGTAAACCACCAATCTACACCTATACACGACACATGATCTATAGTAGTTGCTTGATATTGATATGCTACAAATTATTTTACCGTATTGTGCCCAAATCACTAAATCTGATAACTTAATAATAATATCATTCCATTGTATATTTGTACAACCTGACATTTCCTCTGCCAACAATAAACAATTATTTGTATGGATCGTGACATGCAACTTATGTGCTGTTACTATAAATTATTAATAGTTATATTCATTTATTCGTTTGACGTAAATAGTTAAGTCTAATAAAACTATAAAAAAATATTATTTTGTATTATTATATAAGAAGTTACTCTTCTTTATAGTTTGCATAATATTTTTTATGAAAACATTGATGATTAATGATTTACTGTTGTTTAGAGTTATTCGGAAAATGGACAATTGGTACTGAATATTTGTTGTATATACATACATATATTGTACTATGCCAAGGTTTGCGAAAAGCCATTAAGAAGATTAAAAATGATGATCTTATATTTAATTGTACGTTATTTTGAAAGTATATAATCTTAAATAATCACCGATTCATGGTCCATCCATAAATGACGTTGGGTAATTTCTGTATTAAATTACAATTTATTACTATCTAACATTGTATGTAAACGTAAACCAATAATTTGTTACGCTTATGTAATGATAGTTCTTTCAACTTGTACTAAGATATTTTATTATAAAATCGATTTGCAGGAAATTATTAATTAATTTACATATCTCGTAGTATTCATTTCGTATTTGAATAGAGGTAATACCATAATTAAAAATTCAACTTCAGTTCACTCATTCCATATATACAGACAGATCAATTAGTTTTTAATTATATTGCAAAAAAAATGTAAAAAGACATAGATTTAATCTTAATCTGTGTTTTGACATTTAATATATGTATCATTTGCGCGAACCATATAATCTATATGGTAATCCAGATGACCGTCGATTGAGAGGCGTATTTGTGATGATATTATGTTGGGACGATGTCTGTACTCTGTATACAAAATTTTATTTTAAAATATCATTCTTGACCTTAAAATCATTTCCATTTTAGCATGCTTGGTTGATTTTTTTCGGAAAAACGATAGAAACAGAAATTTGATATAAGTAAAACATGTACCTATCTAAATACACATAAGTACATATTCAAGTTTGGAGTAAATGATCATCACCAATTTACTTGTCAAACAAAAATTATTGACATCTGTGATTGCGATTTATCGCTTTGTACATATTAATAAAACATTAATTCAATTACAGAGTACATAACAGCTTAAAGTATTTGCGGAAATGTCAAAGACTTTGTTTTTACTTGTGGTGTTATAAAATATAGTTTGACGTGCAAACTATTCAATTGTTATACAATTGTACAGAAGTATTAAATTACAAAACAAGTTTGCTGTGCGTCAAATTCGAAGAGCTATCAATTAGCTTTGGTCATATATGAGTAATTTAGTAATGGAAGTTGCAATTATGTAAGGCGTGCCCGAAGTACAAAAAAACATCATTTGCAGAACGAACCAAACGCTCTTACTGAATTTCTGATATACTCTGAAATGGCTATCGAAAAAGTGATTAAATGAAACTTGAGCTCTATAGGGAATCAGCGCCAGAATTATATACGGGGAAATCCTGCAGATAGGGAGCACATCCAAAAATGGCAAAAACACATTTTCGCTAAAGTTATAAATAAATAGAATAAAATAATTACCGAATACCGAATTTCTATTAATATGAAAATGTAACCAATTTAAATCGCGTTCAAGGTCTACGAGTAAAATGAAACGAAAGTTTAGAGTTTGGAATTTTATTTTTTGTCAAAGGTCTTTCAATATTTCTTAAATAAAAAAAGAATGGTTGATTACGTATCTCCCATTTTGGTAACTTAATGTTTTAAAACATTTCACAAATTATTTTAGAATGTGGTGAATTTCAAAAGGTCTCTTCGATTTAGAAGGAGCGGCTTTAAGAAGAGCACAACATTAATTTGAATCAATTATTTAATTCGTGTAATCACCAAATATGTAACCAATCCTAAACATCATTTAAAATATTAAATTTGCTTACATAGGAATAGAGCTGTGTGTTTCAATGTGACGAAGAAAAAATTGTAAGAGAATTTGGTTGTATTATAATAATTCGCTAATACAACCTGCACATTGCATTCTGTATATATAGAATGAAAATTGTGGTACAATTATTCCAGTCGCCGCAGCCTGATGAGGTTGATTTTTCATAATCATAAGCTCATCAGTTCGTCACTGGATTAAATGCTCTTACAATTTTCGATAATATAACCTTCCAATAAAAATTATTATAATTTTCTTTGCCCAAAAATATAGGAAAGGTGGAATTCTAATTCCTGATTCTTACAACCCAAAATAAGCTTGACCAACATATGGTTTTTACATTTGGTTTAGAAAGCATTTTGAGAATCTAGTAATCTGAATTTCAAAGGATTTTGATATGTCACTTTGCTTAAATTTTACTTTGTGTAACAACGAAAGTCAAAAGTTTCCTGATAAGTATAAGCTGAGAAGGTTTAGCGTTATTTCTCGCGTAACAGTCCCGCAACTTGTGCCTCCAGCAAGCGGGATTGTTACGCGAGAAACAAGAAATGGGCCTATTGAAATTAGTGGAAATGATATGAATATTGAAATTGTTATTTGCATCTCAGTTCCAATTCGGAAACATCTACAAATTAATTTGAACACAACGAGTTTTACTAAGGAAACTGTGGGAACAGAAATAAGTCAGCCCTCAGCCGTTCGATTATAAAAAGAATTTCCTAATTCGCACATAGTGCGTGGAGGCTCCGTTAATTAAGTCTGCGGTAATTAATTCCACTTATAAAATTTTAATGACTTAAAAATGGAATGGTTGTTGTTAAAAATCAGTGCAATGGGTATCCGTCTAGTGTCTATAGAAGGAATATTAAAACTTGGTTGTGACTTGGCGCGACAAACGATATGACTAAGGGAATAAGGCTGTTAATTTTGTCGATAAATTTGAATTTGTTCTGCGCAAATTTAATTAAAACTAGATGTCGCGGATTTAAATCATATTAAAAATGAATTAATTGCGCCATAAAAAATTGTCCGTAGTTCTTCTAGGGTGACAAGTGAAGTTGAAAGTAGTGCCGGTCATATCGGAGCATTTTGTAAGAAACAAAAAATAATCGAAAATCCCAATACCGCTAAATGTTTATCAGGATAGGACTATTTTACCAACAAGAGAAAATTGGTAGTTGATGCCTCAAAAACAAGTAAAAGTGGTTCCTTGCGCATTGCTTTAATAATTGAAAAAATATCTCGAATGAAAGCAGATTGCGCTTATTGAAGGATTATTAACAAATTTCAAGTACCAAAGGCAAAGGAAAATTCGTAAGTAATTGTATCGAGCGACAATACTTAAAACACAGAGATAGAGAAGCCCAGAAATACCTTAGCCTTATCGAAGCATTACAGAAGTAGAAAAGCTATACGTCGAAAATTGTATAGCAAGCTTTATTGTAGGGCTTTTTCAAACAATAGACACCTGCCGTCCGATATCAAAACTCTCACTAATCTACATAATATGTACAAATAAATCGAGAACAAATGGAACTAATTGGAATATGACATGTTTAGTATTTTATTTAAAAAACGATACATCATTGAAATACCTCATCTAAAAAGGGACAAGTGTGAGAAATGTGTGGCGCATGTGAACCTAACCAATAAAACAGAATTTTTTCAAAGATGAAAGGATCTAGAGGAGAATCTGTTTTTACAAGTTCAAGCGCCGAAAGGAAGTAGCATATGCATGCGTTATTATATAAAGTTTTCGAAATATAACTTTATCGTTTATGAATCTGCTACACGCAGTAATGCGCAAAAAACACGCACTGTATTGCGATTTCAATGATAAAACATTTATCAGCAGCCAAATATCTCACCGAAGTGCCAATAACCTACTTACCGTAGGTTCTGTGGATTCATTGCACTCTGTAATCGAAAATAATCTTAAAAACAAAATGGTTTGGTCTTATAAAGAATATCCCACTATCATCCGTAACGCAAAAACTAATCCAAAACCATATGAAGGTTATACCATACAATATCAACGAGTTTTACGATTGAATGGAACTTACTAAACGAACCAAATGATAATCAATAAAAGCCGGATTTTATGTGATTATTTTACTCGTAACAATTATATGTGATTAACTCGTAATAATAATACAAAATTCAAACGACAAAATTTTATTTATTTTTAATCTCTGGAAAACATGAATGCCCCAAACGATAAATAATAAAATTTAAGACGAACAAACGCGTATTCTACAGTACTAAATCCCAAAAAAACCCAAATGCCAAAACAAAGTGTTTTCCCCATAATTAAATCATTAATCAACTAAATTAAATACAATTTTGGATTTGAGTTATTCTAACGAAATCCTATTAAAAAAATACAACAAGTCTTTAAAAATGTTAGTTTGCTAAAAAATCGAATTTCTGCCACTTTAGTGAACTGAACAGTGATACTGTATCACATAAAGTATCATTTGCACGTTGTCTTGTTTGAAACTTTGGAAGGGGCTTGAAAAAATTAATGGACATCCGTTATAACATTTGTTAATAATTTTACTGTTTTTTACTCTAATTTGAATTAATTATTTAAATCGTCTAATCACCATTGGTGATTAGACGAATTAAAAAATTATTTAAATTAGCGTAAAAAAATCAAAATTATTAAAAATTTTCTTAAAAACGAATAACGCTGCGTGAAAGTGACGAAGAAAAAAATTGTAAGAGAATTTTGTTGAACTAGTATAATTCGCTAATACAACCTGCGCAGTACATTCTGTATATATAGAATGACAATTGTGGTACAATCCGTCCAATCGCCGTACACTTATGAGAAGATTGATTTTTCCATAATCATAACCTCATCAGTTCGAAACTGGATTACGAGATTCTCTTACAATTTTCGGAAATATTATCTTCCAATAAATTAAAAAATTGGAAACATTTATTGGTTCAATTTTCATTCCAAATTTAAATGACAATGTTACATTTGTATTCCACACTTTTATTCTAAAGCTCAAATTAGAGATATTAATCAATCGATTTAGAAGTTTCCGGTTTTTCTATATTTTTATTTTCAAACAAAATTTTATGTTTTTTTACCAATTATTTTTTTAAATTTAATTCAGTCTTAGATATCTACTAAAATCACACACACATTTCTGAACTGAGGTACGTTCAACAAAATTGAGCCCTCTACACCTGATAGATCAAGCATTCCGAAAATCTAAGAGCCAATTGAGTGGTCCAACGGTGAAATATTGAACAGTTGAATATAATCTCTGCACAATGTTGCAGAACACATCTAAGTCTAATATTAGATTTGATGATGGATGTTCGGTTCATGATTTGATGAAGTTAATTTTACAAAAGTTGGCAGAAAATCTACTGAATCGCAAGAAAATTCTAATCCTATGTACGTGAACTTATATTGACAACTAAAAATAATCAAATGCAGGTATGACGTTCGCGAAGTGTGATATCAAACTATAAATCTGTAAACATATACTGTAAAGGTAACAAAGAGCTCAGTCACGTTTATTATTTCTATTTATGTTTTAGAACACAGAGAGAGTGTAATTCCATTTTGCCGCAACATGTTTATGATTAATACTATGCTTAATTTAGTTTGGGTTGTGCGAAAAATTTAACATTCTCTAAACGGTCAATAAACTGCAAAAAATGACAAACCTAGCCCAAATTTATTTTTTTTTTTATATTTAAAGCATGTTATGTTACCATGAACTATTATATCTAACGTAAACGTAATTTATCGTAAAACCTTAATGCTATGAAATATTCTTATCTATTAAGATTTATAACTATAAATAGATCGATGGGAAACAAAAACAAGAAAATTATATTTTTATACAATAACTTACATTAGTCTTTATCTCGGTAATCTACTTACATAATCTCGTTCTTTCTTCCAAAGTCTTATCTTAATACACATGGGTAAAACGATATACACTTTATTTACCGTATACATATATACAATTACTGGTGTATTTTACATATACGATTGATTAATGAAGCGGAACTAAAATTTTGCTCTAATAATTTTGCACACGTGCCATTACTAAAATAAATGTTGATAATAGACGACGCCCCTTATTAATTAGAAATATATAGCAGCAGCCAAGCACATACTTAAAACACTCAATTAACAATTATTATTAATAAAATATCGTTGTTCGTTTAGTGTCTTTTTAATTGTTAAATTAAATTGCTATACTTACTTAGTAGGTTAAGAAACAAAGTTAAATTCGTAAACAGCAAGTAGTCTGCTTTATCTGTTGTAGATCTATATAAAATTGTGATGCGCGCGGTTTACGCAATTAATCAACTTCAATTAGCAAACAATCAGAATTTATTTAATTATTTCAATTTAGCTCGTTATCCAATTTGTAAACTATGCCCTCTGTATTTATTTATATAAAATCTTCAGTTTAGTTGTTTTAATGGAATTATCTTAATAAATATATGTGGTGACGTCTTTTATCGAACAGCTGATAATATTATAAGGGCTTTAAATAATTGAACCAATTTGAAACCAATCTTAAAGTCACATAAAAATATATTTTTGTATTACTTCTACACCTTTGGTGTAACGTGTAATTTGCACTACTCCATTAAACAAGACCTTTGGAAATGTGAAAAACGGGACACCATACAATTTTATTCAACATTTTTTTTCCAAAATATCTTAAATGTTGGAAGTAACCAATTCTCGGTTGAATAAACTGGCGACAGTTCGAGTAATTTCTTTTGATTTCTATTGATTTTCAGCACTAAAAGAAAATTAGCTAAACTCAGCACGAGATTCAGCTAAGCCAACTCAGGATAAGTGAATCACATTTCACTATAATGCGATTATGATGCCAAAGTGAATTGTAAATGGTTCACATTAAGTATCAAATTTAATCATTTTGATTTAATTTATAAAATAGTTGAATCTATGGACACTGACTTAAACTTTCGGTAATAATTCATAGTCTTTTTACAAATGGATCATCATCAAAGAAGTGGATCCTTTTCCAATCTTACATGTTTTTTTTTACAATAATGCGATGTACAGGTTGGATGCTTTCCACCTTCTCAAACTCGTAACATAATTCGATAGTAAATATTCTCTATATGGATTAATTTGGAAAGTGTGTGGTTTTCATTGGAACAATTTCTAAGTTTCTACTCCAAAGCATACAATTTGTTTACAAATATACATCCTCTGTCCGCAAAATAACCGGAATGGCTTTCTAATATATGGAAATGGTAAAATCAGCTATGGTCTGCTGATTCATCTATTGTATCCCTTCCTTACCGATCTATCAAAGTTTCATAACATTTCGGTTAGTGGAAGCCAAAATACAACGCATTAAGTGACTGTAGTTGTTGTGCATCGGTCGATAAACGTATGAAACAAAGAAACAACATTAAATTTTGTTTAAAAATGGTAAAAATGGTATCGAAACGTTTGGAATGCCTAAAATCAATATGGAGATAACTGTTTATCAAAAATACAAGTTGATTCGAAGACGGCAGAGAAGATGTGAATGATAATGAACTTTCACGCCGACCATCTACAGCGATTAACGAAGAATACATCGAAATACTGCGTGATTTCGTGAAAGTTTACAAGAAATCTTCAGTGAGATTCATGGCAATAGAACTTTGTATACCGAAAAAAATAATCTATGAGATTTTAACTGAAAATATTTTCCTACGAAAGCTGGATTCAAGTTAACTAAATCCTGATTCTATATTAACTCAACTTAGCTCGCCCCAAATCTCAACCCTCTGCTCAAAGCTACACTTATTTTCCAACCCAATCCCAAAATTAACTCGATTCGAAAGCTACTTGAGTGTATGAACTCAACTCCATCTAACCTCCAACTATACCCTAAATTCGACCTCAAATTATTCTCTAACCGAACTTCTCTTTCAAATCCAACTCAATTTCAACTGAAACCCTACTCACCATCATACCGGCATACGTACCGTCGTACCATCATAACCTTCAACAATCATTCCTTCTTACCATTATTCAATTATAACATCATACCATCAAGACACTACACCATTAAACTATTGTACAATCGTGCCATTGTATCATAGTGACCTCGAACCATCCCACCATCACACCATGATGTATATCTCACCATCAATCTATCACACCTTCATACCATCACATGTCATCTAAAATCGTACCATCGTAGTATCATCATACAATCATACCAACATACCATAATACCACTATACCGTCGTGCCATCATACCATCCCTATAATCATACCATCATAACATCGCATCATCATACTGTTAGGCCATGGTATCATTATACAATCCAACCATCATATCATTACACCAACATGCCTTCATTCTAGAATAAATACTGTCATACCATCGTACGTTGTATCATATATGCAATCATACCATCCCACCATCATTCAATAATATTAATCAATCATATCACTGTATCATTATAACATCGTACCGTCATTCCATCATACCATTATACTATCAAACCAATATACCATTATACCATCATACAGGGTTTACGCTTCAAATTGACCCTTTTACACTTCAAACTGAACTTTTTACATTTAAAATTGGACCTTTTATACAAATTAGATGAACGGCCAATTAGGATCGAGCTTGCCTATCCCTTAACCGATTATGATCAAAATTGGCATGTGCATTGAAAATGAAATTCTAAAATGATTTTTGGATAAGGTTATGTAATATAATCAATAAGAATATAACTTAGCTATTAACCGACTATGATGAGTTTTTACGCTTCATATGGATTCAATGCGCATATTCCAGGACCTGATTTAAAAACCATTTTAGGATCCCACTTCCAATGCTCAAGCCGAATTTCATCATAATCGGTTGATAAATTGGCAAATTTCAATCATACTTGGCCATATTCCAGAACTTCATCCAAAAATCATTTTAGAATCCCATTTCCATCGCGGAAGTCAAATTTCACTAAAATCAGTTTAGAAATAGATAAGTTCCATCTTAATTGGTCATTCATTTAATTTGTTAAAGATTTAATTTGAAATGTAAAAGGTTCAATTTGAGGTTTGAGATATTAACAGTGACCTTTCTTAAGTCTTAAACAATATTTGTGTAAGGTTCGGTTCAAATCGGTCAAGTCGTGTGGATTTGTTTAAATATCATACACATACGCTGTACAAACATAGAAACACTCACTTTCTTTTTTTTAAATTGCTCAAATGCTCACTAAACACTGGTCCAAGACTATCTTAACCCTAGTTCAAGTCGTAAACGGCCCTCAACCCAAACGCAAAATCTCTTTCAAATCAATCCTCAAACCTGCAAATATAAAAAATTGATCAACTGTTCACTATATCTTAACCCAACCCCAACTCAACTCCAACTCAACTTGAACTCAACCCACAAATTGACCCCTAACTTAATCTTCAACTCAACTCCAAACTTAATACACAACTCAATATTGAAACCAGCATATATAAAAAATTGGTAAATATTTCTATAACCAGGTATTTTGGGTCAATTAGTATGTCAGGTACCCGACCCTCTTGACGCACAGATTCCGAAAGCTTTTCAAATCTCGGCAAGCCGTTCTCGAGATACCATGGGTACAGGCATCCAGACATCCAGACGGACGGACGTTTTTTTTTTGCTTCTTTAGACTCAGGGACTTTCAAAACGTCAAGAAAAGTGGGTTTGGACCAACCAAATTTTTGATCATTTTTGACAGAATTTCAATACTTTGGTCTTTTTAGACCGAAGTAACACGTTCGAAGTATTAACTATTTGCTGTTCCCTAAACTTCATTTGGCGTTGAAAGGAAATCATTAAACATGGCCGCCTTTATTGGCCAAAGCAAAATGTGTCCTTTTTGCAGCGTTTTCCATTACCTTTTCGAGCATCTCGGGCGGTATAGCGGTGATTTCGGCACGAATGTTTGCCTTGAACTCGTCAATGGGCTTGCTGGCACACACTTTGCTTTTCAAATAAACCCATAAAAAAAAGTCGGGAGGGGTCAAATCTGGAGATCTGGGTGGCTAGTCAATGTCGTCTCTTTTTGACATCAGACGTCCAGGGAATTTTCGTTGCAGAAACTGAATTGATTGATTTACACAGTGTAGCATGGCGCACCGTCTTGTTGAAACCAGTAACCGTCAAGACCTTTTTTATGAAATGACGGGAAGACAAAATGAGCCAATATCCACCGATATCGATTTCCATCGACTGTTTCGTTTTCTCTGGAAAAATATGGCCCAATGATGGTTTTGGCGCTTGTTTTGGTTTCATGGATCTCGTGTGGGTTCTCCCTTCCCCAAATGCGGCAAATTTGCTTATAAACGCCGCCAGAGAGTGTCAAATGGGCCTCGTCAGTCATCAAAATTTGCTTCCAAAAATAAGGTTCAGTGTCAACCATTCGAGCGACTGTTTGGTCGTATTTCAAGCGACATAGACGGTCTGTCGGCAATATTCTTTGTGCTAATTGCACTTTATACGGAAACAAATGCAAATCATCCTTCAAAATGCACCGCAAAGTGGTTTCACTGACGCCAAAATGCTGAGCGCGGCGACGATACGACACTTTTGGGTTCTGGGCAACGCTCTCTCTGACCGCTTAAACCAGTTCATTGGAACGTCTTGATCGTTGCTGAACGTCATGTTGACAATCTCTCATTGTACCGTGCTCAACAAAATTTGACATCAAACGACGAATAGTGTTGTCAGACGGTACCTGTTGGCCACGATATTTTCGACGATATGCACGTTGAGTTAAAACAACATTTCGGCGCATTGTTTGCGTGTGAAGCGATTCATGTTTAAAATTGTACTGAAATTCAATGTTTATACACCCATAAAAGATGGCGCACCCACTTGAAGGGCATCATAATTTATAACTGGTGCGAATGTCGGTTTGAAAATGAGCCGAAACGAAAAAAACAATGTCATAATCGCTAAAAATTCAAAGTTGCGATAAAATAAAATTCGGTGAGAGAATTAAAGGCAACTTTAAGTAGCTATGAAAGACTAAGTTAAGCGTTGGCTAGTGCACAGCTTGAAATGTTGAACAATTTAAAGGCGATAACAACTACAAATTTAGTTAAGAAATTCTCTTGGTGGCCCGAGATTAAACAATAAACTTATAAGGCGTAACTCGACTGCCGGCTCAAGACTTCTGAGCGCTCTGTCTGTTGCGCGAACAACTCGGGTATTTTGCATTTTAAGAAAAATATCAAATGGGAAAGTTGTTCTGCGGGAAATTTCCTATCGATGTACGTACGTAGTTGATTATTTAATTCGCATTTTAATTATTCTCTGTAGTTTTATTAAAGTATTTAAAATTATCATAATTCCTATGGTTTCCCTTTTTAAACTTTAAATTTTGAAAATAGTTTTTAATTTTATCACAACTTTAAAATCGGTCAAAATGACCTATTTTCTACCTCATCCTTCAAATTAAATATTATTCGGTTAAAAAACGTATTCTTAATGTCGTTATAAGTGAATTTCACTGTATTTCCCCCTATTGGAACATTGTACAACAGCGCATTATTTTACCTCCTCGAAGTAAACAAGAACAGTATTTCTGCTGCTGATATCATTGATGCGTCGTCATTCAAAATAGTAGACGAGCTCCGTAAAACTGTATAGCACTTAATGAATTTGCCTTTACGGAGGATCTGATGAAGGATTGTAGTTTCACTGTCTAACAGAAGCGCAGCCTAGTCTAGGCAGCGGCTAGTATTATTTTTCCTCGCCCCTAATAATGCTTAAAATACATGAGTACACAAAGTTCTTGCCACATGCTCCTGGGACTTCTAATAAGATCGGCTTTTCTTCCGTGTCACTTGAAATTGCGATCAGAAATCGTTTAGTACTGAATTCTGTTCTACGTTTAAGATACTTTAAATATCAGCACCATAGTCTCTGCGTTTTGGTCGAATGTTGGTTCACTAATCAGGGAAGCACATTTAGCCATAGTAAACACTTATAAATTTTTACACTAATTTCTTTGTTTACATTAAGCCCTTTAACATACATATAAATAGTCGATTAGGGTAAAGTGGGGTACATTCGTCAATGGGGTGTATTCTTCAAGAGCGTTTTATTTCAGGGTTAACTGTATTTGAAAAATTTCCGTTCCATAGTTAGATCGCTGGCATTTGTGGGAACCGACCGTGTTTTTGGTTTTTGATGTTTCACTTGTAATATTTTAATATTTCATTCACAGGACGTAACAGTTTTTGGTCAACTTGTAATTTTCAAGGTAGTATTTATTAATGAAAATAACGGTAAATAGATATTTTATATTTTTCTTTATAAAAAGAAAACTTTCTATTGCTTCTTAAGTACTTTGGGGGACATTCAACAAATGTGTTTAGGCAGTTTCGTCCCCGACCGACATAAGAAATGAACTCAAGCCTTTGACGAGTGGACCCCAATTGATTATTTATTTTGTTAATTTTATTTTAAAACCATCGGCTACTTGTAAATTAGCTGTATAATAAGGGTCGAAGTTATCAGAAAAAAACCTGAACGATTCTATATTATAGTTAAATGGATTTAGAAAGAGCATTTTCAGATATTAAAAAAATTTGGAAATTTCAACTGGTTCCAGTGCCTTAATCAAGTATAACGTAAAAGGACAAAGCAAAAAATTAGCTTCGATTGATCCAAATATTGAGGCTGACTTAGGCACAGTTGGTATGATGAATCAAACTTAAAATATTAACAGTCCCAGTAAACTCATAAATAAATGACTACCAAAACGCAAGAAACTAAATTGTTTGTTCTGGCCAAAGGCTGTTCCTACAATTAAAACTTTTGACCAATATATCCCTTCGAATGACAAAGGTACCGCATGTCGGAGCACATTCGTCATTTTAGAGTTTTATTTAACCGAGAAAAATATCAATAAATGAAAAGTATCCTGAAGGAATTCGGCATCTGAGGCTAGCATATTCTTCTTCTAATCAAAAATATTCTCAATTTTTTCATTTTCGTATAGAGGTTGAAAAAAAGTGATGAATATACCCTACCTTAACCTACCAACTTTTGTATTTAAATTAATTACCAATCTAATTATAGAAAAGGTATCAACATAAATTGTATAAACAGTTTTAACAATTAAAAATTACTTATACTGTCGTTTTATGTAAGATAAATGTGGTGGCAACTCGGCTTGTATGCAATTTTTTAGATCCACAAGGCCACAAAAGCCGATTATATGACTGAAGATACAGTTGAACTTGATCAAGATATAGATGAAATTACCGCCTTAGAACGAATAGATCAAATTCTGAGAACTAATGGTTTATGGTATTTACAATATTTTTGTTGAATCTCGATGATTCTCTGTAGTGTGTTTATTGTTTCAGATCACCAGCTGATTGCTTATCATAAACGTTCCTAATAAAATTATGGATTTGTATACGGCCAAAAAAACATTGGTTAAATGTTTATAATTACATGCTAAGCTCATGCTTTTATCAAATTCGATTTTTTTTATACAAAATATAGAAAAAGACGTATACATACCGGACAGTATACATAACCTTTTACATACAACAAAACCAACCGAAGGATTGGAAAGGAATGTTAGTATTAGAGACTCGACCCGGCTTCAATCATTTATGCAGTCGATAGATAATATTAAATATAATAAATAAGTTAGCACAAGACAACACAATTTCTAGACTACATGATTATTAACTGCTTGTTGTTCCTGGAGAGTTGAGTCAGACTATAACTTTATTTCTAAAAATCAGAATTAAATTTAATCCCTTTAAGAATGATTTATACGTTCCTGATTGAAATATTAATTAAGTTAATTTATAGTTACACACTTAAGAGTAAATATATAAGAGTAAATTTAACTATACGACGAACAACCTTAATTTCCAAAACAACATCCCTAATCATACTCTTAATTAATTAAATTAAATTTTAGCTTCTAGAACATATTATGAATTAATTGTAAAGTACTACAAATAACTTAATGTTAATAATATGTTTTCCTTGGCTACGACAGATTTCGGAACATATTTCTGGAAATTTGTTTTGGCAATATGATTGAAATCAACTCAGTCCTAATACCATTCAACAGCCAGTGGTCAGTAGAACGATTCATTCCCAGCACAATACAACTCCTTATAGGGTTCCCAACTGAGCGAAAGGACAAAAATGGAAAAGCTACAAATTCGAGATACCAAGCAATACCCAACGACATTCATTTAATGAGGATGTAGGTTATCACGACGTTCGATGCTCTAGAAAAGATCCATGCCATCACAATTGTCTAAAAATAGAGTCGGTAAAAACAGTAAAATAATTATGATTAACCGGAGATTGTCAATTAAACTGAAAATGTCACACAAGAAGAATGTACCTTTTGAGATCCCAGTGCCCACTCGGTCTCTTAAAAATATTTTATCACGCTCTATTTGAGTCAAGATTGCATTACGGTATTTGTTGCTGCGGTGGGACTTATTATGAAACAATTAAGCCTCTGGTAATTACTCAAAATTATGCTGTCAGTTTAATGCATTTTAGCAGTAAGTGTAGTCCATCTTGGCCATTATTTTCCAAAAGCAAAATTCTTCCACTAAAACACTTGTACGTCTTTAAAGTTATGAATAAATATTTTGAAATGAATTGCTCTAGCTATTCACTGGGAAAAAATACAATGTATTTTAGGGATGTACCAAAGTTTCATAAAACTCATTTTTTTAAATAATTTTTTAGTATCTGCTCTTGGTGGTTTGGCGTCTATTGGAGGGGGGCACCAAAGTTGAATAGAATAATCTAGCAGCTCCGTAACCTTCCAGTAGGGTGCGCATCGCACGAGCTGTTCTGGTCTTGTCATTAGGCAGCTGCGTGGTGGGTACAATTGTGTAAGGGGTAACCTGTTCACAATTTGCAAGTGTACGTGCTGCCTCCTCGTGGCAACCACTGGTAACTAAGGCCATTTGGCACGTTTTTGGCCATTTGGCACAGGCTAAAGTACGGCGCTAAAGGAGAAAACCTTGACAAAAAACCCTAATCTAAGGTGAAACAGCATATGCCGATGGATGAATGGCTGATAGGTTAATCAGTCCAAAATATGCGGACTCTGGATACCAGGCACCCTCCAGTTTTATTTAGCCTTCCTGTAGTAAAGCTGGGTGACCTACAGGCGATTTGCAATTCCCAGCAACTCATAAGAGTAAAATCAAACGGAATACGGGGCAGGAGTAGGAATATACGGGAGTGGGACAACCCTTTTGAGGTCCTTGGGCTCCAATACTACCGTATTTCTAGCGGAACTACATGTTGTAGTAAACATCTAGGAGGGGGAGCAATAAGCCCAGATAGTATTGTATCACGTACCGGGAGGCAGTATTGTCAGGTTCATTAAGAACCTGACTATTGACTGGACGGATAATTAAGCAGGGTCCAGCACAATAGATCTTTTAGGTCGCAGTGCGAATTGGCTGATCGCCCGCATGGCCCTCCAATAATAATAATAGTATCTGCTCTCACTATTTTTAATAAGCTGCCTATCGCTATTCGTACTTTAAAGTCTAAGAACAAAATAATGTCTTCCTTGAAAAGTTGAATCGTTCAGCATAGCTCAGTTAAATTTTTATTTGACCGCATTACATAATGAGTCTCTTTTCAACGCCGTTTTCATTTGTTTTTAAGAAAATTGGAGGAGAGGTGGGATGATTCAAGATCACATCATTTTTTTTTTATTTTTTATTTTTTTTTTATTTTACGTTTTTATTATTATTATTATTATTTAAAATTAATAAAATTTATTTATTGAATTACTCATTTTTATATTTTAGTTTTTAAGAAAAACCGGTCACTGGATTTGTTGTCCAAGGGATTTTTAATTGTGGTTAAAAAAACAACCAAATAAATAAATATGCCCAACAATGAGCAAATGTCAACACATCCAACCATACAAAAACACTGCCCAACAACCCTACCCCGCAGCCCCCAACCATTGCCCCTTCGTTCAGTTGGGAACCCTAATTCCTTGGGAACTCCATTCCTATATTCCCCACACACCTTTGTTTTCACTGATCCAAATATTCAAAATTATATCAGCCTCAGTCCTAGGCAACCCAAAACACATTCAACAAATTAGAAATGATTTCCAGGAGATGCCTCGGAAATTTAAAACAATTAATTGATCATTCAATCCGCTTAACAATAATATCCTTGCCAATCCAGATTCAATCTGGAACGAATCCAATAGCAGCCAACTAAGGTACCAAGGGTACTTCCCTCAATCAAACCAGTCGCTAAACACCAAATTGCACACCACTCAGTAGTGCATGGGTCATAAATTTTAGCTCATTCCACCAATTAACAATTTAAATCAAAAATTAATTCGACAATTAATCCCCAGCAAACAGAGAAGATATATTAAATCTGATTTTAAATCTAAAGAAATTTGAAACAATTAAAACTTAAATAATTTAAAATTGTAAATAATTTACAATTGTAACGTAATATCCTCCGAAAACCCAACGCTTACTCGGACCACCTCAAACAATTACCGCCCTCCATGTAATATTATAAGCAACACATTATAATTTTAGAACACTCTACTAATTAACAATCCATTAACTGTAATTTAAACTCTGTAACAGCTAAAATTAATCCAACCCACCCAATATTTCAACAACTGGACATAAAACGAATGTACGCTTCAAAGTTTGAATTCAAAGATCTCTCATAATTAGTTCTGCAACTTGAACTTTCAAATCGAAACTAATCAATTAGTGTTAATCATCTAAATAAAGTTTAACATCATGAGCCATGACAAAAATGATACAAATAATTGGCAAACCAATTAGCAAAGAATTATTTCTAGTGCTTGTTGACATCGTGTTATTATATTCAGTATAGATTGATATAATCAATCATCACAAAATTTGTCTGGACTTATAATTTGTTAAGTTCAGTTCAGCGGTAAGCAAACAGAAGGCCTTGAATCCGACACTGAGAATTGAATTATTCCTTGTTGATCATTTGACTGCTTTTGAGAGTACTTTTTGTTTTTAATACCAATAATGTCATTTTGCTTAACTTGATGTACGTACCTATATACATATGTACATATTTCCGATTCCTGTAGAATACAAATTTTTGGTGTTTTTGTCACAGGTCAATCGAGTTTTTATTTTACGTCAATGAACGAAATTGGTTAGTGTAGGCTTAATTAAATTAATTAGCAGCAACGATTACAACATCACATAAAAGTAGAACCGTCAGGCAGAAAATTTTTTATTAATAACCAAATATGTATTTGTTGTATATAGTACATAGCCATAGCTACACACATTTTTAACTATTTTTATTCGATACTATATGAAAACGAAATATGCCACTCAAAATTTGTGAACAGAAAAAACCTAACCTACATAAATACGCACAATTTGCCCACACAGAAAAATGCCAACCCATCCAAATAAAACCCACAAGAACAAAACATAAATTAAAAAAAAAAAAATTTATTAAACATAAGAAATTTATTTAACAGTGCTCTAATCCATTTTGTACTTTAGAGACAGCCGCCAAACTCCCGCTTTTCCAGGGTTTATAGTAATTTCAGGATTTATAGGATTTCTAATTTCTCAAATCCGTTTTCTGTGAAATCATCTTCACTTAAATCGGCCATATTGCAGACATAGTTCAAGGGGTCACCTTCATATTTTGTAAAATTTTAAAGATTTCTACAATGGCTTCCAAAGGCTTACTGAACTTTGTTGTAAAAAAATAATATAACACTAATTGAAGTGCCGTTTGTTCTTGTGCACTTTTTTCTTGTGCACTTTTTCCTTGTGTGTATTTTTCTATGTGCGGGCACTTTTTCGCGTGTGCAATTTTCCATGTGAGCCTTTTTCTGTTGCGTATTTATGTTGGTACGAGATTTTTTCGGTCTGCAAATTTCGTGTGCGCTTTTTTCTTGTATGCTTTCTTCTGGTCATCTATTATTCATACTCGACTTTCCAACAGACTGTTTTGTGTTACTCACCAGTTTTTTTTTTTTTAATATTTTTTAGATTAACGATTATAATATAATTAGAAAAGTGATAATTTAATTATAACGATATTAACTGTGGCTATTATTTGTAATACACTAATTTACCATTTTGCAATAAAAATTAGTGTAATTAGTGTCGGTGCATACATTTTTGCAAATCGCACTCTACCGAAATAAAAGTCAAATTTTGCATGAATGTAAGACCTAAGAAAACATGTGGTTGGCATCATAAAACGAAACGATAGACTTTATGATTACCACCGCATATATGCAAATTAGTTAAACGACAACAAATTGAAATCTTAGACAAACAATTATTATCGAAGTAATAAATGTTTACTTTAATTTAATAATTTAAATAAACTAAAAAAAATTTATGTCAACACGCTCTCATCGTTTAAGTACAAAAATAATTCTTACAATAAACTATAGCTTAACTCTTGATTGTATATGTATGCATGAATATGTATAGCCCTAGACACGAAAAGAGATGTCTTGTTTATGTAAATAATAGAAGTATATACTATTTGAACTACCGTAATATAGAAGCGTGATTACTTGTATGACGTAAGAAATAATATTATTGTATAGCCAATAAGACTTAATTACTTTTATTTTCCTTGCAGTGACAGTCAATATTTAAATACCTTATCTCATTTGTTGTTTTAATTGCAAATTAATAAAAACTAAAAACCTTACCGCTTATACATACCATAACATATGTAGATAATTTATATGATAAAAATGTCTGTATAATATCCGTATGAGAATACCATGTGTCATACCACAAATAAATCAGATCAACCAATTGGAACAAATTTTTGATTAAAACCCGCAGCGCCAATTTATATAGAATTAATATTCCTGACACCCCACAATCTAAAACATAAAATTATACAAATTATTTTTTTTTTACTAGAAACATCAAAATTACACACAAAATTAATTAGGGTTTAATAATTTCATATACCGATTAATTTTAGTCTTCGGCGTCAAATTTATAGTATTATACAAATTTTAAATCAAATTATTTTTATTGATAATAGAGATCTTGGCATACTTGAAATATGTATTGTGTTCATGTGGATTTCGGTTTGTACTCCTAACGTCATTAAGCAAAGTTAATCGATAAATAGGGTTTATTGATTCGTCTGATTATTTTTGTTTTTGGACATACTAATATCAAACTAAACAGCAACAAGGGGCAATAATTAATTGTAAATTAGGTATACTAAACCCTGATATACCCCGGTTTCATATTCAAAACACAGTGTACCCTACCGAAACTTTATAATTTCTCACGTTTCAAATTCCACTGCTCATGAGAAGAAGTGCTAATAAGTTATTAATGGAATTAAATTTTGATAAATTAGTTAGGTTATCAGGAGTAGGGTTTGCAAAAAACCGGTGTTTTTTTAAAACCGGTTTTACGGTTTTTTCAATATTAAATTCGGTTAACAGGTTAAAACCGGGTTTGTAAAGAAAAAAATTTATTCTATAATAAAACCGCACTTATAGTGTTAGTTCGCTAAAAAATGGCCATTAAATAAATTTTTTTTTCGTAGCTTTTATTTTCAATTCCAATTCAGATATACAAATTCAGTTTTTTATTACAAAAATTAATAAGATGAGAGATAAAAAGGTTCCTTCTGAGTAGTGGGCCCTGTTTCCGGATGTTTTTCTAATCCCGGGAATCGGGATCAAGTTAAACACAATCCCGTGATTTCCCGTTTTCCCGGTCTCTTTAAGTAAAATTTATAAATATAATTGTATTGGCTTTTACAGTATGCCTTTTAAGAAACACAAAATGTCGACATCGAATGGTCAGATGGCAACACTATTTTTTCGTGACGATTGCCAAAAACAGGCAAAACACTTTCGGGTTCAGTTGAAGTTGACTGAATCGTTTGATAATGTTACAGTGACTATTGCGGACGGTGAGACTTTACCGCAGCCCACGTTACCGACCCAGTGCTAAATCAAGAATTGTGAGCAACAAGTATTGTGATAGTGAGCAACAAGTTTATAATTTAAAGGAAACCGTAGTAGCTGAAATTAGGCGTACGGTTTTGTCTTGTTTTTATTAGTTGTCAGCGAGAAAAAATGGGAATTTGAGAAGTCTTACGAAGAAGACACATTTAGAAAATTTGAACCGGCGAAAACTAATTAAATTTTCAACGTTTTAGTTTAATAAATATATATAGACCGTCAAGTGGTTTGAGTTATTGTATTTATTATACGTTCGAAAGATTAGTTGGTCGCTTTAGAGTTCACATTTTCTACAGTGACTATACATTTCTATCTCCTTTGAAGTTGATATTGATTGATCAAGTTTTACTCTCTGTAAATAAGTCTTTGGTTAGTAGTGACAGCCTTTACCGAGACAATTTATAGAATGTAAAAATGTTCGATTTAATTTAACTCTGTCTTCACTGTTATTGAAATGTTTATTAATGAAACATTTTTTATTGGTTCAAGGTTATTCATCCCTAAAATGCTCCAACCAAAGCCTTAGCTTTCGAACCCTACTCGGGTTCATCTTCAAAAAAAAGCAAAGAGCATCCGTCAAAAATTGCTTTCTTCATACATAAATCAAAAAGTAAATCAATCACAAAAATTTACTATAACCGACTTTCCACACCAAACCTCACGTAAAAAGTTTGTAAATTTGGACAAAAATTCGATATTTGAGACAAAAACCATTTGGATGAAAAAATCATATGAATTGAAACCCCAAGCACAATCTTCAACAACACTGAGAGAACCTGTACCCGATCCAGTCTGTAGCCAAAATTGATCCCCTCCAAAATTATTTCGTTTATCGAGAATTTTCATGCTCTATTTGTTTTCCAAAAAGTTTCACATAACATACCTTTAAAAAAATAGTCAAATGTTGTTTAATAAGCCCATTCCAACTGCAATGGCCCTTGTACAGGACATACAAAGCAATTTTTAGAAAAAATCCTTTTTCAGTGCAAAAGTGACCTCAATAAAGACTAATTTAAAAATTAATACTAGCCCAAACTAGCCCAGCCTACATGAAAACCCCCGAGAAACAAACAAAACTTAAAAAAAAACACTTTGGAAACGCTACTAATCAAATCAAGTACAAATACAATCAATGCTGAGGAAGACAACGCTTTTATCTGAAACTCATATGATTTGTTCTTCCAAACCACTTTCGTCTTACACAATCCTTACACCTATTCAAATTTGAAACGTTCTACTACAGATTTCTGTCGAAAAACTATTGTACAAAGCTGTCATAGCTGTTTCGAAAATTCGACGATCTCCTTGCAGCTGTTTGCAAGGTTTAAAATTGCCCAAAACCAAATATTCCTTAAAGTAAATCTAAGAGAAATTGAATAATTCCCTCTGAAATAAGTAGTACAGCGCTCCTTTTTCTCAAAGCTTTAACTGTTTTTTCCAAGGTTTAAAAAATTTAGAGCAATTATTTATTAGAAGGCCATTTTGACAAGTATTGCTAGGGAATTTCTAAGAATTCATTAAATAACAAATATCCAGCGATGTTTTTTAATTCTTTAAAAATCTTAATATTATGCAAAAAAGGGTTTTCGCTTAATCCCGGGATTTTAATCATAATTCCCGGGAGTCGGGATTATAAAAAATTATCAATTTCCCGGAATTTTGCCCCCGGGAATTCCCGGGAAGGACCCACTAACTACTTTAACTGTAAGTAACGCATTGAAAAGCCATTAGAAATTGTTTGTTGTTTTCCCAGTTGCTTCGAAAAAATTAAATCTTTTCTAAAAATGTTAACAATAACGACTTCTTGCGTTTTGTACAGACTCTTTTTTAAAAGCAAACTCAACTCGAAACCACTCGAACTTAACTTGGTTCGTCATTCTCACTAGCCTTACTATCCAGCAAACTTTCTGATTCTATTTGAAACAATATTTTTTATTTGGAATAAAATGAAACGTCAGAATATTCAACTTCATAATATTCTTCATTTCCAAATTCATCATCATATAGAATATCACAATCTGATTCATCGACTTCATTAGTTTCTATTGTTGAATCCACTAATCGGAACGATTTTTTTTATATAAAATGTCTGTACCGCCAAGAGAAACCCGTGGTTCATACATAGGACAATTTTAGCTTTCGATTCATTGCCAAATTTAACATTTACTGAAGTTCCATCACACGTTGTGAATACAATATGAGTTTTCAAAACCATTCCAATTTTGTCAAGTTGTTGATCAATTAGTTCTCTCGTTTTATATAAATCACAACTTCCGTGTATGCGGATTAGGTCCAAATTTATAAATTTCAAGTCCATTTTATAAAAATTCAGGTGTCTTCTGGCCCTTCTCGCAGCGTGTCCACTCGTCAAAAGTTGATGATAATTTATAGAATTGTTTTGATTTTATTTTTTCCTTTAGTTCATTTTCAATTTTTGAAACAAAATTTAAAATCAGTTTAACAACAATCAAAAATTACCCGGTTATTTCTCCAGAAAAACCGGGTTTTCGGTTTTTGAACTTTATTAAAAATTCGGTGTTTTAAAACCCGTTCAAACCGGTTTGCAAACCCTAACCCGGAGTGAGGCCTAACTATTTATTAAGCGAAACTACTTTGTTGGTGTTCAAGTTTATTCTGAGTATTTTTTTTATTTAACTTTAAGTTTAAATACAAATTTAGAAAATTCTTAGGGAGGGGCGAATAAATAAACAAGAAAGAATAGAAGCAAGAACTACAACAACAACGTCAAGCAAAATTTTCTATGGTTAGTATTGCTATCGTTAGTACAAATTTCGGTGACTGCTTGGGAACATGATGATAGAATGAAATTTCACCCCTCCTTCCCCCGCCCCCTCCAAGTACCGATGAAAAAAATAGTGAAGACTAAAATAGTGAAGCTTTTCAGAAGTTGCCGTTGTAACAACACCGTGAACGCTGTAGGTATTAAGAAAAAATTGTGTTGTCTTGTGATTAACAATTGAAATTTACTTAGCTGTCTGGAACCGGGTCGAGTCTTAAATACTAACATACATATGAAACCGAGGTGTAGTGCTGAACGTCATGATGTTCATCTTTGCTAGTAATTGTTCATCCTCTTGCTGTTGCTGAATCCGGTTCTTTAGGTTTGTTAGTGTTGAATCTTCTGATTCTTTGTTCGAGAATATCCATTGATTTGAATTCCATGTTTTAATCCAACTATCTGACAGCTGCGGTGAATGCTGCTATTGTGTTAAAGGAAGTTGAGTTGGCATGCACCAACTTCTGATTGCTGAGTGATTCTGAGTGTTTATTGATGGCGAAATATTTTGGGGATATTTTAATGTACTGTTAAGTATTTGCGTAGTTGATTGAAGATTTGAAATGATTTCACTTGTGCTATACGTCACAAAATAACGTGGGTGCCTACCCTCAGAGTTTAAACTGTTCCTGCCTGGAAGCTGATTATTTGAGGGAATGCAATTCATTATATTTCTTAGTTACACCTCTAGTTGTCTCGGCGTAAGTAACAAGCGGTGTATTTTGACTTGTTGAGAATGTTTTAAGGCGACTATAGCATTCTGCATGACTTGTAACTCTTTCATGACAAGCATTATTTCAAATTCGCCCGTCAGAAACGATTGAATTTTATCGTGGCAAAGTTTCTTCTTGTTGAGTGTGTTGTTTGTATTACTTATTATCTGGATGTTCTCTTGTAATTCAAAATGTTTTGGAATATATGTTAATAATCATGAATCCTACTCATGGTACTCGGCTTCTCTTTGAGTTTACACCCGAACAAGTCGCACTGAGAACGAATCCTACTATGTGTTTCCAACTTCTATTTTAAAGCGATACGATCTCGTCCTGGTTGAATTTTTGAATTAGCCGATTTTGTTGGTTTATATTTGTAATTTGTCAGTTAAGTTGTTGGTAGGTCACTCCGCATATGTTTCATCTTCTTCTTCTTGATAGTTTAAAATGGTGGAAAATTCCTTCCAGTAGCTGCTTAGGTCATAAAAGTTGTAATGCTCAAATTTCTTCAAAATAGATGGCTGGTGAGTTGTTCCAGCTTGTTAGTTGAAAATTGCTATTTGCTTCTGAGCATAAGGTTCCAATCAACAAAAATAACGTTAACATACCTATGACTCGGTTTGTTAATTGTTGCGGCCCTTGTCTTTGATCTCGCCATCCTTGAAGCTACTTGGTTTGTGGGCTCCCTTCTCTAGTGATAGGCAGGTGGCATAGTTTTGTAAAGTGACGTTTTACAGTGTTGTTGTTCTGCTTTAGAGTTACAACTTTTACTAGCCCGTCTGAGCCCGTTGTTGTTGTTGCATTAGTTGTTTGCTAGCTTGAATGAAATTTATGCCACAACCATTGAATATTTTATGCCAAAATCCTCTTCTGGATGTAAAACGCTTAAAGGCTGCGAGGAAAGATTTTATTGTTAAATCGCTTACCTGGTTTAATTGGAATGCCTTTTTAGAAAAACCATGTAAAGGTAGGACGTTTTATTACTTCTCTTTTGTGTAACTTTAAATTCATTGGTCCAGCTAGTCTACCCCGCTGTTTATAAATAGAGCCGCTGAAATGACACGCTCAGGTGGTAATATGCCCATTAGTTACTCCGAGATCAATTTTTTGTGTCTGGAACAATTGCATAATAATTGTGTATCATGTGGCGAATAGAGTTCTTCGGATTTATTATCCAGTATGTTTGTTTTAAATAGGCCAGAATAGCTTATTATTGTTTTGAACTACAAGTGTCTGGGTTGTCTCGACATCTTTTTTTGATACGCAGTGATGGTGTCCACCGCCCTATTCTCATGTACCTTTGCTACAATAATGTGTTTCAAGGTTGGCTGAAAATAGTTTTCTGCATAACTTGTGTAACGTTATTATCTGGTTCCTTTCTGATACACTTATGATCTGAAAATGTTGGCAATTTTGTAGCGTGTGACTTTTTTCACAATATCTGCAAATACCAGTTGTTGTTATGAAGCTGTGCCTTTGCGGTACTGGTAGTTTGTGTTGTTGGCCCTTTAAGAGATATTTCATGTAGTCTTCTGGTTTCACTGACTAACTTTTTCCAGATCATGAAGATAATAATTGAGTTCCATAATTCAATGTTAGTGCGTTTCTTATTCAACGTAAACATTCAGTCACTGTGTCGCGCAGGTTACAACATGTATACTTGGTATATTCCTTAACGTGGCTAGGTAGTTTGTGATTAATAGTTATAATAATATGCCCCTTGTAGTTTCATAGTTCTATCCTGTTGATTCTCAATGATTAAAAATGTTTGCTGCTGGATCTCTGATGTGAGTTTTGGTGAGTTGCTTGTTCTCGTGTATGAGTTTTGTTAACGTCTCCACAAATCTGGCCAAGTTTACATAACCGCCCTAGAAGTGTGATATGTCTATTCTTGATTGTCAAACGTCGCTTGACGTTGTCAAACGTCGCAAGTATTTGATCGATGCCCTTTCTTCTTGTTCTGATGTTTCCATAAAGGTGTGCTCGAGCAGTTCTGGAACGTTAACGGATCTATGACTAATTTCATCCAGCACTTTCTCCGTTGTTGGGCTTATTATTATTATTATTATTATTGGAGGGACATGCAGGCGATCAGCCACCTCGCACTGCGACCTAAAAGATCTATTGCGCTGGACCCTACTTAATTATCCGTCCAGTAAATATTCAGGTTCTTAATGAAGTTGAAGACAAATTGTTCTTCTCTAGAGTTGTAATTTTTAATTCCATTCACTATTTCTTTAAAAATTGTTAAGAGTTCGTTCGCACTAAACAAAATATTCGGGTTAGCTGAGCCTTCAGTTAAAAGGGCAGAAGCATAAATAGTGTTTGAATTATAAATAGAGTTAGTATAGTTAGAATTTGGTATTACCTCTTTTGTTAAACCAGGGAAGTTATCTCTATTTAAGTTAAAACTATTTGAAGGTGATGTTGTTTGATGAGATTGTTGCATTTGATTCCGCCATGCTTGTTGTTTTCGAATTTGAAGATACTCCTCACGCTTAGGGCACATAATCGTGTTTGCCGGATGATTATCCTGGCAGTTGGTACAAATATGTTTATTCGTATTATTTTTTAATGGACAATCATCTTCCTTATGAATGTTGGCGCAGTAATTGCATTTTCTAGTCATGTGACAGTTTGCTTCACCATGACCATAACGGAAACATCGTCTGCATTGGGTGACCCTACCCACCGTCTGTTTTGCAATATCCCATCGCACTACAGTATGAGCAACATATTTGTGGTTCCTCAATTGGTTAAGGTTGTATTCCCCTTTTTTAAATGATACAAAGTATATCGTGGCACCTTGTTTTGAAATTGTTTTATGTATTTTAGTGGGTTTGAGATTTATACCCGATAAACATTTCAAAAATTCGTTATCTTCCATAGTGTGAAGGCCATATAATATGAATGTACTCAATTTAAGGTTGTCCATCGTAAATGAATAAAATTCTGTTTTGTTTTCGGCAAGCCGTTGTTTAATATTATTGAAGTCAACGAGTTTTTCAACAGTAATTTTGCTACCGGTCTTTAAATTTTTGATGAGATATTGTTTAATCCCGTTACTTTCCATATATTTATGGATTAAAGCTGAATTTGCAGGCGTCATTATAAGTGGTAACTTAGTTGGTTTGGGCTTAGAAACCTTTGTTTTTATTTGAGATTCAGTCATTGTGTTAAATAACTCAAAACGTTGACTAGTAGGAACGTTATATACACTTCCATTATAATTTTTTAATTTTTTATGATAAGGTGCACCAATAGGTTCAGATTGTCTATCCACAGACCCATCCCTATTCAGTCAGCCCCATAATGGGGGACCAATCACGCACTTCACTAATTTTCACTTATATTAAATGTAATTTGTAGAACAAAACAAATAATAAATTTTGTATCACAATAGGATTTAATTTTTATTAGACTTCACTGTTCGAGAGGCAAACATATACTGAATTATTATTCCAGAGAAATGATCACGTAATAAATTAGTTAGATTGTGCTGTCTTGTGTTAACCTTTTTATTATATATTATACTAATATCTTACTAACTATCGATTGCATTGGTGTCTGTAACCGGGTCGATTCTGTCCCAACTAATAATCCTATCCTATCCTTCGGTTTTGTTATATGTGTACGGGTGTAATGCTTGGCCGTACACTCATAATCAATTAATCAATCAATCAATTAACTTTGAGTTTAAATACAAATTTAGAAAATTCTTATAGTAAGTAACATTTATAATGTTATATTAGTAGTTTGTAAGCATATTACATAGTTGACAAATAATGTGGACCTATATTGCTTTATTAAATTTTCAAAAATATTTTTGTATGCTTGTAAGCAAATCACAAAAGAGTTGAGATATAAGATTAATTAAAAACTAAAGTTATACTTCTTGTTCACTTCACGTGTGAACAGGTCTTATTTGTTAAGTCATCATATTAATTTTAAGTAATAAGTAAATATCATGTTTACAGTCAAAACGCATAGATTGCAAACGACCTATGCGTTTTGACTGTAAACATGACATTTAATTATTACTTAAAATTAAAACGATGACTTAACAAATAAGACCTGTTCACACGCGACGTGAACAAGAAGTACAACTTTGGTTTTTAATTGATCTTATATCTCAACTCTTTTGTGATTTGCTTTAAACAAGCATACACAAATATTTTTGAGTTATGTCATATTTAATTTTCAGTTTAGGTACGGGTTACAATAGTTTATTTAAAACTTAAATTAATAAATACAGTATAACGTCGATTTGTGCAACATTCGATAAATGCAATTAAAAAATTCTCTTAACTTTTGTTAATTGCAAGTATTTTCTCAAAAGTCTCTTTGTCAAAAGTTAAGATTTTTTTTAATCTCTCATATTCCCTAGGGACGGGAACACCCTTAAAAATTCAAAAAAAAAAACTTTTAAGTAAAATAAACTTTTTACCGTTCCTGATGATAAATTAAGAAAAACTGAAGAAAAAAATGGGGAAAACGTTATTGGGCAGGCTACCCCTAAACAGCTCAAAATAGCTAAATAAATAGGATTTTTTTTTTGACTGAAATTATAAACACAGAATATTTTCTAAACGTGTATTCAACCCTTAGGAAATGAAATTCAAAATTTTTGGGTATGCTCACTTAACGTGAAAGACTTTTCTTAATTATTAGTTGGAGGCTCTAGCTATTTGTCAGAGATGACAGAAATTGGCAGAGATTTACTTATTCTGAGAGTAAGAAGGATCTCAGCCTATAGCATGCTTTTCTCAGACACTAGTTTTGGTGTCATTCTGGAGGAGTTACTCTTTTATCATACGAATTAAAGTTTCGAACTGATGAGCTTATGCTTATGAAAAAAACAATCTTTTCATCAGGGTGCGGCGACCGGCGAATGAATGGACTGATTATACCACAATTTTCATTGTATATATGCAGAATTTACTGTGCAGGTTGTATTAGCGAATTATAGTAATACAGCCAAATTCTCTTACAAGTAGAAAATACATAAAGACATTTCATAAAGAATTTTTGAAAATTTATTAATTCAATAGTTTTACGTTCCATTTTCAACTTAAATAACTCATTTTTCAAAATCCATGTAACCCCTGATACCTTCTTACATTTTTTAAAATCAAAACTTTTTAAATTGGTCTTTTGAAGTTTTAAGTTCTAAAATTTCCGGCTTTCTAAACAGCTGCTGCTCTAATATCAAATCCCTATAAATTTAAAGTTCATATGCTTTAGATAAAATTCGAAATTGACCGATATTCGATTTTCTAAATTGTCGTTATCAATTAGTCAAATTACTTGAATTCAAGCATTTCATGACAAGACCAAAATCTCAATCCGCTATTTTATTCGAATTCAAGTTAATTTTACTTGATTACAAATTTCAAGTAAAGCCCTTTCAAGTTTTTCATTCGAATAGAGTAGGGTGAGATGGACTGAATTAAAAAATTTAGTAATGTGAACTGTTTACAGTTTTTTATTAAAAAATGGAAACAGTTTTTGTTGTCTAGAAAAATTCGATGCCACAAAGTAGCTATGATGACAAAGTAGCTAAATTTGTTTCCATCATCAATACCTGAAAAAAATTAACGGATTATGTGTAAGGTCGTTTCTGACATGATTCGACTAAGAAATAATTTTCTTCTATATACATGTTTGGTCGAGACTACATTTGACCGAAAATTAAAATTCTTTAAGCTGGGACTCTTTAGATGTGAGAAACACTCCCATCAGATATTCACTCATCTACCTGTACGATTTATTCTTGTAAAGGATGGTAACCTCATCCAGCATACAATTCAAAACATTATCGTTTAGTTAAGAAAACCCTTCATCGGAGTATAATTTGCAACCTATCTCCAGACGTCATTCGCATAATGAATAAATCCTTCATATGGTTCTTCAACTCAACTCAAATCTTCTGATCGTGTCAATGCTTGGCAACAGTGCAGTGGTAGTATTATTTGCAGTAAATCATTAATTTTTATATCAGCCCATAGACCAATAAATCATCAGAGCCTGCATGAAATCGAATTCAAATATAATTTTACGTCACTATTTTTCTATTTTTTATTATTTGAAAAACGATGCTTCCAATTTCTATCCTTAATGTATGTGCTCACGTAACAAACATGCAGCATTATTTGATGGAAAGGCCAAGATGCTTGAACTTTTGATAACAAGTTTGAACTTGAATAAGTTAAAGTCAGAGCGGGCGGTTTACTATTCAGCCCATCCCACATTCGTACTTAATTTCATATTATTTCTGTGGATAGTTTGCCTCAACATGTGTAGCGGACAGACAAACAAGGGTACGGCTTTGAACTCTGCACTACTAAAATGTGGGCCACATTTAAGTGAATGATCAATAGGTGGCGCCATTTCATATTTCTTCCCGTATAGTCCAGTTTGATTTTTTCGGGCATTTCGCCTTACTAAAACTGTTTAATGAAAATAAACTTGCAGTAGTTTGCACTCAAAGAACATTTCGATCAAAATAACTTTGTCTAAACTTTTTTGGCACAAGAAGTGAACGAACTTGGTGTGGAAGGCCTTTACCTTTAACACAATGGTGGCCATCAAGATTTGGCACTACCACATTTTTTTTAAGGTGCTATCTGAAAAGCAAAGCGAACATCAATCGTTCATTATCTCTTGTCAATCCGAGAGCCAACATTCGACAAGAAACTCTTACTAGATTTTACGACAAGAATTAGTCATATCCTCTTAACTTTTCAAGGAACCATAAAAATTGATTATAGTGTCTCGAATTTGCTACGGCTCGCAAATCGGAATGTGCGTTAACATTTTCAATATGGAGCGGGAAATGCCAGAAGCCATACTTAGGTGGAACAAATAAGATACTGCGTAATTACTAATCTCGCATGCGCTACATATTTCAAACCGTGAGAAAATCACTGAAACATGTAATTGATAAATTTTATATTTAGCATAAAAATTCATTGATCATGTTTTTACCTTATACAATTAAATAAGTAATTCATGTGGAAACACAAACCTGTAAAAAATCTTGATTTACCAAAAATAATTTTAAATTGATCTCGCTACATGCTTCAACAACTCAACAATTTAAACAATTTCACAAAATCAACTTAATTGAGTTAATTGAACGAAACAAATAATTTATTTATAGTAAACAACAAAACAACAAATATTTTGAAATCAGTAATGTCTCGAACGGCGCTGTAAGACCAAAAAAACGGCAAAAATTGCAAAACAACAAATTCCCACCACCACAAAAATAGGCCACCAACTTTGTATAAAAGTTGTACTGTCATTAGGGTTTGTAACAGCCCCATCTTCACTTGCATCTTCTTCCGCTGGTACAACGATTTTAAACGAAAAATTAGATATTTCCGAACTTTCATACGAATCGGCTCCATTCGATCTTGCGGACCGCTTCCATAATTTGTGATGATTCAAATTTGGACATTGGTTCACATCCAAATGACAATCGTTCCGTTGTATACATCCTAATATTCGAATGGTCATTAGCATTTGATCACCGCTTTTCATACCGCTAAACATGACCGCTTTAAAATTTAAACGATGCCCTAACGGTGGATCAAATGTCGGCTGATGGGGACAAACAATTTTCATTAGAGGATTAACACATCCGGTAGTAAGTACAAGCGATGTTGATTTATTTTGTCGCATATTCAAATCATAATAATGTAGTTGAACGTCCGACAATTTTGTATAATTCCACCCATCACCCGAATTAACTTGACCCCGTAAAATTAAATCCTCGCCCAATTGTACAGTTCCGCCTGGTTCGATTTTCGTATAGCTATCAGTATTAAAAACGCGTCGATATACAGCAACATCCGATCGAAATGGTAATTGGCGGCCACCTTTTGCGTGCAACCGATTATTTGATTTGCGTGCATTTATATCGGACGCACCCAGATTTATCGTGTGCAAGTGTTCTTTAATCCTTTCTTGAATGCGACACTGTAACGTCAATATTTCATCGTAATTTGTTTTTAGCTCACCGATGTGTGGAAAACGGACCCGGAGACATAATTCACTGTTGCCACATTTCTCTACACCACAATAGTTAAATTCATTCGACTTTATATTTATTATGATTTGTGATCGCGTCACACTAATCGCACATTTATAATTTGGATAGTTGGATTTTTCGAGAACCGGAAGTACTTCGAATGTATTTTTAACATTAATTACGGCTCGAAAATACTCATTGTTGAGGCAATGCATTTCGCTGAGTTCAAGTTGAATTGGCATGGTTGATTGGAAAAATTGTCTTTGTCGTGCTTTAGGCGGTTCGTAATTGTAGCCTTGGAACTCATCCGTTGATTGATTGTGCACGGGTTGCGATGGTGGTAAATATTCTTCGGTTGGCCGGATTGTTTGCACTGGTTCCGGTTGCGGTGTTGTCGGTGTTTGTGGCGTATCCGAAAATATTGGTGGTAAATAATCATTTTGTGGTGGTATCAACACGGGTGGTGTGGATGTTACAGGAATTGTGGGGACATCATCATGCAAAGGCGGTTGCACGGTTGGCGGCAAATAATTGTTCACTGGTTTATCATACGAGTATCCAAAAAAATGTGTACTATCCTGATTCGCATTTTTTCCAGCAGCTATAATTTCCGGTAAATTATTATTTACTGGAAGTATTGCTTGTTGTTGTTCCGGTATTTCATAAGAATATCCATAACCAAGACTTTTTTGTATTTTAAACACATCACTAACATCACAATTCACATGAATATTCAAATTTATGATCACAACAAATACAAATATTACAAACATCATTGTACGGTTAAAATAATCGCACTTCTTCATTCGCTTAAGACGATCGATATATAATTGACCATCTTTCCTCGACTGTCAAATCTTTTATATGGTGATGAAATTGAATTACTGTAATCAAAATTCAATTGGGCCACCTGAATAAAATGTCAAAATCAAAAAAACGATAAAATGTTTTTGTTGGTAAATAATAATCAAAATACATACAAAAGTCGTGAGATGTTTTGGATGAGGGAGAAATTATTTTCATCAGTTTGTTGTTGTTTGTTTAGTGGGGGCGGCGGCAAGTGAAAATTTAATAACCTATGTCGCCTTTATAAACAATATAATAAAAACTAAAATCAATTTGTATGTATATTTTGGTATTGACATCATAAATTAAATTTTAAAGACACATTGTGTTTTTCCATTTTAATTTATTTGTGTGCAAAATTACAGCGAACAGTGGCTTAGTAAAATGGTTAGATTTAAATATTCAAACAGTTTTAACATCATAACTTTGGATTGGTTTTAATATTGCGATCTTCCAAAATAATAATAAACTGTCGTGTTTTGTAACATTTTGCCAAATGTCATTTTTGTAACAGGTGCTGCCGTTCCAAACATAGTTCCATCTACATATATCTACGTATATTTCAATTGAAGTTTCACCCATTTGTTTTTGTTCTTCCCTGTTTTGTGGTTATTACTCGAGCAAGACCATCACGTCCTGAAAATAGATACAGCTACAATTTTTTACATCACCCAACAACACGCAGGTAGCTTATCATAGTTTGTTGCGCCTTGCGTCGCTATTGGAGATTATTGAAAACATTTTCACTCGTTCGCCTTATTCCAATAACTTATTGGATTATCGTTAGAATATCACTTCTATTTGGCACAGAAGCATTGATAACTTTTCCATTATCAGATGTATTTTATCGGCCTATAACAAGATGTCCCTTTACCGATTTGACAGCTGCTTCCCACAAACCACCTAAATGTGGAGTAACAGGAGGATAGAAATGCCACGTACTGCCATTTTGCGCTATGAATTCTGCTATATCTTGCACACACTCGGATTTCGTCACCAATTTCTTTAATTTGTTTTCAGTTCCAAGAAAATTCAGGCCGTTATCGCTGTATTCATTTTTGGGAATTCCTCTTCTTGCGATAAATAGTATGAAAGCTGCTATGAATTAATGCTTCTGAAGTACAATCTCCAACTAACTCCAAATGAAATTTCTTTGTAGAGAAGCAGACGAAAATTGCTACATAAATTTTGATTAAGCTTGATCATCTCGCCCTCTTTGTGGCCAACATGATTCGACCTGCGTAGTTAATCCCAACATTTAACAAAAGTCTAGATGTACAAACACGCTCACTGGGTAAATCTCAAATCTTCTGATTATATTGGTTTAACAGCTTCTTGATGGAGTTGTGGCTATTTATGATCCAAAAGTTCTGTCTTAATAAAAGGGAAGTTAAGGGTATAAACCAGGGTGCATACATTTTTCATGAATGTAAATAATTAATATTTTGCGAAGTGGAGCACAATCAGAATTTGTTAATCGACCTCCTAGCCTTATTAAACCGGCACCATCAACAAATGGACTTAGATTTTTTGGCTTGCTGCGACTAGACAAAGGGCAGTTGTTTGTTATCCTCTTTAGGTCATGTTGTGTCTCTTTTATGATGTGTAGATATTATTATTGATGGATGAATATAAATACGGTTCGATATTATTAGATTTATTTATTATTATTACAGACTGATTTCGTACACGTCCATCTTATTATACATGTGACATAACAATGCTGTCATATAAGATCTACTATCGCTGTCTCATCAGTTGATGGGCAACCGTCAACTGATCGAAACATAAACCTAGTCGAAAATTTAATTCAATACATAATAATTCTCCCCTACGTATTTAAACACAATATGTTAACAAATTCAACTTACTTACTACTGGAAAACTATTAATTGTTTTATCTGAATTTAAATTTGAATTGAATTTGAAATATTTAACTGAGACTTTGAATTTAAATTTAATTTTAATATTAAGTCATTTTATAATATTCTCCTCTACGTAAAAAAAATTCGCAATGCTTAAAATTATGTAAAAATTTTATAGTCGTACTGTAGATACTATATAGTGTCGCAGATATGTTGGTGGTCGCCTTACCCGTTCTGGCCTATTTTCTACCGTCTCGGTCCCTGGACTTGTTAACAATTCTTCGATGTTCTCCTCCAGTTCGTGGTCTGGCACTGGCTCATTCCCCTGAGTTTGTGATTGATCAGGTTCTCGCATTCTCACCTGCAACGGATCGAATTCTTCTTCTTGTTGCCTGCTTGTTATCACTTCTGGATTAATGGTTGATTCATCAAACGTAACGATTTTTTTTTGTTCGTCCGATGCAATAAGTTGGTTTATGTGGCGTTTTAGAGATCTGCCTTCATCTAATTTCACGATGTAATGAAGTTGACCCAATTTCCGGGTGATCATCCCGAATTTCCACATAGACTTATTGTTTATAACAAATTTCGCTTGGACTATCTGCCCCTCTTTAAGAGATTGTAGATGAATTTTCTTTTCTTGATAAGAAACATTTTCTTGCACTGGAAACATGGCATCAAGTTTTATGCGAATCTATCGATTTAAATACATTTCTGCCGGCGATTTCCCATTTGCTAGGGGTGTGGCTCTGTATCGCAACAGAATTTTTAGTAATTTTTGATTCATTGGAATATTTTCGTTCGCCATGGTCTTCAGTCGATGCTTTAAAGTTTGAACGTTCCTTTCCGCCAATCCATTGGTTGCTGGATGTCCTGGTTCCGTTCCTACGGCAATATTTTTGAAATACTTCACTGGTAAATGTTGTGGCGTTGTCCGAAACCAATACGACTGGATATCCGTGATTTGCAAAAATTTCACTTAAAAGTTGAATAGTGTTATCTGAATTCGGCGCTTCACGTAACCCCTTGATTTCTGCCCATCGAGATTTTGCGTCTATTACAACCAAAAAATAGAATCCTTGGAACGACCCTGCATAGTCAATATGTATACGTTCCCAATTGTTTTATGGAGTATCCCAATGGGGCGTCGAAACTTTTGTGGGATTCTTCTTGATCTTTGCACATTCTTCATATGATCTAACTACCCTTTCGATATCTTTATCTATTTATTTCCATATACAGTATCGTCGCGCTAGCTGTTTCATCTTAACAATGCCTAGATGCGTGGAATGTAACTCCTTTAAGACTTCCGGTTGGAGAACTTTTTGTATTACTACTCGATTAATTTTGAATAAAATCCCCGCGATTATTACATATTCACTATCTTTATCGGTTGATTGTAATTCTCCCTTTATTTTTGATAAGTATTCATTCTTTTCTGTTTCATTAATAATTATATCCGGAGTTAGATTTTCAGTTGATATTTCGAATACTGATGCTGCTTAGATATGAAGAACCTCTTCATTGATTTCCATGTCGGAGGAAATATGTTCTTGGTGTACTGGTGCTCTTGATAAGCAATCGACGTTTTGATTATCGATGCCCTTCTTAAATGAGACATTATAGTCGAAACCCGCCAAGAATGATGCGTAGCGTAGTAATCTAGCGGAAGTCATTTTTGGTAATTTTGACTTTTGGTGTAAAATCCTTGTTAACGGTTAATTATCCGTGATTAATGTAAATCGTCTCCCATATAGGTAATCGAAGAAATGGTCTACTCCAAAAATTATTGCCAGAGCCTCACGATTCAGCTGTGAATAGTTCTGCTCCGCGCTCGAGAGCGAACGTGAGGTAAAAGCAATCGGGCGTTCGCCCCCGTCGGTTGTGTGTGACAACACCGCCGCGATTCCAGAAAGACTTGCGTCCGTTGCGCTAATGTTACCGGTAATTCTTTGTTGAACGGTACAAGTATTCGATCACTCGCAATTTGACACTCCTTTGACCATACAAATTTTTCATTTTTTTGTAATAATTTTCGAATCGGGTAAGTAACAGTAGAGACGTCAGGCAAGAATCTTGAATAATAAATTATCATCCCTAACAATTGTCTAACTTCTTTTACATTCCTTGGATGTGGCATTTCGATGATTGCTTTTACTTTTGAAGGGGACTTTGAAATTTTTCCGTCTTCCACGACGTGTCCCAGATATTCGATTTTCGTTGATAATACGAGCATTTGTTTTTATTTAAATGCAAATCATATTTACTTAGTCTGGTTAAACATGCCCTTAGATTTTCCTGACACTCTTCTTTTGTTTCCCCGTGCACGAGTATGTCATCGAAATATGCAATCGTTTTGTTTAGCCCTTGAAGCACTTGATAGATTATCCGGTTAAATTCTGCTGGTGCTGTTTTTATACCGAAACTTAACCTGTTCATTCGGTAAGTTCCTCTGTGTGTCGCTATTGCTTGAATAATACTGCTCTCCTCGTCAGTTTTTAAATGAAGATATGCTTTAAACAGATCCAATCGACAAAAATATTTTGAACCTTGTAAGTTATTCAATATGTCCTCGATCTTTTTGATTGGATAATTGACGTTTATTAATTGATCATTTACTCCAACTTTGTAATCGACACAAAGTCTAACTGTTCCATCTCCTTTCGGAATCACTACCAAAGGTGATCCCCAATCGCTCGTGGTTGATTTTGCTATGATACCCTCTTGTTCTAAATTATTCAGCTCCTTCTCTACTTGTTCTCGTAGCGCGTATGGAACATCCCTTCCGGGTATTAAGCTGGGTTTCGCACCTTCACGAAGTTGTAACTTGATACTAAAATTTGGTATACAGCCAACCTTTTGGGTGAAAATATTTGGAAAACATGCTTCAATGTCTTTCTCATCATTTATTAATCGGATATGCATTTCCCGATTTATTTTTGAAATTTTTGATCAATGTCTTCCAAGTTGATTTTTAAATGCCTGATCCATGTTCTCCCTAATAATGGGTCGAACCCGTCTGGAATGACGTACATGTTTTCATTAGATCCATTCCCTTTATATTCTACTTTTACATTGACTATCCCTAGTGGTAAGAACACATTTGTTGTGTATGATCTGAATGCGATATTGGTTGGTTTTAGCTGCTTTTTGATTCCTAGACTTCTATATTGACTCTTAGGAATAAGTGAGAATCCAGCACCGGTGTCGACTTAAAATTTTTGCTGAACCCCTTCGATTTTAACACTAGTGTAAAACTTCTTTGTGTCCTGGCCCATTTTCGGTGTGGACTGGTCGTAAATATCGATAATTTTGTTTACTCCTATATCATCGTGACAGCATTTGTTGAATTTGATCGATTCCTTTTATTTAAGAGAGCTTTTATGCATACTTTTGCAAGATGTCCTGTCTTACGGCATATTGAACACCTCATTGTTGCTCGTTCGATTCGACAGTCCTTTGATTTATGATTATTCCGACCGCATCGTAAACATACATTGTCGATCCCAAGTTTCTTGTAGTCGATCCATCCTTTTGATTTTGATCGTGTTTGATCATGATTTCCCCTTGGTGCTGACTGACTTTTACTTTGATTTCTTGAGGAATAATTGTCCTTCCGTGATTGATGATGATTATTTTGTTAATGTTACTAGCAGCTGTTGTAATTTCTGGTGTTTTTGACAGCTCATGACAATTCACTTTTGTTGCTTCCATTGCTATTGCTTTCGTGACAATTTCTCCTTTATACCTTGAACAAATTGAGCTCGAAGAAACAAGTCTGCTGCTGATGTACTGTTTCCACATTGACACTTTACTTTAATATCACATTCAGCAATGTTACGGCGTAAAGCTGCTACCTAATCTGCTATTTTTCTTGCTCTTGTTGATATGTTGATAAAAAATAGTGTTAACTCACTAACGAGCTTTTTTTCGGCTCTAGATGCTTCTCTAATTCAGAGATTAATTGATCATATTCTAATTCTCCCGGCATTTTTGGTGCTACTAAGGCTGCTAATGTATTATAATTTGATGGGCCTATTGAACTTAATAGCATCTGTGCACTTTTGATTTTATCTTCATCCAGTTGTTTCACTTTAATATAATTTTCGAAACGTTGACGGTAATATTTGAAGCTTTCCTTCTTCGCATCAAAATTTTCGAACGCCGGAATATGTGAAATGGTAACATTCGATGATTGACTACCGTTACGTCCTTCTCCAGATAACATTGATTCGATCAATAATTTCGTATTTTTATTCATCGCGTCTATCAATTGTTGCAATTGATAAGATGTCATAAGAGTCATAAGATCTACTATCGCTATCTCATCAGTTGATAGGCAACCGTCAACTGATCGAAACATAAAACTAGTCGAAAATTGAATTCAATACATAATAGGTCATCAGCGAAGTCACGTTCTTGGTCCCATTTTATGCATAACTGCCTTCATTTTAGGTTAGGAATGTGTAGCTTATCTGCTCTTTTCCCTTTGTTTTGTTGTTTATGAATGTATTCATATCCTACCACTCTGATTAATTTTGTGTAGCTGTAAAATTTAGTTATCAAAGTGCTACCTAGGTTATCATTATCTCCCGAAGAGGCCGTATTTAAAGTTATTTGAAACAATTGATTAGTTTTTCCTCGGATTTCTTCACTTGTAGTTATTGGGTTGAGTTGTGACGGCCAAGCTGATTCAGGTAAGTGTAACCACCTCGGTTAATTCCACCACAAAGATTCGTCCAGTAATTTTGACGGTGGGATGCCTAGTGATACAATTTCGGGCGTTCTATTGCCAACAAAAGTTTTCCATTTACTCAGATGACTGCTTAACCACGATAAAACTATTGTGGAATCTGTCCAAGCAAATAATTGATATGTTGATGAACCCATGGACAATAACCTATGGATAATAACGCGTATTTCCAACCTCCATGTTAGCAATTTTATTTGAATGCGTTCCTTGTTAGTTGGCTTGCAATAAACAACTGCTGCGAGCTATTTTTGAGAGCATTTTGCGTTTTGTGACTTCTTGACTTGACTCTCTATTGACCTTAAAACCAAAACTATCGGAAACTGGGTTCCACTCTATTCCTAAGAGTTTTATTATTTTTCTTTCTTTCTTTATTATCATCATGTTCGATTACGCTATTTGCGATTCACTTTCTTAATGCAAACCATTTTTAATATGTATAGTAAATAGCTCGCTAATAGTCTTTGCTCCGATCAAGAGTTCATCCACATAAAAATCGTTGGTAATTATTTTTGCAATTGTTAGCTCCTCCTCTCGTAAATTATATCGAAGCTGATTTAAGTGCCTTATGGCTACAAATGGCGCCGAAGCATTTCCATAGGTGACAGTAGCTAATTCATAATGTTGAATATGTTTTTATGGATGTTCACACCAAACAATACGCTGATATTTTCGATCTGTGCTATCCACTGAAATCTGACGATACTACTTTTCGATATCAACGTTTAATGCGTAGGCCCTACCATCAACATACTATTTAATGAACCTTGGTGGTGGTGCTGCTTGTTTTAACTACAGCTTGATGAGGCAAATAAAAGCCACATAGATTTTTAAGGTTTGATCTTACCTTCAGCATATCCCCCGTTTGTGCATAATCCTGAAATATTCAATTTTTTAATTATTAATAGACAAAAATCGCTTCTCATCGGCAGTTTTATATAATAAATCGTCCATCACTCCTTCTTTTAAAAGTGTTTTGGAAATGGAGCTCAATCTGGGTTTCTCCGTCCGAATATATAGTTTCTCCCTTGACTTCCTCGAGTTCGCAAAATTTCTTAAACATTAGGTCGATGTTTTCAGAAAGATCTACATACAAATTTCAAAGTTCCTTATCCTGTCACCGCTACCAGCTAGAATACATAGCAGTAAGTAATGTATTCTGAGCTACGAAGTTAGGAAATTACATCCGTCCATCTTGCAAAATTTTAAAGAACACATCTGCTCACACTAGCTCATCAGAGCTTGCACTTATCGGTTGCAGTTGAATTGCCACCAGCTTAGTTTTGATGAAAATGGCACTTAAACTATTTCATTGTCATGGGATTTTGAATATATCATGTGCGTTCAAAACTCAATGCGTCAAGCCAAGTTGTCGTAACAGTGGCCGTTATAAGCTAATAAAACTGGACTCAGTAAGCCCAACGCAGATAATCTACTCTGTTTTATCAGGAAACCCGTAGTTTCTGGGTTAAAATATAAAGTGCTTTTAACAGAACTGATTATTTTATTGAAACATTTAATATTTTTTCGGAATCCTGAAAAAATTATCTAAAAATAGCGGCCGGAATGATACCCTCTCGCTCTAGGTATATATTGATTCGATTTGTTAATGAAATATAAATTACAATGCTAACGCAGACCCTGGCTTGATCTGTTTGAAATCCAATAAGTGATTTCTCGCCATTTAGCAATGATAATTATTGCTAACGTAACGTAGGTCAGATCAGTTTCTGTCAAAAATAAACCAGTTTCAAATTTATTTAGATTTTGTTAGATCTTACGTTACTGGTTTGCGAAACTTATCGACGTTCATCTTACCAACAGTGAGTCAATGAAAAATTATTTTACGAGTAACCCTAACAGTTGTTGTGTTATGTACAAATACAAGGTAGGAAACAAAATTATAAGGTGCATAGTCCTTATCGTACCAAATGATCATAATTCTAGAGGTTTTCCTGTGAAATGCCTGAAGTTAGTGACACGTGGAAGTGTTTACAAAGAGGTGTCAAAATTGTTTTATATGATCTTCTAGTACAAAAGATGAGAATACGACCGGACCACAACCGCCTCCTATTTGATTTAGGGCTTCTAATAATTTGCCTTCAGCAATAGCAGGGATTACAATGACGGCGTTAGTCGATTGAAAAAATGTTGTGAACATATTGGCTATTTCTTGAGAGGAAGACGATTTAGATTAACCTAAGTGCATTGTTGCACAGAATCAGAATCTGAATTTTGATGTCTAATATTTAAAAAAAACTGTCAAATTTAGAATTGATGCTGATGAATCTAACTTTATTTGTCGCCGCATATTCGTAAAGTGAGTGACACGCAATTTTGCCCTTGGTCGTGGACAACTCATCAACAATAAGCGTCACCTGTAAATAAAATATATGATTGCTTAGGTTGGTCCTTGGGCTACATGTCTCACGCATATTATTGTCGCAATGACGTCATCAGGCAGCGAGGAAAGCAGCGCCGCGAACCTCTGATTTCGAGCGATTTAAATGGTTCAACCACTGTAGCAAGAGAATAGCCCATCCGATCGGAGCAATGCTGGTGTCAACTTGTGCGTAAAGAAACAGTGGCGGTTAATTAATTTTATAATTATGTAGACGACACAGCCCACCTCGAATTTTTTTTAAACGGAGTTTTAGTCATAATTTTTGTAAGAGAAACTTTAGGACTCAAATGCCTTTCGTTTTTTGACTGAAATGTTTTAGACTGGTATCTTCGGAGCCAGTTTTACTAAAAAAATTCGAATTACAACCCGTGATACCCGACTTAATGCCGGTCTCTTACGAGACAAGAGTCAAATGAGTAAATGGAGCTAAATCGGGTTTAATCGCCGAATGAAGAAAGTTAAGAAGAGAAACAAACAAATTCTGCAGCCAGAATTCAAAATACGTACAGCTACTAAGCAGGATCAGAGTTACCTATATTGGGGCTCCTTGTGATTTCTTCGTGTTTCCAAACATGAACAAATGGCTCAGCGGAAAGCGTTAGGGTGGGAAATTCTCAATTAGCCTAGAGGCGCAAAATTGCAAAAACCGGCCCAGCTACTAAGCTGCGAGTGGCCTCCTGGGACTAGACAATATCCTTGAAATACTTCAATAATGTGATTGAAATAAATTTGATGTTGATGAAATAATTGAGGTTTTACTGTAAATTTAGTGTTTTTATATTTACTCGATTATTAAAATTCTACTTAATCAAAATTAATCAAATAAACATTTAATATTCATAATTCAATTAGAATTTATGTTTTTAACTGAAAAAATTCAGATTTATCTAATTTTTGATGTAATCAGGAAATTTAAAAATTTTGCAACGCGTTCAAAAATTGTATATTCAAACTTTGAAATTTAGCTTGAAAGTGTGAAATTTTTGATTAAGGGGTGTAACTCTAACAAGGGGGTACGGTACTTTGGGCGTGATAAAAATATTTTTCTAGGTATCCGTAACAAGGGGGGGGGGGCGGTAGTAGGTATTGTACTTGGGCGGTCATAAAAATATTTTTTCTGGGTATCTCTAACAAGGGGGTACGGTACTTGGGGCGTGATAAAAATATTTTTGTTTGGGTAACTTTAACAAGGCAGGGTAATATACTTGAGCCGTCATAAAAATTTTTTTCTGAGTATCTCTAACAAGGGGAGGAGGGTACGGTACTTGGGATGCCATAAAAATATTTTTTCTGTGCATCTCTAACAAGAGGGGTTGACGGGGTTGTATGGTACTCGGGGTGTGATAAAAATATGTTTTCTGGATATCTCTAAGACAGCGGTGAGGGGGGGGGGGGGGGGGGTAGGATAGTTGGGCCGTCCTTAAATTTTTTTTTGTGTATTTCTAACAGGGGCGGGGGTACGTTACTTGTGGTGGCATAATTTTTTCTGGGCATCTCTAACAAAGGTGGAGGTATGGTACTCGGGGCATGATAAAATATTTTTTCAGGGTATCTCTATTAAGGGAAGGATACAGTACTTTGGGCGAAAGAAAATATTTTTTCTGGGTATCTCTCACAAGGGGGGGGGGGTATGGTACTTGCGGCGTAAGAAATGTTTTTCTTGGTATCGTTAACAATGGGGGTACGGTACTTGGGACATAAAAGAATATTTTTGCATCCAATAATGCTTGCAATTTTTCATCTTCAATATTGAATCTAATTCATCTGCGTTGCAGGTGCAATCGATGCAAAATTTGCACCAACAAAACTCCGGTGCATGGAATGCAACAGAGAATACAAATGAAATTTAAAATTTGAAATCTTCTTCAGATTGGATGTCAATATTAAAATTATTAAGTTGTCATTTTGACCGAGTAAGACCCCAAAAATTCTGGTTTTCAAATTTATATTTTTTCAAACTACAAATTTACGAATTGAGATTTTCATTTTGTATTTGGAATTTCAATTCAAACTAAAAAAAATGTAGCTTTTGTGAAACTTCCAAGTTCTTTAAATTAAATTCTTTAAGAAATTGAACTCAATTCCGCTCCAAAGCAGGTTCTAGGTGCCCGCTCAAACATTCCTCTTTATTTTGATAGTCGCTAATTTGTTTGTCGTTTTTGTGAAGTTCGCTGATATCGTTCAGCATAAATCGAGTACCAGAAGCATGACTTTATACAAAATTCGTCTGACATTGAAATATGATTTTGTTAATCCAAATTTTGGCGATTTGCCGAGGCATTAATTGAAGAAATTATTAACAGTTAAATATTGTTTATCTTGCAGAATTAATTACAAAATTGCTTATTAGTGAGTGATCCGATCCGGTCTTGACATTTACGCGAATATTATGTTCATTCGCATTATATAGTTTCGTAAATATATAAAGTATAAGTTTTGCCAATTTTCACACCAAAGCAACGACGGGATGCCGTCAACCTGTGTCACTGTTAAAAAAAAATATTTAATCCCCTAGTCATGAATTAACAATAAAATTAATATTGGATTTATAGTATTCAAATAAAAAACGAAATTAATAAAACCAAGTAAATCACGAAATGTTATAATACCACACACGACATAAAGTATTTCGACACCTTTATTTCTGCACTGCTGCCATACATTCATAAAACAAAATTTATGTCATTTATAATTTCTTACCTGCTTTCTTAACGAATCGTGATTCTAATAACCTTAAAAACCAAATTTTACTTCCACATTTGAATCAATCAGCGATCGATAGTCAGATTTTTTGTATTAAAATTTACTTTTTTTATTTTTCATTCTAGATGCGAAGATTATCAACGACAGCGATGGGGGGTAATCCAAGTCCAAACACCAACAGTATTAATAACAACAACAGTAATAGTCACAATGATGTTCCTCAATTATTATTGACGCGGCCGCTCAATGCTAGTCCATTGCCTTCGTTCAAGATGTCAAGAGAATATTCGGGCTCAAATGAGTCACTAAACACACTTCATCTCAATATTAACAATAGTAATGCGAACAACAACAATAATAATCATAATAATAATAATAATAATAATAGTGGTAGTGGCAGTAACGTTAATTTTCTAAATACACCGATGACAAATCGTCGTAAATTTAGTTTCCCCGTTGCATTGCATTCTGCCTTTTTACTAAACGAAACGAATACATCATCGGCACGTAGGCGACTCAGTAATGTAAGCGATGTTGTTACACGAAAATTATCGAGTACAATTGGCTGGAAACATGCAGTGATACCATCACAAGAGATTATAGCACAGGGGAAATGTTTATGCGGCCAATATATACGGTATCGTTTAAAACGGGCGGGAATATTTAATCGAAAGTTGGGATTACAGCGAATGCGAAGTATGTTGGGAACGCAAGCGATACATACGATACGGGATATTTTTTATGCGATCAATTATGTTAGTATTTAATACATATCCAAATGTAAATGGTATATATAAACATTTTATTAATGCTGTTGTAGCACTGTTGTTTTGCAGATGGGTGAGGAATTGGAAAAAATGTTTCCACGCGTTTATACGAATGTGGCGAAACAATTGTGTCGCGACACTGGAGGCGAACTACCATCCGAAGAATCAGCTCCTGTATTATTAACGGCTATGGCACGATACTTATTCAAAAGTGATATTTCTTGGTCAAAAATTATTTCATTATTCGCGGTCACCGGTGGCCTAGCAGTTGATTGTGTCCGACAAGGACATCCAGACTATTTACCAAAATTAGTTGAGGCAGTTGGAGATATTGTTGAAGATGATCTGGTCCAATGGATACATGAGAATGGTGGATGGATTGGACTTAATACGCACGTCAAATCAATCGTAAAACACGAATTTAAATTATTTGAATATTCAATCATTTTGTGCAGTTGTACATTTGGAATAATTCTGTTGGTACTACTGTTCAAATTAATCTCGTATTACTTAAGTCCATTTTTATTTAAATCTTAATTTAAACTTAACAATGTATGTATTTATTTTAATTTATGAATAAACAATGAGTATTTCTTAAAATGTGAAAAATAATTTCATATGAATTAACACGGTGGCACCCGGTAGGTAAGTTTTGCTAACTAACTAACATTTACTATAGCTGATGTAGTACTTGTAGAAGGCCGCCTTCGGTGGTTAGTTGTCTGAAATGATTAACAAAGTAAAAATGTTTGAATTCCGAGGGAATATTTTTAATTTTTGATGGAATTTCTCCTACGAAAATACCTGCCTTAACCTTCGCATGAACAGTATCTACCGGGGTAGATATCACAATTTTCCTTTCTCAATAACTCAGTGAGTTTTCATCCGATCATTATCCGGCGTCAGCTATGTGATTAATTTTCTGAAACAAATTGAAAAATTATTCACATAGCTGACGCCGGATAATGATAGGATGAAAACTCACTGAGTTATTGAGAAAGGAAAATTGTGATATCTACCCCGGTAGATACTGTTCATGCGAAGGTTAAGGAGAAGTGGATGTTGCTTTTATTTTCGTTCTGACAGATCGACGAGGTAAGCCTGATATAGCACTGATGCTACGGCTGATCATGTATCAACGTTTAACTTCGTTCCCCTGGATTCCGAAACAGCAAACAAAAAGAAATATTTGTCCCTCTGTCTTGATGTCCAAGGTGGCCAAGGCGGAGAGTTGAAAAGCTGATGGAACCTGAACGGCAAGAAGATCGGACCATACGAACTCATGCATTCTCGTTGGGGGTTGAGTTGGGTTCCATTTGCACGTTGAATTGGAATTGATTTTGCGTTAAGGTTAGCAGAGCAGTTCAGTTGGGGATCCATTTGGGGTTGAATTGAGAGTTGAATTAGGGTTAGCTTGAGTTGATTAATGAGTTCATGTACGCATGTAGTTTTTCAGACCATTTGATTTGTTGGTTAAGTTGAGCGTTAAGTTTACGGTTGAAGTTGAGTCAGCTGTTCAGTTGGGAATTTATTTGGAGTTGTATTGAGGGTTGAGAGGAAGGTTAACTTGAGGTGCATTCATTTACGCATGTAGTTTTTCGAACCGCGTTGGTTTGGGGATAGAGTTAGACGTTGAGTTTGAGGTTAAGTTGAGGGTCAAGTTGTTGGTCGAGATGGAAGTTAAGTTAGGATTGAGTTGAGTACATATACCCATATAGTTTTCGGAGCGTATTGATTTGGTCATTGAGTTGAACGTTGAGTTTGAGTTTGTGTAGATAGTTGAGTTGGGGTTGAGTGGGAGATTTAATCGGGGATCTATTTGGAGTGAGTTTAGGGTGAGCTAGAATCAGTTTGAGTTAAGTGTATGCACGTAGTGTTTTTTCATGATTTGATTGATTCGAATCAGTTGAACGTTGAGTTCGAGAATGAATTGAGCTCTGAGCTGGAGATCGAGCTGGGGCTTGAGTTGCGGTTAGGTTGCTTAGTTGGGGTTTTATTTATGATGAAAGATAGCCTGAGCGGTTCTAAGTTGAGTGGATGAAGGCATGTAGTTTTTCGGACCGTATTGGTTTGATGATTGAGTTAGGCGTTGAGGGTTGGGGTCTGGTCGAGTAGGGTATTTAGTAGGGGATTTATTTGGGAATTGATTCAACGGTTGAGTTGGAAGTTAAATTAAGTTGAGTACGTACGCACGCAGTTTTCAAACCGTGTTGATTTCAGTTTTCAAACCATGTTGATTTGAGGTTGGGTTGAGATTTCAGTTATGGTTGATTGTAGGGTTGGGTTGAGGGTTGAGTTGGGGTTGTAAATGGGTTGAGTGGAATTTGAGTTGAGGTTAAAGGGGTTCGGTTAAGGTTTATTAAGAATTTATATTGAAGTCATAATTGTCATATTGGACACAATTAAGAGGTAAAGAGGTTTAATCAATAGTAACTGCGACGAGTGTAAAAAGAACACCGTTCCAATAGCTTTGACTGCCGACGTTATTGACGAAGAACCATAAAGTCGTTTAGGAGTTGATTTGCACGAGGATATCGATAAGTTGTCCCTAACATCAATACAATCAATAGGATTCTCAATCATATCATCAATAGAACTTAATCCACAGGTCCGCGCTCAATTGAAAATTCCAATTTTTGGCATTAATGGTTTAGCTCAGGCGCAAAATTAAACATCGCAAGCGAATCTCTTGTTGAACTTTTTTGTCTCTTTATTAGAACAACTCTTTATCTAAGTTTTATAGTTTTACCTTTTACCGGACCAAAAAGATAGAGAGACTTTACTCGGAATGGGGTTTGTTAACGAGGCCGGATTAGTTGTAGATTTTTTGTAAAAAACATATTTTTTCAAAAGTTCAAACGCATGTTTTGAACTAATTTTTGAGGATAATAAAACAAAAATCTGTCTGTTCAGGATTTACGAAGTAATGAAGAGAATTGCTTGAATTCGGAAGAGGGAACAGTGTTAAACTCGTTATTAAATAAAAACCTGTCCCTCGATTAACACGGTAATTACGTTCCGCCAAATTACCGTGTAACTCAAAACCGTGTTAATCGCGACTAATACACCTGTCCCTCGATTAACACGGTACTTGATTAAAGCGGCGAAACTTCTGTGCGCGTTAATCAAGAGTTTGGCTCAATTCGTTGACCGTGTTAAATCAAATCCGTGTTAATCAAGTACCGTGTTAATCGAGGGACAGGTGTAATATTCTCGCCAGTTGTAGAACCAACTGGCTTCGCTGAACATCATGTGACTTTGGAGTATGAAAAGGTAGTGCCAAATAACCGATTCACCTTATTGACGATTGTAAAAGTAGAGAAAGCGCCTCTCGAGGAAAAAAGTTCAAATGAGGCAACTGCCAAAATGACATTTCTCAAAAATGCGACGAAAGGAAATTTTGCAATCCGGTAGTTAAAAATTGTTTTTATAATCCAAAATATGAATTATTTACAATTATTAGCAATCTGGTAAGTAAAAATTGTGTTTACAGTTCAAAATTGGAATTGTTTACAACAATTTCGAACGTCAAATTAGCAGCTACCTCAGTTTAAAAATTTTCCTCTAGGTGGAATCTGTGATGCTCCAATCGTCAATTGACGATTGTAAAAGTAGAGAAAGCGCCTCTCGAGGAAAAAAGTTCAAATGAGGCAACTGCTAAAATGACATTTCTCATAAATGCGACGAAAAGAAATTTTGCAATCCGGCAGTTAAAAATTGTTTTTATAATCCAAAATATGAATTATTTACAATTATTAGCAATCTGGTAAGTAAAAATTGTGTTTACAGTTCAAAATTGGAATTGTTTACAACAATTTCGAACGTCAAATTAGCAGCTACCTCAGTTTACAAATTTTCCACTAGGTGGAATCTGTGATGCTCCAATCGTCAATAGGTAAAACGTAAATAAACTGTGACATGACATATTATGTGTTATGGAACACACCCATCATGCATTGCTTCATGTTGCGTGGGTTAAGTAGTAATGCATGTAATTGTCACTACTGCTTAATAAAATACATTATTATAAAACTAAGCATCTAGCGTGTTTTACTACGTTACATAAACAAGCTTAAGCGAAAAAGGAATTCATCCTAACCCCGAAAAAATCGAATCAATTTCGAAACTCTTGCCTCCTAAATCTGTTCGTCACTTAAAAGGGTTCTTACAAACGTGTTCTTGGTACAGAAAATTTTTGACCTATTTTTCAAACATAGCTCACCCATTAACCGACTTATCAAAAAAATTAGCGAAATGACAATGGAACGATGAGCATAAGAAGACTTTTGAAACCTTAAAAACATCATTGACAACCGCTCCAATTTTAAAACGGGCTGATTTTTCTAAAATGGGGGAATAGATATTCCCACAAAGAATCCAGCTAATTTACGACAGTCGCAACAAGAAGGTGAACACCTAAGCAAGATTAGTGGCTTTCCAATCGACCACTGCAAGTAGTTAAAAGCAGAATGACTACCTATAGATATTCTAGTAAAGACATGACCCATAAGTACTTATAAGTACATACTTGGGGTGGTCGATTGGAAAGACAACTGTTTTGAAACTATAGATAACCCAGATTTGTTATGGAAGACGCTAGTTAAAAACCGGATATGGAATCCGAGGAATCACAGCTTATTATACCAGAGTTTCCAAATTTTGAAATCTTTTCACGATGAAGCTTATACCGAACATTACGGAGTTGAACGTACTTTAGAAACAATTTCAAATAGATTTTATTGATCTGATATGAGAAAATTCATTAGTGATACAGAAAATCGAAAAAATTACAGATTGTATGTCTTATATTATTCCCCTTCCAGTGAGAAATGAAATTCTAAATTACCTAATAAAGCCGAAGAATTTGGCAGTTTCCTATGCCTGAACATAAAATTGTGAGCACCTCAGCTTTTTGGGGATGTTGAATTTTGTTAATCTTCTCGTAAAAAATCGTTAGGGAGAAGACAGAAGAATCGTGGCAGATAAATTGTGAAATTTACAGTTTGCTTTTTTTGGGTTCTGCCATTTATCTCAAACGATGTAATTAAAACAATTTTTATTGTGAAATTAAATATATTTTGATTTAATTGTACAAATAATAAAAAACTAACATAATTTAACCAATCAAAGCTAAAGCATTCGCACGCCGATCAGTATTCTGGAATAGTGCTCGTATTAAATGTTTTACTTCGTCTGGTTTATAATTCAGTGCTAAGGGTCCCTTCCTTTCACTCCATTGCTCCGTAATTTCAATTAATGAGGCGCCCAATATCATTTTTAATTGTATCAACTTCATCCATGATTTGACATGGAGCGACACATCGAGGGGATCTTCAAATATCGACGGTGATCGATCTATAATTATTTTGCAAATTTCAATTAAACCATTTGAAACCTGTGTTGGAATATCTTCGAGCGCTAACATTTTTCGAATAATTTCATTGACAACATCGTTTAACAGTCCGCCCATTGTTTTATTATAAATTTGATGAGGCAAAACCGTTTGCCATACGTTTTTCAGTAGATCCAATTGTCGCAAACATTTTCGTATAGTTTTAAATGGTTCGGGACCCAATTCTGTGATTGTTTCGCTTAATTGAAATTCCTTTAAAATATCCATTAAAATTGAATTTTGATATTTCACTTGTTGGGCCAATTGTTCCATACCTTCGCGCTCTAAATTAATTACAATCATCTCATAATCGCTAATGTTTGTATTCTTTTCTAGCCACATGCCTAAATATATATTATTATTGTGAAATAAAGCAGACGGTTGTGGAATATTTTGTAGTAATTTTGAATGATGTGCAGGCACCGTGATTAGATAACTTTCTAAAATTTTCGTTATAGTCGCATATAGTTGATCTGAGGTTTCGCTGGTTGTATGTTCAGCCTGTTTGATGATTTGTTCCAGTAAACTTCGCAATTCAACAATACTCTTCGATATCATAAATTTGGAATAAATTTCATTAGTCTCTGGCACCACAATCATGTCGTGTAAATCCTTTTGCATTATTTTTACCGATGTATCAATGATATTTGTACAAAATCGATTCTCGAATAGATGATCGATTTTATTGATGAAATCGATCAGAGTGTTATCAACATCGAAAATAAACCCATTTTTCACAAGGAAATTGTTTAAATTACGAATATCATCTTTGATCGTAGATTCGGCCATCTCGTCCATTGTATCAGGTATGGCAAACAGTAAACATTCATCGGTTAGTAGTTTGAAAAATTTTTCCTTTATGTAATCGGCGAATATCGTGAATACACATCGATCATCGGATAATTTACTATTTAAATGAGTCAAGCATGTGACGGCCTTTTCAATATTTGGGAATACGACTTTATAATTCGGCCGTAAATTTGTGTTCGTCTGCTTGATATTAAACGATAGCGTTAAAACTACAAAATCAGCATTGCCCACCTCATCGTATTCTATAGAAACTGGTTTGGTGATGATCGGCTCAAAAAGATTATCCAGTAAAAATTCACACAACGATTTCGGATTGTATTTGGTGTTTACAAGACCAATAAAAATTTCATGCAACTGCTGCTCATCTTTGCTCACTTTGATTGTAATCTGCTTAGTGTTTTGAAAATTCTTCTCACTCAAATTCACCAAATACTCGAATTTCTGTCTAAAACTGAGCACCATCATTTGGTATTCCGACTGGTAGAGATTTTTAATGTTGCTATAACAATCCAATTTATTGAACACATTATCGTTCGAATCATAAATCAGAGTTTTCATTTCATTCAGTAGATTCATCTTTTTTAACTGATCGTCCAATTGATTTGCGTCGGCCACTTTATTACAGAGATCATCCAATGCCAAAATTTTTAAATTTATTTTCATACCGAGAGTTAATTCATTCAGCTCCTCCAAATAATACTGCAGCTCTTCGCTGCTGTTCACAAGACCAGCTTTTGTTTCATTCTCAATGTTGTCCAAAAACAATTGTAATCTATTGTACAATTGATTGCCTTCGTCGAGCAATTTGTCGTTTGCAATTAAATCGTTCAGGAACTCCACATATCTTAACGTAATGAAGCTTTGTACCTTTTCTTCGAAATGGTTAATTTCGTTCATAAAATTGGTTATATTCTTTTTTGCATCGATCACACCATTTTCATGCACAATTGTAACCACTTCACGAGTGAAACTCATTTTTTCTTGTTTTATTTATTTTAATTATAATGAAAAATTACAAATTCAATTGTGTGATTGGCGTGTTGTACTTTTTTTACGATGTCAATTTTCATAATTAAAAGACAGTTGAAGTTTGTTGTTGTGTTGACATCAACGGAAGATGTATATTCACAATGATGCTTATGCTGAATAACGCCATTTTTGAAAACATAAATCATATTCAGCGACAGAAAAGGTATGTCTCATTCACAATGAAAATCTTTTTACTTTTGACTTACAGGTTTGTATAAATTTCCAACATAACGAGCAAAAATTTTTTTTTGTTTTGTTGGAAGTTCATACAAACCTGTAAGTCAAAAGTAAAAAGTTGTTTCATTGTGAATACTCTGTCAAACTAATCTGTTAGTCAAAAATAAAAAGTTGTTCATTGTGAATGCTGTTTTAAATTTTTTTGCGTTTGAATCGTCTGGTATTCAGCAACTCAGCGGCAACACTGTACGTCAAAGAAATGTTGTGCTAATATTTTGACATTTGAGAAAAATGAAAAATGACAGAAGAGAAATAAATTTTTTTTTGTAATTATATTGTTTTGTTCCAAAGGAATTTTAATTAATTTATTATTTATGATTGTGTAAAAAAAAACATAATAAAATAGTTTAGTTAAATTATACAAGTAAATAAATCACTAAATTGTGTATTTCATTATTATTTAAAAGAGTTCTAACATGTATTGACATTCTTTTATTATTGTGGATGGATGAATGTCGTCATAAAATAATTCTATAATAAAAATGAAATAGAAAAGTAAAAAAAGGAAAAAACTGAATAGTTTTTAAGAAAGGAAAAATTTGAGGACAAATCAATTAAAATTAAAACAAAAATACATTTTGCTTACACTATCATTTAAGACCAAAATAGAAAATGTTTCGAAGTCGTAGCTGGTTTGGTGGTGGCTGGAATAAACCAAAGAATCGATTATCACTGGATCACTTGAAATACTTGTACAGTGTACTGGAACGGAATACGACAGTCTCAGAGCATAACCGTGGATTACTGGTCGAATCACTGCGATCCATTGCTGAAATACTAATTTGGGGCGATCAAAATGATTCATCCGTATTTGAGTATGACAGGCACACGCTGATAATTTGCTTCGATAATATGTCTTAATTTTTCATGTTTTTTCAGTTTTTTCCTGGAAAAGAATATGCTTTCGTATTTTTTGCATATCATGCGACAAAAAAGTGGTGGCTCCAGCTTTGTTTGTGTTCAACTTTTACAAACGCTCAATATATTATTCGAGAATATAAGGAATGAAACCTCTTTATGTAAGTACATAGTTCGAATTAGTACTCTAACAAATAGCAGCATGTACAAAAAGAAGAATATACCATATAATTCTTTGAGAATGGGAATTTTATATTCAATTCTACTTTACAACAATTTTCTTATTTAGTTAATCTGTTTGTCACACGAATGTGGCGATCAAAGTTTCAAATACGTGGTTTGTGTCTTTGATAAGATTAATAAAAAATACAGGCATACCACGTCCAACGTTGGTTTTGTCGTGGAAGAGAAGCTAAGATGCAGAAAAAATGTAATACGTTTACATAAGTGAGTTACTTTCATTGTTATCTTCATCAACAGACCCGTTTTAAAAGATTACGGAAATAAACTTTGAAAAAAATTCTTAATTGTAGCTTGATTAATAGCCACATTTCTTGACGTTTGATCTAAGCCAAATCAGATTATTACTAAAGATACATGTTAAACCGAAAGTGGTCTGACTGAAAACGTCCGAGATAAATTCAACATGTACACGGCAGCTTGACTGAAAGCAAGGATTATTAACAAGAAGATCTTCTTGTTAATAATCTTTGCTTTCAGTCAAGCCGTCCTTACATGTTGAATTTATCTCGGACATTTTCAGTCAGACCACTTTCGGTTTAACATGTATCTTTAGTATCTGTTTCATGAAAAGACAATAATTGTTATGTTGAATTCTATTGACGTAAAAACACAGATCTAAATAAAATAAAAAAAAACTGAACTGAGATCAATTTCTACTATGAAGAGTTCAGCATTTTTTGATCAAGGAACGTTTTTGTGAGTCAATAGAATGTGACATAAAATTTCTAAACTTTTTTTTGTTGCTTTTAATGTAAACTTTGATCTGATCCGATGCGTCAGGAAATACGGCTAATATTTCATTTGAAAATTCTAATTTTATATAAATTCCCAATTACACTTATCAAAAAGTTTAGTTTTATACTGTAGTCTCCAAAACAAAACAAAAACATCGACTGTTGCAATTACAGTGAGTATATTCAAAAATTAAGCCGAATACTCAGATAATGCAGCTTTCCATCCAAAAATTAATTTTGCTTCGAAATACTCGCAATTCGACATTTTGTAATTTTGGCACTCTTTTAATACCGCTTGCATTGATACAATTTCGTTTGCAATTTCTGGTACTGACTGCAATAATGACTGCGATGACTGTGCAATCGTTGAATTCCGTTCTAAAATTAAAAGTGCAATCAGCCAGCCGAAGTAAAAATCAAATAATTCCTCATTCCCATTTGTCATAGAACCGGAATTCGGGTGCTTATCTGCTCTTATGAGTGTTCGTTTAAAAGAGGGAAGTAAATTTTCGCTTGACATTTACAAATTTGGTCGTTTGACTGAGGTGTCCGCTTAGGAGAGTGTCCGTTAATGCGAGGTTTTAACGTAAAATATATATTTTCTTCCTTAGAAGATGTGGATTGGCGAATTCAAATATTTTAATTCGTTTAACCCCTTAAATGATGCGATGTCAATCAATCGCACCCCCGCTTTTCTATTCAAAGTAAGTGAATCAATCTTATTTTTTATGTTGCATCTTTTATCATGATCGCCTCTTCTATACAAAAAGATTCTTACCAACGGGGATCGTATTAAAATACCGAAACTTAAAATCCCGAAAAAATTTCACGAAATACCGAAAAACCTCTTAAAGTGTTGTCCGTTTAACCGTGGGAGGTTTACCTGACAAAATTAAACTTTTCAAGTGAGGTATCCGCTTAAGAAAGATTCCACTGTACTGGGCAATGCTTAGCGGCTTTGGGGAATTCTCTATTTTAGAAAAAAAATCACTTTTTTACACGATAAATTGATAAATATTTTGAAATTTCATTAATATTGAAGTCCAACAGTTTCAATTCGATAGTTGCAATTTCGAGATTTTCAATTTGATATATCGATCTTTAAAATTTCAAACCTATTAATCCCTTTGCACTATATGTATCGGCAGAATTTTTTTAAGATTATTTTAATTCGCTTACTTTGGAAGAAGTTGCTTATGGGGCCCAAAGCATAATTTGAAATCAACCTATGGATCAGGCTACATATTTGGAAAGGACTTGTAAAATCAAAAACAATTTTCATAATTTAATGAAATATTCAAATGGACTTACATTATAAGTCCCAGAAAAGAGTGCTTAAAAATTGCAGAATTTTAATGTTAAACTCAACGGGTCCCATTTGAAACGCGATATTTTAAAATGCGATATTTCAAAACGCGATAGGTATAAAACGCGATATGGTACTAAATGCGATGTTTCAAAACGCTATATTTCAAAACACCATATTTCAAAATGCAATACGGTACAAAATGCGACATTTCAAAACGCGATATTTCAAAACGTGATATGGTACAAAACGCGATAATTCAAAACGCGATATTTCAAAACGCATATCCTAGTTAAATCGTACATGCTCAGTTTCATCATAAAGGTGAAGGAAAATTTTATAAGTGAAATGAAGGAAGACTGATAATTTTAAAAAATCGCGTTTTGAAATATCAGGAAATTTTTTAAAAATATTCATTACGAAATTCCAGAAATCTGAAAATATTCAGAAAATTAGTTCATGTGTTATTGTAGAATTTTAAGAATTATTTAATATTTAAGAAATTAGTCAAACTCGAAGTTTAAGCTACGGCTTTTATTTAATAACAACTTAATAAATAAACATTTTATTTTTATTTTTTCAGATTATTTACTAAGCAATAATCATGTGAATTCAATAATCGTCCATAAATTTGATTTTTCTGACGAAGATGTGATGGGATACTATATTCTATTTTTAAAAACTCTTAGCTTAAAACTAAATACGCATACAATACATTTTTTTTATAATGAGCATACCAACGATTTTCCATTGTATACCGAAGCGATCAAATTTTTTAATCATCCCGAGTCCATGGTCCGTATCGCCGTTCGAACAATAACCCTAAATGTGTATAGAGTACAAAATACAAGTATGCTACAATTTATACGAGATCGAACGGCTGCACCATATTTTAGTAATTTGGTATGGTTCATTGGAAAACATATTTTAGAATTGGATTCATGTGTCCGGAATGATATTGAGTGAGTTGATTATTTGACATTTAAATTCTACAATATAACTAATTTTATGTCCTAATTTTTAGTCATCAATCTCAGCATCGGCTGTCTAATTTAGTAGCCGAGCATCTAGATTCTCTTCACTATTTAAATGATATTCTCTGTTTGGATATTTCCGATTTGAATGCCGTATTAACTGAACATTTGCTCCACAAATTATTTGTACCACTGTATATATTCTCATTGACGCCCTCACCGCCAATTTCAATGGCTGAAGTTACACGAAATTTAGCGGCTGTTCTTAATAAAGTTGTGGATATTGATATAACCGAAATTAATAATCCGCGTGTATCATGTGTCGTTTCATTATTTTTGCTGTCACTAGTTTTTTTGGTAATTACTCATGGACCACTTGTATACGCATTAGCGTGGGTCCTCCTAAACGCAGACCACAGTGTATTCAAAGATGGTGCAATCGAAGTATTAAATGCTAATTTAGAAAAACGAGAATTTGTTGCATTAGGATTTGGCCAGCCAGAAGAAAGTTTGGAGGAAGCACTCGAAAGTACCATACTTTCATCAAATTCGAGTACGTCAGGTGTTTCGGATCAGCATAGTGAATCATGCAGTAGTTCATCGAATTCGAATAATATTGAGGCGCATGAATCTAGTTCAACGTCCGAAACAATATCCGAGGAATTGGATCATGTGAACATTACTGATGAGGAAAAAGAAAAGTTGAAGAAAGGTTTTACGAAGCCTAAGGAATCGAATCGTCCATTTTTTGATATGATTCTTTCGGCTTTGGACTGTACCGAAAACGATTATTTAGCACTGTTATCACTCTGCCTGTTGTTTGCTTTATCTAATAATAAAGGTAAGTGCATAAATATCACCAAATCCAATTTTTACTTCCTATAATTCTGAACTCTATTCACTTTCACGCTGCTTTTACGCTAATATGTAGATGGTTTGTCCACCTTATATAGCCCATTACCTCTTTTGCCCAATCATTTTTCTAATTTTGTTCTATTCATTTAATATTTTATTTCAGGTGTAAATACAGAATGGCTGGATCAGGTTTTAAATAAAACAAATGGAACAATAAAGTATAGAACAATCATTTTAGATAAACTTCTACAAATCATTCATTTATCCAGTCAGCCGTGTAAGCTCTAAAAATTCGGGTTAGAGACGTTATATGAGAGTGTAATCTCTTGTAAAATTCTTCTAATCCATTGAGTAAGATTCATTAATTAAGATCGTCCAATTATTTTTTGTTTTAGCTTGCCGAATACGTTTGGTTACATTGGAATTGACGCTAAAATTATTCAGCCAATTAGTAAACGATCGCTTAAGTGATAGTTCAGCGCTCGAAATTCATAAAGGGTCGCTTTTTAATGCTCGCTTGCAGAGTATGACTGTTTTACGAAATTTTTATAAATCCGAAGATATTTTCTTAGATTTATTCGAGGATGAGTACAACGAAATGATTAAATCTGTGTTAAATGTTGAATTTTTATGTATGGATTCGACAATATTATTACCACCAACTGGTACACCGCTTACGGGGATTGGTTTTACCCGGCGATTACCGTGCGGCGAGGTTGAAAAGGCACGTCGAGCAATACGGGTATTTTTCTTATTAAGGAAAATTTGCCAGCAATTATCGGGTGATACAGAAACACTTCTGCCTTTAACTAATGCGGCGCAATGTGTGCAAGTCGATAATGTTTTAGATTTGAGTATGATCGACTTTTCTAATTAGCAATCGCAGAGATAAACAATTTTAGTATTAATTTCAGATAACAGTGATTTAATCGCTTGCACAATTGTGATGAAGGATGGAGTCAAGTACAGACGATTTTTGGTTATCGACATAATGCAATTAATCCTAGTCGAACCTGATGCTAAACGCTTAGGATGGGGAATTGCAAAATTGGTTGGTTTTTTGCAGGACGTTGAAGTTGCGGGAGACAAAGAAGATTCTAGATGTTTACATTTAACGCTACATCGCGGTGGGGCGACAACTAATCGAACCCCAATCCTATCAGCTAAATTCATATTCGATGATCATATACGTTGCATGGCCGCCAAACAGCGTTTAACAAAGGGGCGAAGCAAAGCTCGTCAAAAGAAAATGTATCAAATTGCTCAATTGCTTGAAATTCCAGGCGGACAGGCGGGTGAGTCAAATCAAATTTCCGTGTACACGACATCCTCTGGTTTGCGTCCTAATTCATCGCGTGGCCTTAGAGAACATCGTCCACTATTTTCAACCGCAAATCGTGTTCCTGGCTTTGCAGCCGCATTGCGCCGAGACAGCATGCCTTCCGGAAGTGTTACCCGAATGCAGGCATCAATGGGAAATAAAGTTGTTGTAGACAAGTAAGAAGATTTACCCGGACCAAGATAATACCAATCTGATAATCAAAAAAACAAATATTCTTTTAGTCAAGACAGTCAGCAACGTCGCCGCTGTTCGAACAACAGTAGTTCCGGTTCGAGCCACAGTAAACGTGATTCAAGTTCAAGTTCTCGGGACGGTTCCAAATCACGTATATCACGTTCGCGGGAGAATAGTCCTAGATTACAGAGGCCACGGTCAGAAGAAATTCCAATGGAAGATTTCCGTCGATCACAAAATTCTAGCCCGGTATCACGTGCTACAAATTCAAATTCATCATCTGTTTCACAAACACCGTCACGCGTAATTATACCGTTGGATATACCAAACACAAGCGTAACGAAAGACCAAAGTCAACCGTCGTCTAATTTAATCGAATCGCCGACCACATCTGAAGAGACCTCATTTATAGCAGCTAACGAGGAAAAATTACGAAAGAAGGGGGCCATCGAAACCGTCTAAAAAAGGAGTGTAAAGTAAATTTTATTTTTATTTCATGTAAATATTAAATTACATATCGTTTTATTTGTTTTCAATGTCACACTATAAACAAATTAAATTATATTTAAAAATAAAAATTGTAATTATATATTTAAATTATGAAATATAAAATTGTATGAATATGTATAAAAATTGTTGGAGACTTAAATGCTTTCCGCTGAATATGTTGCATATTTTTGTTTTGCTTGTAGACCATTTTGACATATAAACTTACGCGCCATTATTGTACACATACAAAACTTTCGGTTCTGCAATTTCACTTTGATTTTGTTCGGCTAACTATTTGTGTGATAATTTTTGTTCTGCTATATTTTCATATTAAAAAATAATTAAAATAGAAAATAGTTTAATTTCTTGTTAAAATAAAAGTGTTAACGTCTATAATAAAATCCTAATTTACTGTAAGTATCTGCTTTCAAACATTTTTGAGGTTATGCTTTCATTTGTATTGTATGTGGCGAAATTTCAATTTCGTATTTTAATAAAATAGTTTTAAATATCTCAATAATTTAATTTATTATTGGCTGCAATGTTTAATTATTAATTGGTTAACTATATCTTTAGTAGAAAATACATTTGCGACTAACCATGTGAGATATTGTTTGCTGATGATGCACATTGCCTCCAAGGGGCCCATTTGCTAAGGAAGGCACATAATCTTTACTTTGGATATGTGGGCAGTTTATATGTATTTAGTTTTAAAATTATCGTAAATCCGTGACCGGATATTTTTCTTATCAGATGACAAAAGCAGAGAAACTTTTTGATGAGGTATTTGTCAGTTTATGGAACAGAAACGCTCTATTCGATGAAATTTCAAATTCCGAAATGGTCGGGAGTTAGTAAAAATAAGTTTTGTAATTTTAAGAAGCATGGAAGTATCTCAATCTGGTGATATCACTAATTAGGTGTTCTAAGATTAGTTTTATATACAACTGTGCTCCGCATTAATGTTCAACCTGCTTAATTTTCTACTGCTAACATCAAATCGGTAAATAAGTATCTGGTTATTTATAAGTAGCCCTAAGCAATACTCAAACAACAAAAATTGTAAAATTATGTTTCCCAAATTCTAAATTTCAAACAGAATCTTCTACATTTGTTTCGAAATATTTCCCATTGACCCAGATTAACACTAATCCATAAACTTGTAGCAGTCAAAATAAAAAATTAGAACAAGCAAATCACTCAAAATTTGTTCTTAATCTGCTTCAAAATTTCAAGTAAAAGGTATGTGTGATGAACAGTTTAGCCATTAGTGTTCTTAAATTAGCCACTTTGTTGTTTAAAAAGTCATTTAATTTCCGTTTCCATTTCATCTAACGTTAACTTTTGAGATTACAGCGGACTTTTCGGTAATTTAATAAGGAAGTGCCTATTCGGACAGGGAGTACGTGTAAGAGTACGTCGAGTACGTGTAAGAGTACGTCGAGTACGGTACGTCGAGTAAGTCTAAGAGTACGTCGAGTATGTCTAAGAGTACGGATAGTATATCATAAAATTATAAATAGCTGGATAGTTTTTATAGAAACTATAATTGAATAGATTTTATTCAAACTCGGGAGGGGGAGGGGTTATATATAAAAATACGTATATTATTTGTAAGAGGAGGAAGCCCATTCCACTTCGTCTAATATGTCTAAACGTACGTAAAGTAAATATGTGTAATATTTCGTTTAATAGCTTTTACTGTGAAATTGAAGCAATAAGTTTTAAAGGTACTTTAGTATGGGGTGAGTAATTCCTCCAAAATCGAAACGTGAGGTTTGCCATTTCATGTCGGACGGTTCGGAATCTTTTTTTTCAATATGCGTAAGAACATATAGGTAATAATATTAAGGAAGTTTCGTGATTACGATGCACAAATTTATCACTCATTCAATTTATCACAGTGCAATATGTTTGCTGATCCCGGCTCCTACGTCCCCCGAAGTTCAAATCTAATGCCTCTCGGAGGGCTAAGTGGAGGGAGCGCAGAGACCTCCCATTGTGCCCTTGAGAGTTACCGAAGCCGTTAGCCTCTACAATTCTATTTATATTTTTGGTTATTATCGTTTCCTAACCGAAATCCCTATTTTCCAGAATTTATAAAAAACAAGATTTCGTACCCAACCCGTCTTCGATAAACAAAACCATGCATTTGTAATGTTTCAGAACCAAATTTTTTTATTTTACGAAATTGCTTTGACTGCAAATTTTGGTTGTTTTAATTTAAGCAATTTAAAAGATAAATTTGATTAAAGTCTAAAACAAACTAAAATTTAAACTATATAGGTAAATGTTTTATACAGAAAGTATGACAATAAAACGTTTTGAAAAATTAAGTGTGATTCCAAGTATAGGGTTAAAATATTTGAAATTTCTTTTGGAAAAAAGTAATCTGATTGATAAAACAAGAATGTATCCAACCTTACTGCGTAGTCAATCATAAGAATTTAAAGTCGATTTTTATCGTAGTAATTAATTTATCCTAGAAGTAGTCCCACAGACCAAGCAGTGTAAAATTTTTGTTCTCAGATTAATTTTTATTTTTTCAAACGGTGTCAATTAGTGCATCGTAATCTCGAAACTTCCTTAATATTATTGTACTTACTAAGATTCCGAATCATCCGACATGAGATGGCAAATCTCACGTTTCGATGCTGAAGGAATTACTCACCCCACACTAAAAGTACCTTTAAAACTTATTGCTTGAATTTCACAGTAAAAGCTATTAAACGAAATATTATACATATTTACTTTACGTACGTTTAAACAAATTAGACGAAATGGAATAGACTTCCTCCTCTTAGAAATAGTATACGTATTTTTAAACATAACCCCTCCCCCTCCTGAGATTGAATAAAATCTATTCAATTATAGTTTCTATAAAAACTATCCAGCTACATATACTTTTACGATATACTATCCCTACTCTTAGACATACTCGACGTACTCTTAGACATACTCGACGTACTCTTAGACATACTCGATGTACTCTTAGATGTACTCGACGTACTCTTAGATGTACTCGACGTACTCTTAGACGTACTCAACGTGCTCTTACACGTACTCGACGTACTCTTACACGTACTCGACGTACTCTTACACGGACTCGATGTACTCTTACGTTCTTTAAAAAACGCTTCAAAACAAGCCCTGTGCTGTAGTAGGGGTGTACCACAAAAAACACATGAACACCCTGACACTACTTTTAGTTTTCTCTGCGCACAGCGACATTGACTTCGAAAATAATTTATTGCTATACTGAAAATTTTAGTAATTCTGTGTTGTTTTATATTTAATGAGACTCTCAGAGGAGGATCGTGCTTAGATCAGTAACGTATATGGCCCAACGGTATAACGTTTCCTTATTCTTATCGGATAACTCGGCATTTCGTTTAGGTTTATCTTGCGTTTATTTAATTGAACGAATTAATGTGTTGAAAATTAAGCACAAAATTCAGTGAAGTTTAAAGATGTGGGTAATTTTAACTTAATTTGTGGACGTTTAGTTTCGATTCTATCTAGTGACATCTCTATCTAGCGACATCTAATCGATTACCTATCGCTCGGAACAAAACCTTCTGAAATTCTGAACTTAAAAGATTAAGAAAATACGTTAATAAACTAAAAAATAAATCCAAAACTTCAAACTGAGGGCTAACTTCTTAGTGGCTCAAAAGGATTATAAAAGAAGTTCAAGGCAAGCTTACAAGTTATAGTGGTTTAACTTCTGTGAGGAAATTAACAGCCTGTCGGCTTTAACTAGACTTAATAAAACTTTAGCTAAAAATAAACTTTGTAGACTTAATGCTCGTCACCTACCAAACGGTCAGTTCACCTCTTCCAATAGGGAAGTTGATGAGTTGCTTCTTTCTGTTCATTTCCCCGGTTATGACTTCAGTTCTGATTTTGTTGCTTTCGAGCCTACTAATTTGTCTGTTGTGAATCCCCTAATCGGTGTTTAGCTCACAAGCTGATCACGCAGGACGTTATGCGTTAGAGTCTGTTCTCATTTGCACCATACAAAGCTGGGCTTGCCCTACATTCAGGAGCGTCTACTTCATCTATTCCAAGCGGCAGGTCCTTTCAGAGCCAGCAGATCACCTGGACCAAATTTTAAAATGGGATCCCATAAAAATAAACTAAAACAACCTTAAGTTTATATCACATGAATTCATTTTAATATACATATATTAGATTGGAGCTTTTCTCGCTTTATTATTAGCAAATTCTCTAATGATTTGCATTGCTCACAATTAATTTTTTTGCGATGTCGTGTAATCTGTGATGTTCTGCCATTGTAGAGCGATGGTAATTGTTTTATTCTTTTCAGAACACTGAAACTCCTCTCGGCTGAAGAAACAGATGCACCAATAATACTTGAAATATTCTTAAGAGAACGATAAGATTTGGAAATAAACCAGTTAATTTTTTACTGAGAATATTTTCTAATAAATTGGTTGGCGTTGGATCTGCATTGAAATTAGCTGTAGACATTTTTTTTAAGAAATTGTACTTCACCTAGTGTCTCGTTTGATAACTCACTCGTGTATTTTGAATTTATAAACTGTTTACTACAACAATTTGTTCATCTGTCAAATTTGAAAATGATCAAAAAAAGCCGAAAAGATTGCAGATATTTTGTAAAGATTCAAATCGTCTTTGTAAGCCAGCTATTACGGAGTTAACTATTATGGTTTTCAAAAGGGTCCGCGTGGTTCTATTAATGGCAAAATCACAAGTAATTCCTTATACACCTACATTAGTTTTTGCTTTCGCAAATATTTCATTCCATTTAAATTGCGAAATTTAATTATTAAACTTTCAATATTATATTGCATCAAGTGTAGCATTTCGAACTAATTTCGAAAAATTTTCAACAGGATTGCATGCAATTTAAAAATATTTTATTCGGAAGGGGAAATTTGTTTACCAAATAGACTACGTCGATTGGTTGCCTGCTGAAAATTTGTCAGCAGAATATTTACGTAAACTCGCATGCAAATCAGTCAAAATTTCGAGCCATATAATAGAAAGTAAAATACTTTCAAATTTATTCAAATGTTTATCTTTTGAGTGTAATTCAATAATTGCGTGTGGTGGTAAATTGAAAGAATGCATTTTGTTTAAAGCATTTCGAATAAGTAATAGATTTTTGGCTATTGGTTTTACTACATCTATTCTAGCAGACCATCTAGTTCTGGAAATTGAGTGAAGAGACACGCGTATATGTTTCTTTAAATTTCCTATATCCAGATTGTGAGGTAAAGGCAGGTGCTTGCTCATCATTTTTTTTTTAATACAAAGCATGGAACACAAAACAATGATCTTTTTACTGCATTCCAACAGAAGCAATCACGTTTAAGCATTCGTCATTTGTTAATAGTTTTTTAGTTAATCTATATGGAAAACTATGATTCTCAGCGTCTCGTGGAATGTCTTTCATTGTTCGAAATCATTTTTCTTAAGAAATTCTTCCATTTGAGTGGCGTTGCAACTTATTTTACAATGGCCTAGTTTTTACCAAAATCGTACTGTTTTGCAAACAACTATGCGAAAAATTTCAATTTTTTTTAAATCCTTCATTCAATCACGAGCTATACTCATCTACTCTTCTCTTGGTTTTTTGATTTTACATAAAGTTATCATTAGTTAGTGGTTTCAAAACCAGTTCTCAGTGAAATGTTGCTTGTAGAGCCATTATTGGAGCTACGTCTTCTACTACACCTCTTGCTTTTATGGAGTCTATTCTGTGTCTGCCCCATTTGAACACCTTCATTCTAGGCACTGCCCCGTATCGCTCGAAATGCTTTAGTGCATGGAGTGCTTTGGGTTCAATTGTGGGGCATAGACTAATTACACAGGCCGACAAATTTTTTACTTCCTTAAAGTTTTTGATGCCCTGAATTGAAATCCGGAGTCAGAATTTCTCTTAAGGCTCCGGTTTTCGAGACATTCTAACCTAAAGGTATGAAAATCACGGTTTTTAGAGATATTTGAGGTTATGTTACATCGAAAGGTAATTTTTCTTATAAAATCATTAATGGGGAAAAATATAGAAAGGCAGAATTTAGCAGGATAGAAAATTACAATGTTCGTTTATAAACGCTTACTTACACGCTTACGGTTACAATATAGAGTTCGTGAACCACTTCAGTCAAATCAGCGAAAACCGTTTTGTTTGTCATCTCTTAAGGTCATTTTAGGCGCAATATGCGCTTCCGAATAATCACGCATCATTTTATACGCTTTTTATTCTTTACTTTCTTTTCCTACTCCACCTAGCGACATCTCTACTCGAGCAGCAGAGGAGTGTTAGGGATCTTTATATAACCCTATTCCTACCGAGCTGTGTCTCTGAGTCACTATTTAATTTTAAATAACGGTGATTTCTTTAAAACTATGTATACTATTCAACATTAAAATTCAATATTAAAACAAAATAAATGAATTCGCCATATGAAATGAGCAATTTGACTGCGTGTCTCAGAGTCACAGCTAGGTAGTTTACGTTACTAAAATAGCGTGGTAGTAATAGGGATAGTACGAATCATTTCCTAAATTCTGTATTCCAACAGTCGTTCTTGGATATGTTCATTCTTCATTTCTATTAAAATAGTGGCCATCAAGGTTGCTAACAAATAGTATTGCTTCCAATTTGTTCGTTGAAAATATTACTTGAATAAATATATAGGCCACTCTTCCGTCAGGTAGCTACATATATACACGAAAGTTTTGTGCTGTATCTCTAAAGCCGTGTTTTCCATGAGAACTGCACTAGAACTCGATAAACTTTAAATTCTTTTTATTCTATGTAAACCGAAAAAAATAAATTCGTAAGGCGCGAATGTGTAGTGTATTTGACATACCATAAATGCACATTTTAAGTTTAAAAATTTCCCGCTTCAGTTATTTCATCAATATTTTTTTATTTCTTGCTGACGTCATTACACACAACTACACTCGATAAATTCATGGGTTTATCAAGTGTAACTAAAAAATAAGCTATAATTGTAATTATTTATTGCTGTGACAACTTAAAATGTGTATTTATGTTAAATGCACTACACATTAGCACTTTATGAATTTATTTTTGTTCTGTTTATATAGAATAAAAGGAATTTAAAGTTTATGTTTATCGAGTTCTAGTGCAGTTCTCATGGAAAACACGGCTTTAAATATTTTGGTCGCATTGGGTTGTCTTTTATTGATTTTATTTAGTGTTTTGGAGTTAGGATTAGTTCGGTTAATAATTTATATGTTAATAAGGTCGTGTTGCTTTTTGATTTTGCCAGAGGATGTTGGCCTGGACTATTATGCTGATTTCAAGAATTTAATTGTCCATAAAATGATTTGGATTATTTCAATAAAATTTTTTTTTTTTTTTTTTTTTTTTTTAAATAAAAAATTAGTTTATTTCCAATTTTGTTTTTAAAAATATCTTTTTTGTTTTGTTAAGGCAAGCTGCATAAAAATACACCGAAATATATAAATTTTGTATATAATAAATCAAACACAAATATATAAAACATAAAAATTGTTGTTAGACTTTTAAAAATAGAATTTTCAATAAATATTTTTTTATGCAAATATAAATAAGCTATAATTTTGATTCTAAATTCTTAAAAATTTCTTAATTAACACATTTTAGGTGATCAAGTTAAATAAATGCCTTGGTTGTTTTAAAGCTGAAGTTCCAAAAAATAAATTCGCCTTTTTTAACATAAATAAAATAAATGTGTACACATTTAACATAACTTTGTTTGTTTGATTGGTCGGTATATTGATGGATTTTGTTTTTCTAATATTTTTACCCAATTTTAAATCATAAATGCTGATATAGGATTGTAACGCATAATTTTGGATAGTAGAATCCATAAAATTGATGTAATTGTACATAAAACTACACCGCCCCAACCCAAGTCTAAGCTCCATGATGTTGTAAATATTCTAGCACCGAGTAAAGTTGATGCTGCTTTTGCAGCACCTCGAACCGCGACCACACCATCAACCGTACTATCAAAATCACTCTCTAGGCTTGGTCGACTCTGTTGCCGTTTAAAGTGTATTATCATGAGGGTGAATAGTGCGAATAAGGCTTAAAAAAATTAAAAATATTAATTTATATTTACTAAAATTAATTTATTAATTACGTACCTGCCAATAAATACATTACACCTGTGATTAATATAGCACTAATTTGTCTTTGGCATACTCCAAATGCCCCAACTAATGCAGCGCTACCTAATATTATTAGACAGACCAATGAGCATGAGATTGATAAATTTTGCATTCCTAGAAATATAGATTATTGTTGATAACGAAAAGTAATAATTTTTTGTGGTTTAGAATTTATTAAATAATTAAAAAGGAAAATTTTAAACTACATATATATATAAATGTTTGGTGCAAGAATTATGTCTAAATGTGTTTGTGTAGCAAAAGCTTTTAACTGTTTTTAAAATTATTGTAAACTAACTAGCCGTTTCAGTGTTTTTAAACACTTTTGCTGACTTGTTTTTATTCTGAAATATTTGCAAATACTTGAGAATTCCTTAAATTCAGAATGGAAGTTTGATGGGAACACAGTCTATCTTGGAGTAAAAATGCCAAATTTTTCAAACAAATGGACGAAATGCAAATGTGATAGATAAACCGTGAACCTTCTCAGTAGAAACATTTCTTTCTATTGATTTGCAGTTCTGAACAATTTTTGCATTACCGTCTTAAAAATAAAAAAATTAAAAGTAAAAAAATACAGCGCGCTGATTGATTGAATATGGCCGTAGTTTATTGATCAATCAATCATCGCAGTCATTTTTACCTTAAAGAACACATTTTTCCATGTAGACTGCCTTTAATGTATCGAAACACAAAATTGTGTCTGCACACAATGAGAAAATCGTATTATATTGTCGAATGGCTTATTTTAACGAGTGTTTGAGAATGTGTATTTCCAACCCCGAGGGGATTTATAATTATGAAGCAAATACGAATATAAGCACTCTGGTAGGAAATACTACCGAATAATTTCAAAATTCATTTAATGCCGGGTAGAAATCCGTTAAAAAAAAAAATTAGTAAAGTCCTAGCAATCATAACTAAACACAAATATTTTTGTTTCCGTAGCAGGGCACATTTTCCGCACTCGGCTCGAGCAAAAGGTCATGATGTGAATTTTTTGGGGTGAACCGATAATTTATGTTCATTGATGCGAATCTAAAGATTTTTTTAAAAAATATTCGGGCCCAGCGACCTTTTCTTGTTACCAAATTTAAAATAAATATCAGGAAGAATGACAATGGTGACACTAGACTTGACGTGACACTATGGTAGAATAGTTTAAGATATTTTAAGATTAATGCAATCAATACAATTGTGTTACAGATCTAGGAGTAAAAGCCTAATACCGTAGACAGACTGTGGTTTAATTAATCCGATTTAGCAAAACTAGTTTAAGTATTCTACGCAAAAACAAATGGATTAGCTTAAATCGAGGTTGACACACTACGACAAATCTCGAAAAATTCACTAAATCGGTTTTATTAAATCGCAGTGTGTCTAGGGTACAATAAGCGAGTCAATAAAATCTCTTTGACCGACCAGCAAATCTTCAAGCAAGAACTTCTCGTTCAGTCCAGCTGTCACTTAACAGAGCGAAAATTAACGCGCAACAGAAGGAAATGTCAAAATGCATCGCAATTTTCATTAAGAAACAAAAAAAAATTAATTTTACTCAAGATTTTCTGTAAGGTTCCTTACTGCTTCGCTGGTTAGCCCCTAAGAAACTTATTGAGGGGAAAATTAAAATTTTAGAAAACTCTTAAGCGAGGCCCATCATTGGAATAAAAAAAAAATAACGTAAGAGAGCGAGAAGGGATTTGTGTGTATTCGACCTTACTCAAAATAAGAAATTTACATTTTTTTGGATGGTTTCGTTAAATTTTAGTAGTCATTTAGTAAACTTTAAAAGAGCGAAATTTTTCGTGTAAACTTAAAAAAACTCAAAGGGAAGTGGAAAGTAAAAAACTAGTTTGATAAAAAACTATAGCAGTTTGATTAAGTACACAGGCCTGCATGGATTTTTTTTTCCTTGATAAACAGTCGTATTCGAAGTAATTTTTTGTGCTGAATCCGAATCCTGGCTACAGAATTATCTTATCACGTCAGGTTTTTGAGATTTCTAACCTTAACGGCTAATTATATAGTCGAAACCGAAACGTAATGAAATGAAACGAACGAATTAATTGTATGAAAATCTACTAGACCAATTATACAGAAGATACGATATTAAAACGAACGGAAAAATTGATTCAATTCAATTTGCTTTGGGCTCGTCTTTGCGATTATACACTATCGGTTTTTTTTGTTATCCTTTGTAAGCAGCACTTTTACAAAAAAAGATCTTGTCACGTTAAAGAGCCACTTTTCAAACTTCTATGTTTATAATTTGAGGCATATACCATATGTATGTCTATCATTTAGTTCAGTTTTCGCATCCATAAATACCAAACAACCTCCGTGTATTCTCTAACAACGGAAAACTTTCTTCTGAGTATTTGTCCCATTTTCGTTGCAATCCGATTGAATTTGCATCGTGAGGCTGGCCTCACTACAATTGCTCCGAAAAAGGTCGAATGATAAGGTGAATGCGTCAGCTGGTAAGGTCATGGCCGCGGTAATAGGGTTACCAGATAATATTATCACTGAATTTTTTGAAACTGAAATTAAAGAAAACGCCCAGACTTCGTCTGATTTGGCACCAAGCGATTTTTTTTACTGGCTGGTCGGAAAAGATTTTCATTTCATAGCGGAAACAGAGGCCTGTTTTAAGAGTTTGGACAAATCCAGCTTTCCAAAAATTCATCAAAAGTTGGAATACGATTGGAACAAGTGTGTCAAACTAAAAGGGGAACTGTTGAAAAATAAATCGAAATTTTCCCGAAAAAATTGTGTTTTCTTTGTTTTGGCACGGACATGTTTTTTACAGACTGACCTCGTACAATTCAAAATTCATTGAGTTTTGACCGAAATTGAATTGGTTGAAATTTTAGGCTGGGGTCTACTTTATTTTAAAATTGCTTTTATTATTAATAGAAGATCTCTAACAATTTCCGCGCAGAGTGTGGATAGTTGTTTGTTTAACAAAAAAAAATCGACGATCTATTTTTAATATATTAATTTGAGGAGCTTCTATAGGAGTATAACTTATCACTGCTTTCGCTCGGAACATTACGGTGTTTAAGGTATTTTTAAGTTTAATTTCAAGTGGAGGTTAAATTTAAACAATTGCTACATTTAATAAACCTTCCTGTGTATCACTCGCATTTAGCATGCTTAGTGAGAATTTTTGTGGTTTTAAAACTACAAAAAAGCTTTTTGATAAGCGCCCGATGAAAAATTAAAAACTTCCATTTATTCGAGAAAATTAGTTTTTTGAGGTTTGAAGATTAGTCCTCGTCCGTTTTTAATTTTGTTTAGCGATTAATTATATTCACCTGTTAAATAGGTTTTACTAGCAATAAATTTGATTTAATAATAAAATGTGCATGAAAACTAAAACTTAAAAGGATGTCTAATTCTATAATATTTAAAATAGAAAATAGGTTATATAGTTAAGAGTAGCGTACAACATTATGTGGCTTTATACAAAAAGCCATATAATTTTGAAGAAACAAAAATAAACAAAATGTACATACAACAACAGAATTTATATTTGTATTACGTTATGTACTGATACAAATTACATCTAGGATAGAATCTCTAATAGAAGTTAGGTTAAATATATTGAATTTTTTTTTTTGGTTTTGGTTTTTGTTTGATTTCACAATGTTGTACCTACTTAAATGCGGTTGCAATGATGCCTGTGACTCACTATGTTGCCAATCGTTTCGTCCCTCTTCATTTTCACGCGGCCCCTCAATATTGCCCGCTAAATAATTAATACATGGTGCAGCTCGTGGAAAACCCGATTTTCCTAATATTCTCATTTCATGTTCGGTTAGATCTATGCACAGTGTCCATATACCGCCATGCATTGGCACCAGAAATACACCGCCTCTATTTCCGTGATCTAGATATAAAATAAACGTAAAAAAAATTATTATAAATTTATGTTAAGCTATAATTTTAGATTTGTATTTAATATTTCGAGATTTTTGTAATACATAAAATAATAATAAAAATGAAACGTACAAACATATATGTACATAATTTATTATCCATTTTTATCACGTTCAAAATTCAAATATGGATCACATCATTCATAGCATCCTGTTTTTGGTTTATAAATAAAACGGATTAAATATTTATAAATAAGAATGGATTTATGGTGTTTGAAATGTGCTTTTCCAAATTTATAAGGATTTTAATTAAAATGTAATTATGTTTTCGTTTATTATTATACATTTATTTATTATACAACATCATAATTACACGCTTTAAAAAATATATACATATATTGTTTAATATTTAATTCATTGGGTTATAATTTTGATGGATTCCGTCATTTGGTAAATATCATTAAATAATGAAGAGTAGATAAGTATTTCCGAAATTGTGCCAATTTGAATTTCAATTATATTAAAAAGGGGACAAAATTACAGTTTTTTATTACTACTTGTGAAATACAACTTTTATAAGTTAATAATGAGGGGCCTATTCGACCAAAAACTTTTCATTTTGCATGTATCACTTTGCAAAATTGCTGAAGATGTACAATTTGTACAACAACTTAAATACAATTTTTCGTTCCTTTTGCTTTTATTTTATCTATTAGAGAAGAAATTCACGTTAAAATGTTATTTTCACCAAATATCCCCAATTTACCAAAATATTAAACGTTATATTATATAACATTATGTAGTACAGTTTTCTTTGTAATTTTTTTTATCGAATGGATAACTGTACTACTTTAGATTAATTAATTTATTTTTGTTTAAATAAATTTTCATCTCGATTTTCCCACATTTTCCCTCATCCCTTTTTATCTCGCACAAGTATCAAAATTCCGACAAAAGGGAGAATTTCCCACGATCTGGCAACACTTTGTACGAACACTGTCGAACGTAACCGTCTGCTTAGACTTCGCATACCTGAGGAAGCAAAAGCGGGGAGCGTTCTGGTTATGTTTTAGTGCCCTAATTTAAAAGCGAAGCAGAAAATATCTGTGACATGGCCTTAGACTGTATCCAACAGTGGTTATCTAAGATAGGACTGCTGTTAGCCGAATGTTCGACGAAGGCGGTAATAATATCGAGCAGAAAAAGGCGAGAAATGATTGCCATCAAGGAGGGTAATTCTATGGTTAGGTATAGGAGAAATGTGAATGCAGTATACCGACGGTGTGCGCTAAGAGTGATCCGTGGATTTCGCTCGGTATCAACGGCTAGAGCGAATAGCAATCTGAATGGCAACAATGTTGGAATGAATGAGATATGGGATGATGAACATTCCGCTTCATACCAATCATATATACTTGGTTGAATCGACAACATGTTAAAGTTGACGACTATCTGATCCAGCTGCTAACAGGATATGGATGTTTCCGGTCATACCGGTAAAGGTTCGGACACGACGATATGCCTGAGTGCCTTCCCGGAGTGTTAGGAAGAGAATGTAGAACATGTGATTTTCTTCTGCATTTGTTTCGAGGAAGCTAGGCAGTGAGAGTTCTCAAGTAGGCTTAGGCGTCGCTCAACTTCGAAAAACATAATCTTACGTATGGTAGGATCAAATGATTACTGGTCTACTGTTCGCAGCTTCGCAGCAGAAACTTTGGTTACGTTACGGTGCCTTGAGCGCGAGAGTTCTAATGGTTCTCCACATTATAATTGGATGAAGATTGAATAGATAAGTAAAATAATTTAAAGAAGGTCCGATACACACATACACATCACGAAAAAAAAATTAACTGCAGAATGCTTCCATTGGTATTTTGGGTGCTGGTGCATTCCCCATAGCTTTCCGAAAATTTCATCCTACTAGCACTTCAAGATTCATTTCGAAATAGGTAGTACAGAACGGCAAATCCATTTTACTTAGAACTCTTGATGTTTATGTTTATTGATTTTTATATAAATGCTTGACGTTTCTTTATAAAATTCAACAAGAAAAATGAATCTAGTGCTGATGCTGTAGCCTGAAAAGTTGTTCGAAATTTTATTCCAAATTTTTATTCCAAATTTTTACCAAAAATGGATATAGGCCAGTTCTTACATATGTAAATGTCGTACAAATTTTTGATGTAAAATCATCTTTAGCCGGGGTAAGTCAAAAATTTCATGTAAAAAAGGAACGGAAAATCCGGTACGAACGAAATTGAACATACGAGAAAAATGAACACAAAATGCAACGAACTTGCACACTAAAAGACGAAAGTCAAAAATGTTATGCATGTGTAAGTGCAAGTAATTCAAAAAGTGCGAAACGGAAATAAATTAGAAACAAACAGAATTACATGCATACTTTAAGTATAGAATATTAAACATCTTAGCGAGCTGTGAAAATGACACTTATCCATTGATATATCAATGCCACTGCATAAATAACCGTGACATCAGTCTAAAAAGGTCAAATCACCAATATAAAGAGGGGAATAATAGTATATTATTCAACGATCATATAATGATAGCTGTTATTCACGATGATGAAGTTTACCGACGCGAGCCGATAGGTGAGTGTCGTAAATCATCGGAGTGAATCGATTAATTGACCGAATAATTAAAATAAAAAAATATATCTACATTAACAATGAACCTGCAATAACTGATCAAATGACCAACAAAGTTATATCATTTTCTTATGAATCCGCTCAGACTTAAAGATAAATTGGCAAAAATCATCAAATAAATCTATTCTACGAATTACCAGTTAGTGTTTGCGGTCAAACGTACATAGGACAAACGAATCACTATTGGAAAATATCATATGTACAACCATAAATACCGCATAAACATCAAAGTGCGAAAACTTAGCGTTTCATTCAACCATCTTCTCCTCATTTTGTTTCAGAACAAAAGGACAGCCTCCTGCTAATCGTCATAGATAATTCTAACAATTTTTTGTTTTTTAATTTATTAAATTTTGAACCCTTTCATAATTTAAAGGGTTTTATAGCTCTGATAACTGTGCTGATTTCAAATGAACAAAGTAAAAAATAACTGATTGTTATTCCAAAACTCATCCTGCTAAGAACAACGTTTAGAAAGCTCACTGGAAATATCAAAACAACAAAAATTGGATGAAAAACTATATTCCGCAAAATATTTAAATAGAGGTAGGACTATTCTTATTAATTTAAGGAATATATTTTCACAAAAACGTTAAAACGCTGTTGGCACTCAAGATTAAAAAATATATTATATATCCGGAAGGGGACATTACCAATCGGCTGTCACCTTGCGGTTATCTCGTAGATAATCTCACTTTGCTTACTAAAGGGTGTTTTTTAAAGCCTGATAGAACTTGAAATTGTAAAAAATAAAACAAAAAATTAAATTTTTATGAAAAATATACTCTGGCAGACCTCAGTATACTCTGGCAAATCATCATGAATAGACTCACGCTTGAACAACGCTACAGAACAAATCAGTCGTCGATTCGCGCAACTTATAGACGACTTCATGATTTTTATGGCGCACATAATCGTCCATCTGAGCAAGCCATCCGTCGAACTGTGGATAGATTTCGTACCACATACTCTCTAGAGGATGCAATAACATCAACACGTCGAAGGAATGCGCGTATTTAAAATCAAAATTTGGCGATAAGTTGATTTCGAGAAATGGACCTGTCAATTGGCCTCCAAGGTCGTGCGATTTGATACCTCCCGATTATTACCTGTGGGGCTACGTGAAGTCACTGGTTTATGCTGATAAACCAGCAACAAGTTGTACGGCAATGTGATGGTTTAAATGTAATTTTTCCATCAAGATTTCCGCTGCCAACTTGTTGGGAGATCTGAATGCGCCTAATATTCCCGACGTCATAATTTGCAATTTAATAAATCTTGTTAATAATTTTGAAATAAAAATGGTTTGACTAAACCCTGTTTTATCTGGTTTATAAAATTCCAGTGAATTACAAGTTATAACTACATAGTTTAGAACAGTAATTATTAAATAATACACCCACAGTTTTTGAAATGTTTTTGGGGTGACTAAAAGGGACAGAGGAAGCCAGGTAATTAATTACTAAATAATTAATATTTGTTTTCTTTGTTTATCATCCCTATTTCTTTAGGCGCTATTCCAAATAACGCTGAATTTAACCCCAGGGGAATCACCTTTTGTAATGTTGGGTAAATATGCACAAGAAATAATACGGAACATGAACGTTGGATTATTAAAAAAATAAACAACCGCGTTAACAAATCCAATAACACTTAAATATAAAGCAACTAAATCCAATTTGATGTTTTGAAATCAATGATGTACAAACATGATATGTATGTGTATTCATTTTTTGTATGAATTAATAATTCGCTAGAAATTTACATTATACATTATGACACCATACAATACCTTTGATCGCGAGTCTAGCTACTTTCGAATCCAGCATCCATTCTAAATTATTTGTTGTATTTGACGTTCGTTCTAAACTAATTTTATCCCATGTCACATGTTCCCAATGATCGGTCATTATAGCTGCGCATAGCATGGCCGTTGCGCTCGATGTCATAAACAATGTTATAAATAAAAATATAACTGGTGGTGGTGCACTACATATCGTTGTTGAATCCTGCGTCTGGGATTGTGTTTGCATTATATTTTGATTATTTATATTTTCGTAAATCGATTGATTGACTGATTGGTTGATTGACGTGTTTTCGGATGAAGATGAAAATTCGTCTTTCCATAAATGATTTAAATAAAGCAATGCCTCGAAATCATATTGATTTGTTGAATTCCTATGAATGACCGGCCAACTTTGTGTCGTTGATGTATTGCTGGTGTATTGACGTGCCGTTGAATTTATATTAATACTATTATTATGGTTCACGAAATTTAGATTATTATTATTGGTTTGTTGTGTATTAATATTGTTGTTGTTGATGTTAGTGGGAAGACATTTTGTAGCCACTTTCATTCGGCCACTATTTTTTACCAGTCATAAATCTGTATCCCTTTTATTCATTTTTTATGGTGTTTTTGCTGTTGGTTTCAATCTTGTTGTTGTTTTTATGTTTTTTGTGGTTATTTTAAATTAATTATATTTAATTATAACATTTATTTCTTAATATATCTTTTCAACAATATTGTGTCTGTGCGAAATTTAATATATCCTATATTTGGATATATTCTTTAATTGTATTTAATTGACTAAATAAATGATCAATTATCTGCCCTTTTAATTTTTATGTCTTTGGTGAAATTTGAATATTCAATTATTTTTAGCAATGTCAATAATTATGGAAAATTTATAATTAGATATTTCTACTTTTCTTTTACGTTTTTGATTTTCGTTGCTTTTATAGAAAATTAGATGAGTGTTGATTTTAAGCAATATTTGGACGAATTAGTTGTTAACTTGCTGCGTAGTACACAAAATGGATGCAATATTTGTTGTCTGTTGATAAAAAGTTGATCGTTATCGTGTAGATGCACCTAAAAAAAGGAAAAACATTTATTAATTTTTTGTCTGTAGCTGATTTAGATAAAATTATTCAAACACAATATGAATTTAACACATTTAAATAAAAACTCTACCGCTAGAAATAATATTGCGTGTTAATTTCGATTTATGTAAATTCAATTTTGATAGTTTGAAAATGTTTTATTATATTTTTGGTTTGAATCGTATAATCGTTCTAATTAACTTTAACTTTAGTTTTTTGCACAATTAAACTATTAAAAGACGTATACTAAGCGGTAGTCTCATTTGCATTCCGCGCGTTTCTCTATGTTCCCCAAATATAATTATATCGATTCAAAAACTAAAATATTGTGGTAAAATGTAATTAAATTTTTATGAATTATTTCATTAATGGAAATTACATAGTTTTGTAAAATATCTAGTAGTAGCATGGTTTCAAGTGATTAAAGCAGTGTTATGGTTAAAAACTATTGAATATTCATTAACCTGTGTAAAAAGAATCGATACTACTTGTTGTTGTAAATGTAAACCCTCAATATTACAATATTAACTCGATATAAAAACAGTTTTGTCTATTATTCAGTAGAATAATAAAATCTCTGATTTTAACAAGTGTAAATACCCAAATTAAGTGCGGCTTTACGGCGTACGTTTTAAAAGATCCATTCAAGCCTTATGCTGTTTTGTACTATGTGCCGTTTTGTTAATATGTATGCAGCTTTGAAATATGCCGTTGTCATATTTACTTAACGATCATGATTCGCTCCATTTAACTCAATTCCATATAGATCAGCTATAATGAGCTCTCGGAATTGTAAATTGTCTAGATGTTACGTTAAAAGCAATTTTATTTCTAATATGACATAAAATCACCTTCAGTGAATATATTTAACCAAATTAAAGTTCGACGAAACCCTGGCCAAAAATACTTTGGCTTGATTAGAATTGAAATCGGTGATTCTCATTGGTTGATTTTTGAAAGTTTCAAGGCACCAATTTTAATCATGTTTTTGGTAGGAAACCCGAATTTCACAATCTAAATTCTGAATTCAGTCAATTTTCTAATTCTCTCCAAATCGCCGCACTTTCACTTTAATTTGATGGGGATCCGCTCGAAACGCGGTATTTCAAAACGCTATATGATACAAAACGCGATATGATGCAAAATGCGATATTTCAAAACGCGATATGATACAAAACACGATATGGCACAAAACGCGATATGGCAAAAACAAAACGCGATATTTTAAAATTATTAATCTTCCTTCATTTAATAAAATTTTCCTTCACCTTTATGATGAAATTAAACATGTACGATAGAACTGTGCGTTTCGAAATATCCCGTTTTGTACCATATCTCGTTTTGCACCATATTGCGTTTTGAAATATTGCGTTTTGAAATATTGCGTTTTGAAATATTGCGTTTTGAAATATTGCGTTTTGAAATATCGCGTTTCAAATGAGACCATGTTAAGTTACGTTAATTTAAAAATTCGATGTAAAGCAAACTAGGTAATTTCGGAAAATATTTGTTTTACTTGCATATGGCCCGAATTCTTAATATACTAAATAATTTGAAAGTAAAAAAATTGGTAATTGTTAAAATTTGCTTACAATGGAGCTGTGTGAATGTGAGGAAGGAAATTTGTAAGGGAATCTGTACATAGTTCATTATGTATGTATATAAATAATGGTGGCAATCAGTTCAGCCGCCAAGGTCTGATGACGGGATTGATTTTTTCACAATCATATGCTCATCAGTTCGAAACTGGATTAACATTCTCTTACATTTTTCGGAAAACTTATCTTCAAAACAATTGTAAATAATTTTACTTCTGAAAACTAACAGACCCTTCGCAGTGAAAAACTTTTTTCTTCAGGTTTGTATGAATTTACAACATAACGAACCAAAAACTTTTCAAAAAGCAAAAAGGTTTTTCATTGTGAATGCTCTGTCAACAGCACACTTAACAAGTTTGAATTGATAAAAAATAAAAACTTAAGTTAATGAAAATCTGAAAATATGAATTGAACTAAATTTTCTAAAACTTTTTGATTTAAAATTCTAAAGTTGTAAATACAATTTAAAAATTTCGTACATTTTAAATTTTATTATTTAGTTTACTTTAAATTCGGCTAATTCCAAATAACAATATTTTATATTTCTTTATTATATAAATCATTAAATTTTAAATATCCTCATTTCATAATTTTGAAAAATTTCCTAACTTACAAATAATCTGAGCCTCTTAATATCATAATATCTTTTATCCTTGAAATCATCAAATCAAATACGAATTTCTAAATTCAGCTTAAAGTTGAATTTTTGTCGGGTGTGGTCCAAACATGTAACTAAGTTGTCTTAATTTAGACGAAGTTATTGGTTTTCCGATAAAATTTACTATTCGCTCTTTACTAATCGATCGATCTGAACAGTGAGTAGAAAATAAAACATATTGTGATGGTTATTAATTTGTTATTGAGTATAGAAGAATAACAAATAATTCAATTGAAAAGGATCTGTTAAGGCTGAACCTGCCAATCAGTAAGAACTTAACGTAACATTACACTGTAAAGTCTTTTAATGTTACTGACTAGCGAATCTTTAACAACCTTTTTCGTTCAGTTTCGATAAAATGGCTTCACACTTTACCCCAACCTACCAGAGCGAATATTTTTTCTCAAACTAAAAGTAATACCAAAATATCCAACACCGATATTTTTTCCATAAGGTGTAAATTATAGAAAATTATTGTAATATTTTTTATTTTAAATTTTTTAAGATAAAATGTAAAATAGCAAATTAAATGTAGGTAAATGGATTTTGAATCTCTAATGAGCGTTGTGTTTATTGGACACATAAATTACAATGAATGATATAGATTTATCCTTTAAGCCATATTATGAAATGTGAATGAAAGAAAAATGGTTCTTGTATTTCTTAAAATTGTTGCCATCATTTTTAATCAATTTTAAGCTTGTGCATGCGCAACATCATGATTCGTAAAGTGCACCTCACGAGCATGTTGATATTCTTAGAATACCACCACAGCATCCAGTGCTTGTCGTAGGAGGCGACTAAAATGGTTGGATCGCTGGGTTAATACCCAGCATCCGTAAAACTTTTTTATTTTTATTTTAACGATTATTTTAGTTCATATATAATTTTGCCCGCGTTCATTTTTTAATATAATTTATTTTTTTAAAAAATTTTATTATTTCATTTTATATTTTTTGTTGGGTCGGTTTTTCTTCCATTTTTGCGTACAAAAATGATTTACTTTTAATATGAACAACAATAAAAGAAAATCCCCGAAACATGCCTCTTCGGATCGCGGGGCGAGGCATAATCCTCGTAAAGACAAAATTAATAGGCTTAACATCCACTATACCAATGTCAGAGGTCTCGTGACTAACAAAAATTGCGCACATCAACATCTCGAATCACGAAAACCCGACGTATTAGTTCTAACGGAAACAAAAGTATCGTCGAACATCTACGAAAACGAATTCTACTTCAAGCGCTACCAGTTCGAACAAGCTTTCGAGTTGCAACGTGGAGTGTGCATCTACGTTAAAAACCACATACCGTACTCAAGACACAATAAGTACGAAATATTTACAAAAACCGCTCAAACTATTGTGCTTAAAATTTCCCTTCCTAATAAACTCCTTTTTTTAATTAGTTTATACAGATCTCCTAATCAGACGGATTCAGAAACGATTAGCTTCTTTGGGAGCTTGTCAGACAAATGTGACGATATTCGTAATCAACATCCCGAATGCGAATTAATTATGGTCGGTGACTTTAATGCCCACCATAAAGAATGGTTGAATCACAAAGATACAAATGTCGCTGGGTGCCATGCGGAATGGCTTGCCGTTTCGCATGACCTCACACAGATTGTTAGTGAGTCCACATTTGAATGCCAAAATTCTAGAGGAGTTCATATTCTGGATCTCTGTCTGACATCAATCCCTCATTCCATGGAGGCCCATGTCGAAACTGGAATTGGAAATTCTGACCATAACTTAATAACCACAAAAATATCTGTCGAAACACCACCAGAATTTAGGCAGCAGCCAAGGCGTCTTTGGCATTTTAACAAGGCTGATTTTGATGGTTTACGGTCATTTTTTCAACACTTCCCTTGGGAACGCCATTGCCTACATAACAACAACATAGACGACGCCGTTTCTAGTTTTACTGACACCGTCTTACATGGAATGAATAAATTTATCCCCTCATCATTTTCCAATCCCAATCAAAATTTTAAAATATTTTCAAAAGAAGCCACCAAAGCTGCCAAACAAAATAAATCGGCACACAAAAAATATAAACGCAACAAAATTTCTTATGAGGAATACAAAACGATACGGAACACCTGCAAACAAACCTGTGGTAGAGAAGCGAAAAGAGCCGACAGCAAGAAAGCCAATGTGGCTTCCGAGCTGAAAATCTCCGATCGCAACTTTTACCACATGGTCGCATCGGTTGCAAATATTTCGAAAACATCTGTTTCAGCATTGAAATGTGCTGACGGCGCTTTGGTGGTGGATCCATATTTACAAGCCGACTTATTGGCAAGCATCTTCAAATCGAACTCGACATTAGTTGTCCCAGATGGAATTAGGCCTCCACTAGTTCCATATTGTGGTTATAAAATGAGCCCCGTCACCATCTCGGAGGAAATTGTCTTTACTAATCTGAAGTCAATGAATGTAAACAAGGCCACCGGACCTGATGGAATTCCAGTTCGAATATTGAAGGAGTTTGCCAATGAATTGGCTCCAATATTATCTAAAATTTTCCTACTTTCATACAAGCAAGGCGACTACCCGAACGCCTGGAAGAGTGCAATGGTGCAACCCGTGCTGAAACGGGGTTGTGACAAAACTGACCCTTGAAACTACCGGCCAATATCAATTGTGTCAGCCGTCGCTAAAGTCTTTGAGAAATGCATCAATCAACATATAGTTAAATATCTTGAAGTTAACAAACTAATTTCGGATAGACAATACGGCTTTCGTGAAATCCGATCCACGACCGATCTCCTGACGTACGTCACAAACAAATGGAATCTCGCCTTAGAACACCACGGAGAGGCCTTTGCAATCGCTTTGGATATATCCAAGGCTTTTGATAAGGTATGGCATGAGAATCTTATTTGTAAACTTGTGGCATACGGGCTGGACTCGATGACCACCAGGTGGATTAAAAGCTATCTCAATGACCGAAAAATCAGCGTCGTACTTAATGGGAGATCATCATCGACGCACTCCCCAAATGCCGGAGTCCCTCAGGGATCACCTTTGTCACCGACCCTGTTTTTCCTATACATCAACGATTTGCTGGATAGCACTGTAAACCCTATCCATAGCTTTGCAGATGATGCCACATTGCATTCTTCTATTTCATTCGAGGCGGAGCCTAGCATTACAGATTTAAATAATAAACGGTCAGAAGTCGTAACTTCTCTTAATTCTGATTTAAGTACAATATTTGAGTGGGGTAACAACAACTTAGTGCAATTTAACGAGAAAAAGACACAAATATGCACATTTTCACGTAAAAAAAGTCGCAACGACTACCCATTTGTGGTAAAAAACCATATCCTTGTGGGTTGCGACTCAATTCGACTGCTTGGTGTTCAAATAAGTAACAAACTCAAATGGAATGAACACATTGTTGCATTGGCTAAATCAGCTTCAAAAAAACTCGGGTTCCTAAATAGATGCAGAAGGTTTTTTAAATCGCATCAAGTTCTCCAGATATATAAAACCTTCATCCGACCATGTATAGAGTATTGCTGTCAAGTTTGGGGAGGTGCGTCTGGTACCACCCTCCAGTTATTGGACAGGGTTCAACGCCGCGCTATCCGAATAATACGGAATCCCAGACTTACCCAAGAACTAGACAGCTTACAGCATCGCAGAGATGTTGCAGAACTCTGCGTCTTCTACAGATGCTTGGTAAATGTTCTGCAGAACTATCGGAGAAAATACCACCATTCGTTACAACAACAAGAGTAACAAGAGGAACAACCAATGCACATAGGTTTACGGTGAAGCTCCCGAAACCTCGAACTGAAGAAATTAAGCGCGAATTTGTATATCGAACATCAAAAAAGTGGAATTCGCTAATACACTTCAAATTTCCGGAGGAATACAAAATGAATAAATTTAAGGTAGCTATTAATCTTTACTTGAAGGATCGCGCATTGGGTGCAGAAGCTCTGACAGTTACAAGGAGCTAGGACCGTTAATAAGTCCGCTCTGCACCCAATTAAAATATGTATATAAAAATAAAAAAAAAAAAAACATACATTTGTACAAAATTATTCAACTGTCCTATAGTTATTATTGGCCAACTTATCTTACAGAGAGATCTTTTTTCGTTTTCTATTCTTTACTTAATTTTCACGAAATAATCGGATTTTTGGCCAAAATTAACACTGTCCTAACTCTATTCTCGATATTGCCCTAAAAAGGTATCAACATAATTTTGCACATTTAATAAAACTTGTACATTAAAATCTTATGAAAATAATTATTTACCGTCAGATACAAAAGAAATTTCTATTCCATTTCATAGATCGGTTCTTTCATTATTGTTCGCTCAGTATCCATTTGTTACTGGAAGAATACCTAGTACCTATTTATAAAGTTTTGGTTTACGATCGAAAAGGAAAAAAGAGGATTGGAAAATTAATTAAAGAGAACAGAAAGTGAATAAAAACAAACTGAAGAGTATAAATAATACTAACAGAGAGTTTTAATCATTGCAATTACACACTAAATTTTTCCAGGAAAATCAATTCCCAAAGAAGACTATTATACAATAAATTGCTTAAAAACTATTATACAATAAATTGGAAATTTAAAAATTCAGTACTTACACAAAAGGCCTTTTCAGTATTCTATTCAATTCTGTATATATTTTGTACTATTATTTCAAGCTGTATTTTAATAAAGGGAGGTACATTTTTACCTCCATGCTTATTAATACTAAACGACTTTCTTTTTTATTTTTATTATGTAATGTCAAGGAACGTCATTTACTTGTTAAATCTGAACAATAATAAATTTACTTGTTGCCAAATCAATTTTATTTAAATATGTATGTATTATGTACTTGTACATACAATGTGTTCTATTTTGAACTTTTTACTTTATAACATGATGTATTTTTGGCTCAAAATAATGAAGCAAGTCAAATTTAGCTTTTCGTTTATTCCACCGTGCCAAATTTTCACCTACCCATGTTTACCAAAATGAATAAATAGAAAAAAATGGTATGCGCTTTAATAATTTATCACACACATTTTGTATATATTCGTCTTAGTAATAATATTGGCAAAGTAGAATGATGTTGGAAAATCTCTAGTCTAGTCCAATCATCATAAATTATTATCTACGTTGAAAATTTGTAAAACTAAATGCAATCAATAATGTTAGATGTTGTAAATAAAAGTAAACATAAAATTATGGACTTTTGTTTAATTGGATGTGCTCCATTTAAGATACGATTTATTCTAAGAATAGAAAGATCGTAATCTTAATTTCTCTAATATTCTCCTAAAATTCTCCCAATATCTGCAAAAATTTGAACATTGAAAAATGCTTTAAGAATGTCAAAAAGAGAAAAACTTTATTTTGCTTTTACTTAAATTTTTTCAAGAATTTTACTTGTTAGCAAATGATTATCTTAATTATTGGATAACATAATGTTTGAAGGTTAAATATTTACTTGTTTTACTCAGGTCAAAAAATTAATTTAATTCGCTTGTTAATAGAAATTTTTGGAAAAATTTAATTTTTCCAGCCTAACTATGCTAGAAGGTATAGTAAGAAAATGGGAAAAGCTATTACAGTTGGCTCATACTTTTTCTTATTCGCTTTGCCCTTAGTTATGGAGAAAAACCGATGTGCTTGTATCTGGGACACGAACCATTAATATTTAAGTGAAACCAAAATCTAGAAATTAAAATTAAAAATTATTTTTGACACACGTACATACAGTCACACACTGACAACCAATAATTATTAAATATGCAAAATGTTTTTTGCTCCAATTGATGATTGAAGCATCATGGCCACATTGCGAACATTTTTGGAACATACAAACAATTGACATTAACACTTATATACCATATTATTAAAAAAATGGAACAATCAATAAAAACCAATGATCATTATAACAAATATTTATATTTATTTTACAATTATAAGTTAAAAAACAATTTTAATGCTTTATTGCTAACAAGCAATTTACTCGTGTAGTCGGAGGGCTATTTATGAATACGATTTGAATGTATACGATTCTTTGAAGTTTAAGATTCGTATTTGATTTAAATAAGAAACGAACCAATGGCCTATATGTTATTTAGGACTTGCACTTAATTTTTATTTTTTTTTATTTCCCACCGAGAGAGGTGCTTATTTCAGATGTGCAATCATCAATAGTACATACTTACATAGAACGAACATAATTACATAATACTGTAACCCAAAACTGGGGCATCATGAAATCCGTGACCGTTCGAATTTTCACGGAAATCGAGCATTTATCGTAACCCTTGTGATATACTCGACACGACCGACGTGACTAAGTAACAAAAAAAGTTGAAGAATATGAATTTGCCATTAAAGCGATTATACTTGACGCGACTCAGAAGTAATAAAAAATAATTGATTTAACTTTGACTTTTTGTTGTTGTTTGGTGCTAAAGTAACATCTTACAGAAATTTTAAGTTTCGTTTATTTTTTTTTTATTTGGTGCACTAAACGGCAAACCAATATCCTGCTCTTCATCAGTTTTAATTTTTTACTCGATCTTCATTCATCTCTCGATTGGTTGTTGAACTATCGCTAATCTACCATATTTGTCAAGTTTAGGTGAAATGTGGTGCTCTAAAGAAATTTTTCACGAAATAGCACGCAAATTTCTTGTCTAATTCTGTAGTATTTCTGTAATATTGGCATCTTTTGAGTTTGCTCTCTAATGGTGGGAAAAGGAATTAAGTTATACACTTCACTGCACGGTGCGAATTATAAACCAAATATTTTATAAATTCTCTGATCACAATTTTCATTTGCAATAGTTGGAGCATACTATAATATATGTATAATCAAAATGCATAAGATGTTAGAAACGCCCTTGCATTGAATTTTCATTCTACCAGTAATCTATAAAAGGTTTAAAATGCTAACATTCTTCATTTATATTGAAATAACCTATTGAGTCAAAGGGACCATTCGCATGCTTTTATGTTTGTTCTTTGAAAATGGGCCTGTTAGGCCTACTCGTATATTCGGTACAAGTAAAAAATTATTGGTAGGTGATTCTAGAATTTAGAATTTTTCGATTATTTTTTAGCTAATAAAATTAAATGCGTCTGCGAGGCTCAACCCATGCTGATTAGGTTAAAATTTTCCTTTATTTTTTCATGGGCATATCTTGGTAACTGGGTTCCGACTTCCGACCATACATGTGTTATATGTAGAAAAATATACGGATTGATCAAAATACAAAAGCTTATAAGGTTTTAGAATATAGATAAAAGGAGAAAACCTAAACGTAGCTGTGACATTGAAGTAAGAGGCTAGCATCAAAATCAAAATATTGGCCATTTATTTTGCAATTTTGAACCAACTATTACTTCATTATTCATTAGATCGAAGAAAACAAAATAATGAACGTATGTAACGACCTTAAAGAAACCGGAATAGTAACCTAGTGGATACCTGTACTTAGTGGAATAACGGGACAGGAAAGCTGATAAAATAGAAAGAAAAAAATCAACAGAACGCCAGAATTCAAACGTAATCAATAACCACGTACCTGTAGAATACATATCATATAATTATGTACAGCTGTGTTCATAATAATAGCAGCGCATTACCTTGCTTTAATAACTCTTTAATATTTTTTACTCCTTACTCTTTTCCAAGGATGACAAGGCTCTGAAAGTTTATTTTCTCCTCTCTTATTAACAGTATATCATTACTGTTTTAAAAAATGCTTAACTCTTTTTTATGAGATTACATTTGTTAGCGAGTATTCGAACCAAGCTGTTCATAATAATAGCAGCAACGCACGAAACATAATTTCAAGCGAGGTTTTTAACGAAGAGTTGAAACTTTTTATCTAATTGGTACGTACAAATTTTTCTCGTACATAATTCTTAAAGTGCAAAAACCAAATTTAAGTGGATTTTAGAGAAGAAATGGATTGATCTTAAATTGGTTGGTTATTAAAAAACTTGGATGTAAAGGAAAGTCTTACCGTGAAATAAAAGAAATTATCTGATGTTCTGCGAAAATGGTCTGTAATTCAGTAAAATGAACTGATAAGGCTGAAACACGTAGGCCAAAAAGAAAAACAACTGAGCTTATTGACCGACAAATTATACAAATGGTGAAGAACGACTTTCATATCAGCTCAAAAAACATAAAGAAGGAATTTCAGGTATCTGTAGGTACGGTGACTATACGGAGACGCCTATTAGAAGCAAAATTGGCCGCCAGGAGTCCGAGAAAATTACTATTGCTCAGCAAGAGGCACGTAGCAAAAAGAATAAGGCGCACGTCAATTGGCCCCTAGAAAACTGGCGAAATGTTTTATGGAGCGATGAAAGTAAAATTGCCCTTTATGGTTCCACAGGTCGTCGACAATATGTGAGGAAACCTCCAAATACTGCCCACGACCCAAAGTACATATTAAAGACTGTTAAGCATGGTGGTGTAAAATTGATTGGGTTTGCTTCTCATACAATGGTGTTGGGCCGATATATCCTATTACGGGGCATCATTGATAAATTTGTAGGTATACATGAAGACACCATGCTGTACTGTATGCTGAGTATGAAATGGCCCTGAAATGGGTGTTTCAACAATATAACGTCCCAAAACACACAAGCAAACAGGCGAAGTCATTGTTTCGGAAGTACAAAATTAATTTTATGGAGTAGCCAACGCAATCACCGGACCTCAATTCCATAGCAAATGTGTGTGATGTCAAAAATAAAGTGAGCAAGGTTAATCCAAAAAATGCCTAGTAATTGTGGGAGGCAGTGCAAGAAGCATGGAGTACAATACCTATCGAGAGATGTCAAAATTTAGTGAACTCTATGAAAAGGAGATCCGCGGCTGTCATTCGTAATAATGGGCATGCAACTAAATATTGACTGCTTTATTAAAAAACAATACACAGAAGTGGTGCTTGTTAAGTTTTTTTTGATGAATTTTTTAATTATTCCTAAACATTGTTTAGGACTGCTATTTTTGTGAACATCATGAAACGGAATTTTTTATTTATATTAATTTTTTAATCAAAACAATAAATATTTGTTTATTTTTTTATAGTTTAATATGACAATATGAAATATATTTCATGAATAAATCTTAATCAAACTTGCGTTTTTGAAAACTTATACGGAGTTTTTCCTTCTTCTGGGTAGCGCTGCTATTAATATGAACACAACTGTATTTAGTAAGAAGATTTCCAATAGAGTAATAAATAGAATATAATAAATTCATTACTACCTAAAGCAACATGGTCCAAACGAACTAACATGAAGACATTTAAGTATGTAGGTAATTAATATATTAACACATTGTAGTCTGCCATTTTGAACTGGCACATTTTGTGATAACACAATTTATCATTATTATTTTGATCTTGTCCATCACCTATCTAATCTATATGTATGAGACAAGGCAACAGCAAACATTAGTACAGTTGTAACAGTAACAGTTTACCATTTCCTTCATTCTACATTTCTTTTTCATTAATCTACAAAAACAAAACCGTATTTTTACGGGTCTCACAAACAATGCGTTAAGAAAATTCACACTTTCAGTATTGGATTTCTTGGGAATGTATATTGTTCAAGGAATCCAATTCTGAAAAATTAATTCGTAATCTAATAAAAAATGTAAATACAAAAATTATGATTCCATGAATCTTGACTTTTTAAAACTGGGTGTTAAATAACAATTGTTCGTAAATACTAATACTTATTACTTCTTCGTGCTAGCTGTAAAACACATTAACATGGTCTTAGGACCGGTTGCATATTAGAGATTATATGAATTAGTTAATTAATTCAAATTACAAATTTATCAAATAAAATTAGCTTACACACGACTAGAACTGTGTAAATGTGATTAAGAGTAATTTGTAAGAGAATTTGGGTGTGTTGTATTCGCTAATACAAACTGCACCCTGCACCCTTATTCTGTAAAAAATAAGATGCACCCTTATTCTGTAAAAAATAAGATAATGTGTAAACGTGAAAACGGGTAAACTTTGTGATTTTTTACTAAAATTACATTAAATTGTTTTTCGATTCTCTTTTCGTTCACTGTTTATCACGTGTAAACATTATCTTATTTTTTATAGAATAAGGCTACTGATTCTCTAAAAAATATGATAATTTGTAAACGTGAAAACATGTAAAAGGCAAAGATTACTTTCATGAGCTTGCAATTTTTCGATATTATTTGGGTGGTGTTCAAATTTTAAGACTCGAACTCTTTATTATTAGCTTAATAACTCTTTATTATATAGCAGAATTTAGTGTACAGTATCCTGTACCCTGATTCTCTAAAAAATAAGATAATGTGTAAATGGGTAAACTTGTGAAAAGCAAAGCTAACTTTTATGAGTTTGGAATTTTTCGATATTATTTTAGTAACAAGTCAAACCGAGAAATTGCAAACTCATAAAAGTAAGCTTTGCTTTTTACGAGTTTACACGTTTATCCATTATCTTATTTTTTAGAGAATCAGGGTACAGTACCCTGATTCTCTAAAAAATAAGATAATGGATAAACGTGTAAACTCGTAAAAAGCAAAGCTTACTTTTATGAGTTTGCAATTTCTCGGTTTGACTTGTTACTAAAATAATATCGAAAAATTCCAAACTCATAAAAGTTAGCTTTGCTTTTCACAAGTTTACCCATTTACACATTATCTTATTTTTTAGAGAATCAGGGTACGATACTGTACACTAAATTCTGCATAAATAGAGAGTAAATTGTGCTATTAAGGGCATTCCCTTAATCAAATCATTTATCAAGCCAAATAACTGTCAAGCTTTAATATTCCTTCTATAAACCCTAGACGGCTGCTATTAAAAACATCGCATTGCACTGATTTTTTGCGACAATTATAGTCATTTCAAATGATTTTCCTTGTCATGATAAATTTTCAAGTGAGGAGTAGCGGTGCTAGTAATCACTTGAAACGACGATTATCGTAAAACATCAGTGCAATTCGATGTTTTTCAAAGCAGCCGCCTAGAATTTACAGAATGAATATTAATACTTGACTGTTATTTGGCGTGACAAACGATTCGACTAAGAGAATAGGGCTGTTACTGTCAGTCCAGTTGCCATATCCTGAATCCTGATGAGAGACCATTTTCGGGAATAAAAAATTAGAATTAAATTTATTTAGGTAGAAACTATCAAAAGGAGTATTTTTCACTTCTTCAAGGGAGTATTCCTAGGCAAAAAGAAGTACGTACAAAATAAAAACATTGCAGATAGTTTTCAGTGTTTTTAACAAAAATCTGAAAATAGTGAAATACTTCAATAGAATAGAACTTTTGACAGCTCTGGTTCTGATCCGGAACAGGTGTTTGCACTTCATTGCATTTTAGGAAATGGGAAGAACTATGTTATTTCGAACATTTTCGATTTTTTTTATTAACCGTGTTGTGAATCTATTTCCCAGATAATGTCCCGACTAGTATTTTAGGAACAAAAAAAATTTAGAAAAAATAATTTGACAAAAATAAGAAACATCCTATCGTCGTGAAATTCAAAGCCTTTTTGACTGAATTCAACTTGTATTGAAATTATGGTTAACCATCATGGTATTGTTTTTAAAATAGAGATATTTCGAACCTAAGTCAAATCTTTGAAAAATTTTGTGGGGTCCTTTTACTAAATACATATAGTATACTCCTTAAAAAGTTTACTTCACAACAACCTATGCAATTGTTTGTGAAATGCAATTACAAAATAACCGTTGTTTAGGTAATTTTATTACCTTGAAAACGAGGCGGTAGACAATTTTATGCGATGAATCCTTGCAGTCATTTCAACTGAAATTGCTAAAATAGGCGCAATTTTCCTCACGAGCAACAATAGGTTTCAAACAATTTTGTCACAAGTAATTAAACAAAAGCAATCATTAAAACAATGCCAACCAAGCGTTTTAAAGAGTAGAAGTCTTGATTTGGTTAAGGCCACCTGTCATACAATTTTAGCTTTATAAATTGTTCAATTTAATTTTATTGTTAAATTTCAATGAAATTTTATTGCCATTTAATGCTTAAAATTATAAGTACAAATTTATAACTGAAATTTAACAGTTCAAGCTTTAATATTTTGTTTTATGTTTTCCGGTGTTCAAAAAATTGTGCATTTTATAGCAGGTTAAATTTTATAAACCTAATTTTCTCCAAAATGTTTTAACACTGCAAGGGCTCATCGTATGGTGCCATTTTCAAGGTAATGAAATTAGCCACCTAGGCTAGTTTGCATTTCACAAATGATTGGCCCAGGTTTGACCAAGCCTGAAATGTCTGAAACTGCAATTTTAAATTTGCCCTTTGAATTTTTTGAGGATTGTAAAAAATTTCAACCACTTAATGTCAGTCGTTTAATTTATACAGCTTCCTAAAGTGTTGTTGTCATCAATTAAAATGATGACTTATAAATGTGAAGAAATAATAGTTGATATATCACACTTGTAGTGGGTACACATTGGTACATAATTGATGTCTGATTTCTAACATTTGTTTTTATTTGTGGATCATCGAAAAACATCTAAAATTCAATGGTTAATCAATTTCAAGAGTTGCGCTTTTATTTTTTATTTTAAAATCCGTTTATCGTTTGTTGTAAACCAATAAATATTAGAGGAAAACAAATAAATGAAAAGTAATAAAAAAGAGAAAGCCTATTAAATGAAATTAATCCCCATGGTTAAACCGTTTCGATATTGTAAAGCATTGTCAAGGATTTTGGTTTTTATGTCTGGTCTTTTCTGCAAATACATATTTACTTATAAATTAATTTTGTCGCGTCTCTTCATAAAATATTGAAAAATAATTTCTTAGAAAATCTGTATCCAGTTAAAATATCACAAAATACTCAACCCAGCTAGCTAATATATATTTCAACAGAACATTGTCCCAATTTTTCTTTGTCAATTTGCGCGCATGCATAGTATGTGTTTTCATTTTTACACAGAAACTGTTTAAAAAAAAAAAATCCTGAAAAGCACTTAAATCCTTAAATAGCCTAAACTACTTACATAATTCTAAATATAGAGAATGCAATATGAGAAACAACGACAGACAAGAAATACACACAAGTACAAAGGAATTGTATGCAAATGTTGTGCTTTAAAGTAATAATAAAAGTTTACTAACCCCAATTATGTACGTATAAGACAATTTACATAAAACCACCGCAGTAATAGTTTCAGCCGTGATAAAACATGAAATTATGGTAAATTCTATATAATTAGAATAACATTAAAATTCAAGCATAAAATCCATTTTGGCGCCCAGAGTCATTTTACTTTACATGTACATAAACACATAATGGGTTAAACAGCTCTATTGCTAGTCAAACAACCGATTATACAGCACATGAACATACTATAAAGGTATATAAGCTATTAATTAAATTTACATTACATTACACTTTTATTTAATCATATTAATTCGAAGTAAAAAAAAAAAATATGAGGTCGATATTGATTGTGTTTTGTGTCCTGTCTATTTAGTTCGCATTTACGTCAACTTTATATGAAACCAAACAATAACAAAACAACTACGTATTGTACATTATTTTAATCAATTTATTTTCTAAGCATTCCACAATGCTCAACAAAATCATAACCATTAAAATTATTTAAATCCGAGGAAAAATAAGAATTTATTGTTTTCATTTCGTAGAATATGAAAAATCATTTTGATTTTTCATGCTCAACAAACAATAAAACAAGTTTTATGTATAGTTTGTTTGGTTTTAACAAAACAATTTGGATAATTTCAAGTTAGACTATTTTTAGGGATCTTTTGTCGTCTGAATGTCGTACTTGTTGTTCCTTTGAAACAGAAATTCGAGTATTATTAACCGAGTTTTTAATAAAAAGGCCATTAACTAAAATCTAATAAATTGCTAATATTTAAAATAGTTTTGGTGTAAATTTTTTGTCGCAATTTACAAGAAACAAGATTAGTCGATTATAACATAAAGCTCGTCATTTAAAATTCTAAAAAATTGTGTTTATTTATAGTTAATGAGAACTCTTCAAATTTTTACACTACTTTCAGTATAGCTCTTGGTAATTTTTGTTTTTAAATTTTATTACTTTGATCTATTAAGCAATTAATATTCTTTTTTAGACCAATTCGCACATTTGCCGCTGTATGTCCTCGATAACTTCACGTATCCCATCTTTAAGGTCTTGAATCGATTGTGGAGCACTGGCATAGACCTTATCTTTCACGAGGCCCCAAAGAAAAAGTCTAAAGGTATTAAATCACAAGATCTCGGTTGCAATTGTGATCACCTCTTCGAGAAATAACATAGTCTTGCTGAAAATAAACGTCGTCCACATCAATATTTTCCAATTCCGGCGATAAAACATCATTAATCATAGCTCGGTAGCGCAATCCATTCATCGTAACAGTTGCACCAGCCTCATTTTCGAAAAAGTAAGGTCCAATGACACCGCCAGCCCAAAAACCGCACCAAACAGTGACACGTTGAGGATGGAGAGGCTTTTCAACAATCATTCTTGGATTTTTGGAGCCTCAAATACGACAATTCAGCTTATTAACATAGGCTTCGAGGTGAAAATGGCCCTCATCACCGAAGATGATTTTTCGATGAAAATCCGGATCATTTTGATGCATTTGAAGGACCCAATCAGCGAAGATACCACGTTTATGGTGACCGACCGATTTATGCAAAATATGGTGTAATGTCGTTTGTGGAATGTCTAATTCCAAAGATCGACGAGGAATCGACAAACCTGGGTTTTCTTCAACACTACGGGCTACAGCAGCAATATTCTCAGTTGTTCTTGAGCGACGCACATGGTTTCGATTCTTCACATCACTAACTTGTCCCAACAGCTCAAATTTTTCCACCACGGGGCTGCAAAATTTTCACCATTTTTGTAGTGAATTTTAATAATTTCAATGCGTTGTTGAAGCGTGTATCGTACCATTTTTAGTAATGGCGTAGTTTTTACTTGTCAAATGTCAAAAGATGACTGCTTCAAAATTGATTACAGACCGCTGCCTAAAAAACAGGCTATTCAAAATGAAACCTCTTATTGGAAAACCCTGTAGAAAATACAATTTTGGGTTTTTACAATTCAGAAATTCATCGAAAAATTATTTTAGAATCCCATTTAATTGGGCATATATCCTCCTCTTTCAATTTATTTGAAATCCCCACTTTCATGGTACGTGTTAAATTTTATCCAAAATCTATTAAGAAATAAACAAGTTTCGCCTTAATTTATCATATTCCAGAACTTCTTCTAAAAGTCGAATCCCATTTCCATCGTATCTAAATGCAGAATTTCATCATAATTGGTTAAGAAACGGCCAAGTTCCATCATAATTTACTATATTCCAGAGCTTCATCTTAAATCCATTTGGATTGAACATGTTGAACTTTATCAAACTCGGTTGGGGAATAGCCAAGTTCTATCCTACATGACTAAATTCCAGAACTTCATCTGAAAATGAATTTCATCAAAGTCGGTTAAAAATAGCCAAGACCTAATGGCCACATCCAGAACATACCATGAATCCCATTTCCATCGTACTTGTTGAATTTAAGCTAAATCGGTTGAGAAATAGTAAAAATCATTTTAGGATCCCATTCCCATCAAAATTGTTGAATCTAATCAAAATCATTTGAGAAATAGGCAAGTTCAGCTCTATTTGGTTTTATTCAGGCACGTTTCAGTACGGCATACTTCGCTACGGCATATGGTACACTACGGCATAAAGCTATGATACGGCATATTTCAGTACAGCTTCAGTATAGAAGGAAAATTCTAAGATAAAAAAAAAATCGGAAAAAATTAACTTTTCCGGAAAATATTTTTCTAAAATAAATTAAGTTTTCGTAATCACCATTTTTAAAAAATGTTTTTCTCGATTTTGTTTATGCCATACTGAAACATGCTTAGTGTATTATGCTGTAGCACCATATTCCTTAATGAAATATGTCGCACTGAATGGATCCCTTTAAGATCCCTTCCGACTAAACACTAGGAAGCCATAAAAGCATCATTTCATCTTCTCTCCGTGATTAAAAGGAAGCCAACAATGAAACTTCCATTAAAATCGGTTTGGTAAACTTTAGACTTTCAAAAAAGTCTTGGAATTTTGAGTTTCAGTATTTTAGAGAAAGGTCATAATGTCAAAATTATCAAATTTCTCAATTTATAAATAATTTAAAAACTCACTTGAATATTATGGCTTGGTCAAAAATTCATCAATTCTCTTCATACAAATTTCAATTTATGTATTTTGTATTAAAATTACAAGTGTTTTAATTATTCATGCTTCATATTTTGAACAAATTTCACCAAACAGTAAAGTTACAGATTTGGAATAAAGCCCTCATCAATCAGAAAAATTACAAGATGATATCTGTAACGAAATGCTCAAACATGGCGGCGATTATCTTGTTCTATCGCATCTTTGAGTTTATATCAATAATTTGGTCTACAGAAGACATTCCAGAAGAGTGGAGGACTGCTCGGCAACAATTCCTCGGAACAGCTTTGCTGAACTCAGGCTAAAAGGTTTTGGCCAACGTAGCCGCGCCAAAGTTAACAACATATAGCAAAAGGATCTTAGGTGATTACCAAAATAATTGTTGACGAAATAGAGCAATGAACGATCAAACTTTGACTCGATGGTGCTGGAGAAGTGCTTTGAAAACGTCATTCCTCTACACGGTCCATTTGTAGACTTCCGGCAGGTGTGCGACAGCATTAAGGGGAACACGTTATGGATCGTCCTAGCCTATATGGGTAAACTGTCAAAATTGGCTCTGTGCTTAATGAATGGCTCAATATGCGCAAGGTGCTAATAGAAGGAACAATTTCGGATGCCTTCGAGAAAACATCTGGAGTACGGCAAAGAGGCCCAATAGCTCCAACTCTTTAACATATCATTAGAGTAAGTCATTCGTCACCTAAACATAGCGCAGCGCAGCGGCCTGAAAGAGGTCCTTCTCCCGTTGGAATTAATAGCCTAACAAATTGGCCTTCAGATCCAAGAAACCATTGCTAAACACGCGGAGACTATTTCAGGAGATAAACAATATGAGGAGAGGGCGAAATAGCTCAAATATCTAGGATCACTGATAATAACAAAACTTCGTTTCCGATGAATCATCGAGAAGAACGCCAGTCAAAGAAGGAGAAGAATAAAGGTCTAATTGAAATTTGAAATTGCTGTCACCTTCATAGTAGGATAAGTTTCAGAATTAGATTTGCTAAAATTTCACTGTTTGATAAATACTAGATATTTAGAAATTAAAGACTTTCATGCAAAGGTTTATAAATTGGAAATAAGAATTTGTTAAACTTATGTGTAATCTTTGGAATATCGCAACATATTGGATTTTATCAAAAAAATTTATTTTTCAAAACATTTCAATTTTTTAAGAATATGTTGCTCAGTTTAGAATAATAGGGTTTTGATTGAATTTTTAGATTTATACATATTTTGATTTTTTCAAAATTCGGAAGTTTGTTAAAATTTCCTACTTTCTACAAATCATCCCAGCTATAATGGGATCAGTAAAAATGAATAAAATTCAAAACAACCGAAACCAAAAACAGAAATCAGAAACGTAACCGCAAATCTGAGCAATTTCGGCTTCAGTTTTTATTTCTTCCTGGAGAATGATGGAATAAACCCAAAACGTTGGAGATTAAAATTGTGAATAGCTACAAAATCCTAATCGATAATTAATTTTGTTTGTTACGAGGGCGGATTGAAAATGAAGCTACCTAAGTAGGAAAACAAAATTTTTTTTTGCCAAAAACCATTTATTTCTCAACATAGTCTCCATTTAATTCGACACACTTAGTAAGACGATATTCCAACTTTTTTATACCATCTGAATAATACGATTTCGGGAACCCCTCAAAATACGCGTTAGTTTCGATAATCACTTCTTCGTTTGAGATGAATCTTTGTCCTGCGAGCCATTTTTTCAAATTTGGAAACAGGAAAAAGTCACTAGGAGCTAAATCTGGACTATAAGGTGGATGATCAACCAATTCGAAGTGTATTTCACGTAATTTTAGCATCGTATCTAATGCTGTGTGAACCGGTGCGTTGTCTTGAAGAAAGAGCTCTTTTTTCTTCTTTAAATGTGGACATAACCTTGCCAGCCGATTTCACTGCCTTTGCCTTCTTCGGAGCACTTTCACCAGCTTCCACCCATTGTTTCGATTGATTTTTGGTTTCAGGTGTGTAGTGGTGGACCCACGTTTCATCAACAGTAATTAATCGACGCCAAAAATCAACAGGATTACGCTTTATCATGTCCAAACACCGCTGTGAAGTGGTCTGTCGAACTCGTTTTTGTTCGACACTGAGCAAACGCGGCACCCATCTTGCCGATAACTTTTTCATATGCAAATGTTCATACAAAATGTTGAACACACGTTCATATGATATGTTTACCATTTCAACAATCTCACGCAACTTGACTCGGCGGTCATTCATAACGATATCGAGGATTTTCTTGATATTTTCTTCAGTAACCACCTCTTTTGGCCTTCCTGTTGATGGTTTTGTTGCAGTGCTTCTTCGGCCGCGTTTAAATTCAGCAATCCAATATTTTACCATGTAATCTGACGGAGCAGACTCACCGTAATGTTTATCGAGCTTTTCTTTTGTCTCTTTCGCCATTTTCCCTTTCAAATAATAGTGTTTAATCACTGCACGAAATTCGTTTTTTTTCATTTTTCAAGAAACACAAAAGTTGCTTACTTCAAACGACTACAACAAATAAACTAATCGATGAATTTGGGTGAAATTTTAACAGCTGACGTTTGACAGATCGCAATTTCTAAAAAACAAAAATTTTTTGTGTTTGTGCTGCCATCTAGCGCTAGGTAGCTATATTTTCAATCCGCCCTCGTAATTCAGGGTATTCATTTCTACTGAAATTCGAAGTTTGGCCTTACAGAGTAACAAATATAAGTCATTCAAATTTTTATTAGTTCCTCTAAAGTATTCAATTACTTGCTATTATGGAACTTTGTCAAGGCAACAACAAAACTTGTAGCTATTATCAACCATTAGAATTGTTGCCAAAGGTAAACTACCTAATCGCCTTGCAACTTTGTGGCGTACATTTTTCATATTGCTCTCTCAATAAATAAAAGGCAAACAACATTTTCCGATTTTTCCGATTATTCAATTTGATTAAAAATAGAAAATAATTAATTTATATTTAGTTAATTAAATTATTGTTTACCGTGTACCGCCCACGATTTTCATGAAAATTTGTTTATGATTTAAAATTATCCTTCCAGTTATTGAACACCTTTTAAAGTAAAATATAAACTGCCACTAATAATAATGTTAAATAATGTAACAATTTAAAAGTGTAGGTGGAAAATGGAAACAAAATGTTCAGATGCTTTTGAATTAGAATTTTCATTTCATGAATTATTTTTCTTTGTACAACACAATGGAAAATATAAATAAATAAAATTGTTAAGCTTTAGAAATAAAAACATACACAGATGTTTAAGACATATAATAAAGATATTTAGAAATTATCAATACCTATGTGTATACATACTTCTATTTTTACTCAAAGAAATACAATAAGCATTATTTTTATTACACATTTTATAGTCAGGTATCTAGTTAATCCTGTTTATATTAAAATTCCTCATGATAATACTATAATGTTGTTTGAATGATGCATAATTCAAAACTCTATTCATTTCAAATGGTCTGTATTGTTTAATGATGTAATCTAAATAATGATGAATTTTATAGTTTTAGTCCCTTTTTTTCCATTACATTATGTAAATTATTTAAGCTTCAAGAACTTTGTTTTGGATATTTTATTTCGAGACACTAAATTTTTTGTTACTAAAAATATTTCAAAATCATTCCGAACACGATCACTTTCAGATTATTTCATAAGTTTGATTAATTTGGCTTCCAAGTGTAACATATTTCAAAATTAAATATTATTTGAAATTTGATTATGTAAAAGGTTCGCGTTAAATTTTAAAAGAATCCTAATATTTAACCTGAATTAGTTTAGTTGCCCTTTTATTTTTTCTTAAGTTCTCCGAATTTAATTAAGTTTAGTAAAATTTTATTCTATTTTCTTGATTCCAATTGTTTTTGTAAATAAATTTTCTCTCATTTCTTATCTCCAAAGTCAAAATAGCCCAGTGTTTGACGGGCTCAGAATTCTTTCGGACAAAACCGAGTGACATGAAATTTGGACAGTAGTGCCGATGTGTGCTGTACACGTATCGATGGGATTAGATGGCACCCCTTCTCGGGAGTGAAAATTAGTACACTCAAAATAACCAAATCAATATTTTTCGAGTTATTCGCGATTGAAAATGTTGATTTTTCATCTAAAAGCGCAGTTTTAGAGCGATTTTTCACAAATAACTCGAACATCTTACGTTTTATCAAAAAATCATGTAGATTTTTTTTGATTTTTTTATTTCTCTAGATGCAATACGAACCAAGTTGTGGCTCGCTGAAGGTGACTGTTCGCCGAAAGCTGAATTCGACCTTTCATCGTTAAATAACGGAAAAATGACGAATTTTTGAAAGAAAACTTTTCAGACCATTTTTAAAGTCCTTGAAGTCGTTAGCACAAAAACTTACGGAGTTATGATGAAAATAAAATGGTTCTCTCGTTTTTTCGGAAAAAAATCAGCAATGAAACCAGTGGCTTAACCGTAAGAATTGAAATTAAACGTAATCCATTTACAATGTACTTTGTTTAGGTATTAACAATTGACGATTGGAAATAGCGAGAAAGCACTACCTATCGGAATAAAATAAAGCTGTAATACCATACAAAAATTAGCAACAGCGCTCGCAGAACGACTGAAATATGGTATAGTGGAAATTTTTTGAGGTTGTAATGCCATCAAATATTTTGTCTAAAATCACGGTTCCAATCGTCGAATATGTTCTAGACGTTTCAACGGTTTAGAATGCCTAGATTTGAAAAAAAATCATCAATTTTGCAATAATCTTTGAAATTTTTGAAATTTTTTTTTTTCACCATAACTTAAAAACTAAAGAATAATATCACCGTTTTAAGTTCACATTTAGGTGCGAGGACCATATTCCCTGAACCCTTTAAGCTCAAAAAATTTAAAATACGAAGGGTTCAAGAAAGTTTACAGGCTCCCTTGAAAATCCCTGCAAAATGATTTTTATAGCGATTAGATATGTTAAAAATTAAATTGAAATGTTCGGAGCATGTAAATTGTTTTATTTTCGAAAATTTTGGAGCATTTATAAATACATCTAACCACATGTGCTCGTATCTACATAAGTATAACTATATCATCATACACGACGTACGTTATTTTTCTCCGTTATTAAAGTTGAAAGGTTCGAATTTAGTTTTCGGCGAACAAATAGCCACCTTTAACGAGCCACAACTCGCTGCATCTACGGAAACAAAAAAAACCAATCGATTTGTTATTTTAAAAGCTTTATATTTGCTCCTCATGATTTTTTGATAAAACGTAAGGTGTTTGAGTTATTTGTGAAAAATCGCTCTAAACATGCATTGTTAAATGAAAAATCAACATTTTCAATCGCAAATAACTCGAAAAATATTGATTTGTCGAAAAAACTTCATATGTAAAGCATTTTTTGCTTATGATTCATCTCTTTATCAATTTCTGCGGTTATTTTGAGTGTACTAAGTTCCACACACATCGGTACTATATAACTTTGTTTCTTGAGCCATTCCCTACTTAATGTCCAAATTTCACGTCAGCCGGTTTTGCCCGAAAAAACTGAACTAAAAAGCTTGTATTCGATATGATCCGATATTTTGTAAGAGTAAAATCAACGGAAAACGGGGCAAGGGTAGGAATATACGGGAGTAGGATATCCCTTTCGAAGTCCTTGGGTTCCAAGGCTACCGTCTTTCTAGCGGAACTACATGCTTTAGTAAACATCTAGGACGGAGAGCAATAAGCCCAGATAGTATGTATCACGTACCGGCTGGCAGTATTATCAAGTTCATTAAGAACCTGAATATTGACTGGACGGATAATTAAACAGGGTCCAGGACAATAGATGTTTTAGGTCGCAGTGCGAGGTGGCTTATCGCCCTCATGGCCCTTAAATAATAATAATAATAATAATGATGAACGTAAAAAGACACGGTTTGGTTCGGGAAAATTAACTGAATGGTTCGGGAAAGACTACTTAAACGTTTGCAGCTATGACCTAACAACACAGCCCAGCCTCTCACGTTTTTTTTTTATTATGTTTGGGTTTTTAAGAATTTTTATCTTGTTGATTTTTTTTTATACATACATATTTAGACTTGGAGATAACTAATAATAATTTTTTATTAAAAATTTCTTCGGTCTTTATTTAAAATATTAAACCTTGAATCTGATATCTGAAAGTTTTTACAAAACCAAAATTGAAAAATTTATAAAACCAGAACCAAAATTAATAGTCAGAAAAACCAAAAATCAAACAAAATTGAAATACAAATTGGTTTCCAGCTTGCTTTCAGTTACATATCGTCGTCGCACAAGAAGGATGACTTATCTCAAAAAAGTTGATTTTTCAAGAGAGCAGTTTGAAAATTGTTTGCTTCGTGCAACCACATGAGATTTTAACACAAACAGTCAGACTCTTCTGTTACCCCGTAAATAACGCCTAGGTGTTTTAAAGAATGAAATGACAGACATTTTTCGACGATCACGAAGATCGAAGGTCGAAGATCTCTAAATCTGCAATTGAAATATAATGTTTGATAAGTTTCGATAATTTAAATAAACTTTGAATTACTGTTTTGATTTGCTTTTTAACATCAAGAGTCCACATTATTTCTATGTATGAGGAATTTCAAATATTACGCCTAAGCGTTTGTTCTGATAGGCGCTGTAATCGAACTATTTTAGGAACTTCGAAAATCTGCCAATTTTTGAGATTCGAATATAACGCCTAGGCGTTATTTACGGAGTAAAACTGATTTTTGCTGTTTTCATTCTGTCGTTCTTCCCCATAAAAATATACATATTGTGCAGCGACGATATTTGTTTTGTGTAACTTTTATTTATATATAATTTAATTTTTTACTATAAAAATAACATTCTACCTGTAATTGATACAAAAATATTGCATCAATAACAAAGACTTATTTCTCATAAGTAAAACGAAAACCCCCAAAAATCTATCAGTTATTTATATTGGAGGGAGGTTCATTTTCCCTATTAGATCATCAAAATACTACACAAATATAACACAAAAATTGAGAAAAAAATGAGTTTTAACACGGCTTTATAAGTCCTAGATTGATAAAACTGTCAAATTAAAAAATGCTCTAATTTTCAATTTGCAACTTTAATTAATAACCAGCAGACTCAATTTTTGTATACTAAATTTTCTAAATAAATTTTAACAGTTTTTAAAATTTAATCTTTTTACAAATTGCAAATCTATTGAAAGACAACAGCAATTCTAATCTGCAGGACTTCAAATTTGAATTTTCTGGCTTCGGGTTTTACCTGCACTGCAAATTCTAAACTGGAAATGCCAGATTTTCAATTTTATTAGTTAAAACAAATTAATTACCGAGCAAACGGCGCAGTGGTTAAAGCTGCGGCGGTTGGATCGGAAGGTACCGGGTTCGAATCCCTATAGGGGCGGGGATGCAAAAGGGATTTTTCATCATCTGATTACGATCGGCGATGAAGATGAACACATCTATGACCCCCTGTTGAGAGTGCAGAATCCATGGGCCGACCCACCTTTCATGTCAGCACTACCGGTTGGCATGAAGCAATGCAATGTGCAAGGTGGTTTTTCAAAGACGGATCTGTAGCCGCCCGTCCTCGATTTGGCTACTCCAGGCGTAAAGTAGGACGGTAAAAAATAAATCAAAGAAACAAACAAACAACAAATTAATTGTAGTTTTTTAAACTCTACATAGATTCAAGAAAACATTCGAAATATTCGAATCGTTAGATTCTTAACTAAAATCTTTCGATCCCTTCTAGTCTACAAATACAGCGGTTTAGTCGATCATTGCGATATTTTTTTTTTGTACTAAACTAAAGAAAATCACCTAGCCCGTGTTGTCTTCGTGATATTTTCTATATTGTACTAAATTATAAGGTAATTGTGTGAGCGAGTTATTAGCTGAATTAAGCTATAAACGCTATATAAACTAAGTTAAGCTAAGCTTTGTTGTCTTGTTTAGCTCAGCTGAAATGTACCCGTGCCCCAAGACTCCAATGGTCATAGTGTTGTGCTTGTAATTTCCTCCTTGAATCTAACGACAAATTATAAACTAATTGCATAGTTCGTCATTTCACTTTGTAGACAATTCTTGTCTGCAGATGATTTTTTTTACAAAAACTGGCCATCGGCTTTTAAATTTTAGTTTTCAAATTCTTAGCTCTAAGTAGTTTAGACTAAAAATTCTAATCTGTATATTCCTCCGAATCTCCGGATTCTCAATTATAGTCTAGGAAGTTTACAATTTATTAACGCAGCAGGTAAATTTTACTCTATTATCACTAAAATTTTAATCGTAATTCCAATAGTTTTCAACAAAAATCATCGAAAGACTATTTTTTGCTGTCTTAAGAGTTTGAATAGTGTTGGAAAAAGTTTGTCGTTGTAATTCAAAACCTAAGAGAAACCAAACACATTTTCTTTACTGAAACTTTTTCCAAAAGTATTTAATTTCTCTAAAATTTGTAGAATTCTCTAAAATTTGTAAACCCCTCTAAAGTAAACTCTAAAGTTTGTACAGGTTTTCAACTTCAAATTCAACCAATTTTGCGAAAATTTTCACTTGGTCAAAACAATGCTTCTCGTTCAAACATCGGAATGTCATCCGCTTGCGAGCTCCCCTGGTACAAAAGATAAAGTTTGACGATGGTTTTTGTGAAAATTTTAATCTCTTGGATTTCTATAAGATTGGCACAGGCTTATTGAGGATATTGTTGTGGAACATTATCATGGGGTTTAAACTCAACTTATACTCAAATAACGAAATTGCCAAACAGTTTTTATTATTAGATTTATTCCACATTTTTCCGTTCAATTTCCTTTTAATTATCCAAATTTTGATTTCGAGATTTTTAATCATAAATATTCTAATGTGCTCATTTTATACTTAAACTTACAAATTTGGAATTAGCTTAGAATTGGCGGAATTTGAAAGGAAACTAATAAAATATAATAATTTAAAATTAGTTAAATTTGAACTCAACTCTTTCAATATATGAGCAAACAATTTGAAAACGAATTTTAAAGAAATTTTTTTACTTGATTAGAAGAAACCGCTCAAGGGGAAGATACTCAAATTGGAATAAAATTTACACACCTCATAATTTCTTTTTATCTAATTTCCTAGTAGAGCCTAGTTATTTCAATTGTCATTGTCAATACAAAATCAAAAATCATTCAATTTTTCTATGTCAGTTTAATAAACTCTGGAATTTTTGTAATTGAAGTTTGAAAAGAATTTGATTGAAACTTGAATTTTATTTGAAATACTCACTTCAGAGCTTTTGTAGATATTAACGTCTATTTGTCACAGTTTAGGTCTATTTGTATTACTAATGTATTGGTTTATTTATTTATTTTTTTTTTACTGAGTATAAAAATTGATATCTTGAGTGAAATTTAACTGTACTTATTTGAATTAATTATATAATATTAGGACATACAGCGGAGGCAATATATATAGGGACAACATTTTAATTAAAAAATTGAATATTTAAAATAAGAATTCATTCTTTAAAATAAGAAAGGAACTTCAAATAATTATGCCACATTTCGGATTTCGAGTGAACTATTGTCTTTAAAAAATAAAACAAAAAATTCCTGAAGGCAACATTTATAAGGACAGTTTGCTAATCTGTATTATATCAGCATCTTATTGTTATCCTAATAATTAGTATTACCTCCTGCTTTTATAATTACTTGTTGGAAGCGATGAGGCATCGAGTTGATATGGTTTTGCAGCAAACTTTGATCAATATTTTTCCATTCTGTGACAATCGATTTACGTAGTTGGGTAACCGTTTCAAATTGGCGGCCGTTATGGTAAACGCGGTTAGAAAGTAATGCCCAAACGTTTTCCATTGGATTAAGATTTGGACTTATCGCAGGCCATTGTAAAACATCAATACCACGTTCTGCAAAAAATGATTTTGTAAGTCGAGCTGAAGGTATTGCAGCATTATCTTGCTGGAATACCCAATGTTGACCAAGCGTATTATCCCCAAAATCAACTAAAACGTCTTCCAACAGATTTACATACTTAGCAGCATTCATTTTAGTTGATACAAAACAAATTGGAGCACGTTCTGTGTAACAAAATGCTCCCCATACCATCAGCGAGCCACCCTCAAAATTTCGTAATTGGCGAGTAACCCTGTTCTGACGAGTATCACCCCAATACCATTGCTAACCATCAGGGCCGTCAAGAGAAAACTTTTTCTCATCGCTAAATATGACATTATGCCACTCCTCATCCCAAAATTGGTAAACCTCAGCAAATCTCAACCGAGCGATTTTATGCCTTGGTAAAAGTCGCGGACGAGCATCTCGTTTCATGTATTTCAGATGTTCCGATTCTTTTAAAATTTGCCGAATACGCCTTTTTTTAATTGGAAGTTGAAGATACTGCCCTATCTGTGCAGGAGACATTGAATCTTTAACTGCAAGTCTTTTAATCTCTCGTTTGTCACGATCAGTTATCGTTGATTTACGACCACAACGCTTTTTAATGCCATAATTATCTCGTAATGTTACGAAATTATGCACAAGTGTTTTACTTCTACATATTCTGCTAGCAATTTCATATATGTAATGTCAAGCCACTTTCATAAAAATCATCAATTTTGCCGCGCTCCGCCAAAGTTAATTGTTTTCCTCGTGGCAATTTGTAATTATAACCTACAAAAAATATGTTAGCCATTTATACAAATTTCGACCTAATTTGCAATAACAATATTACGAAACTTTTCACTTTTACCTCAAAATTAAAAAAAATTATGCTAAATTTCACTTTTGTCCTTATAATTGTTGCCTTTTAACGTTTGTTTTCAAATCAAAATTTCTAAATGGACTGCACTAGATTGTTCTCTGTTACACATATTAAATATAAAATACTAAAACACAAATAACTGTAAATTTAAAAAATTATACAGTGGTGGATTTAGGTTAAATTTCTAATTATAGTTCGTCCCTATATATATTGCCTCAGCAGTTTAACAATTTTTCTTATTGAACGTGTAAATTTAGTTTGAGTGACAACAATGTTTGGGTGGATGTAAGGGTGGATTAAATTGACCACCCAATGTAAGGGTGGATTAAATTGAATTTTGGTTTAAATTACTATTAAGAAATTGTAAAACATTTTGAAAAAGAGGCGATTTTAAATAAAATTTTAGACAATTTTAATAAGGCTAATTTTGGAATTTCATATCAAATATTTGTTGCACAATTATTTTCCAATTTATTCGAACTCTTGATTTGGATTTGCTAATTTAGGTTAGGGTAGAATATTATTTTGTATTTTAAGCCAAAATGAAAAGAAAGATTTTAATTTGACATGCTTTGAGCTAATTTTAAATTTTAAATGTAATTTGTAATTTTGTAATTTCAATTTAAGTTTAAATCATTTATGATTTAAGTTATTCAATAGTATTCAAACCACCTTAACACCTAGTACGTCAATTTTGCGAAAACACAATTAAGAGAAAACGACAGTTACGAAAAAATGATTATTCAGAGAAAAGCAATTCAGAGAAAATGCAAACTTTGCACAAACTACAAGATTCGTATTCATAGATATTGAACTCCCAAATGAAGAAATGAAATATTATAAAACTAAGAAATATTTCATTGTAAAATAACCTTAAAATCAAGAAAAATTAAATTTTTAACAACTTTACTGGGATTTAGTTTGGATTTATAAAATAAATCCTAAAAAACAAAATAACTCCCAATTTTGCAATCTGAAAAAGAAAGATTTAATTTTAAAATTTTTCAGGAAATGGAGTTCTAATTTAAAAAAAACGTACTTTCCCACAAAGCGTCCATTAAAGATCACCAAACCAACCATTTATATTTTACAAACATTTTCCGTTATTTTGTGCAGGCAAGGTCCTTAAAAGATGTCACGGCTTTTCCTACATTTGAAAACACCTTCCCCAATAAAAGAATTGGTCACGACAAATGACAATATAAATCTTCTACTCTCATGCCGCCAAATCACAGACTCACAAATGTTAGATTATTTAGAAATGACATGTGTTTGATGAGCAATCAAACTCGCATTCGGCATTTTTCATCTTCGACCCTCAACAATTAGATCCAGTTATACATCTCTAGTACATATACTGTTGAAAATCCTTAAGAGCGAGCATACACAATGTTCAAAATTTATTTTCCGAAAATTTGTGCCGTTTCTTCAGATCAAAATATGTGAGCAACGTGAGAATAGCCTGGTATAATTTTTTACTCAGAGCTTCAGTCTAGACGGGGCATCGCTGTGGACCATTTGAGAATACCAAGTACTTCAAAATCTATTAATTATCTTTTGTCACCGAACCCACCTCCTTGTCACATATTATAAAATTTTCTATAACGCGCAGCACTTTTCTCCTAAATTTGCTCTACCATAATGGCGTGATATTATTTTCAAGGTGTGCTATAATATTTTGCTATTAAGATTTATATGCGATCTTTAATATCAAGAGAATTTATTACTCAGAAATAATACGATCAATATGTCGTTGAAATTTCATTCATTAAAATGTCATAAAATGTCAATAAAACGTCACAGAAACGTCAATGTCACAGAAATGGGAATGCCTGTTCGACTTTACCTCGGAAAACAGATCAACAAATTCGTATTACCCCTTCTTTTTAAAATAAGCCCCACGCAATGCTTCAATAGACTTCAAATTTTGTGAATTGTCAAATTTATCATCAACAAAACAAAAAAAATCGCCGGTCCCTTTTTTGAGAAAATCTTTTTGGCAGTTGCTCTTCCTCTACAATCAATCCGATCTATTTTGGACTCAAATCGGCCTAAAAGTTAATACAAAACTATCAATATTTGAGAGAATGGGAGGCAAAACAAAAATTATAAAAATGTATGACTGGAAGGACAGAAGGTTGGAAGGACGCACACGACATTTTTCTAATCGCTGTTTTGGGGTCCTGGTACCTAATTCGTCGATAAAAGTGAAAATCTGGAACAACAATTTTTTCACGATTACAATACTTATACAATATAACTTCGTTATAGAGGGAAAAGAAAAAAAATTAGGAAAAATTTATTTTAAAATATTCTGGAAAATGGAGATTTACATTCTAATTTTAAAATTGGAGATTTCTCCATTTTCCAGAATAGTTTAAAATTAAATCTTCCTTTTCCAGTTTCTGGAATTCCAATTTTTTTTTTCTAGAAACTCTGGAAAAAAAATATTTAATTTAAAAATCTTCATTTTCCAGAATATTTTGTTCCAAAAACTTATTTTTTATCCATATTAACAAAACTCCCGATGTTGTTGGAAGTTTTTCATTTCTGTTTAACATCGAAATTTAACAAATTTATGATGCACATGTTACTTTATGTACCACGTTAAATAAAATTCTGAAGAAGCAAAATTCACTATGTATTTTACCTGTTCACTTTAATCAGAGTAGAGAAAATTCGTTGAAACATATTTCTAAAATTGTAATTTCAACGAATTTTCTTTTCTCTGTATTGTATTTTCTCTGAATTGTATGTTCTCAGAATTGTCGTCTTCTCAGAATTGTGTTTTTCCAGAATTGTTATTTATTTTCATAGAATTTCGTTAGTTCTGGTTAGATAGACCGAAGAAGCGGATTTGTTAGAAATCTGATATTCTATTAAAAAAACCTTTGATTGAAAATAATTTCCATAATTAAGTTGTTTCATAAGTTTTATTTATTAATTAAATTATTTTCTTGGTTTTTAGCTTATTACTTTCTTTTACTCTAGTAAAATAAAGTATAGTAATCATGAAAATTTTGGACCTTGATATTTTTAGTGATTTATCTGTTTTGAGGTCCCCTGAGTCCGAAAAAGTGGGTTTCGAAATGGTGTCTGTCTGTCAGTCTGTCAGTCTGTCAGTCTGTCAGTCTGTCAGTCTGTCTGTGTCCTCTCTACAGCCCATATGGTTTAACCAATCGAACTGAAACTTCAGATTTAAGCTTTTTTGATAAATTGGGAGGTCCCAGTGAATTTTACTCCAAATCGGCTAACCGGAAGTGGCCACTCCCTTGGTCCAGAAAATTTATTTTGCAAATATCTTAAAAAGTATAAGGTTTACAAAAAACTACCAAAGACAAAATGTTTCCAAAAATTAAAAACAAATAAAATTAAAAAAAAAAAATTAAAAAAAAAAATTTAAAAATTTAAAAATTAAAAAAAAAAAAATTTAAAAAATTATAAAAAAAAATTAAAAGTTCTCAAAATTCTCTGTTCGTAAAAGAAAGTCGTGTGTTGGCCACACCTCCATTTTTTTTTATTAATTTACCAAAACGTTTTCGACGGTTTATTCCATAATTTTCAAGAATACAAATTATATAATAATTTAAAAACAACATTTTTTATATCGTAACTAGATTAGGGTTGATGTTAAAATTTGTCAAATTCTCAGTTTCAATTAAAATGAAAATAATTTCAATTAAAAGTGTTTAATTTAATTTTTTTTAATTAAATGGAAAAATGAAATATTTTTAAAATAAAATCTGTAAAACATTGTCATAACATTTTAACAAATACCTGGAAACATGCTGGACATTTAATAAATTTTAATAATTTTGATGTTTCTTTCTAAAATTAATCTTTTATTGAGATTTAGCTCAATTAAGCTTAATTTTTTTAATTTCCATAATTTGGTAGAGATTTTTGAAAATGTTATGTTGAAAATATAAAACCAGACAAAATACAAAAATTGAAACCAGACAAAATACAAAAATTCAAAGCAGACAAAATACAAAAATTATCTAATCCAATTTATAGTAGCTTTTTAATATTATTTCACTTTTTGCTTTACATTTTATTGTAAATGAGCTACTGCTCCAAATAGAATGTGTAAGCATGGGGCGGAAATTGTTTGAAACAATTTGAGAGGTTTTTATGCCTAATGGAAGCAACTTCAATATTTTTTTCGATTACTTTGTTTCCATGTGTGCTTTTCCTTCTAATACTAAATAATTAAATTGAAACGAACTTACACTGAAATTCTAATGATTGAATGAATTTAAACTGTTGGTTAAAAGAGTTGGAATGGGATAGTTCGAAGTTCGCTTATGTTTCGTGTTTCCTAGTGTTTGTTACTTCAATGTATCTTAAATTTGAAAGTACCAATTACAAGTTAAATTGTTGACTGTAATGTTTAATTAAAACATGTCTAAATTTTTTTTTTTTACTAAATCCACTACATATCAATTTGAATTTTGTATGGACATTTTCATTCAAATTACTTTGAGTTGAAAAATTTTCAAATTCAACATAAAGAAGTTTGTAATTATGTATGTATATTTCACAGGAATTTGAAGACATTTTTCAGCAAATGAATAAATATTAAAATAAAGCGTCACAATATGGTTTTGTTATTATAAAATTCTCAAATCTTTAAATATCTCTTTACAAGAAGAAATGGTCTTGCCCCACTTTTGAAATATGCCGTCTTGAACGGTTCCCCAAAGATAGATAATTTGAATTAAATCGTATTTCGGGTTAAGAAGGTTAAGAATTTTATGCCCCTGTCATCAAACAACGAAACAAAACATTTGGAATTATTTGTTGGGTCTTAGAAAAAATTACGCTACGTTAAATTGCTCAGTAAACCCTCTGTATGCTAGAAAAACAATCCCTTTCTACGTTCTATTTTTTTTCTTGCGTACTAACACATAGAAATTTGAAAAAATTCTTGAAGATAAAGGACCCAAGACCTTCCGTGAGAATTATTTTGGATCCAGTGGGTTTGAAAATATCTTTTTCAAGAAGGGTTGTATACAAATATTTATTTTATAACTTTGTAGCTCCATGCATTTTTTCAGTTTTTTTTTGAGGAATGCCAATTCGCGAAATTTCCAATTTTCTGTCTTTTAAGCCAAATTTTGGTATTATTTTGTGTGTGGTAAAAACGTCACTCGTAGACTAATTATTTGAAAAACATTTTGAACTTAAGGAAATCACCTCAGCTGTAACAAATTTGTCACCAAATCAAAGAAAAAATTTTCTCTCTCTTACAAGCTGACCAGTTGAAATTCAGCAGACGAAAGACAATAGCTGTGTTTTTTTATTCGCTCTTGATAGCTGCTATCGAGAGCCGTCATTTTTCTACGCCTATATTTAAATTTGACGCGCTATTTATTGGTAAACTAAACTTATTTAACATCGAACTATCATTTTTAATTCAATTGTTTAGCGAAAACCTGATATAAAAAATGATTGGCTCTACCTATTTATACGGAGCGCTATCGGGAGCCAATTTTTATATGACGGCTCTCGATAGCAGCTATCCGGAGCGAATAAAAAAACGCAGCTAATATATACTTTTCCTAATGAAAACTTTGTACCTCTGATGAACTCCGTCGGACCGTAATTCCCTTAAAAAATTCGAACTTTCTTTCATAAATCTAACATTTGGAATATTTCCAAAAAACTGGCGGTTTCGACCAAGAAATTCGGTTGTAGATCCTGAGGTGGCAATGCCTTTAAGTTTTAAACAGTACACTTGTTTTTTTAATATGCGGGTAGGTCTTAGGTTGTATTACTACCACGGGGCACGTAATCTTGTTTTTAATGAAAGTAAAATGAATCTCTATGCCTATTTAAATGTGATTAAAAAAATTACGACCAAATCGCTCATTTGCTGCAACAATGACACAACTCAAAAATGACTTTTGTTCCGGTAACACTTTTAAAAATATTAAAATGTAATACTTTTCGACAGTAATTTTAAAATCACATAGCGGTATAATTTAGAAAACGCTAGTGTGGGGCTATAACCCAAACCTAATAACGGTAGTGTGGGGCTATAACCCAAACACAACTCAAAAATTACAATTTTAAGTTATGTCACTATTGCAGCAAATAAGCGAAATGTTGTAAACTTACAGTTACCAACAAATTAAATTTTCCAACAAGAGGATGACTCCAAGCTTACATCACGCTTTGGACGTTAATGGTTTCTACCAGCCTACTACCACTATCAGGTTGAACAATTATGGGAAGGATTGGATAGTCTAAATAAGAGTCTAAAAGGCGATACAAAATTGAAAGGTTTACCAACCGAATATTGAATTAGAATTTTGTGGACGACTAATTTGCCCAAAGCATGTTCAACCGAGTTCATAAATCGTCTGGAACTGTTAGGTGCCACCATACAATTTTTTGACTAATGCTCACCCGATATTGTATCAAGTAAATAATTTTGGAGCTTGTTTCAATTTGTGATGTTTTACTTGTCGGAAATAAATCACTTTTCAACCGATTAATAATTTTGTAGATTGCTACAGCCTTAACTGCCAGATCACATAAGAGCCAACCAGCGAACATTTAAGAAATTTAACAGAATTTAACGAAAGTTTTTTCTTACGGAAAATTTGACAGGTTGGCTAGCGAAACTGTAACACAACTTGTCAATTGCTTTGATGGTGACGGTAGCTCGTATTAATATTTTTAAAAATTTGTGTAGAATTTTGAACTGGCGGTGGAATTGGAGGAACTTCGAAAAGTATTTCAATTATTAAAAAGCCTTAAATTCTTAAAGGACATAAACATAAATAATAAAAGACACAGATTTGTGGCGTACGAAAAAAAAAACGAAAATAAATAAATTTGAAAATAAATAATTTGATGTTACAATTTATAAAGTCTTTAATAATTCGGTTTTCAATTTACCTACATGAACATAAATAAATAATTTTGAATTTAAGCTTAAAATGTACAATGAGCTCCCACAAGAAGATTTGCACAAAGGGCAATTTGGATTTTTAACATTTCCTTCAGTTTTGCGCGATAATTTTCGCTCTGTTAAGTTGACACTTCAATTTAACGAAACCGAACGAACATTTCTTAAAGGTTCGCTGGACAGTAACATGTAAACTCCATATACGGCACTGTTACGTTAAATTTCTTAAATATTGGCTGGTTCTCTCTATACCTCTCAAGATACGAGGGCGGATTGAAATGAAGCTACCTAGCGCTAGATGGCAGCACAAACACAAAAATTTTTGTTTTTTAGAAATTGCGATCTGTCAAACGTCAGCTGTTAAAATTTCACCCAAATTCATCGATTAGTTTATTTGTTGTAGTCGTTTGAAGTAAGCAACTTTTGTGTTTCTTGAAAAATGGAAAAAAACGAATTTCGTGCAGTGATTAAACACTATTATTTGAAAGGGAAAACGGCGAAAGAGACAAAAGAAAAGCTCGATAAACATTACGGTGAGTCTGCTCCGTCAGATTACATGGTAAAATATTGGATTGCTGAATTTAAACGCGGCCGAAGAAGCACTGCAACAATACCATCAACAGGAAGGCCAAAAGAGGTGGTTACTGAAGAAAATATCAAGAAAATCCTCGATATCGTTATGAATGATCGCCGAGTCAAGTTGCGTGAGATTGTTAAAATGGTAAACATATCATATGAACGTGTGTTCAACATTTTGCATGAACATTTGCATATGAAAAAGCTATCGGCAAGATGGGTGCCGCGTTTGCTCAGTGTCGAACAAAAACGAGTTCGACAGACCACTTCACAGCGGTGTTTGGACATGATAAAGCGTAATCCTGTTGATTTTTGGCGTCGATTAATTACTGTTGATGAAACGTGGGTCCACCATTACACACCTGAAACCAAAAATCAATTGAAACAATGGGTGGAAGCTGGTGGAAGTGCTCCGAAGAAGGCAAAGGCAGTGAAATCGGCTGGCAAGGTTATGGCCACTATATTTTGGGATGCACACGGAATATTGCTCATCGATTATATTGAAAAATTATCCACAATCACAGGAAAGTATTATCGTGCATTATTGGATCAATTGGTTGATGAAATCAAGGAAAAACGACCACATTTAAAGAAGAAAAAAGTGCTCTTTCTTCAAGACAACGCACCGGTTCACACAGCATTAGATACGATGCTAAAATTACGTGAAATACACTTCGAATTGGTTGATCATCCAACCTTATAGTTCAGATTTAGCTCCTAGTGACTTTTTTCTGTTTCCAAAATTGAAAAAATGGCTCGCAGGACAAAGATTCATCTCAAACGAAGAAGTGATTATCGAAACTAACGCGTATTTTGAGGGGTTCCCGAAATCGTATTATTCAGATGGTATAAAAAAGTTGGAATATCGTCTTACTAAGTGTGTCGAATTAAATGGAGACTATTATGAAATAAATGGTTTTTGTCAAAAAAAAAATTTGTTTTCCTACTTAGGTTAGGTAGCTTCATTTTCAATCCGCCCTCGTATCATCTTTTCTCAGGCAGGGCAGACTCCTTAGAAATCTCTCTATAATATTCTATATATTATTAAGCAAAATTGTTTAGTGCCTTGTAGTGCCATACAAGAATTTATGCAGCCAAAGTTTAAAAATGGCGAAAATTGTTCATTTCCGGAAATAATAAGCTTTTTATGGCTTTACAGTTTTTTTTATGGTTCGGTAACGGATGAAAAATATTTACATATATATTTAAAAAATATTTGATGACCAGTGCATTACAAAAAATTATTGTGGCTAAAAAATAGCCAAAAATTGGTCTAAAAGAGAGAAAATTGGAGATTTGAAGAATTCACAAAAATCGTATATTTTCCATTTTTGCACTTTATGAATTTTTTGGGCCTCAAAGACCCAAGTGGCCCAAAAAATTCACGCGAAATGTCTCGTGGCCCCTTCACCATGGATTTTTTCAAATTTTTGTATGTGTGTACGCGAGAAAAAAAAAAAATAAAACGTAAATTGGGGTTGTTTTTTTTATCCGCGTAGAAATGGGGTTGCTGAGGAATTTGACGTGTTGTATATTTTTTGATGGCCCAAAAAATAATTTAAAATGTTTTATTTCGATTTTCGAGGACAGGAGCATTTTGGAGCTTCTTAACCTTTTAACAACTTATTTAAATAATTGTTAGATTTAGTACCAAATTTTTTACTTACTTAAATTTCCTATAAAGTGCGAGGTTATTAACATATTTCAAATTTATTGCGGTTTACTCCTGACATATACTCGACGTGACTAATTAAAAGGAAATTGTTAAATCGACTTTTTGTTTACCACATGCAATATTTTAAAATATATTAAATTCTAAATTGAATTTAGTTTAATTAATAAGGTTTTGAGTGGAAATTTTTAGCCAATTTAATTTGACTGGAAATTTATTCATAATATTTAAGATAATTCGAGTGAAACTTGACCATCTAATTTGTATTAAAGGACAATTATTAGATTTTGTCAAGAGAAAATGAACCAATTTCAGGTTTCGATATTTAAAAAAAATTAAATTAATAAGTTTGAACTATTTTGGTGAATTCTTTCGTAAACAATTTATACAAAACACCGTAAATACGTTTTAGTCACGAAATAAGGCGAGCAATACAAAATGTATCGTCAATCCAACTGGCAATAACATTAAATAGTCCCTAATCGAAAATATGTACAACCAATTCTCTAAAACTATATTGGCAGGTTGTTGGTAGCCCACAACACGAATAAGCAATATTATAAATTCGATTACGTGTAAACAATCAATTGAAACTACAAGTTTTCACAGCAAATTTTTACTTAATTTGTATCGCTCTTAAGGTTTCCTTGCTGTAACCTAATTACACATATAAATCGTTTACCCATCCAGATAAAATATGTAAAAAAAAAAATGATAATCTGGTTGTAACCTGAATATACTTACTATCTCGTCTCAAATATAATTATGTCAACGTTTTTTTTTTCGTTTTTTTTGGGACAGTACCGAAAAAATCCAAATCTCGATCAATACACACACTTTATAAATTTGTTGTTTTTACTAAACGTTAAACTAAACACATTTTTTGTTCACTACGTATTTCATTTAGCGAGGGTTTGTTGCTCTAATTACGACTTTATAAATTGCGATAGCACAAAATTTGAATTAAATGAGTATTACTTCCGATTTACTTTAATGATTTAGAATTTTATAAGCGAGTTTTCGAATTAATTGAAAAACAGTTTTTAAATTTTTCTCAAAATTAGATACAAATTAAAAATTTCCACAAAATTTAAAAAAAAAAAATGTATTCAAGCGAATTTAGCGACTTTCCTGTTTTAGTTTAGTTGAAATGTTGGGACGGACTGAAAATTTGAGTTTTCCTCGATTTCCTTTGTGAAAAATATTGTTATAGTGTTGTCTAAAACGCTTGCGCTTAGTTTGACATTAGTTAATCAATAGCCGAATTGGTTTAGAGAATCGTAATTTTTTGTTCTTCTACTCTGTTGTATGTGAAAATCGGAAAAGATTGTTGTTTTTCACGAAAAACCATGTGACTTTTGTTTTATTTTTTTAATTTACTGATATTTTATTGTTATTATTTGTCTTGGCTCTGGCCAACCTGTTAGTGTTTCTATATAATATTGTCGTATTCGTTGAGCAAAAGATGTTCATATTACTGAATACATACCTAATCGTCTATAAGGTATAGCAATATAAAATTTTTTATTTTTTATTTTTTCTGTGCAGAAATTTTAGAAACTAAGTGTAAAAATGGCCGAAAAATCAGAAGACAAATGTTCTGTGGAAGAAAAAATCACTCAAGCAAAAGAATTAATTGCCCGGGGTACACGTAATTATTTTATTGATGCATATGCGGATGCAGCCGATGACTTGAGTCAAGCATGTTCTATATATGCAACCCTATTTGGTCAAAATGCCGATGAGCTTGGACGTCCATATTTATTGTATGCCAAGTCATTGATAGCACTTGCCCAGGATGAAAATAAATTAATGGAAATGCCAGAGGAGGGCGAAGGCGAGGGTAATGAGGATGATGAAGATGAGGATGAAAATGAAGGTAATGTAATGTTATTAGGTGTATAGAATGATGATGATTTAAAAACATATTTTATTTGTAGATGAAGCGGACAAAAAATCCGAACAAAATGAAACAGAAGATTCAGCCGATCCACAAAAACAAGAGGCAGAAGGGGGGACCGTAAAAGAAAACAAAACAGATGAGGAAAAAGTTGATGCTGTTGTATCGAATGGCCATGCCAATAAATCCGAAGTTGAAACATCGTCCGCGACAGCGGAACCCAAACCAGAAACATCAACTTCAAATGGAAACGATACCACTGGACCGGTTAATAAAGCTGGTGAAGGTGGTGATGAAGAAGAAACAAAAGAAGACGAGGAAGATGATAGTGCGGCTTCATTACAAGTGGCATGGGAAGTGCTAGAGTTAGCTGTAAAAATATTCGAAAAACAAGGAGACAACGCGCTACCCAATCTCGCCGATGCCCACAATGAATTGGCCAACATTTCATTTGAAAACAGTTTCTTCACTGAGGCAATTAACGATTACACAAAATCATATGAGATTTATCTCGATCTGCCGGAACCGAATCGTCGTATTTTAGCGGAGCTACAATACAAAATTGGTTTATGTCATGTAATGCTAAATGATTTTGAAAACTCTGTGAAATCATTAAAAAAATCGTGTACGATTTTCGATGAAGAAATTTCAATAGAAAAAGCAAAAGAAAATCAAACCGATGATATACAAAAAACGATCAAAGATTTGGAGGAAACAAAACAAGAAATTTTAAATAAAATAATTGATGTCGAGGAATCAAAACAACAGTCGACAGAGGAAGTAAAACGTGAACTCGCTAAGTTGATTGCAACTAAAAATGGAGGTAGTGATGCTGATGCCGGGCAATCATCAACTTCGACATCGACTGCATTTGGATCACATTCAGTCAAGACCGATTTTGGTAGTGGTGGTGGTGGTGGTAGTGGCGTACGCACATCATCCTGCCCCACATTGTCTGATGCAAATAAACTCAAACCATCTGATATTTCACATTTGATAAAACGAAAAAAACCATCCGATGATAAACCTTCTGAAACAAATTCTTCAGCGGCTGCTGCTGATGATGTAACCCCACCACCAGCCAAAAAACCGTCATTGTAAATCTGAGTTTAATGAATTTAAACAAATTATTTTTCATTATTATTTATTGTGTTTTGATTCATTGAAAAAAATATTTTCGAAAACTTTTTCTTTCTGTGAATTGGTTTGTCATTCCAACATTTCAGTTTAAATTAAATAAAATTTTTTGTATTGTCTATGTAGGATGATTTTTTTAAAATTAATTCTCATTGAATAAATTGAAAAGGCGATTTGCTCATTTCTTAATTGTTTTTTTGTTTTGATGTTGCCGTTAGAAGGGGTCGGTAAGTTGCAAACGTTGCTTAGCCTCCAATTAATAGTTTTTTTTCTATACTAAGCCAATCATAAGTTTTGTGATTCGATTTAATTCGTGTCTATTTGAAAATTGACCCCTTTGGTTGGGTGGCACACGCCAAAAGCTAATGTATCGGAGTGAATAAATAAAGATTACTTTATTCTATATAAGGTTGTCCAAGACTTGAAGAATGCTAAATAGTACAGAATACAATGGCGACGAGAAAAATAGAACTCACGAGAATGAGAAAAAACTATTTAAGTTAAAAAACACTACATGCGGCGACATAATCGTACATTAAAGATGGAAAAGCTAGTGGAAAGTTTTTTGCAACAAATGCTATTGAATAACCAGCAGCATGAGGTTCAGTCACAGCGAAAAGACGAACTCATGAAATAATTTTTGGAGCGTCTCGTAAACCATACCTGAAAAGTAAGAATACTCAAATACTCAATCATGAAAGATTTGTCCGATGCAGAAGAAAAAGCAACATTTGACTTGTGGTGTGCTCGGAAGATGCGGCACGATTGACGGAAAAGGCGAGAATTGGGTTGTTAAAGAAACTCGAGTCGCAAGATTACCAAAAGTTTGCCAATAGTTTTTTGCTGCGTAAGCCAATGGAGATTACATTTGAAGTTGCCGTTAAAGAGCTAAAGTGCATTTATATAGCAAACAGCGAGTGTGAAGATTACAAAACGTATACTATATGTGTCAACTTGATGTGTGAAAAATTTGACATTGCAACATGTTCGAATGATTTGAAGGTTCTGCTGTTCGTACAGGGCCTCGACAAACCGTAGGGCCCGATCAAACTGGAATAGCTGCTGTTATAGCTGAATGCCCAATACACAGAATCACAGGCAGCCACAGGGCAACAGTTAACCTTGCAGGAGTTAGTGAACGTCGTTGCTGACCATCTCAGCAACATCATAAATGACAAGGCATGGTGGTTCGTTGCGATTCAATGAAATCGGAAGTGCTGATGACCTGACTGCGAATTCAGTACACGGCTCTCTTATGCGGCGATGTCCATTTCCATCGAGGTTATCCATTTAAGGAAAATGAATGTCAAACGTGTAAGACATCCGGACGCAAGAATGGATATGGTCAGTCAACAGCTCGGGTTAAAGCAAAACGAGCACGTCGAGATGACCGCAAGCGAATCAGTGAAATCGCTGCCTAGCCAGTACGCAACAATCCAGAGTGAAACTGCATGGTATTCTGAAAGAAGTCGCTGATCTCGTTTCGTATGTCGCTTTCATAGGCCGAAGAGTGTTTTTTTTAAGGTCAACGGATTGTAATGCCATTTAAACTGCCTGTCGTTTTTCTTCAAAAACTGCATTCGAGCCTCCAGCAAGGCACCGAGAAATTGCATGCTGCAGTCGTGGCCGATGCCGAAGGAAGGGGGACGTCAATGGGTTCTTGTGATGTCTCATTCAAAATGTTATTGCACGCTATAAATGAAACACACCCGTACATGATGTCATACTCTTTATGACTCACTCAATTCGTTTTTATTTTTCTTATGTTGGTAACAATACACATACATTACAGCTCCCCCCATTCAAAAATAACATAATAATTCATAAATTTAATCTATTTGGAGGTTTCTTGAATCTAACTGGACGAGACTGTATGAACTCAGAATCGTTAAACAAATTCGGAAAGTCACGGAAATCATCCTCCGTACTACTATCCAAGGAATCTTGGTTAATACTTGTATCTTGTCTAATTAAATTCGAGACGCTATTTTCTGTTTCTTCATTAGTGATTTGGTATTCACTAATATTATTTTTTAATACATTACTTTCGGTTTCTTGTTCAATCATTCGTTTTATTGTAATATCATTGTAATTACAAGAATTATCGGAAACATTAATCAATGCTTTAGTTTTCGGTTCGAATACCCTCGCGTGTAACATTTGATCAACATGACGCTTGATCTTCCTACCGTTTCGCAGTTCGCACAAATACGTTCGCTTACCCAAAACATTTAATACCTTAGCCGGCATCCAACCCTTTTTATTTGGATTCCTATAATCCCTAATTATGACTGAATTCTGAACATCAAAAGTTATCATTCGCTTTCCCTTAAAATTTGTAGCTTGCTTGGCTAAACTTGCGTCAATATTTTCGCTAATTTCATTGTTCTCGGGATTTGACCTTTTGGAAACTTTGAGTGGATTTATTAAATCAAACCTGGTTTTAACTCGTCTACGGAACATAATTTCTGCGGGTGATTCATGCGTTGAACTGTGTTTAGATATTCTATAGTCGAAAAGATATCGTTGAACTATAGCTTCCACATCTTGAGATTCGTGATGCCTTTTTGCGTGATCTAATGCAGCTGACAACCCCTTTTTAAAACTTTTCACCGCGTTTTCAGCAGCCCCATTTGATGCTGGGTGTCCTGGTGGAATTGTGATAAATCTAATTCCGTTTTCATTCACTAACTTTCTGAACAAAGCGGACGTGAACTGCGTGCCACAATCTGATACTATCACATCAGGTATACCAAAACGTGCAAATGCTTCTCGCAATTTTGATAAAGTAAACTCCGCAGTGATATCCCTCGTTTTAAACACTTCAACCCATTTGGAAAATGAGTCTGTAATTACAAAGTAGTAATTATTATTTTTCGAACCTGCATAGTCGATGTGAATTCTCGACCATGCTTGTCCCGTGTTTTCCCATGAGATAAGTTCACATTTCGGTGGATCTGGTCTAACTGATAAGCAGGATTGACATCCCTTAATCCAGTTCTCTAGCTCTGTGTCTATTCCTGGGCACCACATATATGAACGAGCAATAGATTTGCTCTTCACCACTCCTAAATGAGATAAATGAATGCTCCTCAGCATTTCAGTACGCAAGGATTTGGGAATAATGATTCGATGTCCCCACATCACTATATCTGATTCTTGTGCTAACTCACTATTTTTACTTGAAAAGGGTTTGAATTGATTTTCCGTCAAAATTTTGAAATCGTTAGTTTTAATTGCTCGAAGAACTTGAGATAAAATTTCGTCTTTTACTGTCTCGTTGGCCACTAAGCCTTGATCGATTTTGATCCCCTTATCTAGCATAAAATTAATATAATTATTATCCGGTTCCATGCTCATTTCAGCAGATAACGGAGAACGTGAAAACCCGTCGGCAACATTATCCTTCCCTTTAACGAATTGCATTTGATATTTAAATGCGGACAAATGCACAGCCCATCGCTGAATTTGACTTGCTGCCATTTGAGGATAACCGGATGCTTCACCAAACACCGTTGGTCAATTGATGTGAAATAACACCTGATATTCCGTATTTCCATAACAGATTTATCGTGGATGCATTTGGCAATTGGCCAGAAGTTCGCCATGGGATTTGTGACAGCATCGTTAGTGACAATGGCTCACTTCATTTCCGACTGTTTTAAGAAGATTGTAATAAAAAGTATTGAGCATATTGGCAACATACAACCCATAGTCGAACGGCCGGGCCAAGCGTTTCGTTGACCTGTTAAAAATGGGCCTCGAGAAGTTGAAAAGGAGAAGGAAAGTTGATAGTATTTTACGAAAATTCCTAATGTGTTACCAATACACGCCTTCTTTTGCACTAGGAATGAACATACCGTACAAACTGATGACGAGACATGAGATAAAGACAAAGTTAGATCTGAACAAGCCATCTGTAGAACAAGGCGATATGCGTAACTCAAGAATGGAAGATCAGTTTAACCATCATCACGGTGCTAAGTGGAAGGAATTCAACATATCTCAGCTAACGCCATTGCAAGGAGTCGTCAAACCGATGACCATGCCTCAGGAACAGCTTGCTGCTCTGGATGAACCAATCACAGCCGAATAGGTCAATGAAGCCATTCAGGATGACGTGCACAAGCGAATATCCTGGAGGAACCAATTACAGCCGAAGAAGTCTATGAAGCCGTTCAGCACGCTGATTCTATAAAAAATAAGATAAAGTGTAAATGGGTAAACTTGTGAAAAGCAAAGCTTACTTTTATAAGTTTGCAATTTCTCAGTTTGACTTACTACTAAAATAATATCGAAAAATTCTAAACTCATAAAAGTAAGCTTTGCTTTTCACAAGTTTACCCATTTACACTTTATCTTATTTTTTATAGAATCAGCACCCAGGATAACATGCACGAGCCAAAATCCCATCGGATGCCACGAGCTACAGCCGGGAAGATGCCCTGCCGCTTTGATAAGTTCGACCTCAGTTGGCATTAGAAGAATGTGGTGACGCCAGCGGTGGTGTCCGTAGGTATTAAAAGTAGAGTTCAGGGTTAAAAGAGGAGGCATAGATTATGATTGTTTTATTGGATAGCGAATGGATCGGAGTGAATAAATAAAGATCACATTATTCTTTATAACGTTGCCCAAGAATTGAAGAATCCTAATTAATACAGAATACAACACCAATCATCGGCAATCTTGGTGTAGATTCTCTTCTTGTGCCGTAGGTAAAAATGTTATCTTTTGCCGGGCCCGTCCAGAACGACAAACTAATTGAGAAGTACAGTTCACATGTACCAGCTTGAACTAAAATTTGCAAAAATTAATAAGCTCCAAAACTCCTTTTTCTTTCAAAGTTTGCATTTATGGAGTGGATTAGGCGAAGCTTTCCTTCAGATAACCCAAGAAAAGAAAAAAGTAAAGACTCGAATAAGATTACAAAAATTTGGATAATCTGGTGGGATTTGTACATTAGTACGACGTCAGACTGGTGATTTATGATTTTCATGCTACAGCTGCTAAAAATCAGACTTGCCCTTGTGAAAACTTGCGACCGATAATGATGAGAGGTAATGGGCTTTGCGTTCGCGCACTATCTAATAGTGGCTACTGCAGAAAGAATATGAAATCTTATTAATTTAATTTAATACATCGGTTAACAAATACGTAGGCAGTAATCATCATTTGGTCACTGCAAAACTACAATGACAGTTTTTAAAACAGTTCGAGAATCACATGAAAGCGCCCAGAACATTTCAGCTGTGAAGGCCTAAAAAAAGAAGATATAACACCTTCGTTTCAAGATCTTGTCAGCAAAAGCATTGCGGAGTCCAATTACCCGTGTAATGAAGTGAATACTGTTCTGAAAACTTCCATTGTCAGTGATGTCCAGCGGGCTCTTAGTGTAGTGAAAAACAAACCCAAAACTAATTGGTTTGATGAGGAGTGTCGTCTTGCTGTTGAGCAGCATAATGTAGTGTACAGGGAAGCGTAAAACCGCAATCCAACCGTTTAGTTCCCTCGTACGATAACCAATGGTTAATGTAGTGGCATTTTAAGGCTATCGTGATTCTTCTGTGTGATTTCACGAGCCATGTGAGTGTCAACCAACCATAGGACCCAAAATATTTATTTTATAATAAAAGTAAAATTTATTCTGATAAAACCAAACTGTTTAAAATAAAACCCTTTTTTAGTAAGGGCTCATTTCAAAAATGTCTTGCATAACGTCTTTTTTTTGTGACTACGCAGCGGCGCATTATCAGAGAAGAACAATGATGATTTTGACAATGAAGGATTTTGACAAATGATCTTGTGTAATAAGTTACATATCAATGGGAAACCTTCGTCATCGTCCATAATCCGTTCTGAAACGCGGCCTTCGAAGAAAAAAGTGTCTAGAAACTTTTAACGTCAATCATGTTCAATCACCTGTTTCAACTAGGTATATTCAAAATATTAACCCTTTAATACGGCATATTATATGCGTTATGTCATTATATTTTGAATAATATTTGAGCATATTTTTTCTGTTTTGTTTCAGGTAGCAGTTGCTGATACGATTTTCTCTCTCATTTCACATTTTTTTTTTGTGCGTTTATAAGCAAAATCGCCATTTAGGAATCAGTTACTCGGTCTCATGCATACAGTTAGCAGTGCATGTATTTCGACAATACAAAAACTACAATAATTACTGGTTTTCAACATGTAAGTATCTATTTTGAAGTTTATCAGGTACCAAAAAGACATAAAGACATTCTATGTTTTCGTTGTTAGCTATAGTAAATATTTATCTCCCAAAGAAATTGAAGATCTGGCAGAGTAAGGACCATTCGACAAAATTGAACAAGTCGAGCTAGTCCCACTAGTTGTTGAATTGGCGAGAAAAGGGACATATTCTGTGGACACAATAGAATTAACAATTGTAAATTACTCACTGACAGAAAATTAAAACTGCAGTCTCGTGGGAAATCTTTCGAGTTTTACCAATATCGAAAATGTAGACGTTTGTATATTAGGTTGGAAAGACAATAAATTAGTCATTTCATTGTCAAAATTTACCGAGGAACCAGTTGAAACGGTGAAGAGAAGTTGATTGGCCAAGTATTATCAAGCATTACAAGAAGCCCTTGGGCGGTGTGGTTATAGCTGATGCTTTATTGTGTGGTATGTACGCATTTTCTATTATTTAATCTATAAATGCTACAACAAGTAAATTTGTAAATTCGTGGAGTATACCGGGTGATTTTTTTAACCTGATACAAAAATGGTAATGATCAAAATTTAATTATTCCGTGGGGGAAATACATTAGTGTTAAAATTAGTACCCGCGCCCTCCTCTATGTAGGTGGGGCGGGAGATAACTTTGAAACTAAAATATGAACCCCTATTTTTTATTGCAGATTCGGATTCTACGGCTAAAAAATACGTAGGATTTGACTGAAACATTTTTTTCGATTCATGATAGATGGCGCTGTATTTGATGATATTCGTCACTATGACGATAGTGTTGCGATATTGAGAAGCCATTTTTAGTAATTGAAAATTTAAGAAACACAAATTGTTTAAGATTAACTTCGAGTATTTACAATGAAACCATGGTATCTTTATTGGAAACGTATTGCAGAATCGTTTGCGTAGGTTCTTAGTAGGAGAAATCGAAAAAAATTGAATATCGTCAATTACAGCGCCATCTATCATGAATCGAAAAAATGTTTCAGTCAGATGCTACGTATTTTTAGCCGAAGGGGGGGGGGTACTAATTTTAACACTAATGTATTTCCCCCACGGAATAATTAAATTTTGATCTTAACCATTTTTTTCGTAGAGTGCTTATTTTCCGAGATATTTGAGTGTATCAGGTTAAAAAAATCACCCGGTATATCGAAGGATAAGTGTGCTCCAAAATTAATATCTTGATGTTGGGGAACCTTTATAAAAATGTCTCCAACTTCAAACTCAGAGAGTCTTACCAAATACACCAAGCGTTGCATTTCAAAAGCGAAAACGAAAATATCCTTCTTCGCATGAACCATCTGTGGCGTCCGATCGCGTTAAATATTATTTTTTGCATGATGTTTTGTGGTTTGCTGGGCGCCGTCGTTCACGTCGGCTGGGAAGAGAAAGGAAAGAGGTGTACAATAAATAATTAGTCAAAAGGCTATCAAAGAAAGAAGACGCCATTTTTTGAAGTCCATAAAAATATATACCATATTTCATTTTGAAAATTTAATAAATAAATTAATAAATGAATTAATAAATTAAAATTAAAAAAAAAACTATTGGTGTGAATTGTTTATTCAAAATAGTGCAAAGTAACGTTTGGCAACTATTCGTTCTCATATCTAAATTACGAAGGAATTTGTGTGCCCCTTACACCACATCTAATAAAATAGTGGGGGAGAACATCTTTAACAGATAGGCCCCCATAAAGTGGTGACCCCGACGTGATTGTGTGGGTGTGGCAAAAACACAAAACACCGGAATACAATCGATTAAACAATAAAAAATACTGGAATAGCTCTTCCGAAGCAAAGCCGCGTGTGATAAAATTTAACCTATAATTTCGGGCGAAGCAACCGATTTTGAGCAAATCGCCGAAATTTTTCAATTAGTATCGTATATCAAGCCACGTGGAATCAAATTTAACCAAACATTTTTGGGCAAAGCAGCCGTTTTTAAGCAGATAATTGGAGTTTTCAACCGACATCAAATAATTTGGATCCACCATTTAAGAATCGATATGTTTGTGACCACATTGTTTATTTTATCCGTGTTATTTCTTGTGGTGTGTTATTTAATGAGACATACTGTTAACGGGAATGAGACGGATGGCGACAACACTGACTCAAAAGTGGCGCCAGGTGGCACGAGCAGCCCTCTCGAGGAAAGTATTACGGTGTCGGCGTCGAAGTTGCAGGAAATGATCGAGTCGCGAGTGCAGAAGTTATTTGAGGCTTGTTTGGTTGAAACCGGTGGTGAGTTTTCAGGGACTAAGGATACCCGTTCATCATTTGTTAAAACTACTTCTTACGGAACTAATTCGAATTCACAAGATGACAATAAAATCATTCCCGGAAATTGCGCACGTTGGATCCGTTCAAACCTCCTCAACCGTTATACGCGCAAAACCCGGCGATATGGTTCGAAATCCTGGAACAGCAGTTTTCCGTTGTGCACATAACTCGTGAAGCCATAAAGTATTCACACGCTGTCGGTGCTTTGGACGCGAGGCTGCATGACCAATTCCCTGGTGTTATTATGAGCGACAAGGGTGCATCACCCTATTCTAAATTTAAACAGGAGATCCTTAAAGTTCTCGGAGAATCAGATAAGACCAAACTGCATAATTTATATGTATGGTCTTACATTGGGGGACGCAAAACCATCGCAGCTTCTTACTAAATTCAGACTTAATGCGGGCGGTAAATTTGATGACGACTCCATCTGGCAACTGTGGATGCAGCGATTACCACAACAAGTTCAGTTGGTGTTGTCTCCTTTCGAGAACGACCTGTTACACCCTCCACGCCTGAACTTGATGAGAGATGGTCTAGATTTGAGTCTCGTATAATGAGTCAGGTGTCTGCCTTGATGGAAGTCAAGAGACAATTTCGTAGTGAATCAAGAGATCGTGCTTCGAGAAATCAATCTCGTTCTAATTCTCACGGACTAAGACAGGACAAGGACCAATGTTATTATCATCGTAGATTTGGCGATAGGGCGAACAAATGTGTTGTTGGTTGTAAACACCATGCGGCGTTCGTCAATAAAGCGGACAATCAGGCCGCTGCAAAAAATTAATGGCCTATCAACATACGGCGACGTGTTTGGATGGGGCTAATTCGAGTCGCCTATTAATAGCCGAAAAAAATACAAATCGTAAATGCTTAATTGATACCGGGGCGGATATCTCCGTAATACCACCAGATTTTAAAAGTGATACGGGGGTTAGGGCTGAATTTAATTTATATGCGGCCAATGGTACGCGTATTAAGGCTTTCGGCACACGTACACTCCATGTCAACCTCGGACTTAGACACAATTTTTCTTGGAATTTCATTATCGCGGACCTGTCAATGTCGATATTGGGAGCGGATTTTTTACGTAGCAACGGGATCATTGTGGATATCAAAAAACGTCGCATCATAGACCCTCTAACTTTCGTGTACACAGTTGGTTCACTTACCGTGTTGTCGAGTCCTGCGTTATCAATCTTGAATAAGTCCGAAACAAACCCAGACATTTCATGTTTATTAACCTAATACAGTTCCATCATCCGGGAATTGTTCAATACCGAACCAGTGAAACATAAGGTGACTCATTGTTTGGAAACTCGAGGCCCACCGGTATCGTGTAAAACAAAATGGCTAGCTCCCGACAAGCTTCGAATAGCCAAGTCGCATTTTGAGGAAATGATGGCGCAGGGCATTTGTCGGCCCGGTAGTGGCGCATGGTCCAGCCCACTACATTTAGTGCAGAAGAAAAATGTGCGCGGACTACCGTGCCTTGAACAACGTTACGATTCCGGATTGTTACCCTATCCCGCATTTGCAGGATTTTTCCGCCCAACTGGCGTTAAAAAAAAATCAAATTACAACAGTAATTCTCAAATTTCTCAAATTCTCAAATTTTTACCACGTTAGATCTTGTGCGGGCGTACCATCAGATTCCGATAGAGCCCACCGATATACCAAAAACGGCCAAAGCCACACCCTTCGGTTTATATGAGTTTGTTAGAATGACCTTCGGACTCCGTAACGCGGCACAATCTTTCCAGAGGTTGATGCATACGATATTACGAGTGTCTTCGCCAAAGGCGAAGTTCTATTTTTAGGTCATAAGATTAATGCACAGGGTATTCTACCATCGCCGGAACGTGTCTAGGTATAATTACCTAATTTGAGCGACCAGTGAACGTCCAACAGTTAAAGCGATTTTTAAAGCAATTTTATCGACGGTTAATTCCCGCGGCAGCTAGTGATCAGGCTGTTTTGAACGATTTTTTAAAGGGGTACCGAAGAAATAGCAAAATTCTCATTGATTGGTTCGAGGCAGCAATTGAATCGTTTGAGAGTTGCAAAGCGAAGTTGTCAGAGGCCACTACTCTTGCATACCCTGTGATGTCAGCACAGATGTGTATTATAGTAGACGCATCCGATACCGCGATAGGAGCGGTAGTCCAACAACGGGTGAGCCAGGCATGGCAACCCTTAGGTTTTTTTTCCGTTCGTCTGACACCAGCTCAGAAGAAGTACAGCACCTATGATCGTGAGCTGCTAGCGGCTTATTTGGGTGTGAGACCTTTTGGATACTTGATTGAGGCCCGTTGTTTTACCCTTTATACCGATCACTGGCCACTGATTTTTGCGTTTGGGCAGAACCTGGAAAAGTCATCACCACGCCAGCGTAGGCATTTAGATTTTATAGGGCAGTTCACGATGGACTTGCAACACGTATCTGGAGTGAACAACGTTGCGCGCTGATGCGCTCTCGCGTATCGAGCAAATAAGCTTGCCCGAGACTATTGATTATAATGCTATTGCAGAGGCACATCTCACGGATCAAGAATTGGTGAAATTGATCACGGACGACAGCACGACGCTAAAGTTCGACAAAATCCCTATTCAATTCAACTCGACTAAGGTGCTTTACTGTGACATATCCACTGGCAAGCCTCGGCCGTACATTCCTATGACTTTCGAGCACAGGTGTTTGCTACATACCATAATTTAGCTCATCCGGGGATCAGAGCGTCTGTGAAACTGTTGACGGATCAGGTTGTGTGGCCGGACATCAAAAAAGATGTTAAGTTGTTTGCTCAATCGTGCATGGACTGCCAAAGGTCGAAAATCTCCCGACATACCAGATCCATTAAGGGATCTTATGAAAGCACAACCAAGAGATTCTCGGAAATTCATATGGATATTATCGGTCCGCTACCTCCATCTGAAGGCAATCGTTACTGCATAACTCTGGATTGTAAGTTTTGGCGTGCCTATGTTTATTGTTACCGATCAGGGTACTCAGTTCGAGTCTCAGCTGTTTAAGGAGTTATCTAGTCTGTTAGGATTTGAGCGCAAACGCACCACCGCATATAATCCCAAATGCAACGGGATGATAGAGCGTTGGCACCGCTATTTAAAAGCTGCCATAATGTATCATAATAGGGCAGACTGGACGATCGTTCTACCATCGGTTTTATTAGGACTAAGAACCACAAATCGTGACGAATTGCGAGCATCCTTGGCAGAGTTAGTATATGGTGATACTTTACGTGTACCTGGACAATTTTTAGAAAAGGGCCACAGTCGGAGTTTGTAAAGACCATTAAACAGCATTTCAGGGAGTTAGAACCCATCCCAGCAACGCAAAATGCGACAGATAAGGTATTCGTCAGCCGTCGGCTAGGAGAATGTACACATGTTTTTGTTAGGACTGACGCTTTACGCAAGGCACTACAACCTCCATATACGGGTCCCCATGTGGTATTAAAAAGATCTGAAAAATTTTGCAAATTAGACATAGGGGGTCGTCATATTAATATCTCGATAGATCGTATTAAACCATGCTATACTGAGAATGTAGAGAAAGAAGACATTCAATCAGATCTGTCGTCAGAGATACCATCGTCAGGCCAGCAAGTACAGACAGCGACTAATAGCATAGAGACCACCGTAGTTTCACCCAAGAGACTTACTTTACCATTACCATCGAATCTAGGGCAGGTTCCGACAACGACGAAAACTGGGTGCAACATTAATAGGCCAGTACGCTTTCTTGATGGTATCGTGTAACGAGGTGTTCCACTGGGAGGGGAGTGGCGCCCGATCGCGTTAAATATTATTTTTTGAATGATGTTTTGTGGTTTGCTGGGCGCCGTCGTTGACGTCGACTGGGAAGAGAAAGGAAAGAGGTGTACAATAAATAATTAGTCAAAAGGCGATCAAGGAAAGAAGACGCCATTTTTTGAAAAGTCCATAAAAATATATATAGTATTTCATTTTGAAAAATTAATAAATAAATTAATAAATGAATGAATAAATTAAAATTAAAAAAAAACTATTGGTGCGAATTGTTTATTCAAAACAGTGCAAAGTAACGTTTGGCAACTATTCGTTCTCATATCTAAATTACGAAGGAATTTGTGTGCCCCTTACACACTCATCTAATAAAATAGTGGGGGAGAACATCTTTAATAGATAGGCGCCCAGACATCTAATGATTTTCGAAAGGATGGAATAACTCATGCATAATGATGGATAGAAAAATACATCATGTCTTAAAATCAATTTTCCAATCATTTTACATTAAATCATGTTTACTTTGAAATCCATTTCAACCAAATACATTTTTAAAAGTTAAAAAATATTTCGACTAAAAAGAAAAAAATCTTGCATTAAAGGGTTAAACAATATACACGTTAAAATCCAGCCCTACATTACCTATATACAATTTTTTATTTCTATGCTGTAAGTTTTGAATTTTTATAAAAGCACTGAATAAGCTTTTATAGTGCAGAAACGAAATAAAAATAAATACCGTTACTGCCATCTAACACCGAGTAGCAAATGGAAAAACGAATAACAAATGTTCCAGTTTTTCCTCATAGATGCAAGCGTGGAGCTTTTAACAACAAAATGAAAATCATTATTTTCGTCTCACACAAAATCAAATCTTTGTTATTCCATCTTAATTTTTGTATTTGTTACATATTTTCTCTTTGCCATTACGAGTCTAAAAAGAGTTTTAATGAATTTTTGATATTTGTGCAATAAAATGTATATTAAGATTTTTTGTGGCGAGTATACCGATTATCTGCATAATTTGGTAAGCTCAAAATTCTCACAAAATCAAATATCCTGGCAAACTAAATATTCGATTGTTCCGTTTTCCGCTTAAGCGATATTATGTAAAAGGAACATAACAAGAAGAAAGATGGACCGTACCATGCAATAAATAAAAAGTAAAAAAAAATGGAAAATAAGAAAATGTTAAGTGGAAGAGGGGGGTTTGTTTTTTTGTAAGAAATTCTGAATATGAAGATACTTCAATTGATTCATAAACATAAAGAGCATATAGCCCAGCATATATATACTTTCACACATACATACTAAACATACATGTAATTTATTATGTCCATACATTATATTGTCAGCTACTCATAACTTTATTCGTATATATGGTAAGTATGTATGTTGGTTTCTGTTTTGCTATTTTTTTTCATCTTGTAAGATTTTCATTTCCACAGCAACACAAATTTAAGTTGATGGAAAAACGAACATGTAAAATACTATAGAAAATAGCTTCCATAACCACACCAGAAACCCGTTTTTGACAGCACATGACTTTTTCAATTACTGTTTAAATGTAAATAAAATGTAAACGCTTGAACAACAAGAATGTTTTTTAGTTCTACTAGATAGAACAACTTAGAAATTGTGCAACGGTGCAACAGAGATACTTATGAAAAATCGGTTAAAAATTATGTGGTTCTTGAAAAGGTTTACTTCGGAAACGGACAGAAACGAAACGAACGAATTGAATGATGTATGACTCAGCGCTTCAAGAGCGATCAATTATCAATCAAGGTGTTGCTCTCTTATACCTCACCGTGATCACAGTGCTGTCGCTATGGAAACATTGATCGAAGTACGTTGCAAATTTTCATGGCAGTATTTCTAGACAGAAGGGAGTACATACGAAATACAATAGTTACACCTTAGACATAAATAATTGTTGGTGTTTTGTCACAAATAAATACTTAACCAGATGAACAAGTTTCACGTAAACAAAATGTAGCTGAAATAAAATACACAAATTTTAAAGGGGAAATGTTTGTAACTCGAACGAAAGGCTATATAAGATCGTCCAAAAATTAATTATCTCTTTTCTTCCTACAGCATTTAGATTACGAAAAAAAAAATTGAAGGAATCTACGAAAAGCAAAAAATAATTAAAAACATAAGCAATGTACAAGAGGCGAAAATAAAATAAAATCTATTTGTGCATTTTGCGTTAGTATTTGTAGTCTTTACGAATGAAAAAGGCGTACTTTGTTGGCGAATTGTTGTTGTTTATTATAGATTGATGCGAATGTATGTATCACCGAAAGTACATATTACGCTATTCCTTTTCTTCTTTCACAAGAATTTTTATAAACAAACAATAGCTAATTATTGAAATTTTTAGAACGGCCTGTGTAGCCATAGATGAAATGACAACATACACAAATGCAATATAAGTAAAACTTTGTATGTTGTGAAAATACATTAGCGAATTTAATAGGGAGGTTTATCGAAATCTCGGGTTTTCAAAAGCTCGGTTTTCAATATCTCGCTTTTTTAAATCTCATTTTAAAAATTTCGATTTTAAAAATCTTGGTTTTCTGACGAAAATTTTTTTTTTTTAAATTTTGGTTTTAATTTTTTCTATTGCACATATGTCTAAATATTTTGCTATTAACGGTTATTGGATGGTTTTTAATATTTTTAGTTAATTAAATTTGCTGGTGTTTTTGGGAGCGTATTGAAATTATGATTCTCAAAATCTTGTTGTTATCAAAATGTTGGCTTGTAGAAAATCTTGGTTTTTTGAAAACTTTAAAATTAAATTCCCCATTTTCCAGAATTTATAATTTTCAGTTATTTTCGTTTTAAAATGAAAAATCCCCATTTTTCAGAATTTAGAAAAAGCATGATTTTGAAAACCAAGATTTTTTCAACCAAGATTTAGTACCCAACTACACATACACATATTTACACACCCACATACACGTACACATAAATATACAAATTCACAACTCTTAACAAGAGAGATACATAATCGCAAACGATATAAATCCTGATCTCAAAAGCTTAATTTTGAAAAATAAAATTTTATTAGTTCGGGCGGCTTGAATTAATAAAAATTTATTTTTCAAAACCGAGCTTTTCAGAACCGAGATTTTCAAAATCGAGATTTTGAAAACCGAAATATTGAAAACCGAGATCTTGAAAACCGAGACTTTGAAAGCCGAGATTTTGAAAACCGAGATTATGTAGCCAACCCAATTAATACAACTCGTATGCTAGATAAACAAAATAATAAAAACGATAATTATTTTATTGGTCATAAGGAAATGATAACCAAATTGAACGAATTTGAATGAACAGGGGCCCTATTCTTGAATTCCACATCCTTTTTCCCACATGCGGACATCTGTCAAAATTCATCAAAACGTTTGGAAATTGTTATTCGTATATAAGACACATGGGGCATGGACATTTTCCTATACGGGGAATTTCTTCCACCTGCTTATACTCATTCGGAAATATTCCCTTAGTACCGAAAAAATTCAATTTTTATGAATTTTGACAGATGTCCATATGTGGAAAATGGATGTGGAATTCGAGAATAGGGCCCCAGGTAGAGATTTACATCTCTTTTGTACATAAAGCAAAAATAGTAAAATATTCTAAATAACTTTAGAAGTAAAGAGTGTAAATAGGATAAAGCTATATCATAGGTCGGATACCTCATTCGAACATATGGATGTTAATTTATTTTACTATGTATTTCTGAAATAATGGGACCTATCTCTTTTTATTGGTTGCCACATTTCCATTTTAAAATGGAACAGATATAAGAATAGGTCTAGGCCTACTAAGATCCTTTTCGATGATGATAATTAATTTCGAGAGCAAAAAAAACGCGTTAAAACTTACAAACACTATAACAAAACGATTTATAAAAAAAATCAACAAAAAAGTACCTACATCAGCTGATTTTGTTTACAAAATATCATTGTGTTGAGAATGTTTTCATTAGGGTTTTTCAGATATTACACAAACGAACAGAATTACACGTACTTCTATCCTTGAAAATAAATAATCATTGTAGTTTCAAGAAAAAAAAAACTTAAAATTTGCTTCTTATTGTATGAATCGTACAATAATTGAAACAATATTTTTTGTATTGTGGTCGTTGCAAAATTCGTTGGAATTAAAAAAAACAGGATATCTGCAAAAAACAAAATGTTAGGAACTCGCATTTAAAGTTTGTGTAAATATTTTTTGAGATATTTTGTATTACGTATCGTATTGCATGTAATAAAGCTGTTAATTACATTGAATTTTAATACCAATTTTACGTAATATTTACTAATCAAAACCGAACAACAACCTAAAATAAAGCTTTATTTCAACAAATACTAAGAGATCTGATTTGTTAGTCGAAATATTGTGTTTCCTAAACTTGATAAGTCCTGATATAAATTTATTCAAATTTATCTTTAAACAACTTAAGTTTCGGTATCTGAACATATCGTGTTTTCGTTAAACAAAAAATTCTCGATAATTTGGTATGTTTAATTAAAATTAGCTAACCATTGCAGAAAACTGAATAAGTAAAAAAAACTAGTTTTTTCCAAATTTATATAAATCTGACTTATAGATGGGTACAGAATATCTGAAGATAAAGTTATTTAATTTTTGTTCTACTAGATTTAAAATAACTGGTTTTGATGAAAATTTTCTCGGGAAATATTGAAAATTATGTAAAATGGATTAGGTTATTGAATATAGCTTGAAATTCTGAAACGAATTGCATCAACAAATAAAAAAAAATGATTTTTTGTAGATACTCGTATGTATTCAGTTTTTGTTTAATTACACAGAGTTTATCCATGCTAATGTTTGGTTATGGAAAATAACTAGCAAGTTGTATGTATTTCTTGCCACTTTCCCAGTGTGTACACAAATTCGACATAAACTGTTTTATTTTGTTAAATTTTTCGATTTTGAATTTTGAGAAATTAACAAAAATTTTTAATTAATAAAATTTCACGTATACTTTTGTTTTGTTTTTCATAAAATGAATTTACAAAAGTTTGTTCTGATTATTCAAATGCCCATTTTATTTTTGATAATAATTATTCTTGCTTTCGTTTCTTATCATCCTTGCCTTAGTTACTTTAATTTTTTGATCCATGAGAAAATCATGAATCAAACGATTTTCTTATTTTTGTTGTTTCATTTACTTATGTGGGTTATTGACCTAGGAAGGAAAATAATTCTTTGAATTTCCAAATCACACTTGCCGTAATATTACGTAATTTCGTTCTAACTCTACATCAATTTGGTTAGGTTTCCGATTTTGATGTTTAAAGAATTCATTTAAATAAGTTTCTCAGTAGTAATTGAGGATAATATTAGCATGCGGTTCTTATGTACATATATATTTTCTCATATTGTGCAACCGTGAGTATGCTCAGGGAAATGTTTTGTATTTTCATTTTGATTACCAATCCACTGGAGTTTTGGTGCTGGTTATGTGATTGATCATGTGAGCAGTCAGTGGCCAAGTCTCTGAGTTCGATTCTGGACGCTGACTAAAGATTGTACAACATGCTTCAAGGGACTTTCAAAACTATTGAGTTTGTGCGTGTAAAAGCGTTCCTTTGGCTAATCACCTACAATGTTTACCATTACATTACAATAACAGTTCGAAAAATCTCAGTAGAGAGCCGGAAGGTTATAAAGGTCGATATTGGCCAAGCCGTAATAGCTTACTGGTAACTTTATGAAAAAAAGAGTAAAACCAATATTTTTTTAAATAATCCCGTTATATTTTTGCATTTTGTTTTGCCTTTCTTCAAATGAACCGGCCAAGTGTTACCAGCCAATTCCAAATCTGCAAAAAGGGTGTGTGTTTGGCTGTGTGTTTAGCTGCATGCAATGAGCATTCTACATCAATTTGTAAGCAGCGGTAATAATGTTATAAAAAAAATTAGAAACAACAAACATTTTCCTGAAAAAAATTAACACTTTTCGCATAGAAAAAGGTATAATTATGTCTATCTATATATGTATATGTATATATATATATGTATATATATATATATATGTATATATATATATATATATATATATATATATATATATATATATATATATATATATATATATATATATATATATATATATATATATATATATATATATATATATATATATATATATATATATATATATATATATATATATATATATATGTATATATATGTATATATATATGTATATATATATATATGTATATATATATATATATATATATATATATATATATATATATATATATATATATATATATATATATATATATATATATATATATATATATATATATATATATATATATATATATATATATATATATATATATATATATATATATATATATATATATATATATATATATATATATATATATATGTATATAGTGCTTTTCGCAACCAAAACTTCTTCAACATCTTTCCGTTTTTTATGCCATATTGAAATATGCAGTTTTGAAATGAGCGTACCATGTGCCATTTTGAAATAAGCCGTACTGAAACATAACGTAGTGTGCCTGAAGCCATACCGTAACACATGCAGTATAGCAATATGCCGTAATGAAACATGCCGTAGTGTACCTTTCACTGTAAATATTTCTTACTGAGACTTGCCGTACTGAACGGACCTCGATCAACAACGATTTATTGATTTATTTTATTCGATATATTTCTATCGATATATACATACAAACATAGGAAGATTTCATGTAATTTTTTTTTTCCCAAACATTTTTCTTCTGAAATCATTGGTGACATTCCCTAGTTTTAAATAAGAAAAAATGTTATAAATTTATAAGAAGAAATTTTGAAGTTGCTTCAGCATATGGAAATGGAATTCTAAAATGATTTTAAACTTAAGTGCTGGAATATGAGCAATTTAGAAGGAACTTAGTTATTCCATATAATTATTATGAAATCAATAAGAAAGATTTGAAATCGGTTTAGAAATAATCGAGTTCCATCCTTAGATTTTTACTAAATTTTCTGATTCTAAATTTTTTCATTATAATTATTTAATATTTATCAAAACAAAAATTAAACAACTAATTCAGAAGCATAGTCTATTCTTATTTCTTATGCAAAAAAAATTTGTCGGGCGACCCTCTGGTAATGAGCTTCCGATTTTCATACCTGAAATACCTAAACAATATATTTAATTCTGTTAAATAGGAGCTTCACCTTCAACGGCTTAGCAAATGAAATGACAAACCTATGTGTCGAGTATAACATTATTCTATTTTGGCTTCACTAATTATAAATCCCAATGAGATATTAAACGTATGTGAATTTTGTCCTAAATCTGTCCTTAAAATAAAAAAACATACTTTGTGTGCATGTATTAGTAAAAAATCAGAATGTCTCGTTATTACGAATTTTATTTTTAGGTAATCAAAGTTGAAATGGGGATTTTTCATTTTAAAACGAAAATAACTGAAAATTATAAATTCTGGAAAATGGGGAATTTAATTTTAAAGTTTTCAAAAAACCAAGATTTTCTACAAGCCAACATTTTGATAACAACAAGATTTTGAGATACATAATTTCAATACGCTCCCAAAAATACCAGCAAATTTAATTAACTAAAAATATTAAAAACCATCCAATAACCGTTAATAGCAAAATATTTAGACACACAATAGAAAAAATTGAAACCAACATTTAAAAAAAAAAATTTTCGTCAGAAAACCAAGATTTTTAAAATCGAAATTTTTAAAATGAGATTTAAAAAAGCGAGATTTTGAAAACCGAGCTTTTGAAAAACCGAGATTTCGATAAGCCTATCCCTATTAAATTCGCTAATGTATTTTCACAACACACGAAGTTTTACTTATATTGCATTTGTGTATGTTGTCATTTCATCTATGGCTACACAGGCCGTTCTAAAAATTTCAATAATTATTGTTTGTTTATAAAAATTCTTGTGAAAGAAGAAAAGGAATAATATGTGCGTAATATGTACTTTCGGTGATACATACATTCGCATCAATCTATAATAAACAACAACAATTCGCCAACAAAGTACGCCTTTTTCATTCGTAAAGACTACAAATACTAACGCAAAATGCACAAATAGATTTTATTTTATTTTCGCCTCTTGTACATTGCTTATGTTTTTAATTATTTTTTGCTTTTCGTTTCTATAGATTCCTTCAATTTTTTTTTTCGTAATCTAAATGCTGTAGGAAGAAAAGAGATAATTAATTTTTGGACGATCTTATATAGCCTTTCGTTCGAGTTACAAACATTTCCCCTTTAAAATTTGTGTATTTTATTTCAGCTACATTTTGTTTACGTGAAACTTGTTCATCTGGTTAAGTATTTATTTGTGGTTTTGTGTTAAACAAAAACCATGATCCAGCAAATTACACTAAAATTGTTTTTAGCTTTTGAGCCAAATTTGAATATTAAAACTGTTTTAAGACTGCCACAACTCTCCACGAAATTACAGATATTTTTATATTATCGTTTTGAGATTTTTAAGTTTCTCTCGCCGAGAAAAGTACCGATCAGCGAAACCGTAAGCGAAATTTTTAATTTTTAGCTATTTTTACCTAAATTTTACGCGGTAAATAAGAAATTTATCTTAAAGCAACTTTAAATTCGAACCCTTTTCATTTTCACAAGCGTAATTTTTGGCAGATGCGAATTCAGACATGTCAAATATGCGAACGAGTATGTTCGCCATTTTTTCAAAACTGATTTTTGAGGATTGGAAGATATTTTGGTGCAATTTAAAGAAATGTCATTGGCCGACGATATCACAGTAGGTACCTATATAGGGTGACATGGAGGAAGTCTGAAAAATCGCCTTAAAAAAAAAACAGGACATAAAATTGGTTTGGTTGGGTCGCCTGGGCACAAAAGAGAAATTGATGGAGAAATTAGATTTGCTAAAGAAAAATTTGGTTTTTACTTTCATAACCACTCTTTTCCAGGTTCCAGTACCAAATGGAGCACGTTTGTCAATGGATTTTAGTGAAATGCTATATCTGAGTTATTAAGCCGATTCTATCAGTAGTTCCTAATATAAAACCGAATTATTCACGCCCTGAAAATTTCTTGGGTCACCTCATTTGGGGGCGGATTTATTAAATAAAATAAGAACCTAATCCATGAAATATTGCGGAACACCACTAATGTTATTTTGGTTAAAGCCTTTGGTCTCCAGCTTCAAATGGAACTAGATGGTACGTTTGTGGATGCATTTTAATAGAATTTATATCTGAGATTTAAGAGGTTTAGTCGATTCTTTAAGTAGTTCCTAAAATAAAATTTATTAATTATTAATTTATTTAATAATCTGGTGTCGGATTTCTTAATTAAACCGTGGTTCAAATTCAGGATATTTTTGGGTTGGAACTCTAAATCACAAATGATATTCGCCAAATTAACTTGTATATATTTAGCTAATTCAGACTATCTTCTCAGTGTCCAGCATCAAATGGATGTATTGAATGGAGTCCAGCATCAAATGGATATTTTGTAAATTCTATAAATAGTTCCTATTAAAAAATCTATTATTTCAGGGCCTGAAAACAATGTCTGTCGTAAGGTAGGGTTGGAATAAGAATTTTTAAAATAAAAAGCCCAACGACAAGAAATATTTTGGAACACTATTCGGACTAATGGCATTTTGATCGATACCATAAATCAATAATTATATTTACCAGTTTTGGTTTTTCATACAGAGCTAACCCATACAATTTTCTCCGCCTCCAGATTCGATGTAATGAGTTCCTAACCTTAAATATATTAAATCACGTCCTGAAAATTATTTTGAACTGGTCGTCTGGGCTGGAGTTCGGATTCAATTTTGTTGAAATTATTTTTTTTCGGATCCCTCCTGAATTTTGTATTACCGTTAATAAATTTAACATAGAAGTTTGAAAACCCAAAACAGGTCTAAAGGAACCCATATTCTTGCCGAGATCCTACCTAGGCGAGAAGGAGAATGTCAAAATAAAATTGAAAGACAATTTCTGGTGCCAGAATTAACCTAGCCAGACAAGAAAGATGCATGGGAGTTTGGATTTTATTCAAATGTAAACAATGGATTTGAGAATATTGATGTCAAGGCGTATTGGGCGAATTAAATTTCTCATATCTAGTCTGGAAAGGTTAAATGACTGCAGAAATTACTTTACAGTATTATTTTTATATAGAAGTCGTAGTGTAAGTTTGAGAAAGGAGAGAGTATTGTAAATCCAGATTTCCATATATCGTTTTTGTGCGGTAAGGCTAAATAACCACATAATTTCTTGGGTAACGTAATTTTTGTATTCAGGTAAATATTTAGCCAAAGCAGATACAAGTTTTTTTGATAAAATCAGGTAATCTCTGTCATGTTTGAGTTTACCTGATGCCACATACCGAGAGCCTTGATGTTTTTATAAGTTGTAACACATCCACTGCGGGATTCGACGCAATATATTAGACGTTTCATCCTAATTTCATTTCTTCTATTTTTTTCTTAATTATTGAGGCTTTGTATTATATAACTTTAAATTAAAATTAACGTAAGGTACATACGGAGAAACGGTCTACGCGTCAGGGGTAAGTGAGTTCAATTGTCTATTTTAATTTGGTGGCTTTCAACTGTTCGGATTTCCATTTATAATTTTACCGGACGATTATCGTCTCTCGTTCCGAACATTCGCTCAGTGACAAATTTAACCGCAAACCCAGTGTCGATTTTCCACCGCGTTTCAAACATTTCATGTGACGTCTGTTAATATGGTTGCCGAAGAAAGCGACGGAGGGGCGAAACACAAAATAGTTGAAACGACGAATGTTTACAAAGTGTCAATAAAGTACGCACATTTCAACAGTGACGATCCAGAAATTTGGTACACTCAATTGGAGGCACAGTTCGAAATTGCTGGTATTTCGGTCGATGCTACTAAGTATGGACACCTCATCGCAGCCCTCGCCACTCAAACAGTTAAATGCGTACGTGATCAAATTCTTACACCGCCAAAGGACAATAAGTACGAAACTTTAAAGAAAATAATAATCGAGCGCCTATGCGAATCGGCAAAAATCAAACTGGATCGATTGTTATCAGGACTGCAACTCGGCGACAAAAAACCATTCCAACTTTTGAGAGAGATGGACGCCTTGTCCATAAATCAAGTAACCGAACCAGTTTTAAGAAACTTGTGCTTGCAGCGCCTACCAACACATACACATGAAATTTTATCATGTATGGACGACGCAAATTTGGAAAAACTTGCAAAAACAGCAGACAAAATAGTTGACGTGCAAAAACCAGCTGGCATTTATAACCTCAATGCGCCAAAAGGCGACAACAGAACAGTACCAACCAGTTTAGCTAACTCTACGAATACTTCACGTCAACGTAGTAATTCACGATCGAGCGAGCGAGTAGCCAAACACCTGAATTGCTGGTACCATCACAAATACGGCGTTCGAGCAAAAAAAATGTGTAAAACCATGCCATTTTAACGATTATAACCCATCGTCAACAAATTCAAAAAACTAACTGGCACCGCGCTACATGCGGCAAGCGGCGGTAGTCAAACACCAAAAAGCCGTCTAATCGTATAGTCGATTATCAAAATAAGTTACAATTTCTAATCGACACAGGCGCTGAAGTCTCTGTCATACCACCAACAAATTCGGAAACGTCGAACCCGTCCACGTTTAAATTATTCGCAGCAAATTCTACTGCCATCGATACGTACGGTTGTAAAAATCTCACACTCAACATAGGTCTGCGCAGGCCACTGACATGGCAGTTCATCTTGGCGAAGGTCGATCGATGCATTCCTGGCGCTGATTTTCTGGCACACTTCGGTCTATTAGTCGACATCAAGAATAAGAAACTCATCGACCCTATCACAAAACTCGATATCAAAGGGAAAGCATTCACACCCCGTCTTACGGCATTACGACCATAAAATCCGGCGCATTGACACCCGAGATACTGGGATTACTACGCGAATTAAAAACAGTAACCCACGCGTCTACAAATCTAAACACAATAAAGCACAACGTCATTCATTGTACTGAGTCATCTGGTCAACCGTGCCACGTAAAGGTACGTCATTTAAATGCCGACAAAACCAAAATCGCCAAGGACGAAATCGAAACGTGGTTAGCGCAAGGGGTATGCCGACCATCCAAGAGCAATTGGGCGAACCCATTACATAGAGCACGAAAGAAAGACGGTAACTGGCGATTATGCGGCGATTATAGAGCCTTAAATGCGATAACAAAACCCGACCGTTACCCGATTCCCTTCGTGATCGTTTCACACACCAACTCGAGTCATGTACAGTGTTCTCAAAAATCAATCTCATCCGAGCCTACCACCAGGTACCTATCGATGAACGAAACATCGAAAAAACGGCAATCATCACTCGAGACTAGCCATTCGTGTTTCCGTACATCGACGATCTGTTGATCGCATCACGAAACACGGAGGAATACCTCAAACACGTGCGTGTGGTCTTACAACGTCTAAGTGACGCGGGATTAACCTTAACAAGTGCGAATTCGCAAAGAACGAAATATCTTTTATCGGATTTCACATCACCACAAACGGCATGTTTGGAGAAATCCAAAATTTTCCTCGACCAACTACGACTGATGGCATTCTTCGATTTTTGGGAATGGTAAATTATTACCTAATTTTTCTACCAAAGGCAGCACACGACCAGGCGATATTATATGAATTCATAAAAGGACGTAAGAAGAAGGATAATTCACCAATAAACTGGACAGACGAATCCACCGAAGCGTTCGAAACATGCAAGGCGAAGCTTGCAAACTGTGCTCAACTGGCATATCCCATTCCAAATGCCAAATTCGCTATTTTTGTCGACTCATCAAATCCACAAATGCACCAATATATTCTAATTTGGTTATGTTGATTCTCTTTTGGTTCCTTTCAACTCCCTCGTATGTTGTGCACTGCCAATTCGGTTGCCATCAGGATGCCATTGGAGCTAGGTTGGGACTCAAAATGTTCAAATTGATATATTGTTCGGATTTTTGGGATAAATACGAATATCACGTTCAAAAGGAGGTTCACCGTCATCGTTACCAAAAACCATTGCCATTTCATTAGATGTTGGTGCGTTATAGCGTCATTGATCAGATTGTCAATCACTCCGAAACACCATATTTACTGTTGGACAATCTTCACCTGCTTGAATTGCTTCAGTTCGTGCTCTATCATAACGATCGTGTTGTCTAAAGAAATGATCAATGTTCTGAATGATTATTTGATTATATTGTGCATTTGCTGGATGATTCATTCGTATTTCAGTAGCTTGTGTACTATCGATCAAATATAATTGAGCGTATTGAGGAGCAGCGCCATTTATTGAAAGCAAATGACTTATTTAAAGCAATAAGGACCTCCGCCATAAATGTCAACAATTTTTGCACCCATCGAAGCAAATGACACTGTGCTGTTATAATTTCTTATGTTTTCGCGAAATTCTTTATAGTTTGGATGATGAGGATTTGAAATTAATTCTTGCAAAAACTCTGGATACCGCCATTTGTTTCGCAGCGTTTTCAGCATGTATTCTTTCAAGTTTTTCATCATTTTGTTTAGCACGCCAACGCTGTTGAAGCTGTGGTTGAAATGGATGGCCTAAAAGGAAAAAGAACATATCTTAAAGGTCAGATCACAAGAATCGAAAATTTTGTACGAGCTATTAAAGATGATACAGGCATCGATGATTTAGTGTTACGGTTGGATAGAGTTTACCAGTTATATAAAGATTTTGTGGAAGTTGAGTATCAGATGATCGAGATATCTGATGATGCACAAATTGACATAGAAGCTGTCGATACGCAGTATTACTCAATTGTTCCCAAGCTTCAAGCCGCTACGGAAAAGATCTAGCACGACTCAACCTACCATACATTTAGACCAGACGCTGAATTCTACTCAAACGGCTTCTAGTGATTTTTGGTTACCGCACATTTCCATTCCCCCAATTGATGGGAACTATAAGGAATGGAAATCATTTTACGATCTTTTTGGATCCACAGTGCAAGAAAACGCAACGCTCTAGCCAGCTCAAAATATTCAGTACCTAAAAGGACTTTTAAAAGGTGAAGCATTGGCTCTTGTTCGGCATTTCCGAATCAATGATGCGAACTTTATAGAAGCATATCAAAAGCTCTGTAAGAGGTATGATAAAAAGCGATATATAGTGGATTCATTTTTGCAGAAGTATTTCAAGCAATCATCAATTACACAGCCATCATCACATGCCATCGCGCGTTTACATGATACGTGTGATGAAGTAGTTCGCAGTCTCAAGGCATTAGGCACACAAGCAGAGAGTCGAGATCCTTGGCTCATTTACATTGCAACTCAAAAGATGGATGCCGAGACAAGGCAAATGTGGAAATTGGAAACCACGGATATAGAATTCCCCACTTTTGAGAAATTGTTAGCTGTTTTAAATAAGCGAATGGATGCGTTGCAAGGTTGTAAATCGGAGATGGTAAAACGCCAACCCTCTAACAGTCAAAGGTTTTGCACACTGTATCAGCAGTATCTTGTGGATTCTATGGGAAAGGCCACAAAATAGTTGAATGTTCCGATTTTCTATAGGATTACAAATTCAGCAGCGCAGCGAATATGTAATGAAACATGCTAGATGCTTTACTGCTTGAGTGATACACACATGGTCTACCAATGTAAATCAAAGCGTAAATGCGATTTGTGTCACAGGAAGCATAATGTGATACTCCATTTGGAAGTACCTGCAACTAAAGATGAATTAACAAATTGTGATCATGCCAATTCGGTGGCTAATGCTATTTTGCCAACAGCCCAGATAGCTGTAGAACGTCAAAGTGGTGACTGGCATTATTGTAGAACCTTGCTTGATACCGGATCGCAAACATCTTTTGTCACGGAGGAGTGTTTCCAGCGACTCGTACTTAAGAAGGTAAATGGACGAATATTGATACACGGTCTTAATGATGTTACCTCAGGAGTGTCTAAAGGTTTATCTACTATACGAATCAAATCCAGATTCAACGAGGATTCCTATGAGACAACTGCCAAAGTTCTGATAGTTCCAAGGATAACATCTTATCAACCTTCAATTAAGGGACTGAATCGTTCATCGGATTTGAACAAAATAAGGTTAGCAGATCCAAACTTTAATATGGAAGGCAAAATTGACGTCCTACTTGGGAGCGACATATTCTTCGATATAATTTGCAATGGCAAGAGATATCTTCCTAAGAAGAAACTGGTGGCTCACAACAAACACCTAGGATGGGTAGGAACGCCAATTCATTGTGAAGTTGGCAATAAAGAAGCTCAATTTAATAAGAAATCAAAGACGTCATTCACTACAGTGAGGAAGAGAAATTTTGTGTTGAGCATTTCCAAAATAATGTTGGTAGATCCGAAGATGGGAAATACATAGTTAGTCTACCATTCAAAAACGACTTACAAAAATTCGGTAATTCAAAAATTATGGCTGTAAAACGATTTGCTAATTTGGAAACGCGATTTTCTCGTGATGCTTCATTTAGGAAACAAGATTCTCAATTCATGGAAGAATATTTAGCACTAGGGCATGTGACATTTACGGATGATACGTAGTACAACGACCAAACTCCGGGTTGTTTTTGATGGCTCAGCCAAGACAACGCACGGAAATTCGCTAAATGATCAGTTAGCTGTTGGGCCAGTTGCACAATCCAGTTTAGTAGAGATAATACTCCGATTTCGTTCACACAAAATTGTATTCATGGCCGATATTGAGAAGATGTTCCGGCAAATCTGGGTCAATGCAAAGGATAGCGAATATCAAAAGATCATATGGAGGAAAGATTCATATTAAAAACTGCGCATCTACAAGCTGCTAACAGTCACGTATGGTACGACATCAGCTCCATTTTTAGCGACGCAGACATTGAATCAACTAGCGTCAGATTACCAAGGCGAGTTTCCAGAGGCTTCAGAAGTACTGAAACGATATTTTTATGTTGATGATCTTATGTCGGGAACAAGTAATCTAAAAGAAGCCGAGAAGATTGTTCAGGATTTAATTTGTCTGTTGGGAAAAGGAGGATTTAATCTTCGTAAGTGGGCATCTAATAGTTCCGAGCTGATGTGCACTATTCCAGAGATTTTGAAAGTGATTCTCAGGCCGTATCAGTACTGGGAATTAGGTATTCTCCAGTAAATGACACTTTTCAATTCAAGGTGAATTTAGTACATCACAAACTAACAAAACGCAGCATGTTGTCGGAAGCGTCAAAAATATTTGACCCAATTGGATGGTTGTCACCAACAATAATTAAAATTAAAATATTGTTCCAGAGTCTGTGGCTGTTAGGAATTGATTGGGATGAATCATTACCAAATCCAATTTTTGAAAACTAATCAGCGATTAGAGGCAACTTGAGCAGATTGGAAAACATCCGGATACATAGATGGTTATACACCGAAGGGCAAGAGTTGGAATTGCACGGTTTTGTAGATGCATCCGAATTGGCATATGCTGCTGTCATATATAGTAGAGTGAAGACCGAAAACGGCTATAAGATAAATCTAGTCACGGCAAAGAGAAAAGTGGCACCAATCAAAACAATCAGCATCCCACGGTTGGAACTTTGTGCTGCAGCGTTGCTGACAAGGCTGATGTTATCTGTGTTGGAAATATTCAAGAGCAAGGTAACACTCAAATATCGGTTATAGACAGACTCAACAATTGTGCTGAACTGGATATCCTCATGTCCAAGGAGATGGCAGACTTATGTAGCCAATAGGGTTTCCTTCGTTTTGCAATATATCAGCCGCAGTCATTGGAGTCATGTGCCGTCCTCCGACAACCCAGCTGACTGCGCTTCGCGTGGTTTATTTCCAGACGAATTAATCAATTACAGTTTATGGTAGAATGGTCCACATTGGCTAACCAAAATAGACGGAAATTGGCCAAGTCAATCTCGAATTAATTCGGAATCAGCAGATGCAGCACTAAAAGAAGAGAAGAAAAATTCCGTTATTTTAATGAATATTGAAGATACGAACGATTGGCTCTCTGAACTCATTGAGCGCTGTTCAAAATTTTCGAAAATTATAGTTGTAATTGCTCGAATTTTTATATTTTTCGGAAAAAAATTAGCAAGCAGATCAACCGAGAGCTTAGAATTCTCACAGCAGTTCAATGAGGCTAAACGTGATGCTTTCAATTTGGTCATCCGAAGAGTGCAGCTGAGTAATTTTGCATTTGAAATGAATGCGCTCACGAATAATCTACTAATATATAATTCACAGTGTGCGGCCGTAACGCTTTTCTTATATTTCTAATTTAGATGCTTGAATTTTATAACTGAGTAGTCCGAGTGATATAGGTGGTGACTTTTTAACAAAGAACTTCGAATAGAAAATGTTTCGGGTTTCGATGCTCATCGAAGTACTTATTAATTTTAATAATTTTTTTGCCTATAACGGTATTTCATTTTTTCAATACGAATTGAAAAACATAAAATTTTATATTGTAAGACAATGATTATAATGTAATATGTAATAATACATTTTTTAAAACTGTAATGTATGTACATTTAGGCTGGTACCGAAAATTATTTTTCGATATTCAATTTTTTCCAATAAGCTTTCGGGTTCAATCCTCACCAAGAACTTTTGCATTATTATTATTTTTTTTTTTCATTTTATAACGGCATTTCATTACAACATAACGAATTGAAAACTATATCCTCTTTATTTATTATTAAATAATATACCCAGTGTGGGGCGAGACGCTATATGTATAATTATACACCCCACACACTAACACTACTACAAACTAAATGCACCAACACCTCATTGTATCAATATTTCGCGTATAATACGGCCCGCTGTAAATTTCAGCTAAGTGAGCCTTTTTTAATTCGTGGAGCCCTTTCGATGCAATCATGACCATAGGAACCATTGTAAAATTAGTTTCAAATACTCATTTAGGTATCGGGTGTGTTTATAAAAATAAGAAACTGAAATTTATTTTATTTCTTCAATTGTTTTGTTTAGTTCTTATGTTTTACGTGTGAATAAAGTGTTAAAATTGTGTCATTTTATTGAATTTAAAGATAGTTTTTTATTATTGCACTAACGTGTGAAAAATTAGAGCGAAACTTTCGCTCAATTTTTAACAAATTTACACAGACGTTGTGTAAATAGATTTTTTATATAGACCTTAATAAATGTAAGCAATATTAAAACTTTTGAAATGTCAATGTTCACGAAAAAGATTAAATTATTTAAATTTTACTTTACATGAGAAATCAAAATTTTAAACTTTTTAACTAGAATGGAACGAGAAACTCCGGAAGGACGGAAATTGCGTTTGAATTGTGAACGACAACTAAGGTGGAGAAATCGACAGTCGCAAGAAGGTCGTCAACGCAATAATGAGCAAAAACGCCAACGACTTATAAATAAAATGCCTGGAGAAGGCATAATTCGCAGAGCTCAAAATGCAAATCAGATGCGAAGATCGAGAGCCGCTGGGAATTCATCGATTTTTGATCATGAAACCTTCCGAGACAATGAAATTAATGCTCACAGTTGTGGTGTGATGAATGTTGAATGTCGACATTGCCATTCTCTCAATTTTAGTGCTGAAAAGTCGTCGGATGGAAACTTCAAATTTTGTTGCCACAAAGGAACTGTATTGCTTGAAACTAGCTGCCAGCAAATGCGACAATTTCCGTTTCTTCTTCATGAGCTTCTCAGTAATCCTCATCACCCACATTTTCGAGCCTTTCATGATAACATTCGTTCGTACAACTCTATGCTTGCATTTGCTTCAATGGGTGCGCAAATTCATCAGTTTCAAGGACGAGGCCCTTATGTTTTTCGCGTTCACGGTCAGATCTATCATCGTACTGGCCACATGCATCCAGCTGAAGGTGAGCAACGACAATATGCTCAGCTATATGTTATTGACTCAGCTATGGCGAATCAAGATCGCATGAATCATCCTGCTAATTCGCGATTGAACGCAACTATTGTCAGCGCTTTGGATGAAATGATTCGAGAGCAAAATATTTATGCGAAAGCCTACCGAAATCTTGATGAGGTTGAGCGGGAGGAAGAACAAGCAGCGGCAGACGACAATCGAACGCTTCCCGTTGTGAACATGGCATTTCGGCGCGATCGTAATGACGATAGACGTCGTTATGATCTTCCAACAGTTAACGAGGTGGCAATGATTTTTCGCTCTGCCGACGGACAGCCTCCATTTGAACGTGATTTTCGAGTTTACCCACGTAATGATGAACAACTTCTCATCAACCTCAACAGTTTAAGTTTACATTTGGATCCGATGACATACGTACTATTCTATCCTTTTTGAGAAGCTGGCTGGCAACCAAACATGCAAATGAATACCGCTCATTGTCCCGAGAGAAAGCGAACTAAAATCACTCTTCTGCAATGGAAAGTTGCACAAATTGCCATTCGATTCGGTCGCTTCAATCCAATTCTCCATGGCGGAAAATTGTTTCAGCAGTGGGCTGTTGATGCTCATCTGCAAGTTGAAGCCAACAATTTGAACTTTGTGCGCAATCAGCAGGGACGCTTACGAGTCGAGCAATATCGAGGTCTAATGGACGTTTTGAATAATGTGGCAATTCGTCATGGAACTACAGTTGGTCGATCTGTCATCTTGCCATCTTCATTTCAAAGTTCCCCTCGCAACATGCGCGAAAAGTATCACGACTCTATGGCAATTGTGGCAAAGTACGGCAAGCCTGATCTTTTCATTACCATGACATGCAATCCCAATTGGCCAGAGATTCGAGAGAACCTTTTTCCTGTACAACAGCTCGGTGACAGACCAGATTTGGTTGTTCGAGTGTTCAGCATTAAGTTAGTTTTCCCATTTATCGTCGTCGTGAAGGAATTGAGATTCAAATAGGAGAAAGGAAAATTGATAATCGTCAGTTCGTTCCATACAACAAATTTTTAACACGCAAATTCAATTGTCACATTAACGTCGAATCCTGCCAAACCGTTCAAGCAGTCAAGTACATTTTCAAATATATATACAAAGGATATGATTGTGCTTCTGTTGAATTAAGTGCACAAGGACCGAGTGTTCATGATGAAATTAAGCAATTTCTCGATGCGCGTTATGTTTGTGCTCCTGAAGCAATTTGGCGACTGCTCGAAAATCCAATGAACGATCGATCGCATGTTGTTTATCGTCTTGCCATCCATCTTCCTGACGAACAAATGGTTTATTTTCAAGACGGCCAAGAAGATGCTGCAGCTGATCGAGCTCAACACCGATACACACATCTGACTGCATGGTTTGAGCTTAACAAGCACGAAGACGAGAATGCTCGACAATATTTGTATTCCGAAATTCCTGAGCATTACGTATTTGACAAAACTTTTTGCATTTGGAAAGTTCGCAAGCAGAGAGGAGATAGGATTATCACTCGAATGTATGTTGTCAGTCCGAAAGATCGCGAGCGCTTTTATTTGAGACTGCTATTACAACACATTCGTGGAGCTCAAAGTTTTACCGATCTTAAGACCGTCGATTCAGTGATTTTTGACACCTTCAATGATGCAGCACGAGCCATGAACCTTCTTGAGGATGATAGCGAATGGGAACGATGTTTAAGTGAAGCAAGTCATGTGTGCATGCCGCATCAAATTCGCCTAACATTTGCTTTGATTTGTGTCTTTAATTCGCCAAAAAATCCTCTTGCGCTTTTCGAGCAATTCAAGGAGTATTTAATCGCCGACTACATCATGTATTTCGATCACATAATCGCTGAAAAGAAACTGCTTCAAGACATTGAGGTTATTTTGCGCATGAATGGCATGAAATGCACAGATTTTCGCCTTCCTGAACCGGGCCCGATTCAAAACGTCGAACATGTTTTCGATGTCAAAGAGCAAGCTCAAATGGCCATAAACTTGATCGCCACCCTTAACCCAATGCAGCGTGCTATTTTCGAAGAGATTGCTGCTGTAATTGATGATTCGATGGCTGAGTCGAGATTTTTCTTCCTCGACGGTCCTGGCGGTTCGGGAAAAACTTACCTTTACAACACTTTGATGAGTTATGTAAGAGGCCAGAGTAAAGTTGTTCATGCTTTCGCCACGACAGGAATTGCAGCGGATTTATTAGTTGATGGTAGAACTGCCCACAGTGGTTTCAAAATCCCGCTTTCCGCTAACGAAACATCGGTGTCATCCATGAAAATCCCCTCGCAGGAATCCATTAAATTACGAGAAGCTGCAATGCTCATTATCGATGAGGCTTCAATGCTTTTTTCGCATTCTCTTCGAGTGATTGATCTGCTTCTGCGAGGAATCATGAATAATATTCGTCCTTTCGGTGGCAAGCTTCTCATCCTTGGCGGTGACTTTCGACAAACCTCAAATGTTGTTCCCAGTGGAAAAAATGCTGATATCATCGAAATGTGCGTGAAAAATTCTCTTTTGTGGCGGCATGTGAAGCAGCGAACTCTCATCACCAACATGCGAGCATTTGGACAACGAGAGTTCAACGAATGGGTTTTGCAATTGGGCGATGGCAGATTGCGAAATGATCTGGAAGAAGCCGATCCCGATTTAGTCGAAATTCCTGAGGAAATGATAGAGCGTGAAAAAATCATTCGATCAATTTTTGGAGTTGAAATTCGAACAACAACTGCTGATGAAATCGCCGATGTCGCCAACAAGATCATTCTCAGTCCAAAAAATGTTCATGTCACAAAGCTCAACAATGCCATTCTCGATCTTTTACCGGAAGATGCAACAACCTTCCTGAGCATTGACTCAATGATCTCCGACGACCCGAACGATGCAATCGATTTTCCAGTCGAATTTTTGAATTCTCAGACCCCTTCTGGCATGCCTCCTCATTCACTGAAATTGAAAGTTGGTGCGTTCATCATGTTGCTAAGGAATTTGGATCCAAAGAAGGGACTTCTGAATGGAAGCTGTTCAGGAATTGTATCAAGGCGGAAATAATCGCAGGCAGCAATAAGCGAGCGGAAGTTTGAATCCCCCGAATCGACTTGGAACCAAGCGAGAGTAGCTTAGGATTTCAAATGAAGCGACGACAATTTCCCATCATTTTGGCTTTTGCAATGACGATTAACAAGGCTCAGGGACAATCATTCGATAAGGTTGGGGTGTTTTTACCAGAACCTGTTTTTGCTCATGGCCAGCTTTATGTAGCTTTAACGCGAGTACGAAATCATGAAAACCTTAGAGTGCTGATCAACAATTTCTCATACCAAGGCGCAATAATAAATGATAACTGTACATTTATAAGAAACGTTGTGATAAAAGAATTATTGAATTAATATTAAATTGTCTTATTTCGTATTATTTTAGGAAAAAAAAAACATTTTACTTTTCAGGCTATGGGGCCATATTACGTAACGCTTCATGGGGGTAGCTTCATGATTTGTTACGATTTGTTAAAGATAGGGAGGAGTGAACATAGATCATATCATTGATAGCCCGTTTTCTTAATTGCAAAATTCACTTTCACGTGATTAAAATAATTTAAAAATGTAAATACTTTTATGTTACGCCTGGGAGAGGGAGGGGTTTTGAAATATGTTACGATCTTTTAGGAAGGGGAAGTAAAGGGGTATAAAAAGCAAATAAATATGTGAACTACTATATATTGAGTTTTCAGAAACTTCCGTCAGTTTTGACGGGTAATTACTAGTAAGTTAATAAATAAGAGTTCTAAACTATTATCTCTCTTTCCATTTATTGATCAAGTTGGTTTATTACGAGTTGGTGGAAGGCTCGATAGCGCAGATGTTCCATATGAGTAACCAACATGATTATTAGAGATGAACATCTCAAACAGCTGCATGCGGGACCCGCACTATTGATGTCAATCTTAAAACAAAATTACCTTATTTTAAGATGCATAGATGCTGTTCGAAGAGTAATTGGGCATTGTGTCAAGTGTGTCCGTTTGAAGGCACAACAAAAAAAAAAACAACTAATGGGCCAGCTGCCACAATCCAGAGTTGCTTACCATCGACCTTTTTTCAAGAGGGGGGTGGATTATGCCAGGCCGATATTCATAAAAAATGTTTTTTTTTTTTGAAATTTATAAATTTATACTTCCAACGTTATGGAATTGAAATTTATTTCAATCTGGGTTAAAAATTTTTGGATTGCTGCTTATGTGATAAAACCAAAATTTTTAAAACCTACCGATGACACGAAAAAAATATTTAATTTTTGTTTAATTGGTATTTGTTAACTTGCTGTTAATTTGGTTTTGTTTTTTTTAATTGGCGTTTTGTGTGAGTGAGTACGATCGGAGTATATGTACTACTTTCGCCTAGTGCTTACTCCTGTACTCCGCACTTTCATTTTGTACTCCTCTGTTCTAATAATTGCTATACTATCGGCTTTTGCTTGCAATAATTAAAATATTCTGGGAGATAGCTGGCTTTTCATAAAGCATCTTTTCAAACCTAATTTATAAGGGTTTCTGTCATTGTCCTGCAAAAACCCATAAAATGTTTTTCTTGCATTCATGTGTCAGCCACTTTAGCAGACAATATCAATTCTACATGTCAAATTTGCGAACTAAATTGGTCTAACTTCACAATGCTTCTCCTTCAGAGTCTGAATTGGTTAAACTTATAAAACGATAATTCCGAGTTTTTTACAACTTATAAAAACACCAACGCACTCTGTATGAGGCACCAGATAAACTCAAATAAGACAGAGATTACCTGATTTTATCAAAAAACTTTTATCTGCTTTTGGCTAAATATTCACCTGAATACAAAAATTACGTTACACAACAAATTATGTGGTCATTTAGCCTTACCGCATACTCTGAAATCCTTCCTTAAGTTTAGACTAAGGCCTCTGTATAAAAATAATGTTGTAAGATAATTTCTGCAGTCATTTAACCTTTCTAGACTAGAAAGTTACATGGAAGTCTGGATTTATACATTGTGATATGGGAAATTTAGCGTCCAATACGCCTTGACATCATTCTCCTCAAATCCTTTGTTTACATTTGAATAAAATCCAAACTCCCATCCATCTTTCTTGCCTGGCAAGGTTAAATTCTGACACCAGAAAATGTGTTTCAGTTTATTTTGACATTCTCCTTCTCGCCTATGTAAGATCTAGGTAGAAATAGGGTGACCAAACGTCCAGGTTTCTCTAGACCTGTTCTGGGTTTTCAAACTTCTGTGGGAATCCAGGAAAATATCTTACATTGTCCTGGTTTTTAGATAATACTCATTCAAATCCCTAAACTTTATAATAAAATTTAATTCGAACTCCAGCCCAAATGACTGGCTCAAAAAATTCTTCAGAACTTTATATCGAATCGGCTTAATATCTCCGAAATAAAATTTCACTAAAATACATCGACAAATGGATGTGTTCCATTCGGTATTGGAGGGGAAGAAAATTGTCTGGGTTGGCTGTGTATGGAAAATAAAAAGTGGTAAATATAATTTTTGATCTATGGTATCGATCAAAATGCCAGTAGTACGAATAGTGTTTCAAAATATTTCTTGTCGTTGGGGCATGTTTTATTTTAAAAATTCTGATCCCAACCCTACCTTACGCCAGACATTCTTTTCAGGCCCTGATATAATAGGTTTTATAATAGGAACTATTTATAGAATTAACAAAATATTGCAGACGAAAAAATGTTTTTGTTCTATCCATTTGATGCTGAAGACTGATAGATAGTCTGAATTAGCTATGTATATACAAATAAATTTGGCGAAAATCATTTGTGATTTAAAGTTTCAAGAAAAAAATATCCTGAAATTTAACCATGATTTAATTACGAAATCCGACACCAGATTATTAAATAAATTTTCTATTAGAAACTACTTAAAGAATCGGATTAACATCTCAAATTTCAGATATAAATTCTATTAAAATTCATTCAAACGTGCCACTTAGTTCCATTTGAAGCTGGAGCCGTAGTACACTGCCTGGATTGGTTGTCTATGTTGGATTGGGTGTTCCGTAATATTTCTTGGATTAAGTTCTTATTTAATTTAACAAATCCGACCCCAAATGAGGTGACCCAAGAAATTTTCAGAATGTGAATAATTCGATTTTATATTGAGAACTATTGATAGAATCGGCTTAATAACTCAGATATAACAATTCACTAAAATCCATTGTAAAACGTACTCCATTTGTTGCTGGAACCTGGAAATGCAGTAAAGGTCTGGAGTGGTTATGAAAGTATGTAAAAAACAGATTTTTCTTTAGCAAATCTAATTTCTCCAAATTTTTTTCTAATGAACAAAATCTCATTATAGTGTCTTGCAATATTTGTTGAATTCTGGACATGTTTTATTTAAAAAACTCCATCCCTGCCCCAAATGGAACTGTCGTGATTATGTACGAATTCCATTGAAATTTATTATCTAACTTAACCAATATGAATCAAATTACCGGATTTACAATTTTTCTAAAAGATATTTCACCACGTGCATGTTTTGTACCCAGTCATCCTTACTAAACCAATTTTATATAGTAATTTATATGTACGTATCATATTTCGTGACTTAATAAATGTCCTGTATTTTCAAGGCGATTTTTCAGACTTCCTCCAGGTTTAGTCATTTTTGACTTGGTCATAAGTACCTACTATATGGTATCGGCTGGCAATGACAATTCTTTAAATTGCACCAAAATATCTTAATTGGCGAACATACATGTTCGCATATTTGACATGTCTGAATTCGCATATCTGCCAAACTTACGCTTTTGAAATTGAAAAGTTTTCAAAGTTAAAGTTACGAAGTTAAAATTTACGTAGAAATAGCTAAAAATTAAAAATTTCGCTTACGGTTTTGCTGATCGCTACTTTTCCCTACGAGAAAAACTTAAAAATCTGTAATTTCGTGGAGAGTTGTGGTGGACTTAAACAAACTATTTAGCTCGAGCAGCGTACAAAGCTTAGCGCTTTAATAGTAAAATGGATAAAGAGCACTAAACCAATAAATAACACAGTTTTAATATTCAAATTTGGCTCAAAAACTAAAAACCATTTTAGTGTAATTTGCTGGATCATGGTTTTTGTTTAAAACAAAACACCAACAATTATTATTTATGTCTAACTATTGCATTTCGTATGAACTCCCTTCTAATTAGAAATACTCCCCTGAAAATTTGAAACGTACTCCGTTTAAAGTTTTCAGAGCGACAGCTCTGCTGCTAAGTTATTTTTAAAGTGCAAAAAAAAAAACAAATTATAGTAACCTTTGAGGGTTACACACAAACAGACAAACATTTTTGTTTAATTATATTATTAAATGAGATGATCCAATCCTGCAGCATACGCTTAAAACAATTCTATGGTTATGGCGTTCAACTGCCTGTAAACGATACAGATTGTGTAATTTTTATCTGGCTTCTGAAAAATGAATTACGCTCATCTTGTTTCAATACATAACGCGGATATTTGGAATTTTGTTTTTATTATTTTCTTTGTTTAACATGGAAGAACATTCATTTGATTTAACTATTTTCCATTGATGTTTTCAAAAATCTAACATATTAAGTTAACTTGGATAATAGCAAAGTTTTATTGTTTTGTTTTACTCCAGTTTGTCCAAAATTTTTTACTTTTATTTACACAATGGTAATAATATTCTTCATTTTTCACCATTTTCTCAGAACCATCTGCTTTTGCTGAAATATCGTGTCCTTTTTTTTGGAATATTTATAGTATGATTTTTGGCTCCGAGAATTTTTTGATTTACTGAGGTTCGTCTCACTAACTGTACGAATATAATCAGAGCACCCTGTATTTTATAGAGCCATAATCAAAAAATCTGAGCTTTTATAAGGGAATTAGAAACGAGGAAAAAACGAAACTTTTCATAGTAAAACACACAAAACATATGGGAAATCACTTTTTTTCCTAAGACAAATTTTTAAATGAAAACGTGTGATAATTTTGCGATTAAATAATTTTTTTTCGTATTTTCTCTAACCATTTTAGACATCTTGCGTACACTAGTAAAACAAAGATAAATTTAGCAAGTATTATTTTAATTTGTCAGAGCCAACTTTGATGTATTTTTCAAAATGAAAGTTCGAAATAGTATATTATTAAACAAGCCTATAATGATAGCTGTTATTCACGAAGATGAAGTTTACCGACACGAGCCGATATGCGAGTGTCGTAAATCATCTGTGTAAATAACAGCCATTATATGCGAATATAATACGAAACTTTGTCCACGACCGATAAAAAATTGTGTTTTATTATCAAATCCTTTAAATAAACCTAAAATAACTTCCGTCGACATTTTGACGTCACAGTTTAATAATAATGAAAATGGCAAGAGACTACTAGATAAAATTTCCAAAAATGAAATTTTTATTTGGTAGTAGTGAATAATAGAAGAAGGGACTACTAGATAAACTAGCAGTGAATAATGGATATCATTATAATTGAAGAAACACACGTATAATGAGTATATTATACGTTAGTCGTGGACAAAAATATATTTTAGAAATAATTTAATTTTAATATTTCTGCAATTAATATTTACTTAATACCAATATGGCCTTCTTGTATATTATTCTTAAATATATGTAGAAAACTTGTATATAAACATTTTATAATATTTCTCCTTTTTTCATTGAAAAACTTGAAGCTAAAAAATACCATTTTTACTATGGATTCCAATGGAAATCAGTAAAAAGTTATACCACTATAAAACTTCTAAAAAATACGTCATTAAGATTATGGCTCTATACTCTAGAAGGCTCTGATATAATCCACCAAAAAATATTCTTCTTCATATTGGACGACTCGCGTTTAATATTTTTATGAATGCATAACGCATACGTACGTTTTTGCTCAAACAAAACCTCATTTGGAAGAACATAAATGTTAGAGTAGTGCTTAGAATTTCTTTGTCTAAATAAAGGTTTGAAGAATTGGTTTAAAGGTAGTTTCAACTTGCAAACCATTCTATTTTAGACATTTAATTTAAATTCATAATCAAAAATTTGTCTCGTGACCCAGTTTCGTTAAATTCATTAATTCAAATATTTTTTTTTATACAATAAAAATTAATTAACTGCAGCACTACATTCATAATTATTACTTACTCAACCAAATATATGAAAAACTAATTTTCTATATTTATTATATGTATGTACATATAATCCCATATTTAAATACCAAAACAAAAAATTCAAGGGACATTGATTTCAGTATACGATAGTTATTCATATAGAAATATCATACCAACGGTTAGTACATTTCCAACATTGGACATCAATATTTAACCCACAATGTTATCTACACAGCAAACCAGACAAAACCAAAAACCAGATACAACAAATATTTAAATTAGGAATCTGACATTCAGATAGATTCAGATTAGTTTGAAGTGAACGTCCCCTTTGCAAAAATTGTTGTTTTTCTTTGTTCCATGATAACTATGACTATAAACGCGCTGTGGCTAACATAACAACGCAACATGATGGTGGTGTACAAAGAAATGATTAAAGAAGCCACAAAAAAGGAGGATTCACTAAAAAAAATGCTAAATGAAAATAAACTTTTTATGAATAGACAGAAAACGGTAAAAAAAAATCGAGCTTTTTTATTCAAGTGGTAATAAACTTATTTTTCTATATACACATTACACATCCACGAAAAAGTATGTGTTAATACATATATACACAGTCCAACATAGCCGGGTACACCAAAAACCTGACTATGCATTTAGTATGTATATACGAGTAGTGTACGGATAAATTTAAATAAATAGAAAACAAAATGCTCAACAAAGTTGAAAGCTTTAAAATAAACTTTTTGATTTTTTACTGCTGGTTGGTTTTAATTTTTTTTTCAACCAGTCTATATATATATATATATATATATATATATATATATATATATATATATATATATATATATATATATATATATATATATATAGTGTACACATCTACGGTACACGTAGGTATGTAAAGTTGATGGTTTATTTGATTATTTGTCCCGCTTTGCATTTCATGATGTACTCGTATGAGTTTTGTTTGTATAAATACACAAAACACAGATATTTCATGATGAGATTTTTGTTTAAGCTCAAAGTCAAACTAAACAAAATAAAAAATGCGCCCTGGATTAATCAACCGTTACTCGTCAAGCCAATTTTCATATATGAATGCGATTTTGTAATAGTTTTTTGCACCACACATATATTGCATGACTGAAAAACAACGATGCCACAGGATTAAATTACAAAATATTTTTTTTTTGTACGTAAAGGCCCCCAATTTCTAAACACGAAAATATATATATTCCCATAATTTCTTAATTTTATTTTTTTCGTGAATGCGAATGTGATGCAAAATCCGTTTTTTATAAAAAGCGCAAGATTTCATTACAAAATTAGTGGTGTCCATATTCCATTTGGAGGACTTTGGGTCTTAGACATATGTACTTAAAATTTTAAAACTAGGATTAAACATAAATTCTTTGTTAAATGTTACAAATAATATTTACTATCCAAGTTAGCCGAAATTTTTCAGCCGAAAGAACAAATATCGATAATGCAGATAGTGTCTTGGGTGTCTCAGCTGAAAGCTACCAGCCGATATATTTCAGTTGAAACATATTTGATATTAAATAAAAAATTAACAAAATAATCTACACATTGGTATTTTCATGTAGTGCTTTTATGGCTAGAGCCCATCTGGATCCCATAGGAATAAGAGGACACATAAGAGGAACCCAAATACATAAGAGGAAACCAATAAAAAAATTTAAAAATGTGTATAAATTCAACTCTTAAATTATTCTGCCTGGAAGGTGTTCCAATAAAAGAACCTTGCCAATTGTTATCTCTAGAAAAATTATTAGGTCAAGTGCACTCTAAAAAATGAGGGTTGAAGTGCGTAAAATTACCATCATAATAATATCATTTTTTGTTGTAAATATACAACCGATGCTTACAAATCAACCGATATCTGTGCATAAGAAAATAAATACACTAAAAATAGTAAAATTATTCAGTTGTATGTATTATTTGTATCTTAAGAGCAAACAAATACCAAAGAGTATGTAAAATTAAACTTAAAATAGTATTTTACACTATATGTGTAACACACATACTCTCCTGACGTAAAAGTGCTTTGATTATGAATTTAAACTATTCATTTGTTTTTTTTTCTTTATTGTGCTAACCACGTTTCTCTTTGTAAAGCATAATGCATTTCGTTGTAGTGACTGATCTTGCGAAGTTGTGAAATTGTAATAAAATTAAATGTTAAAATTGAAAATATTTATATTTAATAAATTTAAGTTTACTATTAATGTAATCCTATACAGTAAGTTAATTATTAGTTATTAAAATGTTTAAGTGTTCAAATTGTGATTTTAAGACCAGTGTAATTAAAAAATATAATAGGCATTTGTATGAACATCGAGGAAAAGAAAATATGCAATACATTTGCTTAGAGCCGCATTGCGAAAAAAAATTCACAGTTATAAAAATTTTCAAGTGCATTGCTTTAGGAGCCATTCTTCACAAAAAATCTTAAATACTGTAGTGAATATTAGTCCATATAAATGTAGCATAAACAATTGCGATTTCAAGTCTAAATATTTAAAAAAAATCACTTCGCATTTAACAAAGCATATTAATTTAAATAGTGAAATATCGTGCCCTGTCGGTAGTTGTTCTAGAATTTTCTCAAATGGGTCATCATTCAGATCTCATGTTTCTCGAAAGCATTATGGCAATTTAGGCAATTTGAGTGATCAAAAAGAAACTCTAAAAGTGTTAGAAACCCAAAGTTTAGAAAATGAACCTATTGATTTAATTCAGAGCACCACTTCTTTTGTTAGCACAAAGCGTGAAAATACATTCGAAACATTGTTTACAAAATTAAAATTTTCTTTTAGAGTGTCGGATGCCGCTCTACAATTTTTATATAATGAACTTTATGAAATAATAAATACGGCTAGCTCAAATCAAAATTATTTTTTGAAAGATATAGGCATGCTGACAAAATACAAAAATGACATCTCATTCAATTGTTTGCTTGACGAAATAAAAAAATTTTGTTCCAAGTTTAAACGGGAAAGTAACATCAGAAATAAAATGCCTTTTGTTAAACCCAAAAGAGTACCTTTAGGTTTTGATAATTATCATAATGAGTGTTTTTTCACTATACGCCAATTTTAGAAACGATTAAAATGTTAATGTCAGACTCTCAATTTTTAAAACTAATTAGAGAAGGCAAAAATGAAAAACAAAATATATTTTTTGATTACAATGATGGTTCTGTATACAAAAAAAATATTTTCTTTTCCTATTCTCCGAAAAAACTTGAGATAATTCTTTTCCAGGATGCTTTTGAAATATGCAACCCTTTGGGATCTTCGAAAAAGAAGCATAAGTTGGTTGGGGTATATATGCTAATAGGAAACCTAAACATAAAATATCGAACGCAAATTCAAAACATACAATTGGTATTATTATGTAAAGAGAAGTTTGTTAAGCTCTTTGGAATTGATAAAATTTTTCAACCTTTAATAGAGGACCTTATTATCTTAGAAAAAGAAGGAGTGGATTATTTCGATTGTTTTGATCAAACAATTAAAAACATTCAAGGATCTTTATTTGCAATGACAGGCGACAATTTAGGTAGCCATCAGATTGGTGGGTTTGTTGAAAATTTCAGTTCTACTGAATTCTTTTGTCGTTGGTGCTATTTCACACGAACGTCACTGAAAAATTATGATTTGCAACCGGATGAAAATCGAACGATTGAAAATTATTCAACCGATGTTCTTGATACAAATCATGGCATAAAATCAGATTCGGTGTTAAACAGATTGCTAAATTTTCATGTTTGCAATCCAGGTCTTCCGCCTTGTTTAGCGCATGACTTGTTCGAAGGAATTATCCCATACGATTTAATGTATATTTTAAAATATTTTTCCAATTCAGGTTTTATATCCCTTGATAAAATAAATATTACTTTATCGAATCTAAGAAAAAAATTTAAACTTTCTCTCTCTTTTCCGAAAATTGAAGGCAACAAGCCGAAAGTTCCAGGAAAAGCTTATGAAATTTGGCACATACTAGTACTGATGCCGCTCATTTTAATGAATCACATTGAAAATTTGGATGACATTGTATGGAAATTTTTAACAACAATGGTTGAAATGTGTCGGCTTATTTGTGCTTCAGAAATTTCAAATTGCCAAATAGAATTGCTCTCACACTACATATATTTGTATTACGAATATAGAAAAGATTGTTTTCCCAGTTATAAATTACGGCCCAAACATCATTTTATCTACCATTACCCAGAATTAATTCGAAAATTCGGACCACTTAAAATTTTATGGACCATGGAATTTAAACAAAAAAATAAATATTTTAAAACCACTCCGAGAATGGCCAGAAACTATCAAAATATTACTTCAACGCTCTGAAAACCATCAGTTGTTGCAATTAGGACTTTTTGAAGATCGATTCCAACTTTTCATTAGCTCTGATAATGTCTTAGACTTAACAGACTCCATGTTCAATATCACATTACCAAACGGTTTTTGTTTTGTTAGTAAAAAAATAGTATATTTCAATACAATTTACAAAGAAAATGGTTTTGTGCTGGTAAATTGCAATGAACTGGAAATATTGAAATTTTACAGATTAATGCAATTTTTTTAGACAAATCCTATCAAAATGCTGTGTTTTATGGAAAAACTGTTAAAATGTTCTATAACGAAAACTTATGTCTTTACGAAAATTTTAGTGAAAAATGTGGCGCCCCTATTCGATTTGTCATCTTGAAAAACTTCTAGTAAAAAAACCGTTGCACTTACTAAAAAAAAACAAATATTATTTTTCTCCTCCATGTTCATTCGTGAATGAATATTTTTTCAAATAATTCATTTAATTTAAAAAAATTTTTAATTATATAACATACATTTAAATAATTTATTCAATTGTTCAAGTATAGTAATAATAATAATAATATAATATTAAGCATTTTTAAATATGTATAATGGGTTTTGAAAAAATTTAATACGATCATACTTAAACTTAATAATTCTGATTTTTTTTATAAAACACTATTCAAGTCACTACAACGATTTATATAATCAGTAATTTTTCAAGCCATAGTAATCATTTAAAACATAACTATTAAGAAACTACATTTAACATGGCTCAAGTGTACAAGAAATACGCAGTAAAAGTATGGAGTAGTGACAGAATGCTAAAGAAAACTTTTTTAACTTTACCTCTAATTCATGAACTCTTAGAGAAAGGTAAGTTTAAATTAGTAATTGTGGTGTATTAGACTAAATAGGTTTTGAACTAAAACCTTTTCGCTATGCCAAATCTTTCATAGGGTTAAATTTTTAGTATATTCTCTATTTAGCATACAGAACCACACCATTGATAAAATAAAATAAAATTGATCTGGTTTCACGATGTTGGTATAAAAGGGACAAAAATTGTACTTGAAACAGATGGTTCGGAAGTAAGTGATGATGAAGTATTAGCGCATTACATTGAAGAAAAAAATATATTTATACTTCTCGAAAATCACCAAATTTGGACACAATAGCTTAATATTTCTGCAAGTTTTTTTAATGAAACCTTTTCTGCGGATAAATCACTTACTCAGCCCCTCGAAATTAATGAATTTATCATCACCCCACACGATAATCAAGAAGTAGCACCTCAGAGGATTGAGGAAGAACACAGCGAAATTATAATTTCTGCACCAAATTCTGCAGCACATGAGGATACTGATACCCTAAGCATGTCCAGCACTGCTATGACTAATACATCATCTGCAAATTCAATATGTGTAATGCTTTTTTCTAATTTTATAATCCCGTGGAATAAATTTCCTTCTGACATTACAACAATGTTTCAAAACAAATTCTACCTTGGAAAAAGAATGAACTGTTTAGGTAACATACTCATCGATGAGATGCGCCAGATTTCATTTTTCATTCCAATGTCCATTATTAGAACTGTTCCCCATAGAGTGGCATCCAGATACCCGGACTCATTTTATTTAAAGGATAATGAGCAAGTAATTATTACGACTATACCAGTGGCCCTAATAACTATCATGAAAAATAGAAATTCGTTTCTTAATCGGCCGCCAAAACGTGTTCGTGAAGAGCTGATAGCAAATATACCGGCAAAACAGCGAAAAACAGCCAATGTCCTAAAGAACACTTGTGTTAACTGGCAACCAGCAAATATTGGATCGGGAGAAACCTGTAGCAGCATTGAATCTAAATCAAAGTATTTACAAGACCTTTTTAAACAGAATAAAATATCAGCGGAAGAGCGTGAAACAGCTAAAAAGTTTATGAAAGACTGCTTTACAGTTCAGAGAGTTTTCCTTAATGATCGCAGCTCCATACCTGATGTTCAGCAGATTCAAGAGAAATGTCCGTTTCTCTTTGAAAAGGAATTCGCTTTTCAATACTTCGAACAACTAATGGCCATAGATCCTGTCAAAATTAAAAATGAATTTGAACAAAAACAGGAAATAGTTAAACGATTTTGGTCTGAAAGCAAACAAAAAAATATCTACGCGTGTATTAAAGGCAGTAATATGAATAATTCTTGCAATCTAATAAAATGTTTTTTCCTATACTTCAACGAGGATTCGTCTTTTTTGTTTAAACAATTTGAGGTAATTAAGGTTAATGTTGACATAAGCAAAACTGTCTAACGCTTTTTTTTCAGTTTGGAACAACTTTGGAGGAAATTAGTAGCGCGTGTCCAACAAACACACCATGGTTTGCACTTATAGGTGAGTTAATTTTAGAAAATTATGTGTTCTAAATGTACACTTAATTTAGATTTTGATTCCAAAACATTATTGAAAATTCTACAAAATTTTTAAAAATGTTATGAAATTCTAAAATTTTTTGAAGTACTTAAATCCTCTTTTACTTTCTTTTACTCTAGTAAAATAAAGTATAGTAATCATGAAAATTTTGGACCTTGAGATTTTTAGAGATTTATTTGTTTTGAGGTCCCCTGAGTCCGAAAAAGTGGGTTTCGAAATGGTGTCTGTCTGTCAGTCTGTCAGTCTGTCAGTCTGTCAGTCTGTCAGTCTGTCAGTCTGTCAGTCTGTCAGTCTGTCAGTCTGTCTGTGTCCTCTCTACAGCCCAAATGGTTTAACCAATCGAACTGAAACTTCAGATTTAAGCTTTTTTGATAAATTGGGAGGTCCCAGTGAATTTTACTCCAAATCGGCTAACCGGAAGTGGCCACTCCCTTGGTCCAGAAAATTTATTTTGCAAATATTTTAAAAAGTATAAGGTTTAGAAAAAACTACTTTAAACAAAATGTTTCCAAAAATTAAAAACAAATAAAAATAAAAAATAAAAAATTAAAAAAAAAAAAAATTAAAAATTTAAAAATTAAAAAAAAAAAAAAATTTAAAAATTTAAAAAATTAAAAAAAAAAATTCTCTGTTCGTAAAAGAAAGTCGTGTGTTGGCCACACCTCCATTTTTTTACAAGAAATTACTACTGATTACTAAACATTTTATAAAATTGATATATTTTGGAATTTTAATTGTTCATTTAAATATTTTTTATACAGAATTACAATCGATTTGTGAGATGAAGTCTGAAAACGTCATTCTGCAAAGCAGGTTAAACGCATAATTTTATTTTATTTATATTTAAAATTTTCTTCTTTCAGATACATACATTAACGGATGATAATTGCACTAGTTATATTTTCTTTGAAAAAATTGTTGTTGGAAAATTTGAAAATTCAAATATATTAGATTTATTGATATTGTGTTTAACATATTTTTATAATTTTAATATAATATACCCCAAAAAAATTTCCCAATCTTTAGAGTTTTTTTCTCGTTTTTTCTTGAAACACTATATTAATAATATCAGAGGAAAAAAAATCATATAACTAATATATCGAAAATTAATAATTTAATAAACAAATTAAATACATATATCACAAAACAAATGGATTAAATCCAAAAATTAATTATAATTAAAATTTAAACGTATATAATCAAATTTTTAGAAATGGATAATTATACATTTTATTTTTAAAAATGTATATGAATTAATCATTTTATTTTTATTCAATTTATAATTTATTTTTATATTTATGTTTTAGTTAAAATAGAAGTACAAATAGAAATAAATGTGGGTGCTCCTATTTTAAGTAAGTTTAAGTTAAATGATAAACAAATTGAATAGTTTAAATTTTAACTAAGTATATGTTTCATAAATTAAATTAGTTCTATTATTATTGATAATTTTGCTATGTGATAGAATTTAATAATGAATTTAAACAAAATAATTTTTCAGTTTAAATAAAGACCTATACCACTTTAACAATTTTCTTTTATTTTCTACTATAGTGCAAATCCCTAAATTTAGAATAAAATTTTCACCTTTTATCCCATTTCCCAGTGAATGATAAGTTACATCTTACTGATGGATTTTACCAATTAATGAGGAAATCTGCTTTGAAAATGTACATCAAAAGTATAAATTTGGTCTTAATTTTGCAACTGAATCCTGTAATTTTAAGCATGGATATATGCAATTTCACAGAACTACATGTAAATTTACACCAAAAGGTTGACAATTTTTGAAAAATTAGGCTTTTATATGTAAATTTTATAAATAATTTACATCTTAACGAGTAATTTTCCAGGTGATTTTACTATTAATAAGTGTAAATTTACAACATGTAGTTGAAAATTCAGACAAAATGTACGTATCTGGTTGTAAAATGTTCATGCATATTTTACTCTTTTATTGTGCAAATATTGTTTGCATATCAATGCGCAATTCTTTCGAAATACTATTAGAGAGTAGTTTTACCATGATTGTCGTTGGTATTCTGTTGCCGATGTTGTTTGTTTACCGATTTTCGAGGTAATTTTACATCAAAACCTTTTTAGAGTGTGTCATTGTAAATAAATTTAACTCTTAAACTGTCATGTCCTTGGAAATAGTTAGCTAGAAAAATCATTCTACTCAATTCCATTTTACCCTACTGTTTAGGTTGTTTTACCTTACTGTTTTTAAAATGGAACCACTGGAACACCACTGCTAGAAAGATGCAAATGCAACTTAGGGGAAGGGTAAGCAGAGCATAATTTGCATCCTGAAATAACAGCAACAGCATTAATAGTAGATCATCGAAGAGAGCGAATTGGAATTCGTTAGAGAGCATGTGAATTTGATTGTTTATAATTGGGGACGTGTTTTGTTCAAATCGACGTCCAAAAGTTTTCCGACGACCAAATGAGCGTTATGTGCGGTGCAATATTCGTGAAACGAAATTATTCCATGACGGATCTAAAATGGTATGAGATGGGGTTTCATTGACAGCCTCCACGGAGCCTCATATAGTAACTGGATTCTCTCTGAATAGTTCGCGGTACATTATGGATATCTAAGCACCAGTTACGATTGATTTGCTCCATATATTGGCAACAATTTTTTCTGGTGCATCATATAAATGCAAGCTTCACACTGCTTGCACTGTGAGAGAGTGTTTAGAAAAAGTTGATATCAATGCTCTGACGTGGGACATACTTTAAGGACTGCAATTCCCATCAAACACCCATTAAGAGTTAACTGTAAAAGTTAAATTTATACGAATTTTTTCGGGCTACCTACATGAAACTTGACCTAATAATTTATCTAGAGATAACTATTGGCCAGGCACACTATTTGAAACACTATCCAGACATGAGGCTTTAAGGGTTGAATTTATAAAAATTTTTAGATTTTATATTGGGCTCTTCTCATGAAACCTAACGTGTAATTCCTGTGGTAAGCAGTGATAAGCCAAAATCTGCTGTATCCAGCGATAAAATCACTATATGGAAATACTAGTTTATAGAAGAAATACCAGTATTTCGGCTGAAATATGTCGGTTGATAACTTTCGGCCGGGATAGCATATCTGTGATCTGTTAGCACGAAAAACGCAATGGTAACACCAATAGTTTACATTTTTATTATTCTACTTTTATTACAAGTTAGCACGAAACTGGTTTAATTATTCGCTAAAGGAACAACACAAATACATTTTTAAATATATAACCAAATAATACACTTCCTTAAAACAAAAAGCTTCTCTTCCAGAACACACCTTTACAATGTTATAAAAGTATTTTCAGAATTATTAAAAGGTTGCTAAATGATAAATCTAATTTTTCAGATGATTAATCAATAATTACTAGGGCTTTCTGATTAACTGAACCGTTAATCCTAGTGGTGACTTAATTGCATAGGCCTTTTCCTTACCATATCTCATGTCTTTAGATTCAGAAATTTGGTAAGATCTCTTTAAAGGTTATATAAAGGGACATCGTTACCTTCAAATGTTAATATTTTCATATGAAAACACAAAAGTACTTAAAGCTTCTGAATAATTGAAATGTTAATTTGTCAACCCCAGTTGTTAATTTCATTTTAAACGTTGGCAATTTACCTTCTTTCATGGCAACATTAAGAAATTTCATATTACCCCTTCCAAAGATATGAATGCGCATCTCATTAACTTCAAATTTCAAATGCTTCATACCCAACCATAATTTGTCAATCCCAGTTGTGATCTTATTGTACAGGCCGACAATTTATCATGTTCCATGGCAATATTCAAAAATTTCGTAAAACCCCTTCAAAAAATATAAATGTGCATCTCATTAACTTCAACTTTCATATATTTCATATAAACCAACCATAAATACTAAATGATTTTGATTAAATTGAACCGTTAATTTGCCAACCTCAGTTGTGATTTCATTGTTCAGGCATTAATTTAACATATTCCAATGCAATATTCAGACATTTTGTATGACCCGTTCAAAAGATATAAACGCTCATCTGATTAACTTCAACTTTCAAATAGTTCATATGAACTAACCATAAGTACTAAATGCTTTTGATTAAATTGAACCGTTAATTTGCCAACCTCAGTTGTGATTTCATTGTTCAGGCATTAATTTAACATATTCCAAGGCAATATTCAGACATTTTGTATGACCCGTTCAAAAGATATAAACGCTCATCTCATTAACTTCAACTTTCAAATAGTTCATATGAACTAACCATAAGTACTAAATGCTTTTGATTAAATTGAACCGTTAATTTGCCAACGCCTGTTATGATTTGGTTGTACAGGCCGACAAATTACCATGTTTCATGGCAAGATTCAGAAATTTCGTAAGACCCCTTCAAAAGATATAAACGCTCATCTGATTAACTTCAACTTTCAAATAGTTCATATTCATATGAACTAACCATAAGTACTAAATGCTTTTGATTAAATTGAACCGTTCATTTGTCAACCATAGTTGTAATTTCGTTGTACAGGCCGACTATTAATCATATTTCAAGGCAACATTCAGACATTTCGTATGACCCCTTCAAAGATATAAACGCCCATCTCATTAACTTCAACTTTCAAATAGTTCATATGAACCAACTATTAGTACTAAATGCTTTTGTTTAAATTGAACCGTTAATTTCTCAACCCCAATTGTGATTTCATTGTATATGCCGATAATTTAACATGTTCCATGGCAACATTCAGAAATTTCGTAAGACCCCTTCAAAATATATAAATGCGCATTTCATAAATTCAACTTTCAAATAGTTCATATGAACCAACCATAAATACTAAATGCTTTTGATTAAATTGAACCGTTAATTTATCAACAACAGTTGTGATTTCATTGTACAGGCTGTAACAATTTTCCATCAAAAGACAGATCGTCGTTGCAGACTTACAAGAAGTTACCTGTTGCAGCTGTTTCAGCCGGCTAGCGTGCAGCGCGTGGGGTGGGTTATTATTTACAGGGCTTCTTGAAAGCTTGAATTGCTGCGGATCTTAAATTTAAAATGTTGTCACGGGTGCATTATCACTTTACCTACCTATATTACAAAATAATTTAGCAAAAGCTCATGATATCTGATCACAATCAACAAATAAAATCATTTAACTTCTTCTGAACTTAAAATTTTAATGAAAAGAAAATATTAATAATAATAAAAAATTCTTAATTTTAATTTACAAAGAACAACAAAAAAAAAATATGGTACCTGATGACGATGTAAAGTCATATTATCGAAGTACATATGTATTTTGCCGTTGTTGATGAAGGTTGTTTATGATGGTGTTGTATCATTAATTGAATTTGGTAATTATTATTAATTCAATCAATGTAATGTTTGTTGTTTTTTTTTCTTAATTGTTGTTGAAATATTATTAAAATTTCTTATTTATTAATTAATTTAATTTATTAAAATTTATTATTATTATAAACAAATTATGAATATACTCATATATTAAACACCTGATTCACTTTTCGTAAATTATTGTCTTTTACGGGAATCACTAATAATTGAGTCATTACTTTCACAATTTTGTCCGAACTTAACTATGTTTATTAATTTAATAATATTATTTCGTATTTATTATTTTTTATTTAAACATTATAATTATATAAAACTATCAATATAATTTAAGGAACACGATTCACTGGTTCGTAATCGTAATTTATTGTTTTTTTTATTTTTTTAAGCTTAACGGGTTTCACAAGTCCACTTTAATACATGTTTTATTATTAATCGAATGTTTATCATTTAATATTATTAATTTTCTTTATGGATCACCTTGTTTTTAGTTTAAATCACTTCATTGATTTTAATTCAAATTTTACTATGATTTACATCAATAGTATTGATAAAAAAAACTTTCACAACAATTTGTTTTATATCAAAAAAATATTATCTGTGGACTTCGATGTGTCCACTTTAGCGATCAAAAATAAACAACCCGGTTTTTCCTTCTTCATCTACCATCATCATTAATTTCATCATGATTTCCCCTCGATCACAGTTACCCTTAGGTCTAGTGTTAGTATTTATTATATTATTATAATTTATAAAAAAAAATTAACGAAAATTATTATTCCCATACTTGCATGGTGTAAACTGTAATCTACGAAAAAAAAATCGATACTGGGTGTATCAAAAAAAAATTGTGCGGTCACAAATCGTGGGGCAGACCCAACATCCTGAGAGAGTCTCAAATGCCAGGCTCTAATTATTCCAGTTTTAATCAATTAATAATTAATATGTTCAACGAATGTCCTTTGAGTGATAAACACCCATAGATTTACCGGTAGGAGTATGCAGCTCATAAGCAACATTGCCAATTTTCTTAGTTACGAAAGCTTTAATAAATTTCGGAGCAAGTTTTGATGCAAAATTTTCACCAGCGTTACTTTTAACAAAATTCCTTACGAAGACTTTTTGACCTGGATAGAATTCACGTACTTTGCTACGCAGATTATATCTGCTAACATTACGGGAATAAGCATCCTTAAGGTGTCTGGAAACTATTTGCTGAATATTAAACAATCGATCAGAAATGTTGTTGATAACGACATAGTTGTCATTTAATGAATCTAGTTCACGCAAGAGACGATACGAAGATCCATGTGTCACCATGTGATGTCCAAAAACGAGGAAAAATGGCGAGAATCCTGTAGCACTATGAACAAAGTTTCTCAGGGAAGAACCAATTTCATCTAAATATACATCCCAATCTCGATGATTATCATGCACATATGCACGAATTGCGGAAATGACAGTGCGATTCACTCTCTCTGATGCGTTTGACTGAGGAGAATAGTTTGGAGTGAATTGATGAGTTACACCGAATTTATTCAGAAAGTCATGCAACATTTGAGACCGAAATTGGGGTCCGTTATCCGAGAACAAAAACTCAGGCACTCCAAATACATTGAATACACGTTTGCTGAGAAAGTTAACCACATGATGGGCAGATGCTGTGCGTAACGGTTCTAACAATACAAATTTGGTATACTTATCCAACACAATGAGTAGGTAAGAATTGCCAGATTTGCTACGCGGATAGGGGCCAAGAAAATCGATGTAAAGTTTTTGAAACGCTGTATTGATTTCATGGTAATTTCCCATTACTGGTTTAGTCAAGTAATTTGTAGGTTTTATGGCCTTACAACGTTCGCAATTGGTAACGTATTGCCGGACGTCTCTTGACATGGTGGTCCAATGAAATTGTCGTCTCAATAATTCTAAAGTTTTCTCATAACCCATATGTGAACTGCTAGGTGGATTATGAGCTTGCACTATTAATGAGTTTGTAAGGGACTGAGGAACTACCAGTTTCCAGTGAGAAAACTCAATATTATCACAATCATTATAATTTGATGGAAGAATGAATAGTTTTCCGTCATTAACCTTGAAGTTGGTCTTGGGGTTGGTTGATTGTTGAAGAACAAATAATTTCTTCAAATAATCAGCTTCAGAAAATGCAGGTGAGTCTAAGTCGATATGAAGAGGTGGAATTTTCAGGTCATTATCCAGATTTACAGAAGGACTTAAAGAATCGATATTAGATCGCGATAGACTGTCAGGTACTATGTTGAGAGAACCTTTGCGGTATTCAATATTAAAATTAAACCCTTGCAACTTTAGGCTCCATCTCGCTAGACGTCCTGACAAGTCTCTCTGCTCCATTAACCACTTTAAACTTGAATGGTCGGTGATGATGGTGAATGAATACCCTTCAACATACGGTCTAAATTTTTTGACGCTCATAACCGCAGCGAGACATTCAAGCTCAGTCACGCTGTATTTCTTTTGTGCAGAGTTCAATTTATGAGAAAAGAAAGCAATAGGATACTCACCTTCATCATCCGTCTTCTGGAATAGCACGCTACCAATTCCACAACTGCTAGCATCGCACTGAATATAAAATTGCTTATTGAAATTTGGATTTCGAAGGACTGGCGCAGAAGTCAAAGCCGTCTTAAGACGTTTAAATGCATCAACTGCCTGATCGGACCAAACCATCTTCTGATTCTTTTTGAGAAGGTCGGTAAGTGGAGCAGCAATACCAGCATAATTAGATATAAAACGCTGGTACCACCCCGACAATCCCAAAAATCGTCTAAGTTGTTTCACCGTTGTTGGTTGAGGGTAGCTCGAGATGGCTTCTATTTTGTCGGGATCCATGCGAATCGTCCCATTTCCAATCACATGACCGAGGTACTTCGTTTCTGTCATGACGAACTGGCTTTTCTCCACATTGATTGTCAAATTTGCGCGACGCAAGTGTTGAGCAACTTGAAATAAAAGAGTAAAGTGTTCTTCCAATGTGGCAGAAACAACAAGAAGATCGTCCAGGTAAACGAAGACCCGGTCATGCAACTGGTGAGGGATCACGCGATGCATCAACCGACAGAGCGATTGAGGAGCATTACACAGGCCGAAAGGCATCACTGTAAACTGATACAGTGGCCTTCCGGGCACCGTGAACGCAGTTTTATCTCGAGAATTGATCTCCAACGGGATTTGCCAAAAGGCATCTTTAAGATCAATAGAGGAAATGTATTTAGTTTGGTCTAAACGACTTAGTAAACCGTTTATCCAAGGCAGAGGGTACGCATCTTTTGTAGTTACTTCGTTAAGTTTCCTCGCATCAAGGCACAATCTAACCTTTCCAGTCGATTTTTTCCGCACGAGAGTAATGGGCGACGACCAAGAACTTTGGCTTTCTTCAATTACGCCAAGTTTTAGCATCCTTTCGATTTCGGAGTCAAAGTCTTTTTGTACTGCCGGCGAAATCGGATAATACCGTTGTTTAACTGGTTTTGCGTCCTTGATGTCAATGACATGAGTTATAAGACTAGTGCGACCCAATCCTTCTTTAACGGAACATGGGAAAAGTGAAATTATGTGAGCAAGCTGGGATTCCTCATAAACTGATAATTTGTGACGATTTGTGGAAGGTGAACCATTAGAAAGCTCTTGAATTTCTTCTACCACAATAGGTTTTAATCCGAAAAGCTCCCAAAAGTCAATGCCCAAGTAAAGAGGTTGGGTAAGACTTGGGGCAATATGAATTCTCATAGTTTTCTTTTTCCCCAAATAGGTGATAGGAATGAGTATATGTCCAAAAACACGATTTTTCTCACCGCTAGCCGTATTTAGAAAACAAGGAAGATTATTAAATTTAAAAAAAGGATGATTTAAAAATTTTTCCGAACCTAACCCTAGCACCGTAATGTTAGCACCACTGTCTAACAACCCCTTATAAAGCGCACCATCTAAAATTACATCGGCGTAAAGTCGTCTATCTTCATGAACATTGAATAAGGAACCTACAACTTTCTTTTTCAAATGCTTTTTAAATGTCCAGTAACACCGAGATCTAGAGGTTGACTTGATTAAAGGACTAATTTGGTTTTGGTTATATTTTTGTTGAATAGCAACCTGACACGTAGGATTTTCATTAGGTGAGGTAATGTTTCTTAAATTAGTAGTTTCATTATTTGAGGAACTACAAACCTCTTTACGATTTATGGGATTATTGAAACTTATTTCCTCCGGAGAAGTTCGGGGCAGGTATTGCTCGCCGCTTCTTCGACTGATTTCCTGGAAATACTGGGATGGAAATGAACGCCTCCAGGCTGCTTCATTTCCGGCATTTGGTTTCCCGAAACATTATTCTGACAAGTCATACAGTTTGGTCTAGTTGTATTCGGTTGACCACAACCATAACAATAAACTTCAGTTTTTCGATAATTTGAAAAATTGGGTACATGGTTCGGTTCTCTGTTGATACCACAAACACTGTGTTCTCTGTCAATAGGAGCGTGCGATGCGTAATATGGAAAATTATTTGTATTTAACGAAGCTTGTGGTTCACTAACTACTTGACGTGTGGAGTTTGAAAAACCTTGATTACACATTTCACCGTAGTTATGGGGCGCGAGCTCATTTATGGTGTATCTTCGTTGAGCTTTTTGTTCATTCAAACGCCTCCAAGCATCCTCTATATCGATACATTTATTTACAAGGATGCCTACTGACTCGAAATGTTCACCAGCTAATCGGGATTGAAGTGACAAACTCATATTTTCTCGTAAAATAGGATATAATTGATTGTCCGATAAAGGTTCCCCTAAAGATAACGAATCGCTAAGTATGGCAGAATAAAATTCTTTAAAGGATTCTGATGGTTTCTGTTTTCTTGCAAATATAGATTGCAGAACTTCTAGATCGGATCGCCGATTCTGAAAACGAAGTAGGAATGCTGCTTTAAGCTCTTGCCATGTGACGTCACCTCGCCGTTCGATAAACGACCAATACCAGTCCCAAGCCGTTTTTCGCAATAACACATTCAGATCATCCACTAATCGATGGAGCGGTACATTGTTTGAATTAGCTAAACGTTCTACTCGAAATAAAAATCTTTCGGCGGGCTGGGAGGTAGAGGACCCGTCAAACTGTATATTCCATTTATGTGGTGGGGTATAATTTACTTTTTCGTTTTCTTTTGTGATGTAATTAGAAGAATTTTGCGATGTTTTAGCAAACTGAACATTAGGCATTGGTTTCGTATTGTCAACGATAGGCGTAGTAGTTAATCGGGTATTTAGATTGGGAATAACAAACGATGTATTTGGTGTATCAACTAGTGATAATCTACGAGAAAGCTCCTTGAAAAGGGTAATATCAGCTTGTGACGCGGAAATATGAGGAAGTGGAACTTGTCCCGTTTCTTGTTTTGAATGTGAAGGAACCTCTGGTTGCATCGCTGGTCCTTCCAATTCATTAAATTTTTCAGTTGGTGTATCGGTGTCAAGATTTTCCTTACCTTCAAATTCAGACAATGCTTGATTCAAAGATTGTTCCAAATCATCTGGTGGATTTTCTGTTCTCGTAGCCTGTAGGATTTTTAACAGTTTAAGACATGAATATACGACCGCAGTTGCTTGAGTTACAAGTGTAGGGGACGAACAAGCCAATCGTTTAGCACGATGGAAAATTAACAGAAGTCTGGAACTAAGACGAGAAAACAACTCATCGGTTAGATTGTTGAACATCGTAAGCAAATCGTTTTTTAGATCAGAGCATGCTGCCAAACAAAATTGAAGCTCCTTCTTCGGAGATTTCCGTGCAGCCAAATGAGCTCTCTCAGGACGTTGTTTGGTACCTTCGCTTTCTTGATGGAAAGCGTCTTCTAACGCAGTGAGCTGCGCTCTTCCGTAACCAGAAATTTCTCGAACTGTACATTCGACTGTTATTTCATCCAATGTCAGGTATTCAATATCAATGGGTAGTTCAATATTTTTTGCCATGGTATTAATAATAAAAAAAATAAAATGTAGTAATGAAAGTATGGGAACAAGAACTTTGCCAATTCACATAAAAATTGAATATTGAATTAAATGTAAGCTTATAAATAAAATATATAATATATATAGTAAAAAAAATTAGTAATATAATTTGTTAAATTTAACTGTAATAATTATTTAAATCCTTGAAAAATTTTAATTCAATCAATTAAATTTTTTCGTTTTTTTTTTTTAGAAATCTTAATTAATTAGAAATTATACAAAAAAAAATATAGAAATACTCGTAGTTATAATTATTATTAAATTATCAAATATAGGTAGACTCAGTAACATGCGACCCGCAACAACAGTATATTTGCTTCAATCAATAATTTTTAACATACATCACCTATTGCGCAACTCTAATCCTGGTAAAATTTAAGGTCATCAGATTAACTCAATAAAAAAATACATAATGTAGAAATAAAATGATGTTCAAATTACAGAACGATGTTGCACAACAGCGGAAAAACCAAAAAAAATTAAATAAAATGATTAATCAAAAATCTAGAAATCAACAAATATTCAAATTTAAAACTTAAATAGCTTCTAGACTATCCATAATCTTTACACTCTACTGTTATGATTGAAACAAAATAATCCCCATTAATAAAAAAAAATAAAGCATAAATTAAAGATAAGAAGAAAAAAAATATATATATATGAAATGATATCAAACCGTCAAACGGGAATCATTTCAGTTATACTATATTCAATACAAATCAATACAATTTTGTTGCAAAAATTTAAGCATAAATGCGACCTTCATTTGAAATCAAAACGGCCAAGGCCGGAAACAACGTGGTGCATTATCCCAAATAAAGTACAAATAAATATTAACATCATATGCATTACCGCTATCGTTTGGGCGCCACTGTAACAATTTTCCATCAAAAGACAGATCGTCGTTGCAGACTTACAAGAAGTTACCTGTTGCAGCTGTTTCAGCCGGCTAGCGTGCAGCGCGTGGGGTGGGTTATTATTTACAGGGCTTCTTGAAAGCTTGAATTGCTGCGGATCTTAAATTTAAAATGTTGTCACGGGTGCATTATCACTTTACCTACCTATATTACAAAATAATTTAGCAAAAGCTCATGATATCTGATCACAATCAACAAATAAAATCATTTAACTTCTTCTGAACTTAAAATTTTAATGAAAAGAAAATATTAATAATAATAAAAAATTCTTAATTTTAATTTACAAAGAACAACAAAAAAAAAATATGGTACCTGATGACGATGTAAAGTCATATTATCGAAGTACATATGTATTTTGCCGTTGTTGATGAAGGTTGTTTATGATGGTGTTGTATCATTAATTGAATTTGGTAATTATTATTAATTCAATCAATGTAATGTTTGTTGTTTTTTTTTCTTAATTGTTGTTGAAATATTATTAAAATTTCTTATTTATTAATTAATTTAATTTATTAAAATTTATTATTATTATAAACAAATTATGAATATACTCATATATTAAACACCTGATTCACTTTTCGTAAATTATTGTCTTTTACGGGAATCACTAATAATTGAGTCATTACTTTCACAATTTTGTCCGAACTTAACTATGTTTATTAATTTAATAATATTATTTCGTATTTATTATTTTTTATTTAAACATTATAATTATATAAAACTATCAATATAATTTAAGGAACACGATTCACTGGTTCGTAATCGTAATTTATTGTTTTTTTTATTTTTTTAAGCTTAACGGGTTTCACAAGTCCACTTTAATACATGTTTTATTATTAATCGAATGTTTATCATTTAATATTATTAATTTTCTTTATGGATCACCTTGTTTTTAGTTTAAATCACTTCATTGATTTTAATTCAAATTTTACTATGATTTACATCAATAGTATTGATAAAAAAAACTTTCACAACAATTTGTTTTATATCAAAAAAATATTATCTGTGGACTTCGATGTGTCCACTTTAGCGATCAAAAATAAACAACCCGGTTTTTCCTTCTTCATCTACCATCATCATTAATTTCATCATGATTTCCCCTCGATCACAGTTACCCTTAGGTCTAGTGTTAGTATTTATTATATTATTATAATTTATAAAAAAAAATTAACGAAAATTATTATTCCCATACTTGCATGGTGTAAACTGTAATCTACGAAAAAAAAATCGATACTGGGTGTATCAAAAAAAAATTGTGCGGTCACAAGGCCGACAATTTAACATGTTCCAAGGCAACATTCAGACATTTCGTATAACCCTTTCAAAAGATATAAACGCTCATCTCATTAACTTCAACTTTCAAATACTTCATATAAACCAACCATAAATACTAAATGCTTTTGATTAAATTGAACCGTTAATTTGCCAACCCCAGTTTTGATTTCATTGTATAGACCGACAATTTACCATGTTCAGAAACATTCAGACATTTTGTATGACCCCTTCAAAAGATATAAACGCCCATCTGATTAACTTCAACTTTAAAATACTTCACATAAACCAACCATTAGTACTAAATGCTTTTGATTAAATTGAACCGTTAATTTGTCAACCCCAATTGTGATTTCATTGTTCATGCCGACAATTTAACATGTTTCATGGCAACATTCAGAAATTTCGATGGCAACATTCAGAAAGTTGAAGTTAATGTGGTGCACCTTTATATCTTTTGAAGGGGTCATATACGAAATTTCTGAATGTTGCCATGGAACAAGGTAAATTACCGTCCTATACAATAAAATCACCGTTAGTGTTGATAAATTAACAGTTCAATTATTCAGGAGAATTAAATACTTTTGAGTCTTTCATATGAACAATTTAAATCTTGAAGCTGCGTACACGCTATACTTTTCTGGTGAAAAAATGTACACCACGAAGTTAGCTGTATGAGTTGAATTATTTCCAACTAGAACAAAAAGTTCACCAGGATTACCAATTTTAACTAAAAGCTTTACTATTTTGCTAACTTCGTGGTGTATATTTTTTCACCAGAATTGGATCATGTACGCACCTTGAAGTTAACGAGGTCCCTCTACGGTAGCACGTCAATTCTGCGAAAAAGCAATCCATAGAAAACACAATTTAGTGAAAACGACAATTCTAGGAAAACATAATTCTGCGAAATGCAATTCTGAGAAAACGACAATTCGTAGAAAACGTTAATTCTTAGAAAATACAATTTAGAGGAAACGGAAAATCAGAGAAAAATGCAATTCTGAGTTTTTTTAAATGAAAAAAAGGGGCAGCGACAATGTGGCGGTTCTAAAATTTTTGAATCCATCCTACCAATATAAAAATCTTCTATATAATCTAAAACGGCTTCAGCTTTTGCAGGTAAATATTTGCTTATCGCTTCAAAAGCTTCCACTACTTTGTGTGGTGGAACGAAAGCCAAACCCAAAATAATTTTTAGCTTCATGGCAATTTCAGACTTGGTGTTGTACTCCGTTTTCAATTCTTTATCACAAATTTTGCGCCAAATACTTTGACTTAAATGAAATAAGCAGAATTTATTTTCCACATCTCCAAATATTTCTTTTGTAGCCTTTATAATATCAATTTCGAAATCGGTCATAATAATTTTTGAATTTAATTCTGGTATAATCAATTTTAGTGCTTGAAACATATTTTTTTATATTGCTGTATCTTTTTTGGGTAATAAACAAAACACCAACGGTACAAGTAGATTATTTTTCAAACCGTGAATTGTGAATAATTGATAAACAAGTTTGGGACATGCAGCGAACGTTCCGTCCATGCGAACCATTGATTTGAATTTTTTAAAATTTCTAAATTTTGATGCGTGGAAAAAATTAAAATTCTGTCCCGAACGTTACCTGAATCATGTAATAAAAATAAATCGCCTTTCAACGTCAACTTGTACTGTTCAAGTAGTTGGAGATCTTCTCTGTTCATGACGTTAAGGGAGCTGCTTTGTCGTTGGCGTTGAACTTGTCGCTTCAAACTATAAATTTTCGGCATTTCGGGTGCATTAGCTTGCACAGTACTAGTTGTTGATTTAGCTACAATCGCTTGTGTTGTTTCAATAGTATTGGAGGCATCAGTTCTCATTGTATGTAGAATTGTTCTACATTCCACATTAGCAGCATTAGCCATATGATTATGGCTTCCAGATATAAAAACTAGTTCATCATTTTCTGTATGCAGATGAATTTTACAATTCTTTTCATTTTCCACACACTTCCAATAAACCTTATTTTTATATTTTTTTTATAATAATACGAATAACCGTTATATACTAATAATCTTTTATTTTTTTCCGTATAAGAAAATATTAGTAACATGTTTTTCAAACAATGTAATAATACAATACTAATTTAGAGAAAACTCAATTCATAGAAAACGCAATTCAAAGAAAAGAAAAATCGTTGCAAATATATTTAGAATAAATTTTTCGCGCGAAAAAATTATTCTAAATATATTTGCAACGATTTTTCTTTTCTTTGAATTGCGTTTTCTATGAATTGAGTTTTCTCTGAATTGTGTTTTCTTTGAATTGTGGTTTCTATGAATTGCCGTATTCTACGAATTGTTTTGCTATGAATTATCGTGTATCCGGCCCTCTACATAACCTTTAAAGGATCGTACCAAATTTCTGAATCTAAAGACTTGAGATTAAGACACTATCTGCATTACCGGCATTCTTTTACTTTCGGATAAAAACTTTCGCCTTATTTTTAACTGGGTTACAATTGAAGGACGCGACGTTCAACCAACATTTTATGTTCAACCTAGTTTTATATTTTATTAGAGACAACACATTACTCTCATTTGCAGAATATTAAAATAAACTTTTGAGTACGGATTTTTGGTGGTAAATAAAGTCTTGATAGTTACTATTTTCATCGCGTACTAGATACACAGTAGTATTAGAATAAATGCAAACAAGAATGCGAAATGTTATTGAACATCTGGTACGTATAATTTGCCACTCTTAAGTCTCATTTTGCGACCAAAATCCTTGCTCATATATTTTCAATGTCGTCGTTGTATTGGTGTATGGACAACTTTAAGCTGTTATTATTTAATGTGTTCCAAATCTAATTTATTTTATTTCAATTTTAATTAAGAATGGATCTCTTTAAATTGTTATTATTTAATGCAGATTTTCTTTGACAATAAAGATTTATGTGAAGAATAAAAACAAGTGTTATTGCTAAAATTGAAGTGGAAAACATTCTAATCTACCGATGCAGCCTAGTATCAAACATTTTTTATAGACAATAGCGTGACAGTATTTAACGTTAAAATGTAAATTCAAAAAGACGTGAAGTTGTGACATAAAACCGTGCGCCGAAACAAGAAAATTGCAACAAGGTCATTGCAGCATAACAAATTAAGTTAGTAAGCGTAACAATTTTAGCAAAACAGTATAAGTTGTATTTACGCAAAACGGATAAAATAAAAAATAAAAAGAATAATCAACAAACTAGCAGCACTTTCATTGATTCAGAGGTCGGAGTAATCCCTCTATAAAAACAAAAATAGATGACATGGTTCTAAAGATGCAAGATGGATATGATAAGTAAGTTCAATTTTTAAAGGATGAATTTCAAAAAAGATTTACGAATGCCTGTCGCTCTAATCACTTTAAACGGATTACTTTTCAAATTTTCAGCGGAGTATTCCTAGTCAGACGGGAGTACATGCGAAATTCAATAGTTAGACTTTATTGATACGTAATTGTTGGTGTTTTGGGTTTTAAAAAAACACGATTCAGCAAATTACCATAAAACTGTTTTTAGTTTTTAAGTCAAATTTCAATATTAGAAGAAAACTGTTTAATTTATTGCTGTTTATCTATTTTAGAATTAAAGCGTTAAGCTCTGTGTATGCTCCTTGAGCTAAATAGTTTTTTAACGCGGCCACAACTTTCCACGCGTTCCAAGTTTTCGCATAGAGAAGAGTACCGATCCTCGAAATTTTTAATTTTCAGCTATTTTTACTTAATAAATTTTACGTGGTAAATGGAAAATTTATCTTAAAGCGAATTTATTCAAAAGCGAAATTTTGACAGATACGCTAATTCAATATGTCAAATATCTAAACATATTCGTCATTTTCACCAAGCTAATTTTTAAGAATTGGAAGATCTTTCGGTGCGTCATTGCCAGTCGATACCACAGTAGGTACCTAGAGTGATCAAGTTAAAAATGACTAAACCTGGACGAAGTCTGAATAAATCGCCTTAAGAAAGCAGGACAATTATTGTTTCGAAATATGTTATGTATTTCATTTAAAAAAAATTGCTATATACGAGTACATTGGTTTAGTGGACGTGAGGTCACAAAAAATGCACTTGGTGAAATCTCTTCTAGAAAAGTTTTATATCCGTTAAATTGATTCAGATTAGATAGAAAATTAGATTTGCCAAAGAAAAATTTGATTTTTTACTTTCATAACCACTCCAGGCCTTTACTACATTTCTAGGTTCCAGCACCAAATGGAGCACGTTTGTCAATGGCTTACGATTTTTATCGGAAACGTTGTTTTACCAATTTTTTTTTTTTTTTTTTACATAAACAACTAATCTTCAAATGGAAATAGGTGACTCGTTTGTGGATAAATTTTAGTAGAATTTATGTCTGAGATTTGAGATGTTAAGTCGATTCTTTAACTATTTCCTAATATAAAATTTATTAATTCCGGCTCTGGAAAATTCTGGATTAGTCGGATATTTTTGGGTTGAAACTTTAAATCAAAAATGACATTCGATTAATTTATTTGTACATACTTAGCTAATTCAAACTATCTTCTCAGTCTCCAGCATCAAATGAATGCAAACGCACATTTTTTTATGGATTTTAGTGAAATATATTATCTGCAATATTTCCTAAATTCTCTAAAAAGTTCCTTTTATAAAGCCTATTATTTCGTAGCCTATAAAATTTTCGGCCATGCGATATTGATCACCTAAGAATCACCACCACCAGGCCGATTCTATATAAATAGTTCCTAACCTTAAACATATTAAATCACGTCCTAAAGAATTTTTTAGGCCAGTCATCTGAACTGGAGTTCGAATTAAATTTTATTCAAATTAATTTTTTTCTGGTCCCTCCTAAATTTTGCGTTGCCGCTAATAAATTTAAGGATTTGAATGAATATTACCACAGAAGTTTGGAAACCCAGAACACGTTTAGAGAAACGTCAGGACGTCTGGTCACTCTAATCTTACCTAGATCCTACCTAGGCGAGAAGGGGAATGTCAAAATAAAACTAAAATACAATTTCTGCTATCAGCATTTAGCCTTCCCAGACAAGAGATATGCATGGGAGAGCATAAATCCAGACTTCCACCTGGAAAGGGGAAATGCATTTTCTTACAGTATTATTTTTATATAGAGGTTAGACTTCCATGCATCGTTTTTATGCGGTAAGGCTAAATGACTACTAATATGCATAGTTTATCTTGCAGCATAACTTTATATTCAGGAGGTCCTAATATAAATATTTAGCCAAAGCAAATAAAAGTTTTTTTTTTGTTGTTAAAACCAGGTAATCTCTCTCATGTTTGAGTTTAACTGGTGCCCCTACAGAGTACCTTGATGTTTTTATAAGTTGTTAAAAACTCTGAAGTATCTTTTTGTAAGTACCAACAAATCTTCAGATTTTGTAAAAAAAGGTTTGTGAAGTTGAAGTAGACTGAGAATGACAGCAATCATTTTAAATTGGCTTTGGAAAGATGCATCATCAAAAACCCAGCTATCTCCCACAATAATATAATTATTGCAAGCAAAAGCCGATAAGTTAAAATATTTTGTAAAAGTTTTATTAGTATAGCAGTTATTAGAACAGAGGAGTACAAAATGAAATAGCGGAGTACAGGAGCAAGCACTAGGCGAAAGTAGTACAAATACTCCGATCGTACTCATTTCGACAGCACTGGATATCACGCACTAAGAAGACAAGTGAACTACTAAGTGTTGTTGACATAATGCAGTACACTATAGATGGCATTATTGATCAAAGCGTAAACAAAATAATGTTGTACGGATCAGCTGATGTTAAGGATTTCAAATCAAAATTGAAATTATACGAGAAATTCAAAACCAAGCAGTGCAATGAAGTTGTACAGAGGGATGAAGCTAAACAGACAACTCCATAAAACAAACCCCAATGAAATTCGAAGAAAATCAAGATGTTTTAGCTGCGGGAAAAAAGGACGTAATGGTAAAGATTGCACAGCTGGCGTTAAGTGTTTTAAGTGCAACCAATTTGGCCATATATCACCTAATTTGTAAAAACCAGGAGGCTAAGTCGTCTCAAAAATCCAATGAAGCAGAATGAAACTGACTATAAAATTGTTAAGCTTATATAAACGACTTGGTTCACCAAAGCTCCACTTTGATAATACTACCTTCAAAGAAGTCGGAGTTTTATCTTCTATTACCATGACGCTGGGTCATTTCGATGGATTGGAGAGTTACAAGGCCCAACAATTGATATCAAACTATATCAACCAACCAACATCAAACGATGTTCTATACAAATTAAGTTAATTTTAGGCGATGAAGCTCCCTTATACCAAAGCCCACGTAGGCTATAGCTCTAGCTGAAAAGGAAATAGTGGAAAACCAGATTAGTGAGTGGTTAAATAAAGAAATTATTAAGCCAAGTTGCTCTGAATTTGCGAGTCCGATTGTACTCGTAAATAAGAAAGACGGGTCAAAGAGATTGTTTTTGAATTTTAGAAAGATGAATGGAAAGGTGATAATGGATTGTTATCAGCTACCAATTATTGGTGAACAAATTGGCCAACTCTACGATGCTAAAGTATTCACCACGTTAGATTTGAGAAACGGGTTTTTTTATGTTTCATCTTAATTCGGAAAGTACAAAGTTCACATCTTTCGTAACACCAAACGGCTAGCATACATTTTACGAATGCCCTTTGGGTTGTGCACTGCACCGGCTGTTTCTCCCAGATTTATAAATGAAATTTTCCGCGATTTCTTTGCACTGCGCAAGATGCTGGCCTAATTATACAATCAGAAAATGCAATGTCCAACAGTGGTATATTAAAGGAAGTATTGAACGTCTGTAGTGAATGTTGGCTAGTTATTAAATGGGGGAAATACGCCTTTCTAATGAGCACAATAAATTATTTGGGGTACGAAATATCCAATGGTATGACGCCGTTTTTTTGGATTGGCGAGTTATTTTCGGAAGTTTATTGAAAATTATGCCGAAATTGCTCGCAAGTTGAAAGCCAAACGTAACGAGTCGTAACATAGAAATTCATACGAATGCATCAAACTTTGAAAATTTGAATTTGATGAATTATGAAAACCAATTATACCATCCGGTACACTATTATAGTAAAAGAACAAGTAAACCCCAAGAAAATTAGGATAGTTATCATTTTGAAGTGTTAGCTATTGTCAGTGCTTTAAAAAAATTTCTTGTTTATTTATTCGGAATTAGTTTCAAAATAGTACCCGACTCTGCCGCATTTAAGGCTACGGGTCGACGGATAGGCAGTGATTTTGCAAGATTTGAACTACACCATAGAACATAGGAGTGGGTCTCGAATGAGACATTCTGATGCACTCAGTGGATATCCGATAATCGCTTGTATTGAGAACGCATTAACAGAGAGAATCCGGATTACACAAGAGACGGATGAACAATTAAATTAAAAAGTGCTTGGCGAAAGGATCTATTGAAAACTACAGTTTGTATGATTCACAAAATTTATTTGTTTGTATCCAGTAAAGACCTTAACAATAACAGACGTGATCCAGAAACTTGAAGTGCAGAAAACGAACTTCGGTACGGTAGAGGTGCCGCTTTTTACTTCTGGTGATTTAAAAACATATTATTCAAATGAATATTTTCAACATTTTCTAATAACGACGGGAGTAGCAAGGGGGAACGGACAAGTCGAGAAGATATCCTTATCCAATACTGAAGGTTGGCACAAATTTGTTAGCCAATTACAAATGTTTATTAATTCTAGTTGTCCATTTCAATTGTTATTTGGAGTACAAATGCGTGTTAAGAATAACTTCTGCCTGAACGAATTGATCGAAGACGCCGTAGCTGAAAGTTTCGACAAAAAACGCACAAGCCAACGTAATCAAGCTGTAAGCCAAATTGAGCAGGTACAACAGGAGAATGTACGGAATTTTAATGAAGGCCTTATAAAGTCACATTACTGAAGGGCAACGACAGATACAATGTAGTTAAGATTGGCGATTATTCTTGTTCACGGAACACTACATTTACCGCCGATAATATGAAGATGTGGCGAGCTAGCTAGCCTTAAGGATAATATAAAGTAAGCTCCGACGATGATTTAAGTGATGATGATAATGAAAGAATGCGGAATACGGAAATAATGACAAAGACAATCCTCCGCTCACTGACATCAACTGTAATGCAGAACCAAAAAATGATGACAACCAGGTGGACGAAAGAAAAAAATTACGAAGAAGCCAACCTATTCAATAAACATCTAATATAATACTTACGCTCTCCAACTCCTAAAATAATGATTGATTTACTTACCAAGATGTTTCAAGAAGAAATCGCGCTATTTATTAGAATGTTTGTAAGAAGACGCGTAGCCAAGAACTCGGTTTTAGGACTAAATTAGAACGATTTTCATAAGACATTATTTAAGACGAAAACTTATCTGAACGAGTACATCGGGACGATGTTTTACAGGAGGGCCGAACTGAGCTGAAACGAGCTGAATCTGATTTAAATTCCTAATTTTTTGATCATTGTATTGTCTTAAATTATTAACTAATGGTTATACCTAGGTGTCTGTATAACCGGGTCGATTCTGTCATAACTAATGAACTTTTCCTCTTTCGTTATATGTAAAGAGGGTATGTACGGAGGCACCGGCCATCTCCGGAAGACAAGCTTAAGCTTGGCCGTATACTCCAATCCACTCCGCGTGAAAGTTATTTATATAGAATAAACGATTTTGTCAACATTGGTTTTTAAACAACATGGACCATGACAAAGAACAAATCGATAATTTTCTTTCAAATTCCCTTAGCAATACCTGTTCCGATCTAAATAGAAACAATACCATGGTGTCTCCTTGAAATCAACATTTTATTTTTGTTTCTGTTGTTAATGATCTATTCATATAGGTATATAGGAAGGATTCTATTCCGTTTTTTTCCCTCTCGAATTATATTGGAATTTTTGTGAAATAATTAAAGCATCCTATACAACAAGATACGTATACGTAATATGAGGTAGAAATATGGAATATGAATTTTGGAGATGACATTTGTAATATATGACGAATATTTATGTTTCGTTAATTAAATTTTTCTGTTTATGTAGAATGTTCTGTATATAAGACTAGATTTTCTGTAACCACGAGTATGTATATCACAAAAGGTGAACATCATTTAGGTGTTATAAAGTTATAATAAAATGATGTTTGTGCGATGAAGTAACACTAATATTTTAAAAAATGTTCATGTCATCGATTTTTTTTTTTTTTGGAAATAAATTTTGATTGATTTCATTCAATATCACATAAATTATTATTATTGAATTTGATTAATTTTCTATGTAATCGATCAATGTTGTTTGACATCAGAAGGATAATTATATTTTATTATATTGACGATTCATTTGATAAAAAAAATGTAATGAAGGAACATTCAATTTATTAGTTTTATTAATAATCGCAATAAGTAGTACCATTTTTTAGAATCAATCACGCTACATTAGGGGTGCGATTTTGTATTTTTTTTTGCCTTTTTGTTTATGTGATATTCTACCAAATTATTACGGCACTAACAAAATAGAGACTTCAAATTAAGTTCTTGGTATCCAAAAATGGCGATTGGCTAGCAATAACTAAAAGAGGCGAGTTATTAGAGTTTTTAAAGCCAATTACGCTTATGTGGCACTAAAAAAAATATCTTTGAGAATTTCTGGTTTTCGCCCCCTTATTTGGTGTACAGCTTTTGGATTGGTCTCATTAAATATGTTTTCATCGTCAACTGTTACAAACGGTATTGGACGTTTGTGCCTGGTTTTCATCTAGCAAAAATAAAGTTACATTAACTAGATCTTTTTCTAATGCCGAATTCTGAAATATTTTACTGTCACTGTTTTTCCATAGCTATGCATCGATAGCAATAAACTAGCATCTATCGCTTACTAATGCCGTTCGGCTAACTGAACATATCTTTTTATAATTGAAAATAAGCAATCCATTGGGCGCATATTTGGGTCTTCATAACTAAAAAATTCCCCTTTTCAACGGTGGCAACACGAATTCACTCAAACGGAGTGTACGGGGTTTGGATCTTTCTATAAATGAAGAATGGGCAACCTAAAATACTGTTAAGTTAATCACCTAAATTACTCACAAAAGCATCTTATCGAAAACTATTCATCAAAGGCAATCCCAAGAAGTCGAAAGCGGTTTGTTTATTTTATTTCATGCCGTGATTCCGTCATTTTTGAGATTTGAATAACCAAGCCTATGAGATCAGGAGGGAAATCTCAAAAATTTGCCTACAGGCTCAAGAATTTCCTAACATGAGAACAGTTCTGGATTGTACAGAAATACGGTCAGTGATATTTCGCTGTTTGACGTATATAAGCTGTACATATTCCAATTATAACAAATTCATCAGACAATTTGTTTCGTCACCTGTTATGACACGTTTCAGTAGTTTTGCATCGTTGTAGGCTAGATTTAGCAACGGAAAACAGACCATATTAGGTTGTAGCATTTCAATAAAACCTACTATTGTACAAAGCAGTCAACTTTTATCCCAATTTGGTGTTTAGTTTTTGTAGAACGTAAATAAGTTATTTAAGAAATACTGCCAAAAGCTTTTGTTTAGGAAATAGTCTGTTTGCTTGCCACACAAAAACGATTTCATAAGAGGGACAACTTCTGGTAGGTAGTCATGGCTAATCATCATCTCATAAAATTCTATGCATTCGTTAGAAGCACTGTTCACCTTCAAACCAATATTTCAACCTATGAACGGTCTGTCTCCAGTAGTTTAGCTAGCTCACCATGTGGTGCAACAACAATAAAATGTTACTGAAAATTGTTTTAATTTTAAATTTTTATAACATTTAATATTGAAATAACCTTAAACTTATACCATACATTTCAATAACATATACACAATACACAGCCGCTGAAAAATGCAATCTACATTTTGGTTAATGCCGCAATAATCTTTTCAAACCAAATTTTACGAGTGTATCTTGTTGTTTTTCCGTATCATTGTCATCACGCGTACAAATTTTGTTAGTAACATGCAGATTGAAGCGTCTCTGTCGGGACCCATTGAAATATAAAAATAATTAAAAAAACTTCACATTAAGTGTGACGTTATTTAAATTAAATTTAAATATGTAAAATTAGTAGGACATATTTTTGCTAGTTCACACTATACTACACGATAAAACTATTGAATTTTATACTATTACAGCCACAATTTCAAATAAGCTTTTTACCACTTTTAATTGGAGCTTTTGTTAATAAATCATTATTTGAATTATGTTTGTACAGCCAAAAGTAAAATTTTGCAATAAAAACACACAACAAAACAAGGGGGGGGAAGGAGGGGCTAGTATATACTTGGATATCGCACTGTGAGATATTTTCCCATTCCTCCAGAAGCGCGTTTCGGAGTTGTTCCATCGTTTTCGGAGCTGAAATATGTGACCGAATTCTTCTACCAAGAATGTCCCACACATGTTCTATAGGATTCAAATCGGGACTCCTTGCCGGCCATGTCATCGTCGAAATAATTACCTCTGCCAAGAATTCATTCACGACTCTGCCAATAGTGTATATAGGGAACAACATATTCTTCCAATATTTATTTATAGATCCGGTTGGAATCAAGTAAAGCTCGATGTATGCTTCCATCGATATTCGCGCTCATACTATAACAGATCCGCTTCGAACCCTTTCGCCCCATACTCGTTCTCACTCATCTGGAGACCGCAAACAAAATCTCGTTTAAACGGGTGAATAAGAGTTGGCTCCAATCAGGCTCAATCCAATTTTAATGTTCCCTGGCAAATTGTAGCCGAGCAAACCTGCATTGGTGCAGAAGTTCTGGACCTGTAGTTGGCCTTCGTGCATGAAGATCTGCTTCTCCCAAATTTTGCCGTATTGTTCTTTACCTTATATTTATATTACGTACACGTAACAATTTATTGCCGGTCTTAACAGCGGTTGCATGGCGATTTCTAAGAGCTGATGAAACTATAAAATGGTCATCTCGAAAGCTTGTTACTATTTGTCTGTCCATACCTGGTCACCTGGTATACAACGCTGTCTCGAAAAATCGCGACGAACACTTTGTACGGTTCTACGGGAAATCCGGAACTTCACTACATTAGGAATGTAGCGTTGGGTTGTGTGAGACTTTTAATAATGCCACGATTGCTGGTACACTTTCTGACTTTATCAACATAATAAAAATTTACCATACTAACGCAAAATGTAAACTAGACAATAAAACGATTGAATATCGCAAAAACAATTTCACAAATTTTCGATTTTGCCGATGCTTTCAAATTTTCCAAGGCATCCTACATTTTCTAAGATTGTTTTAAATGTTCAAAAAATATTCGCGTCAAATTTAATTTTAAGCCGTGTTGTGGGATAAATAATAAACCTCAGCCACATGATTAGACAAAGTTTGTATAGTAAAATTTTATGAGATTGTTTTAAATGATCCAGAATTTGGCTTTTGTTTCATGTTTACAGATAGTCCGGTTCAAGCCGTGTTCACATTTGAAAATTGAGTCATAAAACATGTTGTGGGATAAGTAAAATATCAAAGCCACATGATTAGACAAAGTATGCTACGGTAATATTTCCTAAGATTGTTTTGAATGGCCTTGAATTTGGTTTTGCGGTTCCAAAGATATTCGCATCAAGAAATTTTTTTTTTTTAGGATGGCCCGTTTTCTGTGCCGGTCAGTTTACTTACGATAATACACAACCGTAATGGCTTCCTATGACACATGAAGAACAAAGTTCGATTGTTTTCGATTCGATTGAACTTCAAAAAACAATTATAATTGGCCGGCTATGATGCGTATGAAGTTTATCTTAAATTAATATTAGATTTTACAACCACAACAAAGTTGGCGAATTTATTATATGTAGAAAGAAAAAATTCAGTCAAATCAACTATTTGAACCTAATGCTAAATTATAAAAAAATCCAAATACATATAGAAAATTTATCAAGATTTAAACTATTTGGGATTTCACAAAGCTAATCCCCTTAAACTTAATAACGGATCAAAGCGTTAACATGTTAATCGACAATGTTTGACAATTTAAAAATTTAATCTTATCCAAGTCTAAGAAAATCTACATCTCAAAACTTTCTTCTATCGGCAAACATCCCACTATGATATACTGATAGGCCTATTAACATATTTTAATCATGCATAACCGGTAAAATTTAATATTCGGTTTACCTATTGAAATATCGACTATTCGAAACCTTGAAAAATTAGATTTTAAGCACGTTTAGGAAAATTGATATCTTAGAACTTTTTTCTAAGCAGATTTCGCAAACATCTCACTATGAATTCCCGATAGGCCTTTGTGTGTAGTATAATCATGCTCATCCGCTTAAATTTTATATTGGGTTTACCTATTGAAATAACGATTATTCGAAAACTAGAAAAATTGGATTTTTAGCATGGATAAGAAAATCGACATCTCACAAGTTTCTTCTATCGGCTAACATCTCACTATAATAGAAAAATACTATAATACTAACGGTGTCAAACTGATGTTTTTATAGGATAGGTCGGTACGCTGCGGAAGTTACATGAAGTTTCTCATATAAAAATGACACCGCTGAATTTCTCTTTGCGATAAGCAGTTTAGCTGGTGAAATGGGGGTCTTCGTATTAGAATACAAATGTCTCTATGTTATCTCTACACATTTTTCACTTCACTCTTATCTTCCCGGACGATAAAGTACTTTTCTTACCAGACGCTTCAAAATTTTTAATTACCATAAATGCGAAGCTGAGACTCTTTCATACCGGTGCCGTTGGCTTTGAACATTCGGTTGCTATTAAATATTTTATTTAGGTTTATTTCACCTGAATTTGTAACGTAAATATGGGCTAGTACCTAATATATACAACAATTATGTCAAAAATGTGATTTGTAGGTTATGTTGGCGAAGCACTTCGCTTTGTACTATACTTTAAAATGTTGCAGTTGAGTGTGGAACGCACTGCCCTGGCTTTATAGATAACTTCATTGGAATATATTTTGATTTTTTTTAAATTATCACTTAAAAATAAATTATTTTTCAACAAATTGAATTTATTTCTATAAAATTAAAAGTTTTCAATCAAATGAAACTAATTTGCATAATTCAAAAATAAAATAAAGAAATTTTAATTCTGAAGTTCAAAGCCGAGGCGAGGCGCCCGGCATGAAAAGTACTTAAATGTGAAGGTAAATTTTAACGTTTCATCATTTGAGTTTTTTGTTTTTCAACCGCATATTGCATTTAATTTTAGTTTTGTTTTTAAATTCCAAATTGAAGTTGCATCTAAAATAAAAATGCATTTTAAACTTTAATTACGGCCCTGATATATTTTAGTCTTGATTTTCGATGCTTGACATTTGTTTATTTCCTCTCTATAGTATTTATACCTCTATGAATATTTTCTTAGGAATAAACCTAGCAAAAAAATGAACCTTAAGTGGTATAATTACTTGCAGTGGTTTTTGCACAATATATGTCAATTTAAAAATATCACCTGTTGTATGTGTTTTCTTAGCCACTAGGAAAAACATATGTATAGTATACAAAAAAGACAGGAATAAGAGATATTCATAAGATCCAATTTACCAAGTTTTCGAATAATAGATTTTTCAATAGGTAAACCCAATATGAAATTTAAGCGGATGAGCATGATTATACTACACAGATAGGCCTATCGAAAAATCATAGTGAGATGTTTGCCAATAGAACAAAGTTTTGAGATATCGATTTTCTTTTAAATGCTTAAAATCCAATTTTTCAAGTTTTCGATTTTTTTTTTTTTATAAATATATCTTTACACATTTTTTATACAGGCAAATATTATTAATTAAGATTTATTAATTTTATTCGTAAAGTGCAAGAGCAATGATCAGACGTTAAAGCAATGTAGTCAAAACAAGCAAAACAGAGAAAAAAACTAGTTTATTGATGAGAATTGTTGTAACAATCAGTAAATTTCTTAATTAGAAGTTTTTTTAGGTAAGATTTCAGAAGTAAGATTAGAAATTCTATCATCTCCTTGTGTATTAATTAACTCGTTAAACAACCTGAGACCTTTATAAAAATTAAAAAAATACTATTTTGAGTGGTTTCGTAGATGTATAGCTAGGTAGACGGTAATGAGAAGAATTACGAGGTAATTTGTCCGTTACAGACATCTTTGTAAAAAAACTCAATATTATTTTTCATTAGACCATGTCTGATTTTATATATTGTTATGATATACTGATATTCCACTAGTGATGACAAAGGAAGTACATTTTCATTGTAGAGCAAAATATATTTAGTTAGTAGAGGCTAGTTTGTTAAAAGGGTTTTGGGGATAAATCGAATAATACACCTATATTAGGAGCTAAGTTGAGAATTAACTTCCAATCCAAGATAACGGGCACAATCCACACGCTTTATTGATCCGCGGCTGCATTCTATTTCGTTAAATATATGTTGTGGTTTGTGTTTTAAGTAAAAAATGATAAAGTTAGATTTACTAACGTTCAATACAAACTGGTTACCCATGATATGGAAATTTCAAACTAATCAACTTCTTCATCAATATAAATCAATAGATTAACAAAATCAAATGCTTTCTTAAGATCAAGAAATAGACAAGAAATAGCATTTTTGTTCTCAAGAGATTTATATACAAGGTTTATGAGATTTAAAGCTGCAGAAGCGGTACTAGAGTTAGTAATAAATCCATAAATCATGTTAATTAGTTCGGTAAAATTCAAGTGGTCAACTATTGCCAGATGAATTATTCGTTCGAATATTTTGGAAAGAATAGGTAAAATAGAAATTGGATGATAATTATTAACTAAGTTGCGTTTGCCTGATTTGAGGATAGTCGTAACACGAGCAATTTTTAGATACGCAGGAAAATTACAATACTTCAATACTTACAATACTGTTACAATACTGTCCTTAAGGCATGTATTAATGTAGTCAGTGTTTAACGGGGTAACAATGTTAGTCAAATTTTTCACTAGAGTTTAATCACATCCGGGAGAGGATTTTGATTTTAGCGAATTTACTACGTAAGTGATGTCTTCATTAGTAATAGGACCCACCGTTAATAGACTCCTTTTAATTACCCCTGTGTTGCTTACATGAGAATATGAGCTTATAGAGCTTGAAATGTGTAATGCAATTGTACCAAAAAAGTTGTTAAACTCATTTGCAACGCGTAGTTGATCCGAAACTACTGTGCCGTTTAGCACCAGTTAAATAGTAGAATTTTGTTTGTTTCTCTTCTGAGCTGATTTACCAAACTCCACATCTGTTTAGGGTTAGTTATATCTTTCTTTAATCTATCAGTATAATACTTTTTCTTAGCTTTGTTAATTTGTTTCTTTAGTTCCAAGTTTAGACTCTTAAAGCTTTCTAAAAAACATGAATTTAACGGATACTTCTTATGCAGTTTATAGTATTTGTCACGAAGACACGCTAGTCTCGAAAGTGGCGGGTTGAACCATCGTTTTTTATAGGATGATATTTTCACATTAATGGTAATAATTTTAGTATTTTCTTTAACTGCAGAGATGTTGATATGTGTGTGATTGATATGTGATTGTGATTATGTATTTAAGACAGAAGCCAGCACACTACATACTTAACGGAAGTTCTAGTTTGGGTTAGATAGTTAGATGTTTTTGTCAAAAAGGAATTTTATAAACAAGTGACGATGGTCGCTGCAACTAGCTCACCGTAACACATATACTGTTTCTTTAATGTCATATATTATATGATCTATAATCGTTTTAGAATACGGAGTGATCTTAGTTGCAAATAATTCATTTAAAGCTTTTATAATAAAAAGTGGATTTATAATTGCATAGTTGAGTATTACGATTATGAATATGTTCGGTTAATAAATTTATGTTGAGGTCACCAAAAAGATTTGGTTTTTATTTGAAGACATCAGATTATCGAGATATGATAAGAAATTATTCTGAGAAGTGTGAGGTGGTTTGTAGACACCATTATACGTTCCAAATTTTACAGTAAATTCTAATGCACTCATTTTTTTGCGATGAAAAAATATTGAGATGCCTCCACCAATTTGAGATTCGCGAGTATTATGATGTCCTATATAATTATCTAAGTTAAAGAAATTGATCTCTGATTCATATAGAAAGGTCTCAGTTAACACAACGACTTTTATTTTAAAAGTAGACAATAATATTTCTAATTCAGTTAACTTGTTGTACAATCTATTAATATTTATATAAACTATGTTTAAGAGCTCAATATTATTCGTGATTATTGAAGATTTTCGAGGTTATTCCGGACGTGATTATTTGAGATTATTAAAACTTGTATAGGGACATTGAGCGTAGATTTGTTTGATATTACAAATTCAGATAATTCAATTCGTGATATCTGCAGATAACTCGATATGTATGATAGAAAAGATATTCAAGGCCAATTAGAATGGATCTTGCTATTTCTTAAACTGATTTTGATAAAATTCAAACTGATGGAAGCAGCATTCTATAAGTTCTGGAATATGACCATTTTAGGATGGAACAACTGCTTGTTTACCGATACCGATTTGGATGAAATTCAACATAAATTCTTAATGGAAATAGGATGAAAGAATGGCCCTGGTTATTTCTTAATGAAATTAAAATTCCATCGTACTGGAAATGGGATTCTAAAATAATTTTAATATAAAGGTTTAGAATATGGCCAATTAGAATGGAACCATGATATTTCGAAACCATTTGTGGAGAAATTCGACATGGACGTTTTTTTAGAAATGGGATTCTAAAATGATTGTTTTGATAAAGTTTGCAATTTGGCTTGTTCTTTGCAGATGTCTATTCGGATGATATTTTATAATCGATGCGTCTTTCCAGCTGCTTTGATTTTACGGTTAACATAGCGCCCATGTCTAATGGAACCGCTCTATTTCATTTAATTTAAACTAATTCAAACTTATCAATTTCGGCAAAGCAACACCATTTTACTTTGTTCAATGGGTTTGGCATGACCATTCACTATAGTCTAAATATGAAATCTTCAACAAATTTACCGTTTATGAATAATGATGTATTTTAAAGCGTCATTATTTAAAGCCAATAATTTTTAAGTGGCGAAATATCAATTCATCCTCAATATGAACCAAGTCCGCGACATCAAATTTCTTTAAAATGAATAACTTTTGCTCGGGTTTAATTCAGTTTTCAAAAGTTTGTCGTCTTGAATCAAATTCGCGCGGCACAAATTCATGTCTATCGGCGAAGTTTAAATAAGGCCAAGATAGGCCAACAATTTCAAATTCTTAACTAGATATATGCGTTCGATTAGAAACTTTAAGTTTCACTTCTTTTGTGGATCCCGAGACTCACATCACTCTGTTTTTTAATTGAAACAAACTTCTTTTGTTTTCTAAGTTTGAAAAACCCCAAAGTGCAGTTACAATGTCTTTATAATTCATATAAACATTTTTTTAGATAGCGGGATAGTACTTAGTAACCTTTGCCAAAGGTATCTTTAGTTTTATTACTGTACCACAGTTGTGTAAAGCTTTTTTTTACTGGAAAATGCGAAAACAAAATATATAAGCAGACAATTTTCACAACTTTGTGAATTTGTTTGGCTTTTTTACAATTTTTGAAACTGGTCTCATCTGAGTGATATTTATTGATGTAGTGACCATACACGATTTGTAGTAAGCTTTTATTTCAATTTGACTAGAGTGCTGTTATTATGGTAATTTGATAAATTTTGCAAGTTCAAATTCAAACATTTATGATATTACAAAATACAAAAGTAATCCTGTAAATTGTTATGTTTATTTAGCAGGCAATTCTCCATCGCTACGATTATATTAAAATCATCTTTTGTCATAAATTACCTCTTGTTGACATGCCAACTCTCTCTCTCTCTCTATCTCTCTCTCTATGCACACTAATAAAAAATGTTTCTCATGCAATGTAATTTACATTACATTTAGGTCCAGTGGAAGGCTGTATTACAAAATAATACAAAGCTTGCATTAAAAAGGATTTAATACAATTGGCATTAATTTGTAGTACAGCAATTACATTAAATTTTAGGGCAACATTCCATTAGAATGTAAAGCAAGTTGCAGAAGAACCGTCAACCAACTGCATTAAAATTTATCAAAGACTGCATTAATCAAATATTTTAGAAGTATTAAATTGTTGTGTAAGTGTAGCCCTTTTTTTCTGGGGTTTGGTCATTTGGTCTTTGTTATTGGAGCCTAGAGGGTCGAAATCTTTAAAAAAATTCATCATTTAGTCGAATTTGTCATTTAGTCGGTTTGATTTAGTGAATTTTATATCAGTAAAGTAAAATACGTGCAATAATTTATTATTCATATGTACGTTTAGGTCCACTTATTTTAGCCAATTTTATGTTGCTATAATTTTTCAATTTGGGCAGGTTGCTTTAAAATGAATGTTTAATAGTTTTATTAAAAATATTTTTTAATGCAAATACTGCTTTAGAAATCTTCATAATTGCGTTAAAATTTATTTTGTATTACATGAGTCGTTGGTTTTTTAAGTGTGTTTGACTAGATTAATAAAAACAATTACCAAGCTTTCTTTATGTGTAAATCCATATGTAGATACTTGGTAAATAGGACATAAATCAAAACGAATTATTTAATAGATCCAGAAATTTTATCAAAAGTGTTAGCATTTTAGAAAAAAAAACACAAACACAGAACTTCTTTACATTATAATAAAGTAAATACCGACTATGTTTGTTTGTTTGTTTTTTTTTTAATTTAATTTGAATAACATAATTTTGGTTTGATTGATCCATTTCTGATTGAATGATTTCTGATGAAAAATACGTTTAGATTTTTCATTTTTGTTTAGATGAGAGAGATATATGTAGATTTAAATAAATCAATCAAAATAAAAATTATTTACAAAAGGGTGGATTTATGTTCAGTTTAATATTTATACTCGCGTAGTACATGAATAAATCCACCAATATATTTTTGTATTTGGATAAATAAATCATTAGATATTGAAAATTGGAATAGAGAGAACATGGGGAAACTCTCATACTATGATAGAACAAAGTACCTTGATCCCAATTAGGTTTTTGTTGGTACACATCTCGAAGGATTTGATTTATTCTTCAGCATGTAAAGGATTGTTTTTTATATTTAAGCGTAATATTGCAGGACCACTTAGGTTGAGACGATGTGATGGAAGGCTCTGGTACTAGAATTTTAATATTGGGGTACCATTGTTAACACATACAAACTCCAGTGGTGACCCTTCGAGACTAATTACTGGTGACAGTGTGATATACACAAGTTGTGGTATATGAATCGTGGTGACAACTAAATGTTGAAATGGAAATACTTCACCACTTGTAATTTCCCAAAAAATTTGTTGATTGAAAACATTTCAAACAATTCAAACATACAAAAGAAAAAATACAAAATACAGTAAATGGACAATTCAGTGGATCAGAAAATTTATTTTGCAAATATGTATCTCAAAAACATACATCACTGCGAAACCCACTTTTTCGAATTCAGGGTTGAGGTCCACAGATACATCTCCAAAAAAAAGATCAGAGTATTTGTATTAAATTTTACTCTAAGAATGTAATAAAGTGCGGCAAATTTGAAGAAATGTTAAATTTGGCTTTTGGAGAGCCTCTTATGAGTTTCCAGGAACTATAGGGTTTACGAGTGATATAAGCGTTTCGAAGCAGGTAATAAAGAAGTTGAAGATGGCGAAAGCGGAAAAGTGATAGAAATGATTATGGACGACTGCCGTATCACAGTCAGAGATCACTATTATATCAGAGATCACTATTATATTATAGTAGTCAAGGAACTTCTTTAACCAACAAAAAAACCAACTTCTAAAAATCTAGAAGATGAGTGACCCAAGACAGGCGTGTTCGGTCCCTATATGTACCAGGTGTGTATGTTTGAAACTGGAATTTACCAACAAATGGCGCCACCAAAAAATATAACAACTTCCAAAAATCTATAAGTAACTACGCAAGGTGTGTTGTGTCCATACACCTAAATTCAGGGACAATTAAAATTAAAATGTAAAGGGTATCCCAAAATTAACGTAAGATTTGAATATGCCGCCATTCATGAGAATTTAAGGTTAGTAAAAATGGAACGTTACACGATACAACAACGTGTTTTCATTATTGAACAATATCTCAAATCGGTTGAACAATATCTCATATGTTAAATCAATATTAATCACCAAAATTGCCGTGTTTGGGGTTCGGACAACCTTCATGTGATTGTCGAAAAACAAATCCATCCACAACGTATCACTGTTTGGTGCGGATTTTGGGCTGGAGGTATCATTGCACCATACTTTTGTGAAAATGAGGCTGGTCCAGTAGTGACTGTTACTGGTGCACGATATTGCGACATGATAACACAGTTCTTTCTGCCGAAGTTGTATGATATTGATGTGGCCAATGTGGTTTCAACAAGACTGTTCCATAAGCCATACAGACAAGAGACATTTTCTGGTCGTGTACTCTCTCGTTTCGGTGATCATAATTGGCCCCCTAGATCGTGTGATTTAACACCATTAAATTTTTTTTATGGTGTTATTTGAAGTCAAAGGTCTATGTCAACAAGTCCACAACCACCTGAAAATTACAGGAGGAAATTAAACGCTGCATCAACGAAATTCAGCCACATTTATGCATAATGGTCATTGAAAATTTCGACTAAAGAGTGCGTATATGCCAGCAAAGCCGTGGAGGCCATTTGCCCGATATGTTACTCCATAAATAACCTTATTCTATTATTTACAATGCAGCAAGCTGGGGAAAACAAATCTTATAAAAAAAAAAACAAAAAAATCAATTGAAATACGTGGTTCAACAAATTAGAATAAAAAAATAATCTATAGCATATAAAAAGACATTGTATTTTGTAATTCTACATTTCGGTGTTTATTAATAAAATAAGTGAATTTACAAACGGTGTTTAAGCTGCGGTTGGTTTCCTGGTCGTTCAACATTTCAACATCTTACAAAATACAATTTTTGTTATCAACATATGTAAAATTATCATTTACAAAACAATCGGTACTACAACACCAAATCAAGGGATCTGTTCCGGACAGAAAATGACAACAATTTCATCAAGATTATACAAACGAAGTAACGAAGTATAAATAAGTATAAATAATCAACAAGTTGTAACCAACAGAAAAGGCAGCCGGATTATATATCCAACCGTATTCGACGTGTACGCAACGCAGTATTCCGTGCAGGATTATTTATCAGTGACTTTGTGAATCTAAATAAAGAAGTTAACTTGTGTATTTGTCCGATTCTCCATCATGAGTTCACTGACTCAAACCGGAGATAACCCTTTCAACCGCTCGTCAGTTATGACACACACTCCCCTACGATTGCAATCAAATTGTCCACTTTGTGATGATCCGGACAATAACAACATTGTCCGCTGTGATAATTGCAAATCGTTGTTTCTTCTGAAATGCGTGGGAGGAAGTTCAGTGATAATGAGCTACAGGAATTGGCAATGTCGAAAACGTAAACAACCGATCATTGATAAAACTAACGAAGTGCAAACATCTGGTTTAATCCAAATCGGTGCAACAACAGCAGTTGCGAATGATGTCAACGAAGAAACATCGCAACCAAATAAAAAGGACGGTTTATCGAACGCGAACGTTTCCTCTGGTGGAACTGATGGTGATTCGAAATGAAATGAAATCGTAAAGGAATCGGATGCAAAATCAATTGTTGATGAAACGAAATCAGTAATAAGCGGTCGTCGATCACATATTTCAACGAAATCATCAATTAAAAGGTAAAAAAAAGCAACACCTCTTGCCAAACTAGAAGAGTTACGAAAAATGCAAGAGATATACATTTCGGAGAGGTAAAAAATCATTGAAGAATTCGATGAAGAGTCGCCGGACACCGACGAAGACACATTGAGTAATTTGAACTTCGACGCAAATGTGACAAAGTGGGTCAACGAAAATCAAAAACAACACTCAAGCAACAACTGCAAAAACCAATTATGAATACTGATGTTAAATTTAGGGCAGAAGATGTGAAAACGGGAGAACGAGAAAATGTAAGATCTAGCCAACAACCGCGTGGTATCAGCACGGAACGGCATACAAATCGGCCGGACCGAACATTTACAACTACAACAGTCAAACTCCCTTGGTTGTCAGCAACAAATCAAAATGACTTTCTACGAAGCACAACGAACGTGAACTATTCAGATGACTAAGGCGAAAACGACGTTTCCATGAAACAAATTGCATATCGTCAAGTGATCTCAAAAGATTTGCTCATTTTCTCGGGTAACCCGGGAGATTGGCCCATGTTTATCACGTCATACGTCGAATCGACAAGATTGGGGCGATTTACAAATAAAGAAAATCGTGATCGACTATTAAGATGTTTGAAAGGAAAAGCATCGGAAGCGGTAAAATCCAAACTTTTGTTTCCGGAAATGGTTCCCTACGTGTTGAACACATTACGAGTTTTGTACGGTAATCCCGAAGTGATCGTCGAAACTATTATCGAACAAGCTCGTACCGAAAAACCAATACATCCGGAAAACCTTGAACGTGTAGTCGAATTCGCAATGACCGTGCAGCATTTATGCATAATGATCGAAGTCTGTGGTCTAACTTCTCAAAGAATTGGTCGGAAAATTACCTGCGGTTTGGAGAATGGAATACTTGCATGATTTGGCCGAGCGAGCCGGTAGTGTGATTATGATGAAACCGGCAACATCGCATGCTTCAAAATCGAAATACTCCGCTGGTCAAGTACGGCAACATGCAGCACATTCCGTCATGACCACCGAAAAATCCAAAAACTGTTGTATTGTTTGTAAAGACAACGAACACGAAATAAAAAATTGTAAAAAGTTCAAGAGTATGCAACCAGCAGATCGTTGGTCATTTGTTAACAAACATAAACTTTGCAAAAGATGTTTACATAATCATCGTAACAAATGTGCTTTCGATAAAGTTTTTAATGTGAACGGTTGTCCGCGCAAACACAACTATCTCTTACACAACCCAAATCTTTATTCCGATGAACCGATAAACAATACACCATCGTCATCGAATACAACATCTTCGCCAAAAACACAATCAATATCAATGCCGATTGAATCACAAGATGAAAGTTCATCGAATAAAATGGACATATACTCAAATCATGTGCCTTCCACTTCGAAAATACACGCAACACATTACGGTGCAACGCAAATACTCTCGCGAGTGGTCCCAGTGGTTCTGTTCGGCAAAAAGCTTAGTGTCAAAACTTACGCTTTCCTCGACGAAGGTTCACACGTAACAATGATCGACGAAAATTTGGCCAAATAACTGGTATTGAAAGGCCCCACCGTAGATCTCGAATTACAATGGACCGGCGGAAACACACGAACCGAAATAAACAGCTTGCGTACTTCTTTTAAAATGTCTGGTATCGGTAATCCGAAACAATATCAAATGGATGACGTATACACCGTGAAATCATTGGAGCTTCCAAGACAGTCGACCCCTATCGACATCACAAAATACGAACATCTACGCGATTTACCAATAAAGGAGTACACAAACGCAAAACCACAGATCCTCATTGGTGCGGATCACGTACAATTAACCAGCACACTTCCTTTACGCGAAGGGCATCGGGGGAGCCCGTTGCAGCAAAAACCAGATTCGGATGGGCAATTTACGGGCCCTATTGCTCAAGCGGGTATAATTCACCACCGTTTCTCGGATTTCATCGCATAGCTCTGCGATCACCAAATGATGAATTTCACGATATTGTCAAAGACTTTTTCTCCATCGAAAACTTCGATGTAGCTTGTCCAACAAAGTTACCCGAATCGAAAGAAGATGAAAGAGCACAAACCATCATGGAAAACACAACATGGAAAATCGATAATCAATATGAAACAGGACTTCTCTGGCGATACGAGAATGTCAAATTACCAGATAGCATGCCCATGGCAAATCGTCATTGTGCAAATTTAAAAAACAAAATGATTCGTGAACCTGATACTGCCGTTATTCTGAACAACGAAATTTCAAAGTACGTTCAAAGTGGGTACGCGCACAAATTGTCACAAACGGAAATCGATGACACAAATGATAGAACCTGGTATTTACCAGTTTTCTTCGTCAAAAATCCGAAAAAACCGGAAAAAACAAGAATCATTTGGGATGCTGCAGCGAAGGTCAACAAAACATCACTCAACTCTGTTCTCTGGCCTGGTCCAGATTTACTCTTCCCGCTCCCCGATATTCTTATTCGTTTTCGAGAGTATCCAATCGCAATATCGGGTGACATTCGTGAATTGTTTCATCAGGTAAAGATAAGAAAACCAGATCAAAACTCCCAACGATTTCTTTGGCCAAGTTTAACCGACAAACCTGATATATACGTATTAACGGTTATGGCATTTGGCGCATGTTGTTCTCCGAGCTCAGCCCAGTTCGTCAAGAACAAAAACGTAATGATATTCCAAGAGGAATGCCAAGAAGCTGTTAACGAGATCGTCAAAAATCACTACGTGTACGACTGGTTGTCTGGTTTTAGTATAGAAGAAGAAGCAGTCAAGATCATCAAAGATGTCGTTCGTATTCATGCAATGCGTGGATTTCTCATTCACAAATTTATCTCCAACTCGCAAAATATTCTTCAACAAATTAATGGATCCGCTGAACATCAACCAAGAAATCTAAATTTAGGTGGCGAATGTGAAGCTCGCGTCCTCGGTATGTGGTGGTCTACAATAGGCGACGCATTTTTCTACTCATTGAATGTTAAACGTGCCGGTGAAAACATCATCAATGGCGAACGAGCACCCACCAAACGAGAAGTCTTGAGAGTTTTAATGATGATATATGACCCGCTCGGGTTGATCGGATTTTATATCGTCTACATGAAAATCGTCCTCCAGAAAATCTGGAAATGCGATATTGGATGGGATGACCAAATCATTTCTGAACACTATGATATGTGGCTCCGGTGGACCAAATATCTTCCCCTCTTGGAGAATATCCGCATACCACGATGTCACTTTTCTGAAACACCAATCTCAGTGCAACTGCATGTAATGGTGGACGCAAGCGAAAATGCGTTCGCAGCCGTTGCATTCTTCCGAGTCCACAATTTGAATGGTATCCGGTGTTGTCTCCGGTACGTCCAATGTCAATTCCCAGACTAGAATTGCAAGCCGCAGTATTGGGAACTCGATTAAGCAAATGGATTCTTGACTCACACACCGTCAAATCGAGAAAAGTTATTTACTGGTCCGATGCACGAAACGTTTTATGTTGGATCCGATCAGAAAATCGAAGATATCGCCAATTTGTGACTTTTCGGGTATCCGAAATTTTAGAAACCACAAATGCCAATCAATGGTTTTGGGTCCCAACAAACCTCAACATCGCGGACGAAGCAACAAAGTGGAAGGGGAATCCTGAAATTTCAATCAACAGTCGGTGGTTTGAAGGACCGCTCTTTCTTCTTGAACCCGAAGAAAAGTGGCCAGTTGAAGAAAATCATCCACCACCCCAGGAATTGGAAGATATTATGCCAATTATGCTTCACGTTCCGACGAAAACGTCAACAATCGCTCCAATATCAACGCGATTTTCGAAATGGATGCGTCTAATGTCTAGTACCAACACAAGCGTATGCAATGCGATTTTGTGATATTGCACGTCATAAAATATCACCGCACAATAAAGATACGATCGAACCAACTGAAATTGCGAACGCCGAAAACGAAATATATCGATATGCGCAACAGGCTATCTACGCTCGTGAAATCGACCAACTAAAACAAGATCCCAATAACCAGAACACCTTCGTTCGCATTAAGTGGAGATTTAATCCTCCAGCAGCGCCACACATGGGCGGTTGTTGGGAACGCCTCGTTAAATCCGTCAAAAGGAGCAACAGACATGCTATGCCAGAACGTTATCCGAATGATGAGATATTGAGATGCTTCTTGATCGAAGCTGAGAGTTCCATGAATTCACTCCCCCTCACCTATGTACCATTGGACAACGAATCAGCCGAATCAATTACGCCAAACCATTTGTTATTGGGCTCCTCTGGAGGAGCAAAACCATTTGGTCCATGTACAGATAACGTATTAATCCTGAAAAGCAGTTGGAAAATTTCGCAACGGATGGCAGACATTTTCTGGCACCGATGGATACGAGAATATCTACCAGACTTATCAAGACGAACAAAGTGGTACAAACGAGTAAAACCTATCGCTAAGAATGATCTCGTCTTGATAATTAACGAAAATCACCGTAATGAATGGCAGAGAGCCATTGTTATTGAAACATACCCAGCAAAAGATGGCCAGGTACGACAATGTCTATTAAAAACAGCGAACGGAACACTTAAACGACCAGTGGCAAAACTTGCAATACTGGATGTCAAGGATGTCGACCCAGATGAGGAATGTGAAAAATAACTTTATTATTTACAATGCAGCAAGCTAAATAACCTATAGCATATAAAAAGACATTGTATTTTGTAATTCTACATTTTGGTGTATATTAATAAAATAAGTGAATTTACAAACGGTGTTTAAGCTGCTGCTGGTCGTTCAACATTTCAACACCTATGTACTTTATGATTCAATAAAAAAATAACAATCTAAAGACGAAAAACTGTGTTCAAATCTTGCGTTAATTTTGGGACACCCTTTATTTAGATGTTTTTTGTAAATTTAAATTACATGATTTAAATATTTTTTTACATAAAAATTCATAATAACGAGAGATTTATTACTGTTCCTAATACATTCTCAAGAAAATCAATTTTTAGGATAGATGTTAAAATTTGCGAGTTCGGTTGATATCTCTAAGTTCTAATAATGGGTTTTGCGGCCTGTAGATGTTGTGTTAACCTATAGTACCTACATTGTGTGCGTTAAATTTAAGAGAATCATTAATCTGTTTCCCTTTTAAAACTGCTGCTATTACAAAAAAACTTCTTAACTACACGAATTTAATCGTTGCATGAAATTGATGTTCAACAAATTTAACATTTCAGGTATACGCTTCTTGCGGCGCAAGGCAAATTTTCCAGTCCATTATACATTCTTCCTCCAAAGGTAGACTACACGGCACACAAATTAGCGTATATTTTAAAAAGTTTTGCGCCTTTTTTCTTATAAATGTTACTCCTTTATCTCTACACAAAAAAGGGTAAATTTTTTTCCATTTGAAAAAGATTTTATAATTTTTTTGTTTTGTTTTGTTAGACACAGATGAATCATTCATATTGCGGAAAAAAGCTTCCAATCCCTATGTACCACATATAAACTTTTTCATCCATAACAAATAAAATAATAACAACAAACAATCATAATAACAGTAAAACCAAATCTAAAGATGCGAGTAAAGAGGAGCAGCGGCATTGGTAGCGGCATATACACAGTTACACTCTGCATAGCAACAACAACAATAATAATAATATAGAAAAAAAAATATTTCCATTTTCTTCATTTTCCAAACATAAAAAAATATAAAACGCTTAAAAAACTTTAAGATGTACAACTGAACAAAAAAAAAAAAAATTTGCCACAAAAAGTTAAAAAATGAAAAATAAATTTTTAACTTTCTAGCGCTGCTAAACATAATGTATAATACATATGTATATCCATGTAAACTTTAATTTAAATGTCATCATTTTTTTCTGTTCTACAGTTTCTCAGTTTTTAATATAAAATAAAATTTCGCACAACATTTAAATCAAACTTTACATTCTTCAACCTCCCGGCACAGTGAAAAATATTTTATTGTATTTAGATAGATGCGGGGAGGTGAACGCGTTTATGAGGGGCGCGAATAAGCACTAAATTTCCATATGTGATGCACGCACAAAAAAAAAAATGTTCTCATCTTTATTTACACATTGATGATGCGGGAATAAAATTTTTTTTTTCTGCCCGAATTACATTTCATGTGCGTATGTATCTAGACTTTTAAGTATGATATGATTTATCATTTCGTTAAACAAAAAAAAAAAAAAAAACAAAAAAAATGGAGAAAAAACATAACAAACTGATAAGAAAGTTTGATACTTTCTTTATATGCGTATATGTACATATATTTACGTATGAATATAAATTTTAGGATTTTTGTTGTTTATTTGTATTTTTTAGTTCAAATCTAAACGAATAGGTTTAAGATAAATAAAAAGATCAATGTTCGAGGTTGTAGGGATTTTTTTTTGAATACTTTCCGAAAAAGCTTAAAATACGACGTTTTTAAAACGAAACTTTAGCTAAACCGTAATCTGTTTATTTGTTTCAACAGTAAATTGCAAAAAATTACAAAATACACGATAATTTGTTTTTGTATTTATGGTATATCTGTCTTGTCACTATTCAAGTGAAAGGTTTTGTATAACAAAAAAGATTTATTGCTCGCGCATTAGATCAGTAAATAGGGTTGTTAAACTTTCAATGTTAATAAGCTTTAGGGTCTACTAATCGAAATAACCTTTGACAAGGCGTATGGAAAGGCAGCACCAAATTTTGCCATCATATTCTATTGTATGTAGCTTCCGGGCAGTCTCTCAAAGCTTCCGGGCAACTTCCAAATGAAAAAAAAAATTCTATTAGTATTATGTTTGAATTTTGCATTAATGACTCTGAGATCTTTCATAAGATGTATAAACCATCAAAATTGGACCACATTTATACATTTCCACACTTTGGGGAAAAAAACACAAAAACTGAAGTGTTTCATTGAATTTACGGGAGCATTTGTTGTTTTGGATTATTTTCGTGAAATGCGGTTTTAATGCGTTTTGATTATTATTATTATTATTATTGGAGGGCCATGAGGGCGATCAGCCACCTCACACTGCGACCTAAAACATCTGTTGTGCTGGACCCTTCTTAATTATCCGTCCAGTCAATATTCAGGTTCTTAATGAACCTGACAATACTGCCTCCCGGTACGTGATACATACTATCTAGGCTTATTGCTCTCCCTCCTAGATGTTTACTACAGCATGTAGTTCCGCTAGAAAGACGGTAGCATTGGAGCCCAAGGGCTTCGAGAGGGTTGTCCCACTCCCGTATATTCCTACTCTTACGAGTTGCTGGGAATTATCGGATGTAGGTCACCCAGCTTTACTACAGGAAGGCTAAATAAAACTGGAGGGTGCCTGGTATTCAGAGTCCGCATAATTTGGGCTGAATAACCTATCAGCCATTCATCCATCGGCATATGCTGTTCCACCTTAGATTAGGGTTTTTGTCAAGGTTTTCTCCTTTAGCGCCGTACTTTAGCCTGTAAATGACCAAAATTGTGCCAAATGGCCTTAGCTACCAGTGGTTACCACGAGGAGGCAGCACTTACACTTGCGAATTGTGAAATAAAAATTTACTTATTTCGGGGAAAAAAATTTACGAGGTATGTATGTATATCTTCGCTCTTAGTAAATTTTTTTTAAATAAATATGATTTTTTCTAATCTTTTCTTTGGTTTTACTAACAAAATTCGTTGACTTTACCAAAGATTTTGTTGATTTGAATTATTTTTAAGACATTTAGACTTAATTTGTTTTTGTTTAAATTTCTTCGCTCCTAGCATAATGTTGTACATTATAATTTGTTGAATTTACGAAACTATTTCTTTGAATTAACCAAAGATTTTGTTGATTTGGATTACTTTTATGAAATATAGAGTTATTTGATTTTGTTTATATTCCTTCGCTCCTAACATAATTTTCTACATCTTTGTGATTTTGATTAAAATTTTCATTGATTTCACTACAAAAATTCGTTGATTTTACGAGAGATTTTGTTGATTTGAATTATATTTGAGACATTTAGACACAATTTGTTTTGTTAAAATTTCTTCGCTCCTAACATAATCTTTCTTGTACAAATTTGTGGTTTTCACTAAAGTTTTCGTTTAATTAACTACAAAAATTCGTTGATTTTACGAAACTATTTCGTTGATTTTACGAACAATTTTTTTGATTTTACGGAACTCTCGTATTTTGTTATCCACATTGAAATTTCGGTTTTCCCCACCATGTAATGAAAACAAAACTTCAAAAAATTCCCAAAACCAAAACCGAATTTCGATTTTTTTTTTGGTGACTTAATTCATCGATAAATGCGATATTCTGGAATTATGTTTTCTCGTACAATTAGTACTGTAATTCTGTACTGAATCATTATAATTACTTCGAAATTGTACTATAAATGTAAAAATAAATTTATAATAATTACGTCAAGTTTAGATAACAAAATTTTAGTGTATTTGATAACAAATGTATTTAACATCCATTTCTCTGTTAATAATTAACCAGTTTACATTTAAATTGTACGAGAACGGTTCTTGGGCTAAAATATGGTTAATGATATTAGTAAAGTTAGTAAAGGTTGTTACGGTAACCATTTATTTATTTTACCGCAACAAGAAAAATAACTGCTGCGTCCTTCCCTGACAGCTGTGCCCGGCTGGCACTCAGTCCATGAGGGAGTGGATGTTGTTGGCGAAGGCCCGCAGCAGTCCTAAAAGGGCTGCCTCACAAAAAAAATCACTTAAATACACTCATCCTCACAACTTGTAACCCTCCATCACTCCACACGATATTTAAACACACATGATATTTTTTTATATAACCATATTTACAAAATTAACTTTTTATTTATGCGTTGGTATTGCATTTCGAGTATATAAACAAATAAATTAAATGTAAGCTACTTTACAGAAAACATTATAATATGGATATTATTTCCAAAAAAAAACAACCATGATTGCTGCACGATTCGCCAGGCCAATACTCGAGCTCGGGTATTTTCCTAAAAAAAAAGAAACACGAAAAAAAATTTCCCCAAAGACGCTAGTTTCGGAGACAATATCCAACCCAAAAGGGTGATTAATAATTATAAAACTAAAATAAAAATTAAAACATAAGCGATACCATACATAAATACTTATACACACAATAACTGGAACTGGACCCTCCGCTATCATGCAACGGTTCGTTGACACATCCGTTATTGACTGAGCCACACCCAAGCGGTCCGCTCAACAAGAAAACACTGCTGGCCGTTGTTAAATGGTCGTCGTATTTTTGGTTTCCTCTTTGGCTGCGTCGTATATGTTGGGTGTGTGTCCACCCGGAAATCAATTGGCAGTAACACACATTCAGATTTAATCCAAATATTACTTATTATTTGTTGTTTTTTTTTATCATTAACAAAAATTTTTAATTTTCTTGCGGAATTTAGTTTTTTTTCCTCGCAATAACTCTCACTAAACAAATATAATGGTTTTTTTTTTCAATTATTGATGACTTACAATAACTCTGTATTTATTGTTTCATTTAAAGAACTCGAACCACATTTAATTTTCTTGTTTTTTTCCTTTAGGTTTTTTCCCGTATCGGTTTTTCTAGATGAATACCACAACTTTTCTTTTCAACAATTATTCAACGACTGCCTGTCAAAAAAAAAATCTTCTTTTCCTTTTTATTTTTTTTTTTTCGTCGCAAAAAAAACAACAAAACACACAAAAAAAAAAAAAATCCCAAAGTTACCAACTTGATCAACAATAGTTATTTGTGTATCAAGAGCGCAAAGTGCCAGTTTGTCACGCGAGAAAGGAAATTGCTGGCCGACGGGACGGAGGCCAGCAACCTTTCTAGCGTGACAAACAACTTTGCGGACGTGTTTCACACTTTATTTTTCCTACAATCATTTTAAAAAATATAATAAAAAGATAATTTTGTAGTAAAATTTACTATACTGACAATACGATTTTATTTTAGGACCGACATTTTGTTCAATCGAGTAGTCAAAGATTTTTTTTATTTTTCATAAAGAAAAACAAAAATTTGGTTTGATATTTTATACAAACATTAGTCTTTCTTAAAAATTGACAATTTATTTTTTGTACTTTCAATACTCTTCTTTTACTCTTACTCTTCTTTTCATATGTTCAAATTAAGCGTGCGGTTTCAAGTTTTGTCACACGTTTCTAAGAGAAACGTGTGACAAAGTAATTTGTTTATTAACTGTCAAAAAAACAGACACTTTGGGCTTTGAAAACAGAGAAAAAAAGCCTGCTTTTCACGGCGATTGTAGAAAAAAATATATACACCGAAGAAACAAACATTATTTCACCACACATACAGAACCTCACAACATCAAAAAAAAACCAACCAGATCCCAGACACAAACCCAACACAACGCATCCAGTACACGCAAAACCCACCAAATGTCAGCCAAAACGAAACCAACCAAAGGCAAAAGTAATAGAACGCAGCAAAAAAACAAAACGCTGAAATCCGAGACGGACCATCCGTATCAAGGTGTCGGAGGAGATACAGAGGAAAATTTTGCAAAGCCATTTGAAGCTAGCACCATTTGTATTGAGCCACCGACTGTAGATATAGAAAATATCTGTTCATTAATACAAGATCAACAACCTGAATATTCAAGTGCAATGAATCAGGAACAAGGATTTGTATTACTAATAATATTTTGGGCTTTGTTGGCGGTGGTGGTTTTGATCTCGGTGATATCCCTAATATGGTTTTTAGTATAAAACGTCAACATTTTATGAAATAAATACTCACAGTCATTAATTTTTATTTACTTTTTTATTAATAATTTGGCTTTTACGCAAGTTTTGGAGTAATCCGAGTTAGAAAAGTAATTTTAGTAGTACATAGTATCGATCGTTTTCGTTCAGTTAAAGTTTTCGTTGAGTTAACCGCAAAAATTCGTTGATTTTAGGAAATTATTTTTGTTGATATAACGAAAGATTTGGTTGATTTGAATTATTTGTAAATTTCTTTTGCTCCTATCATAATCTTGTGCAAATTTGGGATTTTCATTAAAGTTTTCGTTGAGTTAACTACAAAAATTCGTTGATTTTACGTCAATTAGGTTTAATTTGCTTTGTTTAAATTTCTTCGCTCCTAACACAATTTTCTACATATTTGTTATTTTTACTAAAGATTTCGTTGATTTTACTACAAAAATTCGTTGATTTTACGACATAATTTGTTGATTTGAATTATTTTTAAGACATTTAGACTTAATTTGTTTTGTTTAAATTTCTTTTGTTGTTAACATAATCTTGTGCAAATTTGTGATTTTCAGTAAAATTTTCGTTAAGTTAACTACAAAAATTCGTTGATTTTACGAAACTATTTTGTTGATTTGAATTATTTTTTAAGTCGCGCATAGATGCTAAATACATTGATTTTTTTATTTAACTTGGTTTCATTTTTACAGTTTTTGAAACATTCCATTTATCTTTAACAAGAGACATTGCTTTAATCAAATATATTTCGTAAATACGTCAACTTCGTGACGTTCGCCTCCACATTGAAATTTTGGTTTTCCCACCATGTAATGAATACAAAACGTCAAAAAATTCCCAAAACCAAAATTCGAATTTAGAATTTTTTTTGGTAGCCTAATTCATCGATAAATGCTACAATCTGGTATTATGTTTTCTCTTACAATTAGTACTGTAATTGCGGGGGGAAAAAAATATTTCACACTTTCGCATTTTTCAACAGTGCGTAGTTCTGAACTGAATCATTATAATTACTTCGAAATTGTACTATAAATGTATAAATAAATTTATAATAATTACCTAAAGTGATAAAAAAATTTTAGTGTATTTGATAACAAATGTATTTAACATCCATTTCTCTGTCAATAATTAATCAGTTTACATTTAAATTGTACGAGAACGGTTCATGGGCTAAAATATGGTTAATGATATTAGTAAAGGTGTCGGAGGAGATACAGAGGAAAATTTTGCAAAGCCATTTGAAGCTAGCACCATTTGTATTGAGCCACCGACTGCAAATATAGAAAATATTTGGACAATAATACAAGAAATACAAGATCAACAACCTCAGTCAAGTGCGAAGAGGCAATGCAGATACGTTAGGGTTTCCCTTCTAGGAATTGTAGTACTAATAATATTTTGGGCTTTGTTGGCGGCGGTGGTTTTGACTCCGGTGATATTCCTAATATGGTTTTTAGTATAAAACTTCAACATTTTATGAAATAAATATTCACAGTCATTAATTTTTATCTATTTTTTTTTATTAATAATTTGGTTTTTACGCACGTTTTGGAGTAATCCGAGTTAGAAGAGTAATTTTAGTAGTACATAGTATCGATCGTTTTCGTTGAGTTAACTGAAAAATTCGTTGATTTTACGAAATTATTTTGTTGATTTTACGAACGATTTGGTTGATTTTAATTATTTGTGAAACATTTTGGCTTAATTTGTTTTGTTTAAATTTCTTTTGCTCCTAACATAATCTTGTGCAAATTTGTGATTTTCATTAAAGTTTTCGTTGAGTTAACTACAAAAATTCGTTGATTTTACGAAACTATTTTGTTGATTTTAAGAACAATTTTGTTGATTTTACGAATCTATTTCGTTGATTTTACGTCATTTAGATTTAATTTGTTTTGTGTAAATTTCTACGCTCCTAACATAATCTTGTACAAATTTGTGATTTTCACTAAAGTTTTCGTTGAGTACACTACACAAAGTCGTTGATTTTATGAAACTAATTCGTTGATTTTACGTCATTTAGATTTAATTTGTTTTGTGTAAATTTTTGCGCTCCTAACATAATCTTGTACAAATTTGTGATTTTCACTAAAGTTCTCGTTGCGTTAACTGCAAAAATTCGTTGATTTTACGAAATTATTTTGTTGATTTTACGAACAATTTTGTTGATTTTACGAAACTATTTCGTTGATTTTACGTCATTTAGATTTAATTTGTTTTGTGTAAATTTCTGCGCTCCTAACATAATCTTGTACAAATTTGTGATTTTCACTAAAGTTTTCGTTGAGTTAACTACAAAAATTCGTTGATTTTACGAAAGATTTTATTGATTTGAATTATTTTTTATGTCGCGCATAGATGCTTCACACATTGATTTGTTTATTTACATGGTTTGATTTGTACAGTTTTTGAAACATTCCATTTATATTTAACAAGAGACATTGCTTTAATCAAATAAATTTCGTAAATACGTTAATTTCGTGACCTCGCCGCCACATTTAAATTTTGGTTTTCCCACCATGTAATGAAAACAAAACGTCAAAAAATTCCCAAAACCAAAATTCGAATTTCGAATTTCTCTTTGGTGACCTAATTCATTGATAAATGCGATAATCTGGAATTATATTTTCTCTTACAATTAGTACTGTAATGGCGGGGGGCAAAAATATTTCACACTTTTGCATTTTTCAACAGTGCGTAGTTCTGAACTGAATTATTATAATTACTTCGAAATTGTACTATAAATGTATAAATAAATTTATAATAATTACGTAAAGTGATAAAAAAATTTTAGTGTATTTGATAACAAATGTATTTAACATCCATTTCACTGTTAATAATTAACCAGTTTACATTTAAATTGTACGAGAACTTTTGACGGCTTGTCAAACCACTGTGAATCTTGGGCTAAAGAATGGTTAATGATATTAGTAAAGGTGTCGGAGGAGATACAGAGGAAAATTTTGCAAAGCCATTTCAAGCTACCACTATTTGTATTGAGCAACCGACTGCAAATATAGAAAATAACTGTTCAATAATACAAGATGCACCACCTCAATATCCACATGCTATGGGGCAATGCAGACACGTTAGGTTTTCCCTACTAGGAATCGTACTACCAATAATATTTTGGGCTTTGTTGGCGGTGGTGGTTTTAATCTCGGTGATATCTCTAATATGCTTTTTAGTATAAAACGTCAACATTTTATGAAATAAATATTCACAGTCATTCATTTTTATTTATTAATAATTTGGTTTTTACGCACGTTTTGGAGTAATCCGAGTTAGAAATGTAATTTTAATAGTACATAGTATCGATCGTTTTCGTTGAGAACTGCAAAAATTCGTTGATTTTAGGAAAGATTTGGTTGATTTGAATTATTTTAAAACATTTAGACTTAATTTGTTTTGTTTAAATTTCTTCGCTCCTAACATAATTGTGTACATATTTGTGATTTTTAATTTAACCAAAGATTTTGTTGATTTGGATTACTTTTAAAAAATTTAGACTCCGTTTGTTTTGCAAAAAAATGTGCATGGTGACATGCGGACCTCTTTACTTTAGCTTATCTTCGAATTTTAATATAAGCATATCACGACAGATTTGTATCACCTTAGCTGCCTGCAAATCATACGATTACGAACGCCAAATGATTACAAATATATTGATAGTTTTCAAATATGCTGGAAGCGATTTTTGGCTTCACCGGTAAAGTTGCGAACTTACCATTAACGTATGCATATTTACTTTTCCCAATTCTAATTAAATAATAATAATTGGAAACCAAAATAGTTATGTTCCGCTTCAACAAATCTCCAGTAAAATTTTTTAAATTTCGCCTATTTGTATATGTTACATCGATAATCATTATTAATATAACAATGAAGGAAGCTTAGAGAATAGAAAAATGATTTTTCATACACTCTTAAAAGACAATCCTATGAGATATATCTCCAAATGTAGCAAGAAAAGGGGTTGACGTGTGATTTTTATATAATTTTTTTTTACACGTATGCGTATATACGAGTACATACCTTCCTCACATAAATATTTTTAAATTTCAGAGACGTAAAAAAATATTGAACATTTTACTATTTGTCTAATTCTAAAATATTACTGCGATATGTGTATGTTTATGATAGGAAACAGCTCAAAGGTGGTCTCTTGTGAATTTGTTAAGTATGGAGTTTTTTAACGTGGTGGTGAGACGAATTTTTTTTTAAATTGTTCGAACAAGTAAAATGATATTTTGATTTTCCAATCCTACTCCGTTCAATATTATGTGTATGTTGACCATAATTTATTTTTTTGTTGTTAGCTATAGACACACACACACACACACAAACACAAACTTAAAGAAAAGAACTAAAAGTATAAAACTATTCATCTATCGTATCACTTTCAAAGTAATTTCCCGTGAGATTATCATCTTTGAAATATTTTTTTTATGTTCTTTTCAGCTCTTTCGTCGTTTTGTAAAGGAGCACATTAGAAATGATTCTAAACGGTACAAAATAATATTATTAATGTGACTCAACGGGCAAAGTGATTCAATAGTATATAAGATTATACTATACGTATTGGAAAATACTAGATTTATTTATAGAGCTTTTACTTAGATAAATCGTTAAGCTTGAAGCCATATATATTTGCAATTTTTTTGCTGTATGCACGCTCTCGTGAATCTTAATAACCTTTTTATCTATTTTAGCTTGATACAAGACCAATTCGTATTTAATCACCTGATGCCTGTTGCGATTTAAGTATAATAATAAATGTACAGAACAAAAAAGATACAAATTAAAGATACAACAGAGAAAAGCTTAAATAAATATTGAAGCGCAAAAAAAAAAAAAATCAGAAGAACAAAATTTCCGAATCACAGAGAACAAAATCATAAATAACAGAAGTAAAACATAAAAAAAAAAATCCGTTTGGATTTTCTTTTTGTTGTCCGCAAACCAAAAAAAAAAGCCACCACAAATACAATTGTGTACGAGATGAAATGGGGAATGAAAACAGGAGGTTTAGTCATACTAGGATAAAAAGAAAATTAAAATTTTTATTGCATTATCTTACCACGCACACGGTATGCTATGGAACGTGAGTTGTTTTGTTGATATCAGAAGATTTCGTTTTTTTTTTGTGGTAGGTAGTCCAATATGAAAAAGATTGGTGAGTCTTGTAGCTGGGAAGGCAAACTGTTTTTGGTCATGCTAAAATATAATGCTAAGTACCGGGAATTTTCATTTATTTTTAATCAATTTCTGTACAACGTATACCTTGTCTTGCTTTAAAAAGGATGTAGCTTATAGCTTTCTCCGCAAAATTACGCTAATTTTGTTCCAAAGTTGTTAGTTTTTCTCCCCAAGCATTGGGGAGCCTTTACTTTACATACAAGCCTTTTCTAAAAGCTCATTCTGCTTTGCATTTGGTTCCAAATTTCTTCGGCTTTTTTTTGGTTTTTGGTGGTACTAAAAATGATGACCGTGAAGCAGAAGGAGCTGGTGATGGTGAGTGGCGCTCTCTTTGTTTCTCAACATCTCTATTAAGAGCCTAAAAATAAATGTTTCTATTATTCTCGGTGTTGAAAGTCGTATATTTCATTTGATAATATTCTTAATTTTGTAATACGTAAATAGACGGAAAACATTTTGCCGAAAACATATTCAGGATCATTATATAAAGGTTTTTACAACATTGTTCTGCTAGCGATAGTTAATGCGAAAAAACAATTCATAATGGTAGATGTTGAAATGAATGGCAGAATTTTAGACGAAGGGGTAATGCACTATTCTAAATTTGGAGAACTGATGCAAAAAAAAAAGTCTAAAGTTACCCTAACCTCGTCCAAAATTTCTCATACACGTTCATCGCAGGTGAGGCATTTGCATTAAATGTAAATCTTATGAAACCATATCCACAAAGATTTTTAAATGAAATCCAACACGAGTACAATAAGAGGCTGTCAAGAGCTCGTGTTAATTTGGCGTCAAGATTTGGAGTTTTTGCAGAAAGCAAGAAGCTTTGAACCACAAAATGTAGAAATCATTTACATAATTTTTTAATGAAGCAAATAACCAAACATACAACAATGAAGCTAATTTCAATGACGGCAATAGAGATATCAATCAGCTTGTAAATTTAGAAAGCACCTTAAGCCGCAATATACCTTAGTCTCCAAAATGATTAGAGATAAATATTGTACATACTACAACAATGAAGGCAAATGGCCCGAGTAACGCTTTAAGCTATACGTAAAATATTAAAATGTTTGTTTCTGAATTAATAAATTTTAAATTAATTAATTAATGATTAGTTTAAAATTTTAAATTAAATAATTAAGGTTGTTCGAACATGTAGATAAATTGAAGGGCATAAAAAATCTATGAAGTAGGTTGGTACACTTCGTCTATCCCGATTCCCGATCTTTTCGATTGTACAATTTTCTTCAATTCTTTTCTGTTGTTACAGCGAAGCGAATTTATTTTTCTTTTAACATCCGTGCGATTAGCTTCTGGTTTTAATTTTTTATCCACTTGTGGACTATGGAGGGGGCCAGAACTTGTTTATGTAATCGTGGTTTGTGGGATTCCATAACTCGGGAAGAGTCTTATACAATTCTATGAAATCCCGGAGTACTTCAATATTTATAGTCGGTGACTCCGCACTTACTTCTCCAGCAGGTGATTAGATTTTTTATCAACAGTGTTTATACGAATTATAAATTATCAAAAAAACTCAGATGCCTCAATAAAATTAATATTTATTAACAATAATAACAGATTGATTCTAAAACGGCGGAAGAATAAAAATAAAATATTGATGTAATGACATAGAAACCCTATACACGGTCATTAATACTGTCAATATCCCCACCACGCACCAGTAAGGATGTCTCGAAATCAGAAAATCCGGATTCGATCATTACCAAGTAACATTATTCATTCCATCGACTTACACGATCAATATTAATGCCATTATCGGTAAGTAATGACATACACTGACATTTTTCTAGGATTGCATATGTATGTTATAAAGCATATAAATTCCAAAAATGTACGCAATATTTTACATAATTTAAATCAATATGGCGGGCGGCATGCTTGATCCAGTTCATCACTATTTAATAAAAATTGAAATTAATATTAATAAATTGTTGTTTTAATTTTTTTTCAATCCACAAATTTTTGAAGTGAAACTATTTTAGGCAGGGTATGATTCGAAAAAAAACAAAAAAATATCGAAAGGAAATTCTGTGACGGTCGTGAATGTGCAACATACATTTTCATATTCGGAAAACAAATCGTATAATGGAGAACTAAGCAATATACATTTTATAAAACAATACAACAACAACCATATTCTAAGAACAGTCGAATCAATGCCTCCTAGATTTATAGCATGTGTTAGGTATTGGTTGCAATTTACTAGTACAGCGAAACCCCGCTATAACAAACTACGTTTATAATAGCTGATTTACATTCAATGCCATTCGACGCCCGCAACAAAATTGAAACACAACATAGGAAAAAGTACAAAGACAAAAAGAGAAAAAATAATCATCTGCTTAAAGAAGTCTATTGAAACCCGAGAAACAAACCAAAAACAAGACAACCAATCATTTGTATTTGTTTATGACATTTTTTGGTTAAATTTATTTTTTATATGTAAAGAAAACGAATTTTCGATTTGACATCTGCATCTGCGAAAATCTTTAAATGTAAATCAGTCTTAACAAACCTCCGGTTATAACAAAATTTTTGAAAATATCAAAATCAATTTTGGATATATCAAACCTCGGTTTTAACACTCGGCTATAACGATCATATTGTAACGGTGACATCTTGGGTAGGATAGAATAAGTTATTTACTAGCGAAAAGATTACTGTACTAAAATAAAATTTTCCATCATAAAACTGTTCTAAATGTTTCTAGACTATTCTTACTGAAAAAGCCATGAAATTTCTAGAAGTTTTGGTTTGAGTATATGAAAAGCGAACTAGATCGAATTAGATCATTACTATTTGGGAACCGATAGGGTAAAGATTAAAAAGTGAATTAAAAAAATGATTTAAAAAGTGTTTTAGTGCGATATAAAAAGTGATCCGAAAATCATAAAAAGTGTTTTAGTGAAATATCGTTAATAAATTGTGGTGTCATAATTTTATGTCTGAAATAAATAAATTTGTTGGTAATAAATTGAATAGTTTTGTTTTATCTACAATCCAGTGATTCCATACTTGATTGATAAGGTATAAATGTAACAATATGACTACAACAAACTTTACAACGGTCCCTAGAGTGTTTCTTACACCGGGATTTCACTATATTGTGACGGTGACACCTAGTGTGTAATAGATTAAGTTAAAATTAATAGCTCAATGTTAAACTGTTCTAAATGGAATTTTCCATGATAAAATTGTTCTACACTATTCTAACTAGAAAAATCATGAGCTTTCTAGAAGTGTGGTTTGTGTATATAAAAAGACGAACGAAGTCGAATTTGATTAGTAATATTTGGTAAGCGAAAGTATAAAGATTAATAGGAATTAAAAAGTGATTTGAAAAGTGTTTTAGTGTAAAATAAAAAGTAAAAGTGATCAGTAAAATTTAAGAATAATTTATATAAAGTGATTTTGTGAATTTTTATTGATAAACTGTGTTGTAATAAATTTTGTGAAATAAATAAATTCGTTGGTGATAAATTGAATTGAGTTTGTATTATTCACAATCCAGTGATACGAACCTTATTTGACAAGGCAAAAACGTAACAATATTATATGAAACATTCATATATAAGTACAAAAAAAAATATGTTTGTAAATAATTTGCTTGCCCCTATGTCTTTCTCGTTCTTTCTCGCATAATATATGTATACAAATATCTCAAACTTAAGGTTTTCTGTACTATTTAGACATAGGGGGTTATTATGTTAAATAACTTATTGGAAATATACAATAAATAGTCATTTTAATTGAAAAATCAAACAAGCGAACAGTCACGAAATTTGACAGAAGGGAACTACCCAATCAGCAGCATTATCAAAAGCCAAATGCGAATTGCGCGTCGAATACAGATGCGAATGGAGTGGTATTTGTGGCTCATGCTGGTGATTTTGCGCTGCAATGTGGAATGCAGAAGACAATATGTTTCATTGTTGACTCGGGTGCTTCAGAGCACATCGCGAATGATAAGTCAATGTTCAGTGAGCTGAGGAATTTGACCAAGCCGGTCGTAATTGGTATTGCAAAGGATGATGTATCGATCACAGCAACAAAATATGGTACAATTCTGGGAATTATAATCGTCAATGGCACAGAGCGTCAGTGCACGCTCACGAATGTTTTGTTGATCGAAATTTTAAAATACAATTTGCTATCTGTGAGTCGTTTGGAGAGCGCGGGATGCCAAGTAATTTTCGACGATGGTTTGGCCCGTATTACAAAGGATAATTTGGATATGGCCGTATGCAGGCGCAATGGAAAGCTGTATGTGTTTGAGTTGAAGGGTGTGCTACATGAAGTAGCGAATATTTCAACATCATCAAACGAAGGCATTGCTGCGAAAGCGTCGAATGGAATGGAATCTACGCAAGTGAAACAAAGTATTCGTCTGTGGCATCGTCGGTTGGCACATTTGAACTAGGCTGACGTTAAGCGTTTGTCGACTTTGGTCGATGGAATGGGTTCCATAAACAACGATGCTGAAGCTGTTTGCGAGCCGTGTGTTTTCGGAAAACAACCTCGAAAATCATTCAACGGTTCAGGCGGAGCACGATCGAGTCGTGTATTGGAGCTTGTGCACAGTGATGTGTGTGGGCCTGTTACGCCAGTCACGTGGGATGATCAGCGTTTCTTGGTGACATTCATCGACGATTACACTCATTTAACTGTTGTATATCTGATAGAGAACAAGTCTAACGTTCTTGATATATTTCAGAGGTACAAATCGATGGCGGAGACGCACACTGGGAAGAATATTTAAATAAAAAAAAACGAAAATAAAATAGGCTTTGGCTTTCACTTCAGCCGGACGTATTTATTTTCTTGTATATTTTAAATTTTCTAATTTCATTTCGAAATATTTACCCAAAATGTGTACAATGGTAAAATGCTAAAAACATGGAGACCGGTGCTTATGCCAAACGAAAGGGCTTAGATTTAATAGATATAAAAGTTCTAAGATCATGGTGCCAAGATAGCAAAGGTGCCTTATTACAGGATGAATTTAAATGACAGTGCTGATATTCTGGCTGATTCACTATCGCCCAGTATTAGTATTTTGTTAAATAATCTCTGTGCTATTGCTCAGCCTAATGTGAATGAGCATTCTTGCTCAAATTAAGGTTCGTATAGTATCGAGGAATAGTTCACGGAATGTTATAGAAGATTGTTCTCAATGTAAATTTATTGTAATAATAATAAATAAATAAATAAATGAATCAGCAGAATGTCCAAAAATGAAATTTGGTTATTTAGTTCTTTTTCTAAGGTAAATTTTATTCTGTTGTTTTTCGAATTAAATTTTTTTAAAAATGAATCAATTTTGTTTATTGGTATTGCCGTAACTATATCGTCCATATATCTAAAGTAAAACACTGGTTGAAAATCTAATGAATTTAAAACCGAATTTTCAAAATTTTCCATAAATAAATTTGCTATTATCGGACTTATTGGTGAGCCCATAGGTGAGCCAAAAATTTGTTTATAAATTTTGTTGTCAAAAGAAAATTCAGAATTGTTCAATACGATATCTAAAGCAGTGGAAAATTGAATTTTTGTTAATTTTGATTTAGCATTTTACGTTATATTTCTCCAATTTTGACTGATAATATTTTTGACAATTTGGCAATTGATGTTGGTAAACAAAGACGAGAAAGAGACGAAAGAGATTAACAGAAAATTTGTTGGGATCGTAACATTACTAATTTTATTTTTGAAATCTTCGGAATTTTGTATGTTAAAGTGTGTCTGTGGGACCATCTATGGAACTGACAATTGGTCTATACGGCCAATTTGGTTTGTGGATTTTTGGTAAACCGTATAATTTTGGAATCACTGCGGTGTAACTCGTTAAATTTTTCCTTGTTTTCAAATCAATATTCCCTATTTTCGTCTGTATTGGTGTCGATATATTTCTAGCAGTTTGTACGTAAGTGGAATCGCCATTTAGTAAGCTATAAATTTTTTCCAGATAGTCCGTTCGTAGAGTTAAAACTGTTACATTACCCTTGTCTGCCTTCGTGACCATAATCCCTGGATTATCTTTTAGAAAAGTTTTTGTTTGTTTGACAAAATGATACAAGAATGTTCATTCTTGGCTTCCCAACAATTATAAAATTAATACCATTAAAATTTTGACCCAAAAAATTCTAAAACTTTCCGATACTAAATTTCACAATAAAAATTTAAAAATTCTAAAAGATACATTATGTCAAAACCAGTAACCGGAAAAATTTGGAAACAAAAAAATGTGCATACAAATTTTAATTCTCGATCAACAAATGAAACCACTAATTATTTGGCCATTCTCTACTTTAAAAACCTTTACGAAAAAATCAAAAAATATTTTCAAAAATTATAATTTTAAAATTATAGGACGTGCAGCTACAAGTTTAAACAACAACTTGTTTTTTAAAATTAAAGATAAAACACCTTTAAAGAAGCAATCAAAGGTTGTTTATCAGGTACAATGTAGTTGCAACGCTCTCTAGATAGGACAGACGAAACAATTTTTAGAAAAAAGATTTTACCAACACAAAAATGACATAAATAAAGATCAAAATTTAAGCATTAGTGTACTTACACGACATCTGAAAAATACAAACCATCAAATCAGTTTAGATAACATAAAAATTCTCGAGAAACAAAAATATTTTTGAAAAAGATCGATTTTGAAAATGCTACAAATTATGTGGTGACTTGTCATGTACCACATTAGTAAAAATAATATTTGTTTCCATCGGTGTATTTTCAACGTTAACTGCATTATCATTATTTGGAGTACATAAGAGCAACAACAACAAAACCGTTTCGAAATTTTGTACAATTTGCGGTAAGCAAAAGATCATCAGTCCAAATACACCAGTCTCGCGAAAATAAAATAAATTAATCAGTACAGTTATTGTTCGTGGTTCGAGAAATCGGTACGGTTATTGCGTCGTATATATATACATAAAATAACGTTATTTAATAATTAGATTAACGATTTGTTAACATTTTTATTCCGACTAGTGCATTTATTTCATAGTTTTTATTTAAGTATTATTATTACTAAATCACATATTAAATTATTAAATAACTTTATTTTATGTATGTATACGACGCAATAACCGTACCGATTTCTCGAGCCACGAACAATAACTGTACTGATTAATTTATTTTATTTTCGCGAGACTGGTATATTTGGACTGATGATCTTTTGCTTACCGCAAATTGTACAAAATTTCAAAACGGGTTTGTTGTTGTTGCTCTTATGTACTCCAAATAATGATAATGCAGTTAACGTTGAAAATACACCGATGGAAACAAATATTATTTTTACTAATGTGGTGCATGACAAGTCACCACATCACTCCCCCTCAAATAAGAACACCCCCCAAGAAAAAGTTAATTCAGCGAATCGGTAATTGAAAACTGACCGATGATTTTGTATGGCTACATTCCACGTTAGTCGCAGCTAGGATACCATAAGCTGGTTTTATTCTGTCAATGGAAACATTACTATTCTTTCCATTTATGTCCAGAACGAAATGTTTCCTAAAACGACGAATTACCTTATACGGTCCTTCGTACGGCGGTGATAGGCCCGTTCGTACTCTGTCAATACGAACGAAAACATGCACGCAATTCTCTAAATCTTTAGGAATAAAAACAGAATGAGTAGTTGACTTGCGAGTATCAGTAGGTATTAAGTTGCGCATATTCGCACGAAGTTTTTCTGCAAAGTCGGTTGGGTTGAGATTCGTTTCAGTAGTGGTTGCGAAAAATTCTCCTGGAAGCCGTAAAGCTTGTCCATATACTAGTTCTGCTGGTGAACACTGTAAACCCTCTTTTACAGATGCTCGTATTCCCAGCATGACAGGGGGTAACTCGGTGCTCCAATGTACAGTATTACTGCGAGCTTTGAGCGAAGCTTTTAGTTGTCGGTGAAATCGTTCGACCATTCCATTTGCTTGTGGATGATAAGCAGTGGTACGAATTCTATGTGCGCCTAATATTCGCGTTAATTCAGCAAAGAGCTTACTCTCAAAGGGGCTACCTTGATCCGTCGTTATTTCAAGTGGTATCCCAAATCTTGAAATGTATTGCTCGACGAAAGTCTTAGCAATAGTGGCAGCGGTACTTTCTTGAATAGGGTATGCTTCAGGCCATCGGGTAAATCTATCAACAATGGTAAGTATATACCTATTATTTTCTGACGGTGGAAGAGATCCGACGACGTTCATGTGAATATGTTCAAATCTGCTTGATGGTAACTCAAATCGACCCGGTTCTGATCTCGTGTGTCGATTAACTTTGCTCTTTTGACAACCAACGCATTCTTTTACCCATCTCGTAACATCCGCATTCATTTTTGGCCAAAAGTACCTCGCTGAGACTAATTTCCTAGATGCTCTGACACTTGGATGAGAAAGACCGTGCAACGCATCGAAAACTGCACGTCTTTGATTAGTTGAGACAAACGGACGATTTTTACCTGTTGATGTTTCACAATAAAGTTGTAGATCAGGAAGGACGATGAGTTCTAGTTTGTATTTCGAACTCGCGGGACGCGATGAACTTAACAATTGTTGCAGCTCATCGTCAGACTGCTGAGTCTGACCTAGATCCTTCAGATCTAGTGTGACGATTTGCACGTTTTCAATGTGGTCACATGATCGCGACAAAGTGTCTGCAACCACATTGTCCTTGCCGGAAATATGTCTAATGTCCGTCGTAAACTGAACGATATAGTCAAGTTGCCTTAGTTGCCGTGGATTTTTATCATTCAGAGAGACTATTGCTCTTGTAAGCGCTTTGTGGTCAGTGAAAACAATAAATTGGCTACCTACCACAAAATATCTGAAGTGCTTAATGGAAAGATAAACTCCCAAAAGTTCCCTGTCAAAGGTGGAATAGTTTTTCTCTCTTTTACTTAGCTTGCGGGAAAAGAATCCTACACTGAGAAAAAAGATTGCTCATATTATGCAGTTAAGGCATAAAATCAAGCAGAAAACCTGCTTAAATGTGCGCTAAGCAAAAATGTTCTTGTAGATAGAATAACTTTTGATGATTTGTTAATATTTTTTTTTATTGAAATTATTTAATTCAAGAAACACGTGTTTCTCATTTCTAGCACTTTACTCTTATTATAGTGAAAATTTAATTTAAAATATTCATAAAACTATTTTCGATTTAATCTCAATTTGCGAACTTATTGTTGATTTTTAGAATACATTAGGGCAATTTATAACTAATTGAAGAGTACTGTATTGTTAAGTTAAAACCAACCATTCTCAAAAGAAGTAAATAAAATATAATTCAAGAATAAATTGAAGACCAATATTCCTCAAATTAAGAAAAATAGTTAAATTTGAGAATAAAGTGCATAAAACCAGAATAATTTCAAAACTAACAATTCACAATCTAAGTAGGAAACTAAAAACTTGAGAATAACGTTCATGATTCCAGAATAATTTCAAAATCGTTAATTCTCAAAATATGTAAACGAATATAAGCTTGAGAATAAAATGCATGATTTAATAATACTTTCAAGATCAATTATTCTCAAAACAAGTAAAAGAAATATAAACTTGAGACTAAAACTCATGATGCCAGAATAATTTCAAAACCCGTAATTCTCAAAATATGTAAACAAATATCAGCTTGAGAATAAAATGCATGATTTAATAATACTTTCAAGATCAATTATTCCCAAAACAAGTAAAAGAAATATAAACTTGAGACTAAAGTTCATGATGCCAGAATAATTTCAAAGCCCGTAATTCTCAAAATAAGTAAATAAATATAAACTTGAGAACAAAGATTAGCACTTTATTCTCAAGTTGATATATATTTTTAATTATTTTGCGAATGGTTTATTCTTAAATCGTGCTTTTTGTTTCCAAGTCCAGAATTCTTACATATTTAACGATTCTCATAATGATTAAAGAAATGATTAATTTCAGAGTGAAGTTTCTGATTCCAGAATATTTGATTTAAAAACAAATTACATATTAGATTTTTATTTTATTTTATTATTTAAAAAAACTCTCTATTTTTATATATTTTATATACATATTATTATTAAAAAAAACTTAATTGTTTTACATTTTATTGAAATCCCATGTATTTGATTCCCTTTCAATTTTAACAATTTTCTTTTAATTCAAACATTTGTTTTTAATTTCAAAAATTTACATATACATATTACAATTATTTTTAGTTGTATATATGTATTTATAGCTGTATAATTTTTATTTTAGAAGAATTATTAACAGGAATGGTTGGAAAACTATAATAGAAGCCGGCAATTGATTGATTCCCTGCGGAACTACCTAAAGGATCACCTGTCTCAAAATCATCATAATATAAAAAATACGGCACTACCAATTTATTTTGAAAATTTAACATTTTATTCTTCCACAAATCTCCCTGAATGAAATTCGAAATATTATCACCACTGCAATTCATTAGGTGTTGACTGTATTGTAAAGTACATTTAAGCATACCTGGAAGTTCAAAAAACTTTTTGATGTGAAATTCCATTGGCATCAATACTCCAATATCTAATTGTGTGTGGAAACCAGCTTTTCCTTTTTTTATTGCTTCTTTAATTTTTGTATTCACTATAAATTTAGTTGGTGGAAAGTACATATTATCTTCAGTTAATGTTTTGAATAACATGTATTCAGATTTAAGTTTTTGAAACGGGTCGGAACAAAAGTTTAAAAAATCATCTACAGATTCCTTTTGTGAAGAACACACAACAGGTAGGACATTTTTTTTAATTTCTTGAACTATGGTATTCAACACAATTTCAGTGAAATCTATAATTAAACTTTCAATTGCCGAATTTGTAAGATGACTGCAACCAGATTGCTTGCAATAAAATTCTAGAGCTTTCGAAGAGATTAATTGCCTAGCGGTTTTTAAATTAAGATTTTCGCCGAGTGAATCATCGGGTTTGACCATTTTATCAGAAACAGAAATTCCGATTGTTTGATTAAAATTGCTTTTGTCCTTATTATAATAAATTATAGGACTTACCACAGTATGTTCGGCTACAATATCAGAAGTAACATTATTATGCGAGTTTTTCAAATGCCTTTTATATGAATTCATTTTAGAAAATGTACTTGGGCAGTTGTTTATGATACATTTAAAATTATCATCATTTTTTAACATATGATGATGTTTCAAATGAACACATAAGACATCAACACTAATGAAACTTTTTGCGCAAACAAAACAACAATACATGTCGAAATTTAAATAGATCAAAAATAAGCAAGAACTAAGAAGTTTCTGAATTAGAAATTGAAGTAATATTAGGTAATCTTAATTTGAACGTTTATTGATAAGTAACTAATATAAACTTATATAAAAAATATACAACAAATTAACATTTGTCATTATTAAATAAGTTAAATGATTTTAGAAAGAGAAAAATATAAATTTTAATTAAATAAGCTTATTATCTATTCTAGATCGATATTAAATTATTTTGAAAATATCTTAATAATTTGTCTTAGTATTTAAAAAAATTATTTAAATATTATTTTATGTTACTACATTATGTTATAAGTATGTATGTATAAGGTATGTCCAAATTAATTTATTTTTAATTTAATTTAATTTTAATTTGTTAAATAAAAAATTAATTATCGTGAAAAGTAAAGTTTTAAAAAAAATCAAAATTCATTTTTATTATTTTTTGGTATTTTTAATAATAATATTATTTTATGTTAAAGATGTTTAATTTAATTTTAATTTGTTGTAAGAAATTAACTAACGTATTTATTTTAATTTTTTTGTATTTTCAATAATAATATTATTTTATATTGAAGATCGTAATTCCGAAAGCAATATTATTAATTTTGCGTCGGATTGGTCGTAATTTGTTGAAATTTGGTAAAAATACTGTTGAATAAATAGCCAAACTTTATTTGATTCTATGGGATACTTTACATTAAAAACAAAAAATAGTTTGAAGCAGCAGTCTACAGCCGACAGAAAATGCTGAAATTTATAAAGTATACCATCGAATACTGTCACAAACTCTTTTTCCGAGCCTTCCTCACCAACCACTAGGATCAGCGGTTGTAAGTTTAAACTATATTCTACGTACTTATTTTTTATTTCTTCCAACTTTGCATCGATAACGTTGTGACTGGCGACCTCCAACACAAATGACGAAATTGAATCCCCAATTGACGGCTTCCAGAATTGTTTCTTGTTATCCTTCTTTGAAATCCTTGACGTAGGTGGCAGTGCGTAGTGAATGAGTTTAAGTAATTTCAAGTTTTTTTCGTCTGTTGAAATATAAAAATACATAAAATATAAGAACATTTTCCAATGTACTTTAAACAAATAAATTTTACCTGTATTGATTATATTTTGTAGTTTAGGAATGTCCTTCCTAATTTTATTGTCCTTTATATGCTTCTGCAGAATGCTTTGAGCTTTTTCTGCAAAATCGTTCCACTTGGACATAAGCAGCGTGCTCTTTTCTGGATATATAATATTAAAATCTATCTCAACCTGAAATAAAAATGAATAATTGTTTATAGTAGAGACATTTATACATAAGTATTCAAGGAAATTTACCAGTCTAAATCCATTTGCAGATGTATATAATGGCCAGTCCTGCAAAAAATTTTTAATTTTCCCTCCCGATGACTCAATTGCATCAAATTCATAACGTCTGCCCTTCGATGTAGCGGTCCATTTAATTTCAACTGTGTCCCACGGTTCGTAAAAACAGCTCAACCAGTTTTTGTTTGATGGAAAGTCCTCCTCAAAAGTAAACTCAGGACTTCTAATGGTGCTTCTATCTGTAAATTAATTATACATAATCAAAAACATATTTTTTTAAAGTAAATAGTTGTTTTACCTGATGATTTGGAACTGTTTCGCCGTTTCCGACTTGTAAATATTCCACGAGATCGTAATCGGCTTGCCGAATTTCTATATTTATTATATAAAGAACCTGAACTACATCTTTGGTTTTCGCTGGCTGGCTTAAAGTAATATTCCTAAACAAAGTCAATTAAAAAAGGAAAAACCGTAAGTTGTATTATTTATTTATTATATTACTTAAAACCACATTGTTTAAGAATTCGTCATTTCATGAAAGAAGAAGATATAAAATATTACAACATGTTTAACATGTCGAATTGTACGTATTATCGTCGAATTGTACGTATTACAATCACTTGGTATTAAAAAGCACTCAAACTTCGGACTAAATTTTTTAATTTTTGGTGGAGTTCTTAAACTTTAGAGTATCTATTTCAAATATTATTAGATGTGATTTTACCCCTAAGAGAGATGAAACCAGCACTAATATAAAATATCAATAACAAATAAGGCATTGAATGAGGTAAAATGGATGAATTATTTATGTTTTGTTTATTTTGAGAAATACTAGTATAGTAGAGAAATAAAACTACCTATCCAAAAATATTTCTAATGTGTATACAAATATAAAATTAGCCCGAAGTGAGAACACCAAGTGAGTATGGCTGTACAACTCAAAAGAGAAGGATACAATAAAATAAATTTTAATGGATGTGTTTTTGCACAATGTTTTTCCATGTAGGGTTCAAACTGGCTTGAGTTGGAGTTAGTGTTCATTAAACAGAGATTAAAATTAGGTTTTGTTAAATTAATTAGAATCGAAGAGATTGCAAGGTGCTTAAAACCACATCAAATAGGATGTTTTGCTCTATTTATTTATTTATTTTTTCAAATTATGGAGGAAAATATTAGATTAAAACTAATTAAGGAGAAAAATTAGAAACACTAAAGTTTTTAGATTTATATTTTAATTTTTCATCAACTCAAGCCAACTCTATTTCATGGAAACAACGAACGGCATTTTGAAAGTAACGAAAACCATATTTCAATGTAACATGTATAATTTGTTGTTGTGCAACAACAATGCACACATTGTTTTACTCTTTCAAAATTGCATAACTTACACCTTCTTCTGACGGAAAGGTTTCTGTTATGTGTTTAGTTATTTTTCTAAAATCCTCAACCTCCATGCATGTATCTTTATCCATATAATCTTTAATTATGGAGTCGATGAGGTAATGCCGTCCTTCAATTGTTAATTTTGGCGGGTTTTGTTCATTATAAATTTTTAACAGTTTTTCACCAGCGGCTGATTTCATAAATTTGGAAAAATCCTAAAACAAGTGTTCGTATATTAAGAAACAAATATTTGTTTTAATGTGGCAAAAATTTGAAGTACGGTCAAAAAACAGACGATTAATATTTTGTTTTTGTAAACAAAACAGAACTTACAAATTCGCATTTACTGCTTGTTTTTTCTGGTGCGAATTCATAATTACTACTGGTTTGTAGCCATGCTGAAATGTCTGGTTGACGTGAACTATCAGTGACTGTTTTGCAATTTGTACACTCATCCTCTAATGGTGGTAAATTCTGCGGTATATAAAATAAACTTTTATTAAAAAAAGGAAATTTATGCCACCACACCAATCCAAATTAAATGGACAATAAATTTAACTACCAAACTTAAGACTGAACCAGTCAATCAGTAAATGCTTAAGTTTACTCTTTTCATTCAATTTTTCCAACACGTTCCAACTCTTCCGCCCTGTCAATAAATCGAATACAAATGTGCCAAAAAGAACAGAACTTAAGCTGTTTCTGCCTAACTGGTTCAGCCTTAATTAAGCTTGCCAGGAATTTGAGGAAATTCCATAATCGAATATTTAATATGCTGTCGAAATAATTCTACTGATGGGAAGCTATTAACAATTTTACATACATTTTCCTTACGCCAGTCGTCCAATTTGCCGCGAAACAATATTTTATCGCCTAGATCATCTTCCGATTTAAAAACTACATTTATATCTGTTGTTTTTACGTATTTAAGGGCCTCGAATTTTATTTTATATCCTATTTTGAAAAATACAATTTTAGTTTTTATTGAACTAAATTAAATAAAGGATATGTACTTGTTAAGACCGTATATAAATGAGGTAATCCCCAGGCATTTAATACTACCCACAATTGATCCTGTAATGGCAATTGGGGTAATACGATGTTGGGTTCTTGCCTAAAGAGTAACCGCTCCTCATGTCTTTGTGACTCGTTATCTTCACTAAAGCCGATATTTTGATTTAAATAGCCGTCTTTATCAAAGTTCAGCTGATTGTCCATCATGTTTGTGGTTTTTATTTATCGCGGCAAGTAAAACGACTTTCTGCAAAAACTTTAAATGGTTAATATTGTTTTAAAATAAAACTGATAACGGATTTAATTTTAAATGGAGCTGAACAATATTTCGTTTCATTTCTCAAAAACCATGTGTCATAATTATGTATATATATTATATACATACTCGTATATATAATTTATATACAAAATTGAACTCATGTAACAGTTTCAATTTTGTTTCTTCTGTTCTCCACATTAAAATGGGAACTTTATTACCTAGTCGAAAGAATTTAAAGAAAATATTTAAAATATTGCTTGTTATACTTTGTCGAAATTTAGAGTTGTCAAGATTTGTACGTGCAACAATATTATAATTAATACAGCCTGTTCAGACGTCTATTTTCTACCCGATGTAATTAGACACATTTGGCGTTCACACGTGAAATCTCAAATTCTCAGCACCAATTGTAATTTCCTATGCATGTCAGATGTGTAAAATTATATTCATTTCATTGTGATGCTTTGAGAATAAATATACTCAACAACAAGAAATAAAATATCAAACATTTTTAATTTTGTTTAGTCGTCGCCATTTTGGCTATTGGATAAAAATCAAATATACATACAAACGTGTATTAATACTTTAGTTTTTTTTGATAAAGAACGATAAATAATTTATTTAGTGTTGATTTTGTCAGTGAATTACATCAAAAATCTTAGTGAAACAATTGGAAAATTTTAATTCAAGACGTACTAATTTTAATTAATTTAAAATAAAGTTTAATTTTTCATGACGCTTTCCCTTGTTGGTAAAATGCATGTCTAACGGGTTGTTCAAGCACAGGCAATTACGAAACGCTTGGATAAGTGCCAACGTTTGTTGTCTGCTCAAGTGTCAGTCATTTTTGAATTTTCTACCATTTTCAATAAATTTATTAACACAGATTATAGAATTAAGCCTTGATGGTGGATTCAGCGAGAAAAATTTGCTAGCTCGTGATCACGAATTGTTGAAATTTCATCATCTTTATTACTACCCCGGGGTAAAAAAGTTGACGAAATTTCAACAATTCGTGATCACGAGCTAGCAAATTTTTCTCGCTGAATCCACCATCAAGGTTTAATTCTATAATCTGTGTTAATAAATTTATTGAAAATAGCAGAAAATTTAAAAATGACTGACACTTGGAGCAGGCAACAAACGTTGGCACTTATCCAAGCGTTTCGTAATTGCCTGTGCTTATACAACCCGTTATACATGCATTTTACCAATAAGGGAAAGCGTCATGAAAAATTAAACTTTATTTTAAATGAATTATAATTAATACGTCTTGAATTAAAATTTTCCAATTGTTTGACTAAAATTTTTGATGTAATTCACTGACAAAATCAACACTAAATAAATTATTTATCGTTCTATATCAAAAAAAAACTAAAGTATTAATACACGTTTGTATGTATATTTGATTTTTATCCAATAGCCAAAATGGCGGCGACTAAACAAAATTAAAAATGTTTGATTTTTTATTTCTTGTTGTTGAGTATATTTATTCTCAAAGCATCACAATGAAATGAATATAATTTTACACATGCACAGCAAATTACAATTGGTGCTGAGAATTTGAGATTTCACGTGTGAACGCGAAATGTGTCTAATTACATCGGGTAGATAATATACGTCTGAACAGGCTGATTGTGAGATTAAAAAAACACAAAAGTTACTAGCTTAAATAAACTGAAAGTAATATTTATTCTACGAACTAATATCCACAAAAATTTCCAAAAATTCATTTTGATCCTAGATAAAATAATGATCCCGCATCATTTCAGGTTTTTGAAGAAAATCTTTACTTTGAACTTCATTCGATTTAGTTTAACTATATTTAATTTATTTAAAACACTTACAAATCACTAACGTTCAAATTTACTAACGTCTGCACAACACAAAAAAATGTATATTTTTCTTTAAACCAAAAGTACTCGTATAATATTCACTATAAATTTTAGCACCACACTTTAGTTTATTTTTTAATTACGATTTTACGTCCGTCTTACTCCAGAATTTAACAAGAACTGAATAGTAAAAACACATAATTATAGTATAAAGGAAAATAAGGAAACCATAAATGTTTAATTTTCGCTGAAGAATAGTATACTCAAATTAAGAATATAAATTCAATAAACTCGAGCAGATATAATTTCAAATGAATGCCAATATTCTCAGTTCTTGTTAAACGTTATTTTTATTCTCATTTTTAAATTAGTATACATAAATCAAGCAATATTTATTAATTTTATTTATGTTTTTTATGATTAACTAAACTTAAAAAATATACGAATATTCTCAATTTGAGAATGGGAATTTTTCGAAAATAACTGTATATTAACGAATTGATTCGTCGTATATATTTGTATTTACAAATTCACAATGAAATGACCAAGTATAATCTCTAATTATACTTGTTTAATATTCGCTTAAGAATACTATTCTCAAAATATGAACATAAATTCAATTAACTCGATTAAGTATAATTTTAAATCAATGATAATATTCTCAATCATTGATAAAACATCATACTTACTCTCGTATTTAAATTTGTAGACATGAATCAAGAATAATTATTTCTTCATTTTATTTATTTAATTTGTGATAAGCTTTACTTCAAAATATACGATTACTCGCAATTTGAGAATTGCAATTATGGGGAAATAAACGTTTATTACCGAATCGATTCGTACATAATTGTAATTACACTTTCATAATTACCAATTAACATCACACATTCATAATTTCCTTATCGTATGTACTTTTACTTATAATTTAAAATCACCAAATTTAAATTATACTGGTATATGTACGAGTATTGTTGAATGAAAGTCTGTGAACGAAAAATTAGAACTAGAATCGAAAGATTGGTGCTGTTGAAATTTGCCAAAAGTTTTTTCAACAAATTATTCATTTTCAGAAAGGAACTTACCTGTATTTTAAATTATTGCGAAATGAACTACATTTGCAACAAAAGATATACGTACTTTTTGAGGTGTTTTATTTTCTTACAAACAATATATTTTTAACCGATTTTCTATAAAATACATTTTGGAAAAGGATGTTCCGTGACTCTTATATTCTACTTTTATCCGTTTAACCAGATGCATGATCTTCTTTTGTGAAGGCTGACCCATCTTTAAGTGCAGTCATAAAAGAACTCTAAAATAAAAATTTAAGCCTTTCCGCACTTCTATAATAAATACATAATCTGTATATTATATAAATATAATGAGGTTTTTAATTACACACATTCTAACAGACAAAAAAATTGTTATTGCTTTTATTTATAGATTTCATTGCTTTAAGAAAATTGTATTTGCGAGAGATCAAGCAAAACAAATTGTCATTTAGTGATGTAAATTTGTTAAAATTTTAATATTATCAAAACAAATATTTTGTTTTGGTATGTGAAATATGAGAAAAATTATTTTACCAATACAAAACCATAGAAAAATAATTCTATATAAAGTTTTCATTTTTGAATGTACGGTTTGGTTTTCCATTTTTAACTGTACGTTACTGGAGAATAAGTATTGAACAAATTTAGCAACTTGTAACAGCCAGATTTATGCAATTTTATTACAATGCGTTAATAAAATTGTATTTGCGAGAAAACAAGCAAATGTAAACTTGCCGAAATTTCAGTTTTATATCAAAACTAACATTATGTTATGGCAAAGAGGAATATATACCCTCGGTATATATTCTCTTTGGTTATGGTTTGTGAAATATGGGAATAAATGTATCAAAATAAAACCTAAAAAATAAAGAAACTTTCCTTCATTTGATTATATGTTTGTGGAATTAAGAATAAATATTGAATAAATTTAGCAACTTGTAAAATCCAGATTTATGAAATTTCAAGCAGACATAATTCTTCAATTGATTCTAATTTGTTTAATACAATTAAGAATTTATATATATTTATACGAGTACAATTAAGAATTTATATATATATATATATATTCAATTATATAGATATATACACTCAATTATGTTTTATGCGATTTTTTTTATGCGGTTTTGGAGTTATGCGGTTTTTTCGTGGGGGAATCCCCGTTGAATATAGTTTTTATTTATTTTCTTGTGCCTTTTTTATGCTGAGGAATGTATCTACCGCATAAAAAAAGAATTGAGTATGTATATATATATATATATATATATATATATATATATATATATATATATATATATATATATATATATATACATGTATATATATATATATATATATATATATATATATATATATACATACTATATACATATATATATACAATATGATTACATATTATTTAATTCAAAACAAATATTTTGTTGTGGTTTGTGAAATATGAGAATAAATGTATCAAAATAAAACCTGTAAAATGAAGAAACTTTCCATCATTTGATTATACTTTACTGGAATTAAGAATAAATATTGAATAAATTTAGCAAGTTGTAAAAACCAGATTGATGAAATTTCATGCATACACAAATTCTTTAATTGATTCTATTTTTTTTACTATAATTAAGAATAAATATTGAAAAAATCCATAAAGTATTTTGAAATAGTATTTCAAGCATAATTTTCTTTAATCAATATCTAATTACTTGTAACAATGGTAAAGTTGAGTTAAATTGTGAATTATAGACAAAACTAAAATGAAGAAGATAAATCATGTTTTGTAAAAGTTTCTACTTACTAGTATTGAGCAACTTAGGGTTTATTTATGAAAGTAAATCTCATATTGCGCAGTACATGTATTAAATTGTAGAAAATTTAGAATTTGTGTTTTTGAGAAAGTACTATTCTTAATATTGGAATATTATTTCTCTCAGTGTAAAGGTTGCCAACATCCATTATACCATTGCTCTAATAAAGCTCCTACAACTTCATTTGACGCATCAGATGCTATACTGTATCTAGTGTCGTCAATGGGATGTGCTAACATTGTTACATTTGCAAGTGCGCTCTTGATTTTGCCAAATGCTGCTTTGCAGTCTTCTGGCCATGAAAAATTCTTTTGAGTTTTTGGCATCTTATTAAGTTTTGCCAGTTGCGCATGAATTGGAGACAACAATTCGGCTAACCTTGGAATGAATCGATCGATGGTAATAATTGACCATTCCGACGAATTGTTGAATTTTTCTGATGGATGTTGGGGATAGTAATTCTTGAATGGCGTCTACTCGCCGTGGCGAAGGTTTTATGCCATCTGCAGTGATTTGGTGATGAACACCTAATTGACATTTTGAAGTTGGTATATCTACTCCAAACTCAGACAATCTCTCAAAAAGTTTCTTGAGATGTATTTTATGCTCTTCCTCATTCTGACTGGCCACAAGTATATCATCAATATATGTGAAAACAATATCAAGGCCTTTGACCACTTCATTTATGAAGCGTTGGAATGTTTGTGCAGCGTTCCGAAGTCCGAAAGGCATTCGAGTAAACTCGAATAAACCAAATGGGGGTAGTAATTGCCGTTTTAGGCACGTCTTCGGGTGCAACAGGGATCATGGTAGGGATATGCTCTTACAAGGTCAATTTTAGAAAATACGGTGCATCCATGAAGATACATCGAGAAATTCTGAATCGACGATAGTCTCCCCATGGTCTCTAATCGGTACTGTCTTTCTTCTGAACCATGTGAAGTGGAGAAGAAACCTCAGAAGAAGAAGGTCTACATATCCCTAATTGAACCATATGCTGAAATTTCGCAAGGGCAGTCTTGTGCTTGGCTGGATCCAAACGACGTGGTTTTGCAAAAGGAATTCGATCCTTGGTAAAAATATGATGTACCACATCGTGTTTAACTGGACGATTATAATCGGGTGGAGCTAAAAGAGATGGAAACATCTTAGGCAAAGAACCGTAATCGTTATTTGCAATTGCGTGGATAGGCGAAGGTGTTTTGACCTGAGCTGTCATCGCTTGAACAGCTATATTCGTCATTGAGTCAAGGAGTCGTCAAGTCAGCACCAATAATTGGCCTGTCAATTGATGCTAAAATGAAAATGTGTGGAAGTTGTCGCTTTATACCGATATCGATGTTCAATAATTTAGTGCCATAAGTTTGAATTATTGAACCATTAGCAGCTGACAACACTAACTCAGGGTCAGAACGAGATGAATTTCTTTTGAAATTATTAAATGGCAATACTGAGACATCCGCACCAGTGTCTACGAGAAAGGTTATTTTATTGGTATTATCTCTAATGAATAGGCGGCGGTTTAAAAGTATCCGATCATTCGCCGCATGTACGACCGGAAAATCTGTTTTTTTGAATTGGAATCGGTAGTAGGCAGGGTATTTCCGCGGCGTTGAACACAAGGAAGATAACATCTTCTCGCTTCCTTGCCGAACTTATGGTGATAATAGCAGTTCTCCTTATCGTCGATGAAACGACGTCTGCTAGTACTCCGGCGTCTCCGTGAAAAATAATTTGAATTGTTCCATAATGTTGGGTTTGAGGGGCTTCGTCCACGTACAACTAGTTGAGACAGCATGCTCACTACTCGGGAAAGCCGCGATTCCAAGTTGGTTGTAGCATTTGTTGGTTGTACTGCCTGGCTAGTTGATGGTCTGTCCACTGTTACGGATGATATGCGAGCTGCGGTTGTTGCTTCATAAATCCTGTCTGCTATTGGCAAAAGTTCATCGATTGGGTTTTCACCAATAGCTTGAATCGCAATGTAAACCGGTGTGAAACCAAAGCGTTCCTATAAACTTTTTATCGATAGATGTACCCCCCAGGCTAACCATAGACCAGTACACCTCACTTGGCTTTCGGTCGCCAAAATTATGCCCATCCAACAACTTTTTGAGGCGGGTTTGTTCGGATTGGGTGTGCCGCTTTGTTAAAACCGACTTCAGCTTCTCATATTTATCCTTTACCGTAGGATTGATAAGAAATTCCGAAACAGTCTCACAAATGTCTTCGGGCAATGCTCCGACTACATGATGGTATCTTGGTGTGTCGGATTTAACAGAGCAGGCTTCGAACTGCGACTCGACTTGCGCAAACCATACGTTGGGATTTCGCGGCCAAAAGGAAGGTATTCTTAAACGAGAGGAATTAACTAAGTCCACTAGCGAATTCGGAACCCCTATATTTTCAACATCCCCACTTTCGTCTTCTGCCTTAGTCGGAGTATTCGGCATTATTAAAATAAATATATAGAAAACTTAAAATTCAACACGTCACAACTAGTGATAACTTCGCGTAAACGATCGAAACAAATTTAACAAACGGTAACACTTTACGAACGATACCGACTAACCGATTGCGAAAACAAAAGAATAAATAGAAAATTCAAATTTGAATCACGGAAAAATCGAACCTGATAAAATAAAGTTTTACAAATATTCAAATATTGAAAATTTTACGAATATATACCCGACAAACATTTTGAGCCTAGAAAGTGTTTTTAATCCTCATGCGCCCAGACGAATATAAAAACGATAAAAACTATTCCAACAAAGTTTCTATTTTGATCTTTTGTTCTCTTTCGTAAAAAAAAAAACGTCTGCTTTGACGAGCGCATGCGAGATATAATAAAACAATAAAAAAAATTCTACCAATTCTCTCGTTCAATCAGTTTACGTTGAAGTGTTGTCTTGAATTATGTCGAGTTCGATTGGGCTGTCAAAAAAAAAACAAATTTTTGATGCCCAATCGTACGCACAAGCAGCATGTATGTGATTTCTTTTTGAGGTTATGTTAACCGTCAGTAAATCTTTAGTTTGATTATGGACAAAATTACACAGATTTTGTCACAAAAATTATTTTAATAACACAACTTATTTATTAATAAATTACGAACTCGTAAAAATTCCGCAGTGATTAAAAACGATGAATTTCTTGACGTCTTGAATTGTCACAATTGTGATTGACATTTCTTTTTTGTTGGAATTGGTAAATCTTGTAAAAAATCTCGATTTGTCAAAATTGATTTAAATCAAAAGATAAATGATTTATTCTGCCCAAACGTACGCATTTTTGACAGTAAAATGATTTATTTTGCCCAATCGAACTCCACATTAGTGAGTTAATTAGGTGATAAAATGTGTTTTAGGTTATGGGGTGTGGGTGAAAATATTTTCGTCTGCAGATAATCATTCATTTAGCGTGGGGAAATGAGCCCACGCGCTCTGTCTCAGGTGTACCTGTACTTTACAATTAATAATATAATGTTTTTACAATTTACGTACTTACTCAGAATTAATAAAAATGTGCTTCATTTCAATGAATAAATAAAAATAGTGCAGATGTCCGTGTAATGAAAACTTTGTATTCTCTGTGGACGCATTTTACTACAAGATATACTCAAGCGTATGGAGGTAATCATTCATTGGCGTGGATAAATGAGCCCATGCGCACTGTCTCATGTGTTTAGTTTACAATTAATGAAAAAGGAATAAAAGTATCTGCAGATAATCAAATAAAATTTGGTTAAATTATTTTACGTACTGCGCTTCCAAGCGTTTGTATATAAAACACTCCAAACGACTGTAATTATCTTTGTATTTTCTATGGACGCAATTATCCATAAGCTTTACTCAATCGCTTGCGGATAATTATTCAATTTGGATGATTTAGTCTGCGCACTCCGCCCCATGCGTCTTCATATAATAAATATTCTTTATTAAGGCCGGTACGATGTTGAAGTGTGTTATGTTTATGTGTAAATTTATTTCAGTAGTACCTTCGCTGTTTAGCTGGATAAATTGTAATTAGGGCTACTACATTTTACGAAAGTCGTATTTAGCGTCCATTTATCTTGCTGGTCTAGAGACCAGTGAAATTTTTTATTTCACTTCAACAGCGTACCGGCCTTTAACCTAAAAAATAGTTCAAATTTATTTTTTGTTTGCCTTGTAAGCTTTCAAAACATGCCCAAGTACAAAAACATTATGAACTTATCTAAACAGGTATTGCACAATCGAATTACAAGATCTGCATTTTTCACTGAATCCCAGATTCATCAGTGGAGTTAGTTTCAAATGAGACTAGTAATAATAATAATCAAAGGAATTTACTTGTAAATAACTCAATTAATGTTATGGAACAAAGTGTTGAAGACAACAATAGTGAGAATGAACTAAATAAGTGCGATCAGGACAATAGCATTACAGTTGATATTCGAAAGTTTTTCAGAAGTTGGGCCACTGAATTCGGTATTACGTGTATTGCCTTAAACAAACTTCTTGAATTTTTAAGAATGAATGGCTTTCCATATTTGCCCAAAGATGCTCGCACATTAAGCATTAATTATTAAGCGGAAATTATTACAGTTGAGCCAGGTAAATATGCATATTTCGGTATAACTGAATATTTAAACCGTGCTCTAGAAAAAAGTGATATTTGTCCACAAGAAATACTCCTGGACTTTAACATTGATCGTGTTCCTCTTTCAAAGAGAACACAAAATAGTTTTTGGATTATCATGTCAAGAATATACAACATTACATAATCGAACATTTTTGTTGTTGCAGTGTACCATGGATATCAAAAACCTAATAATTTTAATGAAATATTAAGGCCTTTTGTTAATGAATTGAAAATTCTTACCACTTCTTATATTTTTCAAAACCAATCTGTTCGTGTCAAAATAAGAGCATTTATTTTAGATGCACATGCTAGAGCCTCATGTTTGTGAACAAAGTCTCGTAATGCTTATTTTGGCTGTACAAGATGTGTTCAAGAAGGAAGTTTCTACAACAATAGAATGATATTTTTAGAACAAATGCAGAACTTTGAACGGATTATTCTTTTCGAAATAAGATGGATGACAATTATCATAAACATGAATCAATTTTAGAAGAACTTGAAATAGACATGATTAATCAGTTTCCTTCATTAATCTGCATGTTCTACTTTTGGGAGTAGTAAAACGATTACTGAAAATGTGGATCAGCGGAAATACTAGAGCTCTTCTTCCTCATCGAGATATCACAATTATAAATAGCAAACTCCAGCAAATAGCTGCCAGTCTTTCTTACTCAACTTTCATACTCAATTATTACTCATTGACGCCCGTCATCCCGGGCTTCTTGTAAAATATAATAATATGTACCTATTGTTTATTTTTTAATTCACAGCGCCTCGATCGAAACTAACATTTAATGAGTACGGTTGTATAATAGCTCTAATAAAACTTATCATCAACAATGTAAAAGAAGTGTTGGAAGATAACTTAAAAAAATCGCTTGTTGAAATACTAAAAAGAAACTAAAATTAACTAAAAAACGGGAAATTCAACCAGCTACCTCTACAAGCTTCAACGCTGCAGAAGATTCGACGGAAACGGAAACTGATAATTCTTCGGATGCTGATGAATTATAATTATTTTTTTCCATATTCAATATGTAACAAATTGTTAATTTGAAGGGCTTCTACTCTTTATAGACGTGATACATTTTATGTTCCTGTTTTTATTTTTTATTTTTTGATCGAAATGAAAAAAAGGATCACATATTTTTTAAATTTTATTGTTATTTTTTGTAATATGACGTTGTTGTTTTCAATAAAGAAAAATTAATTAATTAATTAACTTTTAATTAATACAAAAAACTTTAATTTAAAAAAGACATTGTTGAAGAACGATCCACTAAAAATAGTCTGGTTTTATCTTATTTTAACCTTACACAAAATATTAAACTCTAAGATATTTGCGACTATTGTGCACGGTGCATCAGTAGTACTGCACCATGTACTCAGCAATCTTACTTAGTTCCACAGAATTTAGGAGCACTTTAGTTTACAAATATTCAGTCAATTTAACTGACGTATTACTGACTAATATGCCTAATTGCGCCCACATATTACTGATTAATGTGTTAATCTGCGCCAACCAGTTAATTAACTCATACCTGGCTAATGTGCTCAATCTGCACCAACCAGTTGTTATTGACTCGCTGATTAAAGTGTTCATACCCTTCGCCAACCATTTGTTATTGACTGATACCTGACTGTGTTCAATCTGCCGATCTGCGCCAACCAGATGTAATTAACTCATACCTGACTACTGTGTTCAAACTGCGCCAACCATTTGTTATTGACTGATACCTGACTAATGCGTTAAATCTGCGCCAACCATAACTCATACCTGACTAATGTGCCCAACCTGCACCAACCAATTGTTATTGACTCACACCTGACTAAACTGTTCACCCTTCGCCAACCATTTGTTATTGACTCACACGTGACTAAAGTGTTCATCCTTTGCCAACCATTTGCTATTGACTGATACCTGACTAATATGTTCATCCGCGCCCAGGTTGACGCAGAGGATGGTATTTTCCGACTTTTGCCTATAAATAGCACTTAAATGAGTTGGCATTTGGTGGACTCTTGTGCTGAGGCCGATGTTGGCACACAGCAGTCGCATTATGGGCGCAAAACTAATAATTGTTTGTCGGGATATATATATATATATATATATATATATATATATATAAATATATATATATATATATATATATATATATATATATATATATATATATATATATATATATATATTTATGTATATATATATATATATATATATATATATATATATATATATATATATATATATATATATATATATATATATATATATATATATATATATATATATATATATATATATATATATATATATATATATATATATATATATATATATATATATATATATATATATATATATATATATATATATATATATATATATATATATATATATATATATATATATATATATATATATATATATATATATATATATATATATATATATATATATATATATATATATATATATATATATATATATATAGATATATATATATATATATATATATATGTATGTTTGTATAAACGATATATATATATATATATATATATATATATATATATATATATATATATATATATATATATATATATATATATATATATATATATATATATATATACATATATATATATATATATATATATATATATATATATATATATATATATGTATGTATGTTTGTATAAACGAAATAAATATTTATAGAAATAAATTAAATAAATAGAATAATAGAATAAAATACATGCATGCACTAGTCATTCATTAATTAATTTTTATTTTTATTTTTTTTTGTTTTTTTTTGTTGAATGACTTAAAAAAAAAAAATTTTATTAATATTTTGTACTCATGTGATATTTTTCGGTTGACCGTTAATGTTTGTTCAAGGTTGTATGTTCTGCAAGTATGTTAAATTTCACCATGTGGTCAGGCGTCGCTATTCTGGTATCCGTTGTAATGAAAAAAAAACGCTGTTTAATATAAATTCTGCCAAACCGGAATTTTATTCAGCTTGGCCAATTGATGTACCATTAAATGGTTCCCTCGTGGGCCGTTATCGGCTTTGCGGGGCATGCAATTGTAGCCTTTTAATTTAAGGTTGCAAAATATGTACAAAATTGTACAACCTGTATCGGTGCGCAATTATAATTGCTGCGATACTTAAAACACTTAGATCACTATTATTATTAACACAGATCTTAGAAACGTCGGTGGTCACCACTTATTGTGCTTATTATGTGTGGTAATGAAATTGGTGAGCTATTTCCTCTACCGTAAGCCAACAATTAAATCAAGTACAAATTCAATAAATGTCATTGAAGATTACGCGTATATTGGTAACTCTTATGATTTATTCATCTAAATTGTTTTTTGCCTCATGCAACTTTATTTTTTATTCAATTGTACAACCGTTTTTATATGAAAGCGCATTAGCAAGGTTTTTTTTTCGAAAATACATGGCTGGGCGTTTCCATGAAAAGTCGGTTTTAATAAAAATTTGTGATTGCTTTATTTTTTGATTTATGTATAAAAGAAGGAATTTTTGATATATTTTTCATTACGCTTTTGAAAATGAACCCGAATAGGGTTCGAAAGCTAAAGCTTTAATTAGTTAAAAAGAAATAAAAAGAGCCCTAAACCAAATAAAAATTGTTTAATTTATAAATAATAGTAATTATAAATGTACAGCTTAAAAAGTTTAACTTCTATCGCTCGTTGGTGCTACACACATTGATTTTTTTTGTTTAACTTGGTTTGATTTTTACAGTTTTTGAAACATTCCATTTATATTTATCAAGAGACATTGTTTTAATCAAATAAATTTCGTAAATACGACAATTTCGTGACGTGCGCCACCACATTGAAATTTTGGTTTTCCCACCATATAATGAAAACAAATCGTCAAAAAATTCCCAAAACCAAAATTCGAATTTCGAATTATTGTTTTTGGTAACCTAATTCATCGATAAATGAGATAATCTGGAATTATATTTTCTCTTACAATTAGTACTGTAATTGCGGGGGGGAAAAAATATTTCACATTTTCGCAATTTTCAACAGTGCGTAGTTGAATCATTATAATTACTTCGAAATTGTACTATAAATGTATAAATAAATTTATAATAATTACGTAAAGTGATAAAAAAATTTTAGTGTATTTGATAACAAATGTATTTAACATCCATTTCTCTGTCAATAATTAACCAGTTTACATTTAAATTGTACGAGAACGGTTGACGGCTTGTCAAACCACTGTGAATCTTGGGCTAAAGTATGGTTAATGATATTAGTAAAGGTGTCGGAGGAGATACAGAGGAAAATTTTGCAAAGCCATTTCAAGCTACCACTATTTGTATTGAGCCACCGACTTCAAATATAGAAGATAACTATTCAATAAGACATGATGCACCATCTGAATATCCACATGCGATGAGGCAATGCATACACGTTACGGCCTTCGAACGAGGAAATGTATTACTAATAATATTTTGGGCTTTGTTGACGGTGGTGTTTTTGACTTCGTTGATATTCCTAATATGCTTTTTAGTATAAAACGTCAACATTTTATGAAATAAATATTCACAGTCATTCATTTTTATTTATTAATAATTTGGTTTTTACGTACGTTTTGGAGTAATCCGAGTTAGAGTACATAGTAGCACATAGTATCGATCGGTGTGTGAATCTGGGAATTTGTGTACTATCTTTGTTATAAAATGAGTGGGCTTCCAGTGAATTTGCGTAAAGTGGTTTTTTACTGTACCTTATCGCTTGATATAAATAAAAGAAAATTGTTAAAAGTTTATCGTGAATACAAAATCATTATTTCTTAAGCAATTGCTTGCTATTTAATATTTAGGTTAATTTAATTATAAGACATAATTGTAGCATGATTCTGTAGGAAAATATTATTTCGTTCAATTTAATTTCGTTTAAAATTATTTTGACGCTTCTTGTGGTAAATCAAAAATCATTGCTAAAAAAGTGGGCTGTAATGGAAAACAAGACGAAATAAAATATTTTCGGTCACTTTCCGCGCTCGGAAACTTTGATCTTGAAAAGCAGAAGATAAGTTAGTAGTTTTATTACGAAATTTTTACACGCTGTTAAATTTAGCCGAAAGTTTCAAGCCAAAAGTAAAAAGTTGATAATGTAGATTAATTATTTAAAATTGGAATAAAATCATTTTCTAAAGTGTTATATCTGGAGATGGACTGAATTGATATGATTTGTCAATATGCTATGTCTGGAGATGAAATGCAATAATGCAATTTGAGTTTTTAATAGCTAGTGCTGAAAAAAATTCAGGTCTCCACGTGAAACTTGAAATGAATTTTGTTCAGCGTTAGCTATTGACAAATCTCATTAATGGAATCCGATTCCAGCCATAACACTCTAGAGGCTGATTGTATACCAATTTTATATATTTTTTTAATTCTGTGGATTTCCACAATTTCATACACGATACAGTGGAGCGATATTTTGCGATTTACATAAGACTATATTGACAAAGCCGTCAATGCTATACATACATCCCTATGCAACGTAACTTTCACGTATTTTTATTATCAATGAAATACAATTCCAGGCACACTACTCTAGATGCTGATTTTATATATTTATTGCATTCCCATCGTAACTTTCGGCTGAACGTTTCATCTCGATGCCAACCAATTCCAGGTATAACAGTCTAAAGGGTAATTTTATACCAATTTTCTCACGTTTTTATGGAAAATCGAATTATTCCAGATTTCGAACAGAAAACTTAAACTGAATTCATTTCTAACAAATTTTATACAAAAATTTTAAAAATGTTTTTGAGTTCCGCAGATTTTCCTTAATTTTCCAAGAGAAAGTGAAACGATATGTAAACACATATGACTATTGATACAAATTTTCAGTGCTACCCATGCAGCCATAGTAACTTTCGGATGATTTTTGATATTTCCTTTCTTATTGAAGTTAGGTAGAGGTGCGGTACATCTGGCACCAGGAAGCGGTTGCGTTTATCTATGCGCATCCCCTTTGTACTCGTGCAAATTGCGGCTTTTGACCAAGTTTTGTCGTTGCTAACATCGCGCCAGATCCAATTTTAATATAACAATTAAAATAAATTATTTTCAAAAAATTTTGTTAGTTCTATAATTAAAGCAGTGCCCGCTCGAGATTTCTGCCCCCAATTTGATACCTTTCTTATATCCCATAATTTTTAACTTTTTATCAATATGTATACCACCTTGATCAAAAAGTTCCCGGAATTTATTCAGAAAATTAAAAATACAAGTTTATTAATCTAAATCTATTTTGTCCCCTTCAAAGTAATCCCCATCGATTACAACACACTTATGCCAGCGCTTGATCCAATCCTCGAAACATTTTTATATTCGGTTTTCGGTATGTCCATCAGTGCTTCCTGCGATTTTTCCATTATTTCCTCTCGGCTGCTGAAACGCGTTCCTCGTAATGGTTTTTGAACTCGATGGAACAGAAAGAAGTCACAGGGAGCCAAATCAGGTAAATTCGGTGGCTGTTGGATGGTATTTGTTGCATTTTTCGTCAAAAACTTACGAATAATGATTGCACATTTCTGGTCTTCCCACAATTCTGGTCTCTTTCGGCGGATTTCTTCACGCAAACGTCTCATAACGCCCAAATAATACTCTTTGTTTACGGTCTGGCCTTCTGGCAAAAATTCATGATGCACTACACCGTTGTAATCCATGAAAACCGTGAGCATTGCCTTCTTTTTTGACTGAAAACGACGTGGTTTTTCTGGTCTCGGCTCATTTGGTGAACGCCATTCACTTGCCTGATGTCTGGATTGCGTGCCGTACTCATAAACCTACGTTTCGTCTCCAGTAATGATCCTTTTGATGAATGTGGGATCGGATTCAGCCTCGCAAATCATGTCAAAATTTAAATCCATTTCTAAAATTGTAAATAATCGCCAACGCACACAGAGATAGATGTACTCTTTACTACGTAACTTTTGCAAATGTCAAGCTATGACGCTAAGATTTAGAGGGAATATCAACAACAGATGTACCAACTTAACAAAAAAAATCAGAACTCAAATCGGAACGATGGGAGCGCCACACGGTGATTATTCCGGGAACTTTTTGATCAAGGTGGTATATGTTTTGACTGACATCAGGGTAAATTCTCAATCGTCTGGTAAGCAAGCAATTTTCATCTGAACGAAATAAAATAAAATATTTGCTAACCAAACAGTAATATTTGTCGTCTTGCGATTTGCTAGTTTATCGAATATTTTCCCGCCATGGAAAAATATAGACCTATTTTCACGGAATCTTTACGGTTTATTCGAATATGAAATTTACTATACAAATTCAATTTATTGGGACATGTTTTTGAGCGCGAGGTTAAACTTTACCTAAATAATCGATGCGAACTTCTGAGAAAATATTTGTTGAACCATCAGTGGCGTAACTACAAATTTCGAGCCGCCCCCCGTAACATTTTTTTGGGCCCCTAAAAATACTTCTTGTACCTAGGAACAAGTAAAGCTTTTAGTGAAAAACTTATTTCTCCCTATCGTCTAAAGTATCGCATTAATTAAAAGTATCTGATTTCGAGAGTAGATGACACGATACATCTTGCAACTCAATGCTCTGACGATTTCTAAATATATCGATAAAGCATCACAAATTTCAAATATTATTTGAAAAATATCAAGAATTTCGAATTTTCAAAGTATTGTGAATATTCTTGAAAGTTCTCAAATATCGAATTATCCGTTAGTCTTGTTAAAAAATTGTATAAGCATAAAATATGTATTTGCAAAAATTGTCGTTTAGTTTTAAGTTTGATAACTAATTTAAGCAAGTTTGAGTTTTAACTTAACTTTTAACGTTGAGCCTTTTTCATACTTTTAGATTTTTGATAGAAAGTTTTATGTATTTGCAAAAAATCAAGAACTTCCATTTTGCTCAGAAATATGATTTCAAAAATGGTGACGGAATTTTGGCTAAAATTTATTTGCTCTCAAAGTTAATCATCACTGATCAAAAGCTTTTAGTTTTAAGAGTTTTTCAAGCCAAACCACTTTACTACGAAACTTGATATTATAAAGGAAAGTGGTATTTTCAGATAAATTTAGAAAATTGGTTTTCAATGAGCTTTAAGCTTGATAATTAATTTATACCATATATTTGGGCTTAAATTTAACATTTCTGAGTCTTTTAATAATTTTAGGTTTTTGTTACAATGTTTGATGGAGGAGGAGGTCGGCAGGCTGGCCAGACGGTGGGGCACTGACGAGTCCTCTACAGAAGGTATGAGGGTTAGCGAGACGAGCGAATCCGGCGCATCCCAAAATACCGACAAATAATATTCCTGCGATAGCAGGAATATACCATAGAGGTAGGTAAAGGTTAAAAGGTTATAATTAAGAAAACCCAAATTAACCTTCACCATTCTAAGGCTGCTTCGGCAGCTCTACTCCTCAGGCTGGCTAGTTCGGGTGAGGATGTAATACTAATCCAAGAACCTTGGATTAACAACAACAGAATCTGTGGCCTCAGAACCAAGGGGTACAAAATTATATTCTCTAGTAAGTTTGGGAAGATCAGATCTTGTATTCTTGGGAAAAATAATATTAATCTTTTCCTTCTCTCTCAATACAGCAATGGTGACACTACTGCAGTTAGCCTGGAAGTAGGCACTTGTAGATTCTGGCTAGTTTCAGCCTACATGGACCGGGAGAAGGAGGTTCCTCCGAATAACCTAGAGGAGCTGATCCGTGAAGCGGAACAATCAAAGGTAGGTTTGGTATTGGGAGTTGATGCTAATGCGCATCACACTATCTGGGGAAGCACGGACATTAATGAGAGAGGTGAATCACTTTTTGATTATTTGATGAGTACTAACCTTTCAGTGTGTAATATTGGGCAAGAACCCACATTTATTACTAGTAACAGGCAGGAGGTTCTAGACTGTGAACCCTTGCCTCAAATAATATTCTTCATATGGTTAAAAATTGGAGGGTGGATAAGGAACACTCCTTTTCTGATCATCGATATTTAACCTATAGCCTCGATATTCACCCTGCCATCCGGGAATCCTTCAGGAACCCTAGAAGGACCAACTGGAGCAAATATGGGGAATTATTGAAGGATTTGTTGCCGTCGAGGGCTCTGGAGCCCCCGACGACCGTTTGGGAGCTGGAGGACATGGTGGCGCATGCAACCGATCCTTTCGCGCTGCCTGCCCACTGGCTAAGCCTAGGAGTAGGAAAAAACCAGTATGGTGGTCCAGGGAACTGGGAATCTATCGTAAGGCTTGTAAGACATCCTTTAAAAGAGCCAAATATACAATGGAGGCTCAGGATTGGGACTCCTTTAAGGAGAAACTCGGAATTTATAAGAAAGGATTAAGAAAGGCACAAAGGAGGTCTTGGAGAATCTTCTGTGATAAAATGGAAGAGGTATCCGAAACCTCCCGCCTTAGAAAGATTCTTTCCAAAAGTACAGCTAGTCCCAGTTTTTTCATAAAGCCGGAGGACGGATCTTGGACAGCTTCTAGTGGAAAATCTCTGGAGCTTCTCTTCGAGACACACTTCCCAGGGAGCTTTGAAGACCTGTTGGTGCGTAGCAACCATCAGGAATCACTGTCAGTGTTCACAGAGGACATCGTAACCAGGAAACGGATCCTATGGGCACTGAGGGGTTTTAAACCATTTAAATCGGCTGGTCCGGATCAAATTATACCAGCGGAACTTCAAAACAACTCAGTAATTATTCTTCCTTACCTGGAAGCTATATTCAAAGGGTGTTTGAAGCTGAACTATATTCCTAGGAAAGCGGGGAAAAGCTCACATGTCTATCCTAAGGATCTAAGACCAATAACTCTATCATCCTTTTTTTTTGAAAACCTTGGAAAGGCTGCTGGATGTATACATTAGAGATAAAATAGGTGCCAGGAAGTGCGCATCGTCTCAGCATGCGTACACAAACGGTAGATCTGTGGACACTGCTCTGCACGCCTTGGTGTGTACGATTGAGAAATCGATTAATTCGAAGGAATTCTGTTTGGTGGCCTTCCTGGATATAGCGGGCGTCTTTAATAATGTGAAAGCGGAGGCAATCAAGGAGGGATTGTCATTTTTGGAGGTGGACGTTCCTCTGATACGGTTAATCAATTATATGCTGGGAAGCAGGATTGTTAGCTCGAAGTTGGGGGACTCCACCATTAAGAGGCGAGTAACTAGGGGAACCCCGCAGGGGTGGTTCTGTCCCTCTTCTCTGGAACATGGTGGTAAACGGGTTACTACTAGAATTGGAGAGAGAGGGTATTGAAGTTATCGCTTACGCAGACGACGTAGCTTTAGCTGTTACCGGGAAATTCCTGGGCACGATTGTAGACGTAATGCAGAATGCGCTTACAATCGTTACGAAATGAGCTGGCAAATGTGGACTTGGTATTAACCCGTCCAAGACAGAGCTGGTACTCTTCACTAAGAAATACAAAATCCCGGTAGTTGTCCCTCCTACCTTACATGGCACGAGACTTGCTTTTACTGATAGAGCTAGATATCTGGGCATTATCTTAGACAGTAAGCCTAGTTGGAGGGCCAATATGTTGGAGAGAATAAACAAAGCTACTATTGCTTTGTACTCCTGTAGGAACGCCATTGGTCATAGATGGGGTCTGAAGCCGGAGCTGGTACACTGGCTCTACACCGCTGTAGTGAGACCTGTACTCATGTACGGGGTGGGTGTTTGGTGGCCAGCTCTGGACGAGGTAACTTATAAAAGTAGGATTTAGAGGGTGCAAAGAACGGCCTGTATGCTTGTTAGCGGGGCATTGATGTTGACACCGACAAGTGCCTTGAGGTTATGTTGCACCTTATTCCGGTCGACATTTTTGGCAAACAGATGGCGGCAAATATGGCTGTACGACTTGCAGCCGTCCCTCAGTGGAGGTGTCTTAGTACAGGACACTCTACTATCGTTAGATCGTTGAAGGATGAGCTGGCGAATCTTGACTATATTAAACCTACTCTAACCTTCGAGAAGCGATTTCGGACCTCCTTCCCTCCAAGGGAATCCTGGAGGGATACACCGTTATCGGAAACCGAAGCATTGCAATTCTTAACAGATGGCTCCAAGCTAGACGGCGAGGTGGGAGCTGGAGTATTCTGTGATAAATTAAATGTAAACATTTCTATTCGCCTCCCTGATTACTGCAGCGTGTACCAAGTTGAAGTCGTAGCGATTGAGAAGGTCATGACGTGGTTGAAGCACAATGTGGTATTCTCAGATGATATCGCAATCTATTTGGACAGTCAAGCGGCGATCCGGTCACTAGAATCGGTGTGTTTTGCGTCACGGGTGGCGTTGAGTTGTCACTCATCTCTAAATGAGATGGGTGAGCATTTCAATATCCAGGTAATCTGGGTCCCAGGTCACTCGAGCGTCATGGGGAACTGCAGGGCGGATGAACTTGCTAGGCATGGTACGACTCTCCATCTGCAACCGGAAAGGGCAAGTCTGGGGAGGCCTATCACAGCGCTGAGACAAGCACTTGAGAAGCAGGCGCTATCCTCAGCGGGGAAAAGGTGGTTTAACACCCTCACCTGTAGAGTTGCAAGACAAGTTTGGCCGAAGCTGGACTTGGGGCGCACTAGATCATTAACATCCATACGCAGACGTTAATTAAGAACGGTCGTAGGAATTCTCAGGGGACACTGCCTTTTTGAAGAACATGTAAAAAAAGGCTGGGTCTGGAGGCATATGACTTCTGCAGAAGCTGCTTGGGCGAAGAGGAGGAAGAGACGTTGGTCCACTTCCTTTGCTCGTGTCCAGCATTGGCACTCAGAAGGCACAAACACTTGGGTAAGTTCAGGATGGAATGCCCCTCGGATCTCGAAAACATTAAAGTGTGGGACGTCTTACACTACATAAGTAGCTCGAAATTGTTCCAAGAGGAGTAAAGGGGATACAGTCTGTGGTATCACAATGGACCGTCATCGGTCTAAGTGTGCCTAAGCAGCCACTCCAACTAAATCTAACCTACAATGTTTTATGTGCAAAAAATAAGTATTTGCAAAAAGTTTTAAGAACTTTTAGTTTAAAGAGCTTTCACTGATCGAAACCTTTTAAACAATTTATCCCAAAATTCATTAAAATTTATAATTAATTTATACTTTTTGGGGTTCAACTTAACGTTTGTGAGCGTTTTCATAATTTTAGGTTTTATCAACATAAATTATGTATTTGTAAAAAAATGCCGAACTTTTAAGTTCGGAGCTTTACGCATCGATGCTTTTTAACCAAAATCATTTACTTTTTTGAAATTTGATAGTTTAAAGGACAAATTTAAAATATTTGTTTTCAATAAGCTTTAAGCTTGACAACTAATCCATACTTTTTGGGTTTGAACTTAACATTTTTCAGCTTTTTAATAGTTTCATGGTTTTAATAAAATGTTTTATGAGCATAAATTATGTATTTGAAAAAATTGTCCAGAGCTTTAGTTTTAAGAGCTTTCACTTATCGAAGCTTTTTACACTAACCATTTTGCTTCGCAATTTGATATTACAGAACTTATAATATTTGTGCTCAATGTAAATTATTAAGAGCTTTTCAAACCAAACCTTTTGACTTTTAGATTTGATAATATAAAGGAAGGTGGTATTTTGGGAGGAATTTAGAATTATTCTCGGTAATTTTTGTCTCTTTCCATAAATTCTATATTTGCAACGAATGTCAAGAACTTTAACTTTTTAGAGCTTTCACTTATCGAAGCTTTTCAACTCAAATCATTATAATTTTACTCAGAAATTTGATACTACAAAGGATAGTTTTGGGAAACAATTCAGAATATTTGTTCTCAATGTAAATATCCTTCATCCAAAAAGGGTTTCCATTTTCGAGCGTTACATATGTAAGAAAATCAATTGGTTTACTCAGATTTAATTGCACACATTCGGACGAACATTCAAAACATGAAAACACTAGATGAAACAGAAGGTGATTTATTTCGATGGTCTTAAATAAAACGAAACATCTTGCAACTCTAGGCTATGACGAGTTCTAAATATATCGATAAATTATCACAAATTTCGAATATAATTTCAAAAATGTCCAATCTTCAAAGTACCTTAAATATTCTTGAAAGTTCTCAAATATCAAATTATCCGCAAGTATGTAAAACGAAAGGGAATCCTATACGTGCTAATGTTATGGGGTAAAACCTCGTAATTGAGAGGTTTTAGTCGACACAATTTTAATTGAAACAAAATTTCCAAACAATTTCAATTAATTTATGTTAGTTTCATTAAACTTTTATTTTTATTAAATAATTAAATAATTAATTTATAAAATACAATTTTATTTTATTAACGATTTATTATGTAGATCTTTATGTTATGGGAGAGTGACGATGACTGATTATTTGATCTTTTTTGTAACTTTCAATATTTGACTTATCATAACAAAATGAGAGAGACATTTTTAAAGTATTTATTTGTGATTATCGATAAGTTACAGTGGATGAGTATACATATTTCATAACACAGTGGATGAGTACATTCCACAACACTAATCACCGCCATGTAAAACGTAAATAACCTGGAGATTGTCATAATTTAAAAAATTCTTTTAAATATCACCATTTAGATTTATATGTGTAACTCTGCAAGTTCATACAACTCAAAGCTAAGCGCAGAACATTGCCTTACAAAATTCGAATAATCTCGAAATCTAAGAATAAGTGTCGAAAAACTAAAGAAATCTAGAGTAAACCACGAAACAATCTCGATTACCCCGAATGAATACCGAAACATCTGGAAATTAATGAATAATATGAGAAAGACTGTAAAAATCTATTAGTGAGTTGACGTGAAATTAAACGAACCGCATATTATGCAGAAGTTTAGGTATAAAAAAAAAAAAAAATGAAATTCGCACGAATGCACCATGGGCAGGGCAGCTATCGTTGGTAAGTAAGTAATTAATTTTAGGTACGTTTTATTGAATTACTAATTTTCTTCTATTCCATAATAATAAGAAAAATTAATTTTGAAAATGTAATAAAATTAAAGAGCTTTATAAATATTTAATTGGACTATATTTAAATAATATTTAATAAAAAATTAATAAAAGTGACGGAATTTAAAAAGTAGTTAAAACACATCAAAATTTCTAAGACAAATCTCAAACATGCTTGAATAATCTCGAAAATCTCGAACTCTGACTGTTTCATAACACCGAATTACCAATTAAGTCTGAAACACCATGCATTTCATTTCCATGATAAACAGTAAAAATCTCGAGAAATTTTAAAAAGTGATCAAAATATGAAACCTGAGACAAGCGGATATGAAAAACAACCCAAAAAACACCATCACTAGTTGCAAAGTTAAGTTGGAATTTGCATTTAACTTATATTTAAAATAGTTTTTCAAAATAAACCTATACATTTCATTTTTATTTACTGTTTACTGTTAATCAAATGATCCGCTAAATGAGAAACTATAAGTCGAATGAATGCTAATTGATTAAAGAGACTGAATATGGTTTGACTGAAGCGTGGGAAACAAGGATTTATTTTCATTCGCGGTTATGTATTTTTCTAGCTTCTTCTTGATTTTTATGAATATCACAATGATACATCGCAAGATGCTTACACCAGCAGATTACTATAAACTCATTCCTTTAAATCAAATTTAACCTTTCGCAAAATAAATTTTATCTGTTGGCAAATCAAATTCAACTTTTTTGAATCAAAACTTGATTTCTGAATGGTTAAATTGGTTTTGCTAAAAGTTTAATCTGATTTGTAAAAGGTTGATTTTTATATGCAAAAGTGGTAAACCTGCGAGTTTAGCTAATTTTCTTCTAAATCTAAATATCGGTCAGAACCTAAAGGCATTCATTTTTATTTCTCTGAAATCAGAACCGATAGGAAACGGTTGAGAAAGTATTAAGAAAATATTTAATAGCAACAGGAACGATTTCTTGTTTTTCTAAAAATTAGACCACCGCCTTTTCTTCAAATTTTCCTAAAAATGTACCGTTTTGCAAATTTGCTTAATCGTGCGCCCCCCCCCCCCTCCTTCCCACGGCTGCGGGTACTGCGGGCACCTAGTTACGTGACTGCAAACCGTGGAGAAGTTTAAGGAGACCCAATGTGATTCAATATTCGACGTCCTCTAAAAGTCTAAGAATTGGTTCCGGGGCTCAGCTAATATCAGTTGTATAGGTTATTTCGGCAATGACGCCTAGTTTTTGTTCAATAAATGTGTAAACAAGTAAAATTTGAACGGAGAACTTTAAAAATATCACCTGATTTATCTTCTAAGTTTACAATCGGTGTAAATAAGACCGATTTCTTTTAAACAAACACTTTGTCGACTGATATTCAAAGGACGACTAATTTTAGAAAGAAAAAATATCAACTGGCTAACAGATGCGAGTTGTCATCATGTCTTTGGTCAAAAAAAAAAGAGGAGAAATATTGTTAATTACAAGCTAAACACACAACACTAAACAAGGTTTTAGCTAAACTCGTTTTGCCAAGCCTCAGTGTTTCGATAGTATTAGCATCCGATAGCTTATTAGGACTGTTTCTGAAAGGAAATTCTGAATCTTGACCTTGAGCTTAGGCGTTCAAATTATTGTTAGAATAGTAACAGGGAATTGGTTAGAGGTAGGGATTGCAAATTTAGGTAAATTTCGCGATAAAGTTTCTCGAACATTCGTTTAAGTTAGTGGTAATGCCTCTTTTGTAAGTCAAAATGTTTACAACTAAAAAAATTTATTTTTATCGAGTTTAACGGGAAGTAAAGTATACTTAAATAAGTATATAGTAAAACTAAAAATCGGATTTCGGACGGCTTATCGGTTAATCGATTATATTTGAAGTTAATATTGGACACTGCAATTTTAATATGTTGCTTACCTCAGAACATACAAATGAAATATTATAGCTGCAAAAGAGTGACTCCTCCATTTTTGGTAATATTTGTGTGCTACTTCTGATTTCTTGAGAGCAGGAGTTTTTAAGATCTTAGTGCATTGCTAAGCTTTTTTACTTGAATTTTAAAGACAAAGAAATTTATTGTTTAATATTGTAACCTACTTCCAGTATTTAATTTAATTTTATAAAATAAAAGCTGGTCACAAAATTACGAATAATAAACGAATAAAATAAATTATATTCGGTTTTTGAGTTAAGAATTCCTAAGGTTAGTGGCTAAGTGTTTAGTGGCTTGCCTTTATTTTGAATCACTGCTTGGTGATTTACCATCGGAACCATTTCTCCATTTTCTTAGCCATTGTCACCTTTCCAATCAGCATGATCTTTTCCAAATCGAATTCTTTCCCTTTCTTTCTTTACTCTTCGGAATGTTCTTCAAGCTACGATGAAGATTGTTCTCTACCGCAGTCTGCTACGAAATGTTCGTAACCCTTACGAAAGATGTAACCCTTTCTTAACATCAACCAAAAATTTTGAAAATGTGCATCTTGAGTGAGTCATTTCCAATTTTGTTTTTCAACAAATCAAAGAACTGAGCGCCATTTTGATATTATGATATGAGTCGTAGAGCTTTTGCAAAAAAATTAAAAAAATTAACAAATCTACGAATTTCGCTTGGAACAAGGACGTTGTTTTCTATTATACCAAATAGCACGAATCTCAAAGATTGGCTCATATAGTGACTATATAGCCCTACGATTCATATCAAAATGGCACCATACGATTTAAATGCCGAAATACATGCCCTTTACAACCTATATAGTCACTATATGAGTCAATCACTGATATTCGTGCTATTTGGTATATTAGAGAACAACGTCCTTGCTCCAAGCGAAAATCGTCGATTTGTTAATATTAGAAATCTGTAGGCAAGAGCCTGTTACGACCAACCTTACGGTTAACCGTAACCAAAAAATGTATCCCATGGTCATCACCGGCAGTATAAACCAGCTGGTACTCAGCCTCGGGATGAGTGCCAATGGGACCTATGGTTGCTGCACTGACATCTCGTTCCGACACACACCTGTTGACTCGTTCACCTCCTGAGATTTATCGATTTAAACGCCAAGCATTTTCAACATTTTTACAATATAAACCAACTTTAATAACAAAATTTTTAAATTAATTTAATTTTGTTCTTCTGACCGGACACATTTTAATGAACGTTTAATTCTATGATACGCATTAACACCAAAAAAAAAATATAATGAGAGATAAAAACAAGAAAAATCTGAAATTTCTTTTCCTTTTTTTTCAACTGTTATTACTCCCCCCCATGCTGATCAATTTAAGAAAATTATATGAAATTACGGTGCCGAAATTAACAGCGTCCGCAGCAACGCTTTTCACAGTTTTCGTTTCTTTTGGGTTCAGGTGTCACGCGATATTGTGGTTATGTACCAGGTGATTTTTATTATAATCCTGTTAATATTTTTTTTTATTCTTCTTTGGGTGGATTTCCCTTTTTATCTGGTTTTGTTTTTTTTCCTCCTTGTTGTTTGAGTGTTTACTCTTCGTCTTTATTTTCTTTATTTACGTTGTCTCCAAAACCACTCGATACCATTGCCCAAATCAAAAAGAAAAACTCTCTTTTCGTTTTTTTCTTGCCAATCCCATTCTTTGATGTTTTGTTTATTATTAATTTTTCTTCCTTTGATGACATCTATGTTTAAGCACGGAACCTTACACGTCTGAAAAACGAACTCACTTCTTCGAAAACAAAAAGCGCGTTTTTTTATTCGCTCCGGATAGCTGCTATCGAGAGCCGTCATTTTTCTACGCCTAAATTTAAATTTGACGCGCTATTTATTGGTAAACTAAACTTATTTAACATCAAACTATCATTTTTAATTCAATTGTTTACCAAAAACTTCATATAAAAAATATTTGGCTCTACCTATTTATACGGAGCGCTATCGGGAGCCATTTTTTATATGACGGCTCTCGATAGCAGCTATCCGGAGCGAATAAAAAAACACTACAAAATAGAAACAAATATGTCGCCCCCATTCTCTTACAGATGTCGTTACTCTTACATCGTAACAAGCCCTACGGCTCATATCAAAATAGCACTGTGTAATTTAAATTCCACTATGTCTGCCCCTTACAACCTATATAGTCACTATATGAGCCAATCTCTAATGGCTCATATCAAAATGGCACTGTGTAATTTAAATTCCGCAACGTATGCCCTTTGCAACCTAAATAGTCACCATATCAGCTGATTTCTGAGTTTCGTGCTATTTGGTATAATAGAGAATAACGTCCTTGTTCCAAACGAAATTCGCCGAGTTGTTCATTTTCTAAATTTTTTTGCAAGAGCCCTACGGCTCATATCAAAATATCAAAATGGCGCTTATTTCTTTGATTTGTTGAAAAGAAAATTGGAAATGAATGTTAGAAATTATTTGAGGTCTATTTTATTTTAATAATGTCGAGTTCGATGCCCAATCATACGCACAAGCAGCATGTATGTGATTTCTATTTGAGGTTATGTTAACCGTCAGTAATTCTTTAGTTTGATTATGCACAAAATTACACAGATTTTGTCTAAAATTATTTTAATAACACAACTTATGTATGAATAAATAACTACGAATTTTTTGACATCTTGAATTGTCACAATTGTGATAGACATTTCTTTTTTGTTGGAATTGGTAATCTTGCAAAAAATCTCGATTTATCAAAATTGATTTAAATCAACAGATAAATGATTTATTCTGCCCTATCGTACGCATTTTTGACACTAAAATGATTTATTTTGCCCAATCGAACTCCACATAACATTATTTTTGTTAAATACACTGTTAAATGTATCTCAAAAAACTTAATTTTTCTATATTCTCAATTTTGTCCAAAAACTCCACAGTCCACTTGCACAAGTTTGTGTTCCAAAAAACAATTAGTGTCCACAAACTTCATACCGGTTGAAACATTCAGATTCCGAGAAGTATAATTATTAGGCTTAGGGTTTTTAAGTGCTAAAAAATCAAATATATGTTCCTAAAACATTTATGTCATATTTTGAAAAGAAAACCAAACTAGACCTTATCTTAAGAGGATTTCAATTCTGTCATTAACAAAAAAATTATCAAGTTTTTGGTTACAAAATTGGATAAACTAGCTCTCCTGGACTGCAAAGTTCTGGAAAAGTAGTCCAAAATTGGTTCCACATCCATATATACTTAAAAATTTTCACTGGTAAGCGATACTTACTTCAAAAGAATACCGTGACGATTGAAGCTAAAAGATTCACGCTATTAAACCAAGTTTTAAACTAAGAAAAACTAAAATTACGCTCATATTTTTGCTGAAATCAAATTGTAATTCAAACACAATTTTCAATTTAAGTTACCATCAAGATTATATTCAATTACAGTTCAGAATTCATATTCTTTTATACATCGTGCTGATACTAAATAATGTTATATTTTTTGCATGATTGCAACCAAAATTTTCGAATTCAAAATCAACTTTTTCTCACTAAACAAAAAATTTTGCTCAAATCGATTTTATAATTCTAACTTAATTTTTAATTTTTCTCTTCGCAGTTCAATTCGAAATATAAACTCAACCTTAAACTAAAAGACAATTAACAACTAACAATATTACAGTTATGTTTTTGCTGAAGTCCAAATTACTATTCAAATTCAATTTCTACTCACCGATTTTTTAAATTCCAACTTAAAATTCAAATATTTCGATACTTACTCAGATTTCTGTTCAAAATTCTGATACAAATTTAACAAACCTTTTGATTCAAACTAGAATTTTAAATTCGACTTTAGCTCAGCATTTCTAATAACACTCAAATAAATTCTCAATATTCCAAAATTTCTCATCAAGCAGATTTAGACAAATCTAGGTTGGAATTTTTACTTAATTTGTGAACAAAATATCACAAAATTTCTAGCTTAATTGCATCCATAATTTTGCGTTAATTAAATTTGGAAATCAATAAATTGCATCCAAATTTTTTCTCAATCTCTCGATTGGATTGAAATTGAATTTTTAGTCCAAACTATGTTCAAATCTTGTTTTACCCCGTTCTAAATAAAAATTTTGCTCAAATAATTTTAATTACATTTTTAAAATTCACTCAAACTCTTATTAAAGGCAGTCTGTTAAAGTCTATTTCTAATGCAAGTTCCTACTTAAAATTTTATTCAGTTACGGTTTAAAATTGATATGCTTCTCTATTATAAAACAAAATTCTGTCAGATTTTTGCTAGATCCCTGATTTTCTAGTTGAACTAAAAAATTTGTTCAAATCGTGTTTAGAATTTAAGCTCAAGAGGGCATTAAATATTTTGCTAAAATTGTTTTTGAAAATGTGTCTCCCAAATACAAAATAATGAAACCAATTTCTACTTAAAATTTCTCTCAAATTCGTTATATCTAGTTTAGAATTCAAGCTAACTTTCTCGCTTCGTTCTCCTAATCAATTTCCTCTCTGTCGAATGCAGTTGACCTATTTAGACTAGATTTATGCTGAAAATTCCATTTAACATTTTATTGAACTTCGAGAACTGGTTGGAACTAGTGAATACCATTCACATATTAAAACGAAAATTACAATAATCAATTAGCAGAACTACCTAAAGATTTGTTAAAACTTTGTTAAAACTATAAATTTCACTCAAGTTTTCATTTCAATTTAATTCAATGAGCGTGATCAAAATTACAATTTACAATAATTCAAGTACAGTTTGGAAGTTTAACTCAATTTCGGATTAAAATGTCCCTCACTACCTTACAATATATTTGTCTCAAAGTTTTGTGAAATGAAAATTCGAGTTGTAACTCAATTCCTATATACAATTTTACCAAAGATTTTAATTGGTTTGGAATGCCAAAACTATTTTTTTTAATTTAAATTCCTAATTTAAATTTCTCTCAATATCTCCGATACAACTAAATTCTAATGAAATTTTTTTGGTTGTTTGAGACCAAATCTCGCATTGCAACTCAATTCTTACCTAATTGTAATTAAAATTATATTTGAATCTAGTTTAGAACATCAAATTTACACTCAAATTTTTGCTCAAAACCAAGTAGAATGTCCTAATCAATTTTTAACCCAAGTGACACTGTACAACAATTTGTACTATTTTAAATTCCATGGAAAATGTACAGCTACTAGTTTAATCCAGAAACATTTTCTTAATTTCTATTTTAAATTTAACTCAAAATATTGGAAGGTGTCGTGGTTCGAATGGTAACTCAATTAAAATTGTGTCTGTTCAATTTCAAACTGAAAATTTATGGATTTAAAACCGGAGGTTTTTTTTGAATCCACTCAAAACCAGACAGCAAACAACATGAAGCAGAAAAGAAGCAACAAATTAAGGTAGCGAATGGTAATAAAAATCAAACCCGTTATATCAATAAAGTTTGTAAATCAATTTTCTAAATACATTGTTTATTGATTTATTGCTCACCTTGCTTATAATTTTTGAGAGCTTTAGTGTAGTTTTGATTTGGCAAAAGGCATCTCTAACTGGTAAATATCGTGTAAAAGAAACAGTGTAACAGTTAATGTGAATATAGTGAACGGTTAGAGCCACATGCAGCATATAAGTGACCTCGACGTGACCCAACCACATTAGTTAATAGTTAACATAATGGATTTAAAAGGGATTTAAATGGTGGATTTTAAAGGATTTATCAAGCGTAAAGGTATCCTCAAAGGTCTTATTACGAAATTGGAAAAGTTTTCATAAAAGCTCTCTAAAGATTCTAATGAAGAAGAGCCAAGAACTACTACTACTTTTACAAGAATTTGTTGATATTGAGGACAAGATATTATAGAGAGTGGTAAAATTTTCATGAATGGAGATGGACGTGTTTTGTCTGTCTCCGTCAGTGAAATTTATTTTAATAAATTACATAATTAAATTAGAGTTACGATGTGTTGTGTTGTTATGTAAAGTAATAGTGTAGTGTAATAATAGTTTTGATGTGATGTGTTTAGTAGTGAAAAGTGGATTTGTTTTATTTTATGTACATACATAAGTGTAGTGAGTGTTATTTGTGAAAAGTTGTGTAAGTGAAAGTTGTTCTGTGTAAAAAAAAAAAAGAAAATTTCAAATTATGTCAATAAAAGTGTTTAGTGCAATTTTTAAAGTTTTCTTGTGGATGATTGAACAAGATACAGGATTAATCTTGTACAAAAATTTATTAACGGTATTGCTATCGTTACACAGGTAATCTCATGCCACTTGCGTTTTGTATGTGGTAGTTTGTTATATATTAAATTTATATACATATTGATTTTGTATAGGAATGTATGCGATTCTGATTTGGTGTGTATATACAAATGCGTTTGTATACATTATTATTATTGATGAATCTACTGTTATCTGTAGAAATAAAACCAAAAAAATTGTCTATGATGTTTTTACGGTATAAACCATAACCTGCTAAAATTCTCTCTAGAGAATTTTAGCAGGTTATGGTATAAACCCTTATGATATAAAGAAACACCCTTTGTATATATCTATACACAAATCTTATTTAGCCTAAAATTTGCTTTGCGTGTACATCGGGGGAATCAGGTAAGGGGTGTATATTTTGGAAATTTTTGAATGTGGGATTATGCGTCTGTAGTTTCTATGAGAGGGAGGGGCAAATGACCTCATTTTCCGGGAAAATTTTCACTTTTTAGTTGAAAAAATTTTGTATTATTTTATTCAAAATACGTCAAAATGTGCAATTTTTGTAAAAATTTTGATATTGGGATTGTATCTTAACAATTTTTCGACAGTGCAAGTAATTTTTCCGCGAAAATTTTGCGATTTTTCCAGGAAAATTCTGAAATTTTTTCCACTTTTTTTTTTTTTTTTTTACTTAGTTTCAATTGCCCCTTCACAACTCATCTAACGTAATTAGAATAGGAACTGCATCCGGACATTGTCATTGAGATTTTTATTTTTTTATTTAGAAGAAAATATCTTCAAAGGTAGGATGCAGTTTTCTCAGTTTATTTTTTGGGAATTAGGTATATTTTGTAACGGGGATGTCAGGCGCCCGTTACCAATTGTTTTTCGATAGAGGGGAATTACAACTGTCTGTGAAACATGTGTCTTCTTAAATTATTTCTTTGGAAAATTAAAATTAAAACTTTATTAAGATGTTTTTTTGTAAATTTAATTTACATAAGCAAAATAATTTTTTTTATATTGTAAAAATTTGTTATAACGAGAGATTTATTATTTTTACGAATACCAGAAAGAAAAGATTAGTCCTTTTATATAAAGATTAATCAACTTCATTTAAAGATGAGCATTGATTTTTAGCCATTTAATGTGATTAACCGATTCATTTATTCGTAATTATATAACATTCAGCAAAGCTTAAACGAACTCTTTTATATATTTAATTAAAACATTAAATAGAAAAAATAATATATTTATTTGATTTAATTACCGAAATGTTACTGATTAATTGAATTAATTAGATATATTAACTAAATGATTTTATAAGACATTTATTTATAGTATGCAGTTTTGTAATTATTATTTTATGATTTTTTTAATGTTTTTATAAATGTTTTATATATCTTTTCTAAATAAATTACACAAATTCATTGCTTAAATATAGCTGTTTTGATTAAACATTAAATATTTAAATCTAATATGTTTGCTTGATTTCAGTAAAAAATGTTATTAAATTAATAATTAAATTTAATAAATTAATAATTTAATTAAACGGAACATTTAAATTATTTGGACCTTTTTGAAACTTTTGTATGATTTTTTGATTTTCTTTTAACGTTTATATAAATATGTAGGTATTATTATAGATCCACTAAATAAAATCGATAAATTTATTATTTTACAATAGATTGATAAAAATTTAGATAATTGTGGTGTGATAAAAAATATAACCAAATAAAACAATTTATTCCTTAAGTACATATTTCGATTTATTTTAATTAGAAAAATATTTTGGAAATTTCTTTCTAAAGTACATACACTCTTTTTTTACATAAATGACCTTTTTGGCTTTAATATATATTCATTGTTAAGCCTTAAAATGTTTATAGGAGGATATTTTATACTTTCATTGTTTATTAAAATTATAGATGAACAGTTTTTTGTTATATAATTATCAATTATGAATCAGTTATAATGTGAATCATACTTCTTAACATTTATATTATACCCCGCAAAATAAAATTGATTTACATTTTCTAAAATATGAGTTACTTTAAAAAATGTGTACGTTCCGTTTTTTTCGAAAGTTAAAATTTGATTTGTTGTGTACAAACTATTATTAATTTTAACAGTGTTACTGCTAACAATAGATTTTAAATATTCCTTATTAATTAATTCATTTTCATCAATTACGTTTGATAGATCTAAAATCTTACATTGACCAATTTGAATATTTGATTCAGACTTGTTTCTTAAATGCATATTAATACAAAATAAAAATTGTAATTTTTTAGCTAAGCTTAACGATACGTTTCTTCTGGAAGTTATAACATTGGCATATGATTTTAATTCTTTATGCTTCGCCTCAAATCTAATTGACCACAAGGCTTTCAATGGACTAATTTTTTAATAACTATGGGGTAATGTACCATAAAATGTTGCTTAGGTATCAAATAACTTTCAAAGAGACGTATATATGTATCATGATGCTTTTTTATAATTTTTTTCAAGTAAGTTATTTCGAAATCTTTAAATGTAGGCTTCATAACATAGTCTATTATTTCTAATAAAATCAAAAGAAATTTCCAAACAACATCATTTTTTGGAACATATTTTCCTATCAAAAAAGGTAAGTAGTTTGTAAAACATTCCATTTCAGATGCAGACATTTCAAAGGCATTATTTTTTATGTGCTCTATTTTAATATCTTCTGACAAATTTGTCTTATCTGTATCACAATAAACAAAGCAGCATTTATTTTCATTTAAGTCTGAAATAGAAAAATATTTCGTTTCGAAAATAAAATAATTTAAAATTTTACCTATTTCAGTATGGCAAACACCTTCAAAAATATCGTGCATGATATCAACTGAAATATTATCCGTCACGTTAAAACTCTCTACATTATTGAATACACACATTTCTTTAATGCCTGTTTTGCTTACATTATCCTGGACCACTCCGGTCATGTAGTTATTGTCATTTCTTAAAAACAATGGCTTTTCTTCACTTTGAATCTGCATTTCTTTTCTGTTACAGCAAGAAATTCTACAATAGTAATTCGAACTAAAAGACTTTGTGAAACCTAATATGCTGTTTAGTCCTAGATTATCGCCAGTTACTGATGCCAATACTAAATGAATAATTTTTTCCTCATTTTTATACGGAATACAAATACCATTTTTAGCTAATAGATTAAGCTCTGTTATCATTGGATTGTAATTAGATATAGACAGAAAGGACAGAAAGGAGTTCTAGTCAAAAATTAAAAGGCTACTCTAAGGCAAACAACTAAAAAGGCATTTAAGTCAAAACTTTTTTGACTGAAATTCGTTTTGGATTTGGGGCAACCATATTTTATGTAGGCGCGTTTGATAAGACAAACAACAAATATATTTTCTAATTTAGACGCTTGAATGAAATTTGAAAGAGGGTAAGACATATTTTTTTTTTTTTTTTTTATAAATTTTTTATTGTTTAACACATTACTGGTTTTTACAATATTTTTATACAATAATTTTACAATATTTGGGTTCATACTACGTTACTGACAATAAATTAAAAGCAAAAATACATGAAGATGTTTTATATTTTGTCAAAAAATTGACCTTCTTTTAGAAATTGAATCAGTTTATCCAAAGTTTCATCATTTTGATCTCCTAAGTTGTTTATCATTTCGCCGCCAATTTCATATTTTTCCCTAAGGCTGTCAACCTCGGGGCACTCTACGAGGATGTGTTTTATGGTAAGTACGTTTCCGCAGTCGCATGTCGGCGGAGGTAAATTTTCAAATAGGTGTTCATGGCTAAACCGGCTGTGACCAATACGTAGTCGTGTGAGAATTATTTCTTCCTTTCGATTTTTCCTGTTGGATGACACCCACGGAACAGGCATGTTTTTAATTTCTCTAAGTTTATTTGGAGTATTAAGTGAACTCCATTCTAATTTCCATTCATTTAGAAGATAACATTTAACGTAATTTTTTAAGTCACCTGCAATTGGAAGGTGCTCATTAGTAATTTCACAAATATGGGCATTTTTTGCAGCTATATCCGCTTTATCGTTTCCTTTTATGCCTGCATGGCTTGGGATCCAAATGAATTTAAATGTTTTTATATCACGTGAATTATAAATAAGGCTATGTATATTTTGTATAATTGGGTTGTCGCTTTTTTTCTGGATGGCCTGTAGACTACTAGCTGAGTCGCAATTAATAAGAAAATTGTTGTTTAGTTGTTCTGCTGCCCATTTAACGCTTTGGTAAATTGCATAAAGTTCAGCATTGTATATGGAGGTCGTTGTTTGTAGCCTATGTATAATTTCTGTCGAGTTTGATACAAAAGCAGCTCCAGCGAAGTTCTTCATTTTTGATCCATCCGTGTATATTAAGGTATAGTTGTCGTAGTTAAAAAGAGCTTCTCTATGAAGTGTTTGAAATAGCATTTCGTTAGCAGTAGTACTCTTATGTTTGAGCAGGTCCATATTTATATATAAAGGAGGCATGAGCCAATAAGGGAATGGATAAGGTTGTGCTGCTCGTATTTTATTTAAAGATATATCAAGATTGTTGGTAATTTGTGATATTGTATGTAGTACAGATGTTTTAAGAACATTTCTTCTTGTATGCAATACTTCTTGATAGCTCGAGTTTAACGGGTGTTGTTTCATAGACAGTATGTTTATATAGAAAGACATTATTAAAATTTTTCTTCGGGTATGTAATGGTCGGATACCAGCTTCTGCTAAAATGCTCACTGTAGGGCTGGTCCGAAAAGCACCTGTTGCAAGTCTAATTCCAGCATTATGTACTGAGTCCAGCGATTTAAGCGATGTCTTGTAGGCAGAGTTATAGAAAATGCATCCATAATCCATACGTGAGAGCACAACTGTTTTGTATATATAGAGTAAAGTGTCACGTTTTGCACCCCAATGTGTATTGGACAAAATTTTTAGAATTCTCAAATTGTTAGTTGCCTTACGTTTAGTTTCAATTATGTGTGCTTTCCAACAAAGTTTTTTATCCAAGTTTATTCCAAGATATTTAAAAGTTGAATTGAATTCAATAAGAGTTCCGTTCAATAAAATTTGTGGATCCGCATGAGGCTTAGTTTTTCTACAGAAATGCATGGGGCGCACGTTTTAGTTTTTGAAATTTGAAATCCATTCTGCGTTGTCCAATCCTGAATTTTGTTTATTGCATTTTGAAGCTGGTTTTCAATGTATTTAATATCTTTATGATGCGTGTATATTGTGATATCATCTGCGTAAATATTTATGTTAACAGGAGAGTTAATTACGTTAACGATATCATTTATTGCAATTAAAAAGAGGGTAACGCTTAGTACTGATCCCTGCGGTATTCCATTTTCTTGGACGTATGTGTTTGAAAAAATGCCACCAAAAGCAACTTGGAAAGTTCGATTATCCAGAAAGTTACGAATAAAATGTAATAAATTTCCTTTTACGCCAGCAGCAGCTAATTTCTTGATAATTGAGTGACGCCAAGCCAATATCGTATGCTTTTTCTAAATCTAAAAAAATAGCGACCAAGTGGTTTTGGTTTTTCAAAGCTGTTTTAATCGAGTTTTCAAGAGAAGCGATAGCATCCATGGTTGAAAGTTTTTTTCTAAAGCCAAACTGTGAAGCTGATATAACTTTATTAAATTCTAAAAACCATATTAGTCTGTTATTTAATATCCTTTCCATCAATTTGCACAGGCAACTTGTTAGAGATATAGGCCTGTAACTATCAGTGAGTGTTGGATCTTTATCGGGCTTTAAAATCGGTATGATCAAAGCTTTCTTCCATTCGTTCGGCATCTTTTGCTGTAGAAAAATGTGATTGAATATTTTTATAATGTAGGATTGAGCCGATTGTGATAGGTTTTTTATCATGTCGTAGTGAATTAAATCAGGGCCAGGTGATGATCCTTTTACATTATTTAAAGCTATTGTGAATTCTTGAATTGTAATTGGAGCATTGTAAGGTTCATCAATTTCAGATTCTATAGAGATGTGTTGTATTTCTGATAAACTTTTAAACGATAGGAAATCAGACTCATAATTTTTTGAGCTAGATTTTTCTTCAAAATGTTTAGCTGGTGTATTAGCGATAGTTACTGGATTTGAGGATAGATAATTATTAGTTTTTATCGCAGTTGTGTACTGATTTTTTGATTTCCCTTGAATCTTGTGGATATTGCTCCATAACTTTTTTATCGGTGTGGTTTTATCAATGGTTCCGACAAATTTTTCCCATGAATTTTTTTTTTGAGATTCGTATTTCTCTACGTACCAACGCCCTAGCTTTTTTATAATTAATCACATCAGACAATACGAAAGGCGACCTATTGATGAAATTAAGTGCTTTTTTACGTGATTCCAAAAGCTCTTTTATTCTGGGACTCCACCAAGGCACTGGAGGCCTTTTAAACATGTTTGGAGTTTTTGGAATACTCTCATTTGCTGCTTCACTAAAAATGTTCGATAAATTATTCATATCAGCATCAGAAACCGAAGTTGACTTAGGAATTTTGGAATCCATGCAAGAAGTGAAGAGTTCCCAGTTTGCTTTCTTGATGTTAAATTTTGTCCGAAAAGTTGGGAATTTCTGTTTTTTATGGAAATGTAAAAAAATTGGAAAGTGATCACTGCCACAAGTGTCTTCATAAGCTTCCCAATTGAAAAATTGTTCCAGAGATGGAGTTCCTATTGCTAGGTCTATAACACATGTTGAATTTTTGTTACAAATGTGTGTTGGCTTTCCAGTATTAAACAGCAATAAGTCATATTTATTTAAAATATATTCAATTAATTTTCCTTTTTTATTTCTAATTGTAGAGTTTGAGTCCCATAGGGCATTGTGTGCGTTCATATCACCCATTAAAATAAACGGACTCTCAAGTTGGTCATCGATACTTTCCATTTGCCTTACAGTTGGGTCGGAATTCGGTGGAAGGTATATGCTACAAATGGTTAATTTAATTGGATTGAAAATTTTTACTGCAATTGCTTGAATATCTGTAGTTAAATGATGCTCCTCACTTTTAAAACAATTTGCAATAAATGTGGCAACACCGCCTTTGACTTTCTGGTTGTTGATAAGTTTGACATCCATTCTGTAAGTTTTATAATTTTTCAACGAAATATTTTGTTTGTTGTGGAAGTGGGTTTCTTGAATACATATAATAAAAGGATTAAATCTTTGAATAAGTAAGTCAATTTCATGTTTGTTATTATAGAATCCGTTTGAATTAAATTGCAATATAGATAGTCTTTCATGTACTAGTTATATATTAGTTCTTTGAGGATTTTCTGAAGTACAATTATTATTATTTTGATTATAATGAGACATATTAACATCGTAATTTGTAGGGTTGACACTTGTAGCAATTTCAGGGTTACTTTCAGGCATATTAGATATTACGTTTGAATTATTCACAAATTGCTTTTTATTTAATTGTAATTGTAAAGCAGTATTTTCATGTTGAATATTTGATGAATTTATTGTATTACGTACCTGATATTGTGAAACAATACTATTTGTTTGTAGCTGTGTGTTACCTGAGTTTGCAAATGATGTCGACGGGTTTTGTTTATTCAAAAAAGCGATGCCGTTCGAGGAACTGGTTTTTGATTTCTTTGATGTTTCTATTTCATTGATATCGTCATCGATTTCTCTCCGTTTTGATTTTTTTGTTCTTGTATCATCAACTGGACGGCTGAATTGTTTATAATTCTGAATCATGTAATGCTTTTTATGAGTTGGTAATAATTTTTTTTCAATTCTATTGTTTACCGAACTTTTTGTTAGTGAAGGAAATTCCTCATCGTAATCATCAGAAAGAACATTAAACATATTTTTTGAAATTACAGAATACATTTCAGAATAAACCGTTTTTTTGTTGACTCTTGGGAACAGCAAATTTGCCTCACCAAAAGATACATTTTTGTAGGTCATTGCACTTTTAATGTTTTGCTGCCTTGAGATTTCTGGGCATATTTTGGAGTTTGATAAATGGTCTCCGCCACAAGAGACACAACAAATGTTGTTGTTACAAGGGTCATCAAGGTGTTTAATACTACAGTTTTTACATACTGATTTATTCGAATTACAGTTCGATTTTCCATGATTATAACGCCAACAGTTTGAACATTGGATAATTTGCTGTATAAAGGGCTCACATTTGATCCGGACGTAGCTCAAAAAAATGTATTGCGGAATCTCGTGACCATGGAAGAATATCTTCATTCTTCTGGTTGGTATATACTTTGTAGTACCATTTTCTACAGTTCTTCTATTTATTCGTTGAACTTTGGCGACATTGAATTGGAAGGCATTAATTCTATCAAGAATTTCTTGCTCTGTATAAGAAATGTCTATATCCCAAATTAATCCTGTACTGTTTGTGTAATAAAATGGGATATACGCAGTCAAATCGGTTGTATTAAATATCTCCAAATCAACAATTTTATTTGCGGTCTCAAGGTTATGGCAATAAACCACCACGTTATTTCGAGAAACATTTTGTATTTCTTTGATATCACTTGCACTGAAATTTTTTATTAAGATATCACTGATTTTTAAACTATTCACAGGTGGTAATACTTCTTTACGGTTTTCTTTAGATTTGTTTGTCACTATCACTTTAAATCCATTACAGTAATTTATATGATCTAAATATTTGTTTTTTGTTGGATCGCCATCGCTGTTTTGCCCCATTTTGGGGTAAATATTTATTATTACACCACTATAATTAAAAGTCTATTTTTTATTTTTTATTATTAAACTATAATTAAATAAAAGTTTTTAATAATTATTTTATTAATAAAAAAGTTTTTGATGCTGTAATAATGTTATTTATTTATTTATTATATTATTATTTTTTCTTTACTCGTATTAAATCGACCGTTCTGTTTGATGGTTTGGTTATTGATGAGGGTAAGACATATAAAATGCAGATAGTTTATGAACTCCACGTTTAGATCCTAGAGAATTGTTTACTTCGAAATCGTCTTGATATAAAATGTAAGGAATATAAATTTTGTTTTCGTTTTGGTCTATTTTTTTTCCACACCTCACCCTGTACTATGTTCCTTATACTGTTATAATTATTAAAGAGTTCATAGTTCGCTAACATTGAGTTTAAAACATTAGGAAGTTGAAAAAAATTTGTTAAATCCATCTTTAGTGGTAGCAAAGTGCCGGCCGAATTCTTTTTCCCAATATTATCGGTTCTAATTGAATTATCTATTAGAAATTCTTTTGGTTCTTCATATAGTTTTTTGTCTTTTAAAAATTGTTTAATTTTATATTCTGAAGATATATTTTCAAAAGATTTTTTTAATTCTTTTAGTTCACAAATCCCTAGTGATTTTTCTGAAATATCTGATAAATGTTCATCAAACAAATTATGAAGTGGATCAAAAATATCATTTTTAATATCAGATATAATACCATTTGCTACTTTCCTGCTTAAATTAATTTTACCATAAAGTTTTAGCCCAAATTGATTTATGTTACTAATAATATCACTTGTTAATAATTTTGAAGCATTTTCTATTAAGTTAGGTTTAGGAAAGTCGACCGCTTCAACTTCTGTTTCATATATATTTGGTTTGGTTTTTTCGAAGTCATATTTCTTATTTTGAATATCAATATTGCTAGGTAATGTAAATTTATGTTCATGTTTTCATTTTAAATGGCTTTGAAATGAATAAATCGAATGAAAGCATTGTGGACAAAAAGAACATATAAATTTTGATATGCTTTTATGGAGAAATTTAATATGCCTAATATACATATTAATATTAGAATATTTATCTTGGCAAACAAAACAGTCAATCATTATTAAGTTTATTTCTTAAAATTTAAGTTTTTAATAAATTCCTAATTTTTGTATACATATGTACAAATAATTCATAAAAATTGAAGGATAATTTCTAAACTTCGTTAAATTTTATTTTACTTAAAAAAAATAATTCAAAAATGCCAATGACTTTCCATAATTGAAATATTTAAATAATATGAAAGCATTACTTTCTTGTTAAAAATGAAATTCAACATACTATTTTGAGTTATAAATTTGTAACTTAATATTAATAAAATGAATAATGTTTAGTTATTTAAATCGCTTATCAGACTAATTAAAGCATTGCTCTTCTTCCCAGAACTTGAAAAATCAAAAAAATATTTTTCAATAAAGTGCCAAACCTGCAAAGATTCCTTAACATATTCAATATTTAGCACTTGATGTATTTGGAAACATATGGATAGTGTTTTTAAAAAATTTTCGCATTCGTAAAATATTTCGTTGTAATGAATATAGAAGTTTTCCAAGTTTTCCTTAGATTCACCAACAACTACAATAAACGGTTAAATGGTAAAATTTTTATCCAAGTATTTTTCTCTTCGCTTCTTTATTAAAAATGGAATCTCCTTAATATTCTGCAAAAAATAAAAGAATAATAACACGTCAGTTTATGATTACGAATAGTAGTTAGTTTGAGATTTAATTTAAAATGGGCTGACCTTAAATTTAAAAATCACTAAGTAAAATATAAAATGGCATATGTTTATTATGGAAATACAACTCACATTTACAAAAACAGCCCGTCAATAATAGTGGGTTTCCATACGGTTTTACCTTCTTTAATTATAGTTGGTATTAATACTGAATTCAAAAGAATTGTAAAGATATAATTTTTTGAATCAGTATTAATATTGTCATTATCAATTGTTTGTAACAGTAGTTTGCTGGAGCTATCTTTATTCACATTTTTAAAAATTGGTTTAATTTTGATGGTAAAATCATCCCATTTGGAAAAAATAATGGTTTTTTTTATGGATATTTTCGCTCAAAATCTAATTCAATCTGGAAATATTAATTAAGAAGAAACGAATTATTTTAACGATGAAGTATTATTTAAACGATTATTTTAACAAATTATTAAAAGTTACCAATTGAGAACCGATTCTTTGCTTTAAAATGGGCCATTCTAGAAATAGATCAATATTTTGCTTTAAATTCTTTTCTCTTTATTGAAAAGTATTACTCCATTTTTCAAAAACTAAATTTTCTGGCGTTTTGTTAAATTTTAACCAGATTTGATCTTTTACCATATCTTAAGTACATTCTTGAGTTTCTGGAAAAAATTATTTATTTAAATTACATAAATAAAATTAAAAAAAATAAAATGTAATACAGGTACCTATACTTTCTAAACAAATTTTCTTAGCAACAGGCGGCTCTACAGGACATGACCTTTTAAAATTGTAACGGCTTTTAACCAATCCAAATAATTGATATTTTTTATTTAAGCTATACAATTTTTGTACCAAAATACCTCTGGTTGTATTATTACCAATATATAACACCTAAACGAATAGTTAATGTAATTAAAAGTCATTATTTTAAATATCTGAAACAAACCTCAGTTATTTTTTCGAATATTTTAGTTATTTGTGATGTGGCATTATGGTAATCAGCTTGCTGAGGAAAATAATTACTGTTTAGCCAATATTCGCAAATTATTTGGATGCTGTGTTTGCGATCGATGCTGGTTAAACACTTTTTCTTTAATAAATGTTTTCCAGTTAAGGAATCGTTTAAAAGTGATTGAAGATCCTAAAATAATTTTTAAAAAATATTCAAACAACGAATGATTTGCACAATCATTAAACAAATAAAATAAATATTACCAAAATCGTTGAATTTGTTGAGGTATTCTTATCTTTCAATTTCGATGGACCAGCCTGTTCACTATCTGTAGGAATGATATCTGGAGATATAATTCTAAAAGGAGATGAAGTTATCCAGCTTTGGCTAGAATTAGTAGAATTTATAGATAATGTATCGGCCAGGGGCGTTGCGAATCCCTTGAAATAAAACACATACACCCACACATATATACATATATATATATATATATATTTATATATATATATATATATATATATATATATATATATATATATATATATATATATATATATATATATATATATGTATATATATATATATATATATATATATATATATATATATATATATATATATATATATATATATATATATATATATATATATATATATATATATATATATATATATATATATATATATATATATATCTACTTATTTCACAATTTTGAAAATTTCATTCAAATAAAATTTCTCACCTGTTCATGTCTCCATTCAAATAGTTTTTGACGAAATTTTGAGCGGAGCCCTAACTTTTCCTCCGGTATCAATATATTCACATCTTCTAACGTCAAACACTTTAATGATTCCGTATCAATACCTTTATCTTAAATATAATCATTGTATAATTTTGTTTTAAATATATTAAATAATTTGCTTTCAAATACCGATAAAACTCTGAACCAACGAATTATCATTAAGCCCCCACTCTTGCAATAAATTAATACAAAAATCGTTAATTATTACAAATTCTACTTCACTCATTTCTAACGAATGTTAATTATTTCATTTTACTTATGTTTTAGATAATTCATCCATTCCTTTTTATAATTCAAATAATAACTTTCTTTGAATACAGTTCAAACATGTGCAATGTTTAAATACATTACAAATTTACCGTAAGAAAATTGATGAATTGTTTTTATTGTTTTAGCAAAATATATTATTTGAAATTTCCAAAAAAGTAATAGATTCTTTTAATTAATTCTATAATCTGTAATGCTTAATTCAATTAATTTTCATTAGTAAAATCATTGAATTTTCATATTTTTTTTTGTTGAATGATTATTTAATACATATGGATAAAGTAATGTAATCATTTAATTCTTTATCATTTAATTTAGATTAGTTAATTATTCTAATTTAGTTTTTTCTATGTACCTTCTCGGGAAAATCAATTTTTAGGACAAATGTTTAATTTTAGGACAAACTTCACACCCGTATTTAACAAGTTTTCAAATGTTCAACATTTTCAGATAAATCAAATTGATTTTCAATCAAGCAGATATAAACAAGCATTTTTGGCCAAAATTACAAGAAATGGTATACCCGATATTTTTAGTTAGCAGAATTATTGCTGAAATGTAAGTGAAGAAGAAGGTAGGTAGGTATAAAATGATGAAAGCGCCAGCTGATTATGCATTTTATTCTCACCTTTGGTAAGAGTTTTAAATCAATTTATGTATAGTAAATACTTGTTACCAATTAAATCTAGTACCAAGTCGAATCCATCGTGTTTTTGTCATTATATTAACTGTAGAAGAATTCCTTGTCTGTTGGTTATCCTTTACCCATGATCCACGAGGTACAATCATAGGCAACTCATGATCAAAATTATGTTTGCGAATAGTTTGAAACATTTTACGAATCCATATATTTAGTCGATAAATTGTCGGGGAACAAATTAAAACAAAGGTATTCCCTCAATACCTTTAAATAATTGCTCCGAAGCCTTAGGTAGTCATTTATATCATTTATTTATTTGCAGCCTTAGTCAGGGTATTTTTCCCCAATGCTAGAATTCCTCGTACATGTTCCCAGTAAATAAATCTGGACTAGCTATTTAATGTTATCCCTAAAATTTTTGAAAAACTGGTAAAGTTTGTATCAATTTTAATGTCAAACATTAAGTGTTCCACAACAACACAGTTTTTTTTCTGGTAAATCAACGACAACCAATGTTGCGGTATTTGTTAATGATACGATATTCAGAAAAAGGTACCCAAGTTGAAACTATCTATACAGAGTTTAGCAAGGCTTTTGACCATATACTTATTCCTATAAAATAATATTATCTTATTTATCCCAAAGGTCTTAATCGGTAAGTATTGGTCAAAATTATTTTGATAATCCAGAATCCATCTACGGTCCTGGCGTTTTATTGGTACAACAATACCTTAATCGTTTTAGTAATTGGACTGTTGCAAGTCGTTTAATTCTCAATATCTCCAAATGTAAAACTATGTCATTTGCAAGTATTAAGAATTTAATTGTAACTCCTTACAGTTTACAAGACGTTGAAATTGATAGAGTAGTTACTCCGTTTATTGATTTAGATTAATGATTGATTCGATGTTTTGTTTCGTAAAACTAGCAGATCGAGCTATCCATTATGTATGCAACTTGGTGATGTTAAAGCTAGTGATTCATGTCGTATCAGCAATTGGTAAGCAGGTCATTTTGAATGTTTGTTGAGCATTCGCGTCATTATCTGCAGGATGATAACTTTATTCATTCCATTAAAACTTGTAGATACAATTTTGTTGAATTAATCTCTATGAGTGACGCTCCTGAACATTCAAAATTATAGGTTAATTTCAATACTAAACAGTTTCAGTATGATTCTGAAAAATTAGGATACGAAACTCTCCTCAATGAAGTTGAAACCTCAACTAATTCCTTGCAGCATGGGTTTTTCCCTAAACGTTCTGCTGCTACAAATTTAATTAATTTTTCTAACTTCGTTTATAATAGTGTTGATACGGTTAGTCTTTCGATACGGTATCTCATGGAATTTCACTTAAAAAAAATGTTGTAGAAAATCTTACAAGAATAATTCTCACTTTATTCAGAGTTTTACGTTCGGTCCGCTTTTACTTCTCATTTTCATTAATGATCTATACCAGACATTCTAACTCGCAGATATTTATTTTAAGCTGATGACTTGAAAATCTTTACGCGCATTCAAACTAATCATGATAGTATCAAGTTCCAATCTGGTTTTGAAAAGCTTCATGCTTACATTATAACAAAAATGTGTTATGGTGTCATACTATATACGAGAAAAATATACCGATTGGGTATCCCTATAAAATAAATAATGTGCTTTTGGAAAGGGTTAGTGAAATTTCTGATCTAGGCGTAATTCTTGACCTTTAATTAAAATTTACAATATTGTTCATTGTTCATATCACTGCAGTTTGTTATTGTTTTGTACCGAAGTGTTAATGCCGCAGTTATCTGGAATACTGTAGTCATAGATATGAAATCATTATTATAAGATTTATAAAGCCCAAATTGAGAAAGTACAGCGTAGATTTACTACCTTCTTAATGTATACATAATTAGTTGATTCAGAAAAAGTTCCTAATATTTACCGTCGCAAGACTTCAGGGGTCTACTTCCGGATTTGGTTTATCTCGTTATGCCGGTCTTTATAAACTTTTGAACCTTCTTTGTCTTGAATTTATAGGGGAGATGATTCATGCAGTATTTGCTCGGGACATAATTTGTGCTAGTTTTTCCTTCATTTCTTCTAATTTATCGATTTCTTTTTGTGTTGTAATTAACATAATCATTCGATGAAATGATCACTGTTGGTATTAGCTTTTTACCTTATTAATAGAACCTTCATTGGCTCCAGGTTCTGGGCAGAAGAAACTTTTTGTAAGGCATTTCTACATTTGCATAAAAATCCTCCTGAATTGTTTGGTTTATCGGCATTTTATTTTAACTGATCGATATCAGCATTGTTGAATGCTGTAGTTAAATCAACATTATCTAAGATAATGTTGCCAATAACTGAAACGACTCTTGTTGCTGAGACTACTTTCCAATAAATTTATCTGTTTAGAAGTCTCGTAAAACTCCTGCTTCGTGCTAATGCAAACATTGTATAAATTTTTGTCCTCTTTAACTCAACGCCAAATGACTTCATTCTTTTGAAGAACTGTATAGCTGATTTTCCAATAAAAAAGGCTCAAAAGTTTTTAAAAAACGATTCTGATCGTCTTCGGTTGCTGTTGGTAATAAGAATTGAAGTGTTTACTTCGGGATGCTTCATCTTTTTTCTATAGATAACCGTATCAGCAGAAAAGAGGTAAATTCAATATGTCCGAAATGTGTTTTGTACAGTCGCTGCATTAGCAGCGGTCTATAAAATTATTGCTCGTAATGGAGCAAAATCTTTGTTTTTTTAGTTTTTTAACGGTTGTAAAAGGTGTGTTGCGTTCGGATAAAACGCTATCAATATTATTTGATGTTCTTTGAAAAACTCACTTAAACTTAGTGATAGATAAGATACATGATCATTTTGTTTCAGCCATGGTACAAAAACATTTGCCTCCCTGATCATCCACCCAGAAATGGAGCAACCCATACCCCTGCCTCTTGGCATTTTTCGGCCTAACGCAAACGGTTTTTTATTTGTATACAACCACTTACCATGATGAGTGTTGTAAGGCATTGTTTCTCATCATTGTGGGAAAAATTGAACACCGTCTTCTTACCCTTCGCTGCTGGACACATTTTTCTTTTGGCGCTAATAAAAATGCGCTTTCGTCACAGTTAAACACTCGATCCGGATCGGAGATGAATTCAATTATTTTGTTGCCTGTCATATAGCGATTAATTTGTTTAAACCAGTCACATATATTCTCTTCTCTTATAAGCGCACGGCTTTTATTTAAATACACTTAGATACCATTCCATTGTACCATTATCTACCGGGCCATCTGACCATTCCGGTTTAAATTTTTCAGTAACAGTTGTTTTGCAGGAAATCCATATAAATGATCCAGTCTTTTATTTTTGTTCTTCTGGAACAGTTCAAATAGTTGAATGACCTGTGGGTGCATTTAAAGCATATACACCTCTTTGCTTATACAGCAATGTGGTCCTTGGAATTTTGTATTTTTTACTTGCTGCGTATATTGTCATCCCATTTCCTATTTCTTGAAGTGCGGCGGTAAGGTCATTCTGGCTGTACTGAAGACGTTATAATTTGGATGCCATTCTAACAAAATATTACTGGTGCTCTACTGATAGCCTTTTCAAATTATAAATAAAATTTGAAACAGGAAGAATAAGCGGGCGTTATGGGGCGGTAGCCCCCATCCTCTAAGGTATACAACGAAATAATATTACATTAAAAAAATAGTTATATTTACAAAAGTGGCTTTTTTAATATTTGAGGTACTATTACAAGAAGCGATAAGGGCGAAAAAAACTCTTTGATCTGTGTCTGCAAGATTGACGAAGCAATTGTAATTAATAAAAATAAAAAAAATTAAAATTATTAATAAAAAGGTGGAAGTTTTCCCGGAAAGTGAATTTCCGGGGAGGTTTGCCTTTGCCCTATAAGTAGAGTAAAATAACGCCCTGATTTGTTATTGTTTAAATATTATAAGATTGAATGTTTTACATCGGGTTGTTGCATTTTACCTAACCAAACACCTGTATGTAGATGAAATCATATTTGTATGCATTGTTAAATTAACACCAGAAATAACAATTTACTAGTTTATTGGTCTGATTTGAAATATTCAAAATTTTATTATTATAACAACACTTGTTAGACAACCTCACTCATTCGTCATTTCTTGAAAAATTGACTTGCCCCATTTTTAAAATAAACGGCTCAATTTAAACTCGCAAATTTTTGTCAAATTTTTTTTTTTTTTGTTTAAAAGGGTGGGTGTATGCAGCCCAGAGCACTGCGACCATTGAGGCCTATTGTGCATCCCTAGAGATTCCTACGTGAACTGTAGATCTATATCCTTGATAAACGCCGCTACCTGATGCATATCCAGTGGGTCGGCGTTAGGCCACTGGATTATGTACGCATTGAGGAACTTTAATCATTTTAGGATGATAGCATCGCATGTGAATAGTAGTTGTTCCGATGTCTCCTTATCGCAATCGCAGAATCTGCACTGGTCCGTAAGGGACCTTCCCATTTTATGTAGATGGCCGTTAAAAGGGCCGTGCCCTGTTAAAAGCAGGTAAGGGTTCTTAAGGATTGGCGGTCCATCCTCGGTGCCTCTCCCAGACGTATAATATTATAACTGAATAATTTCTTGGCCTGTCTAATCCCACTGGAGGACTCCCAGGCTAATTTCCTATAGTTCTGCTCCCAGTCCCTTATACCATCTGCCAAATGGGTTTTGGAAAAAGCAATACTAGGACTGGGACCCAGAAAATCTCGGCTTTCTCCCATTTTTGCACATCGGTCTGCTGCCTCATTTCCTTTAATGGTGGAGTGGCCAGGAGACCACAAAAGGGTGACTTTGTTTGCTTTACCCAGTTCTAATAAGTTACAGTATCAGCTCCAGGTCACTTTCGAGTTGAACACTGAAGCTCCTAAGGATATCAGAGATGCCAAGGGTCTCTGCCTGAAAAACTGTGGGAGTGCTACCCAGTGGTATGCATACCTCAGGTCGGGCCCGACTATCCCTGGACCGGTACACCCGTCTGTTTTTGACCCATCCGTATACCATAAAGAAGCATGGCGGGGGAGGGAGGAGTTAATGTTCTCTACCAGTGCCCTATCCGGCAAACTAATAGTAAAATTCCTCAGACAATCTATTGTCCTTACCATTGAATCCGATAGTTTGATCAATTCCTCCTTAAAGTTTAATTTATGTAGGATACTGTTGTGTCCTGGCCATACAGTTTTAATTTTGGCTATTATTTTTAGGCTCAGACCTCTTGAACCGGCTACTTTTTTAATGTGTAGGTGCAGTGATGAGAGCCCTAGTATTCTCTCAAGGGCAGCTGTTGGACAAGTCCTCATTGCTCCAGTTGCACCTACACAGATTAACCTCTGGATTTTATCCAGTATTTTTATAGGTCTAATGACGGCCCGGTAGAGCCAAATCAACATTTGTGGGCTCAGTCCCCACGTTTTGCCAAACATTCTTTGGCAAGTGAAGTAGGCCTTATTCGCCTTGTTTGTGATATGATTTAAGTGGGGATTCCATGCCAATTTCTGATCAAGTACGACACCCAGATATTTAACCTCCGTTGACAGTTAGAGAGTTACTCCCCCCCCCCAGGGCAGATCAGCGGGAAACCAATTTTCCTCCGGTTATTAAAGAGAGTGCATTTGCCCTTGTTGGGATTTACCGTAAGGCCCACCTCCCTGCACCAATCATTTACTACCTCTAGGGCTTGTTCCATCCTTGCCCCTAATGTATTTGCGAATCTGCCCCTAACCATCAAGACTAGGTCATCCGCATAGGTAATGTTTGAGAAGTCTACATTTCTCAGTCTGGTAAGTAATTGATCCATCACGATCAGCCACAATAAGGGAGAGAGAACACCTCCCTGGCAACCCCTGGTGGCCGCTATGGTAATGGTTTTGTCTCCAAAACAGGCCGTAATCCTCCTATTTTCCAACATGTTATAATCCACCTTACGATGGAAGGGTCTACTATACCCCTTGCTAGTGATTGCTCCTGAATTACCTCGAAACAAGTGTTATCAAAAGCTCCCTGGATATCAATGAAGGAGGATAGTAATAACTTTTTATTCCGAAGCGTATCTTCGATTTCCGATGTCAGATCGTGTAGGGCCGTTTCAGTTGATTACCCTGTTTTGTAGGCGTGCTGCCTAGATTCTAGAGGGTACCTTTGGAGAGTGTTGGATCTGATACAAAGTCCCAGAATTTTCTCCATGGTTTTCAGTAAAATTGATGTGAGGCTAATAGGTCTATAAGACCTAATCTCCTCTGGGGATCTTTTTCCAGCTTTTGGGATAAAAATGACCCGAACCTCCCTCCAGCATTTTAGAATATATTTCAAGCTGTAGCTGACTCTGAAGAGTGTAGTAAGATAAGGCAGCAAAATCTGCAGTCCAGTCCTTGCTGTAGAAAGGCGAGGTATATGCAGTCTCCTCCCGGTGATTTGAAAGGGCCAAATGATTTGACTGCCCAGCCTAACAGTTCCGGCGTAAAAAACTGCCTTGAAAACTCGTGAGCCCCCTTTGGGACCAGATACGGATGTACGCTACTTGGGTTGGATTCTTCCTGATCCCTCAGTACTACACAATTTGGGAAGTGACCTCTCACTAGACATTCCAGAGTCTCCTCCCTGGTTGTGGTTGCCTCTCCACTTGGTTTCTTAACAGATTTCAAGGGATTCCTGTGCTCCAAGGAAAGTGCCTTCTGAAGTCGACACGCCATAGGTAGTTTGTCTATTTTCTTACAGCAGTCTCTCCAGCTGAGTCTTTTGTGTGCCTAAGAGCTATGTTGTATTGGCTAAGGGAATTCCGATAGGTAGTCAAATCGTTCATCCTCTTAGCCCTATTAAAAAGTTTACGGACATTCCGTCTCATGTTTTCCAAGTTTTGGTTCCACCAAGGAACATCCCTTGTGCCTTTAATACGCACCAGGGGTGAGCTTGAGCGGGTAGGCATTAATTATTGCCTCTGTAACGTCATTTGCAACTCTGTCGAGGTCATCGACAGAGTTTATCGTGGTCTGTAGACCAGGTAAGTTATCCGAAAGTCGGTCGTTATAGACTGGCCAGTTGGTGCGTTTTGGTATCCTTACCATCAACTCTTGTCTCAAAAGGGATATTGATATCAAACCTGATGTACATATGATCTGAGAGGGACGCTTCCTTGGGCACATGCCAGTCGAGAATTGCACTGAATGTACCCATGTCAGACAGGGTAAGATCCAGTACCTCTCTCCTAACCACATTCACAAAGGTCGCATCACTCCCTTTATTGTTAACTGCTAAGTTGTTACTAAGACAGAATTTAAAAAGTTGCTCACCTATTAAATTAGTGTTGCTGCTTCCCCAGACTACGTGGTGTGCATTAGCGTCGCAACCAATGACGAATTTTTGGTGATGTATCGTGCAAAAATGTACAAAGCTCTGTATCAATTTTGGAGGGGGGTCATTTTCATCCCCGGGAAAGTATGCAGAAGCGATGTTAATCACCCTCCTACCTCCTTTTGGTAAGGGCATTTCTATTGAAACAGCCGTGATATCCCTAGAAATAAATTGGTTAATAGAGAAGATATTGTGCCTTGAGCGACAGAGAATTGCTGCCCTCTGCCTGTCTGCAGCCGTGTCGTAGACTAGCTTACCTGTGTTGGCTGCAAAACCTATAATCTTCCCCTTGTAGGTTCAAGGCTCTTGTATGAGCGCTATATCCCAGTCCTTAATCATAAAAAGACGGTTTAAGTTGTTTGTAGCCGTCTTCGATCGATGCAGATTAATCTGCACGACTCTCAGTTTCGCTACAGTTGCAGGTTTGTTGTGTATCACCATGATGTATATATATATGGTATATATATTTTTTTTGTTTGTTATGTCTTAGGCTCCAGAGAGCACGGTTTACTAGGTTGCTGTGCCACCCTTCCTCTAGGGGTCAGCCTGGCTCTTTCCACGGCCCGGTTTGACCGGTCTACCTGTTCCTGAGGTGCCAGGTCTCCTGGCTTCCGTCGTTCCAGCAACCCCATCACCGCTGCTTGCGTTCTCAGCCAAAGCTGCCCTTGACGTGCCGGGCAGATTCGGCTCCGCCACTCTCCCCTTGACTGTATCCACCGCCCTCTCCTTTGGGCGGAAGTATAAAGAGCCAAACATCCAATTGACTCTGTAGTTGGAGCCCTTCAGTATCTCCGCCGTTTTATGTGACACTGACATTGTGAGTTGAAGGAGGTCGCCTTCTCGCTCCTTCCACGCTATAATTCTCCAGTCTGCCTCTCTAAGGTCCTTATTCTGGATTGCCAGACGTCGCAGTATTTTGTCGTTTATCTCCTTACCCTCTCGTGGCAGGTAAATAAACATTATCCTTGGGCGAGGCAACTCCTCCTCCCCGACTCCCTTCAAGGATGCCCCGTCCCATGGCTTAAGTGAGGGCACTGTTGCCCTGAGCCACTCTGCCGTATCTTCGTCGGCACAGTTGACCGTGAGCCAGCCGTTTCTGGTGCGACATCACAGGCAGCTTCGCCACTGTCTCTATTATGTCATCTTGTACTGCCAGAATCTGGGCAATACCCAGTTTTGTTGCTGGGTAGCCTTGGTCGGTAATCTCCAACCTGATAGCCTTCACTGCGGCACTATATGTTGTGGCCATGTCGGCCTGTACTCGGGGCAACTCTCCTTATTGTCCAGCTTTTGGGGAGACTTCCAATGCCTTCGGTGAAGGACTGGAAACTTTCCCTCTTTTAGCCGCGATGCCTTTGGGGGTCGAGTCGTCATCCAACCTATTCCTCTTGTTAGTTGAGACAATTCTGTCCCTGATTTTTTCCTTAAATTGCTGCAAGGCAACGTCGCGAGGGATCCCTGACCGAATTAAATGGGACAGACGTCTCCTCGTGGCCCCACTGAGGCATCCCTCAAGGTCCTTATTTATTTCGGCCGTAGTCGACGTGGATTGGATATCCATTTCAAGCAATAGAGTGCCATGTACAGGAGAGCCCACCACTACGTCCGTACTGGAGTTATTCATTACGATCTCAGAAGCAGGGCCTGAATGGTCCATGTCATCTTCTGTGACTGGTGCGTTTAAAGGAGCACCGCCCTTATTATTTTTGTTTTTAATTAAATCCATAAGTTGTCGATTTGGTTGAGAAATGGAAGGTCCACCACGGCAGCGCCTCTTGCCGTGGTAAGGCTGATTGAAGTCGGAGGTCGCATAGTATCCGGAGTTCCGTGCTAGCGACTAACTAACCCATGATCATACATCCCTCGGCGCACGTGTCTCACTTTAGATTTGAGGTTCTTTTTTCAAGGTTTATACCATCCTTTAGCGTCGTACTTTAGCCTGTTGTTCGGTAAACGAGCCAACAGTTACCGGAGGTCACCACGAGGAGGTAGTACGTACACTTGCGAATCACGCTCAGGTTACCGTTCGCGCAGATCGTAGGCCCACAGACACGACTGCCTAAAACATGACCAGAACAGCCTGCTGTAGCCCACCCTAAAGGAAGGTTACGGAGCCGGTATTACTACACAGCTTTGTTCCCCCCTTCCAGAAGGCATCAGACTCCCTTTTCGTCATATTAGTTTGATCGTAAAATATTAACGCTTATTTTGTACTATGCCATTTAACAATTTTGACTTTCGTGTAGTGGCTTTATATTTAATAAATGTTTGTTTTTGTTTTAATAAATCATTAAGCCCTTAAATACCAAAATTATACTTAATATACCCGCATCTCTCGATTTACTAAATCTCTTTTTGGGAATTTTTGGAAGGTTTACGGAAGGTTCGGTTAGCGAAGTTTCGATTTGGATCCATCCCTCAATACGAAAAAAAAAATATTTAGTCACAAAATTATCACTCATACTTGATATTTTGTGAATTTGTTTTGCTTTTCCTACAATTTTTGAACTTGAAATTTCCGCAGGTGGTAATTTTTGGTATGATTTTACCAGATTTTTACGGCCATCACTGCCATCTATGTAATGTATATTCACTTAATGACCAAACGAATTGTAGTAAGCTTTTATTTTAATTTGACTGAAAATGCTGTTGTTATGATTTTTTTTATATTTTGATTCACTTTTCAATTCAATTATTACAAAAATGAAATTCAAATATTTATGAAAGTATTTCAGAAATCATAATTAAAAATTTGTAACGTTTTCATTTAAAAATTTGTCTTAGGAAAAAAAGTGATTTCCCATATGTTTTGTGTATTTTACTATGAAAAGTTTGGTTATTCCTCGTTTCTAATTCCTTTAAAAAAGCTGTGTTTTTTAGACTATGGCTTTGTCTAATCAAAGTTGCTTTGGTATAATCAAAGCCTTCTAGAGTATAGACAGAGCCTTCTAGAGTATAGAGCCATAATCTTAATGACGCATTTTTTAGAAGCTTTTTTAGTGGTATAACTTTTCACTGATTTCCATAGGAATCCATAGTAAAAATGGTGTTTTTTAGCTTCAAGTTTTTCAATGAAAAAAGCAAAAATATTATTAAATGTTTATATAAAAGTTTTCTACATATCTTTAAGAACAATATACAAGAAGGCCATATTGGTATTAAGTAAATATTAATTGCAGAAATATTAAAATTAAATTATTTCAAAAATATATTTTTTCGAACTTTCATTTTGAAAAATACATCAAAGTTGGCTCTGACAAATTAAAATAATACTTGCTAAGTTTATCTGTAGTTTTACTAGTGTACGTAAGATGTCTAAAATGGTTACAGAAAAATACGAAAAAAAATTATTTAATCGCAAAATTATCACACGTTCCTATATTTTGTGAATTGGTCCTGCTTTTCCTACAATTTGTGAACTTGAAATTTCCCCAGGTGGTAATTTTTGGTCCAATTTTCCAAATTTTTATTGCCATCACTGCCATCTATGTTATGTATATTGACTTAATGACCAAACGAATCGTAGTAAGCTTTTATTTCAATTTGACCAGAATGCTGTTGTTATGAATTTTTTTTAATATTTTGGTTTAAATAAATCGATTATTACAAGAAAATGAAAACGATTTACTTAAACGTTATTCACATATGTTGAAATTCAAACATTTATGAAAGTATCTCAGAAATCATAACTAAGAATTTGTAACGTTTTCATTTAAAAATTTGTCTTAGGAATAAAAGTGATTTCCCATATGTTTTGTGTGTTTTACTATGAAAAGTTTCGTTTTTTCCTCGTTTCTAATTCCCTTATTAAAGCTCAGATTTTCTGATTATGGCTCTATAAAATACAGGGTGCTCTGGTATAATTCGTTAGCTATGTAGTGGTTGCCTTTTCTATTTAGTTTCATTCATTTTTTCGATTTGAATTTATATGCATAATTGCATACAAACGAAAACCAAAAAACCGAAATGCTTTATTTTGATGTAATAAAAATAGTCATGGGTAAAAGGATAAAAAGGGATAGAAATATAAATTATATATACGTCCTGGTCTAAACAGATTGAATTGGAATTTGGTATTGAAATTTGGAATGTAAATATTTCCTATACAAGATCCACATCTGTCTATTCTTATCTGTGGTTCTAGCCCAGATTTGTTCAAATTACCCGGCTTACAAATCTACAGTCAAACAATCGCACTTGTAATATTTTGTCGAACACGAAGCATAATTGAGTATGTAAATTGGTGGTCGAAGGACCAGAATTATGTTCGATTGTCTCACGGATCACAATTATCACCAATTGTTTGGTTTAGTGGACTGTATTATTTTCGCTCGCACTTTCTTCAATTAAATTTTGTATTTGTGTGTCTCGATTAATTTCAATGAAAAATAAGATTCTTGTGATTTTCTTAAATGACACAGTTTCGTTTTTATTTAATTTTTGAAAAGATTTACACGTTTTTTATTTATTTTATACAAAATTACAAATTGTTTTTATTTTAATTTTTCGCTTTTTTGTGGTTCTTGCAATGGCTGCCGATAAGAAGAGAGTGGGTAAAAAAACCTTATTGCTGAATTTATATAAAACAAAATTTGCTGACATTAATCGGGGACCACTGAAAATACCACAATTATTACGATAACTTACTCAGGCAATACTTAAAACTACAATAATAAATTGCAATAATGAAAGAAAAGTACTGACATTACAAAAAGTACTAACTTATTTCAAATAAGAATTAGAATACGACTGGTTTGACAATTAGAATGAAATGTCAGTATTTTAATTCTTGTTTTGGATGAATGTACAATAAATTGAGCTAAGTATCATATGTTTATTAAATAAATTTAAATGATTAATTGAAATCGTATTAATTCTTATTTTCAGGTAGAATAAATTTACTACAAAAAATGAAGTGAAACCAATCCGAATCATAATTCATTGGGTAATTGTATTGAATAAAACGATTGTAATTACAAAGAAAATTTTGTATTGTCATTTCAGAATGAGATTTGAAAATTTGTCCGATGTGATGCTACCAAACAGATCGGTTGTTTAACCTGTCCAAAATGCAAGATTCGATATTCCATCCGGACGGGCCGAATCGATCTATTTTTTTTTTTTTACCCAACATAAAGCGAAGATTTATTGAAAATCAGATGAGGGAAATTTTCTGAATAATTTTTAATCTTGTAAAATATTTCTTCGCTTAAAAGTATGTCATCCAAAAATAGAATTCATATTTTTAATGAGTCGTTAGGTCGAAACTAAACATTTGTAACTTGATAAACCTTTTATGTAATACCCGAAGAAGTTTATGTAGTTCAAAGAAAATCTCGTTGAGTATATTGTATATTATTAGTCGTTTGCATGTATCCAGGTTTCAAATAATATAAAATAAATTCAATTCCCATGCTGAAACTATTATTACACAGCATCGACAACAACAATAATGAAAAATGATTGCAATTACAACAATGGCACAAAGCAAAATCTCATATCGTTTATTTATGTTTCTGTTCAGTGTTCAGATTTCTGTTTTCTTCTGTATTTTGTGTTACAGACAGTCGTCTATATCTACATTAATATGTCTCTTCTGTTTACTTTATAACGATGACATGAGAATGACAAAGAAATATACAATACTAACTAAACATACACACCCAGATAAAGGAGACGACGAAACAAATTGGATGAATGATTTCTCTATAGTCTTTATCTACATACATGTACATGGTTTTGTGATCGCTGGAGGAATATAACAACGTGGTTCAATATTCCATTTGACTTATGCACAAACATATACAACAGAACATCATCAGCAGTGAAATAAAATTATATAATATTGATCCTTTGTTGACATTTTCATTTCCTACAGAATTTCTAAAGTATGATTGTATAACAAGATGAGCTTTCTCAACCATGCTACACATTAGTTCGTAAAGTTTAATATAAAGTGATAAGAACTTATATCTAGAACTATGTTTCTGACAAAAATTTATTTGCTTGTAACTAATTAGTAAATGTATTTTCACTTAATTCCCCCCCAAAAAAATAGAACAAAAAAAAAACGACGAGAGGAATTACATTAATTTTTGTGGGTGTGTTCTTTATAAAAGCTCGAAAAAGCTTCAAAAAAAAAAAAAAAAAATTCATAACACATTAAATGTTTTATCTCTCAATTCATTTTCTAATCTAACATAATCTTTTAATCTTTTATTTAATAACTTTTAGCATAAAAATAATTTTGTTGTTTTTGTTGTTGTTGTATATAGTTGCTAATAATTACAGCAGTATCAACAACAACTACATTGATATGTAGTACTATATTATGTGGTACGAAGGAAATGTTAAGTAACATCAACATTTCATCAAAAAGATTAAGAATTTGTCGTATTTTTTTGGTTTTTGTAGGGGTTTCATCTGTAAAATGAGATGATGAAAAGTTATTTATAGTAGCGAACTTTATTTTGGGTATAAGCTTTCATCAAGACTTAAGTTTTAATGTATCTATCGTAATCTTAGTGAATCGACAGTTTTATCGTATTAGTAGCTATAAGTATATATGTACAAAGAGACGGTGACTGACGACTGAATAGGCGGTGCTCGAATGTTACAGCCACGCATTAGTAGAGGCACCAACCGGTCAAGTCATGCAGATGAAAAGTCAACGGAAACGGAAACGTACATATGGCGCAATAATGGTTGTTATAAAATGGATTCTTTTCGCTCCTGCAAAGCGTTTTGTTATTTTATTTCCTGAATCGTCGATGTCAGTCTCCATCCAAACAGCCTTAAAGGCGGGTCCAAGCCGTTCGTAGTTTTAAAATATTTTGTGAGAAAAAATTCGTCCAGGCGCCTAGCTCATAAAGGTTCCTTCTTTGTTACTTCACAAGAATATACCGATATGTAGTGTTTGTAATGTGTAAATCAAAATACATTGGAAATACATTGTCGCCAGAAGATCGATGAATGCAAGAAACCATAAACGTAGTTGTTCTCTATATGGAGGTGTGGAAGTAATGTTCTAAACCGGAGCAATATAAAAGATGAGATTTTAAACCTGAAGTGAATACTCGTATATTAAATTTCGTACAAGTTTTTACTATATATTTTTGGAGCCAAAATTAAAAATGGATTTTGGATGCTGGTAGTTGTAAATTTTTGTAGGTGGACGTGTTGCTTATTTCTTATTTGTACTATTATTACTTGTATTTAAATAAAATTCTTTCGATGCTTTAGATACGAACAAATGTCTTAGTGGAAACATTTCTAAACACAGAAATAGTGGCTAAGACTCATTTAATGTTGGCGTACCCTTCAAAATTCTCAATATATGTTTTTGGGCAGTAAACAGTGGCTGGATCCTAACATAATATGTACCTCCCCAATAAACTATACCATAAGACAACTTTGAGTTAACAAGTGCAAAATAGACATTTTACATATCACCGCTACCAGATAATTAATAAGCTTTTCAGTCTGCCACTTCCAATTTAAAGAGTTATCACTAGTGAGTCCAATGTATTTAAATATTGGGATTTATTCAATTTTAAGACATGCATTTGAACATATCGCTTGATTAATGCTCTTCTGAGCAATGATAAGTCAAAATGAATACGGTTCATTGTACATGAATACTAAGTCATCAAGAAAAGCAACCACTGCAGAATTTTTAATATTAAAGTATAAAGGACTAAAATCTCTTGAGGTGATCAGAACATCGGTCTTGATCAATTCAACTCCAAAAGGAATCTCGAAATGAACGTATTAAGTCAATCTTCAGCTCAACTTCAAGCTGTATCTCAATCGCAATAAAATCCTAAACGCAATCAAAAAATCAACTCTTAATCAACTTTCAAATCAACCCTTAACCTAGCTTCAAATCAACCCTTAAATAATTCCCCAACCGAACAACTAACTTAACTCCAACGCAAGCTAACTAAATCTTAACTCTACTTCAACTCAATTTAGCTCGACCCAAATCTTAATCCTCTGTCAACTCCACACTTATTGGTCAACCGAATCCCATAATTATCGATTTAAAAGCTACATGCGTGTATGAACTCAACTGTATCTAAGCTCCCACTAAACCCTAAACTTGACGTCAAATTAATGCCTAACCGAACTTCTCTGTCAAGCCAACTCAACTTCAACTCAAACCCTACTCATCGTCATACCAAAATAGCAACGTACAATCATACCGTCATAAGTACCGTCGTAACCTTGAACAATAATTCCATCATACCAATATTCCAATATATCATCATACGATCATGACACTATACCATTAAACCATCAAACAATCATACCATCGTACCATAGTAATATCGAACCATTCCACCATCATACCATAATATCATCGTAACATCGTACCATCGTACCATCATACAATTATATAATCATACCAACATACCATCATACCACCATAACATCATACCCTCATACCATCATATAATCATACCATCGTACCATCGTACCGTCATATAATCATGCTTGTGCAGTTTTTCCGAAAACGTTCCGAAAATTGTATATGTACTATATAAATGTATTGGTGCGGCATTCAACAAGCTGATTGTTGAATGTTCGATTTAAAAATAAACAATTTCCTAATTACTGGTTAGCTCTATGACCACCAGCCTATAATGATAGTCCATTGCCAATAATTCTGGCTACGTTCAAAATAAAAAAAATGGGTTTTTCATACTTAAAATGAGGAATGCATACAAAGTCGTTGTTGAACGTTGAATATAGAACATATAACGCTTTCCTAAACAGTGATAGCCTCAATGACCATCGGTCTAGTGATGATTTTCTGTTGGACTAGGTCATTGCCAATAATCCTCGCCAATTTAAAGAAAAAAAAATTTGGGAGCGATCATACTTAAAATTAGGATTGAATAGAATGTCATTGTTGAACGTTGAATATAGAATACATATCGCTTTCCTAAATGGTAATAATCTCAATTACCACCAGTCTAATGATGATTTTCTAATGGACTAGGCCATTGTAAATAATCCTGGGCAATTTCAAGAAAAAAGTTTGGGGCGATCATACTTAAAATTGGGATTGAATAGAAACTCGTTGTTGTCATTGAGGTTATCACTATTTAAGAAATCGATTTGCGTTCTACAATATACATATTCAATATTCAACAACGACTTTCTGTTCAATCCTAATTTAAAGTATGATCGCCCATCACTTTTCCGATGGTCATTGACGTTATCACTGTTTAGGAAAGCGATTTGCGTTCTATATTCAATACATTCAACAACAAGTTTCTATTCAATCCTAATTTAAGGTATGATTGCCCCAAATTTTCTTATGTCCTAGTCCAATAGAAAATCATCACTAGACCGATGGTCATTGTGGTTACCACATTTTAGGAAAGCGATATGTACTCTATTCAATGTACTTCAATAGACTTTCTATTCAATCCCAATCTTAAGTATGATCGCCCCAAATTTTTTTTTTTTGAAATTGGCCAGAATTATTGGCAATGTCGTAGTCCAATAGAAAATCATCACTAGACCGATGGTCATTGAGGTTTTCACTGTGAAAGCGATATGCATTCTATTCAACGTTCAACAACGACTTTGTATTCTATCCTAACTTTAAGTACCAAAGCCGATTTTTTTTGTTTTAAATGGCCAGAATTATTGACAATACTGAGAATCATCATTAGACTGATGGCCTTAGATCTTTCCAGTATTAAGGAACTCCTCAATTTTTATATGGAATTTTCAACAATTAGCTTATTGAATGCCGTACAAGTACATTGATAGAGTATATAATTTTCGGAACGTTTTCGGAAAATCTGCACAAGCATATATAATCATACCATCATACTATCAGGCCATGACATCATCATACATGCAACCGTAATACCAATATACCATCATAACATCATACCCTCATACTATCACACCATCATTCTAGAATAAATACCGTCATACCATCGTACGGTGTATCATATATAAATACAATCATACCATCGCACCATCATACAACTATACCAATCCAGTATACCACTATATCACTATCAGATTACACATCATACCATCACATTTACCATCTTACCATGATCGGCATACCTTCAGAACATCATACCATTATTATCATACCATCACCGTAATATCATCATAACATCATACCATCAAACCATCATTACCCCTATAACCTCATATCATCATACCATCATGTCATCATACCGTCGTACCATGATACCATGATACTATCATACGATCATACAATCATACCATCATACCAACATAACATAATACCATTATATCATAATACCACCATACAGGTTTTACATTTCAAATTGGATACCTTTTACCCTTATTCCAATTTGAACCCTTAGCAAATTATTTGATTGCCCAATTAGGATGGAGCTTGGCTATTCCTTAAACGATTGTGATGAAATTTGACTTGTGATTGGAAATGGGATTTTGAGCAAATTATGCAGTGTAGAACCACCCAATCGTGCTGCAACTCTAGTTAGAGCGCTGATCCTTGTTACACGCTTTCCGTAGCATCTGTTAACTTGATTTTGTAGCATGTTAAATAGGAAGGTCTAACCCGTTCCAGCATAACTAGTTACAAAAAGCTATAACTTGTGTTGTTGTCCTTGTTGTAGAAAATGATCTTGAAACCACTGTTTATAATCACAGTTTTTCCATAGTGTCTTCTTTGAGCAGTGTCATCTGGTGAAGGTTCAAATTAAAAGATCGTTATCAATTTAAAAGAGTTGTTGGACGAAAGTATAAAAGGAAAATGAATCCTTTCTCCGCTTAATCGATCTGGTAATAAAAATCACATAATTTCAATAATGAAACAGAAACCTGAACATAAATACCATTATCCTTCAAACCATTGTAATTAAGGGTTGGTAAATTTACTGGGATGAAAATTCTCAAAAGAAATTAGTCAATTATAAATCAATAATAAAATTAACATTCCATAAATATTCTATTGTAATTATATTCTTCAAAATAACCAGGGTTTACAAAAAATTAGGGGCGATTAGGTTATCGCTACAACTACAATCTAATTTAATCATTTATGATTTTATTATATTGAGTAATTCTGTTTGTTCACAATTCACTTTAAAATAACAACTTTGACTTTTTGACGGTCTTGGCACCAAATTTCCTGCATCCCAATATATGCGCGGATTATTTTGTTTCGACAACTTTCACAAATAAATTTGTTCTCCACCAATAAAACGTCAATTGCCTTAGCACGTTCGCATAATAATTTGTTTATTTCCTTCACTTTTCGTAACCACTTTTTGCACATATCGCACTTACGTTTCATCCTACGATTTTTTTTGTGGATTTAATAAACTAATTTGGCAGGATGAGTTTAACTGATTCACCTTCAATTTTTAACTGTATACCTATTGCGAATCTGTTCTGGTATTTATAGTGTCCGGTCTGGTATAGTTTCTTAATAGAACAATTTTTAGACCATTTTTTAACGAAGTATTTTTCCCTCCCCGACAAATACTGTTAAATATGAAAGCAATAAAAATTGCGATGCTTCCCATATTTAATTTTTTTATTTTATTTCATGCCATTTTTGCTACCTAGCAGATTATGATTTAAAGAACAATAACTTATAAAATGGTGTCTAAGTTTCGATTGAAAAAATGGAGGTAACGCAAAATAGAAGCATTAGATATTCTACTCTATAGACGGTTGTCATTGTTTTTCATTAAATCCTCTAATGACCGCCAATAAACACACGATCACGTTCAAATGGTAATTCAGATGTAACGTAAACCATACCTTTGTCCGTATCAATTCATGTAAAGTATATTAAGTCATATTTTACTTCGGATTAGAGTTCATCTGTGTTCTTGTCGTCTTCAGATATTTTCAACCGTATATCGTTTAGCCAGCTATAGTGTTCATCAATTTGTTTACTAATGCAGTTAAAACCAGTTGATCTTAACGTTTCAATTATTTGGTATTAAACGATTTTTTTTAACGTAGGGCCCCATACTTGTTGATTTGTTGTAAAAATGTGTAAGAATGTAAAATATTGCATCAAGTAACCAATGGGACACAAATTTTTGGATGAAAGAGGACAATACAGATTTAAATCTGTAATATTGTTAACAATAACAAATCGTGCCGGAATTGTAACTGATAAATCAAATTTTTACGATTTTTGAAATCGGCCTCCGAATGACACTTGGATATCTTTTTCAAACTAAACAGTTGAAAATGGCGGAGTTATTCAACTTCACCTTTATGTTCTATAATTCGTCGGAGAAATGTTGAACTACCAGTTAAGAATCAAATTCCAACATCAAACTATGGTGTAAATGGTATATGTTTTTCGCATAGTTGTAAGCCAATTGAAACAATGTTGAAATATAATAACTGACAATGCTGATCGCTTTAACATGATTGACCTCTACTTGTCTCCATGTTTCTTTCTTTAACTAGTCCTTTGATTTTAGTCAAAGGTATAGGTTTTTGAAAATTAGACACCGGGATGGTTCTTCTCAGTTGGCAAGGCATTCTTTGCCAGAGCTTGCTCGAATTAATACAGACCCGTGCTTATTGATCACCATGTTTTTTTTTGATTAAGCACAACTAATCTTTCTTCAGTTGGTTTATTCATCAGTCGGAAATCGTTGCCCATTTTCTTCTCAAGATTCCCGAATAGTTGTTTTGTCTTCGGGAATCTATTCGAGAACTGTATTCTAACGTATTTCCGAAGAGTCCAGTCTCACACTTTGCACGGCTTTTATTGCGTATTCCAGTCGAATCATTAACGGTAAAGTAATTCTCCAACTGTCATAACATACCTATTAACAAATGCTGATTGGTATTTTCATGTGGGGCAACAGCAGACCTCACAGATATGAATACTTCTCGTTCATGGTGATTGGGAGTGATAAATTTGACAATTTATGGCGTCTTACATTGTTCAATTAACGTTAACGATGAACCGTTATCCTATAATGGAAATGTGTCCCTGACTTTTCAATTCAATGAACTGTAATGAGTACAAACTTGGAATAGCGATGAACATTTGTTTTAGTGCCTATTATTTTAGTGCTTATTAGTTTTCGCTATACATTGAAATTCATAAAGTTAGTGAAGCAATAATTGGTGATTCCTAGCGATAATCAACTGATAAAAGTTCGATTCAGTTAATTAATTTGAAACAAACACAATCTTTTAACCTGAAAACTTTTGGCACTTGGTGACAGTTGTACAATTTTTCCTGGAATATTGTGCAGTATTTATTGGTTGGTTTCCGATAGATTTGTCGATTGACACTTTCTTCTTATATTTTCGAATAAAATACTGACTCGTGATGAGTGTGCATGAAAATTTTATTCTTGGCTCGGATTAAAGTTTCTAAATTATAGAACACGTTTAACTTTTTGAACTTGTAATACACACAGTTTAAATTGTAATGAACCATAAAGAAAGTATCTACATCCGGTCTGATACCTGGTGTTACAAATTTTTAATTTTTTATTTTATTTATTTTCCAATAGAGGCGCTACATCTTCGGCTAAATTATTCAGTCCATCTTTGATTTTATTCAAATTCTCGGCAATTTAATTTTTAGACTCTGAACGTGCCTGAGTTCTTTGTTGCTTTCTTTTACGAGCGTATCTTATTGCGAAACTAGCTCTGGAGTATTCAAGCAATGTGCAACTGGTTCGGCACATATTTCTGATTATCTTTCTACTGCCTCCATAACTTTATCTATCTCAATTTTGCCTCTGGCTTTAGTGCTCGTTCTTTAATTTATTTAATTTTTCATCCGACTTCGGACCCCACCTGTTGCATTCAAATTTCAATTCAGACGCCTTTTTTATAGCGCAAAGCATTTCATCAAATCTCGAATATCAAAAACTGATCTGACTACTTCTTACGTTTTCCATGCTTGAATTTTACGTTGGAGACCCACTCGTTCTTGAATTCCCGCATTTTGACGGATTCGTCTTCATTAGAAATTCGAAAACATTATTAAGCTTACCTTCTTGAACTGCGAAATGCAGAAATTTTTAGCTCAAAAGACATGCAAATTTGCGACAGTGAAATCAAGTTTTAAGAAAAACTTCTATAAAGCTTATCGGAGCGCTACTCGATACAGTTGTATAAATAGCAGAAGAATTTGGAATAGGGTAGATGTAAGGTTTTCAGTTAATCGTGATATCTGCATCAATGGCATCTTGCGAGAAACATTGGGATAATCGTGTGAATTATTTGAAATTGTATGACGTCAAATAAGGTTAAATGCACTGTTTGCTGAGCATTATTCTTGTTAAATCCTAAACCTATTAATCGCGCTCGAAAATCTTCTATTTCACTCACAATGTGTACATATATTCCAATAAGCACAAACCTTATCTTACCTGTAACTGTTGTTATAATCTGTTCTTGATAAATCGCTAATTCTACAACAGAATGCAACCAAACCCTTTGAAAATTTGATGGAACGTCGAGAACAAATAGTGAGCTCGAAAAGCTCGTGTAATCTAAGAATTATAGAATAATTTGAAAAATCCGTGAAATTTCGAATGACCTAAAAAATGCGAAAATATAACAAGGATTATAATTTCAAATAACTCCAATGCCAAGATACCCAATGCTATTTAAAAGCAGAAATCTATGTAAATCTCAAAATCGTGAATTTCGAGAATATCTTGTAAGATAATTTTTAACTGAGTAATTTGCTTATTCATAATTCAATTCAAAACTAAACTAGAATATTATCGGAAATCTCGAATAATATCTGAAACGCCAAGCACACTTTTGGTAAGATTGAACTTTGCCAAAAATAACAACAAATCTTGAAAGTCCCGGTGAACCTGTATACGCCACCCTGTACGCCGCGTAACGTCGAACCCCAACTAACCATACTCTCAAACAATTATGTTCAAATTTAAGTTTAATTGAATTTCTATAAACCTGTTATGAATTAATCTTTAAGTACTACACAACCTTAATGTTAATATTAGTATCTGTTTCCCTTGGCTGCTTCAGATTCCAGAACACGCCTCCGGAATTTTGTTGTTGCAGTATGATTATGAGCTGTCTAAATCTAATTTTATAGCTTTTTAAACTAACTAATGCATTCTGCAATAACGTTTATTATTTGGCTGGGTCAGATTTCTGTGCACATCTTAAATTGTATTCATTATTAATTTAAATTTCTCTTAGACTTATCAACAGTAGTTCGGAGACGATCTAACATAATAAATATAATTAGTATCAGCTATTTATTGAAATGTTCCGCCATAGTGGTGACTATCGCAACTTAAACTATAGTTTACCACAACTGCTTTTATAATCTGTCTTGGTTGATGTCCTGTAATGAATTACAATTAACGCCACTAGTAACCTAAATCAAAATGATAGGACACTAATTAGTTTCTCCAGTACAAAGTCCGACCTGGACTTCCTGTGAATTTTCACGACAAAAATCAAGACAACACAATTTCTAAACTGCCTGCCCTCTGGGTGCTTAAATTTCATACAACATATTTAAATTTTAAATAACAAAATAAATAAATTGTACTTACAATTTAATTAACAGTGTTTAGTACTTAATAATCTTATTTGCCAGCAATGGCCTAATATTAGTCGAATTTATCTAACATTTGTACTAGAATAACATCTCAATGAAATTACAAATTGCGGCCAACTTATATTTGGTCATCATATCAAAGTAAGCAAATTTGTATCCAAATAAAGTCAAATTAACCAAAACATCAGCATAAGCAACATTATTCCGTTTTAGACTCCATCTCAAGCATTCGATATTGCAGCAACCCTTCACTGGGATAAATCAAATACCGCTTAGCCACTCTTATAACATTTTACCAAAATACACATCACACATGTATACAACAGACCTCCCGTTCACGACACATTCCTCACTAAATCCATTCGAAGACTTTACACAATATTGCTTCAATCCAAGTACAAATTATAAACCAGCATTATGTGAATCTTATTATAAATGTGAATAAAGAGACGACACAACGTCTACTCACCCGCCTTCGGGACCCGATCCACAATATTGTTTCCTTTTTTGATTAGATGCATTTCGAAAAATGCCATAAAAAGTTATACCAAAATGAATATCAGAGGCCCAAACATAAACTATAAAAACCTCCTGGTTAGGTCCACCATGCCTTAAAATAAAGAATCCAGGACAAACACAAATATACGCTCTCCTTTTAGCATTTGTAATTTTTAAGCACGATCCACCTCAATTTTGAAACTTCCGCGGTTTCACAGCAAAAACGCGTTTACAACTTCTTATTTTTAATAAAAATTTTTTTAAGGAAAATTTAAAAAATAAAAAACACAACCGTTTGACTTGAAACTCATGGCCAACCCTTTTGCTTATTCATAATTCAACTCAAAACTAACCAAGAATATTATTGAAAATCTTGAATAATAACTGAAACTTCCAATACACATTTAGTAGGATTGAACATTACCAAAATTTACACGGTGTACCTGTATGACGCCGCATACCGTCGAAATTCGGGAAACCCGAATAATCGCTATTAACACATTTCTATTGTTTAGTATAAAACTCATTTTTATTTAAAAACAAATTAAAACCAGCCAAATTCTAAAATCGAGATGCCTGGAGTTCGATTATGTAAGCAGTGCACGAGTTTAGAGATTTTTTAGCAGGTTACCTCTAGCAGATGAAATTGAAATTTTAATGGGTTACAATTAACAACTTGTTAAGCAATTAAAGTACAGTAGGCTGATAATTTGCTTGTGAATCCTAATTCTTTAATGACAATTTTTTCACAAAATTTAATAAATAATTCAGTATAAATTTTGCACTCGTTAAAATTTGGTTAGTATTGCTTAATATGCTTTGAGTTCCCCAACAGGATTATCTTCAGCAACAATGCGGTTAGGTCTAATTTATTTGTAAACTGTTTGTAAAGCCGCTACAAAAAATCCATAAATGCTAAGTCTTTTAAAAAAAAAAAAAAAAAAACGCTAAGGCGACTACGTCAATCACACAATGAATTTATTTTGTACCTGTGAAAAATTATCATAGAAATTGACTGTGATAATTTGGACGCATTAGGTTTTTTCAAATAAATGTCAAAAATTAGTACTAAAAAATATTTATTACAGATTTCGGGCACAGTCTAAAAGTCAAAATTACGATCATGAATTTAATTTTGTGTCTTGACGTTAACATTAAAAATTCGTTTAATTGGATAATTAAAGCAAAGCCGTAAAAATATAGGCCAATTTGTTACGTTTTTTCCAAAATTATTTGCCAAATAGTACTAAAAGCTGTCAAATAGTGATTATAATTTGTTTTATGCTCCGTTTAATTATTGTACTAAATATATTTTAAATTAAATTTTTCTCTACCTTGCAGATATTTTATTGTAATAATATTATTTATAAATGTTAATTAATTTCAGAAATTACAATACATTGTTTTTTTGTTTTTATTTATCAATACACGAATGATGAAAATCGCCTCGCGCATATTTTTTAATTGATTTATTTAATGGCAACAATTTACATAAGCTTTGGATAAAAATACAAATTATTTGACCTTTTCGTTTCGATTTTTTATGTTTTTAATTAAATTTAATTTCCAATTAAATTATTTATTTTCATGTAATTTTATTTATTTATTTATGTTTTTTAACATGTTTTTGTTGATTTTGTATTTATTTTAATAATAAAATAAAAAGTACGATGCCAAGCATGTGGGTATAATTTGGTGTTATTGCAGATTATTGAACAGTGTGTGGTTTTTACGATTTTTTTTAGCATTCAAAAATTAATTTATTGGTTCTGTTTAAGTAATTTATTTACTTTTTAATTAGTTCACAAAAAACAGTATCAAAGTGCGGCCGAACTCGAAACGAATGTAGCTTTTATAATCGAACGTTCATAATCGCATTTAGCAAGTTTGGTATATTTTGGTCAAACCGATTTTAATATAGATGATTCTACTATCTCATTACCTCCTGTTCCTCCTTTTGGCTCATTCATTTAAAGCATCATAAATTGTGAAATGGAAAGTCCACCATTTTGTCTTAAAAAAAACTTATACCCTTGGTCAAAATCGGGATGGGCAAACATTTTTTTAAGGTTGTGTAATTACTTTTAGGTACAAAGTAATTACTTTTGTTGTACCTTTGATTGTACTCAAAAATACAGGTGGTAATTATCGTTTGGCGACTAATTACGCTCGGTTTGCTTGTAAGTATACATATACATGGTAAGTATAACGTTTTTACAACATTTATATGAATATTAAATTAGCATTTCTTGTTAATGTTTAATGTGAACGCAATCTAACTTTGTCAAACATATTATGTAAAAATATGAAAACCCACCTTAAGTCTTTGGACATTTGTTGTAATAAAAACCACACCAAATCAAGCAGCCTATCTAGCACGTTGTTTTATTAGTAGTAATTCTTAATCATCGGCTCAAATTAACAGGTTATGGGCCCAATATTGTGATCATCGTATAAAGGAATCAACAATAATCAGGGAGACCACAATATTTTTCGAGAAATTACATATTTTCATAGCAATAATTTTGGCTCGAAAATTCATAAGCTCAAAAATGGCTGATACAACGACGATACAAATTATCAAACTAAACGACGAGAATTATCAGGTTTGGCGATACAAAATCGAATTTTTACTCATAAAGGAAGACTTGTGGTCAGAAGATGCAATTCAATTAGCGGTTTGGAACAAAAGTGATGGTAAAGCTCGTGCACATATTGGTCTTTCAACTGAGAACAACCAAATCATACAATTAAGGAACATATTGACGGCCAAAGCGATGTGGGAATCATTACAGGATTATCATCAAAAATCAACTTTATCCAATATAGTGAGATTTTTAAGACGGTTATGTCGAATGAGGCTACCTGAAGGCGGAAATATGCACACACATCTAAATGCCATGGACGAATGTATCGACTAATTAATTTCTTTGGGTTAGCCATTAGCAGAGAATTTCGCAGTTTCGTTGTACCTATCAATTTTATCGGAAAACTACAGTGTTTTGATAACAGCTCTCGAATCACGGGCTGAGGCTGACTTGACGAAGAGTATGGTGAAAAAAAAAAAAATTGTTGGAAGAATATAAACGTCGGCAAGATATCGAAAATATGAATACCAGTGAAGAAAATGCTCTTAAAGATTACAAACAGCGCGCAAGTTTTGACATTTCCCAAATGTATTGTTTTATCTGCAAGAAAAAGGGGCAGAGAAAAAGTGATTGTCGTAAATATGGAATTTGGAAAAAAAAGAAGGATTCGGAAAACCAAGCCAGAAACAGGCAAATATAGCTGAAAACGAAAGTGACGCAGTGGAACGGAGCCTTCTAGAGTATAGAGCCATAATCATAATGATGTATTTTTAAAGAATCAATAGTAAAAATGGTTTTTTTTGCTTCAAGTTTTTCAATGAAAAAAGCAAATATATTATAAAACGTTTATATAAATGTTTTCTACATACCTTGAACAACAACATTCAAGAAGACTACATTGTTATTGATTAAATATTAATTACAGAAATATTAAAATTAAACTATCCCTAAAATATATGTTTCGAATTTCCATTTTGAAAAATAAATCAAAGTTGGCTCTGATGAACTAAAATAATACTTGCTAAATTTATCTTTAGTTTTACTAGTGTACGTAAGATGTCTTAAATGTTGAAGAACAGAATGAAGCAGAAAAATGCGAAAAAAAGTTATTTAATCACAAAATTAACGAACGTCCCTATATTTTGTGAATTTGTTTTGCTTTTCCTATAACTTTTTTACTTGAAATTTCCTCAGGTTGTTATTTTTGGTATGATTTTAGCAAATTTTTACGGCCGTCGCCGTCACTGCCATCTCTGTAATGTATATTGCCTTAATGACCAAACGAATCGTAGTAAGCTTTTATTTTAATTTGACCAGAGTGCTGTTGTTATGAATTTTTTTTAATATTTTGGTTTAAATAAATCAATTATTACAAGAAACTGTAAACGATTTACTTTAACGATATTCATATATGTTGAAATTCAAACATTTATAAAAGAATTTCAGAAATCATAATTAAGAATTTGTAACGTTTTCATTTAAAAATTTGTCTTAGGAAAAAGAGTGATTTCCCATATGTTTTGTGTGTTTTACTATGAAAAGTTTCGTTTTTTCCTCGTTTCTAATTCCTTTATAACAGCTGTGTTTTTCAGACTATGGCTTTGTATAATCAAGGTTGCTTTGAGTGGAAGCATACGTATGCTGACTTGCTAATCATCAGGATAAAGTAAATATATCCGAATGGTGTGTAGACTCAGGAGCATCCGCACACATGAGCAGCGACGAGTCGTTTTTCGAATGTTTAAACAAATCCACGATGAATTCAGTGACATTAGCCGATGGTAGTAATTCACCAATTAAAGGAACCGGCATTATTGAATTCAGTGATTCAGTCACAAAGTTCAGATTGTGTGACGTACAGTTTGTACCTGGACTTAATTGTAATTTACTGTCAGTTAGAAATCACGTTTAAAGGAAAACAATGTCAAATCAACAAGAACGGAAAAACATGTCACCTAAAGTAATTAGGTCAGACAGAGGTGGTGAATATGTATATAACGAACTGCGGAACTATCTAAAATCAAAAGGAATTAAATCCCAGTTTACGGTACCTAATACGCCAGAACAAAACGGAGTTACCGAACGTAAAAATCGGACCTTAATTGAAATGACACGGTGCATGTTGACAAGGTCAGGTTTACATAAACAGTATTGGGCCGAATCGGTGACTACAGCAAATCAATCGTCTACCAACTAGAAGCTTAAAAACTACTTCGTATGAGATGTAGCATGGTAAATTACCAGATTTAAATTATTTTCCTACTTTTGGAGCACTTGTTTATGCACATATCCCGAAAGAACAGCGTAAAAAGTTGGATGACACAGCTTAAAAATTATTCTTCGTGGGTTATGAGTTCAGTACGAAAGGATATTGACTTTTGGATATTAACACACACAAAATTAAGATTTGCCTTGATGTTAAATTTATTGAAACCGATATATGTATTTAATCAAACTACCATTGACATCTCGAGCGACCATCAAACGAAATGAACAGACAGCGATGAACACCAACTCACTGAAGAAGCTTTTCAAAATGAAGATGATTTAGATCCAGAAGGGGAAGAAGAGCAACCTACACGACGTTCTACAAGACCAAATAAGGGTGTGCCACCAAAACAGTTTATAAATGGAAATTAATAAGGTGACAAAAGAAATAAAATCGGATCCTGTTACATATGATGAAGCAATAAACGGCCCAAATTCTTAAAATTGGATAACGGTTATGAATGAAGAGATGGACTCACTTCATAATTTTGGAACTTGGAAGATAAATAAATTACCACCAGGAGAAAATGCAATTGGTTCCAAATGGGTCTATAAGAAGAAAACCGATTAAGAAGGTAACATCGTTCGATTCAAAGCTCGTTTGGTAGCAAAAGGTTTTTCAAAAAAATTTGGTCGAGATTACGACGAAGTTTTTGCACCCGTAGCCAGCCCGACGACTTTGAAGATTCTTTTGGCAGTAGCAGGAAAAAGGAAGATGGAAGATAAACATTTTGACATTCAAACTGCATACTTAAATGGAGATCTATCGCGTAACGTCTATATGAAACAGCCGAAAGGATATACGATGAGTGACAGTACTCAAGTATGTAAACTTATTCAAAATTTATATGGTCTCAAACAGGGCGCAAAAGAATGGAACAAGAAGTTTGACACTGTTATGAAGGAGAACAGCTATGTACAAAGTGATAACGACCTACGTTTGTACAAAAAGAAAACCGAACGAGATGTTATATCTATATCTAACCATGTCGATGATATTATTGTAGTCTCAACAAATATAAAACTAATTGATGTTTTTGAAATTTGTATGAATAACAATTTTGTCATAAAAAATCTCGGAAATTTACAATCCTATATAGGATCCTATGGAGGATGCCAAAGACTCGTCTGTACCGATAAATGTCGGATATTTAAACTAATCAGTGAGCCAGGAACCGTTCGAGTCACACGAAATCTATCGGAGTGCAATCGGATCTGTACTCTAGTTATCTACCAACACTAGGCCGGATATCTCCATTGCAATGTCAATATTGTCAAGACGTGTGAGTTGCCAAAACGATGCGACTGCAATGAAGTAAAGAGAGTTTTCAGATATTTGAAAGCTACCAAATCCCTAAAGCTTAAATTGGGAAACGAAGAAAACGATCTAGGCTTCAAATGCTACGTTGACGCCGATTGGGCCGGAGACCATATTGACAGGAAATCCAGTAGTGGCTATTGTTTTATTTTCAATGGCGCTTTGATCTCGTGGGTTATTAGAAAACAAACATCTGTCTCTTTGTCTTCTGAAGCAGAATTCATCGCATTTTCTGAAGCAGTATGCAATCTTATCTGGATAGAGCGCTTATTAAATGATGTGGACGAGACGATTCAGCTCCAATCAATATACTCGAAGACAATTAAGGATCCATAAAATTGCTTAACAATCTAATTTGTCAGCAGCGTGTAAAACATATTGACATCAAATACAAATTCGTCGCCATTTATTGTCCAACTGACAATATGATTGCGCATATGCTGACGAAGCCACTAGATGTACCAAAGTTGGCTAAATACACCAGTGCAATTGGTTTAATTTAATGTAACTACATGTTGAGAAGGGGTGTTAGTTTGTATAACATTTATAGTAATATTAAATTAGCATTTCTTGTTAATGTTTAATGTGAACGCAACCTAAATTTGGCAAACATATTATGTAAAAATATGAAATAAAACCCACCTTAAGTCTTTGGGACACTTGTTGTAATAAAAACCACACCAAATCTAGCAGTCTATCTAGCACGTTGTTTTAATTTTTTTATTTTGATAATCGTTCAAAAAGTAATTCTTAATCATCGGCTCAAATTAACAGTATATTCTTCAAAAATTATACACGGTAAGTATAATCGGGAATTATAGGCACAATAATTTATTCACTTTAATTTTATTTCACATAAATTTATTCTATTTTTAGGTTAGGTAATGTTTTCTGATGCTTACAGAACAAAAATGTTGTTTAGAATGACAATTTTGTATAATGCAATTATTTTACGGAAAAGTACCCAAAATTATATAAAGTGCATCTGGTGACAGATATTGTAAACTTATTTGAACAATATACAATTTTAGTACAAGTTTTGAATGTGTAACATCATACTTAATATAATATTCCACGGCTTGTACCCAAATTGGAACTGTCAAAATAATAGGTAAACAAATTAAATTGATGGTGGTAAGTTAAATCACTCTATATAAAACTAAATTTATACTAACTATTATTTTAACAATTTCAGCTAACAAATTATAGGAACAGAAGAAGCGTCTGATGTACAATTAATTCAGATAAGTATAAATGGAAATTACATATACGATCAAACGATTCTTTATGTGTTCTCTTTTAATTTTAGGTTACAATCCTGGATGTCAACATTACATTTGAATTTATAAATTGTAATGGAACAATTCTATTGCTGTTGATCAATTGACCGTCGGTGATGCAATAAACTTGAACACGACAGCCGCAATACATATATGGTTTATGCTCCTTTTTTCAGAATTAAACAAAGGTCAACTGTCAAAACCTTCTGTACGAAAAAAATTATTTTGAACCGAAAAAATTTAATTTTCGTTTTCTCAGCCAATTAATTTTTTTATTTTTTTTATTTTTTAAATTGAAAATACGGTGGTACAAAGACTAAATCCGAGTTTTATTTTCGTTTTTTAGTGGGCAAATCGCTTTATAGAAAAACTATTGAATACAAAATGTTCCAAAAAAAAAAGCAAAATTGAATACAAAAAAAAAAAAATTGAACAAAACTGGCTCAAGATTCTCAAAATTTCCTTCGAAAATGCAGATTTTTTTATAACAATTTGTAAAATAAAAAATATCGGGTGAGGTGTTACAAAAAAAAAAACAAACGACAATAATAAATTTCTAAGAAATTTGCATAATAAGGTTCACAAAATTTCCCGATCATAAGAGAAAGTCGTATAGTGGCCGCACCTCAATTGGTTAGTACAGGTATTACACATCAAATTATCCTTTTACACTTCAAATTTAACCATATGCAAATAATATTTAGAGGATTTAAATTTCACATAAAACCATTTCAAAATCAAAATAAAGTACAAAAAATGTAGGGGCTGAAAAATATCGACCATCTAGATTTGGTAATCATGATGAATGAGACTTTACAAACACTAACTTAAAACGACTGCAAAAGTTATAACATAAATCAGTTGTTGAAGGGAGCGGCCCCTAAATTTTTTTTAAGTTTCTATTGATTTTGAAATGGTTTTATATTATTTTGAAAGGGGTTTAGTTGAGTTTGAAAATGTTTCGTTTGAATTCGAAAAAGTTTTATTTGGTTTTAAAAAAGATTCAAATGACTTATAAGTGGTTTAATCTGAAATTGAAATCCTCTAAATATAATTTGCAGATGTTTGAATTTGAAGTGAAAAAGGTAGAATTTGATGTGTTAAACCTTTATTAACAAATTGAGGTGTGCCCAATATGCGACTTTCTTTAACGAACATGGAATTTTTGAATCTTGTTATGCAAATTTTTTACGAAACTATTTTTTCGCCCCTCCATTGCAAGAAAACAAATTTTTTGTAAAATCACGTGTACATTGATTTGGTTTAGAAGGGCGAAAAAAGTCATAGAGGATTTGTAATATTTCAAAAAAAATTTAATTCTGCGTTAAATGGGTTGATTATGAACTACAATTTGTTTTGATAACCATAATTTGCAAAAGGTGGAATTTGATTTTTAAAAGATTGCATTTTAAGTGTAAAATTTTGAATTGGAAGTGTAAAAGGTGGAATTTGAAGTGTAAATCCTGTACATGAAAATAAATCTTTCAAAATAAATTTATTGAGACCTTGATAAATACTAAAATGAAACCCAACCGTTAACTTCAAGAAGCTTATTAAATGAACTATAATCGCTATGTTTAAAATTATAACTAAATGACTGTAAATTATCGTTCACACATTCACATACTTTACAAATAACTGAAATATTCAATGAAAAATGAAAAACGCTCGATGACCGGGCAGGTCACATCATGATCCATGTTAATTAACTGTCCCATCACTATCTTTTGACACAAAGCTCCGAACTAGGATCCCATCCAGAGAGGACTGGATAATGGATGCAGTGCAAACTTTTTCACTGATGGGTCAAAACGGGATGGAAAAGTTGGGGCTGCGGTGTTCTGTGAAGAACTTATGTAAACCGCTCCTTCTTCCACCCCGACTACTATAGCATTTTCCAGGCTGATGTAATGGCGATAAAAGAAGTCGTGGGCTGGTTGAGGTATAATGTAATATCGATTTGTGATATTCGCATATATATGGACAGTCAGACTGCCATTAAAGCGTTTCAATCACACCTCCTCACGTCGAAAGTAGTCCAGAATTGTTTTTCATCTAACGAGATGCCAGATCAGATCAACATCCATATCATTTAGGTGTCAGGACATTTCATTAGTACAGTGAATATTAAAGCTGATGAACTGGCTTGACGTGGTACAACAGACCATATTTCAAAAATCAGAAAACTACTGTCGTATTTGCGAGGACAAAGAGGAGGAAGAAACAGTAGTTCATCTTCTTTGCACCTGCTCTCGTCTGGCACGAAACAGATTAGAGTTTCTAGGGCACCCCTTTTCAATGAGCTGACGGACCTTAGCAGTATCCAACGTTTCGTTAGCAGCTCACAATGGTTTCACTGTGTTGGAGGATAAACAATTAAATCGTGGTATGGCTTACGGACCTTGTTGTGTCTATGCCTGGTCCTAGGGGACCGCCATCTAAACCTAACCTAACCTAAATCTAACAAGTTCCTGCAATTGTTTTTTAGGGTTATAATTGTATTTAACCAAGTGAAATAATGTTGGATACAAAGCTTCCAATGTCAGCATTCAAGACACAACGACATTCAAAGAGATACTGTTAAAGTTAGCCGAAAGTTGCCAGCCGAAAGTGAAAAATCGATAATGCACATTGTGTTAGTCCAGCCGAAAGTTTCCAACCGAAAATAAAAAATGGTAATGCAGATTGTGTGATCCCAGCCGAAAGCAAAAAAAACCAATCGGTAATGCAGATTGTGCTATCCCAGCCGAAAATAAATATTGGAGTTGTTATCAATCGGACCCTGTTAAAGTTAGCCGAAAGTTGGAGATCTATTTTATTGACTGATCAAGTTTCCCGTGGGAAATCTCGGAAAATTCGATTTTCTAAAAATTAGGAGAAAATTTGTTTAAAATCAGCCTCTATTAACTTAAACTGAATTTTTTTTCCTACAATGGCTATTGGAAAGTCAGATATAACACTCTAGAAGCTGATTTTATACAATCATTTCTTACTTTCGGCTGGAAACTTTTTCAAATTTTCCGAAATTTCCCACGGGGAAGTGGAACGGAATTTTTGCCTGCGATAGCTACATGACGATTCAACTATTTCCAAAAAAATTTATTGCATCATATTTCATATTTTATCCATGTATCCTATTAAATCCTTTCTGCTGATAACCACTAAATTGTTTATTATCCGCTGGAATAGTAATAACATAATCTGAATTATCGACTATTTACTTTCTGCTTGGAACTTTCGGCTAAACTTAACAGGGCTACAAAGAGACAGACGGACATACACTTTTTTGTTGCTTTTTGGGACTTCTCAAACGTCACGAAAAGTAGTTTTGGACACTAAAACCGTTTTCCATTTATCGCAGGATTTCAGTAATTTTAGTGCTTGCGGACCGAAGTTATAAAAGAAAATATTAAAATCCATTGGTCTTAGAAGGCCAGTGAAACATATTAAAAAAACTCATATTCTTGCGAAATTTTACTTTGAAATCGACGCTGTCCTTTGGTTATTCTATGTCGACAAAAGGTGTTTACAAATATGGACAACAACCTATTATACTCATCCACCTACGGATCTACCAGAGTGGAAACTTAATTCAACTGTAAAACAATTATAATATCACGAAAACCTGGCTTAGAACTTCAGAAATTCTTCGACAGCCAAATGTTAGCCTAGTCATCGCAGTAACTACAGCGTTTTGATCAACCTGAAGGCAACATTTTCCTTACAGTCAATAATTTCGACAAACCCACATGTATTGCAGAAACACTTTGCACATCATATCGCATTGACATGGAATCAGCCAATTACCACAAAATTCACTTGGCGCAATATTAACAAAGACGTACCTCATTAGAGGAAAGTTTAGATTTTCCTGCCAAAATTTAAACAAACAAAAAACCCCAATAGACACCGACCAAACGGCGCAGTGGCTAAAGCTGTGGCGGTTGGATCTGGAGGTACCGGGTTCGAATCCCAGAAAGAGTCGCAGAAAAGACTTCAGAGATAGAAACAAACAAACAAATACCAATATACTCTAAAATATACTCACAATTCCACTTGATTGATTCATCACATTTCCATTGAGAACTTCCTGCGTTTAACGTAAATGTAAACTGTATCAACTTATGGGTTAAAACAGCTATGTCTGCAAACAAAATTCATCGTACCATATTCTCCTCCCGTTACCCGTATACATATGTTTATACATCGACTTCGCAATCAGTTTATATTATCGATTAAAATCGATTTAAACTAGCAAACGAAATACTTTGTTCGATCGATCAAAATATACTGTGTCATTTGAAAGGACCATTTCGTCGCACTGCGACCTAAAAGATCTTTTGTGCATGGACCCTGCTTAAATAACCATCCAGTCAATATTCAGGCTCTTAATGAACCCGATAATACTACCGGCCGGTATATGATGCATAATACCTGGGCTCATTATTCTCCATCCTAGATGTTGCAGTCTTTTGCGGAAAACGGCTGGGCAATGGAACAGAGCATGTTCCGCTGATTCCACTTTCAGGTCGTAGAAGCGGCATCCGTCGGTCGTACCTACTTAGGCCCATTTTTTGAAGGTGATACCTGGGCGAGGCCATCAACTGCCTCAGTTCCTACGATTCCAGTATGCTCTGGCACCCAAACAAGCATTACCTTATTTGAGCCTGCCAGATGCTTAACCACTTTCAGACAATCCCATACCAGCCTTGACTCAATGGAACAAAACCAAAGAGACTTTATGGCAGATTGACTGCCTGATACAATACATATCTTTGCATCGTTTAGGAGTGCCTCTATTGCTGCGGTTGGACATGCTTTCATTGAGCCTGTAACATCGATGCAGGCTATGCGCTGAACCTTATTCTATAAAGTTTGCACTGTCCTCTGTTCAGTTTTAGGCCATAATACTACCGATGCGTAGGTGACCATAGGCCTATTTATTGTTAGAAATTACCAATAGATCATTTTTGGTTGTAGTCCCCAAGTACGTCCATAGAGTCTCTGACAGGCCAAAAACTCCTTTGGTGACTCTATTTTGAACTTTTAGTAAATGATGACCACAAAGGCACAAAGGGCAATTTCCTTATATATGCCACTGCTCTTTCAATCCTTGTGATTAGATCGCTAAGAGCCATCACAGTGAATTTACTAGTTTGATAAGCAAACTGGTCCCAATGCAGTGGATTATTTACAAGGATCTCATATCTTATTTGATTTTTTCCATCGTCTTCAATAAAAACGATGTGAGGCTAATTGGCCAATAAGCCTTGGGCTGGGTGGCGAACGACCCCTCCCTTTGGTATAGATAACAAATTTTCCTTCATTCATAGATTCGGAATATAGTTAAAAATATAACTTGCCCAAAACATCTGGATCAAGCTTGAGAGTATTTACTCAATACTTTTTGAAGTAAAGCTGGAAAGATACCATGCACTCGAGCGGATTTGAATAGTTTGAAAGAGCCAATAGCCCATCTCACCTTGTTGGGTGTGAACATTTTCCCAGAGATGCTCCAGATCCTATTGTGAGGTGCATGGGCTCAATTGAATCCAGAAAGTGGGTATCTAATAGTACCTCCAATGTTTCCTTCCGGTTTTTAGTGAACCTCCCATTTTGCTTCTGAAGAAGTCCTAAACCATTTGAAAGATCCCTGGAAAGGACATTCTGCTGCATTCTGGTGAGCTGCAGAGGGCAATTCATTGATTCCCTCACATAAGCTTCTCCAGGGAGCCCTTTTAGATTATCTTAATTCAAGATTATATTCGGTTAAGGCCATCCTATACTATAAAAAGTAGGTATATTTTTTCCTCCCCCCCCCTTCCTATTTTTGAAGAGTAATACATTTGTAGGACTCTTGGCCCTTGGGCTAAAGTACGGGGATCTCTTTTCAGTGGGTATGTTATGAGACCTCTTAATTTTTCTGATTTACCAAATTGAAAATATTGTGAATGTCATGAACAATTAATATATTTGTCTATAAAAAAAGACGAAAAAAGCAATTGAGTAATAATAAAGTCTTGTTTATAACAGTTTTATTGAAATCCATATTTCGACCACAGTTTTCGGAGCTTCCGACTACACTTACTAATCCTAATTATTTAACTTTCAATAGTTTCGAACACAATTTGAAGATCCTCAGCACCAGTTCCTGGCAATTTTACTTAGTTTTGATTTTAGAGATAATCTGTTCCGTAATAGTAAGTTCTATAATGGCCATTTCTACAAGTTTAAATAAACACAAATCGTAAATAATTCTATCTTTCTAGTAGTAGACGAATAAAATTGTATTGTGCAATGGAAAACAAAACCGTTTCAACTATTTACTATCCACGAAAGTGTACTATACTGATTAAAAATTATGACAAGGTTATCGCCAACCACAAAAAAAACCCATTGAACAAATTCGTTAATTAATGTTAACAAAAAAACATGTTTGTTAATTATAATTTAATTTTATTTTAATCGTGTCGGCCAAAAACGACTGCTGTATACATAAATAAATTATTAATTTAATTTTTAATTGGTATGATTAAAATATTTTAAGCCGACTCGTTAGTGTATAAGTTTTCCATTAGCCATTAAAATAAATATAAACGGGAAAATGTTAATTGTTTTTTGGTATAACAGTACACCCAACAATATTATAAACATTACCGCGTACATTACCACCATCGACCGAAACCTATAAAAATCGATCAAAATTAAAAAGTTCATTTGTATATTATAATTACAGCTTTTACATAAAGCTCGAAATATTAATTTTATTTATTTGTTTTTGCTTTTAAATAAAAATCCTTTTATCGGAAAAATTCATGAACATTTTGGGGTTTTGTATTTGTGTTGTTTCTCTTCTTGAACCTTAATTGCGATGGTATGGCACTCATAAAAAATCATGATTATTTATGCTCACTATGTTCAATAAATTGTATATTTAAATACCTTTACATTAGATTGGCAATTAAAATCTGAAAATTTAGTCGCATAGTAATGATTCGTCTAATAAAATTTAGTAAACTTACTCTGTAAAATAATTAGTGGTATAGAACTTCATAATTTGGGTCTGATTCGTATATACACTAAAGGAGAGACTGGTTGGTCTCCTGAGTATGCAGGAGTGTTTGTGTTTTTAAATAATTAAATAATTAACAACATATTGTTACGGTGACACCTAGGATAGAATAGAATAAGTTAAATTAATAGCGCCAAGTTTTACTGTAGTAAAATAGAATTTTCCATTATAAAACTGTTGAAAATATTTCTAGACTTTACTTACTGGAGAAGTCTTGAAATTTCTAATAGTTTTGGTTTGAGTATATAAGAAGCGAACGAGATCGAATTAGATTCATTAGTATTTGTTAAGCGACGGTATAAGGATTAGAAAGTGAACTAAAAGTGATTTAAAAAGTGAATTAGTGAGATATAAAAAGTAAAAGTGATCATTAAAGTTTGTACAAATATTATAAGAAGCGATTTTGTGAATTATTATTAATAAATTGTATTTTTTGACGAATCCAGAAGATTACACCCATTATTGTATGGTGTATCTTCTAAATAATAGAAGTGAAGTTTTTGAGTATTTGAAGGAATGTGTAAATGAAGTGGAAGCATTTGAGAATAAGAAATTTTCGAAAATAAGGTGTGACAATGGGGGAGATGACATTCATGGCGGTCAAAGAAGATATTGCAAAGGGCGTGGTATATAATACTTGATTATAGCTAAATGGGAAAACGGAATGCCTTTACAGGAAATTTATGGACAGAGCAAAAGCATTCGTATTTGATTAAAAAATGTATAAGGGTTTTTGGTGTGATCTGTGCTGCATATTTTTAGAAATTACTCTTATTTAACAAAACTCATATTTATTTGATGTGCGGCTTGAACAGTTAACGATTGTAACGATCCCAAAAGACATCTAGTAATAATGTGAAGAGATTTAATTGGCACGGATAGAGTCGAAGGAAAAACGTCAGAGAAAGGTTTAATCATGAGTTTTACTGATGGAAAATGTGTTACTGACATATGAAGAAGCAACGTCTGGAACTGATTGTGAGAATGGAAGGCTGCAATAGAAGTGGAGAAAGCTTCGTCAAAACAAAATGAGACGTGGGAATACCTGGATAGGTTGAGAGCAGGTCATAATAAGATACTATTAAAACTGATAGTTGTTCAACATTAAAGGTGATGGAAGGTACAAAGCGGGATTGGTGGTTAAGGGATGTGGACAGGAGTATGGTATATAGATCAGGAAACTTTTAGCCCTATTGCGAATGCTTGTTCAATTCATAAAATTTTTACAATAGGTGTTAAAAGAAATTATACTATAAAAACCTTCGACACCAAAACGATATTTCTATATGGAGATGAAGGATATAATGTAGGAGAAAGGCACTATATAACACTTCACGAGTATTTTAAATTCTTTTCGATTATTTCAAATAAAAACTGAACAGTGCATATTTAGAAATGAAAATGGTAATATATTCTGGACTATTTATGTTGATGATGGTATTGTTGTCGGTGAAAAGGAAGATGACGTTAAAACCTTACTTTTCCATCTAAATAATGAATTAAAATTAGAAACAAATGAACAACCTTCAACATACCTAAGAATAGAAATATCAAGATATGATTTTAAACACTCTAATCCCCTATTTTTTTCAAAACCGAAACTTGTTTTTGATTGCCTAGGTCTTATGCCAACTTTGCAAATAGGCCACTTTGGAGTAAGCTTCTTAGGGTTTTCTCACGAAAATCGGGAAAATCATTATTCCAATGGCGGTATATAAGTTGCAGTCAGGATAGACAAAACTATCTTTGAATGAAGGGCCTGTTTAACTATTTAACAATACACTCTAATTGAACCACTTTCCAGGCATGACACAAAATTTAAATATTTTATTGGCCTTTCAAGGCCATTCATTCATTTATTTTTCTCGGAATCTCCACTTAAATCTTGACCCGATAATTTTTCCAGCGATAATTATTTTCAAGGGAATCCCATTGAGCTACCTTCCAGACATGACATTTTAAAAGTTGAATAACCAAGACACTTTCTGCATTATCGATATTTTTACTTTCGGCAACCTTTAATAGTATCATCGTACTCCCATTTCGTGTTGAAAGTTGCCACTTCTGGTGAGCCGATTTTCACTCGAATTAATTGGAACCTCCCAATTTATAAAAAAAAACTTGAGGGTCCAATTTTAGTCCGATTGGTTAAACCATCGGGGCTGTAGATTCCAATAGCCTGAGAGACAAATAGACAGCGTGATAGACGTCACTTCTAATCCCAATTTTTTGAACTCAGGGAACCCCAAAAATCTCAAGGTCGAAAATTGATATTTTATAAAAGTTTGGTTAAGTTAGTTAACGTCTCCGGTGTTTAATGTCATCTAAAACATTTAGCAATTAAATCAAAAATTGGCAATACATCAGGAGTAAATGTTCCGTTATTTGTGAGATTCAAAAATGGCTGGAATTCCTTGAATAAAGATAATTTCAAAGCAGGCATAGATAATCCCCAACGTTCAAATACAATTAAATGATGTAAAAGCGGAATTAGCGGGTTTTGTAAGAACGAATTGGTAAAGGAACATACTCGGGATGATTACAAAGAATTATTGGAAATCACTCAAATTTTTTTGGGCATGATACCAAATGAAAATGTCCGTTTCCGTCTGCCAGGGCCTATGCATCATGCTCGCTGGATGTCCAAAGCCATTTAAGTGTTGAAATTATTTATCTTTTATGAAGAATTTAAGTCAACAGCACAGAACAGAATAATTTATGGTACATTTGCATTTTTGTTTGTACGATTTTATGTGAAAATTTGGTTCCATTGCACTAAAGCAGCTTAAGCACCAAAGCTGGATTTGAACTATTTACGAGATATTTATTTTTACAAAACACATGATGAAGAGTTGGTGATGGTTGTACTAAATAAAATGTGTGGTCATTTGTGGTATTTGTCCGACGAAAGCATCGCATTCTCTTTTTTCGGTGAAAACGTCTTTAGTGTAGAGAAAAGAAGAATGGTGAAACGAGAAGCGATGTAGAGGGCGAGTCTAGTAAGCGCGTCGTGTTGAAAATTGATGATGTGAAAACATTCGTTACGAAACAACTTGCGATTTTTTTAAACGGTTCAAGATTTCCACAGATTTCTTAAACAAAGTTCCGGATTTGTGGCCTCAGGATTATAGCCTCATTTTGATAGTTTCAAGAACGGAATGAAGATTATTAGTCAAATAAAAGTCTTAAATGATATTGCAGAACGTGGTGTCAAGTTTTATAATAAGTAATTAACAGAAAATGAGGATGAAATGCAATATTTCCTACAAGTCATAAAGGACTACACACAGAAGTTTCCAACCCATACCAAAACATCCTTAATGGGTAGAAGATCATCCTAGATTGATTATTTTCATTATAATAATTAAATCATAATATCATTGTATAGAAGAAACTATTATGCGTTTATAATAAAAAAAAAATAGTAATAATTTGTCTAGTTTTTGTATTTTGAAATTTGGCCATAATGTCGCTATTTTGGACCGATTTTTGATATCTTTGATGTTTTGGGAAGGTAATTATCTCCTCTATTCACCACAATTTTGATTTAGGCTGAAAAGATTTTTAAAATAATTTTTATGTTCGTTTGAAATTGAAAAATTAAAAAAAAAATACCGTTTTTATCGAACTTCGAGCTCAAGTCGCGACCTCTAAACCATCTTCCATTGACCCAATATTTTTTCTGTTTAAATTTTTAGCATAACCTCACATATCTAGGGGTGTCCCGTTAGATATTGAAACTTTCGAAAATAAGGGCCACCCTAATGTGGATAGAGGAGATAATTATCTTACCGCATATTACCCACATATTAACAAAATCTGCTTCTTGTTTTGTAGTGAATTTGTGTAAGACAGCAATTTTTAACTCAACACCCTTACTAGTCTCGACGAACCAGCTTGAACATTAAGCTGCGGCGCCATTCTCTTTTCCTTTACATTTTGAATATTTTTGTATGACAAATACCACAAGTGATTGCTATCCGGATTTTGTTAAAATCGCTTCAGTAGTTTAGACGTGAAACCAGACAATGTGTGTGCTAGAAAAATCCTAATTGACTAATGTTGAGTTTTTGAGACGAAAAAAAACTGTTAAATCAAGAAAAAAAAAAAATCTGAACTATATCATTTTCCACTATGGAGGGTTTAATTTTTTATTGATTTAGATCAGTTTTACTTGGTACCAAAGAACTAAAAAACTATAATTTTAATAATAACATATATTTCAAATTCAACGTAAAGCTTGGTTTCACAACAATTTCCGTAGAATTTTTTTTATTTTTAATAAGCATCACTTCATCGAATAATTTGTCCATATTATCCATATTTAAATTGGAGTTCTGTTAAAACTAGTTCGCAATTTTCAAAACCAATGATAAGAAAAAAGACAACACGTCTCCGCTCAACAACCGAAATCTAAATAAATTAAAAAGAGGCAAACATAAAAATTTAAATCAATACAATGAGCGTAAAGGAAACAAAAAATAAAAACAATCTAGCATGCTTCGTAAATTCAAAATAACAATAGAAGGATATTCGAATTCAAATTTGAATGAAGCCAATGAAAGAGATGATTATTGTGTTGTTTATAAATTTCGAAAGTACATTATTTTTGAAGACGATTTTTACTAAGTAATAATCATTTTCATGTCTCGATTTTTCAATCAAATAAAATTACATACCATATTTCATGAACATTTTCATATAAAAATAAAACAAAAGCTCATAATTTATTTAAAAATACAGTCGATACTGGAGGCTCTTATTTATACAGTAGGCTCTGGTAAAACACCCAAAACATATGGGAAATCACATTTTTTTCCTAAGACAAATTTTTATATGAAAACGTTACAAATTCTTAATTATGATTTCTGAAATAGTTTCATAAATGTTTGAATTTCTACACATATGAATATCATTTAAGTAAATCGTTTTCATTTTCTTGTAATAATCGATTTATTTAAGCCAAAATATAAAAAAAAATTCATAACAACAGCATTCTGGTCAAATTGGAATAAAAGCTTACTACAATTCGTTTGATAATTAAGTCAATATTCATTACATAGATGGCAGTGATGGCCGTAAATATTTGGTGAAATCGTACCAAAAATTACCACCTGGGGAAATTTCAAGTTCAAAAATTGTAGGAAAAGCAAAACAAATTTTCAAAATATAGGAACGTGTGATAATTTGGTGGTTAATAAATTTTTATTCGTATTTTTCTGTAAACATTTTAGACATCTTACGTACACTAGTAAAACTAAAGATAAATTTAGCAAGTATTATTTTAATTCGTCAGAGTCAACTTTGATGTATTTTTCAAAATGAAAGTTCCCAAAATATGTTTTAGAAATAATTCTTGTATATTGTTATTAAAGATAAATTTTTATATAAACATTTTATAATATTTTTGCATTTTCATTGAAAAACTTGAAGCTAAAAAGCACCATTTTTACTATGAATCCCTATGGAAATCAGTGAAAAGTTATACCACTAAAAAAGCTTCCGAGAAATACGTCATTATGATTATGGCTCTATACTCTAGAAGGCTCTGATTATACTCCTTGAGTTGCATCATCGAATTCGAGGTTGTTTTAAACTTGAGTATTACTTATTTTGCAAGATTTGATAGATTTTCGATATTATTAGAGTTTGTTTGGATTGAATTAAGCTTAGTTAGGATTCTTAAACCCAGAGGTTTTTGGATTTATGTCGATTTTATTCAAAATTATCAACGTTGTTATTATTATTTTTGAATTTATAGGTTATTGAAGATTATTCTATGCTTTTAATTTTATTCGAGTTTTTCGGGAATATTCGAAATCTTTTGAGATATCGCGATTATTCGAGTCTATTCGAGTTTCTCAACATTATATTGAATTTACAAAGCGCTGTAGTTGCGTGATGTTACAGAATTAGTGATTTGTCGATTTTTCCGTTATTTTATGGGATTTTCGAGGTTTTCAAGCTTATAAATGGAAATTGTCCGAGATTTTATTATTTTTGGCGATTATTGAATGTTATTGATGTTACTCAATTTCAGCTGATGAATTAAGCGCATAACTTGATTTTATATAGATGTGTCAGCAGCGGCTCCACCAAATGAATGAAATGAAATAAACGTTGGCCTTAGGCGTAAAATTGGGTAAAGCGCTCAAATTCGCGTTTATCGAAGGTAGGGAGGATATAAAATTATATGCGCGAACGCACTACCAAAGGTTTTCCGAATATTTTCGGAACATTGCGATTGATTCTCAGGGTTGGTAAGTTTGACGGCGGCGGTTTTGGGATTAATTTGAATTAATCGGCGTGAAATTATTGGCTAGTTCTTAATTTTTTAAGATTATCGTAGGATTCTATGTTTATTCAAAGTTTTTCGGGTATATTCGAAAGTATTCGTGGATATAAATATGTTTTACGATATTACTCGAAATTTGCAAAGGCTAAAGTTGTATGAAGAATTATTGATTCGTCGATATTTAAAATAATGCATTTTGGATACTACACTGTACGAGTATATTGTTAGCTCAATATAATTGGTAATGCTATTTGAATATTTTTTCAGTCCCGCTTGAAGAATGCATCCCGCATCCCCTTTTGTGCTGCGAATATAAAATTTTGATTTGTTTATCAAGTATCAAATTTATTGATCCTAGATTTAAAAAAAAAAAATAAAAAAAAATTAACCGAAAAAAGTAACGTTGTCGTTGGAATAATAATTTAAACCAAGTTAAAAAATAATCTTCATTTTTAATCACTTGATCATTTTACACCTCGGTCATTGGTTTAAATATTGATTTTAAATCGCCATAATCCGAGAGTTTCTTTAGTAATTTAGAATGTAGTGGAACTACAAGTACCGAACCTAAAGTTGTCCAACCCGAGATTAACCAACCAAAAGGTAGCAAATCTATCAAAAATATTCCACAAAAACTGGTGCAATCAAAAGAAAATCCAGCCCAACCAATAACTATTGTGGGCGTAACCAGTCACCCAGAAACTCAGTCACTGATGAAATCGGTTACCGAAAAATAGTAAAAGGTAACAGCGCTAAACAATGACGTTTGAAAAATTAAAACTCAGATTCTTATAGAACCTTATCTATGAAGTTGAATGCTGAAAAGTATCAGTGGCTTACCTATGAGGATAAACAGGCCCGACTTATAAAAGTTATGGCACGATGTTTGCATCACACTTGCTCAACCAAATAAATAATGGGAGACTTACAAAATAAAGGTCTTAAAATACTAGATGCTGTGAATCTTGTTAAAAAAGGGAGAACAGAAAATCAGGAAGGAAACCAAACTTTCAGTAAAACGAGACTCCCTCTTTTTATGTTAATATTTGATAACAAAGAGACTGTACAAAACGTTTATGCTATAAAAGAAATTCGTCACATGTGCAAGAAAAGTCAGGGACTTAATCACACCGAAAGATATTGCAGCCGGGATCCGAGATGTGTCAAATGCTCAGATAAACATATTGCCCAGGCATGTACAATAGGGATAGATGTGCCAGCTAAGTGTATAAATTGTAAGGGTCAACATCCGGCTAATAATCGAGGCTTTGAGGTTGCTAAACAACTACAAAAATTAAGAGATAAAACACGAAATCAACCACAAAATCACGAAATTCGATGAATTCAAACTTCAAATTAGATGGATCAAAATCCACAACCAAGCAACCAAGGCCAAAGAAGAACATTTGCTCAGGTAGTGAAAGCTTCTGGTTCAACCAAATATATGGGCTCTGGAAATAACCGAATTATGGAAACCGTTATAGCCGTTAGATGACCAAAGTAAACTGAACAACAAAAAATGTTAAGTAAGAACACAACTTTCAGAATAGCAATCTGAAATGCGAATGGGCTTGTGCAATATATTCCAGAAATAGAAATATTTTTATATAACTTATATCATCCCATTTTCCCGCAGTTATAACTTATATCATCCCATTCATCTAGCGGAAAGAGCAAGAGGTGGTTCGGCATTACTAATAAAGGAAAATACAAAACACCATGTACAAACAAAAAACGAAGAAGAAGCAATGCAAGTCACTACTACAAGGATTCACATTAAACACAGAAAGCTTACGGCCTCTTCAATATACTGTCCTCCGCGGCTTACCTTTAAAAGGGAGGACTACATTAAACTATTTAAATCGCTAGGATGTGATTTTGTTATTGGAGATGACTTTAACACAAAAACATCTATTGGGGATCTAGACTCACGCGTCAAAGGGTAGATAATTGTTTCAACCAGGGCAGACATCAAAATGTGAATTTTACTTTGGTGATTCCCCAATATACTAGTCCAGTGACGAAGCTATGATACCGGACCTAATAAACTTTTATGTAGCAAGAGGTATTATCTTAGAACTACATTCACATTAAAAACACTAATTTTCTAGTATCGGATCACTTATCGATTATCATGATAGGTAGTGAAACGGTAATTCAAAGGGAAAGTGCACCCAAATTAACAAATTCAAAAACAAACTGGGGACTCTTTCGTGAATTAACGGAGAAAAAATCAATCTCCAGGTACCGATAAGAAATTCTCGCCAGTTGGAAGATAAGCTGGAAAAACTCAATGAAATAATTGGCAGGCACGGTCATTTTACAAAATAAGTAGACGCTTAACATATCCTACCCAATGGAAGTTAGAGAGTTAATTTATGTAATAGTCTCAAATTCCTCTTAAAGAAGTTAAAAATGAATCAATCAACAGATATCTAGTTAGCCTAACTGATAAAAAAATCCTGATTACTCACTGTTGAAGGCGATGAAGGGACTCAAAAGGCCCAAAACACAAGTGCCTCAATTAAAAAAGGATGATGGTACCTGGGGAAAGGTTACAAAGAGAAGGCTGATTTGTTTGCGGATGATCTCCAGGAAACCTTCCAACCACTACCACGACAAACTGCTAATGAAAACATAATGTCAATTCACAAACTAGAAGAGTTTGACATACGGCTCAAAGAAACTCTCAAAGAATGAAAGAAGAAATGAAAAGTAACATGAATGTTAAAAAAGCTTCAGGGTACGACTTGATTACTTGCCAAACTATCAAGGCTCTACCTGACAAAGGATTTCGTAAGCTGTAACACATAATCAATGCGACCCTTCGGTTAAAATATGTTCCGCATCAATGGAAAGTAGCAGAAGTAATCATGATAGCAAATCCTGATAAACCACCTAACGATAAAAAATCATACAGGCTGCCAATTATATCAAAACTCTTTGAAAAATTATTACTAAAGAGACTTAAACCAATAATTGAGGACCGATGACTAATTCCACCATATCAATTTGGATTCAGAGAAAAGCATTCCACAATTAAACAGATGAATAGGATCCCAAACATAATTGAAAGGACGTTGGAATGTAAAATGTTGGTTTGGCAACTCAAATTGGTTTTTCTCATGTATGTTTCCTAAAATTTGTTGGGGATAATTATAATGAAAAATTTGATGAATAGATAGAAATGAGTACAATAAGGCTGGTTTCCGGTTGGTTATGGTTCGCTCAAAGGCTTGATGGGTAAATAAACAAAAAAATATTTTTAATTTGCGTTTATTTTGTATTGAAAAATCTAAATTTCTTAACGAATGCAATGCAAGCATTGCATTTACGGACCATATAGCAATCTCAGTAAATAACATACAAATATTTTTTAGAAAAAAGACGTTTTAGTATACAATAAAGGACATTTTAGCTATATAAAGTTGTGTTTTAATCCCAGAAAAGAAGGACTGTCCTTCCCAAAAAAAGACAATTTAGGCATTCTATAAATAAAGACGGATAATTGAATTTTATTTATATGAATACATAACCCAAACCCGTACAACCAGACCAACGATGAGCTTTATATTTTTCTATAGATAGGATATACGAGTATAATCATAAAACTTAAAAAAACGATTAAAATATCGAGATTCATTAAAATACAGATAGTCCGTATCGATGTTCAGTTCCAGGATGTCATTAGCAAAGAAGTACTGTTCAGTCGTATCATCATATTGGTAGCTACAAATTATTACGGTGGTGTTTCTCTTGTCCGCGTTATTTACTATTGCTAGGTAGTTTTGAGTTGAACCTCTATTTTGTTTTTAACGTTTGTTAACACCCTTCGAACCCTGCAATTTTAGTCCTATTTGTATTTTAAACTAAACACATTCGTGCGGAAAACGATTAAACTAAATTCCAATTTTTAAATAATTATTCCCATAATTCACACTCAACCCGGCTAACATTTTGAGCTTGGCAATAAAAGTACCCAACTAATTTATCTTTTCGTCTGGACAATTAACATTTTGTTTTAATATTTATTCATTGTGCTAATGTTTACATCTTTTTAAAGTCAAGCTAAAATCCAATCCCTCTTCTTATCTCATTTATATGTTTATTTTCACATTTTAGTCGTATTGTTAGTACTTTCAGGCATTAATACTATATCAGCAAAAATGTTAGATGTTTCGTCAAATGAATGATTAAAATTAAAAAAAAAAATTCCGGGTGGGCTGTGTGGTTTTACAGGCCGTAGGTGTTTTGCGTGATAACGTTTATAAGCAGTGAGGGAAATGTGTAGCATAAAGTAGTCTATATTAGGCGTTCTCTAGCTACAGTGGGCTCAAGATTGTGAACTGTTATTTTGTAGTTTGTAATTTAAATTTAAATTTATATAGAAATTAATTATTTAAGTTTAAAATAAATTAACCACCACTGACTCTTTACGCCAAAAATTTAAACCAGAATTGCTCCGATCGGATGAGCCATTCTCTTGCTACAGTGGTTCAAACATTTTTATCGCTCGAAATCGTTGATGGCGTCATTGCGATAATATTATGCGTGAGCCATGAAGCCTAAGGACCAATCTAAGCAACCATATATTTAAATTAAAACGAAGTGATTGAAGTGATAATCAGTTTCTGTCGTAGAAGAATGAAGGAAAAGACAAATAAAAAATTTACATGGAATCAGGTCTAATAGCAATGTTTCTTCTACAGATCACATTTTCCGAAAAATGAAATGCTAAGGGGAAAAAATACTTTGCAATTTATGTGTGATTAATCTAGTAATCCAAGTATTCATTCCACAGTTTTCTATTACTCGCACAGTACATTTTCAAGTTTTGTAACTTTTGTTTACATAAATTGTAGTACAGTTGGCCTTGTTAATATAGGATGTTTCACTCTACTTTCTATTTCTCTCTACTCATTTTAAAAATCAGAAATGTATGAAGATTCTTATCTTACACCCAGTGTAATTCTACGAATCGGAAAAGTACTACAAAACAATTGTGTCTTCAGTCATTAATAGTGACAACCAAAAACCGATAAACCAATTTTAATTTTATTTTCCGTCACCGCTTTAGTTTTTATATACTTTAAGAAGGCAGAAATTAAATATGTAAGGTTAGTCAAACATTTTCAAGAAATTTTAAAGACTTTCATTTTAAATTTTCACGGATTTCCATTTAGATATTATGTATTGTAGTTTGAAAAACAAAACTATTATATTTCACAGTATGAAATAGTTGATTAAAAAAACCCAGCAAAAAAAAAAATTAATTTGAGATAAAACCAGAGACATGAGTGGAAACAAGATAAAAATTTAAAAAAAAAAAATTTGTGATTAAATTTTATAAATGTTATTTAATTCGTTCATATAAGAGTATTTACATATTATTATAATACAATCATCGGTTAACATTTTACCCAAAATAATACCAAAATAAAAATATTATCAGGGCAGTCAAAACTCCCACCACCAAAATAAACAAACAAATTATTAATGTAATGACTAGACCGAGACTAGTCGAAGAGCGTTCCTGATAACCTTCATGACCTCCATTCTTTGGATTTATTATTAGTTGCTCCTCAACGCTAGAACTACTTCTTAGAAACGGATTTACAAAAGTATCCCCACTTCCGCTAATGTCTTCAACGTAACAATCCATTTTAAAAATAACTTCCACTCTTTGTGTGGTATTCAGCAAACTATTCTCGCAAAGTTTGAATATACACTACACAATATTTTATCTAAATACAAGTATGTACATATATGACTTTAATAAACATTTTTATTTATCAAAATTTAAGTAAACGAATATTAATTTATTTAAAAAATTGTTTTCTTATTGATATGCGCCGCTCCTCGCAGTATCGGAACAAGATGTATTTTTAAAATATAACAAAAAAATGACTGAATGCATGTGTTACAAATAATTATGATGAAATTATTAATTGGCATATTTGGTATGTACCCCAATTTAATAACACATATTACTCGATTGATGTTCGGCACTCGGAGAAATTTTAACTCGGTCTTGCTCGAAATATTGTCACGGTCACTTGGACTGAGTCAAATTTGCATATTTTATACCAGGGGTGCGATTCCGGTTCAGTGATAAAATGAAATGATAAATTTGAATCGGTGTAAACAAAGCAAAAAGGAGAATTCATTATTTTTCGTATTATGCCTACTTAGAAATTTAACTGTTTGAATTTTAACAAGAAGCAAAGCAAAGGAAAAATAATTATTTAATGTGCTATCACTCTTAAAAATTGTGATGTGATTTAACTACTTTTAAAGTAGGAAACAGGTAACCTACTTTAAAAGTAGTTAATTCTCATTTTCGTGTGAATCAAAAAAATGTGTAAAAACGTCAAGTGTGAAATCACGCTATTTTAAAGTGAATTAGCTTTAAAGCAACGAAATGAAAAACATAATTTTAGAGGTAAATACTTTTAAACTTTAAGTAAAATACACATTCTTAGTGTAAATTACCACCTTTAAACCCGAAAAATTCACCATTTGTCATGTTAAAAACCACAAAAATTTCTCCCATTTTTTCTTTTTAAATAAATAAATTAGATTTTACATTTGTTTTATTAATGTTTTATTAAATATTATTTAAATAAAGTACAGTTAAATATTTATAAGGCTCTTTAATTTCATAAAATTTTCAAAATTAAATTTTTTTATGATTATGGAATAGACGCTATAGTTTTAAAATAAAATTATTAATGATACTGATATTATTTAAGGATTTTTTAGATCCTCTGACATATATAAGATAGTGAGTGCTTCATAAAGAAGCGAACCGAAATTTCCATGAGTTGTATTATTTGCTGCGGAAACATTTTGACTTTGACGGATGTTCCAAAATGTAGTTCTGTTATGAAAATGAAAATCAGTGCTTCTTCTGAACTCTCTGAAATTTAAACATTTTTAATAAATTAGTCATTCAATAAAACGCACATACTTAAAATTAATTTTACTTACCAACGAAAGCTACCCTGCCCATGGTGCATTCGTGGGAATTTCATTTTTTTTTATTTTTATACCTAGACTTCAGCATAATATGTTGTTCGTTTAATTTGACGTCAACTGCAATTGAGTAGCGTCGTTTTCAAAACGAGTAAATAACATCTAAAAACACGATTATTATGTTTATAATCACAAACAAACACTGTAAAAAAACACTGATTTTGTGTGAATAAAGTATGCAAAGGAAAACATACTACAGATGAATAATTTAACTCTATTAAAGCCTAAAATCACACCAATAATGAGAAAACACAAAAATTTGTGAAATCACACATCATTGTAGAAAATATGCAACAATGAGGTGCGGAATCTTTTGTTTCCGAACGTTATTGTACAATTCTGAAATGATATTAAAAAATTTCCTTCCAACGTTTTGTTGTCGGGACCACAATCTGACGATAGAGTTTCATTTTTAGCATTACTTATTACCAGTTTGTTTTCAGTCACAAAATGCAATGTTGTTTCTGTTTCTAGTCTTATATTGCAATGACTTTTTGTGCTCATTACTAAAAGTTTGATACAGCTATCTTTAAATTCCTGAATGTCGGAGTGTTTCTGCACAAAGTTGTGATAATTCGTCGTTGTTAACAATTTCTTGTCTGCTTTGATGAGATGTTGTGGGTATTTACTGATGATCGTGTTGTTGATGATTAATGGCCAATATCATTAGTGCTGTTGAGGTTTCGTCCTCTAGTTTTGGAATATGTAGGATGTAAAGAAGGATTTCATCATTCATTGCTATTTTAGGAGTAATATATTGCAGAGCTTCATCGGGTAGGGAGATGTTCACACCTTGGTTGGTCATTAAATCCTATATCAAGATGATCTCTTTCAGAGAAATGATTTTGTTGCTTGGTAATTCCGATTTTGTTATAATTATTGCTTCTTGGATGTCTTCTAGGACGCTGTAAACCCTATCGATGTTTATTATTGTTGTAATTGACTCGATTTCGTTCAATATTATCTTGTTAGCCATCGTAGTGTTTGCTAGCGCCTTGTTTACAGTATCCATAATTAACTGTATTCGTTTATTAATTTGGAAATTTTTTTTTCATTTACTTGGAATTGTTGATTGTTCTGATTTATTAGATCATCCATTGAATTGTTGATAATTCTTAAATCCTGCGCGTCTGGAGTTCCGACTATCCACTTCCATGCTGAGCCCAAAGTATCCCATCTTTTATGCCTTGTAATGTGTGTGGGTTTAATTTGATAAAAGTTATCATACAATTTTTTTAATTTTTGTTCTACTATTTTCTTTATTTCTAACTTATCGTCTACTTTACTATTAACAAACTTATTTATTGATTCTATGGTATTTTCTAAGTTTTTTAAATTTATTGGATGTACTAATTTAATATTTCCCATTTGTAATTTACATTGGTTTGTTTTTATTATTACAATTGGGTCTTCATACAAATTCCTTATCTCTAACTTTTGTGTTCTGCCAAATTTAACTAATACTATTAACATTAATAATTTTAAAAACATTTTTCTGAAATGGAGAAAAAATTTAGTTATTCCTTTTTATCCTCTTTATTTTATTTATATTTCTTTTGATATTTCTGTTTGTTTTGAAAGTTTTGTTTTGTATATTTTTAGCTATCGTTTCTATACCTCTTGGTTGTGTCTTTGTTCTCACATTCGGTTTCAGGTATACCAGTTGGTCTTCTGGTAGATTAGGAGGGTTCTCTTTATGTACATTTTTCTCAATAATTTTATTTCTTGTTTTCTCTAAATTCCTGATAATTTCGGAGAAAATGATTTTGGCTTTGTCCGTAATGGCTCTAGGGTCGGTTGTATTGTCCTGATTGAAGATAACTTCATTTGGAGTGAAACCAGTGGAAGAGTGAATGGAATTATTATAGAGGGCTACCGCTAATTCTATGATATTTGTAGTTGTTCCGTTGGGGAGTTTATTTTTATTTATATTGTACATTTCTATAATGGTGGAATGCGTCATTTGTGTTTGTCCGTCAGGCATAGTCAATTTTAACGTTTAGTTTACTTAAATACTCCCAGAATTTGATAGATTGAAAAGTTGTTTCATGATCAGTAATCATTGTATTCTGTATGCCGAATAAAGTAAAGTATTTGGTTATTGCGTTTTGTACATCTACTAGGTTTTTCGATTTGATTTCTATCATCTGTAGGTGTTTCGAAAATGAGTCGATTATCGACAAAAAGCTAGTCTTTTTAATAGAAAAGATATCTACGTGTATTCTCTCCAATGGTTTGTGAGTATTCGGTCTTGGGGAAATTTTTATATTATACTAGTATGGTTTTCTATCGTATTTGTGCCTATTACATACCTTACAGGAATTTGTATAGCTTTTTATTTTTTTACGATATTTGGGAAAAAATATGACTTTCTGATTTGTTTTTCTACTTCTGGTGTCCCTCTGTGAGCCCTTTCGTGTTCTCTTATTATTATTGAATCTTGCCTAGCTTCGCTTGTTACATCTTCTACTATTTTTGTTACAAATACAAAGTGACCTTTTATTGAAAAGTTTTCTCTAAATGATTCTTGTATGATACCATGTAGGTTTCCTGGGGCTAAGATAGCCGATTGTTTCCCACTATGGTAATTTTTCAGAATGTGTGTAATGTCTTTTTTGTTAAATGTGGGTTTTGCAATTATTGTGCGATTATATTTTGGGAATATCTTCTCTGTGATAGTTGTGTCGATGTTTGCTATTTTGAACAGAATCTGATTCTTGGGCGCTCGGATATATGAATAAAGTATTCATCGGAGGTATTTGCCGAGTGCACAGTATCACCATCACCTTGGTTTTGTGGTGAGTTTCCAAAATCGTTTTTATTCTAACTATCTGTCGTTCGCCAGATTCACTTGAAGTAGTACTGGCTTCTTCATTAAAATTTATCTCTGAGGTCCCCTCAACTGCAGGTATTCTACTTAGGGCATCAGCCACGACGTTGGTTTTTCCTTCCTTGTATATTACCTCGTAGTCGAAATTTTCTAATTCCAATCGCCAACGCAGTATTTTTGAATTTTTTTCTGATGTCTTAATGAAGGTTAAAGGTTTGTGATCGGTGATCAAAGTGAACTTATTACCGTATAGGTAGGCTTGGTATTTTTTTACTGCCCAGATAATCGCTGTCCTTCTTTTTCATTAGTTGCGTATCTGCATTCCGTTGAATTAAGCGTTTGTGAAGCAAACGCTACGGGTCTCTCTACTCCTTCCTGCACTTGTGACAATACGGCACCCAGCGCGAAATCTGATGCGCCCGTTGTCAATATAAAATTTTTTGAAAAGTCCGGGTATGCTAGGATTTTGTCTGTGGTAAGAATTCCTTTTAGAGTGTTGAATGCATCCACGTAAGCTGGATCTTTCATATCGATTACTTGGTCTTTTTTTAAGTATTTCGATTTTGGTTTTGCGAGTTTAGAATAATCTCTTATGAAACGTCTATAATATCCTGAGGGTCCTAAAAATTGTTTAATTTCTTTCGGGCTTTTAGGTAAAGGCCAATCCAGGATCTTTTTTATCTTATCCGGATTTGGTTTGACCCCGTTTTGAGTGATTATGTGGCCTAGAAACTCTGTCTCTCTTTTCAGGAATTCGCATTTGTCTAGTTGAATTTTGAGATTAAATTGTTCTAATCGTTTTAAGACTTTTCCGAGATTCTTTATATGGTTGTCCAAATTGTACCCTACTATTATTATATCGTCTAAATATACGTAGCATACATCCCTTACTAGGCCGTTCAATACATGTTCATCGCCAGTTGGAATGTTGCTGGACCATTCTTTAATCCAAAGGGCATACGAGTGAACTCGAAATGACCCCCTTATCTGTGGAAAATGCCGTTTTTTCTTGGTACTTCTCGTCCATATGGATTTGGTGGAATCCTGATTTCAGATCTAGCGTTGAAAAGTATACGGATTTCCCGAGGCTATCAAGGATTTCCTCGATTTGTGGAATCGGAAATTTATCATTTATAGTTTTCTCATTTAACTACCGATAGTCTATCACCACTCTCACTTTCCGGGTTCCTGATGCATCAGGTTTTTTTGGCACTACCCAAATTGGAGATGAATATGGGCTTTTAGAATGGCGTATAATCCCACTATCCAACAATTCTTGGATATGATCGGTCACATCCTTTTTATAGTGGTATGGATATCTACATATATGTTTTTGTGTATACTGGGCTTTTATCTGTGGTTACTATTTTATGCTTAATTACTGTTGTGGAGGACAGTTTCTCATCTTCTCGCAACAGTACTTTCCGATTGTTGTAAATGGTGTCAATTAATTGGTCTTTCTCTGTTTTTATTTAAATGATCTATTCTAATTAGGTTTTCTATGGTGCTTTTGTTAATTGTTGAATTCAATTTAACCGGAATTGGTTGTATTGATTCGAAATTATTTATTATCAGAGCTAATTTAGGTAATTGAATGGGCACTGTTGACCTATTGTTTTCAGCTTTATAGATTCCTGGACTCAGAGTGATTTCTTAATATGGCTTCCTGAAGCCGGATATAAAAACGGCTAATGCGTCTTCCTCGATAAATTTCAGGATCGCTTGCCACGAATTATAATATATGGGATTTTGTTTTGATAATCCTTTAATGTTTTGGACTATCTCTTTCGTTTTATCGTAATAGCTACGAGTATGAACCGACATGTTCTCGGTTTGCTTGTTCGCCCAAAGTTGGGATTTATAAAATGATAATTCTTGTTTATCGCCCAAGGCGTCTAACAAGATCTGTTTTATTTCTGACATAATATGTCCCGTACCCTCCCCTCTATTTTATTTCTAACGGCCTGTATGTACATTTGAAATTGTTGCTGTGCCACCAGCGGTTGAAATATTTTTAACGTTTCTTCGGCTGTTTTCAGCCAAGATGTTACTTCCTTTCGATTACCGTCAAAAGACGGAATTGCTTTTATTGGGTCTGGAATCCTAAAAAGGTCTAACGCTTGCCTAGTTTCCATTATTTCTTGTTTTGGGGCCTCATTCCGTGCCTCAGTTTTTTGATTTAAGTACGCCAGTACTTGATCATGCTCAATTTGTTTTAGGCTTAGCTGCTTTAATTGCTCCACTATCGCCCCTAATTGACCCATGACCTGATCCATTTCTGACATTTCAGTTGGATCTAACTTTATACTCCTATTAGCTATAAAGTTTTTGATCAGTTTCTCTTTCCTTTGATGGAAAATCTTGTGGTTATCTTATAACTCACAGATATAGCTTACTGATCTATAAATATATTATTATTTTTTTTAAATACCGTGCCTATCTTGTAGTACACGAGTATTGTATATGGGTAAGAGAGAAAAAAAAATAAATAAAATAATTTATTACCTTGTACGGGGTTGCATTTTACGTCTGTCCTGTAGTGCGTAAACTCAATTCGTAATGCTGTCGTTGAGAGCCGGTTTTGAGTACTTATATAATGTTGCGCGGCGGAATCACAACTCTATTGAACGGTTTAAAACCCTTAGTTCTAGATGTCACGAAACAAAAAAAAAACACGGTTTTTATTATACGACACGTGACGGATTCTCTTGAGAATTAGCTTTTTTTCACTAATCCAGGCACTGTTTAACACGACACTACACAAAACTCTACCGCACGGCTGCGCCAATTTTGGATTTCACGTTTAATAAAACATAAAAAAAATTATTTATTCACAAATTTCTTTTTTATTACAGAATTTTATTACACGATTTAACCCGAGTTTATTACAAATTGGAGTCTTTTTTGCTAAAATTAAAAAACTTTTGAAAGCAGTTGGCTTATTGTTTCATCTTAATTAGTACATCTTTGACCTAATTTTTTGAAAAAAAAAAAAATTACCTGAAATTTAGGGGGAAAACCCGAAAAATGCCAAAATATTCAAAATACGTTGATTGGGGTTAAAGTAATGGAATAAATTAAACACTTATTATTTAATTTTGTTTTTTGTTTATACTGATTTATAGAAATTCTATCTTTAATATTAATTAACAAACTTTTTAAAGCTTGAATTGATTCTGGGCGCTTTCTTTATACTTCTAGCTTTATTACAGACAAAATATTTTCTATGGGATTTAAGTCTGGACTGTACGGGGGCCAGCTCAACACATCGATATTTTTTTCTGCGAAGTACTTTTTTACCTTTAAATGAAGAGATAAGAAAACAAAACAAAACAAATTATTTATGTTTATCTGAAAGCCAATTTTGCTATCTACAATTTAAAATTAATAACTCACAACTTTGGCGGTATGGCACGGAGCATTGTCCTGTTGAAACATAAATTTGCAATTCTCGCCTAAAATCTTTAACACAGAAGGCTCAAATTCGTTACGTAGGACCTGCAGATAAACAGCTACTGTAATTTTGGAACTAAGGAAGCACAATCGACCGGTTTAATTTCCAGAAAAGCATCCCCAAGCCATAACTCCTTCATTTTTCGGTGGAAGTCTTAAAAGACATTCGTTGCTAAGCCTCTCGCGAAAATCTCTCCTTACGAAAATTTTTCCATCTCCAACATGCATCTTGAATTTTGGTTCATCGGAGAATATCACATCATTCCACATCTCTTGAGTCCAAGAAACATGCTCCTGGGCTCATAGCAAACGTATTTTTTTCACTCGTAATGTGAACTCAGGCTTCTGGACTGGTTTAAGTGCTTTCAAACTAGCTTTAACAAGTCTTTTTCTCACTAAGCTGGCTGAAATTTGTTTTCCCGTTGCTCGCTCAAGATCCCCTCTTATGTCCGATGATGTTTTAAAACGGTTCCGACGAATTGTAACATTAAAAATTCTAAAATCTCTAAAAATTTATCAAATTCAATGAATCAGAGGCATCGCTGTAATAAAAGCAAATGGCGGTCCGACAAAATATCAATATTACAGATAGAATTTCTATAAATCAGTAAAAAACAAAAAAAAATAAATTAAATAATAAGTGTTTAACTCCAATCAACGTATTTTGAGTATTGTAGCATTTTTCGGGTTTTCCCCCTGAACTACAGGTACATTTTTTTTTTTTCAAAAAATTTGGTCTATTTATATATATATATATATATATATATATATATATATATATATATATATATATATATATATATATATATATATATATATACATATATATTATGAATAATTGGCCTCTTGATTTTGTTTTATGATAAGCAGACATACTTCTCTTAAACTTCTTAATATTGTGTGGCCATTAAACACACACAAATATAATTCGCTAAGTCAGTACGTTCGTATTTGACACTATCTGTGTTAAGTAGGAATTGTATTTTTGTAGTTTGGTCGTAGCTACCTGATAAGTAAACCAATTTTTTCAGTATGAAACCAAACTACCAACAGAATGAGCTCAAAGAAAGTTCTAATTTTTTGTTCAGGATTATTACACTTTGTATAAAGGTTGGGGTAAAGTACGGGGGGATTGATATTTTTACTTTTTTGATTTTGTTTCTGATTATCTACCTTGTGTCTATAAAAAGCCGAAAATAATTGTTTGATAAACAGACATACTGCTCTTAAACTTCAAAATATATTTCATTAAAATGAACATAGTTAAAATAGAATAGGTAAACCAACTAATAAGTGATTTAATAGTTAAAATGAGTAAAATAAAATTTTTCTAATTACCAACTCATAATAAACTGAAGCAGCAGCAGTCAATTTAAAATTTGATTTTAAGAATTACAACGAATTCTTCTATCTAACACATTAACGAAAATCACATTTACGTTTAAGGTTCGATAATCGAAAACAATTTGACGAATCATAAAAAGATTTATGAGTCGAGCAAATTTCCAGTAATACATGCTGTCATGGGTCGTCCTAACATATAAAGTTTTGAAAATTGATACTGTCCAAAAAGTATGATTCTCACTCACCGAGAAATTACACAAATGGGCCAAGATTTGGTGGTGTTTTTCGGTGACGAAAATGAAAAAATTAAGCTGTTTTGCACTGTAGTAACAGCAAAACGGTATAATACTGTATTAATATCGATTTATATAAATATATATATATATATATATATATATATATATATATATATATATATATATATATATATATATATATATATATATATATATATATACCCACACGTTAAAATGGCTAAACTCAACTTTAATCGATTTTCAAAATTTTGCTTAATTATACTACTTGAAAAATTCTCTTTCCGTACAAAAAATCAACATAGCTCTGTGATATTTTATATAATTTTTACAGTCGAAAAACATAACGGCTAAACTAAAAAAGTATGAGCAAGCATTTGGTAAAACGGCTAAACTGAAATGTAAAATGTTTTTTTAATATTATTTTTTATGAAAAAGTCTAAAAATCACTTAATCAAACGTTTCGTAAAATGTATCAGTAAAAATTGATTTGGTAAAGTGACTAAACTTAAAATTAAAATTTTTCTAGTTATCTTTTTGTGTAAATGTAAACTGATTAATCTCCAGTTTAACCGTTTAACCAAAATTTTTAAAATATTTTGAGAAGTTTTAGCTCCGATTTAGTTCGTTTAACAAAAACTGATTTGAAATATCTGTGGTTTACCTAATTACATTTCGACTTTTTACAAAAATTTATATTATTGAATTTTAAAAAAAATACTTAATGCAGATAGTGCTGAAAAGTGAATTATGTGATTTTTAAATAGAGGTTTTTAGTGAAGTTGATAGAAAACTTTTTATTAAAAATATGTTTAAGTTTCAAAAATCAATGCGAGCAACTAGATCACAGGTAATGGTGGCTTTGGCTTGAAAAAATACATCATGTGGAACCGTGGTAGTTGACAGTGATCGCAATAATGGTAAGGTATGCTTCAAATAAATTTTTTTTAAAGATTATAATAATATACGAATACTCTTTAAATGCTATTTAGGATGTAGTACTAATTCTAATGAGCCATTAGAATCCAACCAAGGCCGGCTAATAAATACAATTGAAAACTGATGGTAAATTTTTACATAAGATAGATTAATTTTTTCATTCACTTAGGGAATGAAGGAGACGTGCTTCCAGTGATACATAACGAAACCGAATCAATTTATCGGGTTTTTTTAATTGAAGTGCCGAGTTTTTCATCAATGGCAGCTAATTTTGGATGGCAAGAAAACACTATATATGCAAGACAAGATAATATGCAAAACATAAATATGGCAAATGATGAATTAAACGATGATGAATTCGATGACAGCGACAAAGATCCGAATTATCATCCTTCTAATTCTTCTTTTGATGAAACTGAACTGGAGGAGATGGGACAACAAGTAGAGGATGGTTTTGAGAACGTGTGTGGAACAACCACTGAGGAAGAAAACACCAGAGCAAATAGAAAACTAAAGCGCAACAGCGGCCAAACGTACGTCACGAGAAACCAAAAACTGGTTAAGGCACGAATATTTTCATCTCTAAATGATTGCCGACGAAAGTGTGCCAGTAAAATACCAATCGAGCGGCAAAGTGAAATTTTCCGTAGTTATTGGAAACTTGGCGAATATAATTTGAGATTATTGTTTGTTTCTGGCTTAATAGAAGTGAAAAATACAAAAACAAAGACTCTTCTCAAAAGTCAAACCTCATCTAGAAATCATATCCATACTACTGTATACCATTTGGTAATAAATAATCAACGAGAACAAGTGTGTCAGAATTGCTTCCGCACAGTGAAACAAATCGTTTTTTGAAAACGGTTATAAACCAAAAGCTGCACTCGGACCCGACACAAATAATTGATAATCGGGGCAGACATACACCGAAACACAAATTAAATGAAGAAAACATCAAAGAAATCAAAGACCATATAAATTTATTTCCTGCTTAAGAGAGTCACTATTCACGTAAAAGATCTGCTCAAAAATATCTGCAGGCTGATTTAACAATCACAAAAATGTTTGAGCTATACAGTGATAAATGTAGTGATCCAGTTTCGATCTCAAAATATAGAGAGGTGTTTGGTACCATGGGTATTAAATTTAAGAAACCGAGAGTGGGCACTTGTAACAAATGTGACACGTTTAAATCGAAACTGAACTATGCAAATGAAAACGAAAAGTTCGATATTATAGTTTAACAAAAAAAAGCATCATGAGCAAGCTGATTTTGCGTACAAGGCCAAAGTAAATGATAAGAAGTTGGCGGAAACTAATCAGAGAATGATTGTTGCAACATTCGATTTACAGCAGTGCCTTCCGACTCCATTTCTGCAGACGTCTGTTTCGTTTTACAAAAGACAGCTGTGGACATTCAATTTAACGGTTCACAATTGCGGATCGAATGCTTCATACTGTTTTCTTTGGAATGAAACATAAGCTCGGCGAGGTGGAAATGATATAGCATCATCTTTGTTTCAGTATCTGAAATACTTACCAGTAAATACAGAACATGTGGTCTTTTATTCCGATTCATGCCCTGGACAAAATAAAAATGCTTTTGTGGCTATGATGTTACATATTTCAGTACTATGCAGCCCAAACTTAAATGTAATTGATCACAAGTTCCTAGAGCCCGGCCACACACATATGGAATGTGATGTACATCATGCTGTTATTGAACACAAAAAAAGAAATACGTCGCTCAAAATTCATCACCCACGTGATTGGTCGCAGTTTATTCGAAGTCTCACTACCAAAACGAAATTTATTGTACATGATATGACCAGAGAGGAATTTTTAAACTTTGCGTTTGCACTAAAGAGCGAATTTAATTGGCGACATGTAGATAAAGAAGGTAACCGATTTAAATGGAAAGATGTAAAATGGCTGAGATACTCAAAAGAGTTTGGGAGTGTCCAATATAAAACATCATTAAACGAAGAAGAACCATTTAGGACATTAAACATCCGAAAACGTGGCTACAATGAGTTCAACTTAAAAGACCTCACACTGCTCTATAGTGACGAGCAAAAAATTAGCTGGGAGAAAAGCGTGACTTATTGGATTTTCTAATTGATCCGGCTTTTCACAGTTTTTATGCAAATTTGTCAACTGTAAATGGTGCAAATGACGTGCGTATGAACGCTAATACTGAAGATGAAGTATCTTCCGAAGAAACCGAATAGTTGGAATAAATAATTATTTTACTAGGTATCATTAAATATTAAACTCTCTATGTATTATTTCTGTTTATATACATTAAAGGAATTGAATTTACTCTTAATTTTGTTTACTAAAATGAGTGCATAGACTTTTACCATTGATTTTTTTGGTCTAAATTTTAAGTGAACTATTAAATAATTTTCGTAAACCAACCAAAGTTTATTTTATTTCATCATAAAACAAAAATTAAATTTGGAAAAGTGGCTTAAGTCGACATATGCATTGTTTAAATTTGTTTAGTAAAGTGACTAAATTTCGCAAAGTGGCATTTAGCCACTTTAATTTGGCCTTCTAGTTCATTACACATCCGTTACTTTGGAAAACTGATACCACAGGTCTTTAAAGAATCACTCAGAGATAAATACACCTCAAAATTATTAATAAATTAGTGAAAAACTTTTATGAAATTTCGGTGCAAAAGTTTAATTCGCTCTCCTGAAAATGTGATACATTTGAGTTTAGCCATTTTAACTTGTGGGTATATTATATATATATATATATATATATATATATATATATATATATATATATATATATATATATATATATATATATATATATATATATATATATATATATATATATATATATATATATATATATATATATATATATATATATATATATATATATATATATATATATATATATATATATATATATATAAAAACAATGTTTCAGGAGCGTAATTGTAAGATATGTATTTAAACTGTAATGTTTTTTTTTTGAACCAGCGGCGGAATCTAATAAATTGTGCCGAGCTATTCGTTATAGATATATAGTCCATAAAAACATGCTAATTATTCATTAACATTTTAATTAAGTATGAATCCCGTTAAGCTGTTGATCGTGAATTCCTTTATACTGATTAATAGAAGTTATTTTACTGTAGGTAATGGTCTGCTGCGCAGAAACAGCATCGAGTGATAAATAATGATTTTAATTTTGATTTTAAAGATGTCTCCTGGAAGTCATTAAGCCAATTAAGTCATTTTGAACTTTAGTTGAATAATAATGAATTTAAAATACAAAGAACGTGACACAAATATTACTAATTATTGGTTATACTAATTATTTTGGCAATTTGGTAGAAAAACCGATACATTTTATCTTTTGGACTTTAGTTTTTTCATTTCAAAATTATTTTCGTAATTACAGAAAAAAAAAAATAAAATTATCTGGGTAACAAGGACAAGATACGACACACATGACGATATATAGAGACTTTTGAAAATTTTATCTACCTTCCTACATAGTTTGTTTCGATACCCCAACAAATATTAATAATTTATGAAACATTAAAAATTATATCCGGTCTCTATTTTTGATAAATATTTAATTACAAAAAATATTTGTATGTTAACTGCTATAAATAATTAATTATGTTCATTGTAACCTCTATATTTGTATAATTATTTAAACATGAAATATTCACAAAATCCACAATAGCGGGTGGATTTATAACTAATCCCTTAGGGGAAGTTGATAACGAGTATAACAAACTTTATATTTCATATTTTTTTTTTTTTGGAATCTATGCTTTACAACCCTTTGTGTATTTAGTTTTCCTTGGTACAGATTAATTTAATTATTATGAAATTTTTAATTGCTGCGAAATTATATTGGTATCCTATTCTTAGAAATCCCTCGTAATTCCACCTTACAACGATATAATATTGTGAAAACTACATGTATATTCCATTAAATTTCAATAACTTTAGTTCTACGAAGTTTTTTTTTTCCATAAAAATGGAAAAATGTACTCTGGTGATAAGTTGAAAATGGAGGAGGGAAAAAATGTTGTTATAACAAAAACAAATAAAAAAGCTCAAGTTGTACAATTTTTTTTTTGTGATTCGTCATGCTATATGTAAAAATTTCATACACGTACAACTATAGGTATATACAATTTTTGTGCTTTTGAGCTTTTTTGAATATTATTTTGAGGTTACTATGAAAAATCGCAATAAATTGTAACAAACTTTATAATTGATAAATGTTGGCGTTTTTTTTCGTTCAAAATAAATCTGAAAAAGGTATTAGGGATTATTGAATGCGAATAAACTTTATTTAAATAAAATATAACATCGTCTTTTTTAAATAAGAGGTGGCCCCCACACGATATACTAGAGTTAGCTCGTTGTGATACCTAACTTCGCTAAAATAATTTTGTTTGTTTATTTAGATGTTCTGCGGCACCAACCAATACCAATGTTTTCGCGGCTTGCTTTTAAAGTCCTTCTTTATGTATACTGGGCAAATGAAGGACATCTGGCTACAGGTTCATTTTCTGCAGGTCACCTCCATATGGCATATAGCTCCCAGTGGCGTAACTACAAATTTCTGGCCCCCAGAACGTGAAAACGAAATTTCTTGCAGTCAACTCAATGCTATGACAATTTCTAAATATATCGATAAAGCATCACAAATTTCACACACATATCGATAAAGCTTCAAAAATGTCGAATTTACAAAGTATTTTGAATATTTTATCTTAAATACTTTAAGCGTTAATCATAGCCAAGTAAAATGTAAATAACCTAGACATTCTTGAATAATTTCGAATAATCTAAGAAATTAGAGAAATATCGGAATCTCGAAAAATTAACTAAACATTTCCACTCAGATTTATATGTGTCTGCAAGATATAAAATTCGAATAAATAAGAAAAATTTTAAAAATCTGGAATAATCCTAGAAATGTTGAAAAACTTAAGAAAGCTAGAACAAACTGCAGGACAATCTCGACTAACCCAGAAAAATTCGAATAATCTCTATTTTATGTTAATCTCGACTGATATCGAACAATTACAATAATACCGAAAAATCTGGTAATTAATGAATAATTTCGGAAAGCCTGTAAAAATCTTGAAAATTCATGAAAATTGTCAAGAACTTTAATGTTACCAATACATACTAGTAATATGCAATAATATGGAACCCTTAAATAGTATCCGATAATTTCAGCTCAAAGGTGCTCGAGTAACATCGAACTATCAAATACACCCGACAGTCTCAAATTTACTCGAATAATCTCGAAAATATCGAATAACCTGACTGTTTCGAAACACCGAATCACCATTTCCATGCTATACTCTAATAATATCGAGAAATTTTAAAAAGTGATCAAAAGATGAAATCCGGAACAAGGCGATATGAAACTGGAGAATTTGCAATTTCCTTATATCTAAAATAGTTTTTCAAAATAAACCGGTTTTACCAGTTTTACCGGTAATAAAAAAAATTTGGTATATGAGAAACTATATCAATCACATTCAGTCTGTTGGAAATGAAATTCAACCTTTTCTGATCAAAACTTGATTTGTATAAAAGTTTGAATTTAAAGTGAAGAAAAGGTAAAGTTTGATTGAAATCTTATATTACAAATAAATCAACCCAGCCAACATTAAAATCGTTAACGTTTGATGCCGAAAGCTTTGATTCCAAACGAGTTTAGCAAAGATTCATCGAAATCTAAATGTCTATCAGAACCTAAAGCCATTTTTATTTCTTTGGAATCAGATTACGTGCAACCGGGAAGAAATTGTTAGGCCTGTATTAAGTAAATATTTAATTGCAACCGGAACGATTTCTTGTTTCTCTTAAAGCTAGAACACAAAAAATTTCCTAGAAATGTCCCGTTTTTCCAAATTTGAAAGGGTGATCTGCTTTAAGCTGCTAAATCTGAGCTGCCATTTACCTAATCTTGACTTTGAACTAATATTCGAACGCTAGATAAATCTTATGGGTCCGAATTACCGTGCGCCTCTCCCCGGGGCTGCGGGTGCTGCGACCAATAATTCTCTGAAACATTTGGTCCTTTAAAAATGTTTATGTTGATCCAAAAGCAGACGAATTATTACAATTTTTAATTTATTGTAGAATTATTATGAAATATTTACTTGTTTTACGCTAGTAAACGGATAGGCTATTTACTCGTTCAAAATTCGGTCGATTGTTATCGCCCTCCGGTTGTAGGAGTTGTTTAAACAAATCAAAGTTGTGTTTTAGAATTTTATATCCTTTGTTTATATTTAATTTTATCTTACGTCATTACAATTACAGGAAATCTTCCAATTGAACCACGACATGTCAAACTTTTTCTGATTTAAAGAAAATTTGAAATTTAAAAATTAGAAATTACGTAAAGCAGTAGTAAATTTTAAATCCTTCTGCTAAAACAAAAATTTGATTTAAGGAGAAATTCGAATTGAGGAGAAAGTTGGTTAAAACTTGGATTCTAGTACTTCTACTGTTTTATTTCAACCGCAATCTATATACACATAAATAAAATTGGAGTGCCTGTCTGTTTTTTGAGATATATTAAATACCTCTTTATAAGTTGGTAACGTTATATGCCAGGCTTTCACGACGACATCCATAGGAGCAATTTACACTTTAATTCATCTTGATTTAATTTATCTCGTACTACTCCCTACACGGTAAATAAAAATTCACTAGATGTGAGCATACTAGACGATCTAGTTGAATCAAGTAAAATTAAAAATACTAGATTTCTGGTTGTAATAAAATCTGGTAATTTTACTTGAAATACAAATCTGTAGCACTAGAAATCAAGTAAACAATACTATTTGATTTTGCAACTGGAATTCTGGTAAAATTATGAGAAATACTGTTTTTTAATCAGATTTCAACTAAAATCGAATACTAGATTTTCTTGCACAATTATAAGATTTCCTGCATTTATTCTACTAAAGTTCTAGTAAAATAACCGGAAAAACGATATGCTTTAGCAGAATTCTAGTTAATGGTACGTCATCAATTTTTACTAGATTATCCCTTGATTCTACTAGATGGCTATCTAAATAAATTTCAAATAATAAAAAAACGTGTTTTGATTTGATTTTAATTAAATATTTTTTATTTCAAATACAAAAAATTACAAAGCTTTAGAACAGCTGTTCTGCATATTCTGCACATAATTTATTATAAAGCTTGGACGCTCGAGGTGTCGGAATCACACCTTTAATTTTAAAAAAATATTCTTCTTTGAAATTATAAAAATATAAACAGTTTCGCGGAAACTTCAACCCAAAAACATAAAAATTTTTAAAAAGTATGTCGAAGGCCCTTAAGAAAGTTTTGTAGCCCAACGAAATTGACTGTGAATCTATTATAACGTAGAATATTCCTTCGTGGCCTAACTCATTCTCCGACAAACATATCAGGTACGGCTGCGACTGCTTAGTTTTTTGGGTGAGCTCTTTTATTGATTCATCTACCTGCAAAAATAAAATTTAGAGAAATCAAGAGAAAATAACCAACTATTTGGATTGAATATTACAGTACATTCACAATAAAAAATTATTTTACTTTTTACTTAAAGGTTTATATGAATTTCCAACATAATGCGCAAAAATTTGTGGTTGTTAGTAAAGAGTAAAAAGTTTTTTCATTGTGAATGAAGTGTAACTCAATTTTTTTTTTCAGTTTAGTGTACAGATTGAGATTAGTTATTATTATTACTATTATTGTCCTAAGGAAGATGGAAATTAAAAATAAATATTTTGCCGATAAAACATGTTTTACATAACTAAAGAAAACGCATTTTAAAATAAACTTGAACTCGGTTTTGAAACTAGTGTACTTTGTATTAAAAACGAAAACTATTTTTCTTATTAGGCGTTTCTTGATTTAGTTTTAATTATTTTTTAAAATTTTGTTGATACAGTTTATTTCAGCTATCGATTGGCATCAATAACTCAATTTGGTCAAAAATGTAGTTATGTAAAAAATGTTAAAATAATATGTATGGCAAAATACCTGTTGCATAAAATTTTGAAACCACGCGTTTAATGTAAATTCGCATTTTCTTGATGTATACCTCATTAATAATAAAGGCCCCATGCAAAACGGAAAACCGTAATTTAAAACCGTCAATCCTAATTTTTGGCTAAATTGCTTCACTTTGCAATATGAAAATTATTAACAAATAGTTACGCTCCACCTTCTACTAAGAAAATTTTATTAAAATGGATTTAATTTCATTCAGGAAACCCCAATTTTATGTTTTGCCGGCTGACAAGCAAAAATCCGTCCGTGGAAATATAAAATTGGGATGTTTTGAATGAAATTAAATCAATTTTAATAAAATTGTCTGCGAGTAAGATGGAACTTATAAATTCGAACTATTTTTTAATAATTTTGATCAATAATTTCATTTGACGGTTTGAAATGCCGGTTTGCTGTTTGTGCATGGGGCAATGCCTTTACGTGTAATATTTCAATATTAACTTTAAATACTTATTTTATAATAGCACTCACATTTATATACTTCTGTTTTTATTTTTTCACCTGTTTTTTATTTATCACAACACACCACGAAATTCAACGTTTTACTGATACAAACTAAATATCAGACGACGAAAATAAAATTAATACGCGAGCAAACGGCTAAATTTACTAGATTTCAAGTAAATATAATTATAATTTTACTAGAAATTCTAGTAATATTTTAATGTAAGTTAAAATTGACTAGAATATCACTAGAATCTGTTTAAATTACTAGAAATTCCTTGTACAAGCAAACAGGAATTATCTTGTATTTAATATAATTTAACTAGAATTTTACTAGATTTCAGGTAACTATATTAAAAAGTAAATCGATGCAAAAATTCAACTGGAATTCAAGTAATTTTTATTATTACTGGAAATCTGGTAATAAAATTTACGAGATTTTCATTTAATTTACTGGATATTCCATATTAGAAAGTAAAACTAACCATCTAGTATTTTTCTAGTAATTTTTTGTGCTAGATTATCACTAGAATTCCAGTATAATTTAAAATATAACTGGAAATTAACTAGAAAATAGTCCAAATCTGGTTTTGATTGCAATTTCACTAGAAATCGGTTAAATATATTTTTAAATTTAACTAGAAAATTCATTTTTCTTGATTTTTAACTAGAAATTCACTGGATTTTCACAAGAATTTGCAAAACCAGATAATCAAGTAGGCAATTACCGGATTTTGTAATGAGCGTGTACAATGTATTAAGAAATTTGAGTTCCGCTCGAGTGATGGGGGCAAATAATTAGATAATTTTAACGACTTATGTAGGACCTATAATTGTTTGACGAATTTTTATAATAACGCAATTTGTCTGGTTTATCTGAATAAAAAAAAAAACAATAAAATTTGCTATCCAGGCAATGCCAGGTACCATACAATTGGTACAGTCGATTTATACTATGATCACCTCCAAAGCATTTCTCTTCATTGAGACTAAGATCGTTTAGTTTTTAGTGGGACCAAACAGTGACTGATCATTTTCTTTAAGAAAATCAATCTAACCTATTGAGGAAACTACTCGATTTATTACCAATTAACCATTCGCACTGGTAATGTGTAGAATGCACAAAATAGCTAGAAATTTGTAATGCACCATTCAAGGTGAGTTATTTTAATTTATGGCATCCGCTTGATTATGTTGCATCACTATTAGTATCTTGGAACAGTGACAACCATATCTCTTGATACGATGAGAATGAATTCAAATTATTTCTAATACAGGCTCTATGTTTCCACAAGATATATACTTTCGTTTTTTACACCAATTTTATTCGATTTATTAATTTCCGGTGTTGTGGCTATACCTACCTTTTGCTATACTAGCAAAATATACCCGATCAGTTAAACCAACCAACTCAAAATTAAGAAAAAGGCACCACCATCAATCAATATTTTTGGCATAACTGAATATACTGCTACTCAATCGTTAATGAGTTGTACCTGTACGTATACCTAACATATGGGCAATTAATACAGCAGATATTGAAATTTATAGGCCCTGGCTGCAAAGCTGACAGATGAAGGAAAGGAATGGTATACATACGAGGACAAAAATGATCGCCCGATCAAAGTGAGGTCTTCACCCAACCTATACAAGGCAGGATATATTGCAATACTTTAAATATCAGGGGTTCAAAACGGAGAATGGGCAAATATCCTCTCAAAAAAGCAAAAAAACCGTTACTGATCAAAAGATCAAAATTAATTAAGAGTCCATTATTAATATTGAACGTTAGCCGTTCAATTTAAACTTTGGGTGATTTTTGTTATGTCAAACCCTCATAGCTCCAAGAGAATGTCCCCAATATTTCCATAAGTTAAGAATGGGCCATGGTCCATATTTTATTAGCAGTTTCATTTCCGGACAAACTGCCGAAGATGGTTTAGTAAATTCAAATATTGAACGTTAGTCGTTCAATTTAAACTTTGGGTGATTTTCGTCATATCTAACCCTCATAGCTCAAAGAGAATGTCCCCAATATTTGCATAAGTCAAGAATGGACCATGGTCTACATTTTATTAGCAGTTTCATTTCCGGACAAGGTACTGAAAATGGTTTAGTAAATTCAAATATTGAACGTTAGTCGTTCAATTTAAATTTTGGGTCATTTTTGTCATATCTAACCCTTATAGCTCCAAGAGAATGTCCCCAATATTTGCATAAGTCAAGAATGGACCATGGTCTACATTTTAGTAGCAGTTTCATTTCCGGACAAAGTACCGAAAATGCTTTAGTAAATTCAAATATTGAACGTTAGTCGTTCAATTTAAACGTTGGGTGATTTTTGTCATATCTAACCCTCATAGCTCCTCCAAGAGAATGTCCCCAATATTTGCATAAGTCAAGAATGGACCATGGTCTATATTTTATTAGTAGTTTAATTTCCGGGCAAACTACCGAAGATGGTTTAGTAAATTTAAATATGGAACGTTAGTCGTTCAATTTAAACTTTGGGTCATTATTTTCATATCTAACCCTCATAGCTCCAAGAGAAAGTCCCCAATATTTGCGTAACGTACACTCAAAAAAATTTATTCGTTACCACAAACAAATTTTACAGCTAACACTTAAATCTTCCATATCGGGTTTGGGTGAAATTCTAAAATATATTTGGAATAAACAATTTGTTTACTGGCAACAAATACTTTTATGTTTGTACCAAACCGCATGTGTTTTTGACAAACAAGAGATTATTTGATCGAATCACGAAATCTGTTTGCATCAAGCATTTTCAGTTTAAACCAAATAATAATAATGGTATGACCAAACAAGAATCGTTTAACTCAAATTTTTCAATTATTTACTACAAACAACTGACGTGTTATTTACAAACAAAACATATGTTTATATCAAATAACTGTGCGTGTTTCGGAAAATGATATTTATTTGTGGAATTAATTGGGAAACCTGTGGGAAAATCAATACTTTTACAATCAGAAAAAATATTCCACACTTTCGAGAAACCTTGCTCTTACAATTTTTTTTTCTGACTGTAAGGATTATTCATATTTCTACTGGTCTTTCTATTAATTCTTATACTAATCAACACAATTTTCGGATAGGCGCGCCAATAATGAAATTTAACAGAAGCTTTGAATATTTTTCGAATAAAAATAAAATTTTCATTTTCGTAACTCAATTTTTATTTTATATATTGTTTACAGATAAATTATTATTAAAATTAATTAAATTATAAACTTTTTTATTTATAAGTTCTTTGAAAAACAAAGATTCAAATTCATTGCTTTTCCTCACCAAAAACATTTGTAAATGTGGGTCATATGTAACGGTATCAAGGGCTTGACAACAGAAAATAAACTCTGTTTCAATTTGGACAATATATTCAATGAGCAAAAAAAAGGGAATCTCATCTTCATAATACTGATTAGTTATAAAACTAATCCACATTTGTAAGTTACACCTTTAAATTCCATACTACTAATAATTTTAAAAGAATTATCTGGCAGTTTATATTTATCTTTAAAATTGGAATCAGTATTTGCAAACTTCGTTGGTTTTGCGATTGGCTTACTGTATTTATCACTAATTTCATTGTAATTGAAAAGTAAATAACTAAATTTGAGTTGGTTTTTGAGACAAAGTGTGTATAGCAATTTTTTTCTAGATTTTGTCGATCTACCAATTTCTTTGAATTGCTGATGTTTGGCTTCAAACCTCATTGCACTAATATTTTGCAAATGACCAATTTTATTCATAATGTATGGATAATGTACTGTGAAATGGAACTTCGGTCTTAAATCTTCGGCAAACAACTTTATAAATTGATCATGGTGATCTGAAATCATATTTTCTAAAAGTTTACTTGTACTTTCATCTGCTTTTCTTGTAACCAGGATTAACAGAATTTCTCTTAGGATCAAATATAAATTCCAGTGTTTATTTGCTCGTGGTATCATATCTTAAATCAAACAATTGAGATGAAATACCAAAACGCTCATTTCATTAGCCGAGTATCTTAATTTTGTTCCAGAAAGCAATGTTTCTTCTTTAATTGCGGGTGGTTTATTGGGTGAAGTTGTAAGGTCCAAAGAATTAATTCTGCTATTCAAAAAATTTATATCGAAAAATTTATCAATGTAAATAAATTGTTTTAAAATTCTCATAAGATCATAGTGGGCCACCCCTTCCAAAATGTCATGCATAATATCTACACTAAAATTATCGGTAACATGAAAGTTTTTTATATCATTGAATATATGTACATGCTTCTTTTATTCCTGTCATTTTTACATTACAAAGATTAACATCTTGATTATAATTTATTTTATTTCGGATAAATTCATCGTTTTGTAAACGCATATCACGTGTAGTGTTTTTATTGCATCTGCAAAATTTACAGTAAATATTAGAATTAAAACTCTCTGCAAATCCTAAAATTTGATTGAGGCCTAAGTTATCGCCAAGGATCAAAGCGGTTACTATTAAAACTTTATTATACTGTGGATGACTTATTAATATTCCTACGTCTTGTAAATTATTTAATTGTTTTATTAATGGTGTAAAAATTCTGCAGTTACAATTTGGGTATAACTTTTTTTTATCTGCAGTAAAAAATAACATTGCCAAATACATTTGACAAAGCTGTGATTGCTAAAATATAATAATCTGGCATACAAGGTAACATAACATAAACAGCACCAATTTTTTTTTTTATTACTGCTTGATCCTAAAGGATTGTTGGGTTCAAATTCGTCAAAATAGATGAAAAGGGGTAAAACTAAAGTTTTGTCATCGGGACTGATTTGTTTTAATTTCGTATTCCAACTATTACTTTGTATGTAATTAATAATAAATTTATCTGTCGTGCTTTTGAGTTCTTCGATGTTATTAATAATATCATTGAGCATATTTGTGCTATTAAAAAGCTTGCTAAATAAATCGATTAGATCTATTATTTCTATGGTGATTTTCTTATGTTTGGTGATTATTTCACAATTTTTGTTCGACAATTGAATATTAGATTTTATTACATGCGTTACGGGATACGTTAGGTAACCAGCGTCATGTAATTCTTTGAATAGAACATATTCTGAACCAATTGTACAACTGTCATGCAATATTTGTAAATATTGTGAAATTTCATAGTTAGAACTATTTGTTTTAAGAAAAATATAGTTTATATGAGATTTGAAAGTAGAGAAATTGATATTTAATATTTCTAAAATCTTTTTCCTTGATATAGAATTTTCGTTATACACGTTAACTATAAGTTTAAGAATGCCGTTTTTAACAATTTTTTCAAAATCATCGGTATTTTCTACTGAATGTTCAATATTAGTATTGCAACTGTTTGATATTGATAAATCCGTGACTGAAAAATTGGTTGTAACAAAGTCTAAAGTTTGTGAACTTGAAACAACCGACATCTCCGAGTGATGTCTGAGTAAATGGCTTTTATAAGATTCCAGGTAACTGAACCTTGCACAATCTAACACACTACACAAGTAACTATCTAGATTATGCTTATTCAAATGATTTATGTAAAGAGAAGTACTTTGAAATTCTTCTTGACATATCCGGCACGAAATCATGATTTAAAAATTTATATGAAAATTCAATCCAAATTTATTTAAAAAAAAATTAAGCTAAAGATTTAATCAATAAATCTACTGAAGGAAACTTGTTTTGAGTGATATTCAATTTAAAAAAAAATAATTCGATAAAAACCCATACGTGTTTACATTTTTCGGGATACTTAATATTAAGCCCACAAAAATAATGAAAGCAATATTCCAATGCTTTAATTGGGTCGTCAAAATAAATTTTTTTATCAGCAACGGTAATAAAAACTTTTGCACGGCATATATCTCCGACTAATATGATTCTCGGCTGCTTAAAATTTGGAATGGTTATATCAGCTTCTGCTTCAGTCTGAAAAAAGGAAAGGCGGTGATAAACTCTATATAGAAACCATTATTTAATTTTATATCTACCTAAAAATGATCCAGAAAGCTCTCCTGGACTTCAAGTTTACTCGGCTTTACCTTTCCGGTAATGAAAGTGGTTGGTAGAATATGTGGCAACAGCAATAAACCTACGATATTTTTTGTTTCCTGGCATGAATCTAAATCATATAAAAAAGAGTTGTTTGTTTTAAATTTATACAAGTTGCTGTAGGTTTGTGCTGTTGATAAACCTAACCATTGTCTGACGCAATCTTAAGAAATTTAAGTACTGTTGAGCTTTTAAATTGTTTGGCCCTCTGGATAAGCGTATTGCACACTGTAACTACTTCCTCTGGTGATATATTTTGTATGGATGGATATCGATATTTTGTGTCTATAGCGATCTAAATTCAAATGTAAATTTTACTTAGCTAACAGATTCCTTATATAATATGATTCCTTGTATGAAATTGTACATAATATGTATACTTACAAGTTCAAAACTGTTGGGCTCAGTTAAACAAGCAAATTTTTCCAAATAATCTTTCGTGCTGATATTTGTTTCCAAGATCTGCTTTCGCTTATGGAAGGTTTTTTCCCAGCTTTCGACGACTTTTTCCCAAGGTACTATATTTTTGGTTAAAAAATCTATATGTGACTGAATATCTAAATCATGTTCATCCGGCAATTGCTTGTTAGCTACGTGGATTTTTGTATTGTTACTTGACAGTTTTCGTCGTGTGATAACACCAGCCTGTGATAAACTAGTTTTTTTATTGAAGTACGCGTTAAATAGTTTGCCTTTCGCTGGGTGGCCGAACTCTGCTGGAGAGTAGTAGACACTGGCAGATTCGGTATCTTTATTGAAAATTGTTATGATTATTTCAGATAATATTATGAAATCAGCTCTTTTCAATCTGCAATAAGAAAATACAAAGGGAACGTAAACAAACTTGCGATTTGGTTTTAATATAACAAATACTTACACCAATTCAGGACATCTATCCAAGATTCCATTAATTATGGTTTTCGAAATATTGATTCTATCTGTATTTGTTAAAGACGCCGGATTCATTTGATATTTTGATAGAATTTCTTTGGTGGACTTACAAAGAAGTTTTCGAATGTTCTATAAATAATACAAAAAAATAATTAATTATAATAAACATTTAAAGATGTTCACTGATACAGTAAGATAGATATGTGAAAGGCCATTCATATAAAATTAAAATTTACGACCATTGATAATTTAAATAATAATAGTAATAATATTAAACGGTCTTACAGGCCATTGCTGGCCTATAACGTTTGGAAATACACTATTTTAAAAAGGATAAAATTTAGTTGAATACTCGTACATTAATATTGATTTGAAAAATGGAATGATGGTTTTCGTTTCGCTGATCAAAATGTTGAAGTTCATCTTCACCTAAGCACGATATTGTTCGTCTCAGTTTACTCGAACGAGGATGAGATTCGTCGTCTAAACCATTACTACTATTATTTTGAGCTGTTTGATTATTCAGATCGATGATATTTCCATCAGTTTGATTTTGGTGATCAATTATTTCGAACTGAAAAATGTTAGGAGTAATATTTTGTGGGATATCTGTATTGTCGATATTACATGACATAACATTCTCATTCCCAGCTCCACTAGTGCAGATCATATTTTTATTATGCGTTGGTGTTACTGATTTCAGAGATTCATTAAAATCGGCCTCTTGATCAAGAGTTTCAGAAACAATATTTATATAATTGAGCGCTTCAAACAACTCTTCGACAACTAAAATCAAATTGTGGCCGTATGTTTCTACATACGGTAACAAAAAATCCTTTTTAATTTCAGCTCCACTTTGCTCATGAAGAAACTTAAAATTATTTTTTATAGAAAAATGTGATGCCACTAAGGAAAAATATTTAGGAGAAGATTGTAGAAAATATATTGAAATTTAACAAATTAATAAAATAAATACTGTACCAGCTTGATGAAATATATCATATGTATGTGAAAATTCCCTCACCCATCACTGGAACAATTTCGGTTAAATTCATATATTTAACAGGTAGGGCTTTAAAATACTTATTCATTTTGCTAATAGTATGACTGTAACAAATTGTACTTAAATAATTCAAACTTCACTTAAAACTTTATTCACTGGAAGCATTAGAAAAATCACATGTTACGTACGTATCAACAATAACTTTAATCTCTTATATGTACAATCGTCGAGATTTTGTATGAATTCATAACACAAATATAACCGTTTTAAAATATTAATAACTTACCAAAACTATATTTTATGTAAAACACTTTAAACACTTTAAAATTAATCTTTTCTTAACAAAAAGTAATTTTATTTGAAATTTTCACTACAACACAAAATACCGCTTTAATATAAATGATGCTAGAAATGTGTTCTAACGGAATTTTTATTTCACAAGCATTAATTCTTTTCACCAAACACAAATTGTTTGAGAGAAAGAATTTTCGTGTTTAGATAAAATACTTAAATGAGAAACAATAAATGTTTCTCACTAACATTTATAGTATGTAACTAAAATAATTAAACGTTTCTTGTAAATACTAAAATTTTGAATTATTTATTAAACATGCTTATTTATGACAAATATTTCAGCGAATTTCTTAATAGTTTCATTAAAAATTGATAGTTTGAAATAAATTAAAATTGTTTATTACAAATACAAGAACGGTTCTCGTAAATAATCTCCAAATACTCTTTTTTTTCAGTGTAAGAATGGACCATGACCTACATTTTGTTCTTAGTTTCATTTCCGAACAAGGTACCGAAGATGGTTTAGTAAATTCAAATATTGAACGTTAATCGTTCAATTTAAACTTTGGGTGATTTTTGTCATATTTAACCCTCGTTGTTCCAAGAGAATGTCCCCAATATTTGCATAAGTTAAGAATGGACCATGGTCTATATTTTGTTAGTAGTTTTATATCCGGACAAGGTACTGAAAATGCTTTAATAAATTCAAATATTGAACGTTAGCCGTTTAATTTAAACTTTGGGTGATTTTTGTCATATCTAACCCTCACAGCTTCAAGAGAATGTTCCCAATATTTGAATAAGTCAAGAATGGACCATGGTCTATATTTTGTTATTAGTTTCATTACCGGACAAGGCTCTGAAGATGGTTTATTAAATTTAAATATTGAACGTTAACCGCTCAATTTAAATTTGGACTGATTTTCGTCAGATCTAACCCTCTTAGCTCCAAGAGAATGTCCCCAATATTTGCATCAGTCAAGAATGGCCCATTATCTATATTTTGTTATTAGTTTCATTTCCGGACAAACTACCGAATATCGTTTAATAAATTCAAATATTGGACGTTAGCCGTTCAATTTAGGCTTTGGTTGAATTTCGTCATATGTAACCCTTTTAGCCAAAAGAAGGTCTCCACTAATTGCAAAGTCAAGAATGGACCATGGCTTACATTTTGTTCATAGTTTTATTTCCAGACATGGTTTTGCAGATATTACGGTGTATAATTTAACAGAGTATTATTATCTCTGATTTATATTCAATTTTTTATTTGTGTGTTTTCAATAAACCATTATTGATTACAATTAATTGATTGGTTTACTAATACACTAAAATGTTTTTAAAATTTAGGAATGTTTTAGGAAATAATTCACTATTGTGGCTAAATGTTTTAGGAAATAATTCACTATTGTGGCTAAATATTTATCTAAATAAATCCTTCTTATACTAGTGTATAAAATAGACCGATTTTTAGAATTTTTGGACAATGGATCTGTTGGAATGGGTACATTGAAATGGATTACTTCTTCAAACCCATATCAAAAGAATTTATTGTCTTTTTAAGCAATCATTTAATTTAAATTCGTCTTCAAGCGAATTCTTGACGTAATTGAGTCAAAATAAATGTGTTAGATTTCAAAGTTTTATGAATGGCTCATTGATTTGCAAAGTAGCTAGATAGATTTGGATGGTTTCCACCCTGTATATCTCGAAGCACGTTCAACATGTGGTTTTTATATAGCTTTACTTCTATAAGTTTAACTTTTTATGTTCTCCAATTATATAGACAAATTATACTTCCTTATTATCTCAAGCACAATGGTCATAAAATGTTCATCTTTACTTCCAATATTTTATGTATATTATACCCATTTTATGTATATAAGTAGGTATGTACAAGGCAAACCTACACCAGCATAATAAAAAAACCATAGCCATATGGCATATACATACACAAATAATAGTAATAATCCGAATAATAACAATAATAACGATAACAATGAAAAATGTGCAGTATGAATTTGATATTTTATACGTGAGAGATAAACTTTTTTTTGTCGTATCAACGGCAGCAACAACAATATCATAACGATTGGATAATATATGAAACTTAAGCCATATAATAAGATGAAAGGATATATTGCCCAAAGGACAAGAAATATATATTTCATATTTTAAATTAGTTTTGTCTATATTCATGTGTAAGTAAAAACAAAAAACTAAACTTAAACTTGTTTACATTCATAATCGATTTTCGTCTCTCGACTCCAGAAAATATGTCACCTTCCCATATCTATGTACAGGCGAGAAACTTTCCAATTTATTTACTAAGTCGTTATATAACTTAAAAGTTGTATCCCATGTAGTTCCCGATGTTTTTGGTCGCTGTTTATGCTATAAACCTTAAATATTATATAACCTCTTGCTAAGTATAAAATACCTCGTTATCGATTAACTACATACAATCCATAAAAATATAATTTATTACAATACCCCAAAAAAAAACATAAAAAAAAAAAATTATTCTCAATAAAGATACTCGTATGCAATGATATTTATATAGAGGAGGGTATACCGATTCGAAGATTTTTCATCAAAATATATAAAATTAAAACAAATTTTTTTATTAGTTGTAAGCTCATCGCTTTTTTCTTGTTTTTGGATTCGGTTCTTGTCAAATTTATTGTTCAATAAAATGTGCAAGACAAAAATAAGATAAATAAAATTATTTACAACAAAAAATGGTTTTGGTGTCGTTATACGATGTTTTATAGAAAATCATACATTTACAGAAAACCAAAAAAAAAAAAAAAAAAAAAGCACAAAAGCACAAGAATACGAATTGTATAACGAAATCGTTAAAATAAAAAAATCCTTAAAGTTGTTATTGCTTTATGTTATAATATAATAATCCATCAACATGATCACTTTGAGTTATTACTGTTGAAGTAAAGTACACACAAGAGTACACCACAAGAGAACAGGAGCTTTTTTGTTTTTGTTTTTTGTCTAATGTAAATAACAAACATGTAAACAATGATTATGTGAAGATGTTAAATTATGGTTTTAAGGTAAACATTAATTTGAGAGGAATTTAAAAACGTTCTCTTGTTTGGTTCATTGTTGCTTCAAAATGTGTATGTAGTAAGTTAATGCATTTTTGTTTAAATTTATTTCTATCGGGTCTTAATTTTATATTAATGTGATTTTTTAAGCTTTGTTTTTATTTGTCTTATGCAAATGCGGTCTTTTTAGTTTTGAGTTGATTAAATGATTGTCTAGTGATGTAGTAACGAGTTTACATCTGATAAGGTGGGGATTATTATTATTATTATTGGGGGGGCCATGTGGGCGATCAGCCACTTCGCACTGCGACCTAAAAGATCTATTGTGCTGGCCCCTGCTTAATTATCCGTCCAGTCAATATTCAGGTTCTTAATGAACCTGACAATATTGCCTCCCGGTACGTGATACATACTATCTGGGCTTATTGCTCTCCCTCCTAGATGTTTACTACAGCATGTAGTTCCGCTAGAAAGACGGTAGCATTGGAGCTCTAGGACCTCGAGAGGGTTGTCCCACTCCCGTATATTCCTACTCCTGCCCCGTATTCCGTTTGATTTTACTCTTACGAGTTGCTGGGAATTGCAAATCACCTGTAGGTCACCCAGCTATACTACAGGAAGGCTAAATAAAACTGGAGGGTGCCTGGTATCCAGAGTCCGCATATTTTGGGCTTATTAACCTATCAGCCATTCATCTTTCGGCATATGCTGTTCCACCTTAGATTAGGGTTTTTTGTCAAGGTTTTCTCCTTTAGCGCCGTACTTTAGCCTGTGCCAAATGGCCTAAAATGTGCCAAGTGGCCTTAGTTACCAGTGGTTGGTGGGGATAGTGTAGTTTTCTTATTTGCTTTCCCACAAGGTGGGGATAGTGTAGTTTTCTTATTTCCTTTTTTAAAAATTTTTATAAGATGGCTTTTGTACTTTCACGGCTAACGGTGCACTTGTGTGTCACCACGTTTTACAAAATGGTTCCCCTGTTGTATTTATTATTCAGCGCTTCTAGTTTGCCGCAACCAATTTACATGTGATTTTTTATAAAGACCACTTTATAACTTTGACGTTAGTCCTTTGTCATACTTTTAGGTTTTTGTTAAAAAATATTTTATGTATACAAACCATTTTACTCAGAAATTTGATATTATAAAGGAAGGTGGTATTTTAGGATAAATTAAGAATGTTTGTGTTATATACACAGACATGAGCTTGCTTGATATATAAATTATACCTTTTGGGTGTGAACTTAACATTTGTGAGCCTTTTCTTAATTTCTGTTTTTTGTTAAAACGTTTTATTAGAGAAAATTAACTAAACTATTAATTTTAGGAGCTTTTAATTGGAAAAGCTTTCTAAACCAAGTCATTTTACTCAGAAATTCGATTTTAGAAAGGGTAGCGCAATTTAAGGACAATTTAGAATATTTGTACTACTCAAAGTAAATTATTAAGAGCTTTTAGTCAAACCAAACCATTTTACTAGGAAAGTGTTGATTTTTTCAAGAAATATATCGTGAGAATAGGTTCCCTTTTAAGAAATTCAAAAAGACGGTCTTAAAAGGGTAAAATTGTGCAAACACTCGCTGTAACATTGGTCCTTTGAGCCGCACCTGTGGAAAAATCAACCAATATTACAACAATATATTTATGGTTCAAAGATTAAGACGGATGATATTAGTATTTATCGAGGAGCCACTCATTAGATAAGTACCACATTTTTTAATAAAAGAGATATAGCTACAATCCAATACGTCGTAAAGTAATAAATTTGTTTCACTGAGAATTTGGTGTGTTTAAACAGTAAAATTATTCGAATGAAAAACAGAATTTCACGTGGTACCAAAGAGAGGCTAAATTGAGTGAAATGGAAGCATTAAAAAAGACTCGAGAGAACATTAAAGGTTGTATGAAGAGAATTCTTGCTTTTATTACCACTAATCCCGATGCCAATATTGAAGTACTCCAGGTCAGACTATCCCGTGCGCAAGATCTTATGAACAGTTTACAAGTGTAGAAAACTAAATGTTCAAACTAGAAGAAAATGAGGCTTCAGAGATAGCTGAATTCGAGGAAGATTATTATAGCGCTGTGTCATTCTTGAATGCACGAATACGTAAACTGTCTGTTAAAGAGACCACGGATAACCTGGCTCATATTAATACTCTCAATGCTTCAAAACAGCAATTTGGGGATATACGACTACCAAAGATTTCCATTCCAACATTCTCCGGTGACTACATGCAGTGGCAATCATTATTTAATTTATATTCGGTTACTATACATGAGAAGGAAGGTCTTACAGCAGCTCAGAAATTCCAGTACCAAAAGAGCTTGCTAAAGGGAGAAGCGGAATCATTAATAAGGAATTCTAGTATTACCGAGGCCAACTATTATGAAGCTTTCCAACGATTGTGTAACAGATATGATCGAAAATGACATTCGGTTTCAGCTTTTATTAAAACCTTCATAGAACAGGCGAGTATTAATCACGCTACCGCATCAAATATTCGTAAGCTTATGAATACTTCCGACGAAGTAATAAGAGGACTAAAGGCACTTGGGCCAGAGGCAGAAAAGCGCGATCCATGGCTTCTTTACATTATTTTGAATAAACTAGATTAGGAAACCAGAAACCAATGAGCTTTAAGTACAACCGAAATTAAGTTCTCCACTTTTTATGAGCCGGAAAAGTTTTTGGCGAAACACACTGATGCGTTAGAATCACTTGGCTCACATACGATGAAGGCCTCACACAAAAATTCGACTAAAATGGTATTCGCAACCAACACAAAACCCATGTCAAACAGTTTAATTGCCCATTATGCCAGGAAGATCATAAGATATCTATGTGTGCTCGGCTAAAGGGAATAAATACTAGAGAAAGGTTACAGTATCTCAAAAAATCAGGTAGATGCTTCAGTTGTTTAAGCGGTACTCATCGAGTTACGGATTGCAGGGTTAAAACCCGCTGTCAAATTTGCCATCGAAAACACAGCACCTTGATCCATTCCGATAAAGAGCTTAAAATCACTCCTGATATGAAAAATGGTCAAGAAGCTTCAAATATAATGGTGGCAAACACATTACAAAATCATAAAACGAATTGTGAGTCATTAACTGCTGTTTTACCAACTGCTGTTGTGCTAATCAAGGGACAGGATAACTCGTTTATCAAGAGTAGAGCGTTGTTAGATTCATGTTCGCAAGCTTCAATTATTTCCGAAGCACTAGTCCAGAAATTAAAGCTACCCAAATGAAATGGGCGAGTGTTGATTGAAGGACTTGGTCGAGAAAAAGTTGGGCAGTCAAAGGGGATAACTGAGATTATAATCTCTTCAAAAGAAAGCAACAAACTGTTCATCACGGATGCTGATATAGTTCCGCAAATTACTACAAACTTGCTAAGTTGGAAATTGGGAAAAGAATTTCTTTCGGAGTTTAAGAAGTTAAATTTGGCTGATTCTGGACATATTACTTGGTGGGGATATATTTTTTAAATATATCAAGAGTGGCAATATTGATTTACCAAACAAACTAATGGCAGTAGGAACCGATTTTGGTTGGATTCTCGCGGGAACACCACATTGCGCAGGACCATCAAGTTTAAGATCATTCAACATTTTAACCGATATTGATAGAAATCTGCGTATATTCTGAGAAATAGAGGAAATCCTTAAGAAACCAAGGGAAACTACTGATGACAACAGATGTGAAGAATTATTCAAGGCCACAACCTTTCGTGGAAACGAAATGAAGTTTACAGTAAGACTGCCATTTCGAACACCAGCCGTGCTATTAAGTTCTTCATATTATCAGGCACTCAGTAGGTTACATTCAATGGAACGCAAGGTTAAACGCAAAGGAGAGTTTCAGGCACTATATGTTTAATTCATAAAGGAATATGAACGGCTAGGGCACATGAAATATATACCGGGTCCTTCCGATCAGAAGTGGTATTACCACCAAATCACGGTGTGGAGATAGCTTCCAGTTCAACTACAAAACTACGAGTAGTTTTTGATGGGTCGACGAAATCGCAAAGCGGAGTTTGCTCATGACTGGGCCCTCATTACAATCTCCTCTAGTGGAAATCCTGATACGCTTCAGGCAACACGCTTTCGTGGTCACGGGTGATGTGAAAAAAATGTAAAGACAAGTGTTGGTCTCTGAAAAGGATAGTGAACTGCAAAACATCTTATGGCGTCCACACTCCAATGCACCAGTGCGTATAGATATTGTTTAAATACCGTTACTTATGGTACGTCAGCTGCGTATTTAGCTACTAAAAGTTTAGTGGAAGTTGCCAGAAACATCCAATTAGAATTTCCAAAAGCTGCTAAATCAATTGAAGAGGACACCTATGTTGACGATCTAATGAAGGGAGCAAATACCATCGAAAAATTGCATGATTTAATTATCGCCATCCGAAACTGTCTAGAAAAGCACGGGTTTCACCTTCGGAAGTTTTTATCAAATGATGTGGAAATTCTAAGATGTCTAGGAGAACAAGGCAATTTAATGTCGAAACCTATAAATAATAAAGAAGATACAAACAATTTAGGTCTTTCTTGGAATCAAGGTGAAGATACATTCGGGTTTACTTCCAACTGAGCCGCCATACAAAGCGAACCTTATTATCCGAAGCCAGCAAAAACTTCGATCCACTAGGGTGGTTATCCCCATTAACAGTTAGAGTCGAGATCTTGTTTCAAGCTCTTTGGGTCAGAAACATGGAATGGGATGACGAGCTTCCGCAGGATATATTAGAAGAATGGCTCAAAATAAGGCACGAATATTCGATGATTACACAAATTCAGGTTCAAAGGTGGATCAAGACAACAACCAAATTCACGCTTCATAGATTTAGTGATGCTAGCGAAAACGCGTATGCAGCTGCCATATATTGTATAGCTGAGGGATATTCTGCTTTGATTGCGGCGAAATCGAAAGCCGCTCCAGTGAAACAATTAAGTATCCTTCGATTAGAGTTATTAGGAGCATTGTTGCTAAGCAAATTAATGATACTGATTGAAAGGGCTAGCACAATGGTAATATCGCAAAAGGTTCTATGGACGGATTCACAAACAGTGTTAGATTGGCTTTCAGCGCATCCACGAAGATGGTCAACATTTGTCGGAAATCGCACAAGTGAAACCATCGATGCTTATCCACGAAAACTTTGGCGGCACCTACCGTTAAAACTTAATCCAGCTGATCTAGCTTCCCGCGGTATTCCGGTAGAGGGGCTGGCAAATAGTACATTGTGGTACCCTAATTATGAATCCAGATCTATGGCCAATACCATCGGAAACAGACACGGTTATTGAGTTTGAAATAAAATCATCAACTTTTAAAGCTACAATCGCAACAGAAACGCTATTTGATGTTAATGTTAATAAGTTTTCTTGCTTTTTCAGAATGACGAAGGTTCTGGCACTTATACTAACATTTGTAGATAACGCAACGCAAGGAGGCAAGGAAACATTATCAACAGCAATATGTGAGAACAGTTACTGATGGCGGAACGACTCCTCATTAAATCTGTTCAAAATGCAGAATTTAAAGCCGTGATCAAACAACTCAAGGCAGACAATCCGATTCCAAATTCTAGCTCCATCCTCAGTCTAAATCCATTTTTAGATGATGATGGTATAATTCGAATAGGTGGAAGGATTCAGAAGTCTTTCGCTCCATTCGACGTTAAGCATCGGGTCGTGTTACCCTACCATTCCAAGTTGTCCAGAGTAATTGCCGAACATACGCACGTCACCTATTATCATACTGGAGTCACTCTACTAACAAGCCTCGTCAAGCGAAAATATTGGATTGTCAAAGCAAGACTACTTGTCCGACGAATAGTGCGCAGCTGTGTTACCTGTATAAGATACAGTCCACTCAGAGAAAAACAAATTATGGGTAACCTACCAGCATCTCGTGTGAACTTTATCCATCCATTTAACGAGGTTGGTGTTGATTACTGCATCCCGTTTCACATTACCCCGATCCGAAGAAGAGGAGGCAAAATTAAGATGAAGGCTTATATATGTATATTTGTATGTATGAGTACTAAATGCATATGGAAGTTGCGGGAAATCTAACAACAGAAAGTTTTCTTGGTGCTTTTAAGAGATTTGTGGCAAGAAGAGGAATTTGCAAAACAATTATGAGTGACAACGGTACTAACTTCGTTGGTGCCAACAACCAACTGATCGAACTTAATAAATTTATTAAGTTAAGTTTGAAAAAAATTGATTGGCAATTCAATCCTCCAGGTTCACCGCACATGCGAGGTATATGTAAAGTGTCAGTAAAACAGGCAAAGTTTCATCTCAAGCGAGTAGATGGAGGCGTTTTACTTACCTTGGAAGAATTGAACACTTTGATTATTCAAATTGAGGCAATACTCAACTCAAGGCCGATCTGCGCAAGTATGTGTGAAGGTGATAACATTACTTCAAATACACGATGGCATATCATCAAACCAATTCGACGTCACTTTTGGCAACGATGGCATCGTGACTATTTAACTACACTTCAAAGGAGTAACAAATGGAGTACAAAGACAGAAAATATACAAATTGGCGATGTAGTACTTTTGCGGGATGATCATGTAGCTCCAGCCCAATGGCCATTAAGCCGAGTTACAAATGATTATGATGGTAACGATGGTAAGGCTCGAGTGGTCAGCATCAAGTCTGCGAACACCGGGAAAATAATTAAACGCACTATTTACAAATTAATCCGGCTTCCAATACATGATATTGAATCAGGTGATTCAATGGTTCGAAGATGTTACATGCAGACAACTGTGCTGAAAAATAAAGACAAGTCAACAATCAACAACAAAGCGATTACAATCAGAAATACATATCCTGAAATTGTAACAACTGCCAATTCGTGTTCCATCCATCTGGGGTGTATTCAACGCCAGCTAATCCATTGGTCTACATTCTCTATAAATTAAATGTTTTATTATTCCTTCGTATGTATATTTAATTATTCTATCTTTAGTTACTTTAATTAATTTAATTACCATAAATCACAACAGTTGTCATTATTGCTGTTTGTTGTTGTATTTGATTTGTTCATTGAACTCTATTGTGTTATAAATTATTTATAGTTAAAGCTTAGCGGTAATTCTCAATGTTTGTAATAGATGTCATTAATAAGAGCAACTTGAAAAAAAAAATATATACATAAGCTTTTAAAAAAGTTGTGATTAAGGCGATCAAACGCGTTTCTAATTTTGTGATGGTGTGTTTTGTCGGTCCCAATTTTATTTATTTAACTAGACAATTACCTTTGCCAAATATCTTAAAAGAAGTTTAAGAAAACGTCTTGAAAAGCATCATCCAAACGATCTGCTAGGTGGTAATTAACAAAGCAAATGATAATCACTAGCATTGTTTGTCTGTTCATCAAATGATTTTTTCGGGTTTTTATAGACACAAATATATTTGTGAAAATATAGCATTCACACGATTTTCAATTTGTTAATCATTAACAAAATCAAGAGGCCAATTATTCATAATAAATCTATTCAAAAAAAAAAAAAATAGAAATATCAATCCCCCCCGCACTTTACCCCAAGAGTTATACAAAGTGAACCCTGAACGTACTGATTTAGCGAATTATATTCACTAACTAAACAAATTTACTTCTCTTAAACTTCTTAATATTGTGTGGGCATTAAACACACACACAAATGAGGGTTTTCATTGAGTTTTTTTATTTAGTGAATATAATTCGCTAAACCAGTACGTTCTTACTTGGCACTATCTGTGTTAAGTAGGAATTATATTTTTGTAGTTTGGTCGTAGCTACCTGATGAGTACAACAACTTTTTCAGTACAAAACCAAACTACCAACACAATGAGCCCGAGGATAGTTCTGATTTTTTCTTCATGGTTATACACTTTGTATGGGGGATTGTTATTTCTATTTTTTTTTTTTTTTTGGGTAGATATGTTATGAATAATTGGCCTCTTAATTTTGTTTCTAATTAACCAATCGAACATCTTGTGAATGTCATTTTCACTAATATACATATTTGTGTCTATAAAAAGCTGAATAAAATCATTAACAATTTTGTTTGGTGTTGAATCCTTTCTATTTATAATATTTCAATTAGTTTTAATTTAAAATATTTTTCTCTTAATGTTTGTATCTAAGCTTGGATTGTAATCGTTGAAGGTTCGACAAGTCGATGGACAATCAACACGACTATTGTTCATCGACTCGCCAATTATAATAGGGGTGATTAGTTCGGTGTTTATCTTCACCCTATTCAATACATAGAGGATTTACGAGAGACGGAGATTTACACAACTCAATTTTAATACTATGAGTACTTCAGCGAACAGCAGATATGAGCTGAACATTTGAACATTTCTATATTGTCAGAAAATCACCGCGTAGTGGTGCCAACCCTCTTAGTTGCGAAAGCTTTAGACAAAGGCATCCTGTATCTGTAACTTTTCAAAATATTAAAATTTCTTAACAAAAGTAAATTGAACATTTTTATAAAACTTTGAATAAAATTGAGACATTGTAAATATACTTACCATTTTTGAGTTGAAATCAATAAAACAAGTTGTGGAATTATTTTTATTATTATTAAATATTTTACAAAGCAATACATAAATAAATAATAGAAGAAAACAAAAATATGAAACATACAAATTTTGATTTTGTTTCTTTAAGTCAATTTAATTTACCTGAGTAAATATTATAAGTTCAGGTTATACAGATATTTTTTTGATTGCTTGACTTGTTGGCTTGTTTTATGCAGAACAAAATAACTGGATACTATCTAGAATCTAGATTTCTTGTGTATTTGAGTCTAAATTTATATTTTGTATATGTATAGAAGAAAAGATTGAAATTATTTTATTTTGCATTTTTCAATGCAGAAGCACAAAAAAACTCATTTATTATAATCAATCAATGTTACTGTACTACAGTTTATACAAATTTTTATGGTTAAATATAAAAATGTAGATTTGGTTATGGAAGAAATATCTAATAGAGTTTTTATTTTTTGTTTGCTTTAATTTGACTGAGTGCGGTGGTGGTGGTAAAAATCGATACTCATCTACGAAATTTATATACCCCAAAGAATGTTTCATCATAGTATACAAATTAAATAAAATGAAACGCATGCACATCAATTTTTGATATAGGAATAAAAAAAAAATCGCGGTTTAGTTGAATATTGGTAAAAAAAAAAGTTAAAATTAAATGTTAAAAGTTTATATATGTTTGATTGTAAAACCGCCACCGCAAATGGTTTAAGCACTAAAGTCGTCCATATATAATTTGATTAATCAACCAATTCGAAAATAGTTTAAAAGTGCTGGTAAAAGCTGCTTTAGTTGCTTCAATAAAAAAAAACATTTTTGTTTTCGAATTTATACAAATAAATTTACAGAAGTTCAAATTAACACATTTTTTTTTTTTTTTTTGGAAAATTTTCCGGAATATCACAAATTGTAAAAAAATTCGTAAAACCTCAGAAAGCTCTAAACCTGGAAAAATTGAATTTTATTGTTGTATTTTCTCCTGAATACAGAAACTATTTTAGTGTACGGCTATGTGTACTTGTGGTATGCAATTTAAAACTATAACTTTTATGGTTTGTAAATTTTATTGTTTTTATATTGTTCATCACACTGTGTCGTAGCAAAAAACTGACGGCCAAATGTATACTAGGTTTTTCAATAAAATCAGAAATTCTATCAGCAACAACAATATGTACACAGAAATAGTTTTAGTCAATAGTACGAGTATATTCATATCTGCTTTGAGATTCAGTTTTGATATGTGTGACAAAATAAATGAGTTTTTGAACTTGTACCTAACTGTAGTTTCATTCATTGAAGTGACCTGCAGTGCCAACATCTATTGTATACCAGTATTAAGTTGCCGGATGAGTGTGACTCATATTGTCACTAACGTCCGTCCAGTTCAGTTAATATACGTCAGTGTTGTCACCATTTGTCATCATCGCATATATTATCTAGAATCATCTACATCGCAGAATATTAGCTGCCCGTATAGCATCAACTCAACATCTACAGATACACTATTGACTACACGGGGTTGTTAGGTTCATGTAAGTTAGTTAAATTTAATTAAGGTTACTTAACACATTTTGGAAGTAAATTGAAGGTAATTGTATTTCTGAAGTGTTGGTCAATAGCATTTTTCCGTCGTTGATTCGTTTGTCGCTACATCTCATTCGAATTGACCTATTTCAAAGATCTGTGTAGTACAAACCCTGTTAAAGTTAGCCGAAATTTTCCAGCCGAAAGTTAAAAGTCGATAATGCAGATTATTTTATTGACATTCCAGCCGAAAATAAATCAGCCTCTAGAGTGTTATATATGGAGATGGATTGCATTGATGTGACTTGTCAATAGCTATCGCAGGAAAAAAATTCGGTTCAAGTTTCCCGTGGGAAATCTCGGAAAATTCGATTTTCCAAAAACTATTAGAAAATTTGTATAAAATCAGCCTCTAAAGTGTTATGTCTGGAGATGGATTGCATTGATGTGACTTGTCAATAACTATCACAAGAAAACAATTCAGTTCAAGTTTCTCGTCGGAAATCTCGGAAATTCAAAACAGTTTCCAGCCGAAAGTTAGAAATGGATGAATAAAACCAGCCTCTAGAGGCGAGACTTGAACTGAATTTTTATCCTGCGATAGCTATTGACAAGTCACATCAATGAAATCCATCTCCACACATAACACTCTAGAGGCTGGTTTTATTCCAATTTTGTGGATTCTTCTAATTTTCTGATATTTTCTATGAATAGGTTAAGCAAAGTTTTACACGTAAAACTATTTACAAAAATTTTTATTTAAATCCATGGATCCTATTTACTTTCGGCTGAAAACTACTAAATTTTTTATTTTCAGCTGGAATGTTAATATCATAATCTGCATTATGGACTTTTTACTTTCGGATAGGATTATACAATCTGCTTTATAATTTTTTTTACTTTCGGTTGGACTAACACAATCTGCATTATCGACTTTTCACTTTCGTCTGGCAACTTTCGGCTAACTTTAACAGTATGCAGTACTGTACAACCTCTACTTTGGGAGCGTATGAATCGTTACTACGTCGTATTCAAGTGGTATACGATAGTTATAATTTAGTCCACTTAAAATTAAAAGCTCTTGATGATTCCGCAGCAAGTGACCGTGATTGATTTGAAGATAACTATGGCAGTCTAGAATCCACGTTGTTCAATAAAATCCATGAGTTTAAAAAGTCTGATAATTCTTCCAAAATTCTTCGGTTCAAGAAGTTTCACCTGAGAATTCCATGTCTACGGGAATTCGTTTACCAGAGTTGAAATTTCCCTTGTTCAACAGATCAGAGTCTGAGTGGTTAGTGTTTTAGGATATATTCGACGATCTGTTCCATAGTAAAAATATAGCACCTACTGTAAAATTCGTAGGTCAGGTTCAGCTTATAGCTTGGTTGAACATCTTCCGATTACAGCCGAGAATTATGATGTCGCCTGGAAGACGATTTGTGAAAAATATAATAAAGAGATCGCTGTTCTAAAATTCCACATGCGGGAAATTTATGATATCAAGGGCCCCACTGAAAATTCAGCTAAGGCTCTTCAATTATTTATCGATAAAGCAGTGAAAGTTGCTGAATGGGATCTTATTCTAACACATCATCTAAGTTAGCCGAAAGTGAAAAGTAGATAATGCAGATTGTATTATTCCACCCGAAAGTAAAGATATGATAATGCAGGTTGTGTAGTCCCATCTGAAATTAAAACGTTGATAATGCAGATTATGATAATAACATTCCAGTCGAAAAATAAAAAATTTAGTAGTTATCAGCCGACAGTAAATGGGATACACGTATGTATATTTAAATACAATTTTTTGTAAATAGTGTTAAGTGGAAAATTTTGTTTAACCTCGTCGTGAAAAATATCGGAAAATCAGAAGAATCCACAAAACTGGTATAAAATCAGCCGCTAGAGTGTATATCTGAAGTTGAATCGTTTTATTGTGATTTGTAATAGCTATCGAATGAAAAAATTCAGTTCAAGTTTCCCGTGTAAAATCTCGGAAAATTCCATGTTTTAGCTATTAACATTCGTTAGCGATAGCTATTGACAAATCACATCAATGCAATACATCTCTAGACATAACACTATGGAGGCTGATTTTATTCATCCATTTCTTAATTTTGGCTGGAAACTTTTTTTGAGTTTCCGAGATTTCCCACGGGAAACTTGAACTGAATTTTTTCCTGCGATAGCTATTGACAAATCACATAAAAATGATTTAACTTCAGATGTACACTCTAGAGACTGATTTTATTCCAATTTTGTGGATCCCTCTGATTTTCCGATATTTTCCACGACTAGGTTAAACAAAGTTTTTCACGTAAGGCTATTTACAAAAGTTTTTATTGCAATCCATGTATCCTATTTACTTTTGGCTGTCAACCACCAAATTGTTTATTTTCGGCTGGAATGTGTTAATAACATAATCTGCATTATCGACTTTTTACTTTCTGCTGGAAACTTTCGGCTAACTTTAACAGGGTATAAAAAACGTGTATCCAGCTAATTCAAGAATTACAATCTAATGCTTCGCATCAATCTTCGAGAATAGTTAGAGACACGAGAAGGGTGTAGCCCCGTCCCATTTCAGGTCAATCTCTGTAGTGAGTGACTCAATAAATTGTGCCTACTGTGCGGGATTGCACCTAATAACCCGGTGTCCATCATTCAATAGCGAGAAGTTAACTCCACAGGCTCGTTCTTTCATAAGGGATAAAGGTTTTTGTATAGACTGTCTCATTTCAAAACACCTGGTTCGTGAATGGAAGAAACCACCATGTACAATATGCTCGTTGAAGCATCATGTCACACTTCACTATAGAGCCTAACAACCGGACACCTTTCAGCCACGTATCGCAAAACCACCGATAGCAACTACTTCGAGTAACGCGACTTAGTTGGAATAAGATGTGTCATCCAGTGATCATGTTTCTAATTTCTTGACCAGTACTTTGAATCCAGTATCACTAAATTCGACGCAACTATCATCTAATCAAAGACTACTATTTTGCTTGGTACAGCACTCGTCAATACCATCGCTTCAAATGGCAATAAATTGCTATGTAGAGCCCTGCGTAATAGTGGTTCTCATATGAATTTCATAACTAATGAAGCATGCAATCGGCTGAGGACTAAGAGATATCAAACGAGTAAAAATATTGCAGGCATTGGTGGCAAGGAATCGATTATTAGTTATAAAATATATCTTACCATATCATCGCGAGCGTCAGATTACAGCGTCGAACTAAAATTTTATGTCCATCCAAAGATCACCAACGATATACCTTTGTTACGTGTAAATTTTGACATGAGTATGGTGCCCGTCGATCATATCGATCTGTTATTGGGAGTCGAAGTTTATAATCAATTATTTTCAATCATCTTAATGGCAACATTTTTTATGCAGACGTTGCGGTCTCTTCAAACCATTGGATGGGGTGACCCCGTTCTGGATAATATTGCGGGTAAGTGGGTTAAATTTAAAACAGAGCTCAACCAGTGGCAGAAAATTACTGTTCCAAGATGTATAAGTGGACCAGATATCAAACGATTGGAATTGCCTCGCCTATGCTTCAGAGAGACCATTCGGGTGCGTGTTCTACGTTCGATTTACTGATACCACGGACCATTATCGTGTTCAATTGGTGTGCGCAAAATCAAGAGTGGTTCCATTGAAAAAGCAGACGATTCCGCGACTGGAGCTTTGCACAGCATTGTTATTGGCTTAAATGACAAATGAACTTTTCGGCATCCTAGATATATCATACGACGCAGTTTATTTATGGTCTGATTCTGATATTACATTATATCGTATTTGCTCAGACTCACATAAATACGCTACGTTTGTTGCAAATCGGATTGCAAAAATTCAGGAATATACTTCGTCTGCGAACGGGTACTGTGTTAATTCATCATCAAATCCAGCCGACTGCGTTTCTAGAGGGGTCATGCCATCTGAATTTTTAGGCGCAACACTGTGGTAGAATGGTTCGGAACATTTGTGGCAATCCGAGAAGGAGTGGCCAAAGCTTCGAATCGTCAACTTAGTGTCGACCTGGAAGAATTAGAGGCGCGCAAAACGATAGTATCAGTCTCTCACTACGTTGCTACATGTTGTAGCCTACATTCTTCGGTTTAAAACGCAATATATCTTCAACCCAGTGAAATTGACAACGCATTAACACAGCTAATTCGGTTTGTCCAACACAATAACTTCGAAGACATTAAGTGTCTTCGGAATAATCATCAAATTTCTCATAAAAGTTCATTACGTGTTCTTTCTCCCTTATTAGATGCAAATGGAATTTTGAGAGTCGGTGGCTACCTCGATAATGCCACAATATCATATGACCGTAAACATCCAAAATTGCAGATCATATGCTAAGCAAATTAATTGTGCGACATGAACATCTTCGTTTACTTCATGTTGGTCCTCAAGCGCTTCTGTATAATCTTCGATTGAGGTATTGGATAATCGGCGGTCGAAACCAATGCAGGACTATGGTTAACCAATGTTTAAGATGTTTTCATGTTCGTCCTTACACTAGAAACCAAATTATAGGTGATCTGCCGACCGTTCATGATAGTGGGCATTGACTTTTGCGGTCAGTTCTTCGTCAAACCGACCGTCAGGTCTAAGTTACGCATCAAGTCCTACACATGTCCATTCGTATGTTTCACTTTGCTATAGATCAGCCGATTAAGAGCCCTAAAAATCCAAAATCTGCAATTTTGCTCCGATTGCGGTTCTTGATACCTCGAATTATAGGTCTCGGGACCTGTAATTGCTATGCCTAATCGTATTTAAATTGGTTGATTATTTCCACACATTTCATAGAAAATTATGACGTACTTTTAGATGTACTCGATGTACTCTTACAAGTACTCCCAGTCCGGATAGCCACGTCCTTTATAGAAAATTCGTTTGGAAAAATCACCTTGCTAAGGCGGTTCATTTAGAGGTAGTGATGAATCTATCTACAGAATCGTTCATTGCCTGTCTTCGTCGATTCGTTGCACGGCGTGCAATGTGCAACAAAATTTTATTTTGGATAATGCTACAAACTTTATTGGCGCTCGTTCCGAACTTCATGAATTAAAAACATTATTTTTGTCTCAACAGTTTTAAGACCGGACAATTCGATATTGTACTTCACAATTCCCAAAAATCACCAATACAAAATGAAATTAAAAATAAAATACATACGACTGATAGTTTCTAGATTTCTTCGATAATTTTGAAGGTGAAAATAAAGCCATCACTTCAACTGGCTTAACAGACTTGAAGGTAACTGCAACCTGAGAACTATTTGACGTGGGAATTTCCAAACATCTGTTTTCCCGTATCTGGAATAGTAACTGACAATCAACTGTATATAACACATTATTAACTGCTGTGGATCTCACAATACTGCCACATTGCGCGGGATTATTGACAAAATTCCAGAGCTTCGAAAATACGAATATATCAAGGAAAAATTGTTGGGTGATACTTAATCGATCACCACGCGACTAATTATGTCTGAAGCCAAAACCAGAAATTGCCTAACCAAAATTGCTGCATTGTGGCCTATTCTCCATACACCTATGTCAAGATAATTTATCTATTTAATAAATAGGAAAAATCTGCTGATAAATTTCTCAAATTTCTCTCATCAGACGCCAATTATTGGTACCGATTCTATTTACAATTTTGAACTACTCATTGATTTGAAGGGCGGCCATTTGATTTGTATTACTAAATTTCTAACAGCTTGTATCACAATATTCCGACTCATTAATATAATTCGTAGACATTAGAAGAAGTAAATTCACTAAGAATTTTTCAAAACTGAGAAGTTGTGCACCACGTTGAAGCAACAGTCAGTTTTACCGCCGCCGATTTTCTGTTGGGCCCATAAAAATCCTATGTTAGTATTCGAGAAAAATTCAACTGATGCAGTTGAACGAACGTTAATTCAATATAGAGACTGATTTGGCTTAACTCGCTTTTGATACCTTTTCGACAAACTAAGGTACTTCTAATAAATTTAATCATCTAGAAGTTAGCGGACAAGAGCGGAGGTTAATGCTCTAATTTTAAATGTTTAGAAATCAAATTTTCCCTTTATTAAAATTTGGTTTGGAAAAGGTTGAATTTGACTTGTATTAGTTGTAATTTCAAGTGCTAAAAGATAAATTTGGAGTGAAAATCTTCGTTTGTCATCATTTGTTGCCGAATGCTTTGATTTCAAACACGTTTAGTAAATTTTTTTCTAAATCTAAATCTCTGCCAGAACCTAAGGGCATTTTTATTTCTATGGAACTAAATTACGTCTAATTAATTGGATATTCAGCGTACGGGAAAGAAATTGTCGGGCCTGTCTTAGGTTAGGTGGTTAGGTTAAGTTAAAGTGGCGGTCCAAAAAAACGAGCATAGACCGAATAGTGTAGCTTTGCTGAATATAGGCTCAAAGGTTTATGGCCAACATAGTTGCTGCAAAGTTATCAACATATATGATAAGTTGCTAGAAAAGTGTATGCGTTATGAAAATGACATCCACTATGTGTTATGAAAATGACATCCACTAGGTGTGCGACATCGTTAAGAGGAACACGTTATGGAATGGTCCAAAATAAAAGGTTCTAATGTAAAGCAAATTTTCGGATGTCGTCGAGATAATATCTGAAGTGTGGCAAAGAGACCGAATAGCCCAAACGCTGTATAACTTTTTTCACTTTCTGATCTCGCTACGGTCAGGGAATGTGAGTTGAATATTCTCTGTGACATTCTTGATGCAAAAAATATCTTTTCTTAAACCCGCAACGATTAAACCTTTTTATCACCCCATTTATAGATAATTTATCAATATCACGTCAAATAATTACATTACAGTGACTTAATACTCTCAAATTATCACATAATATACGAATAGGTTTATGTGTGGTGGTTCCGGACTCATTTTTATGTTTTGTGTATAATAAAATTCCTTACACACCTGCGTCATATACACAAAAGACGAAGTTTCCCTAAAAAAATTGTACATAGATGTAGACATAGCTAGCTGTATATACTATACATAGGCAAAAAAGAAAAATTCTTGGAAATGAGGAAAATGAAGAAATATAAATAAAAGAAAAGCCAACAAGTAGACTGTAGAATCGAATAATCATTCAAATTCAATTGATCAATCAAATTAATTCAAATCAATCAAAAATTAGATGGTATTTTGGATTATTTGTTGTTGTTGTTGTTGCTTTTTGTTCTTAACTTGGTTGGCATATTAAGGTATATATTCGAAGATGATGTATTATATATGGTTGATGTGAAAAGTGTTTATTTATGGAAATTTCGAATGGAATTTTTTTGAATTATTGATTAGAGTGTGTGTGTGTGTGTATATATAAAATATTGTTTAGGATTAGGGTGAAGAAAATATGCAGACAGTTTTCTAAAGCCTATATTTATCTTGTAACCGAGCAGAACATAAAATAATATTGCTGTTGGTTTAATATTTGCTTGCGTCTGGACACAAAGTTTTTCGATATTCAACGTCTTTGGCTCCTGTAGTTGGTTAATCCAATGATGGTAAAGCATTTCCAAGAACATTTATTTATAAGAATTGGTTTAAAGCAACATTTCTTATATCGATTATAGTGACAGTTTTGAAAAATCTGGAGCTTATCATTAAGGTTTCCCTATCGTAGCGCAGGTTTCGATTTAACATTTTTTTTGTGGGAAGCTCGATTTTATGTGAAAGTATCAAAAGAGCAATATCGACTGTTACCGAAGATATTCACTCAGTGACTTCTATAACAAAACCGTTAGAATTAACCTTTTAAACTAACTAACTTACAAGACTAAATTTAGGATTTGAAAATTTTACGAAGTGTTAAAACGGCCTATAAATAAACATAATTCTCTCCTATAAATTTTATAGGGAGACTTAACATATTTAAAACTTCTATTCAAAAGGTGAAAACTCTTTTTGATCGCCTTGTTACAGAATTTTATTTATAGAAGACATACGGTAAAAAGACTTAAAAACCCAGCCATTTAAAAATTTAATTATTGCAATTTATTGGTGTTCCTTTCCATACTTTGTTCCTTTGGCATTTTTCGCAACATTGAATGTATTTTCTTCTTCTGGTGTCCTCCAATATGTGGATTATGAAATTTGTCTGTAGTATTCGTTTAATATTTTTTACATCTGAAAGCTCTAGTTTACATGAATAAGCTCTTTGTATACATTGGTAGGATTAGAAACATCTACAGCATTTGAATCAGTGTCTATTTTTGAACCATTATTCGTTGACATGTTAGTTAAAATATATTCAGATGAATCGGCTTTAGCTCGTGTTAATACAAGCATATTGTTAATTTCGATCGGATCGGAGACATTTTTTTCGATATGGCTTAAAGAGTTGGCGGTATCGTTGGTTTTGCCTGGTTTGTATAATGTCATATTCATCATCGTTCATCTCCACTCGTCAACGTGTGAGTCTATAGCGGAAGAATTTAGGCTTTTATGAACCTGCGACCATAAATATATGGCCTAAATTTTTTCACAGCCTAAATTATCGCAAAAGTTTATTTAACATTCTACTAGCAAATTCTGTATAGATAGTACGGTTGATTATCGTTCTTATGATAATATCGTGTCAATTGCTCTATAGCGTCACAACTTATAATAAATGGTTTGGTATTATCTGTAGAAATTAGAACGGGAGAATAGATTAGAGCAGTTTTCAAAATTTGAAATGAATTTTCACAAAAATCGTTTCATTTCAAAATAATATTTTTTTCTAATAGCGATGTCAAGAGCGAAGCAATTTCTATATAAATAATAACCGCACAAACCAAGAAAAGATTTTATTTCTTTTGAAGTAGTTGGTTTAGGATAATCCTAAATTACTTGTGTTTTTGACGGGTTCGGTTGTATTTCCTTACTTGGTGACCCAAAATATGGATTTCTTTGCAGAGGAAAGGTCGTTTAGATGATTGAAGTTTAAGAATTAAATGCCGGTGACTAAAACGTGGATGGTGCATTTTTCAGCCCAAACGGCATTGTAATTAAATGATAATGGTTTGTTTCTGTACTAACCGCTGTCTTGTATTTGTCATGTTCGGCCACATGAACCTGATGATACCCCTCTGCCAAATCATGGAATATCTTGCTCTGCCTAATTGTTCGAGTATATCAGCAATATTTGGAATATCGTTTAAACGACGAAAATCTACTACAATTCACCACTTTCGCTTACCATTTACTGATTTTCTCGGCAGGGCAGGTCAACGTGTATATTTAAAGTATGTGACTGGATAGGTTGATTATTTAAACAAATAAATTTCACTCGGCTTGACGTGTTCGGTCTAAACATTGTAACGCAATCCCAAAAGGGATTACGTTAACAGACATGAGAGTAGTGGTCTGATGCGGTATAGTAGCTGGCTAGAGCTCACGGTGCGGCGTGGGGATTCTCAGACATAAACTCATGCTTGAATACCCGCATGAAAATAAAATTGGAGGGACAAATGGAAATTAAAAATTAAGTTGCCACGGCCTCAGCGGCAAAAAGAAAATGATAAACCGGGAGTGATCGATCCGGAGTGACAGTCTCAATCCCAGGCGACTACCGCCGTGACTGCCACACGGGCCTCCCCTCATCGGCCCGCCTACTGGGATGCTGTTTCCAAGTCGCGACGGCCACCGATGCCATTTATGAAGGAGGGACGCCCGCATGACAATCCCAGCGACAATCCCCCGGAACGAGACCGTCACCCCGACGCGATCAACTCATGTGGCGTGCCGCCCTCCAGCACAGCCTGTCCTGGAGGAACGAACGGCACGCACGGAAAAGGGTGGAAAAGGGCCGACCCTTTACATGACCACACCCCACATCATCCGATCAAATATTTATTCACGCGCACATGATGCGCTTAGCACTCGACCGTAAAAAAATTCAAAGCAAACACAAATGTTGGTTACGGTAAAAGCAAAAACTGAAAATTTCGATAAGATAAATTACGTTACCACTGATTCTACGTTATATCAAAAATTTCACTTTCACTAATCACGGTAAAAAAATCAAAAAAAAAAAAAAAAAAAATAACACTAAAGTACCTGAAATGAAAAAGTGGACCGCTATGTGGTCGAACCACATTCAAAAACAACGGACAACCGAACTGCAGTGAAATAAATAGAAAAGCCGCGAAAACTCAAAACGCCAGCCTTCCAAAACGACGGAGAGAAAAAAAAGGAAATGGGCGAGATAATTGCTCTGGGTGAGGCTTACACCCAATCGGTGCACCCCCACGAATCACGAGTATGACCGCACAGAATCAATATACAATATATAGAAAATAAATGGAGGAAAAACAACTGTTACAATTCAAAATTTACAGTTTGTTTTCCCTTACTAACGTACCATTCTTTGTTCTTACCCTGTATTGGCCCGTCCGACCACACCGCAACCAGCGCCGACGCAGGATCCCCCTCTCAATAGTTGCCCTGCCCAAACCGGCGGGAATGATCTGCCTCAATACACCAACGCACCACACAAAACCAACGAAATTCTCGCAAAACAGAAGATTTCACACCGGTGCTGACACACGTATTTATTATTTGCTCGATTTAAGGAATTTTCAGGGAAATTATACAAGGAAAGCCAAAATGCACCACTGTGTATTTTCATGTATATTTGATTGGGTTCTCTCCTTTTCGCACTCATCCACAATAAATAATTTTGTTTTTTTTTATTTTTATTTATTTATTTTATAACAATATTTTTCCTTTAGTTTTTTTTTTTTTTGAAATAATTTATTCACGCAAAGTTTTCTTATCTATTTAGAAACTACTAAACATTTATTACTTTAAACTATTATCAAATTTTTGACTCAATGTTTATTTATTTATATTTTAACAAAAAAATTTTCTTTTGACAATTTTTATCAGACACAGTATTTCATTAGACACAATTCGACGCCATGCCAAAATTTTTTGTCTTTTTTTTCTGATCCGGCGTAACAAATGCGCGCGCACAGAATACAATATTATTATATTATTTTATAATAATTCTTGCACAATACTTATAATAAGATTATAGTTATAATATTTAATTTTAAATTAGGTTATTTTATCTAGTTTTCGTATTATTTTAAAACATTAAAAATTACATTTTATCGTTTTTTTTTATTTTTATGTATGCGAACACACGAACAGTCTCTAACAAAATTTAAAACGAGACCCAACTTAGCACAAAATCAAAACTAGACTCTTTGTCTCAAAATTCAAAACTAGACTCTTTGTCTCAAAAATCAAAACTAGACTTGTTTATTTTTTTTTTTTTTAATTTTTATATAAAAAAATTGGACTCATTGTCCCAAAGCAAAAACTAGACTCAATTTATATTTTTTTTTTATCTTTATATAATAAATAAAGTTGACTTATCGTCAAAACTCACAAACTAGACTAACTTTTTTTTTTATCAAACAAAATATTTTACATCCAAGAAATCAGAAAAATTTCCCCCTCCTATTTTCTCTCTCGCGTCGTTGTCTGTCCCACTCGCTGCATCTGTGCACATGTTAATTATTTTTTCTCCAAACGTCTTAAAAGTAGCTTGTTTTAATACTATTATTGGGCATTAAAGTTGGCCTTTTTGTTACGATTAAAAAAATGTGAGTGAATATACCGGTCATTGCTTGCGTCGAACTTCAGCTACACCTTGTAGATTCTGACGGTGACCTCACTTGCCTTAAAAGGCATGGTGGTTGGAAATCTAATACTGTAGCTGAGGGATACTTAGAAGATTCCACAACAAATAAAACAAACACTGCTATAAAAATATTACGGCCCGATGAACTTAGTACCAGCTACAGTACTAGTACCAGCTACAGTACTACTCATGAAAATATAACCGCTCATGATACTGTAGAAAATGAGGATACCTTTGCTGCAGAAAGATTACCCCCCGAAGATCCCAGTACCAGTCCAATTACCAATATTGTTGGCAATATGGTTACAAATGATAATAATGTTGACAAATCCGGTTTGCTTAATTTTTATCAAAGTTGTTCAAATTGTACTTTTAACATTAATATCCAGAACAAATAATTTTGTTCGCAAGAAAAATATTATAATTATAGCTTGGCAGTTTGACACTTACAATAGTCAAACCAAACAAAAGTCATGATCTCCTTAGTTTCACAAAATATTTCAACAAAATTACTTTCAATTTTGAAATTTTAATTACATAATTTGTACTTACTTGTATAATTAGTTTATAATAAGCATTTCTTCGTTGAAGAAAAAATAGTATGTGTTATTCGGAACTATTCATGACACAATTTTCACTAATGACACAATGTACTATTTTAAATGAGTATGTAAATTGAGTTTTTTGTGTTAATGAATAAAAAAAGTTTTTCCGAAATAAAAAAAAATAAAAAATACTTTCATATATACATTATACATATTATTGTGTCTTCACTATAATATTTTTCTCCTATAGTATTAAAAATACCTACTTTTACACCAAGGATTAAAAGTGTAGCTTAGCAACACACACATTTTATAAAATAGTAAGAAAAAGGCCAACTTTAATACCAAAAAACAGTATTAAAACAAGAGGCTTTTAAGACGTTGGGAGAAAAAGTCATGATCTCCTTAGTTTCACAAAATATTTCAACAAAATTACTTTCAATTTTGAAATTTTAATTACATAATTTGTACTTACTTGTATAATTAGTTTATAATAAGCATTTCTTCGTTGAAGAAAAAATAGTATGTGTTATTCGGAACTATTCATGACACAATTTTCACTAATGACACAATGTACTATTTTAAATGAGTATGTAAATTGAGTTTTTTGTGTTAATGAATAAAAAAAGTTTTTCCGAAATAAAAAAAAATAAAAAATACTTTCATATATACATTATACATATTATTGTGTCTTCACTATAATATTTTTCTCCTATAGTATTAAAAATACCTACTTTTACACCAAGGATTAAAAGTGTAGCTTAGCAACACACACATTTTATAAAATAGTAAGAAAAAGGCCAACTTTAATACCAAAAAACAGTATTAAAACAAGAGGCTTTTAAGACGTTGGGAGAAAAAGTCATGATCTCCTTAGTTTCACAAAATATTTCAACAAAATTACTTTCAATTTTGAAATTTTAATTACATAATTTGTACTTACTTGTATAATTAGTTTATAATAAGCATTTCTTCGTTGAAGAAAAAATAGTATGTGTTATTCGGATTAAAAGTGACTTTGTTTGACTCGCAAATATTTGCTTTTGCTCGGCTACGCTGCGCTTCGCCTCGCATGCAAATATAATTGCTCGTCAAACAAAGTATCACTTTTAATCCTAATGACACAATGTACTATATTTAATTTTTTTTTTTATTTTTATTATTGTAAAATCTTTATTCATGTTTAAATTCTCCTTTTTTTTTTTATGTACACAAACACAACGAGTAAGACAAACAACGACGACGAACACACGCACATACTCATCCGTTCGGCAGCATCGAAATCATGTCCAATACACCGATTCGGCTTTATCCCCACCCAGGCCAATGATACAAAAATGGAATATTGGAGATTGAACATTTTAGCATCATAAACATTCCATCTCACACTATCCAACACAGGTACACACACCAACTCGCAAAATGTATGCCTGTACATGACAACACAGAAAACAAAGCAAATGCAGGGGAAAACAAAATATCTTTACATAGCCGTCGGTGAGAACATTAAATAGCAAAGCAAAAAAAAAAATAAAGCATATGTATACACAACACCATGGTGGTCATGGCACTCTACAATTAAAGAAAACTTTCAAACTATTGGAGCGTTTGGGAATTTTCGAAACAAAAATTTTCACTGTTCCAAGTGGAGACGCAAGCCAGTCGTAACAACATGTCGAGTGTCCTTCGAAACAAATACGTGGCTTTCCTTTAATGTTTCATCCGAATGAGGTTTGTTATTATGATTCGAATCGTTATGCATTTTTATACGATAACTTCGTATATGACATCCTAATCCACGACAATATAAGCAAACAATATTATACGTTCTGACAGAATTTCAAACAAAAGTTTTAACCAAGCAATTTAACCAAGCTTTGCCTATGCTTAGTTGGTACTTGAACGTTCGATTTAGCGTTTGGAGAACGTAAAGAAAAACATGATTTCGCAACATGACCATTCTTATTACACAGTTGACACGTTACAATATTTGTTTCCAAAATACTTTTTCTTCTTCAAGTGCTTTGGCTGCTATGGTTTTTGATTTTCTGTTTTCGGACGGGTTAATTCCCAGTTCATATTTTAAAGCCTAATTCGTGAGCGCATTCCACATTACCTCCAAAGTCATGCCCAGGTATTTCCCGGAGACAGCTATGGCTACGTCGTCTGCGTAGGCAATCACTTCTATATCCTCTCTCTCGTTTCAGTAAGAACCCATTTATCACCGTGTTCCAGAGAAAAAAATATAAGATCCCTCCCTGTCCGGCCCCCTAATCACGCGTGTTTTAATGGTGGAGTCTCCCACCTCCAAGTTAGCAGTCCTGCTAACAAGCATATGATCAATTAACCTACTTACATCGGAGTCTATATCTGCAAAAATGATAATCGATTCCTGATTGCCTCTTCTCCCACATTATTAAAGGTGCTCTCTATATCTAGAAAGGCTACCAAGCAAAATTCTTTCAAGTGAATCAATTTTTCAATAGTAAGCACCAAGGTGTGCAGAGCTGTATCCACAGATCTCCTCTTAACGTACGCATGCTTAGCCCCATTACTGGGTGCTATTTTTGCTCTAATATTTACATCCAACAGCCTTTCAAAGGTTTTTAATAGAGAGTATGACAGATTTATTGGCCTTCGGTTAATCTCAGTTCAATATCTAAGAAAATAAACCAGCTATAAATACCCTTTAAATATAGCTTTCAAACAAGGAAAAATAATTCCTGAGTTGTTTTGGGGTTCCGCTAGTATAATCTGATCTAGACCAGCCGATTTATAGGGCTTAAAATGTTTTAGTTAGTTGCATTCTCCAGCGATGCTGTCCACCATGTCCACCAGTCTCTTTCTGTCGCTGGGCGTTTCGGGACTTTAGACATATTTGCTCCGAATGGTCGTTCTAGCATTCTTGTAGGCTTTCCGGATATCAGGATGAACATCGAGGCTATAGGTTATATACCGATGGTCAGAAAAAAGGTTTCCTTACCCTCCATTTTCAACCATATGTAAATTATTATAAGGGCAGGATCACTTCTAGAATCTCCTGCCTATTATTAGTAACAAATGTGGGTTCCTATGCCTGTTAGTACTCAATAAATAATCAAAAAGTGACTCACCTCTTTCGTTGATGTCCATGCTTTCCCAGATAGTGTGTTGTTCGCTTCGAGGACCAGCTTCTCCAAATTATCCGGAGGAACCTCCTTTTCTCGGTTCATATAGGCCGAAACCAGCCAAAATCTGTAGTTGCCTAGCTCCAGGCGTCGGATGGGGCCCAGCTTATATGAATTGATTACTTACAAACTATTACTACTTATAAATTATTTAACAATAATTGGTAAATGGATAAATAATTGTAATAGTTATTAACTCGTTGACGGCCAGGTATAATTTTAGCTGGGTTACGCGACAGGAAATGGGGATTATTTAGTTTAAATAGCATGAATAATTTTGAAGAGGTGAACTCGTAGTTGGTGGCGATAACTAAGCCCAAAATATCAAATTTTTTAAGTAAAACAAATTTTTGAAATATTATTTTAATTCGTTTTATGCCTTAGATGATGTGTGCTAACCCATCCTAGAGCCCGCTAGTAGAGTCTCCAAGCTCCCACATTGACGATTTTTCAAAATTCTAACACAAAGTGGGGCTACAGAAAAGCTGGAGAGATTTTTGTCTCTTTCTCTAAAAAAATTCTCGTCCTAAAACATAAACATTTCATGAGATTGGTTAATAAGAAACTAGGAATAAACTCTCGAATGTTTAGTGAGTGGTCCTATTCAAAAGTGTACAGTCCTTGAAAACCGCAGGAGGATATCTATGTAGCTTATACGCCTCTACCTTTTTGCTTACAAGCGATCGATGAACATTTTCATATATATGCTAGACGGATGTACGAGTAATTCGGAAGCACCAAGTATAAAGACTTGCTTGTCAGACTGAAGAATCAACTCAACTGATATCAGAAACAAAGACACGTTCCGAAATAAAAAGATACTATAATGTTTCTTTTTTGACATTCAAGTGAATTTTAAATGCCAAATTCGAAATAATTCGGTCACAAGCTATGGGAATAATAATTGGCGACCTTCGTGGTCATCGTTCTAAGAAAATTTTCATTTCTCAATGAATAGAAATAGTGGAGTAAATAGAAAAAACTTTTACGGAATCGAAAATCACGGAGTTTTGCTTTAATGCTCGACCAAGCAAAAAATTACTTGTTGCGGAACTTCTATAAGCTTATTTGTATTTTTTTTTTTTTTTGATTTTCTAAAATGAACTCGCATAATATAGGGATAACCATAATAAATTTGCAACATAGAGAGCACAGTACAAATTTGATATTAGGTCCCTTGCTGCATATTCGAACTATTACGGGTTAGGCAGCTCCCACCGCATAGGTAATAAATTTTTTTTGGTTGCCTAACAAGAGAAAAAGTTATTAACCTAAAGCAAGTCAACAGAAACATGAGTAGTATTTTAATTATCTTTGCACCCAACTAAAACTTTTCTCTGTGAAACCTGTTAACAAATGACTCAATTCTATTAAATGCCTCCGATCCCATTTTGATAATTAAAGGCAACATTTCATATACTTTCAAATGATCGTGGGAATGTAATATGACAATTTTCCAGGCCCCAAAATCTACTGTTTTCAATGATAATTGGAACAAGAAATTGAGATGGGGCGAGTACACAGCTTTCTTTTACGAACGGGCGAATTTTGAGAAACTTTTTAAGGAAATTCCTAAATTTCTTAATGTTTTTAATTATTTTTTTTTGAACATTTTATACTTAATCGTTTTCCTGTAAATTTTATATTTGTTGAAGTATTTGTAAAAGCAATTTTTTGGTCCTTGGAAGCTACCAAAAAATTGAGTGGGATCTTCCAATTTATGAAAAAAAATCTTAAGTATGAAGCTTAAATTCGATTGGTTAAACCCTTTGTGCTGTAGAGAGAATACAGACATACAGCCGATATTTACCACTTCGACAGCAATTTTTTTTTGTTGACTCAGGCGACCTCAAAACGAATAAATGCCCAAAAAACTTAAGGTCAATTTCTTGGTTTCAATTTTTTTTTTTGTATAACCACGAAAGTTTTCGTCTTTGAGATTTATGGAGATTTATTTGTTTTTAGTTCGAAAAATTAGGTTTCGAAGTGGTTGTTCATAAACATCACATCAGCTGTTGTCATCCGAAGAAACCAAATACACTGCAATAAAATAAATTTATATTATTATAAACTCGTATACATATCTGAATTAAAATATACTTAACTTTCTTTATTTCTTTATGAATTTGTGGCCAACTATTCTGTAAATAATTCAATTTATTTTATAAGCCTCCACTGGTATTCCAATTGAACAATTCAAAACGCGGCTAGCCAGGGTAGAAAAACTCATGGAGGGATTTACAGCTATTGAAAGTCAAATTTGTAGTGTGGATGAGGAATAAAATCTCGATTTAGAATACGAAGAAAACTGCTACTTCGCAGTTTCTGGTTTGAACCGCTGCATTCGCGAGAGGTCCTTATCAATCGGAACTACTACACCTGAAGGTTTGGAGTAAACTTTCAATACTACAGTTAATACCCAAGCTCACACAAAACTGCCAAAAATTAATATTCCGTCATTTTCTGGCGAATACGTCGAATGGCAATCTTTTTTTGATTTGTTTTCGTCGACAATCCACGAGTAAACTTCGCTCAGTGCAGTACAAAAATTTCAGTACCTCAAAGGTCTGTTAAGGGGCGAAGCTGCTGTTTTATTACGCCACATCAGTATAACCGAGGCTAACTACATAGAAGCTAATAAAAGTAAAAAGCTAATTATATCAATGCATTTATTTGTACTTTCCTCGAACAACCATCCATTAGCAATGCCAATGCTACTAATGTCAAACGATTGCTTGACACGGCCGGTGAAGTTGTTCATGGTCTTAAGGCTCTTGGAACAGCTGCAGAAGGTCGCGATTCTTGGCTTATATACATCCTAACGGAAAAATTGGACGATAAAACCCGAACATTATGGGCTCAATCCTCTGCTGAGCTTGAAAATTCGGAATTGGGTGACCTATTTAAGTTTTTAATTCAAAGAATTGATGCTTTAGAATCCGTCGGTACATCTTGTAACATGTTATTAGCCAAAGACCAGCAATTAAGAGTCATGTTACCTCTAATGTGTTTCAATGTCCAATCTGCAGCAACATCAACCATGTGCTATACCAATGTCGGCAATTTAATGGAATGGAGGTCTTCGCTAGACGCAACTGGGCCAAATCAAACAATCGCTGCTTCAATTGTCTAAGCTCCAAACTTGCTGTCTTTAAATGCATGTCAAAACATCGCTGCCAAACTTGCAAAGGAAGACATCACACACTTCTCAATTTACCGAATGCAGAGGATCATCAAATTCCCGCCGCTGAACTCACCGGTGAACTCACTCATACTACTCAATCAATACTTCCAACAGTTCTAATGAAAGTAAGAGATGCATGAGGCAGAACTAAATTGTGCCGCGCCTTCTTGCACTCTGGATCACAAGCCAGCTTCATCACCGAAAACTGTGTGCAAAATTGAAGAATATCAGTCACTGAATTGGGAACCACAGAGGTCGGTGTTACGAGGGGATTAGTTACCATTCATATTAAGCCGAAGGTTCACTCGAGCTTCAGTGTTAATGCCTTTATACTATACAAAATCACAACCCGGTTACCATAATGCAAAATTGACATGCTTAATCAACCAAATTGGAAAGACGTCAAACTCGCTGATCCATAATTTTCTAAACCTAATGAAATAGACTTACTTATCGGGATAGACCACTTTTTTAATATTATGAGTGTCGGGCAAATTAGGGGCAACGCCAGTCAACCAATTCTGCAAAATACAATTTTTGGATGGATTGTAGTCGGAAATATTAGTTATTCGCAACCTAAATATCTCCACTCATTCTGCAGTCTAACAAATGTTTTGGAGGTTGACATTGACCGAACCCTGCAACGTTTTTGAAATTGTGAGTCCATTGCTGAAAGAAAAATGCTTCTAACTCCCGAAGAAGAATTGTGCGAAAACAATTTCAAGAAAAGTGTCACCAAAACTCTTGAAGGTCGGTTTATGGTAAGCCTACCATTTTAGAAATCACCAAAGGAATTGGGGTCATCATTTAACATGGCTTTGCAAAGATTTCGAGCACTTGAGCGCCGCTTCACCCATGACAGCTTATTCTATGAAATGTATAAGCAATTTATGTCTGAATACCAATCACTCGGGCACATGCAAGAAATTTAACCTAATGAAATGCATCATGGAGTTTTTAAGCAAAATAGTACGACGATAAAACTAAGGTAGTTTTCGACGGGTATGCCAAAACGACTTCAGGACTGTCTTTAAATGGTTGTCTGGCGGTAGGCTCCACAGGCGGTACAGTCTTCACTATATGTCGTAGATTTACGTTTTCGAGAACAACACATAATTTTCGCCGTAGACATAGAGAAGATGTATCGGCAGATTCTCGTAAAAAACGCCGATTCTAATTATCAAAAAATAATTTGGCGTTCTGATTCATCCATGCCAATTAGGTATTTTCGTCTGTGTACTGTAATAAATGGATTAGCTTCAGCACCATTTCTAGCTACCCGAGCCATTAAGCAAGTTCCTATCGATACCGCCAACTCTGATCCTCTCGCAGCTAAACATATAGAGTCAGACATATACATTGATGATGTTTTGACTATTGCAGATACGGAAATAGGAGCACAAATCTTAAAAAAATCCATTACGGCAATTCTTTCAAAGCATGGCTTCAACCTACGAAAATGGATGTCTAATTATCCAAAGCTATTAGAAGACATCCCATTAGTTGATCAGAAGGAAAGCGACAAATCCATCGAAGAAAAGGGCGACACGAAAACAATAAAACTCCTGGGTCTACAATACAATCCGCTTCAGGACCTTTTCAAATTTGAGGTCAAATCATCGCAAGGTACAAACATTTCGAAGCGCAAAGTATTGTCAGAAGCTGGTAAGATTTTCGATCCATTGGAATGGCTGGCTCCCGTAAATATAAAAATAAAAATTTGCATTCAGCGGCTATGGATCCTTAATCTTGCATGGGACGATATGATACCAAAAGAAGAAGCGAACTATTGGCAAAAAATACAATCCAACCTAACGACATTGGAGGAAGTCTCGATTCCGCGCTACATCAACACCACCAAACAACGTTCAAAGGTCAATTACACGGATTTTGCGATGCTAGCCAAAATGCTTATGATAAGAAAGTTCAAATTAGTTTGATTTCAGCCAAAACAAAAGTGGCTGCACTCAAACAATTATCCTTGCCCCGCTTGGAACTATGTGGCGCCGTTTTATTGACCAAGCTTATCTGGTTAAAAATGAAACCAATTTAACTATAAAGCAAATTTATATGTAGACAGATTCGAAAATAGTCCTAGATTGTCTAGCATCTCATCCTAGACGTTGGTCTACATTTGTGGCAAATCGAACTAGTGAAATTCTAACATATTATAACCGTTCGGATTGGGGACATGTTCCATCAGAACAAAATCCAGCAGATAGCGCTTCTAGAGGTCTCTTTCCAGAAGAATTAATTAAAAATAAATTATGGTGGAATGGACCATTTTGGCTACATCAAACAAAGGAATTTTGGCCACAACAGCAACAAAATTATGAACTGAAGGAAGAACAAATTCCAAAAATGGCATTCTCGGTTGTAGTTAAAATTGATATGTTCGAAACTTTATTGTCAAAACATTCCTCATTTTATAAAATACAAAGTTGTTGTTTGGTATGTTGTTCGATTTGTTTTTAACTGCAGAAAACCTGTGTTGGCTAATAATCAATCTAAGTTTTTAACACGGGAAGAAATACTCGAATCATTATATAGAATTTGTTTATATGAACAAGAAAAATTTTTCGCCGAAGAAGTACAAGATATACGCAGAATCAAGAACGTCCGAAGATCCAGCAGCTTAAAATTTCTTAACCCGTTTATAGACGAACTTGGAGTTTTGCGTGTAGGTGGAAGGTTAGAAAAAAGCAATCTTCCATCTTCAACCAAACACCTTATCATACTGCCACCAAAATCCCGTGTGAGAAGATTTATAGTAGAGGAGCTGCACAAGGATCATAAACACGCTGGACCTTCATTGTTATTGGCAATTGTTAGGCAACAATACTGGGTGCCCTGTTGCAAGAACCTTCTACAAAAGTTGTTCATCAATGCGTAACATGTACGCGAATCAGAGCCAAGACGGAGGGTCAATTGATGGGCACTTCACCAGTTTGTCGAGTAGTGTTTGATCGAGCATTCGCGAAAGTTGGCAATGATTTTACCAGACCACTATCAATTCATCTTACAAGGGGACGTGGTCAAAAAACGTACAAGGCCTACATATGTGTGTTTATTTGTTGCTTTACATTTAGAACTTGTTGGTGGTTTGTCTACCGATGCGTTCATTGCCGCTCTCAAACGATTCGTGGTACGACGTGGAGTATGCTAAGAAATATACAGTAACAACGGTTCAAATTTTGTTGGTGCTAATCATGAGATGATGACTTCGATATTCGATAATTGCATAAACAATTCTAATCAAGTTTCTCACTTTTTATCTAGACATGCAATAACTTGGCATTTTATTCCGCCAAGTGCACCGCACTTTGGAGGAATTTGGGAATCAGCGGTGAAATCTTCAAAATTTCATCTATAAGAAGGGTAATCGGAGAGACCATACTTACCTTAGAAGAAATGATAACCTAGTTAGCTGAAATAGAAAGCAACTTAAATTTCAGACCATTAAGTGTTCTTTCAGCAGATGACATCGATCCATTGACACCGTCCCACTTGTCCCACACAAGATTGGAAATATGCTCGAAAAATTCAATTGTGAATTCATTTTAGTACCAAAAACTGGTTATAGCTTTTTACTACCTAAAGTTGTATTTAGCGATCATAAAATTTCCAACACAAAAATAAATTATATTTTTTGGTCATTCGGGTTTTTTAATCTTCAATAATAAACTTGCTACAAAAATAAAAAATAAATCAAATTGTTCGATTACTTTATTGGAGACAAAATAAATAAGGTGAATCTCAGTAAACTGCGCAACGCAACACCTTAAACCAGCGACAAACAAATCTCAATTGGGAAATAAAGTGAAGAAATTCTCCAGGCCACGCATAGCTCGTGCAAATCCCGCATAGAGGCATTTATTTACACCAACAGTGGTGTCTGTCAGTCTGTCTGTCTGCTTATCTGTATCCACTCTACAGCGCAGATGGTTTAACCAATCGAACTGAAACTTTATGTTTTAGGTTTTTGTAATAAATCGGGAGGTCCCTGTGGAGTTTACTGAAAATCGGCCAACTGGAAATAGCAACTCTCGTGGAAAAAAACAATTATTTTGAAAATGTAAGATTTACAGAAAAAATGTTAGAAAAACAAAGAAAATTAACTAACTAATAAATTTGTAAGAAATTTTCTTAATACGTTTCTCAAAAATCCAAATTCGTAAAAGAAATTGTACAATTGTGAATGTTAGTACAAAAATATTCTTAGTAAAATGATTTACTTTTCTTGGAATAGGGCCGAAAGGCCGAATGTCGAAAGGCTGAATGCTGAAAGATCAAATGTCGAAAGGTCGAACGCCGAAAGGACGAATGTCGAAAGACCGAATGTGTCGAAAGGCTGAATATGTCGAAAGGCCGAATGTAGAAAAGCCGAAAGGGCCGAAAGGCCAAATATCGAAAACTCGAATTTCGAAAGGCCGAATGTGTCGAAAGGCCAAATAGGTCGAAAGGCCGAATGCCGAAATGCCGAATGTCGAAAGGCCGATTGTGCTGAAATTGATTTTAATTTTTCATCTTTTTTGAATGAACATTTTCAAAATTTATATTTTTGAATACCAAAAATCAAAATTTTTATATAAAAATGTTACATAGTTAATTGCCTTAAATATTAAAATCTTGTTACGTTTTTTTGTCATATAATTAAAAATTTATTAATTATAGTAAATAAGAAAAATAAATAAATTTTTTTCGCGACAAAATTTGATCACATTAATATGCTACATACACTGGATATATTAGCACGTATTTTCAATTTATTGAAATCATTTTACACTAAGAAATAAATTCAATGGTTTTAAGTATTGCTTTCAATATTTCGACCCAATCGGCCATTACACATTCGGCCTTTCGACACATTCGGCCATACGACATTCGGCCTTTCAACATTTGAACTTCCGATCCATTCGGCCTTTCGGCATTCGACCTTTCGACATTCGGCCTTCCGACATTCGGCCTTTCAACAACGATCGCTTTTCTTTTATTCAATTTCCCCAATTTGTTTGATTTCAATACACCAGCATATCATTTTGACTATCGCTTACACGCTGACCGTGTCTTTCTCTATAATTCTTTGTAAGACATTTTCTTTATTCAAATTTCCATTTCTATTTCCATATAAAAACAATCGAGCATCAGCGAGTTCAATTTTTCTTTTCAATTTTCTTTTTTTTTTCTTTTTGAAGGACGGTTTTCTTGAATTAATAATTCAATTAAACTTTTAACATTATTCGCAACAAACAAATGGTAAATAAATAAAACTTTCTATTTCAATAATAAATTATCCTTAAATTAGCAGTAAAACGGTGGTTGGTCGGTATTCCAAAAGTACAAGAACAGCAAGACGGCGCAGCATCTTTAAACACAATCCACTTTAACAATCAATTTTTCCACACATAAAAACAATTAGCTGTTACATTTTTAATGGGCAACCAACAAACAAACTTTTATTGTTGTTGTTGCTGTTGGGACGCCGCTGTTAAGTTAAAATTTATGTATTGCGTGCGGTTGGTTTCGGAATGAGAAAATATAAAAAGAAAATTTTTTGTTTTCTTTTTTCTTTTTTTTTTCTTTTTTTCAAACCCAACAAATAAAATCAAAATGATGAAGAGGTGGAAGACGAAAATACATTTTTTCTAAAGAATTTGATTTTAATTGATTTGAAAGAGGGGAACATTTAAATTATTCCTTTGTTGTGCTGTACTGGTACCCAGGTATGTATACATATTGATTTAATGTGTGTTGCTACCTACTATGGTCCAGATTGTTTATTTTTAAGTTTCTTTTGTGAGATTTCCAAAATGTTAATTTTTATTTTGTTTGCGGTATTTGTGAGTGGTAAATTTAAATTAATCTAAATTGGAAAATCATTAAGGATGTTGTATCCTACGTTATTCGTGCAAGTTTTTTTTTTTTTTTTTGTTTACTTTTAGGTTTTTGCTAAGAACTTCATTTTTTGTTTGTTAATTGATTGTTATTTAAACGATGTTTTATGAGTTCTTTCCGTAAAATTTGGTTTGGGATTTGTCAATTATTTTGTAATTTTAGGTTAACTAAAATTTTAATGGTTACAGATGATTGAACTTAATCAGCCAGTAAATTACAGCTTGGATAAATTTAACGTAACAGTGCGGTATAGGGAAGGTAACATGTTACTGCCCAGCGAACCTTTAAGAAATGCTCGTTCAGTTTCGTTTAATTGATGTGTCAACTTAACAGAGCGAAAATTACCGCGCAAAAATGAAGGAACTGAAGGAAATATCAAAAATCCAAATTGCATTTTGTGCAAATCTTCTGTTGTACATTTTAAGTTTAAATTCAAAGTTATTTATTTGTGTTCATGCAGGTAAATTATTATTTATTTTTCTTAAGCCACACGATCTGAAGACCTCATACGTCCCATGGTCTGTGATAGACTCGTCGAGTAAGACGAGATCGGGTTTTCCAATCTATCATCGGGTTGATGAAAGAATAAGGCTCCAATACTCAAACATAATGAATATTGGAATACTTAGTGGTTCTGCGACTGTAGTTTTTTGTGGAAGGGATGAGTGGTAAAAATGCTAAAAGTGCACTATAAACTCCTTTCTGCTTAGGCGTATGCGCATCAAAATGATCTCGATATCATCGAAATAGGGTAAGAAGTTCTGGAAAATTTCAGGAGGAATGATGGCTTGAAATGTTCCTTTGTGTGACAATCGTCTGGAAAAATATACGCCTGAGCCAAGTCAACTTTGGCAAAGAGTTTGATTTCTGCGGGTGCCAATACCTCCGTTGATGTTGTCTCTATGAGATTTACACCTTAAGTAAATACTCCTTGAATACTAATTTCCTTTCGTGTAATCCAGTTTCGCAACAATCGCGATGACCGCAGACATAATCATAAGAGAAGAATTTTCGATTTCTTCTCCTTTCAAAATGAAATTTGATATCTACAAATCTCTTGATTGCAGATAACAGGTGTGCAAATTGATATCAATAAATCGTTCAAATCTGATTGGCGCATAGTCAGGATACGGTGCTTTGACGATTGCCTATATGTATAGATCCAAATATGTAAAATACAAATCATATTCCTCTGGAAGCGGCTCATATTGGATTGCTTCAATACTCCGTAATATTTTGCTAACTTCGTATTTTTCATTTTTTCACCAAAAGTTTTCTCATTTAGGCCCACGCTTTAAATTTGCACCCACTTGATTTGGTATACCTCTAATTTGGTTACCTGTCAGCCAAGGCAATGTCAATGGTTTGGCAGATAATCTTGCGATAATGAACGTCCGAAGGCGCTGTTGCATGATTGAGGTTTATCTGTAGGTAAGCGATGCTTACTTTCATTCACTTTTCTGCAATTTTAACGAAAGATGGCCGACCAATATCCTCCACACCCTTTTTACTGCCCCCTCCCTTTAAGCCTCAGAGCCCCTGGGTTTTGCCAGTGTCATATCCAGAAGGACCCCTTTCTGGGCAACCATTTAGCTACCCTTGTCCCTTTCTTTTCCCCTTTTCGCCTTCTACTCACTTCTATTTTGCTCTCTTGTGGAGGGCCACCACACCAGGGCTCTTGGCCACAGGTGTCACCACCGTAACATCCACAAGCCTCTTAGACGGTGGATCTTCAGGAAGAGTATCTGTCTCTGTGGCCGGATCGCCAGAAGCTTTGTTTCGCTTCCGGGCGTTTGATCCTCAGCAAGAGACCTCTTGTACTACTTCTTCGCGGCTTTACACATTTTCACGCCAGGAGCCGCTACAAGTTTGTTAATAGTATGGACATAGGAGCGAGAGACATTTAGGAGCGTCACCATCCATATATTGATTATTGAAAGGTATAAATTCGATTCCCGCGAGTTATTGGGAAAGGAAAGTCCTTTGTGGAACACCAAGCTTTACCAAAGAAGGCTAAATAAAACTGTAAGGCACCTCATATCCAGAATCCGCATAGTTAGGACTGATTAACCTATCAGCAGAAAAATTTAGAGATGAATCGGTCAAGAACTTAGCAAAATGGAAATTCCGAAGTGGATTGGGAGTGATGACATTGAAATCAATGGGTTCTATAACACTAGCCAAGTAGCTATACGTAGAATTTGGCAAAAACCAAAGTCGCATGATTCCGAGATGGGAACTATTTGCAGCTATTTTAGTGTCATATCATCTGTAGCTTATTTTCCATTACCAAAAATGAAGGCCTAAATAGATTGTTAATATTGGCATACCTCAGTATCCGTATCAATGCATCTATCAAAATGGAAGCCTTTTGACTAGAAGTCATGTCAAATCGAAAGAGAATGCTGCAGATTTAGCTTCGTGGAGGGTTTATCCAGTAAAATTAATATACAACGATTTATGTTGGCATGGTTCTTCAAGGCTTAGATTTACTAATTCAAATTCGAAACATGAGAGCAATCTGTTTACAGAGCTTGGCTGAGAAGAAATTACTTGATACGGATGGTTGCCATGATGATGCGATTCATTTCAAGATGCAGGGAACTAAGCAGAAGCAAGAAGACCAGAATTTGGCACCATTTCTGGACCACCAAGGTATATTGAGAGTAGCAGTGCGCTTTAAACATGCTTTCTGCGAATATGACGCCAAACATCAAATATTGCTGTCAAAGTCATGCAGAGTGAGTAAATTATTGATGATTCACCACCACATGAAGCATTTGCATTCAGGTACTGCATTAACGTTCCATATGTCACGCAAAAAGTTTCAAGATAGAAGTAGAACAAATCAAGTGGTACGTCAACTTGTAATATGTCGCAGATATAAGGCTGTGTAACCACGTCAAATAATGGGACAACTACCAAAATCATCTGGTATATAAATAATTCCAATTTCAGCTAAGTACGTCAAATTTAAGTTTTAAAGTTCAATTAACAGCTCTTAGTTTAAAGTTATTTTGATACAATATGGTTTGGATGTCTCAAATCATCTTTATTACTCTAAAATACTTTTTACAATTTTTTTTTTTTTGTGATAAAGCCGAGCTTTAGAGCCGAAAGTACTATTTTGGTTATAGTCTACAGCTGAGAGGCAAAAAATATGTGTATTATTATTTCTTTGGCAGTTTTGATATTAACCTTAAAATTGATTTAAAATTCGAAATGCCAGATATCAAGCTGATAGCCGTAAATCATGTGCTGAACCACCTAAATCTGAAAACCGACCTAAATTGATAAATTAATGCAAGAAGGTAAGAGGTACTAGATCGGACGTCGGTCAGTTTAACTATTAAGATTTAATAACAGATCGGAAACATATTTTAAGGAAAACAAAAAGTTTAATAAATCATTCAAATAACTTTATGATAATCTATAGACGAAGGGGTCCCCTTGTTAATGATAATTAGTATAAAAGCTTAACAAAATTCGATTTGGTTATTATCATTGGAAGGTAATCTGTACCTTCTTGTAAGTATACATTAGCTATAATATTTGAACAGATGACATTGATTAAATCATTTTGTTACTTTAAAAAGTAAACGTCATCCACAAAGAGCAGTTGGTTTAACAAATTGAAGCACTGGAAGTGGCGCGAATTATAACTTGCAGTCATGGAATTTAAAGAAAACACGATTTGATACTTTAATTTGTTATAATAAATTTATTTTTAATAATTTTAACTACTGGATTGATCGGAGGTTACAATAATTCTGATTCTTATATTTTATCATTTTTATTTATACAATGCAAATATAAAGAAGAAAGTAAGTAAAGAAGTATACTTATGTATATATACATATATTATATATATATATATATATATATATATATATATATATATATATATATATATATATATATATATATATATATATATATATATATATATAATATACTTCTGAGAATTGGAGAAGTGAATTAGTTTGATTCCTACAATATTTTTGTGTTTTTGGTTGCATGTTGATGAGATTTCCGTTGGTTGTTTTATGGAGATGAAGAGATATTGTGGAAGTATTTGACGTATTTCATCCATGTGTAAGGTATTTGTTAGATTGCAGGCTGCTGGTTGATTGTAGATAATTTGTGTGATGCAATTATTTTTACTCTTGCCTATACTTCCTTGTTGACAATATAATATATCTTCTACTTGGTTACATGGCGTAACTATTTCTTGGTATATGTGATCGTTGGAAATGATATAATTGTAGGTGATATGAATGTTATAGGATTGATTAATATTGATAGGTTGGATAAAATAATGGAATAATTTTTCGTTGTGGAGGTTCGGTATTTGGATAGATAAAATTATATTTGAATGATTGTTGTAGGCTTGTAATGATAATAGATCATACAAGCTATTTTCGGACTTGATGAAAACGTCTTGTTTTAACAAGTGGTCATTTATATAGTGAAGTTTATCATTGTTTAATATATGGCGAGAGATTACTTGAAGTTTACCTAAAACCATTATTTCTATTATATCTTCTAGATGTTTATTTAAATATTTAATATTGTATCGTATTTGTTATAGATGTTGATCCAATTTCAGAATATTCAAATTTTGACTATGATTTCTAATTCCTGTTTTGTTATTCTAGTATGATTGTTAAAGAATTCCCTAATGTCTTAAATCTTTCTAATATTTTAATATTAATGCCAGTTTGGTCGTTAATTTTTTGTTGCAGTTTGTCCTCGTTATTGTTGAGTTCTTCTATAGCTTTACTAATTTGTATGTAATCGTCATTGTCATATTTCCTGTTATACTCTTAACTATAGATCCTAGTCCGTTAACTAAGTCCCTTTTAGTTTTATATTTAGGTTTTAAGGATTTTAACATGGCTTCCAGTTCGTCTAGTTGTATTATTAACAAGGTAATTTGGCGATCGTATAATAGATTTAGTTAGCTATTATTTTCGACTATTTGCTGTATAGAATAAAGGTTGTCGTCTATCTCTAGTATATTTTGATCATAGTTATTAAAATTGATTATATGCAAAAGTCTATTTGTTCCTGTGATAATTCTAGCTTTTCCTAATTTTATCGGAATTAATCCCTTGTTATTATCATCATAGTTGATAATTTCCATTGATTGTGTATTAACATCCTGGCACCTGTAAAAGTTTTTTGATTTTAGCTTTATGAACTTTTCGTTTGTTAGTCTGTACCGTGATTTTAATATCTTTTAGAACTATATGTTTTTGGAATCTGCGATCTAATTTATTCCTTCTATTATTCTTTTCGTACACTACTTCATTCACATTGAACAGAGGGGGACTTTTCCTAGTTTTGTTGAGATTTTCAATAAGTTTTCCTTTATTATGTTGGTTACGAATGTGTACTAATTCTCGTATTTTGTCGTACTCTTTCTGGTGCTATATTAGGTAGTCGTGTGGATTTGTCGGATTTTCCCATGAGGAAATACTTCTTGCCTTTGATAATTTCCGTTTTTTAATTCACACGGAGTCATTTGAATACTAGAGTGTATTGAATTGTTGTATATTATAATATAATCGGACATTAACTCATCAGGACTATATTCGGGGTTTTTTGCTTTTAATATGCGATAGATTTCGATGAGGGTTGAATGGAACCTTTCAACTGGTGAATTACCCGTTGATGATTTGGGAGATGTTAGGTGCAGTCGTATTTTGTATAGGCTGCAAAATTGTTTAAAGACAATAGAAGTGAATTCGGTTCCTCTGTCTGTGATTAATTTAAAAGGAATGCCGTTAATGGTAATGAACTCCTTCATGAGTTTACAAACTTCTACTACTTCTGAGATTTGAAGTGGGATCGCTGATCCAAATTTTGTGAATTTATTAATTATTGTTAAATACTTTCTTTTATTTATGGCAAAAATGTCTATATGGATAATTTCCATAGGTTTACTAGGAGTTTCTGTTAGTTCTAATTTGATTGGTTGCGATTGTATTTGAGAGTTTGACAAATCTCACATTTATTTATAATACTATTTATCAAGACTTTTAATTTCGGGAAATAATATTTCCGTTTAGTTCTTTGGGTATTTTCTAGAATATCACGATGATTACTTTCTGTGTGTTGTTCTAGTATAAGGTTCATTTGCTGTTGGCTAAGTATTTACTAGGAACTATTCTATAATTTGCTTGATTAAAATGGTTTTTTATTATTGAATTTAGAAGTCTGAAACTGTCTTGTTCACAAACTATTCCTGTTACCTTATTCGGGACCATGTAATCTTTAATTATTTGTGTTAGTATTTGTTCACTGAAGTGATGACTCCTGATAGTAAATCTTTTCTTTTTCTTAAACAGGATTTTAAAATCTACTTTAAAATTTTCTGTTATGGATTAATCCGGTTGAAAAATGATTTGGGTATTAAATTCATTTAATACGGTTTCGGTAGTGGGAATGTTGTCTTTTCTAAATTCAGCTAACGGAATATTCATTTCTTTTGACCATTCAGAACTTGAACTGGTACTATGAGTATTGACTTCCATTAATTCAATATTTTCCGGCATCATACGGGATAAGGCATCGGCATTGGTATTGTGGGTCCCTTTTTTTATATACAATTTCGTATTCGAATTCTTCCAATTGTAATCTGCAACGGACTAGTTTGGAGTTAGGATTTTTTAATGACATTAGCCATGTGAGTGGCTTATGATCAGTTACAATTTGAAATTTCCTACCGCAAAGGTATGGTCGGAAGTATTTCACTGACCATATTATGGCTAATAACTCCTTCTCTATTGTGGAGTAGTTCTGCTCTGTTTGTGTTAGCGTTCGGCTGGCATAGCATATAGGTAAATCTTGTCCTATTGTGCCTTGCAAAAGTACAGATCCTATTGCAACATTACTTGCATCGGTTGTTAGTACGAATGGTCGGCTGAAATCTGGATACTGTAATATTGGATCGTAACACAGTAATTTTTTGCATTCTTCGAACAAGTAATATATCTTTTATCAAGAATAATATTACTGTCTTTTCGAAGACACTCAGTCAGTGGTTTGGTTAAGTTAGCGAAGTTTTTGATAAACTTTCGGTAATAACCTAACAACCCGAGGAAGGATTTTATTTGGTTTGTCTGTCTTTGGGACAGGACACTTTTTAATTGCCTTAATCTTTGCCGGATTGGGTTTGACTCCTTCTGCGAAGGGAACTCCGATTTATCCAACTGGACTTTTAAGTTGGTTTGCCCTAATTTTATAAACACTTGATTTAAACTATCTATGTGTTCTTGTAGCGACGTTCAAAAAACTATAATGTCATCCATGTAACAAAGACATAGTTTTCCTTGTAGGTCTTTGAGGACATTATCCATCACACGTTGAAATGTGGGAAATGTGTGTGTGAATAACTCTCCCGAATTATTCCATCTTCAAGCATTTTTTTGATTTGGTTATTCACTTCCTCTTTATGTATATAGGGATACCTATAACTTTTACTGAAAATGGGTTTCTCTTTGATGAGATTGATCTTGTGTTTAACCTGGTTTGTGAATGTTAGGGGTTGGTTTTCTTTTAAGAATATTCTTTCGTGTTTCCTACAAAGTTTAAGGATTGCTTGAGATTCTTCACAATTTAAATGGTCAATTCGAATGAGATTTGATGTGTCTTGACTGTCTTTTGGGTTAAGTGATGTGACAAAAGAGTGATTTATTTCTGTTTCATAATCTGATAATGGTTCAACTTTAATAGGTTGTTCAAAAATAAAAGTTTTTTCTTGATTTGAAAGATTGATTACCTCCATTTGAGCATGCCAGTTATCTGCATTATAGATTCCTTCTGGTATCACTAATTGCTCATCTATTTGTATAGGTCTTATGTAAAAGTTTTCGTTTAATAAATCTACTGGAACATTAACTATTAGTTTGTCTCGTGCAGAGATTTTATATACCGAAGACATGAAATTGGGTTTAAATAACAAGGGTATTTTAACTTTGTCGGTTTCAAGAGTAGAATTCTTGAAATCGAGACGAATGTTGAGTTTTTATATTAACTCGAGGCCGATGAGTCCATCAAAGTAATTGTGGAATCGAAAGGAAAGAAATTCTAGAGGCTCTTTTGTTTGAAATTATTGGAGTCCTAAGTATTGTTACTTGGTCTTCTACTGCGTGTGTTTGTAAAACAGTTGTTATTTTGAATCGATAAACGATTTGTTAGCGCCTGTATCTATTAACAATTTTAATGTGGTTTTTGGATTAAGCTTTACATGTATGTACGGTTATAACCCAGTTTGAAATGAATTTATATTTATGAACCCAATGGTTTTATCGAGGCGGGTATGAGAAAATCCGCATCGTCAATCTCGTTTATTTCATGTGAGTGCGATTCGTATTTGTACTCCGTATCTAAATTAGGAAAATAGTTCAGATCTTGAGGAGTTAGTTTCTTCCTGTAAGTCGGAATCTGGGTAGACTATTTCTGGATTTTCCACGTTGAATAATTCCTGAGATATGAATCTTGGTGTAGGTTGAAATACTTGTTTAGGTTGATATCCCTGATTTGGTTTATAATTATTATAATTATTACCTTGGTTTGCCGTATGTTGTTTATGTTTATTGCTAATGGATGTGGTATCCATAGGCTCAGGTTTTGGTTGAGGCTTTGGCGGAAGTATGGCAGGTGGTTTCTAAAAATATTGTGACGGTGACACCTAGTGTGTAATAGAATAAGTTAAAATTAATAGCTCAATGTTAAACTGTTCTAAATGGAATTTTCCATGATAAAATTGTTCTACACTATTCTAACTAGAAAAATCATGAGCTTTCTAGAAGTTTGGTTTGTGTATATAAAAAGGCGAACGAAATCGAATTGGATTAGTAATATTTGGTAAGCGATAGTATAAATATTAAAAGGAATTAAAAAGTGAATTAAAAAAGTGTTGTAGTGCGATAAATAAAGTAAAAGTGATCAGTAAAATTTAAGAATAATTTATATAAAGTGATTTTGTGAATTTTTATTGATAAACTGTGTTGTAATAAATTTTGTAAAATAAATAAATTCGTTGGTGATAAATTGAATTGAGTTTGTATTATTCACAATCCAGTGATACGAACCTTGATTGACAAGGGAAAAACGTAACAATATTTTTAAATGGCTTGTGATTAAAATATGTATTCGTTATGTGGGGTTTGTTCATATGATTTGTGTGGTAATGAAACATTCAACTTGGGTTGGAATGGCTGATTATACAACCTTTGAAAATGAGGATTTGGTGGTGGAATATTATAAACCATTTTTAGTTGAGAATTTAGAGGGATGTAATTGGGTTTGTTTTTAATATAGTGCATATTTTGCTCAGTGATGCATAGTGAAAATGCATCCGCTATATTTTTAGGATCCCTAGCTCTTATCATTGAACCCATAGGTTCTTTGATACCTATCAAGAAGGTCGCAAAACACATTTCTTTATATAGGGTGTTTTTAATAGCTCGAGCTGTGAGATTATCTTCATTTAACTTTATGTTATTAATCATTGTACTTTGAATATCAATTATTTTGGAAAAAAAACTCTCAATTGTATCATTTCCTTGGTGAAGTGTATGTAAATCTCTAATGAGACTTACCTCGTTTCTTTTATCCGCATAATGCATGGTCAAATTTTCTTTAATGGAATTCTAATCTAAAGGAGTTTCATACATATTAAGGATTTCCTCTGCCTCATTTATTATTTTATTACGAATAGCTCTTAAAAATGTTGTTGGGATTTTACCTTTACCTAATACTGACTCACATTGTTCTATTATTTCATTGACAATATCGATGAACTCGTGCAGAGTATATTTTGATCCCTCAAATTTTGGCAAATCCCTAATGGAATCTGGTAGTTTAAGACAATTAATTAAATTATTATTGTTTTCTAATGACATTTTATCAGAATGATTTATCTTAAAATTTTCTTGAACTGTATTTTCTTCTATTGAATCAATATCTTCGTTTTTAATTTTTATTTTTCTTATTAGGTTAACTAATTCATCCATAAACCGTGGATTAACTAATTTATTTTATATTTTTCACTGTCCTAACACAATTATTTTAACAAACTTAATTTAATATTCACTTTCTTATTGCTATTAAAATTATATTATTCCGTAAACCGCGGAATCTATTCTAATGTCTTCACAAAGATATATGTTCTTGTTTAACAAGATTGTTCTCATATGCCGTGAGGTTGAGAATTAAAGGTTAGGATTTTACATTTTATTTAATGGATTTGATCACATATATAAAAAATGTCACTTACTATGTAACCAGTGTAAATATTAATGCGTAGATGATAAGTTTCAGCATGTTGTTCCCAAAATAAACGATAAACCGTCGTTGATTCAAGGCGTTCCAAGTAAAAAAAAAAATCGAAGCACTTTATATCGGTAAGCCGCCGATATTTAACTATCACGTTAACACTTTTCTTTAATTTTATTTCATTTTAGAACACTGACTATCTTTGGATTTTAGAAAAAATCCTCTAGCGGCTGCGCCAAATATAACTTGCAGTCATGGAATTTACAGAAAACACGATTCGTTACTTTAATTTGTTATAATAAATTTATTTTTAATAATTTTAACTACTGGATTGATCGGAGGTTACAATAATTCTGATTCTTATATTTTATCATTTTTATTTATGCAATGCAAATATAAAGAAGAAAGTAAGTAAAGAAGTATACTTATGTATATAAATAGTATAATATACTTCTGAGAATTAGTAGATTAGAATGCAAGTGCAGATATAATTATTGTTATTGAAATTAATTTTAATCAAAACAAGAATTATGATATTACGTTAAATGAAATGCATTACAATAAAACGAAATGCTGATTAAATATTACTAAGACATTAAATATTGATAATTATTATACTGAAGATAGTATTGAAGTTGTTGATGTTGTTGTTGTTGTCGGTTGTTGACTCGTCGTTGAGGACGGTGAGTCCACCGGACGTAACTCGCGCTATATACAAACCAAACTTTTGATAGTTATTGAAAGATAACAAGAAGATCTGACGGCGATTTACAAAAAATTACATGAAATGGGGAAGAATAATAACAAAATTAAAAATTTGCTTTACGTGATTTACGTGAGGTTTCAAGAAATTAATTAATAATTATCGCATTTGTCGAGCGAAGAAACTGTGCAAAAACACACACACACACATACACTCTAAATAAGAAATAAAATCATAAGGAATGGATTTTCTTCGAGTAACAGGAGCAAGCAAAAATAATCGCAATGAAAGTATAGCAAAAAGTTACGACATGAAAAGCCACTTATAAAAATAGTTTTCATCCAACAAATTTTTTTTTTTTTGCTATCAAGTTTATAAATTTTTCAATTTTCATTAAATAAATGTGAAAAGTTTTACAAATGATCAGAATCAGAATTATTATATTTATATTATGTGTTTGACTATATATGCGATACATACCTACAAAGATAAGGCGAAGAAAAACCTGGGGGAGGGATACAAACTCCTATAAAATTATTTTACTCCTCTCTGTTATTAATATTTGTTGTAATCATTAATAAAGAATTATACAGTGATAAGGATTGAAAGATACAAAACGATATACCAAGACTTTAATTTTTTTATCATACCGACGACGAATATTATGTAAAATATGGAGACAGGAAATTGAAAAATAGTTCGACATAAAAATGTGACTACATAAAAGTGCCAGTTACATAATTCACTTGCAAACTAAAACTTATAAATGTCCTCGCCTCGTCCGTGTACACGATATGTTAGATGCTAAAAATAGAAACAATTTTTTTTTTTTAATATTTCCATTCCTTCAAGAAACCATATAAATTGAAGTATGTATGTACAAGGATGTGCAAAAAATATTACTTTTATCTCATAAATCAACCTCATGTGTGGCCATAAGAAGGATTTAGAAAAAAAAAACGGTTTTATATGTCAAATGGTCTCGACAGCTTCTTAAATAAAGTTTCAAGATTTTTTTATTGCTCAGAATTTTCATTTTTTCCTGAACGTAAGCTTTCCATTGTTACAATGTTAGTGTTTTAAAATTTGGATATATAACTTTTTCGATTGCTTTACTTAAACGCTCATGATTTGTTTTAGGGCAAACCACATACTTGCAAACCAAGAAAATTTTGAAAAGAAAAAATTTAGAAGCCCTACTAGTTTTGTTACTGATCCTATAAAGGTGAGTTATTAATAAGCGACTAGTTCGCCGAAAGTATTTTACTTAACTATTCCAGCATGATCAATCGCATTTATAATGGGGCTGTTTTTCCCATTCTCACGATGCAGCATAATTTATTACGCTTTCTTGTTTGCAATGAAAGATTATTTCTACTAGTTTTAGAAAGTCAGATGGCAATGAGCGCACGGCATGTCGATACCAAGGACTTTTCTTTTCATACATTTCAACGAGCGGTTTTGTCGAATATTGCACCACGAGCATCACCAGAACGTTATAACATATTGGATAATTTGTAATGTATGTTTTATAACCAAAAATTGGAAACGTTCGTCATGAGCGTGCCAGGATCGGTTCAAATCGGTTCAAATTCATCCTATATCGATTAAACTTAAAAGTGATCTTTCTCCGAGAGGCAGCAATATCGCACAAAAGTTTATAGCAAATCGTACCCAAATTTACCGTTTTTTTTTTGTAAAAAGCTTTTAAACTAAAATAATTAGAAGGCTAAAGGCAAAACTAATATTTCTTCCCGTTTTTAATTTTTTACTTTTCGTTAACGATTGTAATGTTTGCAAGTAAAATTCCTGTTGTAAATGACCCCTCATGTAACGCGAAGGGAAATCTCGTTATTATGTGACTTTTCTTCACTCAGTGTAACCGTTTTCGCTCAACGTAATTTGGTCCAGAGGTAACCGAAAAAATCAAAAAAAACAATTCTCTACTTTTCCTTATTATCCTCTTTAACGGCGACTTTGACAAACAAATACAATATACCAATATATACTTAAATCCAAACAGTTAAAGCCTACAGCAACTTTTCTACCGGTGTATTTAACATTAATAGAAAAGTAGCATTTACATACAAAAAATGGAAAATCAAAACGTTTTAATGTAACTATCACCGCTGCGAACTGCTTAACGTTAACAGAAAAGTGTAGCTACATAAATTCATTCTACAGCCATCCCTTAGCTCAATTACCTATTTAACCCTAAATCAACTTTCAACTGAGTCCTCTACTCAACCACCAGTTTCTATTTAAGTTATAAAAAAGAGCCGCTTTAACATTGTTTGGCCAAAAATATCTACATACCAGAATCGATGATTTTTAGCACATCTTAAGTACCCTCAATCGAGACTACAAATCATCTGTCAAATCAATCCATAATAGAACTACTCCATTACCCAATTCCGACTCAATCTCCAACTCAACCACCAATTTGATCTTCAAATAAACCTCCTGCACTTCTACAGCTATCCCATAGCTCAATCACCACTTTAACCCTAAATCAACTTTCAACTGAACCCTCTAAACAATCCCCAATTTAAGCATAATTCTTCTCCCAGCTGGAATTGTAACCTAATCCCAGCAATGAACTTGGACCTAAACCCTCAACTGATACCCAAACTTAAAGTATGGGTTAGGTTAGGTTTGGGTGGCGGTGCACTAGGACCAGGCATAGACACAAAAAATTATCCGTAGCCATACCACAAAAATTATTTCCTCCAACTCATTGGAACCATTTTGAGCTGTTAACAAAGCGCTGGATACTCCTGACGTTTATCTATCAGAGGTCCGTCAGGTCTTTGAAGAGGGGTACCCCTATAAAACATTTAGTCTGTTTCGTGCCAGACGAAGGCAGGTGCAAAGAAGATGAAATACTGTCTCTTCCTCCTCTTCGTCCTCGCAACTACGACAGTAGTCATGTGAGAAGACACCAAGTCTACTCGCATGCCTCCCTATGAGACAGTGCCCCGTAATCACTCCAACAACCACACTGATCTGACTTCGCTGAAGTGAGATCAGCTGTTTGGATCTCGCCTAGTTTAACTTTGGCCAGACCTGCCGAGTTATTACGCAAGAAGTGATATTTGACCATCTGTCATTCGTCAGCTTGCTAGCTTCTTCCTGAAGCAGCAGTTTGCATACCGCAAGAGGCATTTTAATATCCTATCTGCTTTCTATGAAGTGGTCCATTTTACCACGTCGAGCCAGGTCATCGGCGTTTATATTCCCTGTACTTATGGAATGTCCTGGCACCCATAAATCGTGGATGTTGAACTGATCTACCATCTCGTTAAGAGATGAGGGACAGTTCTGGACTACTTTCGACGTGAGGAGGTATGATTGAAGCGCTTTAATGGGAGCCTGACTCTCCATATATATGCGAATATCACAAACTGATATAACATTATACCTCAACCGGTCTACGACTTCCTTTATGGCAGAGACTTCAACTTGAAAAATGCTACATTAGTCGGGGAGACGGAAGGAGAGGTTTAACAGAAGTTCCTCGCAGAACACTCCAGCCCCGACTTTCCCGTCCCGTTTTGAACCATAAGTGCAGAAGTTTATAACTCCTTGTTCCAAACCTGCACCCATCATCCAGTCCTCCCTGGATGGGATCCTAGTCCGGAACTTTGTGTCAACAGATAGTGACGGGCCAGTATAGACGGTGGTCTTGGGAATTTGTTTGTTGCACAAAATAGATGAGTGCCCTGTATTGTTGCAGGTCCACAGTAAGATGGATTTCAGCTTTATGGCAGTACAAGCTGCCAATTGTTTCCCCAAGATATCTAGAGGAGTCAAAAATAGCAGAGTCTCTAGTGCCTGAGTGGACGTGCTCCTCAGTGCACCACTGATCTACAGAAAGATTGTTCTCTGAACTTTTCTGTCTGACTACTGTGGTATAAAGCCAATGTACGATGCGGGGTTCCAGCCGCCTTCCTTTTCTAATGCCATTTTTGCAAGAGTATAGCGCTACCGAACCTTTGTTTACCCTTTCCAGAATATTAGGTTTCCAATATATTTGCTATCCAAAACGAGACCCAGAAACTTCGCTTCAACTATAAAAGTCAAGCTGAACCCATTTAAAGTATAAGAATCGATGTGAGGAAGTTTATATTTCCTAGAGAAGAGAACCACTTCGGTTTTATGTGGGTTCACATTCAACCCACAGCCATTGGCCCATAATGGAATAGTGCCCAGGGCATTTTGCATAAGCTCACTAAGGGTCCCGGAATATTTACCACGGACACCAATAGCAACATCATCCGCATAGGCAATCACCTTGAAGCCACTGTCCTCCAGTCTCAGCAACAGGTCATTTATAACCAAGTTCCAAAGTAGAGGGAACAGTACGCCACCTTGCGGTGTACCTCTGCTTGCAAATCTTCTGACACAGGATTCCACAAAACTGGCATTTATGATCCTGCCTCTTAGCATCAGATCTATCCAGTCCTTGAGTGCTTCTTCCACTCCCAGATCTGAAAGTGCCCAAGTTATAGCCCCTGGAAGCACATTGTTAGAGGCCCCCTCAAAATCCAAAAAGGTTACCATTGCGTAGTCTCTATATTCGAAAGATTTTTCAATGAAAAATAGAAGAGAATGAAGAACAGTCTATACAGATCTCCTCTTGCAATAGGCATGTTGAGATTTAGACAGCTTTTACGAGACAATCGTGCCTCTAATATAAGCTTCTATTTGACTTTCCAGTGTTTTAAAAAGGACGGAAAACAAGCTAATCGGTCCAAAGTCTTTCGAATTGCAGTGTGAGCGTTTTCCCGCCTTAGGTATGAAAACAACCTTCACTTCTGTCCATTTACTAGGAATGTGACATAGTTCTAGGCTGCCTTTGCAAATTACCTCTAACCGGTAGTTTGTTGAATATCCGCAGGGATAATACCATCGAGTCCAGGCGACTTTTATGATTTAAAACTGTTTATCGCCCACAGGATCTATCCTTTGCTAATAATTTGGCCTATGAGGCTACTTGGCCTTTTACCTACTGATGTGCTAGGTACAGATTCGGAACAACCAGGAAAATGAGCCTCCATCAGAAGTTCCAGCGATTCCGCACTATTAGTGGTCCATATGCCATCCGGCCGTTGAAGATAACTTGGGATGGAAGGACCAGTTGGTAGTGAATTACCCAGAATAGTTCTAAAGGTATCTCAGTTGGTTTTCCTCCTGTTTTTGTAGATTGGACTTTTTGGAGAAGTCAAGTCCATTTCAAATTGAAGATAACAATGATCAGAAAAGGAGTGGTCCTCCGATGGTTCTCCAGTTTAATAAACTAACCGTCAAAAAGCTTGAGACAAGAGTAATATCTAAATACTTCCTGTCTATTGCTAGTTATAAAGGTCAGCTTATTGCCTATGTTACACACATATATGAAGGTTAGTACTTATAATGTAATCAAGGAGTAACTCACCTCGTTCATTTGTGTCTGTACTTCTGTTACGAAACAAACACTGGCACTTTTGCTGGGCTATTAAATACTCAGCGAGGTGCAGGTAAAAGGTTTTTTTGTTAATAAAAAAAAATTATTTATTTTAATTCACTTTTTTTCTTTTAAAATTTATTTACTTATTGATATGGATTACAAAAAAAAAAAATAAATTACAACTAAATTATATTTATACTTAAATTATTTGTCTGCCAAAACTGCTGCTTCCCCTTATGTCTTCTCAGGATCTTTGTTGTGTTTTAATGTTGTTTTTGTTTTTTTGTTTAATTTTCTTTTTAAATTTTTATTAAAAATTCTATATTTTTAATTTTATCACAAATACTAGCCGCTTACCACTGGTGGGGGCTATGTCACTTGGATTGTTTTTAATATTATAAGTGATATATTTAATTTTTATTATTAATTTGTATTTTAAAAAAAAATCTGTACTTTATACTAAAAGAACAAAATTTATTTTATTTTTATTTTTTTTTTTAACTCCGTACTTTTGACGGTTATTGTTTTTCAAAAACTCCGTAATTTTGTATTAAAAAAAGTACGGTTATTATTTTATTTTTATTATTTTTAACTCCGTACTTTTGACGGTTATTTTTTTTCAAAACTCCGTAATTTTGTATTAAAAAAATACGGTTATTATTTTATTTTTTTATTTTTATTAAACAACGTACTTTTGTACCAAAAAGACGTTTATTTTAATTTACTTTTAACGTACTAGCCGCTTGCCACTGGTGGGGGCTATGTCACTAGTTTCGTTTTCTAAAATGTTCTCTCATTAATCAGCTTGATCATGGCTTTATATAGCAAAATCTTTTCGAAAAAAAAAAAACAATACATAATTCTATCTAAAGCGAGAACCATAGTTAGAATAAGAAAAATAAAAAAAAATAAGAATTTGAGCTTTTCTTATTTCACTTTGACATTTCGACTATAGATAACTTAAAAATTTTTAAGTTCAAAGCGAAATATTTTTGTTTGATTTTTCAGTTATTTTAGGAAAAATTATACTAAATTCATTTATATCGTAAAAAATTATTAATTTACATTTACTAGTTCTAATTAGTGATTCAGAAACACTATACAACATTTTTTGTTTTAAAAAAATTGTATATCTCAATTTAATTTTTTTAGGTTATGTTTCAATTTTTGTTTGGGTTTTAAATGTATGTACAATAAAATTGCTCAATTATTTATTGTCTAATTTAATGCTCAAATATTCCCGTTCTGATTTATTTATTAATAATTAATCAAAATGTTATAATTTTTACCAAACCAGTTGTTTACTTTCTCACAGTAAAAAGTTGTGCAACCTTTTTCAAATTTTATAAGCTGAAAAATCATATTAAATTCATTTATATCATAAAAAATTAATTAATTTACATTAACTGTTTCTAATTAGTGATAGAGGAGCACTATGCAATGTTTTTTGTTTAAAAAAAATGTAATATCTCAATTAAATATTTTTAGGTTATGTTTCAGTTTTTGTTTGATGTTTTAAATGTATATACATTATAAATACTCAATTATTATAGTCTAATTTAATGTTCAAATACTCTCGTTTTAATTTATTTATTAATAATTAATGAAAATGTTATAATTTCTATTTACAAACTAGTTTTTTATTTCCCGCGTTAAAAATTTGTGCAACCTTTTTTAAGTTTCTTAAGTTTACACGAAAAATTTCGCTCCTTTTAAGTTTTTTAAGTGACAGCTGAAGTTTTCATTTCCCCTCCAAAAAAATTTTAAGTTTCTTATTTTAAGTATGGTCGAATACACATAAATCCCCTTTCTCGCTCTCTTACGTTATTTTTTTTATTTTTCTTATTCTAACTATGGTTCTCGCTTAATTCTAAAAACTAAAAAACTATATATTCTTATGCTAATAGTAACGAAAGGATATTCCTTTATTTTGTTTTTTCTTTATTGACATACCATATATATGATCATAAAATTTTATTGGGATTGATCATTTGGTTTTATTTTTTTATTATTTTTTATATACATAGTCCCTTTGTTGTCTGGTCTATGTCTAGTTTTTATTTTTATTTTTCGGTTACAGACCAATTTATTTTTTGATTTTTAGTTTGTTTTTTTTTTATTTTTTTTTTTTATAATGTTTTTAGGTACAAACGACAATTATAATGCTAATTATAATTGCCTGTTTCACTTCCCCAGATCGTGTGATGAGCATTTGCATCACTCCCAAGGATGACTCCAACTTTGCGCTTCTGAGCCTCCAAGATTAGCTCACCTAGAATGATTGGTGGAGTATCTACTTCATCATAAGCCAGGTAAGCTGATACTTGCCAGAGGTGTCGTTTATCGATCTCAGTGCTGACCGCTGCTATATCTCTGTTACTGAAATTTGATAACAGAAACAACTTATGTTATTTTTAATGAGAATGCACGACCGAATCTTACCTTCTTTTTTCGCGTGCATTAATCTATAATAGGGAGTCTTGAGCCCAAGTACCCGGTCTTCAGTGACCCAAGGTTCCTGGATCAAGACGACATCTGTCGCTTCTTCCCCAATTTTTAAAATTAGAGCACCTGATGCTGCCTTAAAGTGGTGAAGGTTGACTTGAAGAAATGTCAATGTCATCTTTACAGCCTCTTCTCCACCAAAGTAACATCAGAGTCATCCCCTGATGAGAAGTCCTCTGAGAGCCCCTTTAAAGACTCCATGGACGTTGAAATCTCCGTGTCCGTTTCTGAAGATAACTTCGAAGCCTTCGGCTTGTCGCCCTTCTTGTACACCTTGAGTGTGACTGCACTGAAACCATAGTTGATTAAACCGTTGGTTTTTTCCAGTGCAGTCAGTGACTCCCTGTTTAATATGATACAAGCTGACCTATAGTTAGCCTTTGTCTTCTCGAGCTTAGCAAGTTTCCTGTTGTGCATTGGCAATTCCGGGTTGCCAAACTGCAAAAACTGGAGTATCACCTTCGGATCACTAGGCTCCGAAGGGATGTACACCGTAGCTCTTGGTCTACAGGTATCTCCTCCTTATCAATCACAGCAAGGCTGGCTCAGGGCCGTACCTCGCCAAGTCTTCCTACTGCCTTCTTATAAAGCAGCAGGGATCTCTGATCTGCACAGGCAGTCAGTTTCACCTGATTCCTGTGCCAGCCCGCATCCCGACAAGTCGGAGCAGGTCCTGGATTTTCCGACATTACTTTTAGGTAGGTGGTGGCTAAGGCTCTTTCCACCTTCCTTTAATTGGCGGGCGTGATACTGCCATCCTCTTGGGATTTGTCAATAACTGCCACAACCACCTTGCGATTTTAGGACTTTCCTCCTGAGATCTGTTTCTTTTAAGCTGTGAGCCAACTGAAGGGCCTTCCGACTTTTTCTTGGTGACTTTTTTTGCCCACGCAAGCGTGGCTTTATCCTTATCCGTTCTGTCTTCTGGCGAGATGTTATTTATCTTATCCAGGGCCCTCCAGGCCTTTCTCCTAGTATTATAGGTTTGTTTTGAGGAACCAGCTTCGTTCGTGCCTTGGTTCCGCTTGGTATTTGTATACTCAGATTTGGTGACCCGAGTAGAGGGACCAGCCTCGCTTGAACTTATGTCCCGTTGTTTATTTGTAGACTTAGAGTCAAGCTTACAGACCCGAGTCTCGTTGTCCACATTTTCCGGATTTTTTAGAGAGCCGGAATCTTTTCTTTGTTTTTTATTCTTATCAAGATCCATAATTGTTTCCACGAGTAGCGGTGAAAGAATTGTCCATCTGTGCAGAGATCCGCAGTAGACAGATAAGGCTACTTAATCCGGAGGGCGCCGAGTATCCGGATCCACCGTTAGCGACTGAGCTAGTTTTACAGCTGGGCCCCCAGTCTAGTCGATTATCGGCACGGTACGATTAACACCTTAACCCAGCCAAGCAATTTGCTTGAATCCGAATAAAAATGACAACTAAACAAAATTTCTTTGAATTATTTACATGCTGAAAGATGTATCTCAAGTGATTGGAGTATAATAATAATAAACTTAAGAAAAGCCCGGACTCCGTTTGTCAGTCTGTAATGTACTAATATAACAGTGAACCAATATAACAATGAAAATTAACTATGATTTATTAAATTATTTAAAGAATAAAAAAAGGGCTTAAGCTTGTATACTTTTTATCCTATCAACATGAAACAACTTTGAAATATAATTTCAGTAATTGTATGAAAGTAATCTGGATTTGTTTTATGGTAAGGTTTTTGCATGCGCTGATTGGCGGTCCGTTCCACACATGCGTTGTACTAAGCCATGAACATTTTTCAGCAAAACATTTTTTTCCTATCATAAACTGCATAGAATAAGTATAAAGGATGCTATGTTTGAAGCAATATAATGTTACGTTTTCGCCTTGTCAATGAAGGGTCTCGCATCACTGCATTGTGGATAAAACACTTCAGTTTAACACAAACGAATTTATTTATTTACCACTAAAAATAAATTTAACACAATCATAACAAATAATAATTCACAAAATCACTTTTATAATATTTGTATACATTTGCACGCATTATACTTTCGCTTACCAAAAATTAATGAATCCAATTCGACTTTCGTTTGCCTTTTTATATACACAAACTAAACTTCTAGAAATTTCTTGACTTTTCCAGTAACAATAGTCTAGAAACATTTAGAACAGTTTTGTCATGGAAAATTCCATTTCAGTACAGTAAAACATTGAGCTATAAATTTAACTTATTCTATTACTCCCTAGGTGTCACCGTAACAAATGAAAATTTAATCAAATTCGTTACATGGGAATGTGGCTTAGTAATAGAGCGGCCAGGATCTGAGCTTCTATTCTGCTCAAGGTATTTTAGTTTTGGTTTTTCAATAGTTTTTGTTAACAAAAACCAAAACTCTTCCTATTTTTGGGTTTGTAAGGTTTTTTGTGTGATTTTGGCACATGTAAAATCATCGTCAAAAGGCCGTTTAAGGTCTATTTTAGGTGAAATCATCCTTGAAAGCCTTAAATCTCGAGCAACTTTTATTCGGCTAAAAAATAATTGTTAAAAAATATCAAATAGTCTATCGATGATTGTGGCAGCATCCGCTGGAGATGAGCCTTAGGTTTAATATATTTACTCTTTAGTATTCTAAAATAGACGGCTGTACCCTCTAGTATTGTAGAATATATTAAGCATATTAGGTATAAAAATTGCATTCGTTTGGATAAATGATGAAATTCTTGTATTACCGCAACTATATATTATTGTTCTTGTTCAAGATAATCATAGATCATTAATTATTGAAAACATTTTTGTAAGAATCATACGAGTACATAATCACTAACCAATAAATGGTTAAAAAATTGAAATTATTTATAAAATTAAGTTTAAATTGGGCTTAAAAATAATGTTTAATACCTAAGTATAATTTATCATTAATATTCCTATTTTAAGGACAATTCCTCCATACATATTTCTTTGGGTGCAAGATTGAACGCGTTTAAAAAATTCCCAATTTAAAAATTTCCTAATTTAACCAAACCTATCACAACCAGCCACAAAAATAATCTCCACAATTTCATCAAAACACACTCTACCGAACTCCAGAATTTTCTCATAATACTCACTACCAAATCCAGCAATACAGACAAACCAACCGATATCAGATGACACAGTACCAAACGTACAAAAGATACACATAAAACAGAACACAATACCAATCGCAAGTACAACACAGACCAAACTTGTTTCCACGTAATTCACAATACACATCAAACAGGCACATACCACAACAAAACAAGAATTTCACAGCACACTGACAACCCGAAAAGTCACAAAACAGACACAGCGAAAATAAACAACATTAAAACTGGCACACATAAAGGCAATAAACTCATCTAGAAATGTTTTCAAGCACATATACCCAAAAAACCGACTTCAACAAAACTTCTACAATTACCAACAATAAGCTTGCATACAAAATTCCAACTCCTACAATCACACCACAGAATACAATACACAAAAGCTTGCACCAATAAATCAAAAAACCTACAGACTCAATCAAAAACAGCAGCAACAGAATTTTCCCATATAGCAAAACAACAAACTGACACAAAAAACCAAACCAAACCCACATACACTCCTTACAATCAGCAGACAAACATTAATAATAATTACAGGTAACAATAAAAAGACATATCCACAATTATACCAGCTCATTAAAATTTCAATACAAACGGACAACAATCTCAACCACAAGATACAATCCAATTAGATTAGGAATCATGTAAAAATATAAGAGTAAACTTTGCCTTCCCACACTCACAGGATGATCCAACAGTATAGATGACTCATCAAATGAGATACATCATCAGGAAAATTCCAATGGGTTTGTGCAGCTGTAGGTGTATGAAAAAACGTAAAACGAGGAAGGAAACGACTACTCTCCCAATGGAACGATGGAGCAGCTCGCCTGAATTCCAAGAACGTCTGTTTTTAATCCTTGCTCAACTTCCACCAGTAAGTTTTATCGATAGAGCAACGGTTAGAGGCTTCATTGTGATTGGTTTAGGATCATTATCATCTTTGAAAATACATGAAACCAGCATAAATATTTTAGAATGAATAAGGCAGCAATATTTTGAGAGAAGTACTCCTCAACCTAAATAGTGTATCTATGGGATCCAATTTTTTATTTTTCGATCATCTCATCAATACCCTTTGTCAGAGGATTTTTTCAAACCACCATTGGTTGATACATGTGGTGTTTTGTGAAATACTATATATCCTTCGTTTTAATTTTTCTGGAAACAATTCGCTGTTTGCGTGTCGATGTAACTCTTTGTTAATTTGAGGTTATATATGTAGCTTTATTTACTTTCCTGGCGGTCAAAAAAGGATCACATATTTAATCTTATTAATATTGATGCTACAATTGATCGAGCTGGTCCTTTTCTAGGGTTTCACCATATAAACCAACTTATTTGAGCTGTTATTGCCCCAACGTTCCATTTTACCGGCACTAGCTCCATACCAGTTGCTTCCTCATTCCTGGTGTTCCGCTATTATTTTTGGTCATTTTCCAACTAAATAAATAATATCGTCGGCGAGAAATACAAATTGTTTACGTCCAATTTTTCAATATATCGTCTATAATGAAAAAAAATTTGTTCCGGAAACGAGAGCTGGTTTCGGGCTTAGATTTTTTTATTTTTTCGAAGCGGCCCGAATACAAAAGCTTACCTTGGGATCGGGTTTTCATTAATCTGCCACTTCCCTAAATTCAACAATAAACTCAACTTCCAAATCAACATGGTATGGTCTATACTGAAACACTCCATACATACATTAATTCTAACTTCAACTCCCAATTTTCAGCCCACAATTGAACTATTCACTCAACGCTAACCCAATTCCAATTCATCTCTAATTCAAGGCCAAATTCAACATGTAACACTACTCAACACTTAACACTCAACTCAATCCTTAAAAAACATTTATTTATTTATTTATTCTAAAAATCAACGGGATAAAAATCCTTTTTTGATTACAATAATTATAATTATAAATAGTTTTATAATTTAGCTTTGATTTGCTTTTTAAAAGTACATTTAGAAATATTAAAATCAAACACATCAAAATTATGATCATGCATTGTATGTATAAGAAATTGGTCGTGGGTCTTTTTATTTCAATTCTCCGACTTGGTCATATGATCAGCTTGGCGAAAAAAACGTGCCAAATCGGAACAGCTGTTCTATATCAAGAGTAAAAGATCCATAAGTCCAGCCAGACTCAAGGAACTTTAAAATGGCGTAAAATGTGAAATGTTTAAAAGTTGATATGGCAGACCTAAACCTTGTTTGATTTTAACATTGCCAAATAATTGCCTTTCCCGAGAATTTCAGAGATAATAGGAAAACTAACTGGCTGCAATGTGTTAACTAGAAGGCGGTACATTTTGCCAACATTTCCACATGGAATAAGATTATACCAGAGCCATAGTTGTGTTGCGCCAAAATTACCGTTGGGAAAGCACTGTTTAAGTCTTGTGAGCTGTCTTGTCATTTTCAAGAAACCAACAGGGCGTCCTTGCGCAGGATTTTTTAGGAAGTTCATGGAATCACGGTAGTAGCATGATTCTAAGTAAACTTGCTGAGGTCCAGAGATGCAGAGCACAGATGTAAAAAGAACGCAGAGAAAAACAAAGGGGCCACAAAGGCAGAGAAAAAAAATCTAAAATCGCGGTCCTAATTTGGTCCTAAGACAGCAAGAGCAAGTGCAAACCCAATACCGTTAAGTTCAGGCAGCAATCAGGGCAGTAACCGATCACACCGAATTCACAGATATGGCTTAATGGTAGATCTACACCAGGGGTACCTGAACACAAAATTAATAACCCCAGATTCAGCAGAGACCAGCTGAAGCAGATGAAAGGGTGGGCACCATCGGACGTACAAGTACCAGACTAGCAGCAGCATTGGGTACAGCTGTACCAGCTCCTGAGGGTGAAAGCGCTACTATTGAACAACTATTTGAGTTTTGAAGTAAGAGTGCCACTTTTCGGGACAGAGAGCTACCAGATCTATAGAAACTGTCCTGCTTCAACGGTAGTCCAAAACAAAATGATATATATACAACCGACATCTGGGGTCATACTAGTAAACCTGAAAAGGACATGGTACTATCAAATGACGCTGGAAGAGTTGCCGGTATGCCAGAAATGGGATCAGAAGGAGTGGATTTGCCCACAGAAAGGACCTTTATAAGTCGCACAAGTAGACACGCGGTCATGTGAGGTGCGGCTGTTCCAATATGAGAACCAGGTGACCAAACAATGCCATATACGAACCACAGAGACACAAACTTATATCAGGCCACTATCCCAGGTGAATACATGGATTGTTTCGGTAGCACAAGAGGAAACCATGGATGTCATCTGCAACAAGACGTTACAACATACCTCCATGCAAAGAAGCGGGTTGTTGAGCTTGGAGTCAGGCTGCTAGCTCAGAAGTAAGAATTATGTCCTCTAGAGTGTAACCACCCATACATCTCAGCAACACGTATGGTTCTTGCCAACTTTCAACTTAAGCCAGCACACAGTCTAACCTATAAACTTGGAAACTGTCAACCTAGAATCAGAAGTACTTGAAACGGTTGAGGCGGTGCAGACACTACACCTAGAGTAATCCTTGAGTCGCTAGAACATCCACGACATTCACCAGTACGCGTTATCCGGTGCTCTTATCATTCCAGTCATCCTGTTATTCATAGCCTGGTGGAGACGACGACGGTTGGCACAGTTAATTTACAACCTGGGCCATAACCAACCGGCAAACCCCGCCATCGTTCAACATCTACCCCGTCGTAACAGTTGTAAAATTAAAAAAAAAAAAAAAATAAATTCAAATCAAACGATAAGAACAGGTGTTTCCTTTATCAAAAGCAGATAAGGGGTGAGGTTAATTCTACCCCCACACTGGCAGAAGGGAGTTGAGTTAGCGCCATCAATAAAATAGAATACCTAGAGGCCAATCTAGCGAGCTCATTAAGTAATGATTAGCTCGGCAAGTAATCTCCAGATTCCGGTCAGTAGACCACAATTGGTTAAATCTGGGCATCACTGGTCTAGATAGAAGATTGGTAGTATAAAAGCAAATGTTAGGACTAAGGAAGTTAGAAAGAAAAACTGTATAATTAATTGTAACCCTGGCTAGCTCAGTCGGTACAGCATGAGACTCTTAATCTCAGGGTAGGGCGTCCTTACGTTGGGCTACTAAAGATCAAAGACGACAATATACCAATGAATATTGATGTCTTAGAGGCAAAGAAGGTGTTAAACGTTGCGTCACCTAATTTATACCGGTCAAGGAAGTGCGCGTTCTTTTTGAACAAAGTTCTAATTGCCCGTTCTGTAAAGGTACTCATCCTCTGGAGTCTTGTCCTAAATTTAAGGATGTCAGTGTGAAGCCGCAGCATCGGTTCAATTTCGTGAAACGTCGAAGTTTGTGTGTATCGTGACTTAATGACAGTCACAAGACGGCAGACTGCAAAAATGTTTGCTCCGTTTGTTCACAGAAACATCATACATTGCTGCATTTCAGGAAATCGATTCCTGGGTCTACAAACCAATCTCCGAATATTGAAACCAAGTTATGTTCCAATGTTGAATTGAGATCTCCACAAACTTCGGATGCTTGTGGTTTATGACATCGTCATTTTTTGAATTTAATTCTAATTCAAAATTCGTTCATGAAACAAGTTCATCTCAAATTTTACTCGGTACAGTGGTGCTATGGGTTGGAAACGCGAAGGGAATTCGAGTTCCATGTCGCGCGCTTTTGGATAGTGGGTCCCAAGCAAATTTTATAACCGAAAAATTGAATCAATTGCTGGGTTCGAAGGTTGAGTCAACGAAAATTAGGATCTCTGGCATTAACAATGACGTTGCAACAATTAACAAATAGCTAACTATTTTTATCGAATCTCAATGTTCAGATTATAAGTCATCTGTCGAGTGTTTGGTTAAGAATAAAATTTCCGGTTTGATACCGCACCGTTCCGTCAAGATAGATGAAACCAAGATTCATGAGCACATTCAGCTTGCCGATCCCTGGTTCTTTAAACCAGATTCAATCGGTCTATTGTTGGGTGCTGAGTTGTTTTTACAGATCATGAAACCCGAAAAAATTGGTGTTATTGGTGGTATACCACTTCAAAATTCCGAATTTGGTTACGTGATAATGGGTAGAGTCTCAAATAATCCTCAAGTAAGTCAATCGGATGATCAATTATTGTCATACCACGTGTAGTTTCAGAATGTGTTGAACGACAAAATGCAGAAATTTTGGATGATTGAAGACATTCCATCTCCGAATGAATTGTCGCTAGAAGAAAAATTATGCGAGAAACATTACGTTGAAAACATTCGAAGAGATGATAATGGTAGATATGTTGTGACTTTTCCAGTCAAAAACGTCGTTCAAAACTTAGGTGATTCATCAGCCAATGCGTTGCGGCAATTCTATATATTAGAAAAACTTTTAAATGGAAACGCTGTAGTTCGAACTCAGTACGTCCAATTTATGAAGCAGTACAGGGACTTGAATCATACGGAGGAAGTTTCAGATTCCGGAACATCCATGTTATCAAAGGGCGAATCTTATTTCATGCCGCATCATTCAGTTGTCCGAGAGAGCAGTAGTACGACAAAACTTCGCGTCGTTTTCAATGCTTCGTCAAAAAGTTCAACAGGCATCTCGTTAAACGACTGTTTCATGGTCGGCCCCACAATTCAGCAAGACCTTGGTTCAATCATGTTACGATTTCGTAAGCATCTTTTTGGTTTAACTGGGGATATAACAAAGATGTATCGTCAAATTTTGGTCCGAAAAGATCAGCAAAATTTACAACGGATCTGGTGGCGTGAAAACCAAAATGTTGAACCAAGATGTTACAATCTTCGAACAGTAACATACGGAACTCCGTTTCTAGCGATAAGGACTCTTTCCCAGCTTGCAACAGTTGAAGAAAATAGTGTTGGGGCAGCTTCCCGAGTTCTAAAGAACGACTTTTATGTCGGTGACGTTTTAACAGGATCCGAGACTGTTGAATCCGCTGCCAAATTAAAAACCTATCTCATTCAATTGCTATCACGTGGGGGATTTGAGCTTCGTAAAATCACGTTGAATGATCAGTCTCTTCGATCAAAAGATCAAGCACACTCCAAATCAATTTCAATCCTCGGCATGAATTGGGATACCGAACAAGACATGTTTTACTTTTCGTTCAAAAAATATTCCACAACGGGTCAGTGTACAAAACGGCCTGTCTTGTCGGAGATCGCACAACTATTTGATCCTTTGGTATTCTGTGGTCCAATCGCTTATCTCGCCAAACATTTCATGCAGACTTTATGGTCTCTCAAACTAGATTGGGATGACGATTTGCCTTCGAATTTAAGTGATTATTGGATAGACTTCAAGAGACAACTATTGTCTATTGATAGATTGTCTATTCCGAGATGCGTCATGTTTCTATCTCGAAAGAGTGTCCGAAAGGGTGCGGGTGTTGCCTTTATATTCGAACTTTAGACCAAGAAAATCGATGCCAAGTTGGATTTTTATGTTTCAAAAGTCGAGTTGCTCCACTCAAGCCTCAAACCATTCCGCGGCTTGAGCTATGCGCTTCGCTACTGTTAGCGCAGCTTGTTCACAAGGTTTTGTCGATCATGGAAATTATTTTTTCATCAATTCATCTTTGGACTGATTCCGAGATAACGTTGTATCGAATCAAATCAGTACCATCCCCATTTGTTACTTTCGTGGCGAATCTTATTTCCATAATTCAGGATTTATCAATCCCCGAAAATTGGCATTATGTCCCAACAGATCAAAACCCTTCGGATATGATTTCTCGTGGTTTGCTACCCGACGATTTTTTTACACATGAAAATTGGTTTCAAGGTTCAAATTTTCTATGGCTCACAAGGGAGCATTGGACAAGACAACCTCCAACAATCGAAGTCGAGCCAGAAAGGTTGGAACTCCGAAAATTTCAGGTTCATATTTCCACAAAAATTGAAGAATGGGAAGCAATTTCGAATTGTTCGGATTATTCAAAACTGATTGCGAAAAATCGCAATGGTTCTTCGATTTCTTAACAAATTGAAAATCGCGACCTTGGCAAATGTATCATTCATCAAAGTTGAACTGTCTCCTGTTGAAATGGATTTGGCTCTGAAGAGACTTATAAAGCATATTTAGCAAACTGAATCTAACGGAACTAATCGTCTCTCACCAACACCCACGACCATTCTTACCTCTCACTGCAGCTAGCAGGAAAAAGTACTGCCGGTGTTGAGATGAAGGACAATTTCTTAATAATGTTGAGCTGAGGCGACTCAGTTATCTATTACACACCCAAATACGATTTTTCTATACCCATCGTATTTGAATTTTAGTTTATACGACATAAGACGTCTCTATATATTATAGTTTTTGGTATATATGTATAATTTAACCGCAGGTTTCACGCGATGGAAATTAATTGTACTTTATAAATTTTAGCTATGCCTATTTTAGCTATTAAATATTTCTGAGAAGGTGGTGTTTAAAAATCATGTACAATTTTATTGGTGGACCCTGTGTACATGTATTACAACGAATGAAAAATATTAACCAAATTACCAACAATAAAAAAAAATATTGATGTTGGAAATTTCTTCAATATATGTACGTATTATACATAGGTAATCCATCTTCCTGATGTCAAGCACTTTTAAATTGAATCTACGAGTGTTTAACAAAAAAATAAACTTTATGGTAATATAAAATTTTCACTCTTAATTCAATTGAGATTAAAATTAATTTTCAAAAAATAATTGAATTTCGAAAAATAATTTGAATAATTTTCGTTTTATATCTTGTCTCTTCTATATAGCATTCCGATGACACTTCTTCACTCGTATAGTCAAATATATTTTACGTCTTATCACGATCATCGAGAGAAAAAAAAAATTTAAATGAAAATTCAAACTTCATGAAAATCAAATTTTCTAAACCATTTAATTCAATCACGGTGTGCAAGTTTCCCAATTTTTGTTTTATTTAGTTTGTTGGGACTTGAAATTATATTCGATATTTTCACACCTTTTCTTGTATATAAATCATGACTTTAATTTATTTTTGCAATTTTACAGAGTAGTACTTAATGAATTCGATTATTATTAATATTGATTATTTTTATATCACCCAGTGGGTATTTTTTTACTTAGCAGCGCATATATGGTTCGTTCGCCTTAAATCATCATCGAAAAGTTTTATGGAATTAAAATCCATATTTAATTTTATATTTTGTTTCTGATATTTACACAATTGTAAATTTATAACAATAAACAACACAAAAACATTAAGATGGTTGGTGGAAAGAACCAGAAGGAAGAAAACAAAACAAAAAAAAAATGAAATGAAAAAGTTTTTTGTGCTTTTCCTGTAATAAAAGTCAACAAATTTGTTACGCTTCACAAGATTATGATGTTATAAATTATTGTGTTTGCGTATATAAATACATATGACGTATGTAGGTAGGATGTAACAGAATTTAGCGGAGGTAATTGGTAATTACACAATAAAATATTAAGTATAATTTAATTATGTCGTAGTGCTTTAAACGATAGTTTATAATTGAATTAGGGTTTTAAACTAGTGAAAGAGAATTGTGGTTTAGTTCAATCATGCCGAGAATATCTAGAATAAAAGAAAAACTATCTCTTGCTAAACGGAATAATTTCTTTGATAACTAAGCGGACGAAGATTAGCGCGGCTGAAACAACTTTTTATACCTCTTTTAGCTAAAGATATAATCTACTGTATCTCTTGGTCAATTTTATTGGAATCCGCAAACTTATACCAAAAAAAATCACCTGAATCTTACTCACGTAAACCAATTAAAATTTGTCCATGTCACATTTCATTTACCATGTCCAGGCGTTACACAATTTATTTTTTGGTCGTTATTTATTTTAAGACAAACGAATAAAAAAAAATTCATTTCTCAAATTGCATTTTTAATTTTAAAATTTAATTAATTTTTTTTTTTTTTTGTGTACCCGTCTTTAGTGTGCTTTATTCCGAGAGCAAATACGATTTTGTCTGTGTGTGGCTGTGTGTGTGTGTTTTGCTGAAAATAAAGTTAATATAATTTAAATAAAATTATGTAAATTATGTTGGAGTGAACAAAAAAAAAAAAAACTTTCTGCTGTTGCTTTTGAAATTTTTCTATAAACCTCCTTTAACGAAACTTTCAACCCCCTTGATTTCATTTATTGTACATTTTATTCGTTTGCGTGTTTTTTTTTTTTTTGTTTGAGTGTGTGCAGTCCATTAAGCAGCCGAGCACAATCGCGTAAAATAGGGGTAGGGAAAATAAATAATTTTCAATTTCTATTCAATTTTATGTGTATTTCAAAACCAAAACGAAATGAAAAATGTTAATAATAATCTGTTTTCCATTTAATATTTTCTCGTTCATTTTTCAATTATCATAATTGTTTTCGTTGCAGAGAGATGGAGTGTCTTGTCCAATCTGTCTGTTTTATTTGTTATTTGTTCTGGGTGTTTGCGGGCGCGATGTAGTGAATAAATTGGTATATTAGTTAGAAGAATCTATTTTATGTTATTTTTATTTTGTCTACGAATTCAATTGATTCGAATAAAGTGAAAATGATTGATTGAAAAATAGAGGGTTTATTTGGGAGATATATTTGGGATGACACTTGCAGCATAATGTGGGTTCCTTTCTAGAAAATGAAATCCAAATAATAGTGACTTTAATTAGGGCTGGTACTTTTTCAACAGATATTTTTTCGACAGATCTTCTTCGTTTAGTGATCCACTGTCATCTGCATTTAACATCCTTAGATAAATCTCTGGGACAAATCTGAAAATGTTAGTGTTAAACAAAAAAATCTACTATTCCTTATAGAACCGTTTATTAAAAATTAAAAATAGAAAGCGCTGAAACCTCACAAAGATCAAAATAAATGAGAATATCGGTCCAGAAAATTATGTGCATACGTGAATTCATTTCGTGAACTTAACTCTCAAATCAATCGCTAACTAAAGTCCTAAGTCCCTTACACTACTCCGACTCAATCTCCATCCTCCAACTCAATTGGCAAATAGGACTCAATCCAACCCACAATTCAATCACTTCTTCAGCCCAAATTAATTTTCAACTAAACGGTCAACTCAATCCCCAACTTAACTCCAAACTTAATCCTCAACTTAACCCTATTCCTGAAATAAATCACCAGCTGAATCCCGCATTCATCCCAAACTCAACCTAACTTAATAATAACTCGCCCTAAATCAACAGGCTCAAAAACTACCCTTGGACATAAATCCAAAACAAATCAACCTAACTTTCAATTTAATCCCTAATTCAAGCTGGGCAGACATAAAAATGTGAATTTTACTCTGGTGGTTCCCCAACATACTGGCGCAGTGACGAAGCTAAGATACCGGACATAATCCACTTTTATATATGAAGGGGTATATTTCAGAACTATATTCACATTGAAAATAGCAATTCTCTAGTATCGGATCACTAACCGGCTATCATGACAGTCAGTGAAACGGTAATTCAAAGGGAAATTGCACCAAGATTAACAAATTCAAACACAAACTGGGATCTCTTTCGTGAATTAGTGGAGGAAAAAATCAATCTCCAAGTACCGATATGAAATTCTTGCAAGTTGGAAGATGAACTGGAACAACTCAATGAAATAATTCACTATGCTGCGTTGGCAAGCACCCCCAATATACAAAATAAGATGACGCTTAATATATCGTGCCCAATAAAAGCTAGAGAGTTGGTAAGAGAAAAACGGACGCACACGTAAAAGCTGGCATATTAATCGAACACGGGAGAAAAAACAATTCTTAACAATTTATGTAACAGTCTCATATCCCCTTAGCAAGGAACTCAAAAGACCAAAAATGCAAGTGCCTCCACTCAAAAACGATTATGAGACCTGGGCAAGAGATCACAAAGAGAAGTCTGATCTGTTTCCGGAGTATTTCCAGGAAACCTTTCAACCTGTCAATTCACAAGCTAGATGGGTTTGTGAAAAAGTGAAATGTAACATCACTGTTAAAAAAGCACCAGGATATGACTTGATTACTTTCCAAATTATCAAGGCTCTATCTGACAAAGGATTTCGTAAGCTATTACACATAATCATTGCGACGCTTCGTTAAAATATGTTCCGCAATCAATGGAAATCAGCAGAAATAATCATGCTACTATCAAAACCTGATAAACCACCTAACGATAAAAAATCATACAGGCTGCCAATTATATCAAAACTCTTTGAAAAATTATTACTAAAGAGACTTAAACCAATAATTGAGCACCATCAACTAATTCCTCTACATCAATTTGGATTTAGAGAAAAGCATTCTGCAATTGAACAGGTGCATAGAATCACAAACATAATTGGAACAACGTTGTCGCCGCATTCGATAATTTTTTGGCCAGTGGTCTGGAATACAAGCTCATAGAGGTCTGCCGAGGCAATACTATGCCATACTAAGATTTTATTTATCCAATAGACATTTTCGAGTGAACTATGACGATGAATACTCCGGGCTAAAGAAAATCTCTGCCGGTGTCCCGCAGGGGAAACCACTATAGAACCATAGCCACTCTTGCAAATGACACAGCAATTATGGCGATTGGAAGTAATGTCACTGATGCAACGAGCAAACTCCAAAGGATAACCAATGCAGTTTGTCACTGGACAAAGCGTTGCCGAATCAAGCTTAATGAGACAAAATCCCCAAATAGTAACTTTACATATCAAAAGGCTTACCATCTACCAATAGAAATTAACTCGCGATACGTTTAAATACAGCTAAATTCCTGGTCACGACCCTCAAAGCTCAAGTGAAAAGATCATGTCAAAAAGAAAAAAAGAAGAACTTAACGCAAGTTCAGAAAAATGTATTTGCTCATAGTTAAAGGCTCTCAGCTCACGATTCACAGCAAGCTGCTGGTATATCGGCCAATTCTGAAGCCGATATAGACCTACATTATAGAAATCTGGGGATATACCAAGCTAACAAACGCTAAAATGAAAGAGACGCTTCAAACTTAGGTTCTTCGTAGCTTCGTCAATGCTCCGTGGTACGTAAGGAATGAGGACTTTCACAGAGACCTATAGATGGAACACATCAAAGATGAAATTAAAATGCATGCCACAAGATAAGAAATAAGGCTGCAGGATCATGGAAACCCCTATATTCGCCATATGATAAATAACCCTGTCGTTGAAAGAAGACTCCAAAGAACGAGGCCACTTGACCTAGTGAACTTACCAAATAAACTATGGGACTAACCATTGGGTTACACCACAACAATAGACAATTTTATAAGTAACATAAAAATTTGTATTTGAAAGAAAAATTGCTAGATGAGCGCAGTCTCTGTCGTAATAAAAAAATAAAAATTCTAAATTAATTATCAAACTGCATCCCTCACGTAACTATGGGTCAAGCTAAGTTAACCCCAATTTAACTCCAATTCAACCTCAGCTATCTCAATCTCAACTCAACTCCAAACGCAACGCCCAATCGCCAATTCAACTCAATTCGAAAAGTTCGACGCGAGTTTGAATTCGACTCAAATCAGATTTATCTAACCTTCGAAATTATCTGCAACCGAACCCCTTACTCAACCCTAATTTCAAGTCAACGCCTATTCAACCCTAAACTAAACATCAACTCAACATTTCAATCTCAAACCTCAACTTAACTCTAAACCAAACGCTCAACTCAACCCCAAATTAAAATTGTTTAAAACCTGCATGTGTACATGAACTTAGTTTAATCTAACCTCCAAATCAATCGTCGAATCAACTCTTAAATAAATCTCCAACTAAATTAACATAATAAATGCTAAACTTAATCTTAATAGTAGAACTAACTCAACTATACTGCTTACTCAACTCAAGCTAGCTTAAAAATCAACCCTTAACTTAGTCCATAATTAATCCCCAAACTTAGCCGATCACTTAACCTCAACTCTATCTTCTTACATAAACTCAACTCAAATAATCTAAAACTAACTCTAGCTAAATTCCCAATGCAACCGGAATCTAACCCTTAAATCATTTGACCTCAACTTAACAACCCAACTTAATCCTCAAACCAGCAAATATAAAAAAATTGTCAACGTCGATCGAAAACCACTTGGTATTACAACGTGTTAATATGCAAGTGGCAGGTAATTTCTTATGGCAGAGATACAGGTTCCAAAATCTTTCAAAGTCTCTGTAGGGACCATACAAACAGATTGGCGAGAAAAATTGAATAGATAAAGATCTAGTCCAGACGCCCAGACAGGCGAACTTTTAAACAAACAAAATTATTGGTCATTTTTGGCACGATTTTAGTAACTTTGGTTCTTACAATATGATCGGAAAACTGCATGCATATATAAACTGAATGCAAAACCACTTAAGCTATCTTCCAATTCAACCCCTAACCCAATCCTAAATAAATCCGCAACTGAACCGCTGACATCAAATCAACAAAAAATAAATCCCATTTCAAGCCCAACTCAACCTTAACCCAACTCCAATTCAACACCATTGCTTACATGAACTCAACTCAAGCTAACTTTAACTGAACCTCTAATTTAACCCTTACATAAATCGCCAACGGAATTACTCAATTGGTAAATATTACGAGTGTGTATTAATTATAAGGGATTTTCAAGAGATGGCGTAACTAGTATTATCTCCCATAGTGTGTTATCGTTACTAACTTTATGTCAATGCATCATCACGTGGCGTTAGTTTTCAGTGTGTGATATTTTCCCGAAGTGTCAAAGAACGTCATTCTAGTCGAATTTTATGGCAACAAAACGCAATTAGCTAGCGGGGAAGCTTTGTTTTTTTTCTTCCATTTGATAAAAGTGCTGCTGAGAGTCACTTAGCACGCTAACAATTATTATGCTACCGGTTTCGATGCTATAAAAGATGTGATTTTGATATGAAAGGTAAAGGACGTCCACGCCATCCGAAAAAGTTTGAATGATGTCCGAGAACGATTTCCAGAAGTTTAAATGCCATTTTAAGGATTCACAACGAAGGACATGACCCGTGAATTGATATTAATTTATCGTTACACACAAAAAAATAAAGGGTCACCACAACACCGAATCGGTGTTACATAGTGTCCCACCGATCGGATATTTAAAATTTAAATCCAATCGGATATTTGAATAAAAATGACATAAAATACATTTGGATAAAAACTTTTACACCGCATAAAAACCAAACAGAAATATTCATGTTTAGGAACACACCGAAAGGTGTATTTTATTAGGAAAACACCGAAAGGTGTATTTTATTAAATCCAAAAGAAGTTTTTCTAAAAATTTATCTTTTCGGATAGTTAAAAATATTTATCCGTTGATGCGTGCGTAATTTTATTCGGTTGTGCAAAAATAAAATACTTTTTCGGATAAAAAACAAATTAACACCGCATATTTTTTTGAGTGTATGGGTGATGAAAAATGGATACAGGATAAACGAACCATAGCCAAGCTAGTTAAAAGACCATTGTAAAGAAGCAGGGTTTAACGGGTTCTCGTTATTATTTTTTCGTTATTAATTTATCGGAATTTTCAAATGTTAACATAAAAGATATGATTGCTAATATTAATGATGATTGATGATCCAGGTGGTAGTGGAAAAATATTTGTATATTGTGCACTAATTGCAAGGTGTTATCAAAGAATATAAAGGTAATATGTGTCGCATGGACAGGAATCGCAGCATATGTGCTTCCTAATGGCATATCCTAATGGCTTCATTTTCCTTTCCCTTTAATCATGACTTTGTGAGATTTCCAAATTTTCTCGGCAGAAACGAAGTTGACCGTTTTCTTTGGAATGAAGCACCCGTGGCACCTGGTGTAGCTTTAAAGATAGTAGGCTTAATATTTAAAAAAATCATGTAAAGAACAGCTATCCAGAGGAAACGAAATTGTTTTAGGAACTAAGTACGAGCTTTTTCTAGGGTAAATTTATTAACTTCCCTATTAGCATTCTTAAATATACTTTGAGTACTTCAGAAAAAGTTTCGACCATTAAATTTAGACTATAATGGTCTAATTTTACTATGTACTTCATTCCACAGTATATTTACGAATGTATTGACTAAAATAAACAAACTTAAATCACTAAACTAAATAAAAATATCGACGAAAGTCATTGTGACTAATATTATGCTATTGACATACAATATTATGTCTGCATTACAAAAAATTTTAAAATAAATATATGAAGGACTGACACTTCATGAGGTGATCAGAACTTCGCAACATAATCCCAAACGCAATCACTAAACTAACGTTAACTCAAGCCTCAATTCACTTAAGACCATTTGCAAGCTAACTAATCTTCAACTCAACTTAGCTCGAACCAAAATTCAACACTCTGCTCAACTTCTCACTTAATGGCCAACCCAATCCCAAAATTAAGAAACGTACATGTGTTTATATGAACTCAACCCAATCTAACCTCATCCCCATATAAAAGATATTATTGTTAATTTAAACTGAATTAATTCTATCTTACATTTGTCTAACTTATCTTGTATTGTATTTGGAAAAATCTCGAGTTGTCATTTATTAATTAAGTGTCAAATTTGTAAGCAAAAAGAACTTTAACCACTGAAACTTAATAAAGTAGTTCACGGAGCAGGTGACTGTGGTGATTTTGTGATACACATCGAATTTAACTAATATTCCGCCGATAGAAAAATGGAAGACTGTCATTGTGTGTAGTGCAAGCCAAATCGTGTGGAAATCAGCAGCATCACAAACATAAATATGTATTAATAAATTATACAATATAATTAATTTAAATTTGTCATAGAAAATTGTATACGGTGCTTCGTTTTCGTTTGGTATTCCCCGACTTCAATCCCTAATCGAACTTCTTACTCAAATCCAGCTCAAATTCAATTAAAACTCTATTCACCATGATACCGTAATAGAAATATATACAATTAGACCAGCATTCATACAGTGATACCATCATAACCTTAAACAATCATTAATTTTACCATCATGACACTATACCATTAAACCATCATACAATCGTAACATGGTACCATAGTAACGTCGAACCATCACACCTTCATAACATCATAGCCTGGTATAGCTGGTATACTATATGTTACCATCAATCAACCATATCTTCCTACCATCATATCATCGTAACATCGTAACATCGTGCCGTCGTACAATCATACCAACCGTTTACCATCACCATCACTATCACCATCACCATCACCATCACCATCACCATCACCATCACCATCACCATCACCATCACCATCACCATCACCATCACCATCACCATCACCATCACCATCACCATCACCATCACCATCACCATCACCATCACCATCACCATCACCATCACCATCACCATCACCATCACCATCACCATCACCATCACCATCACCATCACCATCACCATCACCATCACCATCACCATCACCATCACCATCACCATCACCATCACCATCACCATCACCATCACCATCACCATCACCATCACCATCACCATCACCATCACCATCACCATCACCATCACCATCACCATCACCATCACCATCACCATCACCATCACCATCACCATCACCATCACCATCACCATCACCATCACCATCACCATCACCATCACCATCACCATCACCATCACCATCACCATCACCATCACCATCACCATCACCATCACCATCACCATCACCATCACCATCACCATCACCATCACCATCACCATCACCATCACCATCACCATCACCATCACCATCACCATCACCATCACCATCACCATCACCATCACCATCACCATCACCATCACCATCACCATCACCATCACCATCACCATCACCATCACCATCACCATCACCATCACCATCACCATCACCATCACCATCACCATCACCATCACCATCACCATCACCATCACCATCACCATCACCATCACCATCACCATCACCATCACCATCACCATCACCATCACCATCACCATCACCATCACCATCACCATCACCATCACCATCACCATCACCATCACCATCACCATCACCATCACCATCACCATCACCATCACCATCACCATCACCATCACCATCACCATCACCATCACCATCACCATCACCATCACCATCACCATCACCATCACCATCACCATCACCATCACCATCACCATCACCATCACCATCACCATCACCATCACCATCACCATCACCATCACCATCACCATCACCATCACCATCACCATCACCATCACCATCACCATCACCATCACCATCACCATCACCATCACCATCACCATCACCATCACCATCACCATCACCATCACCATCACCATCACCATCACCATCACCATCACCATCACCATCACCATCACCATCACCATCACCATCACCATCACCATCACCATCACCATCACCATCACCATCACCATCACCATCACCATCACCATCACCATCACCATCACCATCACCATCACCATCACCATCACCATCACCATCACCATCACCATCACCATCACCATCACCATCACCATCACCATCACCATCACCATCACCATCACCATCACCATCACCATCACCATCACCATCACCATCACCATCACCATCACCATCACCATCACCATCACCATCACCATCACCATCACCATCACCATCACCATCACCATCACCATCACCATCACCATCACCATCACCATCACCATCACCATCACCATCACCATCACCATCACCATCACCATCACCATCACCATCACCATCATCACCATCACCATCACCATCACCATCACCATCACCATCACCATCACCATCACCATCACCATCACCATCACCATCACCATCACCATCACCATCACCATCACCATCACCATCACCATCACCATCACCATCACCATCACCATCACCATCACCATCACCATCACCATCACCATCACCATCACCATCACCATCACCATCACCATCACCATCACCATCACCATCACCATCACCATCACCATCACCATCACCATCACCATCACCATCACCATCACCATCACCATCACCATCACCATCACCATCACCATCACCATCACCATCACCATCACCATCACCATCACCATCACCATCACCATCACCATCACCATCACCATCACCATCACCATCACCATCACCATCACCATCACCATCACCATCACCATCACCATCACCATCACCATCACCATCACCATCACCATCACCATCACCATCACCATCACCATCACCATCACCATCACCATCACCATCACCATCACCATCACCATCACCATCACCATCACCATCACCATCACCATCACCATCACCATCACCATCACCATCACCATCACCATCACCATCACCATCACCATCACCATCACCATCACCATCACCATCACCATCACCATCACCATCACCATCACCATCACCATCACCATCACCATCACCATCACCATCACCATCACCATCACCATCACCATCACCATCACCATCACCATCACCATCACCATCACCATCACCATCACCATCACCATCACCATCACCATCACCATCACCATCACCATCACCATCACCATCACCATCACCATCACCATCACCATCACCATCACCATCACCATCACCATCACCATCACCATCACCATCACCATCACCATCACCATCACCATCACCATCACCATCACCATCACCATCACCATCACCATCACCATCACCATCACCATCACCATCACCATCACCATCACCATCACCATCACCATCACCATCACCATCACCATCACCATCACCATCACCATCACCATCACCATCACCATCACCATCACCATCACCATCACCATCACCATCACCATCACCATCACCATCACCATCACCATCACCATCACCATCACCATCACCATCACCATCACCATCACCATCACCATCACCATCACCATCACCATCACCATCACCATCACCATCACCATCACCATCACCATCACCATCACCATCACCATCACCATCACCATCACCATCACCATCACCATCACCATCACCATCACCATCACCATCACCATCACCATCACCATCACCATCACCATCACCATCACCATCACCATCACCATCACCATCACCATCACCATCACCATCACCATCACCATCACCATCACCATCACCATCACCATCACCATCACCATCACCATCACCATCACCATCACCATCACCATCACCATCACCATCACCATCACCATCACCATCACCATCACCATCACCATCACCATCACCATCACCATCACCATCACCATCACCATCACCATCACTATCATCATCAACAGCACCGTTAAAAGAATTATGATCTAAAATCAACTCAGTTGGTGAAGTTTTAGAAATTACTTTGTAGTAAATTTGGACCTGATTATCATGCCCTGAAGAGGATATGGAGATTTTGGATATTAATAGTGACATTTCTTAAGTTTTAATCAATATTTACCAATGTTTTGTATCAACCATACACATATACTGTACATAACTCACATTTTTATATTATATAGATTGCTCAACAGCTCACTAGGCCCTAATCCAATCTTAGCTCAACTCCAATTCAACAGCCAAACGGAACCCAACTCAACTCTTAACACAACTGCAAATTCTGCGCGAAACTCAATCCCCAAACGAGCATATGTGTATAAACAATTTATCAACTGCTCACTAGATCCTAATGCAACCCCTACTAAACTTCAACTGTACCTCAACTCAACCCGCAAATTGGGGATTGAATTTTACATAACCAGGGGTTTTGGGTCAAATCGTATGAGAGGTTCCCAACGCTTTTAGGGTATAGGTTCCAAAAGCTTTCCAAATTTCCTCCTTTTGGTTTTTCAGACTCAAGGACTTCCCAAACGTCAAAAAAGTGGGTTTTGACCAACCAAATTTTTTGGGAGGATTCCAAAACTTTGGTCTTTTACGACCGAAGCAATTATCAATCATTTTATTAGAGTTCGAAATCATGGAGTGTTTCATCGAAGCAACTTGTTAGTGCAATTGCCTAGGGGTCCCCTGGTTTCATTATTTTTAAATGAATTTCAATAATTCACATAAATAATTGGTATTGCTATAAACAGGTACATTAAATTATAAGACTGATGAAAATGAATGAAACTCAAAGTTATATATCCAGCTAAGTATGAAGTTGCTTATTTTGGTGGTCCAATTAATCAACATAAAAGAAGAACTAAATGTGTGTTCTTTTCGTTTATCATTGATATTTTCAACAGGCTTCGCCAGAATATGGTCATTCCATAAATAAACTTAAAACCCAATGTATAAATATGAAAATCGTTTTCCAAAGACCAAACGAGTTTATAATGAAATGACGATATCCTCGTAAATATTTTTCCACACACAGCATTCATAAATTTTAATCGTATACACAAAATATATCAACCCTATACCCCTATACTCTATATTCAGACATATTCATAACTAATGTTCTGATTTGTATGTATATAAGTAGATAAGAACATAAATATGTTATGCGATTCGAACTAGAATACCGCAACAGTATCATGAGTGAAAATATTTTGTACAAACAAATTTCTTCATGCATATATTGGCATCAACTCAAATATGGTGAAAATGATTTAAAATTAATGAATTGTGTACGTAAAATTTATTTATATTTGGTTTTCGGATTGAATGAATCAATGGAATGAAAGAGCTTTTTTGTTATTAATTCAAAAACAAAAAAAAAAAAAATTGTTAAATAAAATTTAAAAAATTGATTTGAATAAATTGAATGCGGAGCCGAAAAGAAGATTAAAAAGCATTAAATTATGAGAATCGGTAATACATTGACAGTTTGTTTTGATGTTTGTTTCTGTTCGAATAGACAAACCATATTTGCATATGCCATTGAAAGCACAGCTGATGGGTACAATAAAAATGGTGGAAGCTTAGAAAATTATATAACCGTAAATGGGTTCTGGAAATTCGATAACCATTTTTTTTTGTGTTTCCAGTCGATTTGATTTGGTATTTTTGGACAAATATATTAACTTATTAGGTTAAAATAATATTAATAACCAAAAAAAAAAAAAAACCTAACCGAAAATATAAAACAACAAAACAGGGAAATTTCGGGAATTTTATGATGTTTTTATATTTTTTTATTAAACATATGCCACCATTTGGGGTGAAAAATCAAATTTGTTATAATATGCAACATAAGGTGTCGTTTTGTCTCTAAATCAAATATATCCAAAAATACAAATCGGGGTTTTTGTTGTGTTTCGGATTGTTTTTTGTTCCCGCTGTTTTTTTTTTTTATTTTTTTTTTTTTTTTATGATGCGAGATTGGGAAAATGGAAAATTTTTAAATTATTCGGATTTGTATAAGCAATAGCCGCCAAAAAATATTTTTATTTTCAATTTGGTTGTATTTGTTTAAGTTCGATTGTCGTTAGGAGTGACTGTGTGAAGTGCTTGCTGTACATAGGTACATGTATATGCATGTATAATATATGCAGCTATATGATTTTTTCGATCGAATTTTATCGTTTACTGCACTGAAATTGTGTGTGCTTATTTCTGTGTATATCTATGTATGTATGCGAAATACACACACATTTTATAGTTTTTTTTATTCAACATCTAAAAAAATTATAAAAATATTCCAATTTGAAAATAGGATTATTAAAAAAAATAATAGCTTTTAGCATAATCGATATTTTGAACCGGAACTGTGCGCTAAATAAAAAAAAAATTAGCAAAAGTTGTTGATGTCAAAGGAATTTTAGATCACATTTGAATTTAAAATTCAAAAATATAACAATTTAAAGTCGATATAATTATAAGTATTATAATTGCCCTGGACCATCAGCCAAGTGCCGATTAGCGATTATATCGGAACAGTTCTACCATTTTTAAACCTATAACAGCAAGTTGCGGTTCTCGTCCGTGTTTTGTAAAAATAACCCAAGTAAGTGTTTATTAGTTTGGGGGAAACATTTCAGTGGGTATTTCGGCGCTACTTGATTTTATCTTCCGCGCATGATGAAGCCATATAGAAAAATGACATGATATTCTTGAAATTGAATCCTCGTGAAGTTTATCCTAAATATGTAAATATAAAAATTGCAAAAAAAAAAAAAATTAGGACAAATTTGATTTCAAAAAATTTGTTAATCTGTCCTAAATACCGTACAAATTATTTTATGTGTAGTCGAGGATCTCTTCTAACCAAAAGGTCTAAAAATTTGGACGGTAAGTGGCCTATGACAAGCTATTTCGTCACTTTATGTCAATTTATACAAAATTTGCATTTAAAAAATGTGTCAATGTGACCCAAGTGGGCCAATGGTTGCAGGTTGAATTTGAACCTTCACAAAACTGAATTGGTTTACTTCTCTAGGAAATATAAACTTCCTCATATCGATCCTCCCAAATTAAATGGGTTCAACTTGACTTTCATTGATGAATCGAAGTTTCTGGATCTGATTTTGGATAGCAAATTAAACTGCAAACCTAATATTATGGAAAGCGTAAACAAAGCTACTCATCGTACGTTGGCTATACATCGCAGTAGTTAAGCCCATTATTTTATATAGGTTAACTGTCTAGTGGCCTGCTCTAGACAAAACTGCCACCAACAGCTGTTGACGAAAGTTCATAGAACAGCCTCCTTGTGGATTAGTTGTTTCAATGAGGAGCACATCCACTTAGGTACAGGAGACTCTAGGGATCCGCAAAAAGAATCGATACTTTATAGTATCGATACTTTGATTGCGATACCAATTACTTTTGTACTCGATACTTTTTGTAACGATACCCAACTGGTATCGATACTTTTTGATAAAAAAACATCGATTCATTTTAATAAAAAATCGTACATACAGCTGCATATTTATGGGCTACACGAATTAAAAAAAGGCTGAAATAAAAATGGTCATTAAGAAATGTTCATTAATGAAATAAAAAAAGCCTTAAAAGAATATGATCTGGATGAGTTTGAAAACAATCGATGCGATTGTAGATAAATGATTTTATAATTTTAAACTGCAGTTAAAAGAAACACGTAAGTATATACTTGAATTATCTTTATAATTTTGTTTTATTTTAGTTACTAATATTTTTTGGACAAGAGAACCTTTTCGTCTCAATGTATTGCACAGAATGTTTTTACAATGTAAGTTTTGTTTTTTTTACAATATTGTTTTTTTGATACACGAATTTTGCGACAGATGTCCTATGTAGAATGCAAATATATTGTACTACTGAATGCAACCACATTACTCTACTGAATGCGACCACATTACTCTACTGAATGCGACCACATTATATTTGACATTATGATCGAAATGTCAATGGATGCTAACAAAAACAAGTGAGATTTATTTAATACATAATTAGTTTTACAAAAATACATAAATTAATTGACATTTTTAATTTTATAGGTTGCAATAATGTGGCGATAATTTATTTGCAACAAAAGCTAAGTTAAAATCTAGCCTTGATACCTTTTGTTTGTGTTTATTTAACCTTTTCTTTTGGTTGTTTTCAGATCAGCTGGTTGACATCACGTATTCTGAACAGAGTTAAACCGCCGGTTTGGTGAAATCGAGAACAACCACATTATGGCTGTTTCAACGATTCTTGATCCCCGCAAAAATATTAATTTTACAGATACCTTAGCTGGTGCCCGTGCTATTTCATCCATCAGGAAAATAATGGACGCCTCTGATATCACATCATCGTCGTCTGAATTAAATGATGAAGGAGATCGCTCAGATATATATGGTTGATGAACCTCATATGATTTTTGGAGCCATCACAAAAAATTAGCTCACGCCCTTCGTAAAAGGCTTTCTGGAACAGACGGAGACAAAGATGAGTTGAGTTTATATTTGGCGAATTCAGTTTGCCCGTTTGATAAAATTGAAAACGTTTTCCCTCATTTGTACCGCCTTCCCAACAAGTACCTGATAATACCCGGTACCTCCGTACCGTCAGAAAAATTGTTTTTTAACGCTGGATCGATTTTAACTCAAACCCGAAAGAGGCTTATGGGTGAAAACTATGATGTTCCGTGAGGAACTTCTAGTAAACCTCTACATCCGTCTCCCCTGGCCATTGTAGCATTTTCAAGCTGAAGTAACTGCGATAATGGAACTCGTAGACTGTGATATTAAGCTGACAAGCAGGTTTGGTGTGACGCCAAGTGCCAAATTTAAAAAGCGGAAAGGATGTTGAAATGCCTCTTGCGTTATACAAACTATAGTATACTACGTCAGGAAGAAGCTAATAAGCTGGCGAACGACAGATGGTAAAATAATACCTCTAGTTTAATAACTCGGTAGGTCTGCCAAAGTTAGATGTGGCGAGATCTGAACAACTTATCTCACTTTAGTGGAGGCAGCTCAGTATGGTTGTTGGAGGGATTGCAGGGCACTGTCTGATGCGAATATACTCGGAGTCTTACCACGTGACTACTGTCGCAATTGTGAAGATAAAGAGGAGGAAGAGACAGTACTTCATCTTTTTTGCACCTGTCCTCGTCTGGCCCGAAACAAACTAAAGTTTCTAGGGGTACCCCTTTAAAATGATTTGACGGACCTCATTAGAATGGACGCTGGAAGTATTCAGCGCTGCGTTTATAGCTCAAAATATTCTGAAGAAGTTGGAGGATAAACAATAAATCGTGGGATGGCTACGGACCATTTTTATGTCTATGTCGGTCATGGTGGACCGCCACCTTAACCTAACCTAATCTACCAGATGCTCACTTAATGTACATCCTTCGCCGTAATATGCGAGCTGGGTTAAGGACGGGTCAAATTCCAGAAATTATGTGTCGAAGCAGGCCTTCCTATTCCTAGGAATTGTTTTTGTTCTGACCATATCTTAAAAAATTGTAACACCTATCTGTAATTATTACAAACAAAAATTGGGAACCAATGCGGCACCACAGACAATATTGAGTCAGGGGACAAACTATCATCCAATATAGTAAAAACCCAAGTTTTGAAACAAAAACCAAACGACGTCAGAGTCGAAATCGTTTCAGTATTATCTCCAAAAACATCTCGGAAACTACAAATAATCAAAGATATTGTGATATTATTTTGATTATTGATTATTTTCAAATCGCGCCAAATTTCAGTAATTAGTTGGGAGTCGATTTTTGGGTAGGTTTTGTTTTAAAATTATCAGAGATACTACCCAATTTTACTACCCATTTTCGCCCGCTTTTCAAAAAGAGCTTTATAACGAATTGGATCGCATGATCGCTGTAGGTGTCATCGAAGAAAGTTATAATTCATGGAGTTCTCCTGTCACATTGGTGAGGAAGGCAAATTGTAAGGTCCGATTATACTTAGACGCGGGGAAGGTAAACGCGGTTACAGTGCTTCTTATTGTTGGTCCAATTGGTCGCTTAGACAAAAGCTAAATTTAAATCTAGCATAAATCTTAAAGATGCCTTTTTGGCAAATACCTTTAAAAAAAGGATCCAGGGATAACTAACAGTTTATCACTTAATTGGTCAATCAAAAGGTAAAACAGATGGGTAAAGTTAAATCTGGAAAGAAAGTTTGCCATTCTTCAAATTGGAAAAGCTCCATTAGGAAAGCCAAACATCAAGCAGGTAAGGAATACGTCAACATGCGTGTTAAAGCTGTTCCAAAAAAAAATACAAAAAACTGCTTAAATGTTTGTAAATACTTATGTGGAACAAAAGTGACGGTAATCGAATGAAAATAATAATTTGGTGCTTTTTACTGCTTGGATGCACAACGTAAAAGTGACTTTATATGAGAAACCAGGGAACGGCATCTAAAAGTAAGTCCAACCAAAAAGTCACCTTCCAGTCGAACTTTTTTTACGTTTTCGTATTATATGGACTGATACACTCAAATATCTCGGAAAATAAGCACTCTACGAAAAAACGGTTAATATCAAATTTTATTATTTCGTGCGGGAAATACACTAGTGTTAAAATTAGTACCCCCTCTTCCTTGTAGGTGGGGCGGGGTTACCTTTAAAACTAAAATATGAACCCTTGATTTTTATTGCAGATTCGGATTCTACGGCTAAAAATACGTAGGATTTGACTGAAATATTTTTCGATTCATGATAGATGGCGCTGTAATTGACGATATTAAATTTTTTTCAATTCTTCCTACTGAGAACCTACGCAAATGATTCTGCAATACGTCTGCAATAAAAATACCACGGTTTCATTATATATACTTAAAATTAAAAATATCTTTTGATCGGTATTTATTTTGTAAAAAGTTCGATGTTGCATTACATGTTCCTTCATTTGATAGATGTGGGGCTATAAATAATATAAAGTAACTCAAGAACAACATATTTTGAACGATGATATGGCTTTCAAAAATCGCGAGAATATGAAGGCGCCATTCCTGTTTTATGTTTTGATTTACAAAACGTACTTAATTGCCTAAGTTGTATTTGGGCAGAACCCTGGGCGGGAAGAAGTGTAAATGATATAGCTTTGGCCTATGTGATCATTATAAAACGCGTAATCGAAGATTACCCCGAGTTTAATGATTCATCGTATTATGGGGTGATTCTTGCGTGTCATCCAAATTTAAATTCCGTTACTATAAAATACTTAATTGCAGGTCAAGGGGTAGTTCAAGAGTTCGGTTACGAATATTTCTCGCCAGTAGGACTCACTCGTATATTAAAAATCGTAAAAATCGACCAATCATAATGCAAATGAACTCCAGCAGGGTATCCCATTTACAAGGGAAAATGTACTAAGATTTCGCCGCCGTTCCGTTTACTTAAGTTAGAATTGTAAAATTTTCACAACAAATCTTTGAGCTGCAATATTTATTTGATTATGACAGTCAAATTTTGTTAATATAAATATCAGACGAAAGGAAAGGTAAAAGAAAATTATGCCTGCTAGATCGTCGAACCGGAAGTTCCTAAAAAAAACATTGAACTTCAAGAAATGTTCGTGTAAATGTGCCCAGCGGGCATCAAATATTACAAATTTCAGGCCCTCCCGCAAAATTTTGCTTGGTCCGCTAAAAGTGCTTCTTGTACCTATGAACAAGCTTTAAGTCAAAAACTTATGTTTTCCTATTGTCCAGCCTCGCATTAATTAAAGGTGTCTGCTTTCGAGAGTACGAAACAGCAACTGATTCAATTTAATGGTCTCAAACAGAAAAAAATTTCTTGCAATCAACTCAATGGTAAGACGATTTCTAAATATATCGATAAAGCATCACAAAACTTCGATTCGAAATTTTATTTGAAACTAAAGGAAATCCTATTCGCGCTAATCATCGCCGTATAAAATATAAATAACCTGGGCATTCTTGTTTCTTATATTTCTTTTAAATATCACGGTCCAGATTTATGTGTGTAACATCGCATCCACAATGAAATACTTTTTACTTTTGCCTTACAGGATTGTATGGATTTCCAACAAAACGAACAAAAATGTTTGTTCATGATGTAAAAAGGCAAAAGTAAAATGTATTTCACTGGGAATGCGCTGTAACTCTGCAAGTTCCCACAACTCAAACCTAGCCGCAGAACATAGCCATACAAGATTCGAATACATTGGAAAATCTTTCAATATCCCGAATAATCCTAGAAATGTCGTAAATCTTAAGAAAAATTCTAATAATTTGTTATATTATGTGAATCTCTCGAAATATTTAGATATTAATGAATAAATATCGAATTATTTGTCAAGTAATTTAATGTTACTAATGCTACTAAGCGATATGCTACTAAACAAATTAAGGCTTAGTTCAACAAAACGATATGTAATAATAATGGAACCCTTAAATAGATCAGATAATTTCGTAAATATCGAACAATCATATTCTTCGAATATGGCTCTAAGATCCTCGAGTAACATCGAACTGTCAAATACACCCGACAATTTCAAACATGATCGAATAATTTCGAAAATCTCGAATAATCTGACGGTTTCGAAACACCGAATAACCAATTAATTCTCGCACCAATCACCCTTGCATCCCGTTTCCATGCTATACTACAATAATCACAAGAAATTTTGAAATGTGATCAAAAGATGAAATCCGAGACAAGGAGATATGAAACAGGAGGATTTGAAATTTTCTTATTTATCATAAAATAGTTTTTCAAAATACTATAAACCAGATTTACCGGTAAATTAAATTTTTATTTACCGTTTACCGGTAATAAAAAATATTCGGTATACGAGGAGCTAGATCAATCACATTTAATCACATTAAATTTTCTAATCAAAACTTGATTTGTTAAAGGTTGCAATCATTAAAATCGTTATCGTTTGATATCAAAAGCTTTTGATTTCAAACAAGTTTGGCAAATTGTCTTCTAAATCTAAATATTTGTCAGAACCTAGAGACATTTTTTTTTCTATGGAGTCAGATTACGTGACCCTGTTAAAGTTCGCCGAAAGTAAAAAGTCGATAATGCAGATTATGTTAATATAATTTATGCCGAAAATAATCAATTTGGTGGTTGACCGCTAAAAGTAAAAAGGACATATGGATTTCAATGAAAACTTTTTTAAATAGTCTTTCTTGAAAAATTTTGTTTAACCTAGTCGTGGAAAACATCGGAAAATCAGAAGGATTCACAAAATTGGAAAAAAATCAGCCTCTGTAGTGTACAATTGAAGTTAAATCGTTTTTATGTGATTCATCAATAGCTATTGTAGGAAAAAATTCAGTTCAAGTTTCCCGTGGGAAATCCCAAAAATCATTAGAAAATTTATATAAAATCAGCCTCTAGAGGGTTATGTCCGGAGATTCCACGGGAAACTTGAACTGAATTTTTCTCCTAAGCTAGCTATTGACAAGTCACCTCAATAATGCAGTTTACCTCCAGACATAACACTCTGGAGGCTGATTTTATTCATCCATTTCTTACTTTCGGCTGGTAACTTTTTAAAATTTTCCGAAATTTCCCACGGTAAAATTGAACTGAATTTTTTTTCTGCGGGAACTATTGGAAAGTTACATCAATGCAATCTATTTCCAGGCATAACACTCTAGAGGCTGATTTTATACAAATTTTCCAACGATTTTTGGGATTTCCCACGAGAAACTTGAGTTGAATTTTTTCATTCGAAAGCTATTGACAAATCACATAAAAACGATTCAATTTCAGATATATGTATACTCTAGCGGCTGATTTTATTCCAGTTTTGTGGATTCTTCTGATTTTCCGATATTTTCCACGACTAGGTTAAACAAAGTTTTCCATGTAAGACTATTTCCAAAAAATTTTATTTAAATCCATGTGTCCTATTTACTATCGGCTGATAACTACAAAATTTTTTATTTTCGGCTGGAATGTTAATAACATAATCGGCTGGGATTATACAATCTACATTACTATTTCTTTACTTTCGGCTGGACTAACACAATCTGCATTATCGACTTTTCACTTTCGGCTAACTTTAACAGTATGATTACGTGTAATTACTGTGACATTCACCTTTACCAACCGATTAGAAATTGTTGGCGTGTCTTAAGAAAATATTTAAAAGCAACAGGAACGACTTCTTTTTTTCTAAACTAGCCTTTTCTTAAAAATTTCCTAGAAATGTCCCGTTTTGTAAATTTGAAAGAATTGTCTCCTTTTGGCTTAATCTGAGCAACCATCTATCTGATCTTGCCTTTATTTTATAAAAATATCTTTTAAAATAAAAATTTTGTCAATTCCATTGTTGTCATCATTCCAAACATGGTGAGAGATAAACCCATAAAATCATTTTTCAACTTCGGTATTGGCTTAGCTGAAGCGATCGCAAGAAGAGGTCTTACAAGTAAAAGGTGTTGTAGAGTCAACACATTTGTTCTTATTAAGGAAGTGTCTGGTTTTTGACGAGAAGATTTTTACCAAGCGACATGCATAAAGACAATGGCAGATCACTATACTTGCCCAAAAAGCTTGTAATGCGCACGGCAGTATACTTGCAATTTCTCAACGGCGGAGACTATGTTAAAGACCTAAAAAAATTACTATAGAGAACAATATTAGACAATTCACACTCTAAGATTTGCGCTGAATTATATAATTACATTTAAGGAAATTCCAAAACCAGAGCACGGATTATGGTCGTCAATTGAGTCTTGGTAGTTGCAAGTTTCGTGTGTTCACTATAGCTGAAATTGTAAAAGAGTAAAATTTGCCGATGTTCATGTTATGCGCACCAGAAAACTTTTCACAACTTTTCCCTGCGAGTTTCAACCGAGTAACTGCAGCGAAATATCTAAAGCGATTTATAAAATGTGAGTTAAGGCAATATTAGTATTATCGATCTAATATTTATCGCTGAGACTTAAAAACATTTGTTGAAAAATTGTAAGTGATTTTAAATTTGTCTGGCAGTTGTAAAAATGTTAAATATCAAACGGGACAGCCTTTGAGCTCCGTGCAGAAACGTTGTATCCAGAAACGGTGCGATTTCGTTTATCCCAACAATTTCCTAATTACTACTAATCTGGTGAAATCAATTTTCTTTTGTTTGTGGTATTTACATCTATCCAACTCAATATTATTTCATTTATCTCATTCAACAGAAATTTCAAATCATAAAATTAGTTTGGTTTTCTCGAGTTCAACGAAGTTGTAGGTCTATTATGTATAAGAGGGAAGTGAATGTACACTCAAAAACAGCATACAAAAAAAAATGTTACTAGCGCACCGCTTATAAATTACACCGCGAATAAATAAAGTTAGCGAAATCCATTTCCCGCCACCCCCCTTGTAGCGCTTGGCCTTCGAGATTATTCCCGATGGTGTGCACATGCTTGCCACACTTTTACATCCGGGATGCTTAGGGCTGGGAGGTTCTTGATTCACCATTTGTTAGGAATAAACGGCCTGCTACAAAAAAACGATAATCATGTGCAGAAAGCAAAAAAAATAAATGACAACAAACACCAAAAATCACGTAACGGATTCGGTACCGTATGCCCATCTCAGCAACTACGCGATGCTTCCGGAAAAAAATAATTGATTAGGAACACATTATTTGCCACTTATCAAACCGACGCACATATGTACAAATCATATACAGAAAAAGTTATTGAATATTAAATGACTAATGAATGTCGTTGGTAAAAAATTACATTAAGTGAATTAAAAAAAAATTAACTAAAAAAATAATTTTGAATATTAGTGTATACTTATCCTTATCTGCAATGATGCGATGGTGGTGATACTCAAATTCTGGAACACAGCTATTCAGGATACTTAATACAACAGCGACCAAAGCCAAATAAACTTTTTTTTGTTTTATTTTTGTTTTTGTATGGGTAGCTGATTTCCCCCTTACAATACGTTGCACTCCAAAATACACTTCAGCACCATTCGAATTACGCACCAAAAAATAATAAAAAAAAACTAAACAGCAACTTTACACAATTATATTGACTATAATTTCAGTTGGTTTACAATAGAATTTATTCAACAAAGTTTATGAATATTTATCAATTAATTTAACAAAGTTTATTAATTCGAAATTTGCCACATTACATTATCAATTACACAAAATGATCATAATAGAGTTTTTATTTTTTTATTTCGGGTTTTACAATTATTACTATTTGAACAAAGTTTATTAACCACCAACTTTTAACATAATTTTTATAAATTCCACCCGTTACATTAGGAATTTCACAAAATGATCATAACAGTTTTTTTTCTTTTATATACATAATTCCTTAACTTATCTTTATTTTTTTTTTTAATACAGTTTTAAATTTTTTTTTCCAAACCGTTAATTTAAAGTTTTTCTTTACACTTATAACCACCGACATTCAATAAACCATTCCACAAAGAAAAATCTCAAAGCTTCTATACACTCAAAATATTGTATTCTGCCTTCACTGTACAGAACTTTAACTTTACTATTTTTCTTTTTCTTTTTCTTAATTTCAATTAAATTTTGGTTTCTTCTAACAGGTAACGTTGTATCACCAAAAAAAATTCACGATATGCGAAAATAATGGTTCTCTTCATCACCACCTTCAATTTACTTCTCTCCATACCCAAAAAAAAAACATAGCCAAACGCGAGCTTTGTAAATGCAATTTTCCCGCCAAATCTCCTATACGATCATCTCATTTCCTCAATTTTTTTTCGCACTGCATAATGCAGTAAACAAACGTACCATAAATTTGTATATCACTTTTCTAATTTTTTTATTTTTTTTTTATTTTGAATTGCCATAATTAGGTTGGTTGGAGTCCCCGATTAAATTGACTTAAAGTTGGACGGCAGGTGTCGACAGACATCGATTAAGAGAAAAGAAAAGAAGATAGTTACTTGTACAATTCAAACATTTTTTTGTTTTTTTTTCTATTCTCTTCCTTGTTGAATACAAAAAAAAATGACCGAAATTTATCGACCGTTACACCCTCCCCTCCCAATTTTAGTGTGGAGGTAAGATTTTGTGACTATAGATGCATGACATTGAACTCATGGCAAGGACTTAAATACTTAAGATGTCTAAAGGTAGCGCTGCTGATGTCTATCTACGAGAAACATGGAAGAGCAACAGTCACTCCTCAGCTACTCAAATTAGGGATATATCATATTGAATTTGCGGTTTTTTTAAAATAAGTCAGCAGCATGGACGAAGTTTGTTTTTATAATGATATTTGTACCAAAGGTCTACACAATCTGTTAATTTCGTTCTTTTTAAAGATTAACAAGGTATTTATCTTAAGCATACTCGGAACCCAGTCAACTATATTCATTGTTAACATACGAATCATTTCTTTCGCACGTTCCGCACCAGTTATTGTTAATAAGAATGACAGCAACCAATTGAGGTAAGTGACCCTAGAAATGAGAGTAAGATCAATAATTGCAAATCATTTATCAAATTTACTAATTGACTTCATCATCACTTTGAAAAACAACATAAGCATTATAAAGACGCCAAGAATCTCCTTTCACAATCTTGAAATCCTCTTCAATTTCCTTATTCATAATAAGCCTATCAACTCGTAAAATCGTAAAACATAAGCTAACATGCAGAACCCATGTTCAAACTCAATTCCATTTAAATTCTTTAATTCAATTGAATTTTTATATTTTGTCTTAGAAAATACAAAAAAAAATCTTTATATTCCACTTAAACAATAACAAAACAAAACAAAATCTCAGTAAAATCGGTAAGAAGCTAAACAAGGTAGAAAAATGGGGTAGCTAAATTCTACTTTCAATATTTTTTCTTTCTCCTTATATAATATTCACCATCGCAGATTACATTTTGTTTGCATTTTATTTTGTTTAAAGAGATAAAAAAAAAAAAATGAAAAACGAAGCAGCAGAAAAAGGTTATCGTCAGACAATAAAATCTGGCATTCAGAAGATTTTCTTCTCTTTATGTTGTTGTTGTTATGTTTTATTATTATTATTTTTTTGTTATGTTCATCTTATCTCGATTTTCAACTAAATGACGATGAAGAGCGCCGCGCATAAGGAACATACAAAACGAAAAAAAAAAATTAATTGAAAATAATAATTTTAAGATGAACTTAAAAAAGCTCGTTTGTTTTTTTTTTGCTTTTCATTTGTTTTTATCTTGATCTTTTCTTTATGAGGATTCTGTTTTCTGGAATGAACTTTACTTTCTTCTTTTGCTTCGTTATTTTTTTTTATTTTTCGTCTTATCACAGATTAGAGATAAATGGTAATAAGGTGAGATAATATTTAAAGGCAATTATTATTTGTCAAAGGGCAATGTAAAACGAAAGAAAATTGTTTTGTACAGTTTTCGGTACTGCAGCAGAAACCTTGACTTGAAAAAAATGTGAAAAAAAAATTAGGGTCGATCCGATTCCTCACCAAACTGACCATATACATTTTACAAAGATAACTTCGCCAATATCACAATAGGTCATGACTAGAAAATACCAAACAAAAAAATTGAACACAAGCAATAGTACAAAATCAGAATTTGCGTCACTTATTTTTTATGTCCGACACTCCACCTCCTTGTCATGTAGCATTTCATTTTCTATATCTCCTACTGCCTATGTCCACAACTTCCTTTGCCCTAATAACGTGAAATATGTAACGTGTAGTATTGTAAACGCCGGGCCACAGTAATTGTCCATTAAGATTTATATTCATACGACCTTTAATATCAAAAGAATCTATTAATACCTTTAAAGGCGATTTTATTAAAACAATTCACAAATAATGTATTAATCAACATGTCGTTGAAATTTCAGTCAATAAAATGGCATAAAATGTCAATAAAACGGCACAAAAATAATTTTTGTAAGCAGTAAAGTATTTCAGGTAAATTTAGAAATTTAAATTGGATGTTACACCATTACCAATACATTTTATCTTAAAGAAATCTTTGGAAAAATTGTTGGAATTTGGAAGATGTATTAACCGTAGAAAAATATTTCTTCGAAAATTTTGATACTACCTCGGAAAACATTTGAACAAGTTTTTTAATACTATTTTTTGGTACAATGACCCTACGCAATGCTTCAATTGATTTCAAATTTTGTGAACAAAAAAATCGTCAGCCCCATTTTTGAGAAAATCTGTTTGGTAGTTTTCTCTTCCACTACAACCCCAACATAACAACCCTCGAATTTTTAGATTTCATGAATATAATTCGCTAAATCATTATGATCATACCTCTAGTACTATATGTATAAGGTAGGAATTGCATTTTTGTAGTTTGGTCGTAGATAAACCAACTTTTCTCAGTACGAAACCAAACTCCTAGGAGCTTAATGTACATCGTATAACCCTTAGGGAAATTGCGGGGAGTATTGCATTTATACTTTTTGCGGTATATGTATTGTGATGAAGAGGCTATCTTCTTTATTTTATTGACTAACAAGTCAGTCTGGTACAGACATTAAAATTTAATAGAAAAAATTAATAGCATAAAATTGTTGTATGAATTCGCCGCTCTTTCTGAAATGTGTACTCACATAAAATTATTCTCTATAATATTCATATCAGTGTCTTTGACACAACCAAAATTGACGACTGTCATGGTAAACAAAAAGTCTTTCACTTATAATTTCATCAGTTGCGCAAACATTGGTCCTTCGATCCATCAATTTTTTCATTAACATAATAATTCTAGAAAGTGTAGTGAACAATAGTGACTTCAAATGGCTCCAGATAATGAAAAAGATCAAACCAGTGCAAGTGCCTTGATCGTCGATTTCATTGGCTATTTTGAACGATTAAAATGATTTGAAGTAAATTTAAAAAATCACCTAAACCTCATCTTACTGAAATTCGTCTTAAAATGCAGTTGGCTATTCTTAAAGAACATTGGGTGAAATACAAAAATCAATTTTCAGAAATAAATCGTACTGCATATTCAGCTGGGAAAGACCAGTTGGTCAATGTTAGGAAAACACATACTAGCAGCATCCACAACCACGATGTCAACATTAACTAACCCAAATGCTGACATCAAATTGCCACGCATCTATTTACCTGTATTTTCCGGAGATTATTCAGCATCTTTGTCATTTCGAGACCTGTTTAAGACGCCTATTCATTATGCTAATTATGAAAATGCCTGGAAAATGGTAAATCGATATGTAAAAGGGTAATTGTTTTTCACCAAATCACAGCCAAATCTACACATCGAGTCATCGACAGTCATTAAGAAACTGTTAGATACAACTAATGAAACTTTTCGAGCATTAGGAAACCTTGGCTTACCAACTCTTATGGTCGTAAAAAAACTAAGGCTGCGAAAGCTTAAAACAATGGGAATTAGCGAATGATTCAAACGACAAGCTTCCAACTTGGGAAAATCTGCGATTGCTCCTACAAGATCGGTTTAGAGTTCTAGAAGCCTTAACACCACATAAATCGAAGTCAACGATTTCACTCGATATCCATTCACATCCATTATGCAGTAAAATTCCTATTATTGGAGTTGGCTCTGTAAATACTGGCAAGGCAAATTCTGTGGTGAAACTCGATATTAAATCTAATTCCAACTGTGACTATAAGTTTTCACCGAACGCACTTGTGCTTAAAACAATAACTGCACAAATACCTGCGCAAATGGTATATCAACATCGACGGGGCCTCATATCTAAAACCTACAACTTGCCGATTTGTTTTATTACAAACCAGGTTTCATCGACATATTGTTAGGCGTGGATATATTCGGAGAATTGTTACTTATGGTCTCATCACTGGGTTGATTATTATCGGGGAAAATTCTTCAAGTGAATGACAATCCATCTAATAGCATTATGAACTTTCACTCGTACATCGATATCTCAAAACATGTGAAGATGAGCATGTGAAGAATTGTATTTAAAAACACTCAAAAGATCACCAGAAGGTAAATATATCGTTAGTCTTCCGTTTGTTAATTCTAGACCCAATGAAACCACTTTTGGCAATTCTCGAAATAGAGCGATTGCCACATTCACTACTGTCAATGGAAAAACGTTTTTGTCAAAATAAACAGCTTCGCGACGAGTATAGCAATTTCATGAAGGATTATTTAGAGCAACAGCACATGTAAATCATCAAAAGTGAAACAAAGCAGTACCACCCCCAAACTTCGGGTAGTATTTGATGCCTCTCTAAAGTCAACAAATGCTGTCTCATTGAACCAAAAATTAATAACGGGACCAACGATTCAACCTGAATTAATTTCCTTACTAATGAATTAGCGTACTAATATGGTTGCATTTAGGGTAGACATTAAGCAACATCTGAATCGTTTGGCGTTCAACACCTGTTGAAATAATTACTGATTTTCGCTTAAATACGATAACCTGTGAGACCGCGAGTGCTACGTACTTGGCTATCAAAACTCTAATGCAATTAGCTCGTGTTGAGAGGTAAAGATTTCCATTAGCATCTGAAAGTGTTCGGTACGAGATGTATGTTGGTGACGTAATATCTGGTGGAGATTCGATTGAGGAAGCATTGAAATTACAAACAGAATTGATTGAACTATACTGAAATATGGTGAATTTCAGCTTCGAAAATGGTCATAAAATCATGTTGATATTCTGCGACCTATTCCGAGCGAATTAGACGAGACTAAATCTCCATTGGGTATCTACAACGATGATTCAATTAATACATTTGGCATTTTCTAGAATCCAACGACCGAAGAATTTGGCCACTACGTTTCCATATCCAATGATGAGGATATAACTAAAAGGGGAATCCTCTCTGACATATCTCAACATATTAATTTTCAGGAAGAGATAAAATGCTGCACCAGGAATTCACACATTAAAGGTCACTTGGCATCTCTCAATCCTGTCGTGGCCGACTAGGGTTTACTAAGAGTCGGTGGTCTCTACTTATCATACTTAACCAAACAACCCATCTGTTTGCCTCGTAATAGTCCAATCACTAAGATCATCATTGCTCAAGCACTTTAGCAATATATTGCATGATGGCATAACTCAAACGATTGGATTTACACGTCGACAACATTCGAATAAATGTACAACATGCTTCCGTTATGCAGCCAACACGAGATGTCAATTAATGGGAAATCTGCCTTCTCCACGCATTACGAAAAGTGGACCATTTCAGCATTCTGGAGTAGATTATCAGCGGCATCGGAACTAAGATCTAGTCACCTTAAGGTAATGAGTCAATTACAATCGAAAATTGCTGAGTACCTAGCCACCGACGGAACCACTTGGAATTTTATTCCACATTATGAAAGCCGGGGGTAAAATCAATTGAATACCATCTACGCAGGACTATCGGAGAAAATAAGGTGACCTACGAGGAAACGACTACCGTATTTACCGAAATAGAAAGTGCCCTTTATTCACGACCACTGTGCCCCACAAATAATGATCTTAATGACCTAACTGTTTTGACACCAAGTCATTTTTCAATAGGCGATGCTATTAACTCTGTTCCTGAAGTAAGCGTTCTAAACTTAATAAAAAATCATTGTTCACGATGGGAACAAATCCAAAGAATTTACCAGCATTTTTGGTAACGCTGAGTGACATACTATTTGAGTCGCTTACAATAACGACCCAAATCAATGCGCAAGGAACCTGAAATAGATTGGCGATCTGGTTTTACTAAAAGACGAAAATTTTCCTCCATCGAAATGGCCATTGGCAAAAATCCTTGAGAAGCATACAGGATCTGATGGTTTCATAAGAGTAGTTAAACTCAAATGAAGGCAACTTCGAGATGTCTCAGAACGTAGGCAACATCGTAGCAGGAAAGTGAGTCGGATCACTTTATCTCGCAATGCTCATCAATTTCCTGTCAACATTTTTGCAATAGATATTTTGGCGAGTAAAATGCTTAATCAATATAACTTCGTTATAGCGGAAAAAGTAAAACTAGTGATCTACAACCCGTCGAAATATTAGTGTCATACGATACTGTCTTTCTGAATCCCAGTGTTCTAATTCCTGAAGTTTTAATAGTCATAAACTATTGGTTACAAATTCTAAAAATCTCAGCCCAAAAAAGAAACCTGCTATATAACTTCACCGAAATATATGAATTGAGCAGAATGCGTTACAATGGAACTACGCTATCATGTTTCATCTCTAATGCCTTCATTAGAGATGAAACATGATAGCGTAGTTCCATTCCATCTTGAAACAAATTGAGACAATTGAACCGGTTACCCCGCTTCAGATACATAGATGGAATTTCTGCATATATTAGAAGAACAAAAATTGAACCATTTCTATAAACATTAAACAGGTAATATATGAGAGAATCAAATTTAATGTGGAATTATAGAGGATAACCAATCTGTATTATCGACCTCGTTATCATAATTGTACAACAATCGATTATACTGTCATGTAGTATCTAATTGATTTAATTTGCTTTTCGCCAATCCTAATTTCACAATATGTGCTTTTTGCTCGGTCATTTGATTGGAGTCTTGAGACCCGTAAGCAACAATTTTATTGAGTACTAGCTGTACCCTGCGCGCGTTGCTATGCTACCAACTAAAATAAATTTGAACGAAAGACATTATACAAATATTCAATTCATTTTGAGTCATTTTATTGATTTTGTTCATTTCGAAAAAATTGTGACATTGCAGCGTTTCGTTTCAATTCGATATTTATTGAAGTGCTGTGGGATACACAATATTTCTTGTTTTTCCATCTGGTGCGTAAACGAATAAATCAGAAGGTTTTCAAACGCGTGAGCAGGCCACATAGAGCTGTCCATGTGAGAAGCATGGATTCTCCAAATTTAATCAAAACACTTGCAACGATTGTCCTTGTGCTTTGTTGATAGTTATTGCGAAAGCGAGTCGCACGGAGAACTGCAAACGTTTGAATTCGAATGGCATATCTGTCGGGATCATTGGAATACGTGGCAACAGTACGTCTTCACCTTTGAATTTTCCAGTCAAAATTGTTGCCTCGATAACCTTGTTCATCATTTTCTTGACTGAGAGTCTGGTTCCGTTGCAAAGTCGTGGTGGATTTATGTTTCGAAGAAGAATGATGGGTACGCCAATTTTCAATGTAAGAACGTGCGGTGGTATGCCTGGCATGTCAAGCGAATTCAAGAATTCAGTTGGATAGTTGACAACTTCGTCTTGATTCACCACAGTATCGATGGACTTATATGTTGTCGTTTCGCCGGGTATTCCATTCTGAATAGTGAAGTTGATGGTATTGACATCGATATTTTTGGCCGCTTATATAGCACGCGTATTGAGCCACTGATGATTTTTGTATTTCTGTGCAATGTTTGGGAAAACTTTTTGCACCAATTCATCTATGCTTTCTGTGATCTTACAGAAATTTGCTGGCAAGGTGATACATTGCGCAGATTCATCAATTTGCATTCGCCCATTTCCAATATCCATTAATTGTTTTGCAAAATTTCCAGCCGATGCATCCCGTTGTAGTTGTACACGCATGTTGGTTTTCAAAGTCAATTTCTGTAAATAACGCCATAAAACTGATGATTTGAGACATGCATTAAGTTCATCAGCGGGTGTTGAACGTGGTGTAACCGGCAGTGTTTATCGAGAATCACCAGACAATAAAATGAGTGCGCCACCGAAGATCCGTGCGTTTTCTCTCAAATCTCGCAGAGTACGATCAAGCGCTTCCAATGCTTTCTTGCGAGACATTGTACATTCGTCCCATATGATAATTTGACACGTTTTGAGTACTTTGCCCATTCCAGAGTTTTTGCTGATGTTGCATGTTGGTGCCTCAGTGTTTTGTAAATTCAACGGCAGTTTCGATGCTGAATGCGCTGTTCGGCCACCATGCAAAAGAGTTGCCGCAATTCCAGATGATGCAATGGCCAGTGGAATATTATTTTGTGATCGTATGGTTGCCAAAATGAGTGAATGAAGAAAAGTCTTGCCTGTACCACCGGGCGCATCTATGAAAAACCGTCCACCGCTTTGTTCTGTGATTGCACGCACAATTCTGTCATAAGCAATGCGTTGTTCTGGAACCAACTGCGGAAGATTTGTCTGAACATATGTCCCCAGTTCGTCAGAATCAAAGTGTGTTTCTCGTTGCAAATCACGATCGAAAAGGTCGTTCGCTGGTCGGTTCGAAGCAGACATTCCCAGTTGTGTCTTCAATCAAAATCAATGCCTCATTATACACGTTCGGTGTGAATTGAATGTCCGGATTTTGATTCGCAGCATTCATTCATTTCATTTGATTCTCATGTAGTCCTTGTATTTTTCCTAAAGATCTTTTGGATTAGATGGGAAGCAGGTTGTCAATATTATGGCAAATAACGTGCGTATTTGCTGTGGTCGAGCAGTATTCGATGCATCAGCGAGTGCAGTGTCCCAATGGACATCATTCTCAAGAAGATTTAGTTCCTGGCAAGCTTGACGATAAGTGGCGCACAGCTGACCGTTCATTGTTCTTAAATCTTGGAAAGATGTCTGTCCACGAACATTGATTAACAGCAATCGCAGATATAACCATTCTGTATTGTTCGGGTGAACAGTGTACAGACGACCCAGTGCGTCACTGGAATACAAATTGGGATGTCCTTCAACTGCTTTACCTTGTTTGCGACGTTGAAACTTTTTAGCTGATGCATTCCATGTGTAAAATTTCGGTACTTCAGAATAAAGTTAGAGCCTTTGCAAAAATATCATCTTGGCACAATGAGTAATGCAATTAAAGTTATTGCCAGTGGAACCAATGCTCTTGCACGTACATTATCTGCTGTGAAGTACACGCGCTGTCCATTCTCGAGATGCACCGCCAAGTGTACTACTGTTGGATGTCGTTCATGAATTGGAAATGATAAGATGCGCCATACTGCTTCATTGCTACTGATTGATTTCATCGAGCGGTGCGGCCACATTCCCTACTCCGAAGACTGCCATGTCGCTTCCTTTGTTGACATATTTGCAAATGTATTTGATCGACTTCACTGAATTGCAATACTCAACATTAATGTGTGCTTTGAAGATCTTTGAGAGTAACGGTGAATATGGCACAACCCAACGATTATCGACTTCGACATCAACGTTACGTACTTTCAGAACGATGGATTTGCCGCCATCCTCAAATGATCGTCGACGATACAGTGGGTATCCGTCATTGCCAGTGATGGTATCAGAAACCAAGTTTCTTGGGTATCGTTTCGTGCATTTCCCATCAGACATGCATGGTGAATTGTTGTTGAAAGCATCACATGGGCCGTGAATCATATTTTTGGTAACGACGTCGAATAAGTCTGGATCAATGTCCTTATCTGGTATTTCTGCTGAGATGATTTGGTCAATTTGATCTGGCGTAATTTTGTTGATTAACCAAACCAAAATATGTGCATGTGGCAATCCTCTTTTCTGCCAATCAATGGAATAATATATACAGCAGCGTGTCTCTCCAAAAACGTGATGCTTGATAGTAAAATCCATCAAAGATTTCAATTTTTGTTTAAATCCGCGTGCGGTAATGTCATGGCGGTCCGAAGATGATTGTCCAGCTAACAGAAGTTCTTTAATTTCATCCCATGTTGGATTGCATGTAAATGTGATGAACAAACGTATGTCATCGCATCTTGTGCGTATTCATGTATGTGCCGTGGAATCCCCGTGAATGTAGACGGTAATATGACCATTCTTCCCAATTCGTTCGGATTCACGTTACCATCATTAACGATTGCGTCTCGTAAATGGATGTACTCTTCAGAACGCAACTCGGTTTGATTCAATCGAATATATAGGAGTCGTTCGGTTTCAATCTTCACGTACATGTCGACGATGTATTGATGGAACAATTGTCAACATTTCAGAATGTGGTTCTCAGCGTCTTGATGAGTCATCAATCGATACGGATAATAATTTATGGCACTGACTTTCATATTTGTTTCCTCGTCTGTTTGTGGATTTCTCATTTTGATGTTGAAATGATATCCATCTTCTCCTCGCCAAAACAGAATCGAATACTGCAATCCGTCGTATGAGCGATGAGTATCGGAGACTCGCTGAACGTCACCACTTCTGCGATGAAGAAGTATTTAGCGCGATTCGAATTCTTCGCCAATTGTTTTTGCGGATGCTTTCCAAGAAATGCTTCGACTCACGTGTAACACCTGATAGCAACGTTGATAGTGGTTCGGATGGTGGATGTAACTCTCTCTGGCAGTTTAACTTTTCCATTTATGCAGCACATTCCTGGCGTTTCGTTCTTAAATTTGAGGGCGCTACAATACATGCAAATTTTATCCATTTTTCCAATGACGATACTTGGATGAAGACTGTAATCATTATTACTGTCATAATGGAATATTCGTCTTGATCTAGCGGTGCTTATTCGAACATTTTGCAGCCTTCTTTCCCGTTGTTCAGTTGTCTCAGACGAACGGGCGTGAGTAGTACGTATTCGATCAGTTTCTAACCTCATTTCTCGTTGTTCAGATGATTCAGACGATCGGGTCTCAGCGGCATGTACTCGAACATTTTGCAGCCTTAATGCTCGTTGCTCGTCTGATTCTGAGGCTCGTAATGCTCTTTTCTTCCGTGCTTGAGGCGTAGATCGGCCAATTGCTTGTCGCTTTGGAGGCATAATTGTACGGGAACGACGTGGAAAATGCGTTTGAATTTATTAGATGTCAATCAGCAATCCGAATCTCACAATGTATCCAATTCAATTGAACCGGCTGTTCGGAACATCAATCAGCAGTCAGATCCTTCACATACACATCCGATGATCTTCGTGAATTCACTGTAGAGAATGAATAAAGTCAGCTCACGGAAACTACGAAAATTCAATTCGATTGAATTATTTATCTAAATTATTTATTTAACTCACAATGAAATGCACAAAACTATTCGAAAAACGCTCCCAAATATAAAAATACGCACAATATTGTCTGTGCAATGTGAGCCGGACATGAATTTCGCAATTTACATAAATTCTTATGTCACCCACGACTCAAAACGTCATCATTCATTCGCTGTTTTAGTTTCAATTCAAATCAGCATGAACTGTCACGGCAATATACGAAATTCATTGAAATGACAGTGGCGCCATCTGTCGAAAATTGGTCGAAACAACTCAGAAACCTCCATGGGCTCATGCACAACAACTTTGCTAAAGATCATCACATGATCAAATGCATTGTTTACGATTTTATAAAGGACATACAGACAAACATTCATTTTTATATATATATAGATCGGGAAATTGAAATTAATTTTGGAATCATTATAAAATTCCATCAAATTATACAATATAAGATATTGTGGATGAATTCGTCATCAGCCATACTGAAAACGAAAAGAGTCATATTGGGCGAATTCATCTGCTGTTTTTCTATTAGTCCTTCGAGCCTAATAGGGAGCCTATCCAAAATAATATTGAAGAAAGCCGCATCAATGATAAAACTAAAACATACTGGCTACCCTGTCGATTGTTGAGGTAATAAGTACCAACCCAACGTCACAATAAGCCACGTTTATCGTCGTTTACGATCTGCAAGATATTGATAAGGCGCACAGATTTATTAAGTGAATTTATTTATAAAAAAGTGAGAATTAGATTCAATAATTGAACAATTATAAATTGTGTGACAGAAAAAAGAAATAGTGAAGTCAATTGCTAAAATCGCCCATTTATTAGCCCTGAAAAAGTTTCATTCTGCGGTAAAGGGTAGTAACGGGAATGGGAAATTTCATTATTTCCAATGCCATCAAAATAGACGAAATTTTCATTAATGAAGTGAAGGTTCATTTAAATACCGTTCAGGGAAGTTCATTTAAATACCGACCATTATAAAACCAAAAACGTATGTGATTGATCCCGAAATTGAGTCCCAAATGGATGAGTTTCAGCCAAAAAATATTATTTAGTGACGGGAAACCTCAATAAGCATAATGCTGGAAGATTCGATAATCCCATATTGAATGCTACTCAACAACAATCCGCAGAGATAAAATTAAAAAGAGTAAGCATACCTCCATTAGCTTTTATGACTTATGCAATTCAAAAATTTCAATATTTGAAAAGCTTGTTAATTGGGGAGGTAGTGCAGATAATAAGATACTTCACTGTCACAGATGTGAACTACTACGAAGCATTTTCTAAATTCTTTGAACGGTATCGCAATAGAAAGTATTAGAAAATTGCGAAAATTTAAATGGCAAGGCGGAAACCAGAGACCGTTGGTTGATCTATATTTTGATCAAAAAAATAGACCAGGAAACGAAGTTGTTATTATGGACGTAATAATTCACAGCTTCAGAATACCCAACTACAATTCCGATGTCAGCTTATCTAGAGCTGTTTCTGTTGATTTCCCTGCTTGGTAGGCATGCTGGCTCGAGTCCAGAGGGTATTTTTGGAGAGTGTTGGATCTGATACAAATTCCCAGAATTTTCTACATGGTTTTCAGTAAAAATAGGTCTACAAGACCTAATTTCCTCTGGGGATGTCTTTCCCGCTTTTGGGATAAAAATCACCCGAACCTCCCTCCAGCATTTTGGAACATATTCCAAGCTGTAGCTGACTCTGAAGAGGATAGTAAAATAAGCCAGCAAAGTCTGCAGCCAAATGATTTGCTGCTCCCGGTGATTTGAAAGGGCCAAATGATTTGACGGCCTAGCTTATCCGTTGCGGCGTAAAAAACTGCCTCGAGAAGTCGTGAGCCTCCTTTGGAACCTGATACTTATGTACACTACTTGCATTGGATTTTTCCTGATCCCTCAGTACTACACATTCTGGGAAATGACCTCCCACTAGATATTCCAGAGTCTGCTCCCTGGTTGTGGTTGTCTTTCCACTTGGTTTCGATACAGTTCCCAAGGGATTCCCGTGCTCCAAGGAAAGTGCCTTCTGGAGCCACCAGTACCAACCATTCACCAATTTGTCATATCGGTTGATATAGAGAAAATGTTTCGGGAAATTTGGAGAGTTGGTTTGTGTCGCTTACGGACTTCAATAATGATAAATTATACAGACCGATAAAGAAAAAGTAACAGAAACCCGAACAGTTGAATCTGGCCGCAGAATTGCCCTATCACATCAGGATTTTCGGATATCCTAACCAAAAAGTTCAAAAATGTCTGTTTTTATGGGTTTTTAAAAAATTAAATTGGAAAATTGGAATTTAGAAAAAGGGGATGAATTGTACTTTACGATGGCACCATTGGTTTTTACTACTGAAATTCCCTAACAATACAGTATAATATTGAAAACCCATAAAAACAGCCTTTTTTGCACTTTTAGGTTGGGATATCTCAAAATCCTGACGTAATAAGGGAATTCTGCAGTGGAAATATAGCAAAAGTAGTGGAAATATAATGCATAGCGTGAGAAGTACCAATTCCCTTTACATTATTTAAATTTTGCGCGAAAAATTATTTCCGTTTAATTAATTCTGAATTTTATTTTGATAACAAACAGTGTAATACATTTTTGGTTCACCTATAGGTTCCTAAGTAAGGCCCATGCTAGCGTTTAATATAATCAACAGTTGAACACAACAATGGCCCCCTATTGAGAGTGTAAAATTCAAACATTTTTGGACATTTTTCAGTTTCCATCATTTACAAGACCAACACTATTAAAATTTCGACATGAACAATCCTAAAACTTTCCGATACTAAATTCCACCTTTTTTGACTTTAATCTTTCGGAATTATGCCTAACCTTATGAAATCGGTCTGAGCGCCTAACCAAATAGATTTGTATTGCATTTTTTGTAAAAGAAAAACGAATTTGATTTAATATTTTTGGATTGCTTTTAACAATGATATGTTAATGGTCAGATGGTATGGTGTATAATGGTCAGCTTACCACTATATAGCAATCCGATTCCATCGGTTGTGCGGGATGCGTTATTCCATATACTTTTTGTTCTCCCGGAAGGATAATGCTGTATCAATATCAGCAGTTTACCGGTAAAACTATAGTAAGATTGACATGTGGTTCATTTCTAATTTGAAAATTTCATTATGCCAGACCACTAAACCGAGACAGAATGTTCTATTGCCTAATATGTTGTATTTTTGGCTAATTGTGTCATAATCATATAACTAATAAGTTTCGATTAGCCCGGAATAAATTGAATAACCACTACGTAAATAACTTGAATGATCCCGAATAATTTGAATAATATCAAACATTTATGAAAGTCTAGTGACACGAAGCAAGTTAACGCTAAGCTAGTGTTGGATATTTTCGAAAATAGTAGATTTCCAATAGGGTGTAAAATGCTAATACCGAACAATGGAATACATAAAGACAACACATCAATAAGGAAAGCCTTTATTTATTCTGATAATTATTTTTACCACAGTCACTTTCTTTGGAAATTACAAGTTTTTGTTTCTTTATAGTTCCTTCGGTTGGTTAAAAAAAATATTAGAGCAAATGACGAACGAACGGAGGCAACCCACCATCAACCTTAAGTCTCTAGCATCACAAATCTCATCATTACATAATTTAGGTGAATGCTTCATTCAAAACAAAGACGTTCTTTTAGTATATGGTTGTCGAAGAATGGATTATTAAGGTCATTCTGGAATTGATAATCGTAAACCTCATTTGATATAATTACAACTGTTAGCATGTATGATGCATCAATAAGTCAATTAAGCCAACATTGCAGACAGAATAATAATAAATTAACTTCGCAAATGTATTTCGCAAAGTGAATCATGCGGAACGACTGACAAGCTTTAAAACTATATAGGTAAATATATACGCGTAGTAAAATAGTTTCAATGAAATGTTTTTTTGTTGCCCCTGGTTGACTATGATGAAATATTGTTATTTTGCAGAAAAAAAAAATCTAAATTTATGACGTTCTGATAAATTTAACATTGACAGGTGGATATTAATGGTTTTGTGTATTGCTCGCTAAGCTACAGACATTTTTGTGCATCAAAACATCAAAACTATTTTGAATACTTTTCAAAACTATATATATCTAGGAAATTTGAAACTCACATAATCCCAGCGAAATTTAATTATTCAAATATGTATAATTAGTGAAATGTATACTGGTATACCAACAATTTAAGCAAGTAACTTTTTTTTTGTTATGTCTTTAGTTTGGTTTTGCTTCGAATTCTCTAGAAAACTATCTTAAATGTAAATTTGCTACTAAAACTTTTCATCTACTTATATATTTACTATGTACAGCTATAATAACTGTACACAGCCACTGCATCCATTATTTATTATTATTTATATAATTTTCCGTTATACTTGTTTATTTTTATATTAGTTTTTCATGAAAAGTAGTTTTTCAGAAGTTCGTTTTGGTCTCTCTTTTTCACTTTAGTTTTTATTGCGGTTCGATTTAGTATTTTTTTCTTGTGATGTGAATTTTAAATATATAAAATGAAAATTGAATTGAACCAGAAAAAAAAAAAAATTTCCGAAAGAAAATGAATGAAAATGATTTATGGTTTTTTTTTTCAACTTCATAAAAGTACCATTAACCACATTAAAAATGTGGAGGAACTGTAGAAGGAAGAGAAAAAAAAATCAAAATAAATTAAAAGTTTTGCGATTTAGGAAAATTTTGATTTTGCTATACAATTTTCTACTATTTCTCTACAGCACTCAGTTGTCATCTGTGTATGCAACTCATATATCGTATAGATTTTAATTGATTTTGAAATTAGCAGAATATTTTTTAAATTTATAATTATTTATTACGAATTAATTGATTTTGATTTGACGGCATTATCAATATTTGATTGATGAGTTAATAAATGCATTATTGTTTCATTTTTGTACGATACTACAGTGTAAAATGCAATTTATTTGTCTGTCCTTATTCTGCTTATTATATTACACTGATTCAATATATCAAAGTTCTTTATTTAATTTATTTATCAAAATCAAATTACTATCAATCATTCTGAAATTAATTGAATATTTTAAAGTTAATTTTCATGTGGTTTTATTATGAATGTTTTAAAACTTTTACATGGTAAGCAACATAACGAGAATACGTTCGATCATCTAAAAACTTTACAATTTAATTGATACGTTATCTCGGTCTAAGCGGAGCCTTAGACTCGGGTGTTAACGTTTTAAAAGATTTTGGAAAATCTGTACAGTTGACACTGTAACTCCGTTGGCTTTTGCATTCAGCTGGTTCGGTTCACGTTATACCAGCACAACTCGCCGTCTAAAGTTCAGGGTCAAAGTTCAATGTACTGTTAAAACAAACGCCACAAATGCTCGAACCGATTGTAAACACCAATAAATTTGTTCAACTTGCCTTGTCCAGCGGTAATGCAGGGTCGAAATTGTTTGTGGGTTTGGTTTTTAGATAAGTATAAATTATCTCGCATTAAATATTAAAGTTGATTCTTTCTATAATTATTTTTTGGCGTCATTAACATTCTCCGCCCCGTTAACGATACCGTCGTTAACAATCTACTCTCTTATTAATACGATGTCACCGATATTGAAATTATGAGGCGGTTTACGCCATTTCGCTCTTTGTTGAAGCTTGTGCATATATTCGATGCTAAATTTTTTCCAAAACGACTGGACGCACTATTATATATATATATATATATATATATATATTGCCACCTTGTAAGCCTTCCAACCAGTATGCCTTCAGAGATCTCTTTTTTGGGCAAGTACAAATTCGCTGAGCCTATTAGGAAGTCTGCCGGTGTTACAACTTCAAATGCCTCTTGAATTTCTGCCTTGAATTTAAAATTGACTTAATTTGGCTACCATATCTTCAAAAGTCAAATGGGTGTTCGACGTACATTGAGAAAGGTGAGTTTTGACAGATTTTACAGCCGCCTCCCAAAGGTCTCCAAAATGAGGCGATGCAGGTGATATAGAATGCCATTGAACCTCGCTTTTTGATAGAAATTCTGCAACGATAGAATTATGATTATTGTCTGAAATTAGATTATATACCTCATTCAGCTTTCTCCTAGCTCAAACAAAATTGGAACCGTCGTCACGGTAGATATTGGCTAGTGCTCCTCGTCGGACCACAAGTCGTTTTTGGGCCGCTATAAAGGCGTCAGTTGACAAATCACTCACTGCTTCGGTGTGAATAGCCTTCGTTACCATATAAATACATAAGGCTATACATATATCCCTTTGTTAATTTGGCACCCCTTCACCTTTTCAAGACTATTTGCATAGTTCCGGCGTAATCTACTCCACACGAAGTAAGTGGCCTGGTGGCTTTCATCTTAGCTATTGGCAGATCCCCTATCAACTGCTTGGATGTCTTTCCATTGTTTCTGAAGCATATTATGCACTTATTTACAATTTTTCTGATGGTGCTTCTGCCGCCAACTACCCAGAATTGCTGTCTCGTCAGGTGAAATGTTAAGGTTAAACCCGGATGTAAGTTTCGCTCATGCATGTATAATATTACAATTCGGCTTAATGCATGACCCTTTGGTAGTATAATCGGATGCTTATAATCGAACTGGCAATCTTAATGTTTTAGCCTACCACCAACTCTCAAAATACCATTCGCATCTATAAACAGTGCCAAAGAAAGAATATCGCTGCTTTTATGAATAACCTTTCCTCTCTGTAAGCGGTCAAATTCTTCAGCAAAAGCTTCTCGCTTTATATGCTTTAGGTTGGTATCTTTGGCAGTTTGAATTTCCTTGACAGTAAGGAAGCTTGAAATCCGGTTACTCGCAGTTGATCACCAACGCTCTTAACAGTTTAGTGTAACTTGAATTCCTGCATATTAATATGTCGATAATATGTTCTTCTCTTTGAGCATTGAGAACGAAGAGCTCTGTGTTTTTTCGTTCTTCAGCTAAATGTTCACCATTGTTATAGATTAGGTCTTGGGAAGCGAACGCACAGTCAGGATTCCTCAACCTTTCTGGACCGTACCACCATTGGTTTAGATTGATAAACTCAGATGGAAGCACTCTCCTCGAAGCGCAATCAACTTGGTTATGCTCAGATCTTACAAGACTCCAACAGATCCGTGACAATCGGCTTAAAATCTCCGATGTACGATTAGCCACAAATGTTTTCCATCTTGCTGGATGACTGAATAACCACATCAGGACAATTGTAGAATCTGTCCAACCGTAAGATTTCACTGGCTGCTTTATGGTTTCTTTCACCAGCGCTAGAAGTTTCGTTAGTAAATGAGCTCCACATAACTCAAGTCTGGGCACGGACACCTGCTTAATGAGTGCCACTTTGGTTTTTGATTGATTGATTGATTGATTGATTGATTTCGAATGTACGGCCAAGCATTAAGCAGGAGATCCCGGAAAGCGCCGGGTTCACCGTACACCCATTTTTACATTTACTTGGAAGGATAAGGAAGGATATTAGTAATTGTTTGAGATCGACCAGGTTACAAACACCGTTACAGTCAATAGTTAGTAAATTTTGTGTGGTAGGATGGGAAAGGTATGTTAGTAATGACAGAATTGGTCCGGTTTCCCGGTGGCCAGTTTCAAACTACTGTTAGTATTCGACAATCACAATTGGTTACTTTATTAGTTGATCATTTCTCTGGAATCCGGGGGCTGGAACTCAGGACTCCCTAAATTTTTTATCAGGACTTAAAAATTATTAATGTTATAATTCCCAGGCGACTCTGAAAGTTCAATCCAATTAATAAAACACCATAATACCAAATTTTATTACTTAAATGAATAATTTATGTAACCGTATCTTTAGCATCCCCATGCACACATCATACACCCATTTTCACATACCAACCAAAACCGATATAGGTTATTGATTTATTACCCTAAACCTTAATTAAAAATTATTAATGTTGCCATTTCCCTCAGTCCGCCTTTCATTAATTTACCTGATAAAGTATTTAAGAAATTTAAAATTACTAAGCTAAGATTATAATTAATCCTTATAACAATAAATATAAAATTAAAATAAAATAAAATAAAATTGAAATTAAACTTTAAAATTAATATGCAATTCCCAGGCGATTCTGAAAACTAAATTTAATTAATAAACAGCCCAATAGCAAAATTTTATTTCTTAAATGAATAATTAATATAACAGAATCTTTTGTATTAGTTGGGACAGACTCGACCCGTTTACAGACCGCAATGCGATCGATAGTTAGTAAATTTTTAGTGGAATATATAATAAAAGTTAGTACAAGACAGCACAATCTAGCTACTTTATTTGTGATCATTTCTCTGGAATCCAAGCCGGATACTCAGGACTCTCCACATCTAAATCAGGGCTTAAAATTTATTAATGTTGTAGTTTTACCCCTGTCCACCTTTCACTAGTTTACCTGATAAACACTTACTAAAATATTTAATTTTAAATGAACAGCCCCTATTTCATAGTTTATGGACCTTCTATATCTAATTAATTATTTATTACATACTACAACAATAATTAACTAAACGTTAAAACCATTCAAAACATAAATTGTAACTTAAACTAATCTATCTACATTAGTCAAGTTTCCTATCAATGCAAGCACATGTCGCAAATTTATAAAACCACTGTTGTGCAAAAAACAACCAAAATATGTCTGCCCTGCGGTAGTATTTTTTGTTTTTTTCTTTTTTTTCTTTCATTCTTTTTTTCTTTCCCTTCTGATTGTGAATTCAAGCCCATCTATTCCCATTGACATCGAAATTTATTTTGACATCCGAAACGATTTAACATACTTTTGAATCATCCATTGCACGCAAACAAACCTGTTTCACTCCTAATATTCAGATACTATGATTTAATTAAATGTATTCCAGACACTTATACGTAAAACATTTATCAAACCATAAACCTCAAAAACGATGAAATACAAAACGTTCAGTTTGCAATCCAGAACAACAGAAGTATTTATAGATCAAAACTGTATAACCGTCCCTGTCTGCTCCGCTAATACACACAATAAAGAGACAGAACACCCACAAATGTTCGCGAAAACACAATCAAATATCAATCAACTACGACGCATGTCCATTTAAACCAACACACCCCCATGCTATCCAAAATCCAATCCAATTACCAAGTTTCAGTCGCTAAGAACTGAAATCAATTTCACGTACACTCGCACAAAACCCAAAAACACTCATTCCTAAAAACCCGATCCAACACTTTATCGCAAACAAATTCTACCTCACCAAATTCTCATATACCCAGTATTACTGGCAATGTTCAGCGCGTATTCCGTGCATCTGGTAATCCTTACACCATTACTGAAGCCACGCCATCACCTCCCACCTCCGTACCAATAACTTCTTCCTTTTATAATTTTGGCACCTGGAATATCCGCGGCATCAACAACGCACAAAAGCGCGACACCATTGATACTTTTTTACACCACCACAATATCACTCTCTGTGGACTCCAAGAGACCAATATGAGTTCGGGTGTATGTTCCACTCCTAACTACACCTGGTATCTTACCAAAGACTCAAATAGTCCTCGAAGAGGTGTGGGAATTCTCGTGAGAAAAAGTTCCATTTTCAAACCACTAGGAATTAAATATTATTATGGATCCATAATCACCTTACTTGGCCGAATCCATGATAGAAGAAGTATTCTCTTCATCACTGTGTATGTCCCGCCACACACCTCACCATCCAATCGGCGATTATCCTCCAAAATTTTCTTAACACTTTCTTCAATACTTGACCGATGCCCAAAAACCCGCGATGTGGTGATTCTCGGTGATTTTAACGCCCATATTGGTAGCCAAGATAGCTGGGACAAAAGATACATCGGCCATAGTTTATATCATCATGAAACCAATGCCAACGGATACTTTTTGGGCCAACTTGTTAATCTAGCACAACTAAGCATACATACTACCAAAGGACGTCGAATAATCATCACCAGATCCGATGGACGTCATCGCTCACAAGTAGATCATATTTTAACCAGAGAGAAGAACTTCAACATCTATATTAATTCCGTCAAAATGGCTATTCTTCACTCCAGCATTAGTGATCATCGCCTTATATGGTTACATTGTACCCTCCGTAAAAGAACACACCTTACCACTTTAACCTCTTCCAAAAAATCCAAACAATCCAAACCATCTTCTACCTATAATTTTCGAACCCTAAATCTTTCTTTGCTTAAAGATAACAAAATAGCGTCTCAATATCAAGACATTCTTCAAGAAGTCCATGAAAAAAATCTCTCAGAATACAGACATACTCCACTATGGACATTAATTCTTGATAGTTTGAAAACTTCCTCACAGCTTATTTTAACTTCTCGGACGCCCTTGACTCCTAAACGAAGAAAAGCCTTAGCTCATTTTAAGAGATTAAAGTATTATCAAAATATCCATCCACAAGATACCTCAGCCACCTACCAATTGAGAGAAGCCAGACGAAATTTAAATAATGCCTATTCCGAGCATAGAACCCTAGAATGTCAAGAATTTTTTACAAAAGTAGCAAATTTTAAACCCTCTGACCGAATACATAGGACATATCAGTTTTTTAGACAGTATAGAAGAACCTCCCAAAAAGAACCAGTCACTTTATCTCCCTATTTCCACCTGGTATAAGGAGTTGAAAAAATCCGAAGGTGATTGGCCTCCACTTATAGAGGAGATCGATCATCACCCTTTAGGACCACCCCCCACTCAAGATGAGATCCAAATGACGATCAAGTTCATCCGATCTGGTACTGCTCCCGGGCAAGACGGGGTTCCCATTGATCTGTTTAAATATGCTGCAGATAACATAATACGTTCCCTTTACGTTTTAATTGAACAAATCTGGATCACCAATCAGATTCCACCAGAATGGATCGATACCTTACAAATCCCTATCCCAAAGATACAAAGACCAAAAGTAGTTACCGACTACCGAAGGATCACCTTGTGTAATGTAGGCTACAAAATTTACGCTAAGCTTCTATTAGATCGTTTAGATCAGCATTTATATAAGCCTCCTTCTTATCAAGCCGCCTTTCTAACACACCGATCCACTGATGATCATATGTACACAATACGTCGTATCCTTGATGAAGAATGGCGAGCCGGCCATCGAATATACATATTATCACTTGACCTAGCAAAGGCATTTGATACAATAGATTTAAACACAGTAATCGAATGTCTTCAGCAGTATATTCCCCATTATTTGGTCAACCGAATAATCACAGCTTGTTTCTGGGAAACCACCTCTATCAAATGGTTCAATCAAACTACAGAGAAGATTAAAAAAAACAAAGGTGTCAAGCAAGGTTGTCCTGTATCACCCCGGCTTTTCACATTCATCTTAAATGAAGTACTTCTTACCGTAGTCGACCGGTTCCCCGAGCTCAAACTAGAGCAGCGCGACCGTCTTCAATTACCACTTATTCTTGCCTATGCTGATGACCTTGTTTTAATTACCCGAAATCTCACTACTTTTGAACCTATTTTAAATGAACTATTAACCGACTTAAAATTCGCTGGATTCAACGTAAATCCTCAGAAGTGTACCAGTCTCATTCGAGACCCCAATTCATCTTTTGATCCGCCTAATACATTTATTTTATCAGGAATCACCTTTACCGTAGTTAAAATGTTGCGATATCTAGGAACATATTTAACCTCCCAGCTTAGTAGACCATTCACAATTAGGACTCGATGTCGTCAAGCAAATAATATTGTACGGATTATGCAGAACTTTATAAAGATTAATAATATTCCAGCCCAAACCGCCATTACTATGTACAACACCGTGATAGTTCCCATGCTTACTTACGGCCTTAAAACAGCTGCTCTTACCTTAGCAAATCGTCGACGACTTCGCAAATACGAATCCCTTTTCCTACGAAAACTATTAGAATTTAGTACCCACCAGCCACCATTAAGAAAAGTCAAAGATATTCTAAATGGTAAAACCATAACCAAACGAATCAAAGCCCACCGAATCAATTATTGGGGACATATTTATCGTCGAGGACCCACCCATCTACTAACAGCCGCATCAACCTATATAGCGGGATCGAAAAAATTAGGACGACCCTGCTTTACCTGGAATGACTCTCTTCGACAAGATTTACAGTATTATGATACTACCTACTCCCAATGGGAAGACCTGCTTCCTCATCGGATTGAATTGCGGAACGCCGCCGCTGAAATATATACAAAATCCGAGTCCGATTCCAGTGAGTCAATTGGATGTGAGGATGAGGAAGAGCAAGGGAGAGTACATAGTCTACTCTAAACTCTCCTACCCACTCACCTCCAAATTCTTACAACCGATTCATATATCAGGATTTATTTGATCCGTAATCCTATATAGTAAAAGTGAACTGAAGCCTTTTTCCTAGATTATGACAGAAAACCATACTTACCTATACGGCACTAGTACCCCCAATGTCCTTCGAATACCTTCGTTTTTATCAATTTCCAAACCTCTACACAATGAGAATCATACAATTTTATTAACTATTCTTAAACTATATTTCAATAATGCCCATGTTTTAAACCTCATATGCCTTTAGTTTAATTTTTACAACATTTAGAACTAAAGCTGAGCAGCCTAATAAACTAAAGTTGCTTTCCTAAACTTTGTCCGATTATCAATGATAAATACAAATCCTTTATAAACATTATAAACTTTAATCAAAAAAACTTTCTCACCTCTAACTAACTATATAATATACTCCCTATTCCCGCAAAAGTTTAGTTTCGGATAATGTTTTTTTTTTTTTTTTTTTTTTTTTTATGATCTTCCAAATATCTTCTAAATTAAATCTAACACTAACCAAATGTGTTCTTTTATGTATATACCATAATTTAAATTTTTATTAATGTTATTAAATAAGATAATTAGAAATATAAATGTAATAATATGTTAAAATAAATAAATAATGCCTTTTATTAAATGTTCAGGGAATATAACACATTATGCCAAATGGAACCAAAGGAACGAGTGCCTATGTAATTCAAACCTCTAAGCACCAAATTTGTAAATATCGGAAATCCAATCCACCAAACATGTAATCCAAAATGCACCCCTACTTATCCGGGACACTCACCTCCCTTCAAACTCCAGGGAGTCGTGCCCAAAACCTCAGAAACCTCATACCAAGCTAGTGTTACCTAAACATAAATGTTACACAAAACGAAATTTCAAATTGTATCTATAAGTCAAAACATAGCACCTATAAATTTCAAAACTGTACAGCTACCTACCTATACATCCATAGCGAGCTTAACACTAAACCCCCGCAACTCCCCAACAGCACCACCGGCACTCAGAACAATTAGAACGTCGCAAACGAATCAGTCACTCTAAAGACACACCCCAATCCACATATTAGATCAATCAAATCTCCCAAACCATCGCAACCTCACCACACAAAAACTCAAACCAAACAGACACCACTTCCACAATTTCAGACCGCAAACGCATGCCAAATACCATCAAACATTATACCCTTGTCCGTTAGAGCACCGTCCGCTAGTTCCACTCACCTAAACTCTCACTAGCCTACAATTCACTGAAGCTTGAACTTTTACAATTGTAGAATCAATCCATAAAACTCATACAGACAAAATTCAAAAATTCAAAAATAAAAAATGTATAATGCTGTAAAGGATGGAACGGGTACCAGTGGAGAGCACCATTCCACCTATAAACATCACAACAGAAAGGACGCAACCCTTGGCACCAGATCGGAAGAAACAGGGCATGAGACAGCAAGGACCAAAGCAGGTACGGTTGAAGGGCTAGAATTCACCACAGACTGGGCATGAACGAAAATTTGATTCAAACGTCAGAGGCAGTACCACATGAAATATTGAACAAATTAGACAATTCTATCAACGTCAGAAACTTTCCATCCGCCGTGGAAAGTTTAACAACCACAACCAGTTCCAGACGCCGCAAAAGAAAGCCCAAAATCTACCTTAATAAATCTAAAGAATATAATAAAGAAGCAGACAGTCAAGGAAATCGCAGTCACCAAGAGTTGTTACAAAGCTGTAACAATGTGACCCAAGCACTATGAAATATAGCTGAAGCATTAAACACAGAAATGTTTAAATTTAATTAATGTATTTATCTTTTAATAACTAATTAAGAATTTGCAGTTACATCAAATTAAATTATGTTTTCTTACTCGTTCGATGATACCATCAAAAAATCTTATAACATAAAATTTTCCAAAACAGCTGTTATAGTATCATTGAATAAAATAGTCCCTGTTGTGTAACTGTCCAGAATTTTTGTTACAATGTATTTTACTATTGTCCCTGGCACAATATTATATAAATTTAACGTTGCTTCATCACGTTCATCCGGGTTATCCCCTTGTTCTACACTTAGATTGGCCTCAACTAACAGTGAGCCGCTGTTAACAATTTTAGTAACACAGAAATGTAAGTAATCACTAATGTTATATAACGTCTCGCCACTAAATTTGAAAATTCCTTTGAAATGTTTAATTACGGCTTCTATTAGAAATTCATTTTCGCCATCATTCCTTTGTTTAATGGCACCATAAAGTTTGAATCCAGATGAAATAAAGTATATTAGAATAATTGATGATTAATTGAATTTGGCACTAATGAAAGTTGGGACAAACGGCCGCTACTTAAAATTTGACAATAGATTTCCTAACCAAACTTAAACATTTCAGATAACTTGTGGATACTGCCGTATGTGACCGGTGCTTCAAAATCAACAGATTTTACCAATTGTGTTATACAACTTTCTGAAAACGAGAACAATAGAAACTTTTCCAAAATGTATTTCTGGTAAATTAACCTAAATCTCGGTATTGGTTACTCTTGTTATTCGCCCCAAAATTATTGAGCCTTTGTTGTTGGAAACTTACGACAAATTTACAACGTGATTTTGTTTTAATTTTTGACGAAATTCTTTTTCCATAATAATTGCCTTTAATCAATATTTGGACATGTTTAATGTCTGGTTTAGGAGTTTTACTAATTTTTCGACGCTTTTGTACCTTTTTGATTTGGCTGACATTTTTAAGGTTAATTTTCACTTTAGTCAACTATTTTTAAAATATGTATTTATTATAATGCGGCAAATCTTATTTTGAATGATTATTAGACAAAGATTTATTTAATTAAGTGGTTAACGGCGGGAAATGACTTCCCACGGCTCATCATAGCTTTCCGATTATTCATTTTCACGTGTTTGTAAACGTCAGTATATTGTATGGAATGGAACCAAAACATCCACTATATGTATATTCCATTTCATCCTCAAATTACGAAATGAAATAGTAAGATAAAGTATGAACATTAAATACTAAATAGTAAATATTTCCTTTTCTCCTTGTTTTTTCGAAAGAGAAAACCAAACCAATTAACTACAAACATATGTTGATCCCATTCCGTCTACCTTCATGTATATCTTGCTGTATGTATGAATATCATGCTGTGTGCATTAATGACCATATACATAATAGGAAAACATATGAGACAACCATATCAGAAGAACCAACGAAAACTATTCTCTCCCCTTTTTGTTAGTACATTTCATCACAACAACCAACAAAAACAAGCACATTCTTTACAGAATCCGTGTAAAGAGCGAACTAGACAACCATACAAACATATTGTTGGCCCAAAGAACAATATAGTTGTCTCATGAATACAAAACATCATCCAAATCAACAAGTATTCCTATAAAATTTCTCTATAGTTGCTTATGTATTGTTTCTTTACATGATATGAAATAAATAAACATTTTTGTTGGTTTTGCATTAAACACACAAAAATAAAACTGACTTGTTTGGATTTTGCAATTGTGTATACCTTCAAAACGTATTCCTCTATATACATTTTTGCCAGTTTTGGAACCACACAAATGACATATGCAATTTAAGACATAGAGAGAGAAAACAACATCAGACAAAAACAGTGGAATCGCACTACAATACTTAACCACAAACACACATAAAGAAAATTTATATTTACATAGAATCTCTCACTCACATAGTCGGCCACATATTTAATTTATCTGGATTTGTTTTCGTTAAATATACACACAACACATTAATAGCAAACAAGATCCAAATACAATAAAAAGATACACACCTCCAACTTCATATTAAAATTATGTATATGTACAAAAACATATAAATCTGTTCCTTTATTATTTTGAGAGAATTGTACACAAAATAAATATAAAAACATTCGTTAGTATTAGTGAAAATCCAATAAGCACGAAAATTAACTGCGCAACTTAAACTGCGTCAATTTAATTCAATCCAAACTCAAAAATCTGCTATATTTATATTTAGAAATTGTGTACAATTACACCCACATTCAAATAAAAATCATGCCATTATTTAAGAAATCAATAATTTTGATCTCTTTTACTATAAATTCAAAACATTGCCTGTTAAATGTATCCCGGTGGATTACATTTCCAAATTAATATTAACTACACTCATTTTATTATTATTTATAATATTTAATTAAATTAAATTAAATTTTAATTTTTCACTAACACAAAATACAAAACAAAAACATAACACAAAAACTTAAACAAAAGTAATTAAATTAAATTAAATTATTAAATAATTTACAAAGAGGACGACGAAAATACGTCTATCCTCTTTGAGCAACAACGACTCACCGAGTGCCACTTTGGTTTTTGATGTCATTAAACTCACCGTGACTGAAGCATTTTCATAAACGATTCTGCAATAAACTAGGCACTGTACGCCTTTTCGCTTGCATCTGAAAATCCGTGCAACTCTATTCTGCCGTCCTTTGGAATAAACCGCTTTTTTTTAACTGTTCCAAAAATTTTAGCTCACTTCGAACTTTTTTGTAGGTGCTTGCCACGTGGTCCGGTAGTTGATCATCTCAGCCCAGCTTCATTAACTATTGAGTTTGGAAAACTATTTTTATTAAAATGATGGATGGGGACAACCATCCAAGCGGATCAAAAACTCTGGAGTACTCGGAAATAATCTGGCGCCTTGTTGGCTCTCTGCTGCCCTCCAATGTTAGTTGAAATGTGAACACATCTTCCAGAGCATTCCATTTAATGCCTAATATTTTTGATTCTGTTGATGATTTGTGGAACATCGAAATCTCATCCGTATTTTCTATTACCGTAATGTCCAATACATTTACCCTCCACTTTCTCAAATTAAACTCGCCAGCTAGTAATAACTCACTTATTTTTCCTTTTAGGTTCTGCACTTCCTCTACCGTATCTGCCGCTGAGATGAAATCGTCAACATAGAAATTATTCAAAATGCGTGAAGCAGTATCGCGATAATTTTGAAGATTATCATAAGCAATCTGGTGCAGAGTTCTAATTGCCAAAAATGATGAACTGGCTAAACCAAAGCTTGGTTGTACATTTTTTCAATGTCACCGATCAACGTTATTTTGTGGTTTCGGAATCTCATTAGAATTGCCCATAAAGTTGGCTGAATGGTTGGACCCACTAGCATTGTCTCATTTAATAAAATCCCAGTTGAAGACTTGGCCGAGCCATCAAATACAACTCGCAGTTTGGTTGTTTGACTAAATTTCTTCAGCACGCAGTGGTGGGGCAAATAGAAGAATTTCGACCCATTAATATCTTGATCAGCCGGTTTGATGAGTTCTAGGTATCCCAGATTAAGATATTCGTTGATGAACTTAGTATATTCTTCTTTGAATAATGGTTTTGCTTGCAGACTTCTTTTCAATGCCAGAAATCTCCGCTTGGTTGCATTCACCCAATTTCCGAGTTGAGCTGCCTTTTTCCTAACTGGAATGGCTACTATGTATCGTCCCTCATCGTTTCGTTTGTGCGTACTCTTATAATGCTCTTCTCACTCCGCTTCCTCCATATCAAAAATATGGGCAGAAGGCATCTCTTCTTGCTCAAAGCATCGCTTTAAGGTGCTGTCAATGTCGATGTCTAAGTGCAAATTAAGGGTACAATTGTTTACTTGCACTGTCTCACTTGACTCCACGCTGGTTCCGTTGGTTATGCCAGAAACAATCAAACCAAATTTTATCCTTTGTGCAACTAAAGTGTTGTTCAAATTTGTTAGTCGCCCATTTCTTAGGATGTGGAAAAATCGGTCAGCGCCAACTATAATATCAATTGGCCCAACCTGGTTGTATTAGGGTTCAGCTAGTTTCAAGTTGCTCAGGAAATTACCATCTTTGCAGGTAAAATCAAAACTTGTTAGTTTATTTGGTAGTTTACCGACTATAACTACGTCAATTTGTACTTTAACCATTGAACAGTATACTGAGCTCGCTGTGATAGCGGCCATCCCTCTGGTAGTAGCTTTTCCCGATGTCAAACCAATCGAACCAATCAGTCGAATCCAATAATGCTCTGCATTTTTGCATGTTTCCATATTTATCAGCTACTTCCACTATCGCCGTTGGAAGTAATGACTGGAAACTAGGTATAGTTGCTGCATTCACTTTAGTACCGATAGCTGTCCTCGCCTCCGCAATACTAAGAATGTTACCAGTTATAGCTTCTTTACCGTTTGAATTTGGCGGCTCTTAGGGGTTCAAGGTCAAATGGTGTTTCCGTTGACATTTACCGCATTTGTATTTTGACCTGCATACAACAGACTGGTGAGAAGGACACAGGCAGTTAAAACACAGTTTCTTTTCCGGTTAACATTATTTTCGTCATTCATGATGCACTTCGGATGTTTCAGAAGAATCTGTGGAGATAATGGGAAAATGAATTTATGGAAAAGAGTAGGGTAAAAGGAAAGAAGTACTTTGAATGGTGTAGTACATTTTTTAAGGAAATCAAAGGAGACACTACAATGATACGAACGATGGAACGGGTGAGATTGAATCATGGTAAAAAGGAAAGAATGCTTAAAGGAACGTCATTTAAGTGAGGATGATTTATGTGAAAGCTGTTTGTTTGTGGAGGACATCGAACATTTAATTCTAAAATGTTCCAAATTTAGCCAAAATAGAGGAATGTTCGATATCCTTATGAATACAAGAAAATTGAATGATTTATTACGAATGGGGAAAAATGAATACAATGTAATGTATGAATATATCAAGCTGAGTGGTATGAAACTGGATTACTGAATGAAAGTTGAGTGAAAGGAAACAAAAAATTTGTAAAAAATTCAAAACTTTAAATTTTGAAATCGGGCCAGAAGGCTCCTTTTTTGGAGCCAGTGCCTAAGTAGATCCAAATTACTAAATGCTGATTTCTCGTTTAGGTCTAAAATAAATCAGGAGGTGTAACTTTATTTTCCAGAATATTTTAAAATCATATTTAAATTCGGATGTTATGTAAAGCAAGATTTAATTTTAAAATATTCTGGAACTTGAAGTTTTAATTTAAAATTTAAAATGGAAATCGCAAATTTCCAAAATATGTTTAAAGTAAATTTAAATCTAGAAATTCTTTAAAGCAAGGGTAAATTTTAAAATGTTCTAGAAATTTCAGATTTCTATTCTAATTTTAAAATTAATTTTTAATTTTACAGAATATTTTGAGATTAAATTTTAATCCAGAAGTACTGGAGGAACATAAAGATTTCATTTTAAAATTACAATGGAAATCTGTATTTTTCTAGTTGTTGACGATATGTTATTGGAATTGAAAATACAAGTGCTAGTGCTAAAAACTTGGATGACCTAGATTCTCTAATGTTGCGATAAATTCGTTAGTTAAAGCAGTGTTGTGCAATTACGCGTAAAAAATAATTTTTTACATACATTACGTAAAAAATTGTAAAATACGGTAAAAATTGTAATTAATGTAAAATATTGTAATAAATGTAAAAAATATTAAAAGTGATGTCATCTAAAAGATTTAAGAAATACTAGTACCATTCACAACTCAAACCTCTCTAAAAATTTTCAATCGATTTTAACGAAAATTATGATCAAAATAAAATAACAATGCAAAATTTATAATTATTAATTAATTAAATTATCATAATGAATATTGCTTATGTTCAACAAACCAACATGAATAATCAGTCATATAGTTTAAACTAATTTCACCACAGTTGGGCATATTCGTATTTTTATCATTTTTCAAATCAAAAATAAGATTCCTTTAATAGAAATATGCACATAAAATCATTGATTAATGATTTCATTAGTTAATGATGCTTTACCAGATAATAATTTTTGTAGTAGGTAGGTATATATTCACACTAGAATTTATCGCAATGCCATCTGTGGTTAGTTTTAGCAAATAAATCAAAAAATATTTTTAAGAGTGCAATTGCTGTTTACTAAACCCGCCGCAATTTTTGTGAATATTGACAGAAATTCGCCCGCTTCTGCTCAAAAGTATTTCGGATAATGGAAATTATTTCACAGAAATACGGGCATTATATTATGTTGGACGCATAACATAACGATTTTGTGCAATTGTACGATTGCAATTGATTCGTGCATTTTTGCTTGATTTAACCGGATACATGATTTCTTAGAATCATTAAACTGCATAAAATACATAATCATTATTACTGACACTCTGACAGTGACAGTAAATAAGAAACGATGTAGCAGTGATAATATGGATGGAAGTGATTGCGATTGGAACTGGAATTACCTATTGTACATGAATAAAAATATTGTGCCGAAAGAGAATTTAAATCGGAAGGATCATACTCCCAAAAAGAATCCACAAATAGCGTGTGCCGAATTTCAATATTATAACGTATCCCGTTCCTATTATACGGCTGGCTTTATATTCCCGTAGTGTTTAGTATGAGAAAATAAACGTTACTTCTACAACTTCCCGTGTTTCTTAACCGATTGAAATAAAATGTAGTATGCAAGTTTATATTGGCCCACAATTAGGGTGTATTGAATTTCAATAATATAACGTATCCCGTTCCGATTATACGGGTGGCTATATATTCCCGTAGTGTTTAGTACGAGAAAATAATTGTTACTTCTACAACTTACCGTGTTTCTTATCCGATTGAAATAAAATTAAGGATTCAAGTTTATATTGGCCCACAAATAGCGTGTACCGAATTTCAATATGATAACATCCCGTTGTAGAAGAAAAGTTGTAGAATAACGTTTATTTTCTCATACTAAACACTACGGGAATATATAGCCAGCCGTAAAATCGGAACGTGATATGTTATATTATTGAAATTCGGTACACGCTATTTGTGGGCCAATATAAACTTGCATACTAAATTTCACTTCAGTCGGTTCAAAACACGGGAAGTTGTAGAAGAAACGTTTATTTTCTCATACTAAACTCTATGGGAATATATAGAATGCCGTATAATCGGAACGGGATACGTTATAATATTGAAATTCGGTACACGCTATTTGTGGGCCAATATAAACTTGCATACTAAATTTCACTTCAATCGGTTTAGAAACATTAAAAGTTGTAAAAGAAACGTTTATTTTCTCATACTAAACACTACGGGAATATATAGACAGCCGTATAATCGGAACGGGATACGTTATAATATTGAAATTCAGTACACGCTATTTGTAGCCTATTATTAACTTGCATACTAAATTTTATTTTAATCGGTTAAGAAACACGGGAAGTTGTAGAAGAAACGTTTATTTTCTCATACTAAACACTACGGGAATATATAGCCAGCCGTATAATCGGAACGTGATATATTATATTATTGAAATTCGGTACACGCTATTTGTGAGCCAATATAAACTTGCATACTAAATTTCAATTCAATCGGTTCAAAACACGGGAAGTTGTAGAAGAAACGTTTATTTTCTCATACTAAACTCTATGGGAATATATAGAATGCCTTATAATCGGAACGGGATACGTTATAATATTGAAATTCGGTACACGCTATTTGTGGGCCAATATAAACTTGCATACTAAATTTCACTTCAATCGGTTTAGAAACATTAAAAGTTGTAAAAGAAACGTTTATTTTCTCATACTAAACACTACGGGAATATATAGACAGCCGTATAATCGGAACGGGATACGTTATAATATTGAAATTCAGTTCACGCTATTTGTAGCCTATTATTAACTTGCATACTAAATTTTATTTTAATCGGTTAAGAAACACGGGAGGTTGTAGAAGTAACGTTTATTTTCTCATACTAAACACTACGGGAATATATAGCCAGCCGAATAATCGGAACAAATTACGTTATAAAATTGAAATTCGGTACACGCTATTTGTGGGGCAATGTTAACTTGCATACTAAATTTCACTTCAATCGGTTAAGAAACACGGGAAGTTGTAGAAGAAACGTTTATTTTCTCATACTAAACACTACGGGAATATTTAGACAGCCGTATAATCGGAACGGAATACGTTATAATATTGAAATTCGGTACACGCTATTTGTGGGCCAATTTAAACTTGCATACTAAATTTCACTTCAATCGGTTAAGAAACACGGGAAGTTGTAGAAGAAACGTTTATTTTCTCATACTAAACACTACGGGAATATATAGCCAGCCGTATAATCGGAACGGGATACGTTATAATATTGAAATTCAATACACCCTATTTGTGGGCCAATATAAACTTGCAGACTAAATTTTACTTCAATCGGTTAAGAAACACGGGAAGTTGTAGAAGAAACGTTTATTTTCTCATACTAAACACTACGGGAATATATAGCCAGCCGTATAATCGGAACGGGATACGTTATAATATTGAAATTCGGTACACGCTATTTGTGGGCCAATATAAACTTGCAGACTAAATTTTACTTCAATCGGTTAAGAAACACGGGAAGTTGTAGAAGAAACGTTTATTTTCTCATACTAAACACTACGGGAATATATAGCCAGCCGTATAATCGGAACGGGATACGTTATAATATTGAAATTCGGTACACGCTATTTGTGGGCCAATATAAACTTGCATACTAAATTTCACTTCAATCGATTAAGAAACACGGGAAGTTGTAGAAGAAACGTTTATTTTCTCATACTAAACACTACGGAAATATCTAGCCAGCCGTATAATCGGAACGGAATTCGTTATAATGTTGAAATTCGGTACGCGCTATTTCTGGGCCAATATAAACTTGCATACTAAATTTCACTTCAATCGGTTAAGAAACACGAAAAGTTGTAGAAGAAACGTTTATTTTCTCATACTAAACACTACGGGAATATATAGCCTGCCGTATAATCGGAACGGGATACGTTATATAATATTGAAATTCGGTACACGCTATTTGTGACCGAATTTATTTGTACGTTTGCTTTTAAAGAACCGTACCAAAAACCAACTGATTATTACAATTATGATTGCATATCGCTGCCCCTGCCATGATATTATTGTAACAAAGTTGAGCCTTGATAAAGAATGATGCGTGATAAAATTAAATCACTTATCGTTTTCGAGAACATAGCTGTTAGAATACCAATTGCAAAATTGTGGCCATATATTTATAGGCATTAGGAATCGATTACTTCTGACAAGCTCGCTTGGACTTGGAGTAGTTGCCGTAATTAATACCAACTGTGAATGCTATAGATTAGATAGTTTTAATATTTTACAAAATAATTTTTTTTGACAATCTAACATAATTGCGGTAGTGAAAGTTAAAAGTAAAACATACACAGTCAAATTTTATAAATCAAATAGTATGGTACCTACGTATGAGATGGCGCAGAATAAATTATAATTATTTGAACCATGAATATAAATAGAGAAATTATTTTTTTAATAACATTTTCGAATAGATACTATTTTAATACTTAAAAAACAGAATAAATTATTCCGTTTTTTGTTAAATAAAATGCGTTTGGTCAGCATAATTTGAACATTTTATTTAAAACACATAGTACAATCTACATTCAAATTAATTGCAATAGATAGAGCTGTGAAATGGTTGTAATATCGACATAAAATTTTTTAATTCTGCTCTTTTCATTTAAATGTCACATTTCGCACAGATGTCGCTAATTATTTACAATTTTTTACTTTGTAACGTAAAAAATTTCAGATAAAAAATACAATTATTTACACGTATATAATAGTGTAAATTACGCAATGTAATTTACGTGCACAACACTGAGTTAAAGACTTAACATGCTGTTTAAAGAAAATTCTGTTTCCCGAATCAAGAGGTCCAAATTTGAATATCAATTTCGGATTAACTTTAAACTTTTAAACGATGTTATTAGTTGAGTCTTGGAACGCCATATTATCTATATAGCTGATATTTCAGAAGCTTTTGATTTGTTTATTACTACACTCAAACACTACACATCCCAAAGTTAATTTTTTTTAAATCGCCTAGGAAATTTCATAGATTGAAACTTTGTATGAATAATTCGTTGTCAATAATTTAGATTTGAAATATCATTTTCACCAGTATGCCAAAAATTTGAAACAGGTTATAAAAAAAGCTAAAAATAGATATTATTTGACTAAATGCCAACAAGCAGGTAATAATAGTAAGCAGCAATAGTCCTTATTAACAAAATTAATGAAATATTAGACGAAAAAAATATTAAGCCCTCATCCTCAGTAGACATTGCTAATTGTTTTAACAATTACTTTTGTAATATAGTTTCAAAATCGGGTCTGGAATTCAACAATAATTCTAAACTAGTTGATAACTCAGTTATACTTGGTATGAGCCCCAACTTAAACTTTTCCTTTCGTTCAATTTCTTCTAGTGATGTGCTAAATCGATCTTTTTTGTTCTGTTTTGTTTATTTGCTCATAGAATTTTTAACAAAAAAGAACGGTTTAGCCCATCACTGATTTCTTCCATGGAATTATTTTTCATTATCAATTCCCTTGAGGATAAACAATCAACAGATTTGTTTGTCCTTAGTAGTGTAATTATTATAAAAGAATTAATTTCAACGTTGTCGATATATTAAGTGCATTGTTTAACCGAAGTATAACGGAAGGAACATTTCCGGAATCACTGAGATTGATCGGCTGTTGTTGTGTAATTATAGACCAATATCCATCCTTTCTGTTGACTTTTTAAAAAAGCAGTTAATTTACGAATGACAGAATTTCTGAATAGCTTTAACTATTTGAGTAAATGTAAATTTGGTTTTCTCTCTGGTTTGGGTACAAAGGTTGCTTTAATCGAACTTATAAATCTTCTTCTTGAAGGTATTAATGATTCTAGTACAGTAGCTGGCCTCTTTGTGAATTTTACTTAGGCTTTTGATATGGTTGATTATAGTATTCTTTTGGATGAGCTCAGTAGTATTGGTTTTCGAGGTTGTATATTGAACTGGCTCAAGTCATTCATTAATAATTGGTCGCACACGGTTACTTGTAAAAATAGCTTAAGTGGGTGATTGGTACCATAGGCGGGTGTCCCTCAGGGATCTGTACTTGGGCTAATTTTATTTTTAATTTACATAAATTCTATTTTTAAACAAAATTTTAAAGGTAAAGTTATTGCTTTTACTGATGATCTGGCATTTGCATATAATAGTGATTAATCATCTACAGTATCATACATTAATCATGATTTACTAATTCTGACCAATTGGTTCGCGGAGCACAAGCTATTATTGGGCTTCAAAACTAACACAATGCTCTATTTAAATCATAACAGTTCATTAAATAATGACGTAATTTATCATGACCGGCATTGGCCTAGGAATGGTCCGTGCTTTGATAAATGCTTGCCTATTGAATCTGTGCTAACATTAAATATTTGGACCTAAACGTTTTTTGTAGATTAGAGTGGAAGTATCATTTGTTAAAATTAAGAAACTCTGTTCATTCTGGAATTAGGTAAATATATCTACTGCGGTCACACTGTCCACCAGCAGAATCCAAATTTTGGAAAAGAAAGAATTAGTTTTACTATTACAACGGAAATCTCCAATTTCCAGATTATTAGTTAATTAAATGTTGCTTTACAGAATTACTTTTAAATCTTAATTTTGAAATATTTTGGAAAATGAAGATTTCCATTTCCATTTTAAAACTAAACCTCTATGTTTCCAAAAATATTCGGAAACATGGAACTCCTAAGGAGGGTCATTTTATAATTAGAAGGAACATATCTTTTTTCCTGAATATTTTATAATTAAATTTAAATCCAGAAATTCTGTAAAACAAGTATTAATTTTAGAATATTATATAAATTAATTTTTAATTGATTCTACTCCTTTCAGATAGTTTAAAATTAAATTTGAATTCAGAAATTCTCGAATAGGAAAATTTAATTTTAAAATATTCCGAAAAATAGCGATTTTATTTTAAAGTTAAAATGGACATAGGTTTCCTTCCAGAACATTTTAAAATATAATTTTAATCCAGCAATTCGGAAGGAGTAAATTTTAAAATACTATATTCCGAAAAAATTAAATTCAAAAATTCTGTAAAGCAAAATTCAATTTTAAAATATTCTGGAAATAGGAGACTTTCACTCTAATTTTAATATTATATCATCACTTTATAGAATACTTTAAAATTAAATTTGAATCGAGTGATTGGGGAATAGGAAAATTTAACTTGAAAACAACAAATTTTTCTTTTCCACCGTTCTGGTTAAAAATGTAATTTTAAAACATTTTGGAAAATAGAAATTTCTTATCTTACAATTAAGTCTCCATGTACCCTAAATTGTTTTTAAACATGGAAAATAAATTTTAAAACTATAATAAATATCGCTATTTTTCAGAATATTTTAAAACATAATTTTAATCCAGATATTCTGCAGCAGGAAATTTTAGATTTAAAATCTTTTGAGAAATGTAAATGGAAATCTCCATTTTCCAGAATATTTTAAGATTAAATTTAAATCCAGAAATTCTGTAAATCAAGTGTTAGTTTAAAAAATTTGGGTTGGGTACTTCATCTAGAAAAATAAAATACAGAAACTGAAAATCCCAAAAAAACAATCCAGAGAAACAAAAAAGTTTAAAAAAATAAGAATCCAGAAACACAATTATCAATATTAAAATATGTATATAAAATTTGAGTTTTTCGCTAAATTTCTTAATTTTGTTAACGAAAATTGCTTCGTTAAACTTTCAGACACAGATCAAAGGAATTGTACAGCTCATGTCGCTCCTACTGATAGTTAAACCACAATTGTTTCAAGTTATATTGCTGTTTGTTTAATTCGTTGGGTTAGTATGGTATCTGTGCCTTGCAGAATTGTCTCGCTCATATCCTTTATTCTGATAGATGTAACACAAGTGTTTCAATCCATGTTCCGTCCATTTACTAGAAATAAAATTTAAAATTTGAACCATTTTAATACAAAATTTCATTTTTTCGTCGAAGAATTTTAATTTACAACGACAAATTGAAATTTAATATTAAAACTGTTAAAACTATATATTTTATTTTTTAACTACCGTTAATTAAAATCATACAGTTTTCACTATTTAATAATTATCTTACATAATTTGGTGAAAAAGGAAAAATCGTTGTCGTTACTCGTTCTAAATATTTACTGGTCTTTAAAGTCTCAAAATGCTTAATAAATTAAATAATCTTAATTTATTTTAAGCAAAACATTTTTGTGGATTGCTTTTCTGGATTTTAACTTTTGAATTATTCTGGATTTTAAAATTTGTAAACTTTTTTTTTCCAGGCAAATGTAGTGAGTCCAAAGAAATTTTCAAGAAATTAATTTCGAAATAAATTCAATTTCTTTGAATATTTTGAAATAAAATTTAAATCCGGAAGTTATGTAAAGCAAGATGTAATTTTAAAAGATTCTGGAAATTTGAAATTTCCATTTTAATTTTTAAATCAAATCTCCATTTTCCAGTATATTTTATAATTAAATTTAAATAAATGATTTCATTTTAAAATATTTTGGAAATTGGCATTTCGATTCTAATTTAAAATTAATTGTTCATTTTCCAGAATATTTTGAGATTAAAGTTTAATCCAGAAGTACTAGAGAAGAAAACTTTAATTTAATTATTTTTTCTTAAAAGAGAGATTTCTATTCTAGTTTTAAAATTAAATCTCCATATTTTCAAATATCCTAATATCAAATTTTTTTTCCAGAATTTATTTAAATTTAACTTTGAAATATTTTGGAAATCAAAGAATTAATTTTAATATTAGAATGGAAATCCCAAATGTCCTGATTACTGATTAATTAAATCTTTGCTTTACAGAATTACTTTTAAATACATTTTCATTTTAAAACTAAACCCTCTATATGCTCCGTAAAATAGTCGAAAACATGAATATTCCTATTTTAGAATTAGAACAGAAATCTCTTTTTTCAGAATATTTTATAATTAAATTAAAATTCAAAATTGAAGTGAAGGGAAATTAAATTTGAAAATATACTGGAAAATGGCAATTTAGGTCTAAATAGTCTGGAAAATGGCAAATTTAGTTTTACAGAAATTCTGTAAAACAGGTGGTAAAAATATTATATAAATTAATTTTGGAATTAATTCTACTGCTTCCAGAACATTTTAAAATTAAATTTTGATCCAGCAATTCTGAAGAAGGAATCTTTAATTTTAAAATTAAAATGGAACTTTATATTTTCCAAAATGTTTTAAAATTTAATTTTAATCCAGAATTTCTCTAAAATAAGATTTTGTTTTAAAATATTTTAGAGATTGGAGATTTCCATTTTAAATTAAAATGTTATTTAATAAATTCTGGAAAATAAAATTTAATTTTAAAATATTGTGTAACATGGAGATTTAACTTTAAAACTCAAATGGGAATTTAAATTTTTCGATTCTCCATTGTAGTTGAATCCAGATATTCTATGAAGCAAGTGTAAGTTTCAAAATATTTTGGAAATAGGAGAGTTTCTCTCTAATTTTAAAATTATATCTTCACTTTATAGAATATTTTACAATTAAATTTGAATCCAGGAATTCTGGAAAAGGACAACTTAAAGCAATACATTTTTATTATCCAGCATTCTGGTTAAAAATGTAATTTTAAAATATTTTGGAAAACAGAAATTTCTTATCTTACAATTAAATCACAATGTTCCCTAAAATATTTTTGAACATGGCAAATTAATTTTAAAATTATAAGAATATTTTAAAACAAAATTTTAATCCTGAAATTCTGTTGTAAATAATTAAAGGTTAGATTTAAAATATTTTAAATATTTGAAAGTTTTAGATTTAAAATATTCTAAAAAATTTAAATGGAAATCTCCATTTTCCAGAATATTTTAAAATTAAATTTAAATCCATAAATTCTGTAAAGGAAGCGTTAGAAACAAACAAATTTAGAAATCAAGAATCTAGAAAACTAAAATCCAGAAACACAATTATCAATGTGCGGCCCAAATTAAAATTAAAATTGTTAAAATTTTAGTTTTTCGCTAAATTCCTTAATAATTTTGTTAACGGAAATTGCTTCGTCAAACTTTCAGACACAGATCAAAGGAATTGTACAGCTCATATTCGCTTCTACTAATAATTCTACCACAAATGTTTCAAGTTATTTTATTGTTGGCTTAATTCGTTAGGTTAGTATGGTATCGACGAATGTATTGGAGCGAATTGCAGGAACAGATCAAAGGAATTGTATCACTCGTATCGTTAATTCTGATAGATGCACCACAAAAGCATGATGCACTACACATTGAGAATGACTACAGAGAGCGATATGTCCTTTTTCACGAAATTATGTAAGAAAATTATTAAAATAGTGAAAACTGTATGAATTTAATTAACGATAGTTAAAATATCGTGCATTTATTAAAAATAAAATTTAAAATTTGAACTGTTTTAATACAGAATTTCAATTTATCGTCGATAATTTTTAATTGACGACGACAAATTGAAATTTAATTTTAAAACTGTGAAAACTTTAAATTTTATTTTTAATAAATGTACGATATTTTAACTATCGTTAATTCAAATCATACAGTTTTCACTATTTTAATAATTTTCTTACATAATTTGGTGAAAATGGAAAAATCGTTCTCGTTACTCCTTTTCAATAAATTGAAATAAGTTCCAGAAAATTTCATTTTAAAATATTCCGGAATATAGAGGTTCCGTTTTAAAATATGAATGGGCATAGGTCTTTTTCCAGAATATTTTAATAATAAATTTTAATCTAGGAAGATAATGGCGGTTTAATTTTAAAATTAAATTGGAAATCTTTATTTCCGACTCTCCATTAAATTCGAATCCAGAAATTCTGTGAAGCAACTGTTAGTTTTAAACTATTCTAGAAATTAATTTTAAAATTAAATCACCATCTTCCTGAACCTATTCTTAATTAAATCTCCATTTTCCAGAATATTTTGAAATTAAATTATCTTTTCGAGAATTTTTAAAATTGAATTTCAAGATATTATGGAAAATAAACATTTACTTTTAAAATATTCTGGAAGTAGAAGATGCTCACTCTAATTTTAAAATTACATCTTCACTTCAGAGAATATTTAGCAAAATTAGCTCATATAATTGATCAACCATAACGTGCTTCTCACTGATGCCAAATGTTTGTATTCCAATCATTCGCTTGGAATTATAGAAGATTGTTTCGGCTTGTTGAGAGCCGCAAATTTCTGGCCATCGGGTGTCCTAGTGCGGGAGTTTAGAGATCGGTGTCGCTAAAAAAATGGGCGAAGTGTGCGATTACCGGAAGGCCTCTAATCAACTGTAGTGAGAAAATAATTATTAGTTCAATTTTAGATTCTAATTTAATTCTCGATGTCAATGGAACTAACAATCTCACCAACAATTTATCTGTTTTTTTCTATAATTGCAGTGGTATGCGGTTGAAATCAAAAGATTTTTATCTAGGAGTCTTGGAATGCAATTACGGTGTCACTGTTTTAACCGAAACATGGCTGACTGTTGATTTCAATACCTCTGAATATTTTCTGTCGGATTTTTCTGTTTTACGACGTGATCGTTATAGTTTTAGTAGATGTCTTGAGGATGGCGGCGTTCTTATTGATATGCGTAAAAAGATGTTTAGTGAGCTGTCATTCCCTGACCCAATATTAGAATATATAGCTGTTAGGCTAAGCTTAGACAAACATCCTCAGATTAATATTTTACCCAACAGTCAAGGCAGCTACTAAGATTTGATGTTTTACACCAATAAGCTCAATTATAAAATGGAACCTTGTGATGATATTGCTGGTTATAAGATTATTCTTCACACTACAATCTCGAATCGACTTTTGAATAGAAACCTATAATAACCACAATTTCGCTCAAAATATATCGGTTTTTGATTACTCACGCGCTGACATCAATTCAATAAACAACATTCTATTCGAAGTGGAATGAAATATGTTCCAATGATTTATTTACCTCGGCTATCGAGAAATATGTATATACCTAAAATAAATATAAAGCGGTCATTTAATCGTAAAGATCCATGGTTCACAAAAGAACTCAAGAATCTTGAGGTACTGATTGATTTTGAAGATGAATAACGTTTTGAACCGAGTAAGTTTTAGAAATTTGTTAAACTGAAAAGTCGAGCTAACTGTTTACCTATCTATATTCATGACATTCAATGGACATTCGATGAACCATGAACTAATTTTTCTAAATTTTTGTATTCGCAACCAAATGTTGAGAATTAGCTTCAAAATGTGGATGCCTTTAAGGTCCGGATCCTGATGATCTGCCGGCATCATTGATCAAGGCTTGCACAACTGGTCTATCGGCTCCACTTTCTTATTTATTTAATCAGAGTCTAAGTCAGGAAAACTTTCCAGAGCTTTGGAAAATTTCATACATTGTGGAATTGCCATAATATCCTGTATTCTTAAGCTATTTGAATCAATGGTTAATGACGTGTTATTTTTCCACTGAAAGCAATTGATAATTACTCAACAACATGGATTTTTGCTCGGTCGATCAACTGTGACTAATTTATCACTTTTTCAGGATTATTTAACTAAACACGCAATCAATAAAACTCAGGTCGATGTAGTCTATACTGATTTTGCTAAAACCGAGCGACTGAATCACCGACTTTTGTTGGATAAGCTTAGTAAATTTAACTGCGACATTTTCATACTATTAAAGCTAGCCGAAAGTTAAAAAATGTCGGTTATGCAGATAGTGCCTTGGCTATCTCAGCAGAAAGATACCAGCCGATATATTTCAGCCGAAACGTATTTTAAATAAAATAACAAAACAACCTAGAAACTGGTATTTTCATGAAGTGATTTTACGGCTGAATAAAGGCTCATTTTGGTTTGTCACTGTTTACCATAGGAATTATACTTTAAGTTTTATCAGAAAAGCTAAATATAAAATATAAAAATTGGTATAAATTCAACCTTTAAAGGGTCATGTCTGGAAAGTATTTCAATTAGTGTGCCTAGCCAACAATTATCGCTAGAAAAATTATTAAACCAAGTGTGATGTATGTGGATTTTGTAGTATTTGACGTAATGACGTAAGACAATATATTGTGTTAGAACTCAGAATAAGTTGTACTAAAATGTTTTGTGTATTGGGCAATAATTGTGTACCAAAAAAAAAAGATCAGCGTACAGCGCCATTCGTTGTCTGACTCTCGACTTATTAAGTGAATTGAATAAATAATGGATAAATAAATTACGTTAATTGAATATATAAAATATAAGTATTTTATTTCTAAATTACGACGACCACCTTTACCACATTGGCGACGAGGATACAAACAAATGAATATTAAGTGATATACATAAAAAAATAAAAAGATAATACTTATCATATACGACTAAATAAAATAAAAAATTAACACGAATCTACATAAAATGGCGGGTGACGATGTGTGCACTGTAATGACTATGATGCCACCATTTAATCCAAACAACGAACAATGGAAAATTTACAAAAGTCGGATTGAAAGTTTTTTTCGACGGATAAACATTACCGAGAACGAAGATAAAAAAAATTATTTATTGGATTTTGTCGGTGCAAGGGCATTCGAAATTTTATACAATTCATGTGCTCCCGATGAATTAATAAAGAAATCTTATGACAAAATAATAAATATTTTGCAATCATATTATTCAACACCGATAGTTGTTTAAGTGAAATAAAGATAGTGAAAGTAGCAAAGATTTTAGTATACGAATAAAGAGTGCGACGTCAACTTGCAATTTTGGCAACAGATTAAATGAAACGATATTGAACAAATTCGTTACGAGTATGTCGGGCAAAATTTTTGATCGCCCAAGCGAGGAAGTCGATTTGACTATGGAGAAAGCAGCTTCGATTGCAATGAAATACGAGGTTCACGTTGTAATGAACGATAAGGAAATGGCGACACCCATTAATGCTGTGATGTACAAGCCTGGTAATACAGATCAGGCAAGACGTCAGGGTAATCTATGGAATTCAAATTATAGACCACCAAATAAGGCTTATCCAACGGCGAACAGTAATAGACTGCTTCCGTGCAAACATTGTGGATTTATCAATCACCAGAAATTCAAATGTCGGTATAAGAATGTAGTGTGCAATAGGTGTAAGAAGGTAGGACACATGGAATCTGTATGCAGAACATCGGATAAACAAATTTCTAACGTGGTTAACGAAATTGCAGATGTTAAATGTCAAACTGTGAATAAAGAGGAGGAGCTTTATATAGTTGATTGTTTTAGCGTAAATAAGTTATTAGATAATGATTTAAAAATGTTGGGTAAAAGTGTGAGCTTTCAAGCAGAATCAGGGGTGGGCGTGTCTGCTATGCCTGCTGATTTGTATTTTAAATATTTTGATAAACATTTATTAAGGCCAAATGATACGGTTGTGAGCGGTTATGGTGGTGAGATTTTGAAAGTTGTTGGTAGTGTCACATCTATGGTCTGTCACAATGGTGTTATACGTCCATTTAGATTTTTGATCATTGATAAAGCTCAGGTGCCGATAGTAGGGCGAGATTTTTTTAAAGATTTTAATATTAAGCATATTTTTGTAAACAACGTATGTAAAGAAAATACGAAATTGGAAAACGTTGTGGGAAGTTTCCGAGATCCTTTTAGTGATGAAATCGGATGTTTAAGAAACGGGAAAATCGGTTTAGAAATGGATGGGGAAGCTAAGCCTACATTTGTAAAAGCGCGATCAGTTCCTTTTGCATTCCGTGAGTCTATAGAGAGACAGTTACGCGATTTAGAGAGAAGGGGAATTATAACGAAAACTGAGTCTACTCAGTGGGGTACGCCCTGGTGCCAGTACTTAAAAGTGATGGTAACATACGAATATAGTATGTGCTGATTATAAGGTCACAATTAATAAGCATTTAAAGGATACGAATTACCCGATTCCCCAAATTTCGGACATTTTTGGCAAATTAAAAGGTTGTAAACTGTTTTCTAAGATAGGTTTGGCCTCGGCGTATAATCAGCTAGAGTTAGACGAAAGATCGAAACAGTTGGTCACGTAAAGTACGCACTTGGGCAACTACACGATGAACCGGTTACCTTTTATGGTTAAGCCTGCTACGGGCATATTTCAAAAAGAAATAGAGAAAGTTGTAGGAAATATTCCGGGCGTAGCAGTTTTCTTAGACGATATTCTTGTAGGTACGAAAGACCAAAGTGAACATTTTGATCGAATTTATGCAGTTTTCGAAAGGTTGAGAAAGGCAGGGTTGAAATTGAACAGACATAAATGTATCTTTGCGAAAACCCAGATTGAGTATTTAGGGCATATAATTTCGGAAAAAGGGTTGATTATTTTAAATAAGAATGAGTCCATATTGAACGCACCGATTCCGCAAAATGTATCGGAAGATCATTTTGTGGGCTAGTTAATTACTATGGTAAATATATAGGAAATTTAGCCACGAAGTTACAACCAATTTATTATTTGCTGCAAAAAGATAAAACGTTTTATTGGCCCAATGAATGCCAGAAATCTTTTGATCTGTTAAAGCAAGAACTTACTTCAGAGCGAGTCTTAATGCATTATGATGACGATTTGCCTCTTAACCTGACGTGTGATGCTTTTGCGGTAGGAATAGGTGCGCTAATATGACATACTTTGCCGGATGGCACAGAATGCCCGATCGTGTATGCATCCAAGCTTTTACGAAATGCCGAACAGAATTTTTCCACAATTCAAAAAGAAGCGTTGGCTATAATTTTCGGGACTAAAAAATTATATCAGTATTTGATAGGACGACATAAACCGCTTTTAGGGATTTTCGGTGAAAATAAGGGAATTCCACAAATGTCGGCAAGCCGTTTGCAACGATGGGTAGTACATTTGTCAGCATTTAATTACACCATAAAATATGTTAAATCGGATAATAATAGTGCTGATAAGCTTGCACGACTTCCGATCATGACTGATGACGAATCAGGTAGTGAGGAAGAAAATTCTTCTACATATTTGAATTTGGTTGATAAAAGTGTTGATATTCCGTTAAATAGGACGACGATCCAGAACGAATTGCAAAAATACGAGCTATTAATGGAATTGAAAGAGGCAGTTTACTCAGGGAATTTTAATAAATTGAATAAAGTTAAGTTTGGTCCAAATATAACGAAGCGTGACGTACTGTCAGTTGAGGATGATATTCTCATGAGAGGATATAGGGTCATACCACCGGAGTCGTTACGAATGTCAATTTTGAAGGATGTGCACCAATCACACGTGGGAATGGTTAAAACGAAGTCTTTATTACGATCCTATGTATGGTGGCCTAATATTGATGGAGATGTTGAACATCTAATAAAAAGTTGCGAAGCATGTTTATCGAACAAAACAAATCCGCCCAAGGCAATGAATATACCGTGGGAAATTTCGGAAAAACCATGGAGTAGGATTCATATTGATTATGCTGGGCCAATGTTCGACAAGTATCTGTTAATAATCGTAGATGCTAAAACCAAATAGTTTGAGGTTTTCTTTACGAAAAGTTAAGCGTCATGTTAATCAGAGGCATTTGCCTGTGATAAACAAGCATCCGATTTCCATGAAAGTGACCTACGGAGAGAACGAAGAGATTAAGAATAACGTGGGGAGCGAAAGACCAGTTTTGGATGATGATGAAAATAGGAAAATAATTGTATATTTTTATATTGTCCCAATTTTATATGGGCTTTTCATTCAAACGAATTTTCCCGAGCTCCCCACATGAAACTTGGCTTAATTATTTTTCTACTGATAAATGTCTATAGCCAACATAGCACACTAACTGAAATACTTTCCAGACATGACACTTTGAAGGTTCCATTTATACAAATTTTTACATTTTATATTTGGCTTTTCTGATGATACTTGAAGTATAATTCCTATGGTAAACAGTGACAAACCAAAATGAGCCTTTATTCAGTCGTAATATCACTTCATGAAAATACCAGTTTCTAGGTTGTTTAAAATATTTTTCGGCTGAAATATGTCAGCTGATAACTTTCTGCTGATATAGCCAAGACACTATCTACATTATCGACCTTTTATATCTTTCGGCTGAAAACTTTCGGCTACATTTAACAAGGTGACATTTTCACGGTTTTTGCATTAGTACCTCATGGCAGCCATTTAGGGCCTTTGCTATTTTTTGGTTATGTGTTAACGTGTTATTAAATCGTTCGAGTTGATGATATGAAAATATTTGGTTATATAACTTTCGAATTGAATCGGGATCTATTCCAAAAAGATTTGATCGCCTTTTGTGACTGGTCTACTTTAAACCTCATGAGCTTAAATGTGGAGAAATGTCAAGTGGTGACACACTCAAAATTTCTCATTTCTCAAGCAACCGCTAATTTTTAGTTATTTTCTTGATCATCAGATAATATAACGGGTCCACTTAGTTAATGATTTGGGGGTGATTTTCAGCTCTGCTCTTAAGTTCAACTGTCATATTGATGCTGTTATTAGCAAGGCTTACTCTATGCTGAGACTTATCAAACGTAACTCGAGAGACTTTCACCATACCCTGACCTTAAAATCACTGTACAATTAATTTGTCAGGCAACTTATCGGGTATGCCAGTGGTATATGGTCTCTTTACTATGACTCTTACTCAATTAGAATTGAATGCATCCAAAAGCAATTTTTATTATTTGTACTTAGAAAAGTTTGATGGCCGTTTTCCCCATAAACCCAGGTTAAAAATTGTTAAAGTACGTTGATCGCTGTTGTCTTTGGATCTTCAAACATTATCTTCAAGGCGTAGGTGTAGAAATGCCACTTTTGCACGCGACATTCAGTGTGAAAAAGTTGATTGTGCGGACTTGCTTTCACTTTTTAACATTAATGCTCGTTAAATATTACGCTCTGCGTTCTGGTTAAAAATGTAAATTAAAATATTTTGGAGAATACAAATTTCTTATCTTACAATTAAATCTGCTTGTTCCATAAAATATTCTTAAACATGGCAAATTAATTTTAAAATTATAATGTATATCGCTATTTTTCAGAATATTCTAAAATTAAATATTCCTTTTCCAGATTACAAAATTTGGCCTTGTTGCATTTCCTTTTTTGGGTTTTACTTCGTGACGATATAAATCCCAGGAAAGTTTGAATTTATTTCATTTTGTCGTGACAATCTATTTTTTTTGCAAGGATGTATGAAGCAGGCACATTTTGTCCTACAACAGAGAAATGCCTCGTGCAAAATGTTCAGACAGTCGTTTACAATTTTTGACAAAATTATTTATTCTCTTAGTGCCACTAGTACAGATTTAGTCCTATTTAAACATCTTTGTGTTGTTTTAAAATTACACTTATACTACATATTTGTTATTAAACCAACAAATACAACACAGCAGCGTATAGAAATTCACTTTCTTTGATACCCAAGTTCAAAAAACCTCCTTATTTATCATTGACCTTAGTACGAAAACGATGACCACCTCAAGTATAAGCCCATAATTTGTTTCCCAACTTTACATTGATACGAGATTAAATTGTAAATCAAATGACTTATTGTTCCAAAAAATTTTAAGACACATCAGATCATCAAATCACCAATAAATTTCTCTTTACACTATTATATATCACTTATCGAGATCCGCATACAGTATACTACTATATACTTACTATGTGTAAGTATATGTAGCATAAATAAAATCTTGATACGAATAAAATTTATTAACAGTCATTCCAATACCAATTTAAAAAAGATTTCCACAAAAAGAAAATTTCATCCTAAAACAAAAAGATTTGTCGATAAAATTACACCTCCCATACAGTTCATTTTATGTGCCAAACAATACGAGGAAAGATACATTTTAGAACCTGCTACCAATCGATAGAAACAAAATATATTTCACCTTAGTTAGGAGCATAACGAATCTTATCATCAAACACAGGGTGGCATAAACGAAATCAAAATTGTATATTAACGGGCAACACAGTACACAGTCAGTATTCAATTCACATAAAAATTTATCCAATTATTTAATCTCGAGTTGGGAGTTTTATGTTTTGCTTTTTCTTTCGAAGAATTTCGCCTTCCGTTTTCTTTTGTTCAAGATTTTTTTTTCCGTTTGCTTCATTTTTTCTTATAGTATAGGTACATATTTTTATTACTGCATCAAACAAAAAATAAATAAAAAGTAAGATATTATTATTATTATTGTTATACAGCTTAAAACCAGAATAATACAAAAATAAAATAAAATTTATGTTCAATAGGCAACCGGAATAAAGAATTTTTCCTTGTAAATTTTTTGTCTTGTCTCTCGCAACATCTCAAAAGTAGCGGGTGACATAGAAACTAAAAAATACACTCATTTTTTGAGAAAATCTTTTAAGCAGATTTATTTTTTTTACCCCTCTACCTATTTAGAAGAATACAGCAAAAAAAAAAAAAAATGTTAACGGTGAAGTGCGGAATTTGTGGAATCGAATAAGATAAATTTATGTTTATAACTTTTGTATATGTGTCTGCTCTCTCTCCAAAAGTTGAACAGTTGTTGTTCTTGTTTCTGAAAAATTTGCCGAATTTCGATTTGTTTAATCTGGATGTGACAAATGGAAAAGTTCAGATATTTATATATTATACAGGATGAAAAAAAGTATAGGGTCATTTGGAAAATGGAGTATCACAAGTTGCTTCATATATCTTAATTTTCAACTTATACACAATTTTGGTAGATTATTGGATTTAAAAACTTGATACATTTATTTCAATTTTCAAAATGCATGGTCTAATTCTACATCCAGCTTTAACAGAATCGTTTGAAGTTTTATTGTAAAATATAGAAACGTGGTTTGGATTAGTTAGCTTGGCAACTCTGAGTTGCCGGTACATGTATTGGTACGTCGCTCCGTAACATTATCGGATTTTATTAGAACACAATGCAAGATCTCATGGGAAAATTTAAAACATAGATTTAGCCATCGCTTTCAAGAGGGTTGACAAGAGAAGCACAATAAGAATGCTCTAGATCACCGAAAGCAGAAAGTTACAAAATCATTCGTTTATCGCCACTAACAGAACTATTTTAAATGCTTTATTAAAACCCTACTTCGTACTTAAATTAATTTGTAAGTTAATAAACAAAATGTTTTGAAACAACAAAACTTTCTCGTATAAAGGAAATCTGATCAAAACATTTTTGTTACAACCGCGCCGTAGACTTGCTCGACTTACAAGTGGCCACCAAATGTTTCCTACGTAAGATAATGTATACAATTAAAAAAATCTGCTTTAGCAGATATAATTTCTTAAAAAAGGAGCTTTTCAAAGTGAAATGTTGAGCTCAAAAGTTATATGAAATAACGCAACGGTTTGAATTAGCTCGAGAGAAAAAAGGATTGGAATTAATGAGAAGTTTGGAATCGATAATTATTGATACAGCAGAAATTTGTTTCACAAGATACACTCTTTTTGGAACTTAACCTATTATTTTGCAAGAACTTCAAGCCTTATATAACTCGGTTTTGGTTAGACCAAGATTCCACATTGGTCACAACTTCAAGTAAAAACCGAATTGATAACCATTTGTTTTTAGTCACAAATTATTCAACTTTAAAATTGCCCAACATTATGAGATACTAGGGATCGATGGGTATGTTCCACACGAATCCATCGATTTTCTCAGGTATATCATTTGGTATCATCTAGAGTTATACCCGATGCAACATAAAATTGACTCATCTCTCCGCCACTGAATAATGGACAACTACAAGCTATCTTTGGTTTTCTGTCATTCTGTCGCCCCTATTCACTGATTATTCACTGTTCATCATTAATTACTCATATGGTTATTAGCTGTATTGCGTTCGCAAATTTAGAAAAATTTACAATAACAATTGCATTTGATAAATTTAAAACAGATTTTTATAAATCCGAAACTAATTTGATTTACGTAAATTTTATCCGATTTTGGTGATAACACCTACCACTAGAAATTATTTATTTAATGAGAAATACACCAAACATAAATTAAATTCCAAAGTTAATCGTGTCACGTTGCTTTGGAAATTATCATTTTATTCATCATTCGCTGGTTTTTCGCTCTCTGTTAATAGATGAATTTACACATTATTCACTCTTTATTCAAGAATCATTCTCTCAGTACTCCCTCATTATTCACACATTATGTTCACAATATTCTCTCATTATTCACTTTTTAGTCACTGATTATAATTCACGTTAATTCATCATTCCGTCATTATTCACTGAATAATTACCAATTATGCAGTCGATTATTTTCTTATTATTCGGCCATTATTTATTAGGAATTTATTCATTATCCACTCATTTTGCACTCTATATTCACATATTATTCACTTATAAATACATTAGTCACTGTTTAATTACACAGTAATTATTCGCGCAGTATTCTATCATTATTCACTGATTATGTATTCTCGTTTCACTGGTAATCTGTGAATAGTCGATTATTCACTGACTATTAATAAAAGGCGAATAATGCGTAACGAGTAAATAATCTGTGAGTAATGAGTGAATAATGAATGAATTCATCTTTCATTACTCGTCAAGGCGAGTGAATAACGTGTGAAATATGAATGCATAAAGAGTGGATAATTTGGTGATTAATGAGTGAGAAATCTGCGAATATTTAGTGAATAATTACTTTTCACTGATTATTTGCTCTTTATTCTAATTTTACAATTGCCAATAGAGAACTGGTTTGAAATCTGACTCGAAAGGTCGCCTTAATTTTCTTCCGTTGCTTGTAAACCTTCTTACTTTCTGTAGGTTTGTGTTATTCGATTTGTGAATACTTCTTCAAATTTTGATTTGCTACATTAAAAAATCCACTCTGGTTCATGTTATGAACCAGAAAAATCTTAAAATTCGATAGCGGATTTTTCCGAGAGCAGAGATCTAGTTAGTTATTTTTGATTTGTGTGTTAGTAATTGTTTTTTCAGTGACAATTAATTTAAAGTTATAAAAGATTTTGAGAATATATCTTTTTATAACCTAATTGTTTCTAATAAAAATTGACCACCCTTTTAAAGTTCTACAGAACGCAAACTTTTTATTAGCAAGCTAAATACCTGATTTCATCGACCTGTACAAATTTTTAGAGTATTATTTTTGAACTGAAGAATAACACTCAAAACACCTCTTCTGTACGATTTCTCTGTAGGCGCCAACTTTTGTTTTTATCACAAGGTGCCCAAATTTATTAGGACGAGTCCTAGATACATATCGGTTGTCGCTGGTATGAAACGCTTCCCTCAAAGAAATTGACTTGTACTGTCGAATCGAGTGGGAAGGAAAGTACATCACACAGCTAACCATTCAAGAACGACGATCAAAACGAAAAGACCAGACAGAAAAGGTAATCCCTGGGTTCTGGTGATTATTACGGCAGTGAAGAAATAAAACTTCTTCTATACGGTCCGGAGTTTCTTACCTTTTTGGGGCATAAGCCAAACGATATCCGACTTTTCCAAATCCCGATTTATCAAAATCTTGTAAGATTTTTTTTTTTTTTTAAATTCTGCTTTATAAAATTTTGAATCTAGCCCAAGTCTAACACAAGTTCAAGTTTTACAGAATTTACATGCAGCGTGATTTTAAATTCAAAATATTGTAAAAAGTAGGAAACCTTCAGGGCCAACCTTATTTTGTTTCTCTAAACCTCTACCGATTGTGTACATAGTCTACAAAAAACCTTAAAAACAGACAAAACACCGACAAGACTCGATGCTGGTATATTTATGTTAAACTAGGGTTCAAAACCACTAGAAATCATCCAAACAAATTATAGGGTATTTTTATAGTCTAGTATTGAATGAAATTGCACTTGTTGGTAAATCGGTTATATACTACAAGTTGAGCTTAAGCATATTTTTGCATGCAGGAAGAGGAAACTTTAAAATTAGTCTTAGACCACCAAACAGAAACTTAAAAGCCATTTTAAAACATGGTTGATCAGTCGGCAATAGCCGGGATACTGTTAAAACTATGAATTGCATTTAGTTGAGCATATACACATTTCTATGTGTGGAAAGAATACATTAAATGTGAAGTTAGTTTCTAAATACCGCTTAAACCTACTATATATTATCCAAACAAGAGATGTTTGAGATAGCGACCCTAGCCACAATGCTGCTGGTAATGGTGGTAAGGTAATGGCACAAAATGGTACAATAACAATTAAGACAGTTAGACTGTATCAATTAAAATGAAATTTTGCTGAGGAATTTGAATTCGAAATTGAAAGCTAAGTTAACTCTAGGCAGATAGTAGGTAACTACACGGAAAAAAAAGTACGTATGAATCAATATCATGTACATCAGAAAGAAAATTTAGCAATTCCTAATAAAAACCAAAAGACCCATTCCTAAATTATTACAGATAATATATTTTATAAGACACCCAATAATTAAATGTATAGCAATGTTTGTTATTTTTATAGCATATAAAATTTAATCATAAGTCTCTTGAATAAAAGATGGTTCATCATTTTAAAATTAACCGATCTATTAAAACTTTAGAGGAATTATCATATAATTTAATATTTTTGTCTGATCCAGTTTAGTATAGTTTCTTATGCATGCTTACTTAATTTTAACAAATTATTGTGACCGTTCATAAACAATATGATAAGATTTATAATACTGAAATTGATACCTTCTTCTGTGATATAACAATTTTTACGAATATCATTAAAAAACAAAAAAAAAAGATTTTCGGCTCAATATCGGCATTGCTTCTATCAATATTGTCAGTGTCTTTTTATTTTTAATGTGACTATTTAATAAATATATGGTAAACATTATCAATCTGAAATACATATAATCTTAATTCTTTGTTCTATCAACTATGACATAACACGGCTTGTATTTTATGTTAATAACAATCAATGTCGAACATTGGTTGTGTGCATTTAGGAAGTGATTTTTTAGTTAAAATTTTACAAAAGTGTTAAATTACAATTTTAAAAATAAAATTTGTTAATTTTAAAACTATTCGGTGTTTCCTTCTAGCTGTTTGAAAAATTGAATGGGTAAGTTTTTTTCTTTTGTGGTTATGTTTATTTTTTGTGGTGGGTTACATTATGATTATTTATTTGGTGTTTGAGTTTTTGGTGTACTGTGTCTAAATAGTTTTTAAAATATAAGAACAATTTATTTATTCAAATCAAATGGCTATTATGTTTTTATATCAATTGGTTTGAAATAGATCATTCATTTTTTAAAGGGATTGCATTTTTAAAATGAGTGTTCAGATATTGACTAATTTTTGCAATCTAGAAACCAAACTCTTATACACTTAAGGACATCAATGTATCTAATGCACAATAAATGACATCAATAAATCAAATGCATTGATGTCAACAAAACAATCATTTACTGTACAATTTTATGAATTTAATTTTTTTTCTCTGTGTTTAATAGGTTATTATCCATATACCAAAGGCTGATACGAAACATTGAATTCGGAATTGGTTTGAAAATCGTAGGTATTTATTCAAATTATGTGAATTTACTTCTAAATCATGTTATTATAGATTTTAATTTCCCAATTTTACTTTCAGACGAATTATTGCAGTACGCTTTGTTGAACGAAAGATAGCAGCATTCCATCAACCTAATGTTCGATATGGCGTACAAATCTAGACCATTCTTCGACAAATTGTAATTATTTACGGTTTAATCAAACTTTAAATAAACTAAATTAATAAATGAAATTCAACAATTAAAAATTAACAAAAAAGATGTTTTATTTAAAAGCACTAACAAGAATTTACGAAATTTTATTAAAATATTTTGCAACGGTTCTCTTATAATTCAAATAAGCTTTGTAAAAGATACGTGAAGAAATGCTTAAAATTGGATAGGCATTCCCCAATAGCATTGTTTAATATGCATATTACATGAATTTTATTATTTAAATAAGAAAGATCCCTATAAAAGCTACACATTTTGTTATGGTTGATAAGAAAATGTATCTTAAAGCTTACGGTACGGTTTGATACAAATGTGATACTCTTTGTAATTAGAATAAGAAACTTTCATATCACATATGATAAATTTTCTTAATATAATAAGAATATTTGTTAAACTATGTTGTATACAGTTTCTTATATTAATTTGGAAATCCATTGTTCAGCTTTACAACTATTCATATAGAAATAGGAACCTTCGAAATATAAATGATGACAATTACCAATTAATTTTATAAAACCTGTATTGTGCTACATTTGAAAGGTTCTCATAAATTGGCACGGGGGCAAATATTCTCATGTAAATGACAACGAATGTACATAAAATACAACAGTGCTTATTAAAGTGTTTTTTCCGTGTAATACTATTGTGCTCAGCAACCCGGCCATCTTAAATCGGTTCATTCAACTAACTGGACTGGTAATCGACAAAGCTTATGGGTTGGATACAACATGTCGGTTACTCTACCCAATAACCACTTCGCTGGAGGTAAGTTATTTTCATTGATAATATTCTAATATTATTGATTTTTGTGTTTTTGTGTAATATTATTTCGCAAATCTACGAAGCGCGGCAATATAGGCATCCGTAGTATGGTTGCAAAAAAGCTCGATATGCACATCTTCGGTAGCTAGACATACGAAGAAGCGGATGTATAGGAATATGTTTGAATCGGACCTATGTAATCCACTCCAAGTTTAAGGAATGGTCTATAGTTCTACCCTTGTACTTGAAAGATTTATCATGACTTGATTAAGTTACCTTGCTTGATAATTTGTGCATTTCACGCCGCTTTGGAGGACCTTTCTGATTAAATTTCTCTAACCAATAATCCAATACTATATATTCGTTGAAGGGTGGCCATCATTAATAGATTTACTTTATCCAGTTTGTTCTTTGCTGCGAGTATTAATAGATGTTTCTTGTGATATGTTACGGATGCATTTTGTATTCTTCCTCCAACTCGCCGTGGTCGTCGATAATTAGATTTATATATTTTAGGCTACTTGAAGGTGGCAATTGTTTATTGGATGTAATAGATTTAATTTCGAGTTCAAATTGGCGGGAAGGTGATTGGGAAGGAGGAATTGTTTGGTATTCGCTCTAAACTCACAATTATTAATCGCAGTACCTAATAATTCGCTATTTACGCCAAGATTCGCACCGTTCTACTGAAGCTCGATGACTTCTGGATGACATCTATTACATTTGGTGGTGAAATTTGGCCGAGTGTTGATTGGGTTCTTATTTCCTGAATGGTGTGTAGTACATCGGTTGTTTATATTTTCTGGCCAATTTTTGATTTTTGAAACCAGGTTGGACCATTCCACTACAAGCTAAATTTTGCAATTTTTCTATTTCGACCCCGCAGGGCGCAAAATCAATCGGGTAATCCTCTGAACTAAAATGTCTCTCTTGAGATCTGCTATGCAATATTGGTGTTCAAAGCTTGTTTGATGGCGACAAATAGTTTGCTCAATAGCACAATGCTCCACATAATTCTATATGTGCTTTAGAAGCTTTACATATGTGCGATCTTCCATTTAGTTGTGTGGTGGATTTAGTGGATATTTATGACTGCCGCATAAACTTGTTTGGATGCATCTGAAAACCCATATGTAGTCATAATGTCGCTGAGATAGATGCTCTATTTTCACCAGATTTTAACCGTTCTGGTTTAAAGTCGTCCCATCCTCAATTTTTAGGTCATAACGTCTGATAGAATATTTTGACTCTAACTGTCACTGGGGCAAGCCATCGCAAGGGATGAAATATCCGACTTGCTTCTAACATGATTTCTCTTGATGTTGTGGTTGATTTCTGGTTTTAATTTAACTTGAATTGAAAACAATCTGGTTTTGGTTTCTAATGCAGGCCTAGCACTGAGTTCGATTCCTTGATTTCTAAAATGTTCGTTTAGTTGGTACGTTGAGTATAACGCTGTTCAGCAACCCTTCGATATTGATCAGCCATTTCATGTTTCAGTTTTATGGCATCTTCCGTTAAGTCTAATGTGCTGAAATGCTTCTGGAAATGTAGTTTTGTGCCTTTCTATGGTTTCATTTAGTACACAAGCGGCTAGAGAAGTATCACTTGCTTTGCCGTATGTCTCGCGAAACGATCCGTTCGTACCTTGTATCTTCTGTTGCAACAACAACCTGCCTAAACATTTCTTCGATAACAGCTGTGAACGATATTCAAATTTTTTAAAGCGGGTCAAATAACACCAATTGTACGGTTGGTTCGAACGCAAGACAACCATTTAATCAAATAATAGTTGTGCAGCCGGAGCTTTTAAAGGCGCCGTGGTGTTGTTGGTAATATAATTTATGTCTTGCTCCAGTATCGCTTATCGCTCTCATGTGTAACAAAGATATGTATTCTGACATGAAATCCTTATATCTTGCCACGTATTCCTTATCTTTCATGGTTCTTTTTCTACTGAGTACATCCTTTGTACTGCCTTGGGAAATGAATTTCCTATCTAAGTCGACCAGGGCTATCATTGCTTTGCTCTTGAAGTGAAATTTAACAAAATTCCTCTTCTTTACATAAATTGAGGTTCGTTTCGGCAACTGCATCAATTTCCCAGAATTTCTTTAATAATTGGTCTATGGTTTCTTCTGGTTGGTTGAAGTTATAGGTAATTGCCTGTTGTGATTATACTGTTAAAGTTAGCCGAAAGTTCCCAGCCGAAACCGAAAAGTCGATATTGCAGATTGTGTTATTCCATTTGAAAGTTTCCAACCGAAAGCAAAACAAATGGTAATGCAGATTGTGTTATCCTAACCAAATATAAAAAATTAAGTCGTTATCAATCGGACCCTGATAAAGTTAGCCGAAAGTTGGAGATCTATTTTATTGATGTGACTTGTCAAAAGCTTTCGCAGGAAAACGTTCAATTCAAGTTTCCCGTGGGTAATCTCGGAAAAGTCGATTTTCCAAAAATTATTAGGAAATTTGTATAACATCGGCCTCCAGAGTATTATGTCTGGAGATGGCTTAAATTGATGGGACTTGATAATAGCTATGGCAGGAAAAAATTTCATTTCAAGATTCCCGTGGGAAATCTCGGAAAATTTCAAAAGTTTCCAGCCGAAAGTAAGAAATGGATGTATAAAATCAGTGTGTAGAGTGTTATTTCTGGAGATATATTTTATGGAGATATATTTTATTGATGCGACTTGTCGAAAGCTATTGCAGGAAAAAAATTCAGTTCAAGTTTCTCGTGGGAAAATCTCGGAAAATTTGAAAAAATTTCCAGTCGAAAGTAATAAAAGAATGTATAACTTTAATAACTTGTGGAACTTTTTTAAATTTTCCGAGATTTCCCACGGGAAACTTGAACTGAATTTTTCTAGCTATTTACAAGTCGCAACAGCAAAATACATCTCCAGACATAACACTCTAGAGGCTGACTTTATACATTCACTTCTTACTTTCGTGTGGAAACTTTTTCAAATTTTCCGAGTTTTCCCACGGGTTACTTGAACGGAATTTTTTCCTGCGATAGCTATTGACAAATCACATAAAAACGATTCAACTTTAAATATACACTCTAAACGCTGATTTTATTCCAATTTCGTGGATTCTTTTGATTTTCCAGTATTTTGTACGTCTAGATTAAACAAAGTTTTCCACGTAAGACTATTAACAAAAATTTTTATTTAATCATATTTCATATTTTATCCATGTATCCTCTTTCCTTTCGGCTGATAACCACCAAAGCCGAAAATACGGCTGGAATATAAATAACATAATCTGCATTATCGACTTTTTACTTGCGGCTTGAAACCTTCGGCTAACATTAACAGGGTGTTGTGATTTTGGTCCGCTGCATTATCCTGCAACTACCTACTCCAATAGTATATTTCGAAGAAAGTATCAGCTCCAAGGATAATGTCGATGTCTGATCCTTTATAACAATATGGATCCGCCTAATAGAATTACTTAAAGTAGTTTACATCTATTGGGGATTGTCGACTGTTTAGCTTTTAGAACTAGCAATACTAACCCTTCGTGAAACCATTTTTGGAGTTGCTTCTATTCCGGAAATTTGGCCGGCAATGGCAATTTTCGCTTGAGTTCGTTTTAATTGGAGCCTCTGTACACGTTTCTCAGATATAAATGAACTTTGTGACCCAGAATCAAGAAGTAATCTATACATAATTGTTTTGTACGAATTTATCGGTTACATTTACTAGTGCTGCAGGTGATAGTGGTACGCCTATTTTAGCAAAATATTGTTGCTTGTTGAGTATTTGGTTCAAGACTTAGGCCAGTAACGTTCGAATCGGGGTTTTTTCATGAATATTTTGTAGACTAAACTATGTGTTTTCCTTTCTGCAATTATTTCTGTTTTGTATTGGAATACCTGAATCGATATTTGAACTTGCAGCTATAGACACTGTGCTTATTATTTAGACAATTGAAACACACGTTTTCTGTTTTCAACAAATCCTTTTTATTTCCTAACGACATTTCTGTGAAATTATCGTCAAGGTTGAACTGCAAAAGTTCCAACAGAGTTACTTTTCATATTAAACTTTGGCTGGTTTGATTATGGTTGTGTGCGCCTTTTACGGTATTTTTATCTATTCTATTACATCAATCCGCTTGACAAGGAACTCAAAAAATCTGTTTTACATTTGGAAGGCCATTTTCAGCCGAATTTTCCGCCAATAAACTATTAGTCTCGTCATCCAGCTTGCTAACCATGATAGGAATCAGACAATGGTCTCTGACACAGAACACATGAATAAAAAAAATAAATTCGATTAAATATTTTTATTTTATACAAAATCACAAATCAGTAATACGAGTTTTCTACATATAATGGCAGATACGTAATACCGTTTCAACTTGTAAGCAAATAACAACAACAAATTTAAAACTTTCCGTCTCTACAACGTACAACTCCGAAAGTTATGTTCAATTTTTTGGTACATACTAATTAACGCCGCAGGCGCGTCGATCATTATTTTCGGAATGGCATCACAAATTAAATACAGGAATTCACCTACAATTGACGTTTGTGACGTGAGGTACAGTTTGTGTATAACATTAAACACGGAAAATTTTCAGATACGTTCCAGCTTTTCCAAAACCCTTGGACTCGTTTCTGAATATTCTTTGCTACACGTTTAACTTATTTTCTGGAATGCGTTCAAGATCCGGCTTCGGAGTCGATATCAATGTATCGTCGTATAATCGGCACAATGGTCGAGAGTTTAATATGGCCTCGATCTGGGTCATAATGGTCTCCTCAAGTGTCTGCTTAATTGTCTTTGAACACTGGAAATATTTGAACACTGGAAGAAAAAATAAAAGCGAAATTAGTCTTCAACCGCCGCTCATAAACTCTGATTATAATCCAAACAAATTTTTTACCAGTTTTGAATCTCAAAATGTTAAAGTTGTCTAAATCTGTCTGTCTACATTGTCTCCAAATGGATTGTCAGCCTCATCATGTAGGTAGATAATCTAGAAACAATAGAGACAGATAGAGAACTTCAATTGTCGTGTTAGACGGTAAAAATCCCAAAATTAATTCGATGTCAATGAAATTTAATTTTTAATTCCTAATTGATAATGATTTTGTATTCCCTTTAGAAAAATAATTACCCATTTATTAAAAATAGTAATAAAAAGCAAAAAAAAAAAAAATGATTTGGCAATTCTTATAATTTAAATTCAATTTTGTACGACTATAGAAATGGATCATTAAATGAATTCCCATGAAAACACTTTTCCATTAGTAAAATTTCGAACGTACATACCAACAAACACAAAAAAAAAAGGATCAAATAATTCCTTTTCAATACAACTTACTATTGTTTTCCTCTATATATAAATGGCCCTAATTCAATTGAATCTTTCAAACCCACATCAAATAAAACAATTAAATTTTATCCCAAATACGCATTCCATTTTTACGTTTCATGCACTCTGCGTGCGTGTTCACAAAAAATATTTGCACAACGTTGGGTAAAAAAATAAATAAAAAAACAGAAATTATATTAGAATTCAATTAACAATTTATATTGTCCTGGTTGAAAGAAAAAAAAATATACAACAATAACGCTCTTCTAATTCATTAGAAATTAAACAAAATTCCCAGAATCACCCACCCTACAAATCGATATATACTATATAAGGTTGGTAATAATATGAAATGAGAAAGAAAAATAGATCGGAAAAACCCTTGTAGGTACAATCCATATATTGTAATTTAACATGGGAATTTGACCAAGAATAATAAAAATAAACTAAACGAAAAAGGGATACCAAATATACTGTTGTATGTGCTGTACAAACGTATATCGGAAAAAGGATACAAGAAGTGTGTTATTTGGTTCCTTTATAAACACAAACACACATCCTTTTCACCATCTACCCAGTTGACTGTATTATTTATTATTGATCCATTATTTATCAATAATAGAAATATAAATCAATGGTACCGATAGACATGTTTATCTTTCAAGTTTTAACTCCGCAATACAAAAATTAGTAATGTTGGTATATACAGCTATAGACAATATATAAAGACAAATTCGTGGCATGGAGGCTAAACTGTGATGTTGAATTATTTAGAGATAAAAGCAACAAAAAAAAAAAAAAAATATTTATTTCTACATTACTAATATCTCTTCCCATGCCATAAAATATTTTTTCATCTTGCCCTGCATCGCCATTTTTGTTTTTCTTCTTTCGATTGTATTGTTATCAAATTAAAAGTTTGATAGGCGAATAAGATGTTGTATGGAGAAAGAAAGGATTCGATCATTAGGGAATTTAAGTTAAATTTCTATATATGCGACATACATTTTTGTTATTTTTTGTTTTTCTTTTTTTTCGGGCTCTTATGTATAGTACCGACATAATAAAAGAATGGGCAGACATTTTTCGGCCTGTCAATTTATATATATGTACATATATGTATAGGATGATTTTTTTTTTCTATTTTGGAGTATGTAACATTACTATATCGGGTGGCTGTGATTGATAATTTTCCAAAGCGAAATTTTTTATTATTTGAATTGGGAAGTAAGTTTTATTTTGCGCCATGTTCGTTCGTAATCCTTGAGGAGTTATCACTAAATTCGTTTGGCATAAATGGAATATAAGTTTAAGAAATAAGTTTGAATGGTTTAGTTCTAATGAAAAATCTAAGTATAGAGGCAAATTATTTTGTGGGAAAATTTATTTGTCATATAGCTATATACAATTTTGTGTGATGTCGGTCATTTTATGTATATAAACAAAAAATATATTTAAAGTCACAAGAATTAACAACGGTCAAGATAAACATTTTATGTAAACATTTTCAAATTTATTCAAATTAAATTTTTTATATAATCACTCCTGCCTCCATTCGGATGTCAAATTTACTTTATTATGGTATAATGCGGGTTGGAACGGAAAACTTTAAATTTAATTTTACCGGACCATTTTCTGAATTTTACCGGACATCAACAATTTCACAACATTTTTTATGAAACTCGAACCGTGTTAACATAACAAACAATCAGAAATTAAACGAGGTCGTGTTGTGACTGCTGTGACTACTAAAAGTTGAACCAATTTGGTGCCCTCATCCCTATCAAATGGAATTGATTTAAACATTGTCCTATTTTTAGGCTAGTTTAGCATTTGGCTTTCAAATAAGTTAAGAGGTGTTTATTCGTAACAATCAACCAAATACGAACAAAAAACCAATCGTCATTACCAACCGACTATTTAAATATGAAGTGTCTAACAAAATTTGATTTTTTAGTTATTTTTTCTCTTCCTGCATATAATAAAATGATAATTCGATATAATATGTTTAATAGCCATTTTCGTATGATTTCAAAGGGGATTTTCTAGCGAAATTTAGTTTTTTAAATATTTTTTTTCTTCCTGCATGTAATAAATTGATAAATCTACGTAATATATTTAATTGAGAGGAATTGTTTCCACTTAGTTGTAACAGAGCAAAGTTTACGAGCTTAATGGTTGGCTTAATTAAATTGGTGTGATCGTTCAGTTGGGTAGAGGACCAAATCGATTTGCAACTGGAATGCATTGAGTACTCCACCCTGACTTTTCATCTTTTAGAGCACATCATAATTTCCTTCATCTGATGATATATATTGGCTGTTGTAGGGTTCGCGCACATTAATTGATCGAACATTCCCAAATAGGTAGTGCGGGTAAAGGGTCCCTTTCCCATGCGGAAAACCATGCAATGTAAGCCGATCAACAACGGATGATCTAATTTAACAAAATAAATTAATAAAGAAACGGCAAAAAGGCGTACAGAAAAACACCAGGCGAGATCGAGGAGCAACAAAAAAGTTAGAAGGAGATAGTAAGCACTATTAGGAGGAGATTGTCACTGTTAGAAATAGAAGGTAAGCAGTGGTGAGTATCATCCAATCTTCCCAAATTTTTCGTCAATTCATTCTTACTGCACACGTGACTGATTTCCTACTCGACCTACGCCGAGTAGACTGCCTGGCTGAGCGAGGCAGGGCAACCATAACGCGTTTATACAGGCTTCCTATTTGAGGTGGCGCCCAACTTTATCTAGTATTTATTCCCGGTCAGGAAAGCCACGAGGTAAGCGAAAGTTTTTCGCTTGAAAAACTGTGCAGTACCAACCCAGACAGCCTGGAAAATCCAGATCAAACATAGGGCAGTACATCCCATAAGCAGAACTATTAACGGAGCGAGAGCCATTACAAATCAGGACTATCGACTCATGCAAGTTCTCAAGAAAATCCAGTGGTCACCACTGATCTCTAAAGGTTGCACCACCGAATGTAATTAATTGAGTAAAAGTGAATTAAGACATCAATCTATCTATAACCATATCAATTTCTGGTACTAATGATGCGTAATCATTTAAAATGTTCTATGATCCACGACTGAACCAAGAATGTTCCAGAACCCTATGATTTTTAGCCTAAACGCAGCAGAACAAGCTGCGTTAAGAATGAAAGAATGTTTCTTTGTTAAGAATAGAATTGATTCCATGGCAAGAAGGGGAGTTGAGGCCATAACTCCTATAATGGCTATACAGACAATAATTTGGAAGTCGATTTTAGAATTTTATACTCAATGCGAAATTTCCAAGAAACTTTACTGTCCAAGAAGACACCTAAATGCTTAACGTCGGAGCTGTTAATCGGCCTCCCAAAAAGAAACGCCACAGTTAGACATATCGATTCCTGGTAAATACAACCAAGTCAGTTTTAAAGGGATTGATGTGTAAATCATTTCCACCACACCACGACTCCACAATACATAAAGCATTCTGCATTAAGTCGGATAACCCATTAAGGTGCTTTCCAGCGAACAACAACACCAAGAACGCGTCAGGTCAGCTTAGCTAAGATCAACAAAGCCTGACTGCTGAAGTTTCACAAGTAGATCGTCAATCACAAAGAACCATTGCAGGGATGATAGCACACCTCCCTAATTTTTAAATTTATTTAATTTAATTTGATTTACTTTGACTAATATTTATATTAATATTTTTCATTTAATTTAAATATTTTTAATATTTAATTTTGTTATTTTTATTGTTCTTTTACTACTTTAATTGTTTCGGACTGTAGTGTTGTATAAGGCTTAGTGCTTTCTACACAAATTATTCAATAATTATAAATATAAATAAAATAACATTTAAGAAGTCACAAAAAATAAAATATACAAAAATCCAACCATTATTAGATAATTTGTTAGAAAATTTTCTAAAAAAATTTTATTTCTATTTTATTTTTCACTCCTGCAGGTAATAAAATGATGATCCAAAATAATATGTTTAATTGAGGGAAAATGTTCCCACTAAGTCTTGTTTTTCTACGAAATTACCTGTTTCATCATAAAACAAAATTTATTAAATTGCATGCTTACCTTTAACTAGGTAATATTCGCCTTTCATTTCAATTTTGAGGAGCCTGCAGAAGTGGTTTACACATTACATCGTAGCGAAGCGTTAACTCAATATGTTTAATTGTGGGGAAATGTTCTCACTAACTCTCATTTTTCTATAAGGTTACCTGTTTCTGAAAAACACAAAATCTATTAAGCCGCATGATTAAAATTTACTAGGTAACATTCGCCTTTCAATTCAATTTTGAGGAGTCTGCAGAAGTGGTTTACACATTACATCGTAGCGATCACTTTTTACAACGTAACATTTAACAAATAAAAAATAAAATAAAATTAACAAGAAACCAACCGTTATTAGATTATTTGAAAGAAAGTTTTCTAACGAAAGTGGATTTTTACTTTATTTTTTCACTTCCTGCATGTAATAAAATAATGATTCACAAATATATGTTATTTGAGGGATAATGTTCCCACAAAGTCTTATTTTTCTATGAGGTTACCTGTTTCCGTATAACACAAAATCTTTTAAGACGCATGCATACCTTTTACTAGGTAATATTCGCTTTCAATTCAATTTTGAGGAGTTTGCACAAATGGTTTACACATTACATCGTAGCGATCACCATATCATTACAACGTAATATATGTATAACTAATAATAAAAAATAAACGTAACAAAAAATCAACTATTATTAGATGATTTGAAAGAAAGTTTTCTAACGAAATTCGATTTTTACTTTAATTGTTCACTTCCTGCATGTAATAAAATGATTATTTTCAATAATATGTTTAATTGAGGGAAAATGTTTCCACTAAGTCTCATTTTTCTATGAGATTACCTGTTTCCATATAACACAAAATCAATTAAGAAGCATGCTTACCTCTTACTAGGTAACATTCGAATTTCAATTCAATTTTGAGGAGTTTGCACAAATGGTTTACACATTACATCGTAGCGATCACCATATCATTACAACGTAATATATGTATAACTAATAATAAAAAATAAACGTAACAAAAAATCAACTATTATTAGATGATTTGAAAGAAAATTTTCTAACGAAATTCGATTTTTACTTTAATTGTTCACTTCCTGCATGTAATAAAATGATTATTTTCAATAATATGTTTAATTGAGGAAAAATGTTTCCACTTAGTCTTATTTTTCTATGAGGTTACCTGTTTCCGTATAACACAAAATCTTTTAAGACGCATGCATACCTTTTACTAGGTAATATTCGCTTTCAATTCAATTTTGAGGAGTTTGCACAAATGGTTTACACATTACATCGTAGCGATCACCATATCATTACAACGTAATATATGTATAACTAATAATAAAAAATAAACGTAACAAAAAATCAACTATTATTAGATGATTTGAATGAAAGTTTTCTAACGAAATTCGATTTATACTTAATTTTTGCACTTCCTGCATGTAATAAAATGATGATTCATAAAAATATGTTTAATTGAGGGAAAATGTTCCCACTAAGTCTCATTTTTCTATGAGACTACCTGTTTACGTATAACGCAATATTTATTAAGCCGCATGTTTAACTTTTACTTGGTAACATTCGCCTTTTAATTCAATTTTGAGTAGTTTGAATAAGTGGTTTACACATTACATCGTACCGATCACCAATTACAACTTAATATATGTATAAGAAATAATAAAAAATAAAAGTAACAAAAAATCAACCATTATTAGATGATTTGAAAGAAAGTTTTTTAACGAAATTCGATTTTTACTTTAATTGTTCACTTCCTGCATGTAATAAAATGATGATTCACAAAAATATGTTTAATTGAGGGTAAATGCTCCCACCAAGTCTCATTTTTCTATGAGATTACCTGTTTCCGTATAACGCAATATTTATCAAGCAGCATGCTTACCTTTTACTAGGTAACATTCGCCTTTCAATTCAATTTTTAGGAGTTTGAAGAAGTGGTTTACACATTACATCGTAGCGACCACCCATCAAAACTTAATATATGTATAAGAAATAACAACAAATTTATTGATACTTATAAATCAACCATTATTAGATGATTTGAAAGAAAGTTTTCTAACGAAATTCGATTTTTACTTTAATTGTTCACTTCCTGCATGTAATAAAATGATTATTTTCAATAATATGTTTAATTGAGGGAAAATGTTTCCACTAAGTCTCATTTTTCTATGAGATTACCTGTTTCCATATAACACAAAATCAATTAAGAAGCATGCTTACCTCTTACTAGGTAACATTCGAATTTCAATTCAATTTTGAGGAGTTTGCAGAAGTGGTTTACACTTTACATCGAAGCGATCACCCATTGCAACGTAATGTATGTATAATAAATATAAAAAAATAAACGTAACAAAAAATCAACCATTATTAGTTGATTTGAAAGAAAGTTTTCTAACGAAATTCGATTTTTACTTTATTTTTTCACTTCCTGTATGTAACAAAATTGTGATTCACAAAAATTTGTTTAATTGAGGGAAAATGTTCCCACTAAGTCTCATTTTGCTATGAGATTACCTGTTTACGTACAATGCAATAGTTATTGAGCCGCATACTAAAATTTTCCTAGGTAACAATCGCCTTTCAATTCAATTTTGAGGAGTTTGCAGAAGTGGTTTACACATTACATCGTAGTGATAACTTTTTACAACGTAACATTCAAGAAATAACAAAAAATAAAACTAACAAAAAACCAACCATTGTTAGATGATTTGAAAGAAAGTTTTTTACCGAAATTCGATTTTTACTTTATTTTTTCACTTCCTGCATGTAATAAAATGATGATTCATAAAAATGTGTTTAATTGAGGGGAAATGTTCCCACTAAGTCTCATTTTTCTAAGCGGTTACCCGTTTCCGAATAACACAAAATCTATTAAGCCGCATGCTTACCTTTTACTTGGTAAAATTCGCCTTTCAATTCAATTTTGAGGAGTGTGCAAAAGTGGTTTACACATTACATCGTAGCGATCACTTTTTCCAACGTAAAATTCAAGAAATAACAAAAAATAAAACTAACAAGAAACCAACCATTATTAGATGATTTGAATGAAAGTTTTCTAACGAAATTCGATTTTTACTTTATTTTTTCACTTCCTGCATGTAATAAAATGAAGTATCTACATAATATGTTTGATTGTGGGGAAATGATCCAATTAAGTAATTTCTATGAGATTACCTGTTTCCGTATAAAACAAATTTTATCAAACTGCGTGCTTATCTTTTATTAGCTAAGATTGGCCTTCAAAATTATTGCTTCTAGATGATTTTTTAATTCAAACTTTATTATCGATTTGCTTAACTACCAATTCCCTTATCATAAAAATATAATTATGTACTAAACATTATTACAGTAACAATAATTACGATGGTTATTTTAACAATTCTAACTGAAATTATATGAGGGTTGTTTAATAAGTTCACAATTCGAACCAATTACACAATTATGTAATTTAAAACAAAATTAAATGTATCATATGATACACAAGCTACATGCCACATTAATATTTAAACCATCCCCATCTAATCTAACCAATCAAATAGTATTATAACTGAATTTAAGTGAGAGCTTAGATTCCAGCTTTCAATTGTAGAATTAAATAGTAAATAGTAAATGTTCATTTTGTGTTGTTTTTAAGAATCACTTTATTAAATTTCAGTGAGACCACTCGTCATGTCCATTCTCAGTTTCAAAATCAATTTATTTAAATGTTTTAATCGATTGTTATGGATTGTTTTAATGTATCGTCCAATTTTGATTTGTGTTTTATGGGGTTTCAACTAATTTATAGGAACCCAGCCATAGTGGATCAAGTTTGGTTCTTATAATGAAACTGAATGATCTTTAAAATTTAAGATAGAGGTTGATTTATATAATCTTTGTAATTATACATCCATTTGATTGAAGAATTGAATTTGTTATTTTAGGTTTATGAACAAACAATAGCTGGAATGGCATAAAATTTGTCGATGAGGGTAGCCACTTATCACATTCGTTGGGTTTTTTTTCGCTGTAATTCCGTATAGATATTCAACGAGCCTTTGATGACTTCTTTCAAACGCTCCTTTAGGTTCAGTTATAAAATTCAAATTATTATAAAATTTGATTTTTTGTCAGTAAGGATTGATTCGAGAAATCCGAATAAATATATGCTTGAGCAGGTCTCTGCTTCGTGATTAGAAAGAGGTACTGCCATTGAAAACTTAGTTAAAGCGCACTGTGCTGTAAGGATGTATTTATTATTTTGATATGTTGACACCATAGGTCCAACTATATCCAAAAATATTTTCTGAAATGTCCGTTTTGCTGTTGTGGTTATTTTTAAAGGCAGTTTAGAATTTAACAAAACTTAATTTTTTTGACATAGAGGGCAATTGTGAATATAATTTTCGATAGTTGAGAAGATTTTTTGGGAATAATAATATTGTTATTAATTCTTTTATAAGTACGGGAGCACCCAATTGTTTATTTAAACGATTTTAATCTGAAAGGTGGTTGTTGGTTGTAGAAAAATTTGACATAGATGTTCACCTTGTCTCAAATTGGACTATCTCCGTGTAGTAACGTCAACTTGTTGAACAATTCAAATAGTCAGCGTTACTATTGATCCGACCGGGTTTATATTTAATTTTAAAATCATATTCAGCTACTTGTAACTTCCACAGTATTAATTGTGAGTTTTGATTTATTGAATTAGATATGTTCGCCCATGTAAATATGGCCTATAATGTTGTCACAAGCTTTATAAAAATCTGTCTCATAGTATGGGAACTGCAACAATGGAGGTTTCATCAAAAATTCTTCTCCCAATGGTTTCGAAATATTAGAAAACTGTGGACACAACTTACGATAATATCCCACTAAACACAAGAATGAACGAGTAGGATAAGAAATTGACATTTTCATCACAAAGCTTTTCATTATGATCTCTGAGACTTCTCCCATATATGAACACGTCATCCAGATAAACAAGGTACTTCAAAGCAGTAAGCCCAGTCAATACACTACTCTTGAGCAGTTGAAATGTTATTGGTGCATTTTTTAAACACATTGATGATAGCCATATGAAAGGTTTACTCAACCTCAACTTTATTTGCTTGCGGTAAGCGATATTGTCTTATCTAGACCGATTTGGTATTTGATTCGATATTTATTTTGTGCTTTACTGGATCGGTAACCATGAATGGAACAATTGAAATTGGAATTTCAAAACTAGAATCTATTATAGGTTTTCATTATGCCCATTATCGTTGGAATTTATTATGGAATTATGAGCTATACTGCCATTAATTTTGAGAACTGAATTTGTAATATAAACTTCAGATAAGGTTTCTTTGGATATGCATAGGTGTAGTCATTATTTTGCTTCGTGGCGGAAGAATAAAGTTGTTGAGATTAGTATTCAAATTATAAATAGGGTTTTTAATGATATTGATATTAGATTTAAGAAATCTAAACGCAAGATGCCGTCATATTTTATTGGAAATGTATCGGGAATTATTTTAAATCCATGAGATACAGATTTATAATCTGGAAAGGTTAATTTTAGACTGCTGTCTCTACAACATTTGCAGAAATTCCAGTAATTGAGCATTTTCTTTCCGCATAACAAAAAATATTACCATCCAAACAATGTACTTTCACCAAACGAAACGATTGCAATTATATTTTGGGTTACGTTAAAAGACTCTCTGATTTACCCCGTGATGATGATGTTTCAGATTCTGTTTCGGCTGGATATACATTTTTAAAGAAATTTAATCTCAGGGTACCTCATTTATTCGATTGACTTTTTGCGATTTATCCAGATGGAAATGTCATAAATACAAATATCGTAACTAAAAATAAAGATATGAAATATAACTAACTATAAGCAAATAATCTACCTAAAATAGGATAATCGTTGACTTACAGATAAATTAAATTAATTAGTTTTTTCTTAATTAATTTATAGTTCTATGAGTGTGTGCTTAGATTTAGACGTTGTGCTATAATTTGATGGGTGGTATGGTTGAACAGGATGCAATGTGTTGTTTCTCCGTTGGTTGGTTAAAAACTAAACATTGTAACAATCACTCATAACAATGAAATATTTAAGAGATCACAACCAACATCAAAAACAGAAAATCAACAGTTATTAGATGACTTGAAAGTGAATTTTCTAACGAAATTTGATTTTTTAATTATTTTTCGTCTTCCTGCTTGTAATAATATGATGGTCCTATGTAATATGTTTAATTGAGGGAAAACGTTCCGACTAAGTTTCATTTTGTTATGAAATTATGTATTAGCGTATAAATCAAAATATATTAAACTTCGCGCTTAGGTTTTATTACTTAACATTTGTCTTTCAATTCAATTCATAGAAGTTTTCAGAAGTGGATTATAGATTATATCGCACCAATAACCCATTAGAAACCGTTAATAGATGGTTTGAAAGTAAATTTTCTAACGAAATTTAATTTTTTAATTATTTTTTGACTTCCTGCATGTAATAAAATAATATTGCAACTTAAATATTTCATTGGATGGAAATGTTCCCACTAAGCCATTTTTGAATTAAATTACCTGTTCCCATATAAAAAAAAATTGTAAGCTGCTTGCTTATCTTCGACTAGCTAATATTTGCCTTTCAATTTAATTTTGAGAAGTCTAGAAAAGTGGTTCTCATACATCGTAATGAGCACCCATTACTACTCATTTATTAATTTTTATAATTCTATATATTCCGCCTAGGTCATCGGTTGATATTTATTTAAAGCACATAGATTTTATTTAGGTAATTTTATTTAGTGTTAACTGATTTTAACTTAACGAACATTCATTGGTTAGTAGATTCTGATTTATTAGAAATACTGCCATCTGATATTCTATCTACTGATGATGCTCTTTTAAGTAGATTCGTTATTTAATTTCAATTTTAAGCAGATTAATTGAAACTCTAATTATTATTATTAATATTATTTGGGATGATTTTTTCAAACAACAATCATGATTTAAATGAAGATAATTTGCAGATTTTTAACGATTCGTGCATTTAGAATAGAAAAGAAAATACAGTTACCCACCATAGTTTGATTATTATTTGATTAACTTGCATAACCGCAAAAAAATAAAGCTTAATGTCGATTGTGAGTACAATAGGTTTATTTTTGTAAATCTTTATGAGCATTTCAAGACCGAATTTAAAGCTAAGTACTTTTATCACATAAGTCAAGTTAGCTGCCTTAAAAGCGCTTGGAAAATTTCGCATATTGTTCTAACTAATAAAATCGGATATTTTTAACTATCGTTGTATTTCAATTTTATCTTCAGTACCAAAATCCTTTGGGAATCCTTTCTCATTCGGGGTCCAATTATTCTTCTTTTATGGTGGCAAACTACATTAACTGAATTTAGTTACTTATCTAGATGGTGTGCTGCCCAATCGTTTGTGTATTAATATTAGTTAGTGTATAAGGTTATGTCCTTCTATAGAACATTAAACTCTTTTTTTTTAAATTATCATTTGGACGGTAAATTAACTTTCAGTCAGCTATTTCAAAAGGTGCTTAAAGCTAATTATATGTCAAGTTTTATAATTCGAGAGACAAAGGGTTTCATGATATTTTCTCATATGCTAATTTAGTTGTTTCCCTTGTCAGGCCGCATTTTGAGTATGCTGTAACTGTGGTACCCCCACTACGATGTTTATATTAGCAGATTCGAATCAATAAAAAAACTTTTTTATTAATATTTTTATGTAATTATGTACAGTATTGTTTTGACAAATTTTTATTTTTTTTCTACAGTAACCTTTAGGTTTTATATAGATTTGTGTTTATTGTAATAGTTTTATTTTGAATGCATTGCGGCAACTTGGCAGTGAGGATTGTTTTCCCCCGAATATAATTTTTTTTTTTTTTTTTTTTTTTTTTTTTTTTTTGCGTGTTATCTTAAAACTATTATTTACAATATTTACAACTTACAACTATCTTAATACTAACTACCCTAATCTTAGATTACAATGCTAAGCGCAATAATTTGTTTAAACATGAACATGTCGAGCTGTTCAGTATTGGTGAGCGATGTTGTTTAGGAAGTCGCATGGCAAGGAAAGCAGTTTGTTTAGCCGATTGGACAACATTGTAGCCGAGAAGTTACCGATATAGTTTAATTGGGCCATGTCATGGAGGCAGACAGTCGAGGTTTGTCTGTAATCCGGCGGGTGTGGCCAGCTATCAAAAACATGACGTAGTGCTTTATTTTGTATGCGTTGTAGCGTGGTTTTCTGCGTTGATGTGATTAAGTCATACCAGGCTGGTGATGCATAGGTGATGATGGGCCTGATGTATAGCTTGTATACCAGTAACTTATTTTTGTAGTCCAGCACACTATTACGGTTAAATAACGGGTACAGGATTCTGAAGGCATTCGCTGATTGTTTGCTAATTGCTTTAATGTGGCTGTTGAAATTGAGGGTACTGGACAGATTGACGCCCAGATACTTTGCCTCCCTTGACACCGTGATGTTTTCGCCATTAATGGAGACGTCCACTGCTTTGTTGAATTTATTTTTATAATTTTGGTGGGGATAGAAAAAAACCAGCTGGGTTTTTGTGGCATTGATCCTAACATTCCAGGTGTCGAAGTAGACCACCAGCGTATTAAGGTATGCTTGAATTCTGGAAGAGCATTGGTACTCACTGTAACTGCTGGAATATACTGTTGTGTCGTCGGCGTATGCTTAGAACTTGGTGTAAGGCTGCCTAGGGACAGGTATGTCATACATAAAAAATATGTAAAGTAATGGTCCTAGCACCGATCCCTGGGGCACTCCTGCTGATATTTGTTTCGTTTCCGACTTATGCCTATTATTCACGCAGACAAAGAACTCCCTTTCTCCTAGGTATGAGTTAAGTAGTGCGATGAGCGCTGGATTGGCTCCACATTTAATTAATTTGTATATGAGGCCCTTGTGCCATACCGAATCGAATGCTTTCTGGATGTCCAAGAATGCTACCGCCGTGATCTTGCGACGTGACTTGGCTCGTTTGAGGCCATTCAAGAGACGCATCATTGCGTCCGTTGTCGACCTATGGCAAACAAAGCCAAACTGCTCCACCGGGATCAAGTGCTGAACCGCCGACCAGAGCCTACGATAGATCACTCTTTCCACCAGTTTACTGAGTCCGCACAACAGACTTATGGGCCTCGTGTTTTCCGGGGTGCATGGTTTGCCGGTTTTGGGAATTGCTACCACCTTAGAGAGCTTCCAACTTTTGGGGAAATAGGCATAAACCAGAATAGCATTTGTGATTTGTACCAGCTGTACGATAGCCGAGATTGGTAGGTTTTTGATTGCCCCGTTAGAGATTCCATCTATCCCCGGCGATTTTTTATTCTTTAACTGTCGTACAATGCTTGACATCTCTGCTGCATTTGTCGCTTCAGGATATACCGTAAATGGCAATCTTTGATTTGTAATAAATCCGTCCGCCTGGTCTATTATTCCCTGATCCTCGGTACGTGCCCTCTCACTGAATATCGTTTGGTAGTAGTCTGCTACCTTATTGGCAATTATTGCAGGATCAATGACCGGGCCGTCAGGGCCATCTAGCACCGTGTTTAGTTTTGTTGTTGGTCTCAGAGTTCTTATGTATTTAAATATATTTGACTTGTCTGGGTTTACGCTTCTGAGTTTCTCGTTTATTCTTTCTTGGCGAAACTGGCTGATTTTTTCGTGCACAAGCCTCGTAGTTCGATTTATTAGTTTCGTGGTGTATAATGCCGGCCAATATCGGTGTTTGTTTCTATAATAGTTCCTTAGTTTGATCAGTTGGACTATATGAGCAGGTAGCGGTCTGGTCCTATTCTCCATCAGAGGCACAAATTTATCCGTGGCTATTCCCATGATTGTTGTGAGTTTATGAACTCTTCGGTCGATTTCATCCGTTGAATCGATTGGCTGTTCGTTGAGCGGGGCAACTTTTTGATGAATATAATGCCTATAGCAAGGCCAGTAAGCGTTTTTGTAGTCCAGTATTCTTACATCGTCTGGACTTTGGAACAGGTCGAACCGATCCAAGGTGTGAAAGACTACTGGCATATGGTCAGAGCAGAACTCATTCAGCACCGTGACGTCTTCATCAATGTCTACTTCCTTTGCCAAGACCAGGTCAAGTACTGCATCCCCACGTGTTCCCACGGGAGGAAAGTGAATGTTGATATTCCTAAATTGGCAGTATTCCGAGAGTGTCCGGCCGCTGCTGTTGATTGTCAAGCAACCCCATGAATGATGGTGAGCGTTAAAGTCGCCACAGACGACGACGCGTGGGTGAGTGCTAATCAAACTGTGTAGGTCTTCGGTTACAACCTTCCAAAAATAGGCAGAGACTAGTACGAAAGATTCGTCTCCTTCCCCCACAATTACAGTGGTAGCAACTAAACTGTCCCGTATATAGGCCCTCGGCGATGAATGTTTTATGTTGTCTCTGACTAGGATCGCCGTACCTCCGGATCTCTTAATTTTGGAATTTGTTCTGTGTATGATATAATTTTCGAAAAAAAGCGAGTGTCGGTCGTTTAGTCTGGTCTCGTTTAGGCACACTATGCTTGGTTTATGTTGATTGAGGAATACCGATAGCTCCTGGCGACGGGCATTACTGATTAGGCTATTGCAATTTAAGGTGACAATCTTCATTGCAGGAATTGTACTACGAAATTGAGGTACGCAGCCTTTTGGCTGGCTACGTCCTGGATATTATTTAGTTGTATTAAAAATTTGGATACGTGGCTTGTGAGCGAGGTAAAGCTCATGCCGAAGAGTTCATGTGACTTTGCAAAGAACTCTCCAAGAATACTACTCGCTCCAGATGGCTCCGAAAAATGTGGTACGTTAAGAGCTGAAGGCCCCTGGCTAGGTTTGGGTTTGAGAAAATCGGCATAAGAGACACCTTTTTTGACATAGTTAGATTCAAAAGTTTTGGGCTGAGCATTGTTTACATTGTTTGTATTTACTAGATTAGGTTTAGTTAGCTTACCGAGTCTTTTTTGCCTCTCTGGACATTCAAAGAAGCTGGCCACGTGTCCTCCGCCACAGTTGCCGCATTTCACTGGGACTGATTTATCTTCATTTCTTGGACAGGCACCTGGTAGGTTTGATCCGGCGCACTATACACATTTGTATTGCATGCTGCACCCAGCAGCAACATGCCCGAATCCTTGGCATTTACGGCACTGTGCTATGGGGATTTTTCTTTTGTTTTCCCAACTGATTTTGTAGCCGCAGCAACCGTTGGTCATATTTATGTCTGCATATTTGGTATCATGCGCAAAGGACACCGTAAAGCAGGATAATTTAATTTGCTTCTCCGAGCCGTCGTTCTCCTTGATCATTTTGTTTATGGGGTACACGTTTTGCACCGCTAGCCCTTTTTTTTCTAATTCAGCTTTGATTTCATCCGTGTCTGTATCCTGATGGATACCCTTTATCAACATCACTTTTGGTCTTTGGTTTTTTTGGATGTATGTGAAGAAATTCATGTTTATTTTTTTGAGTTCCGCTACCAGTAGTTGGTGGTTTTCAAGATTGGTTGCGTAAATTATCGTGCTGCTAGAGTACACCTTGAGCAGGGTGCCGGTAAGTTTTCCTGTAATTTCTCTGATTAAGTTAATTTTTGACGAGTCGAACCCTTTTAAAATTATTGGGGGTGGTTTAGCGACTCTGGTTGCGGCTTTCCTTCCAGTGTCCATATTGACCTTATCAGCAGGTACGTCAAACTTTAATCTGTTAAATTGTCCGCCAATTCGACTGCTTGGGAAGACTACGTTATCCGTTTCCGAATCGGTGTATTCAAAGTCAGAGCTGTTGTCCAGCATCATTTTGACGGCATGTGAGACATCATTCTCTGGGGTATCGCTGTTCTTACGCACTCTCTTAGTCTTTTCGACGCTTGACGTAGAGGGGCTGCCCACTTCGTTGGACCGTTTTTTAATAGTGGCCTCGTATGATGCATTTGTTTGGCTATTTGACGGGTTGTTGGTTCCGTCTGGTGTATTATGGGTGGTAGATTCTACGGGTAAGGCCGGGTTATTGACACTGATTTGGTTTAGAATGTCACTTTTAAATGTTTCCAATGATTTGCTAATATTTTAGCTTATAAGCTTAGTAATGAAGCTCAGGGTTTTCTCGTCCAAAGATGGCTGTCCACCAATTTTTTTTTTCCGCATTTTATATTTAAATTTGCTGCCTCGCTGTGGTTACACCGCCACCAGCAGGTCCAAATTTTGTAAGCACAATTCTTTTAATGTTTTCTTCTTTTTTCTTTTATCTAGTTTAATTCCGGTAAAGAAATTTTCCCCTTTATGGCAGAAAATCTCTGTGTTTCGTCCCTCCGTATTAAATATTACGAAATTTAATTTAATTTAATTTATATTTTCTATTTTCATGAAGAAAAAACAGACGTTCGTCGACGTGAATGTCTAAGGCTCCTCTCCTAATATTGAAAATTTCGCAAAGCCCCGAAAAATTGCCTCGACGATGCTTTTTGGAGATTCTTTGAATTGTTGAATAATTTTTTTTGAATCTTATATCTATTTGGAACGTTTATATTCCGAATAAATATATACGACAAAGAAATTTTTGTTCCTGCCTTTTCATAGAATGGATGAATCGACTGTTTCATAGGCTATAATATTTAATGATTATATCTTTTATTTGAATTTGGTATTTCTAGAGAGTGTTTCCGTAAATATATTCGTAATTGTGATTTAACTTGTTAGGTAAATTAAATAAAATTTGTATCTATACCTTTTTGTTTTATATTTAATAAAGCAAAATTGTAAGTTTTACGCTTTTTCATTTGTTGATCACAGAATATTGAAGAAATAACAAAAAATATTTTAAATTATTTGAACGTACATTTTCCATCAAAATTTAGTTTTATAATTATTTTTCTCTTCCTGCATGTAATAAAATAATAATTCTACGTTATATGTTAAATTGATGGGAAATGTTCCGACTAAATTTTTTTTTTTTTATGAAATTAACTATTAACGTATAAAACTGAATTGATTAAACTGCGTGCTTATGCTATACTACCTAACATTCATTCTCCTTTCTACTCACCAATTGCAACATGACATTCGAGAAATAACTAATAATAAAACGAACAACAACCCACTTTATTGGATTATTTGAAAGTGATTTCTCCCACGAAAATTATTGTTTCAAATATTTTTTCTCTTCCTGCATTTAATAAAAAGATAATTCTGGAATTTTTCTATGGATTGTCAGAAAAGTCAAAAGTAACAATAAATGATATGTTACTAACCGTATTTATAATGTAGGGTACCGAAATGTGCTTAAACATTAAATTATTACATTTACAATGTCCCATTGCCACGCAATTATCTCAAAAGGTTAATGGATTTAATTTTGTCCCTGATAAAACAATCTTTTGTTATTTCGAATATTTTATTTGTAAGAATAAATAATTTCATATCATTCTTCCAGTTAGAAAGCAACAAAATTCCCTTAAGGCCTACAAAAAAATTCCATTACTCAAACTAGATCACAATCTCGTCCAATAAATAAAGATGCTATAAAAATTTAGTTTTATACGTCGTGTACCTTAACAAATCAAGCTAGACAACAAACCAATTTTTTTTTCAATCAATCAGAATATGTCGTAATTTTGGTATTGTATAAAACGAAATAAAAAAAAACATCTGCTGGAAATCATTAGCAATTATCGAGTCAATCGCTGTCAACCAAATGTTCAGCTTGTTTTGTGGCCCGTTAACTGTTACCAAAATAGAATCAAAAAAAGCAATTTGTATTTGGGTCACCTCTCATGCAGTGTAATGTAAAATCCTGGTGTGTTTTTTTTTTTGTGGTTTACACATAAAAGTATGTTTGTTCGCATCCAATGATGTGGACTTATTCATGTACAAGAACATAAACGTATGTAAACGTACATAGGTATGTAAAATATGTGTATTACTAAAGGTAACAACAATAATAACACCAAATGGTAAAATATAATTTAATTTAATTTTAAAACAACAGTAAACCCGCAGTAAAATGTGTTACATGTCCCAATCACAAAGTTATGTGGCCATTGCTTGTTTTATATTTTTAAATAAAGTCCCTCAAACCCCGTCGACATAAGCACACATAACATATATTATACATAACCTATTTATCCCTTGATTTTGTTTTTTCTGGTTTGTGATTTTTTTTTCGGAACATACAAAAGATCACAGATTGGAATTTTTTTTTTTTTGCTTTCTATTTCAGTTATTGTAATCCTTATTGTTGTGTGGGCTCGGGACGGTGGTATGAGGTGGGATGGTGTGAAACATTTTCTTTTTAAAGAAAATTGGGATTTTATTTGTTTTACTTAATTTGACATTTTTTGTTTCTTTGTTTGTTGGTCCAATCAGGCTTTCAGTGTGTGTTGTGTATGTGTCTTTAGAGTGTAGAATTTTTGTTGGAATTTCGTAGAAATATTGACCTTTTTTTGATATAAATTTACGACCAGATTTTTTCTTCATCAATATATTATTTACTGGACTGTCGCCCAATATGTATTTTCCATATTTCGCCGTATTTATGTTTTGGAAAATAAATGTTTTTATTTTATTTAATTTTAAAGTGATTTGAAAAATTTTGTTCGGATTCAAACCAAACCCAATTTTGGTTATTTGGAACAGACAGGATGATTTAATTTAGGGTATATACTCTTACTTAGATGTGCACTGTTAAATTTACAGTATGTAAAATTTTAGATTGGATTTTGCGTTTATTGTTATTTGGAATTTCTTTTCACTTTATAATGAAACCAAGTGTTTTTTAAGAAAAAAATGTAGGCCATTGAATACTTTTCGCATCTTCTAACAAACTAGAAGATTCCTAAAATTTCTTGTTATTTAAAAAAAAATTCTGTTCATCGCTCCGGTTTGGAAATGACACTTGTCCTATTTGACAAAATAAACATAAAGCTGCTACGGTCGGGAAATGCGTAATTCTACTATGCGCTGGGTACCTCGCTCCCGTCATAAAGCTTTAATTTTAGGAAAATAGGATATTTGATATGGTACTCGAGACTCGATGACTTACTTCGTCATTCCACCGTAGAAGTTCGTCTCAAACAATAAACCGATATAACATTTACCCCTAAGGTCTAAAGTTACGTCAGTTGATTTTTAATTTAAATTCACAATAGATTTTAAGCCTACAATAGAATATTTAAAATTTTAACGAAATTCCACTTCATAATTTTAAATATTAGTGTCGAGTGCATTTAAGATCATCTATCACAATCTCTGTTTGAGTTTGTCTACTTTAAAAAAAAAAATTAGATATTTTATACCTAATAGCTTCGGATTGAAGTTCATCCTTTAAATTCGATTTTTGATTTTAAAAATTGGATATTTTAAGACAAATCGGCCCATTTCACATTCAAATAACATTTTTAGTGTGGTCCAGAATTTCGACAAACTTTCTTCATATTAAATTCAGAAAATTGAAAATTACCTTCTTGAGATTATAGTTGGGCAAAACTTCTGAAATTTGTACTCTTGAAATTCAGGAGTCTGATACGATGAGTCCTAATTTTAGATAAACTACTGAAAAACTGCAGTAGAAGAGAGTAAGGTCGAGTTGGTGGTATAATGTTAGCTAATAAGTAAGTAGACATCTTTTAAGGCCATCTGCTGCCATCAATTCACCACCTGTAAATGCTTCAGGTGGTGGAAAATATTTTAACAACAAAAACTCCCGGAGTACCAAGTGATCCGAAGGAAGGCATGGAAAACTTTTACGAGGGTGAAGCGATTACTGTTGGTCAACCGAACGGCTAGTAAAAGTGGCTAGTAGAAATAAACAGTGTGGTTCCTCTGAGAGCTCTCAGCCCTAAAGGCAGACATCTTTGGAGGAATCACCTAAAGATGTAAAAAGGTCGACGTTACAGGAAACTATCACCAGGCCTTTCAGCGAGTTTCTTAAGGATCACTTGATAGTTGCGGTGATAGACAGGGCTCAAGAGGATGGGAGAATTACGCCCATCAATTAGAGAAAGGTATGCGGGAGAACCCAGGCTCTGCTCAGAACTGTAGAGATTGAGGATGGCCTGGAACAATATCAAATTGGCAGCGTTTGCCGACCAAAGTCACTCCTATCTCTACAGGAAGACGGTAGGACGCATAGATGAAGCCTGGCCTGGAGCCAGTTTAGAGGTCGTGGTGCGCGGGTTTGGATCCCTCCGAAACTGAGCGATCTGAGTGTGGTTTTGGAGTAGCTCCGAATGGCCACCCGAATTTTTCAACTTCCAATCGGAAGATTACAAAGCTGGAGTGGCCAAAGGCTGAGATAGTTCAGTAATAATTATTATAAATGATGAGTCGATACAGGCTATGGCGTAAGCTGCGGTTTCGAGGTTATCACGCTAAAGTCTACAATGAGGCGGGTAGAATGGAGATAAAATTCCTTCATGTATTCTCGGTTAACATCAGCCTTTCGACCGATGAAGATAATGACATACCACATGCAATTCTTAGAGGTGATTTAATGGATGCTCTAAAGCAAAAAGTGGGAGTCATCCTGGACAGTCAGGTAAACTCACACAACATAACATGGGGAAGTACGGGTACAAACGAGAGAGGTGAGCTACTCTAAGAAGTGATAAGATAAGTGCCTGGAGGCTCTACTGTGGTAAAATACAGGAGTTCTTGGATGCTACAAGCTACGCAAAGTACTGGTTTCAAGTCCTATCATTTCGAATCATCTTCAGCGACCGGTGGTTCCACAACCCAATTACCAGAGTGTGATCCTAACTTGTGCCTAAAATGCCGAGTGCTTTTATGGGTTCAGGCTATTCACTTGGCTGTACCCTGGCTTCAAGTTTTCTTTAGGGGAAGCCTGGAACTTTGCATCATCCCCACTAAATAAACTGAGGTAAACGTAATATTTAAAGCTGAGGCGGGAAAAAGTTCGCATTACCATCCAAAAGGAGTTTGACTTATAAGCTTATGCCCTTTTCAATTAAAGGTACTGAAAAGTCAAATAAAAGCTTATAGTAAGGGCTCTAATGAGCCGGTTAGATAGTCGATCTCAACATTCGTACCGTAAAGGAGATTGGTAAAAATCACTCTACACCCTCTGATTTGTCCTATTGGGAAGTTCACTAGGAAATGTCTCAAAGAGTTTGGCTAACCAAAAGTTGCTGATGAAAGTTCAGAGAACTTCCACTTTGTGTATTCAGGAGTACACCCACTCAGCTACTGGAGGTTCTTTTCCAGCTCATACCCCTAGATATTCTGGGCATGACAGAATTGCAGCTATAATGCTGAAATCCTTTATATGTGTTCTTATAATAAGGCGGATACCACCGATTCCATTAATATCTTTTGAAGAAAGGTTTCGTAAAGTTATTCTCTCTAGATAGGACTTGCTAAGTGAAGAATTTTTGAATCCTGAAGTATTGAACTTCTTCACGGATGGTTCAAAAATGGATGGTAGTGTTGGTGGTAGTATTTCCTATGAGAAATTGGAGGTATTTTGTAGTATCTGTAAGCGATAATTGCATTTTGTCAGACAGTTATGCTGCCATTAAAGTGCTACGATCTTACTTCCTTACGTCGAAGATAGCCCATAGTAGTCTCTAATGTCTCTAACGTTCGTGTCAGGGTACTTTGATGTTCCGGGGAATGTAAAGGTAGATGAACTCGCTCATCAGGGTATAAATTGCCTCACTATATCACCAAGATGCTGGGAAAGTAGTGAACTGTAGATGGTCCAATGTTATCACGTGTGTAACAGAACATTTCCTAACTAGGCATTTTTGGCCAAAACTAGATCAGGCAAGAACTGGGCAGCTGCTGACACTTTAGCGTCGTCATATTAGTCTGATCGTGGTGTGTAGCGCCTCACTCATATTTATATTTATAAATATTTACATTTGTTCATCGCAACAATATATCAATCACGTATATTGGAGCGCGTACACCACACTTAAGTTCGTTCCATCACCGCACTATGTACATATATATATATATGTATATATATATATATATATATATATATATATATATATATATATATATATATATATATATATATATATATATATCAGCGCTCACGTATGCATATCATACTACTGACAGCGCAACGACCAACGAGCACGGCCGTACATCATGTTTATTCTATTTTACAGTGTATGGGCCTACAAACCCATAAACATAGAACAAAATAATTTCTATTTCTTTTTTATACACCCTCGCTCGAATCAAAATATATTGTGTTACGTGAGAAGACACATAAATTGTGTAAATAAATAACAACACGATAACACCATAGGTGTTTGTTGCATAACACTGTCTCATAGGTGAGCATGCGTGGAGACTAAGAGTCTCGAATGATTACTGTAGAAGCTGCGATCATGTAGAGAAGGAAGAAACTCTACTTAAGTTACTCTGCACCTGTCTCCGTCTAGCGCAAAGCAGATAGCTATTTTTAGTGGTTACTCTCGGGTGTATTGAATGATTCGTGTAAGCTCTGGACGGTTAAATGGGTAGAGCTGGGAATCATTTTTAAGTGTTATGGCTGCGAAATATTTTTGTTTATAAGACTCTGTTGATTAACAAAAGTAACGGGCACAAAACTGGTTCACTTAAATAATGTTAGTAACGTCCTGAAAGAATAACGTCTAAACAAGAAGTTTTTCCTCTTATATTGCTAGAACGTTTAAGCTGGAACCAGACGAAATTAATCAAAATGTTTTAACGCCTTAGTTTCTATGTAAACCAAAGTATTTTAAATCTTTTATATTATTTGTAAACCTGCTTGTGTAAACGTGGTTCCATTTCGAGTAATACCCATGCCGAGAATGAGCTTGGCTGCTCCAATATCCTTCATCTTGAATTTGACTTGATAATAAATGCATACATCGATTTTAGATTGACTAAATCCAAATTTAACAAAAACTCAATCAGTATACAATGATTTTTTTAAGCGACTTACTTTTTGCGTTCCATCATCAAATTGTTTTGTTTCAACCTATAAATTTCATCATTTAGTTCGACAGCAAAAAAGCCGTTACCACATCCATGTGGTCAATCTGAAAGTTATGCTTTGCAGCCATGGAGATCAAAAACGAATTGAAGCATTACGCACCACCGGAGAACACGTCTGCTCGTAGTTTTTTCTGTTTCCAACCAAATGCGCCTTATCCTAGTTTAGAACTACGTTTGAATTGCATTTCGTTTTAAACACCCACTTGCAGTTAATTGGTTTACGGTTTATTGGAAAACTAACCGCAAGTTTCAAGTTTCTTTTTCCATGGCTTATCTGGATTGTTCGTGGCAAAAGTTGGCGTTAGTCCATTCTCCACTTCAGTTTTGTTTTCCACATTTTCTAATACAAAATAAAATTGACTGCTACCTGTTGCCTGACAATCGCTTCCAATATTTTAAGATAATGTTATAACGACGGTTTTCATTGTAACCGGATCAAAATCAAATAACCAATCCGCGTTTTTTGTTTTCGCTAAAGGGTGGATGTTTCGTTGCCCAGAGCACTGCGACCATTGAGGCCTATTGTGCATCATTAGAGATTCCTACGTGAAATGTAGGTCTATATCCTTGATAAACGCCGCTACCTGATGCATATCAAGTGGGTCGGCGTTAGGCCACTGGATTATGTACGCATTGAGGAACTTTAATCTTTTTTGGATGAGAGCATCGCATGTGAATAGTAGGTGTTCCGATGTCTCCTTACCGCAGTCACAGAATCTGCACTGGTACTTAAGGGACCTTCCCATTTTATGTAGATGGCCGTTAGAAGGGCTGTGTCCTGTTAAAAGCCAGGTAAGGGATCTTAGGGATTTGCGGTCCATCCTCGGTGCCTCTCCCAGACGTATAATATTCTAACTGAATAATTTCTTGGCCTGTCGATATAGTTCTGCTCCCAGTCGTTTATACCATCTGCCAAAAGGGTTTTGGAAAAAGCAATACTAGGGTTGGGACCCAGAAAATCTCGGCTTGCTCCCATTTTTGCACATCCGTCTGCTGCCTCATTTCCTTTAATGGTGAAGTGGCCAGGAGACCACAAAAGGGTGACTTTATTTACTTTACCCAGTTCTAATAAATTACAGTAGCAGCTCCAGATTAATTTCGAGTTGAACACTGAAGCTCCAAAGGCTAGCAGAGCTAGCGGCCCGGTAGAACCAATCCAACATTTGTGGGCTCAGTCCCCAAGTTTTGCCAATCATTCTTTGGCAGGTGAAGTAGGCCTTATTCGCCTTGTTTATGATACGATTTAAGTGGGGATTCCATGTCAATTTCTGATCAAGTATGACATCCAGATATTTAACCTTCGTTGACAGTTGGAGAGTTAACCACCCCCCCCCCCCAGGGCTATCGGCGGGAGGACATTTCCTCCGGTTAGTAAAGAGAGTGCATTTGACCTTGTTGGGACTTACCGTAAGGCCCACCTCCGTGCAACAATCATTTACTACCTCTAGGGCTTGTTGCATTCTTTCCCTTAATGTATTTGCGAATCTGCTTCTAACCATCAAGACTAGGTCGTTCGCATAGGTAATGTTCGAGAAGTTAAAATTTCTCAGTCTGGTAAGTAATCGATCCGTCACGTCAGCCACAATAAGGAAGAGAGAACACCTCCCTGGGGGCAAAGCTTGGTGACCGCTATGGTGATGGTTTTGTTTCCAAAAAGAGGCCGTAATCATCCTGTGCTTTAGAATGTTTATAATCTACCGATTATAATAAACATGCGATTTCCGATGTCAGCTCGTGTAGAGCTGTTTCTCTTGATTTCCCTGGTAAGTAGGTGTGCTGCCTAGAGTCCAGAGGGTATCTTTGGAGAGTGTTGGATCTGATACAAGGTCCCAGAACTTTCTCCACGGTTTTCAGTAAAAATGATGTAGGGCTGATAGGTCTATAAGACCTAATCTCCTCTGGGGATCTTTTTCCCGTTTTTGGGATAAAAATCACCCGAACCTCCTTTTAGCATTTTGGAACATATTCCAAGCTGTAGTTGGCTCTGAAGAGTATAGTAAGATAAGGCAGCAAAGTCTGCAGTCCTTGTTGTAAAAAGCGGGGTATATGCATTCCCCTTGCGGTGATTTGAAAGGGCCAAATGATTTGACTGCCAAGCCTATCCGTTCCAGCGTAAGAAACTGCCTTGATAACTCGTGAGCCCCCTTTAGAACCAGATACGCATGTACGCTTCTTGCGTTGGATTCTTCCTGATCACTCAGTACTACACAATCTAGGAAGTGACCTTTTACTAGACATTCCAGAGTCTCCTCCCTGGTTGTGGTTGTCTCTCCACTTGGTTTCCTAAACCCATACGCTTTAGATTAATTTCTGTATCCCACCATTAGCAGGGTAAAGAGTTCGGGCCGATTTTTTTTTCTAGCTTCTTTTGACACGTGCATCATAACTTTACACCAAAACACTCAAAAATGCGACAACGCTGGATGAACACCTGATCAGACTTTTCCCGGCGTATTATTGCTGCAATGTTAACAGCCTCCGCACATGAATAATATTTTATTTTCCTCTGTTGTATACGGAGCACTGAACTGATGTACAATTCCACACTCCACAATATAACGGAAACCAACAAATGAATCAAAGTTTATTAAACAAACATCAGAATGTAACAACTCTAAATCTTGCGATGAACTGGTACTGGTATCTAATGCGTTTGAACATGATTCTTGACGGATGCAGGCTACCGCAACTTCCACGATCCAAAACTCTCGCAACTCTTCATCTTTTCACCAGGACATCAAATGGACTTCAATATCAAATTTAACACGAAAGATTTGAACGATTTTATAAAGCTTTTATTAGAACGAAATAACTTCGTGCAAAGTAAGCTGTTTTTCAGCCAATGATTGCAGATAACTTTTTATTAAGATATAAACCCATTCACAGATGTAGGTTTTAAAAGATAAAATTTATTGATTTTAGAACTCCATAATTAGCCGAACAGCTCTCAGTTTTCAAAAGTCTACTGAAGCAATATGCCATTCTTTGGAATCATCGTTTGAGTGTGTTGTAAATATAAATTGTGCCACATTTTTCACTGCGTAAATTGGAAATTGTGTGAATGTTGTTTAATTTTTGTCTACATCCTAGCAAATTACAAGAAAACACGATTTTACATATTCATGTCTTTTATAAATTATTTACAATATTCCAGCACAGCTCTTTACCAATTTTATAAATATTAAGCCGTGTCTAAGATCTTTATTTTACCCCAAATACTTGGAAATTGGATCCATCCTAAAATTAATAATCCTAATCCGTCTGCAGTATCAGCGAGGTTAATGAGAACGACATATTATAAAAAAATCACTCCAAATAGAAATATAAAATGCTCTTTGGATAATATAATTTCTGTGATGATATCAAAGGCAGATTAAATGCAATGCTCCTACGTGCCAACCTAATTTCGCCGAAAACAAAAAACAAAAAAAAACCTCGTAGTAACAAAGTAATTCTTGAAGCAATGTGTTAATTCTAAAATAAACCCAACTGAAAGTGGTTACTCCTTTTTTCAAATGAAAAATTTTTCAAAAAGTATTAAAGGCTCAAAACTAATCTTGCTTACATTTCACTACACACTCAAACATGCATACACATTTCATCAACCTTTCATCCTCTAATGAAAATTAACATCACCATTTTTTTGTTTTTTGTTACTTGGTCGTATTTTCAGTTTCCCATATTTTTATTATTTAAATTGAAATAAATGAAAATTTGTATTCTGTTTCCATAATAAAAAAAAAACGAAGCAAACAAAAAAGAATGAAATTAAAAGGATTAAAAATTGGAATAAAAAAGGGTTTTGTTTATATTCACTACAAAAAAAAAAAAAAAAAAAAATGTTGAATGAAAAAAAACTTCCGCACCACCATCGACAGCACCTCGTTCCTTTCTCCGTTGTTTTTATTTAGAATACACGAAAAGAAAAAAAAAGTATGGTTAGGTTTATTATTGTTTGAAGGAAAATTAAAGGATTACTATTTTTATTTTTTTTTTATGTTAAGATTTTAACCTTATTACGGTTTTAACTTTATAATTTTTATCCATTTTTTTTTTTTTTTTTTGTTTCTGGTGTCTTAACTTTTGTTACAAGGAAATTAAAATGTTTTTGTTTTTTTTTATCTTGTGCTGCCGGCTTCCGCCATAATAAACGTACCCAAAACGAACAAAGTTTTTTTTTTGTGCTGAGCTGTTATATTTATTGGTGCATACACGTCATAAAGTAAAAATAAAGTCGTTAGGATTAACAACAATAAAACCATCAAAAAAATGTTGTTGCGATGTAAAAAAAAAAAAATCTTGAATGGAACTAATGTTACAGAAATCACTTTGTTTATCGACGTAATCCTTTTTCTTACAATAAATCAACGCATATTTTACAGTTTGTGCTTTCGGATTTTCCCAATAATTTTATTGTGGAGATTATTTTTTTTTGCTTCATTCCCTGTATGTTGACACACCGAACAAGGACATAAAATCTATAAAATAAAATGCTGGAAAGTACGTGACTAAAATATACTCGTGTATAGTGTTGTGTGGCGTCAATTCACCATAAAATAATAAAAATAAATAAAAATTGGATTGTGTGAGAAGGTAATTTATATTTTTAACAACTCTTGAGTCTGGTTGTAGATGTATAAATGTGTATAGTTTATGGAAAATGGAACGTATATTTTGTAGCACTGATTTTCGAAACTGTTACTCTAATTCTGATATTTATAACATACTTTAGTCGAGTTTTTAAATAGCTAAGTAGGAAAACATATTTTACTCGAACATTAATTGACGGAGAGTCCTCCCTAATTTTTTAATGTTTTGACTTTATAACTAAGGCTAAGCTAACCCAACTGTGATGAATTTGCGTATATACGAGTTGTTTCTTTTCGAAAGGCTCGACGGTTGCAGTGAGTGGGCCCCCGATCAGAAAGTGGCCTGGCGTGAGAGCTTTGAAGTCAGATGGATCCGATGACAACGGCGTCAGCGGCCGTGAATTTAGAGACGCCTCGATCTTTGCGGTGATAGTGTTCAGCTCCTCAAACGTTATTGCTGCAGCTGATAATACTAGATACAGGTGATGCTTGGCAGATTTAACTGCAGCCTCCCACAGGCCGCTAAAATGCGGTGATCGCGGCGGTATGTGAACAAATTGAATGCTTGACTCAGTGCAGGTTCGAGCTATTTGGTCATTCATCTTTTGATCGAAAAATAATGCATGCAGATTTTTCAGCTCCCGATTACCTCCAACGAAATTGATTCCGTTGTCGCAGTAAAGGTAATGACAAAATCCTCTGTGGCTAACGAAACGATCGAGTGCATGGAGAAAAGCCTTGGATGACAGATCGCTGACGACTTCGATATGAACAGCTTTCGTTTGCAAAGCATACGAACACAGCAACAAATGCTTTATCCGACCGATGGCCACGACCTTTGTAATGAACCCAGACTGGTTCGCAAAAATCAACACCATCGTGCAAAAATGGTGTCGCAGGTTCAACCCGATGTCGCGGCAAATTTCCCATGATTTTAGTGTATAACTTCGGCCGAGCTCTAAAACATTGGTTACAATTGTGTACCACTTTCCTCACTACATCGCGACCACGAATGATCCAGAGTTGCTGTCTCACAGCAGCGAGTAATGCTTGAGGACCAGCATGACAATTCTTGACGTGAAAATGACTACAAATAGAAAAATTAAATGCATGAGAATTTGGCAAAATTATCGGATGTTTGGATTCGAATGATAAATCTGATTGCTGTAATTGGCCTCCCACTGGAATGATTTCATCTTTGTCGAGAAATGGATTTAAATTCTTAATTCAACTCTTCGATCGAATTTCTTTCTTAGCCAACATCAACGAAAATTCTTCACATAGACCGGCTATTGTTTATAAATCGGGCCACCCACCCAAATACTCGGCGAGTGGCGCAGAAGTTGTTGACAAACTTGATCTTCTGAACGCAATCAACATCATCAGACACCGCGATTACGACGACTTCATCGTTCTTTCTTTTTTCAACCAACAAGTCCGGATCGAAAGATTTACTGAATTTCGGCCAACTAGATGACAAGCTCGACAAAAATTCCGGTCCGCAAAACCATAATTTGTTGGTAATTAATTTTTCAGGTAACACTCCGCGCGAAACCAGATGAGCAGGGTTATTCTTGGAACTAACATGATTCCAGACCAAAGATGGTGTCAGATTCTGTATGATGGCATCACGATTTGCGACGAAAGTGGCCCACGTTGCTGGATGTGCGGCCAAACAGTTTAGCACGATTTCGGAATTGGTCCAGCAATACGATTTTATTTTGTTGATTTTAAGGTTTGACCTGATACGATCCATTAAATTGGCCAACAGGACTGCAGCACAGAGTTCCAATCGCGGCAGCGAAATGGTTTTGATTGGAGCAACACGAGACTTGGCGCATAATAGTCTGGTCGAAACGGTGATTGATGCATCTGAAAACCGATGTATCTCAACAACATCATAATTTGACGATAAAACGAAACGAGGAATTTTGATGTGATTGATTACTGGCAATTAACTTCGAAATTTGACCCATTGTGTGACGTAATGCTCCGGTAAAGTCACATCCCATTTCGAGTTTCCACATGTGTTGCAAGAATATTTTTGCCAGGACAATAATTGGATTGATTATTCCCAGTGGATCAAACAAACTGGCGATATCGGATAAGACATGACGTTTTGTTATTTTTGCCTAGTGCTGTTTTTGCGTGAACATAAACTGGACTTCATCTACGTCGGGTTTCCACGAAATGTCCAAAGTCTTAATTACTTTATCTTCGTCGATATTTAGGAACGTCTTGCGATGCATTTCCGGAACGTTTCGCAGCAAACGTTCGTCGTTTGATGCCCATTTGCGTAATTCAAAACACCCACAGCGTAAAATCTCAGACACTTCCTTTTGTATTTTCAAAACTTCTTCGACAGTATCACCTCCGCAAAGCATATCGTCAACGTAGAAGTCATTAAGAATTACGTTTGAACCGACAGGGTGACTCGACGATTTATCTTGACCCATTTGATGCAGGCAACGAGTTGCGAGAAACGGTGCGGCGGCCGTACCGCATGTAACCGTTTTAAGACGCATAGCTTGGATCCTCTCGTTTGGATTGTCACGCCACAAGATGCACTGTAAATAAGAATCTTCCTCCTCGACTTGTATTTGGCGATACATTTTTGTGACGTCTGCAGTTATCGCAAATCGATTGAAACAAGAACGAACTAGTATCGAGAATAGATCATTTTGTATTGTCGGTTGCAGGCACAGCTTCCATGTGGACTAACAAAATGTACACATGAACAAAATCTTTATATTGACATTTAAGCTCCGGATATTTTGACAACTAGCATTCGAGATTCAAAAAACGTTTCTTAGCCACACAGTACGAATCTCCGAGTAACGAAATATCTTCTTTGAGCGGCAGCTTCACGACGAATCTTCCGGAGTCCAGTTGCCTGTAATTTTGGCTGAAATAAGCTTCGCATTCAGTCTCTTCTATAGTAAACATTGGCTAATTTTCACCATAACTTTCGATAGTCCAACACCGTTCAAGTAATTTATGTAATGACGCTGTATCTTCATGAAGATTGGGCTCTGCAACTAAACTGCAAAAACTGTATTTATTTGTAAATTGCCCACTCTTACCAGACACGATCCATCTGAACTTTGTCTCCTTTAGTGGTGGTAGATTCTCAGCCAACTTAATCTGACCGATTCCAAGTAACTAAAAGAAAATTTCAGCTCCGATAAGCAAATCGATACGATGTGGTTGGGTGAATAATGGATCAGCTAGTACTGTATCGGATGGAATTTTCCAATCTTCAAATTCGATGCATCTTGGGGGCTGATTCGATGTGATGCTAGGCAATTTTAACATATCCAAGCGATTTGCATAATCATTCGAACAAGATTTAATAAGAACATTGGTTTTGTGTTTCACTTGGGTGTTATTGCCATTTATACCATTGATCGACACATTGGCTTTACATCTTGTTGCACGCTCAAGTTTCGCTAAACGCTCGGTGATGAAGTTGAGTATGCGATGCAGAATCCAATAATACACGACACTTAATGAATTGACCAGCATAATCTCGAACTAGAACGACTGCCGTAGCTAAAATGATAAAAACTTTCTGATTTTCAGATCTACATTCATCATTATATGAATGTAGCACGGTCGTGCTTGTGGGCTATAGCACAGTTAATTTTCAATAAAATTGAATTTTCTAAGAAATGTTTAGAAATAATCGAGCAATCAAAATGAAAATTGTCACAGCAATTATAGGTCCCGAAACTTATTGATAAAGGTATCAACCATCGTGATCGGACCATTTTAGATTTTTGCCGCCCAAAAACTTGTGGGCCATAGCACAGTTGATTTTCAATAAAATTGAATTTTCTAAGAAATGCTTAGAAATAATCGAGCAATCAAAATGAAAATTGTCACAGCAATTACAGGTCCCGAAACCTATTGATAGAGGTATCAACCATCGTAATCGGACCATCTTAGATTTTTGACGCTCTAAAACTTGTGGGCTATAGCACAGTTGATTTTCAATAAAATTGAATTTTCTAAGAAATGTTTAGAAATAATCGAGCAATCAAAATGAAAATTGTTACAGCATTTACAGGTCCCGAAACCTATTGATAGAGGTATCAACCATCGTAATCGGAACATCTTAGATTTTTGCTGCACAAAAATTTGTGGGCTATAGCACAGTTGATTTTCAACAAAATTGAATTTTCTAAGAAATGTTTAGAAATAATCGAGCAATCAAAATGAAAATTGTCACAGCAATTACAGGTCCCGAAACCTATTGATAGAGGTATGAACCATCGTAATCGGACCATTTTAGATTTTGGCCGCCCAAAAAATTGTGGGCTATAGCACAGTTAATTTTCAATAAAATTGAATTTTCTTAGAAATGTTTAGAAATAAACGAGCAATCAAAATGAAAATTGTCAGAGCAATAACAGGTCCCGAAACCTATTGATAGAGGTATCAACCATCGTAATCGGACCATTTTAGATTTTTGCCGCCCAAAAACTTGTGGGCTATAGCACAGTTGATTTTCAATAAAATTGAATTTCTTAAGAAAGGTTTAGAAATGATCGAGCAATCAAAATGAAAATTGTTACAGCAATTATAGGTCCCGAAACCTATTGATAGAGGTATCAACCATCGTAATCGGACCATTTTAGATTTTGGCCGCCCAAAAACTTGTGGGCTATAGCACAGTTGATTTTCAATAAAATTGAATTTTCTAAGAAATGTTTAGAAATAATCGAGCAATCAAAATGAAAATTGTTACAGCATTTACAGGTCCCGAAACCTATTGATAGAGGTATCAATCTTCGTAATCGGACCATTTTAGATTTTTGCCGCCCAAAAACTTGTGGGCTATAGCACAGTTGATTTTCAATAAAATTGAATTTCTTAAGAAACGTTTAGAAATAATCGAGCAATCAAAATGAAAATTGTTACAGCAATTACAGGTCCCGAAACCTATTGATAGAGGTATCAACCATCGTAATCGGACCAATTTAGATTTTGGCCGCCCAAAAACTTGTGAACTATAGCACAGTTGATTTTCAATCAAATTGAATTTTCTAAGAAATGTTTAGAAATAATCAAGCAATCAAAATGAAAATTGTCACAGCAATTACAGGTCCCGAAACCTATTGATAGAGGTATCAACCATCGTAATCGGACCATTTTAGATTTTGGCCGCCCAAAAACTTGTGGGCTATTATACCACAGTTAATTTTCAATAAAATTGAATTTTTTAAGAAATGTTTAAAAATAATCGAGCAACCAAAATGAAAATTGTCACAGCAATTACAAGTCCCGAAACCTATTGATAGAGGTATCAATCTTCGTAATCGGACCATTTTAGATTTTGGCCGTCCAAAAACTTGTGGGCTATAGCACAGTTGATTTTCAATAAAATTGAATTTTCTAAGAAATGTTTAGAAATAATCGAGCAATTAAAATGAAAATTGTTACAGCAATTACAGGTCCCGAAACCTATTGATAGAGGTATCAACCCTCGTAATCGGACCATTTTAGATTTTTGCTGCCCAAAAACATGTGGGCTATAGCACAGTTGATTTTCAATAAAATTGAATTTTCTAAGAAACGTTTAGAAATAATCGAGCAATCAAAATGAAAATTGTCACAGCAAAAACGGGTCCCGAAACCTATTGATAGAGGTATCAGCCATCGTAACCGGTTTATTTTAGATTTTTGCCACCCAAAAACTTGTGGGCTATAGCACAGTTCATTTTTGGATAAAATTAAATATTCAAAGAAATGCTTAGAAATAATCGAGCAATCAAAATGAAAATTGTCACAGCAATTACAGGTCCCGAAACCTATTGATAGAGGTATCAACCATTGTAATCGGACAATTTTTGATTTTGGCCGCCCAAAAACTTGTGGGCTATAGCACAGTTGATTTTCAATAAAATTGAATTTTCTAAGAAACGTTTAGAAATAATCGAGCAATCAAAATAAAAATTGTCACAGCAAAAACGGGTCCCGAAACCTATTGATAGAGGTATCAGCCATCGTAATCGGTTTATTTTAGATTTTTGCCACCCAAAAACTTGTGGGCTATAGCACAGTTCATTTTTGGATAAAATTAAATTTTCTAAGAAATGCTTAGAAATAATCGAGCAATCAAAATGAAAATTGTCACAGCAATTACAGGTCCCGAAACCTATTGATAGAGGTATCAACCATTGTAATCGGACAATTTTAGATTTTGGCCGCCCAAAAACTTGTGGGCTATAGCACAGTTGATTTTCAATAAAATTGAATTTCCTAAGAAACATTTAGAAATAATCGAGTAATCAAAATGAAAATTGTTACAGCAATTACAGGTCCCGAAACCTATTGATAGAGATATCAATCATCGTAATCGGACCATTTTAGATTTTTGCCGCCCAAAAACTTGTGGGCTATAGCATAGTTGATTTTCAATAAAATAAAATTTTCTAAGAAATGTTTAGAAATAATCGAGCAATCAAAATGAAAATTGGCACAGCAATTACCGGTCTCGAAACCTATTGATAGAGGTATCAACCATCGTAATCGAACCATCTTAGATTTTTGCTGCCGAAAAACTTGTGGGCTATAGCACAGTTAATTTTCAATCAAATTGAATTTTCTAAGAAACGTTTAGAAAAATCGAGCAATCAAAATGAAAATTGTCATAGCAATTACAGGTCCCGAAACCTATTGAAAGAGGTATCAACCATCATAATCGAACCATTTTAGATTTTGGCCGCCCAAAAACTTGTGGGCTTTAACACAGTTGATTTTCAATAAAATTGAATTTTCTAAGAAACGTTTAGAAATAATTGAGCAATCAAAATGAAAATTGGCACAGCAATTACCGGTCTCGAAACCTATTGATAGAGGTATCAACCATCGTAATCGGACCATCTTAGATTTTTGCTGCCGAAAAACTTGTGGGCTATAGCACGGTTAATTTTCAATCAAATTGAATTTTCTAAGAAATGTTTAGAAATAATCGAGCAATCAAAATGAAAATTGTCATAGCAATTACAGGTCCCGAAACCTATTGAAAGAGGTATCAACCATCATAATCGGACCATTTTAGATTTTGGCCGCCCAAAAACTTGTGGGCTATAGCACAGTTGATTTTCAATAAAATTGAATTTTCTAAGAAACGTTTAGAAATAATTGAGCAATCAAAATGAAAATTGTCACAGCAATTACAGGTCCCGAAATCTATTGATGGAGGTATCAACCATCGTAATCGGACCATCTTAGATTTTTGCTGCCGAAAAACTTGTGGGCTATAGCACGGTTAATTTTCAATCAAATTGAATTTTCTAAGAAATGTTTAGAAATGATCGAGCAATCAAAATGAAAATTGTCATAGCAATTACAGGTGCCGAAACCTATTGAAAGAGGTATCAACCATCATAATCGGACCATCTTAGATTTTTGACGCTCTAAAAATTGTGGGCTATAGCACAGTTGATTTTCAATAAAATTGAATTTTCTAAGAAACGTTTAGAAATAATTGAGCAATCAAAATGAAAATTGTCACAGCAATTACAGGTCCCGAAACCTATTGATGGAGGTATCAACCATCGTAATCGGACCATCTTAGATTTTTGCTGCCCAAAAACTTGTGGGTTATAGCACAGTTAATTTTCAATCAAATTGAATTTTCTAAGAAATGTTTAGAAATGATCGAGCAATCAAAATGAAAATTGTCATAGCAATTACAGGTGCCGAAACCTATTGAAAGAGGTATCAACCATCATAATCGGACCAATTTAGATTTTGGCCGCTGTAAAACTTGTGGGCTATAGCACAGTTGATTTTCAATAAAATTGAATTTTCTAAGAAACGTTTAGAAATAATTGAGCAATCAAAATGAAAATTGGCACAGCAATTACCGGTCTCGAAACCTATTGATAGAGGTATCAACCATCGTAATCGGACCATCTTAGATTTTTGCTGCCGAAAAACTAGTGGGCTATAGCACGGTTAATTTTCAATCAAATTGAATTTTCTAAGAAATGTTTAGAAATAATCGAGCAATCAAAATGAAAATTGTCATAGCAATTACAGGTCCCGAAACCTATTGAAAGAGGTATCAACCATCATAATCGGACCAATTTAGATTTTGGCCGCCCAAAAACTTGTGGGCTATAGCACAGTTGATTTTCAATAAAATTGAATTTTCTAAGAAACGTTTAGAAATAATTGAGCAATCAAAATGAAAATTGTCACAGCAATTACAGGTCCCGAAATCTATTGATGGAGGTATCAACCATCGTAATCGGACCATCTTAGATTTTTGCTGCCCAAAAACTTGTGGGCTATTATAGCACAGTTAATTTTCAATCAAATTGAATTTTCTAAGAAATGTTTAGAAATACTCGAGCAGTCAAAATGAAAATTGTCATAGCAATTACCGGTCCCGAAACCTATTGATAGAGGTATCAACCATCGTAATCGGAACATCTTAGATTTTTGACGCTCTAAAAATTGTGGGCTATAGCACAGTTGATTTTCAATAAAATTGAATTTTCTAAGAAACGTTTAGAAATAATTGAGCAATCAAAATGAAAATTGTCACGGCAATTACAGGTCCCGAAACCTATTGATAGAGGTTTCAACCATCGTAATCGGACCGGACCATCTTAGATTTTTGCTGCCCAAAAACTTGTGGGTTATAGCACAGTTAATTTTCAATCAAATTGAATTTTCTAAGAAATGTTTAGAAATACTCGAGCAATCAAAATGAAAATTGTCATAGCAATTACAGGTCCCGAAACCTATTGAAAGAGGTATCAACCATCATAATCGGACCATTTTAGATTTTGGCCGCCCAAAAACTTGTGGGCTATAGCACAGTTGATTTTCAATAAAATTGAATTTTCTAAGAAACGTTTAGAAATAATTGAGCAATCAAAATGAAAATTGTCACAGCAATTACAGGTCCCGAAACCTATTGATGGAGGTATCAACCATCGTAATCGGACCATCTTAGATTTTTGCTGCCCAAAAACTTGTGGGCTATAGCACGGTTAATTTTCAATCAAATTGAATTTTCTAAGAAATATTTAGAAATAATCAAGCAATCAAAATGAAAATTGTCATAGCAATTACAGGTCCCGAAACCTATTGAAAGAGGTATAAACCATCATAATCGGACCATTTTAGATTTTGGCCGCCCAAAAACTTGTGGGCTATAGCACAGTTAATTTTCAATCAAATTGAATTTTCTAAGAAATATTTAGAAATAATCGAGCAATCAAAATGAAAATTGTCATAGCAATTACAGGTCCCGAAACCTATTGAAAGAGGTATCAACCATCATAATCGGACCATTTTAGATTTTGGCCGCCCAAAAACTTGTGGGCTATAGCACAGTTGATTTTCAATAAAATTGAATTTTCTAAGAAACGTTTAGAAATAATTGAGCAATCAAAATGAAAATTGTCACAGCAATTACAGGTCCCGAAACCTATTGATAGAGGTTTCAACCATCGTAATCGGACCGGACCATCTTAGATTTTTGCTGCCCAAAAACTTGTGGGTTATAGCACAGTTAATTTCCAATCAAATTGAATTTTCTAAGAAATGTTTAGAAATAATCGAGCAATCAAAATGAAAATTGTCATAGCAATTACAGGTCCCGAAACCTATTGAAAGAGGTATCAACCATCATAATCGGACCAATTTAGATTTTGGCCGCCCAAAAACTTGTGGGCTATAGCATAGTTGATTTTCAATAAAATTGAATTTTCTAAGAAACGTTTAGAAATAATTGAGCAATCAAAATGAAAATTGTCACAGCAATTACAGGTCCCGAAACCTATTGATGGAGGTATCAACCATCGTAATCGGACCATCTTAGATTTTTGCTGCCGAAAAACTTGTGGGTTATAGCACAGTTAATTTCCAATCAAATTGAATTTTCTAAGAAATGTTTAGAAATAATCGAGCAATCAAAATGAAAATTGTCATAGCAATTACAGGTCCCGAAACCTATTGAAAGAGGTATCAACCATCATAATCGGACCAATTTAGATTTTGGCCGCCCAAAAACTTGTGGGCTATAGCACAGTTGATTTTCAATAAAATTGAATTTACTAAGAAACGTTTAGAAATAATTGGGCAATCAAAATGAAAATTGTCACAGCAATTACAGGTCCCGAAACCTATTGATGGAGGTATCAACCATCGTAATCGGACCATCTTAGATTTTTGCTGCCGAAAAACTTGTGGGTTATACCACAGTTAATTTTCAATCAAATTGAATTTTCTAAGAAATGTTTAGAAATAATCGAGCAATCAAAATGAAAATTGTCATAGCAATTACAGGTGCCGAAACCTATTGAAAGAGGTATCAACCATCATAATCGGACCAATTTAGATTTTGGCCGCTGTAAAACTTGTGGGCTATAGCACAGTTGATTTTCAATAAAATTGAATTTTCTAAGAAACGTTTAGAAATAATTGAGCAATCAAAATGAAAATTGGCACAGCAATTACCGGTCTCGAAACCTATTGATAGAGGTATCAACCATCGTAATCGGACCATCTTAGATTTTTGCTGCCGAAAAACTAGTGGGCTATAGCACGGTTAATTTTCAATCAAATTGAATTTTCTAAGAAATGTTTAGAAATAATCGAGCAATCAAAATGAAAATTGTCATAGCAATTACAGGTCCCGAAACCTATTGAAAGAGGTATCAACCATCATAATCGGACCAATTTAGATTTTGGCCGCCCAAAAACTTGTGGGCTATAGCACAGTTGATTTTCAATAAAATTGAATTTTCTAAGAAACGTTTAGAAATAATTGAGCAATCAAAATGAAAATTGTCACAGCAATTACAGGTCCCGAAATCTATTGATGGAGGTATCAACCATCGTAATCGGACCATCTTAGATTTTTGACGCTCTAAAAATTGTGGGCTATAGCACAGTTGATTTTCAATAAAATTGAATTTTCTAAGAAACGTTTAGAAATAATTGAGCAATCAAAATGAAAATTGTCACAGCAATTACAGGTCCCGAAACCTATTGATGGAGGTATCAACCATCGTAATCGGACCATCTTAGATTTTTGCTGCCCAAAAACTTGTGGGTTATAGCACAGTTAATTTTCAATCAAATTGAATTTTCTAAGAAATGTTTAGAAATGATCGAGCAATCAAAATGAAAATTGTCATAGCAATTACAGGTGCCGAAACCTATTGAAAGAGGTATCAACCATCATAATCGGACCAATTTAGATTTTGGCCGCTGTAAAACTTGTGGGCTATAGCACAGTTGATTTTCAATAAAATTGAATTTTCTAAGAAACGTTTAGAAATAATTGAGCAATCAAAATGAAAATTGGCACAGCAATTACCGGTCTCGAAACCTATTGATAGAGGTATCAACCATCGTAATCGGACCATCTTAGATTTTTGCTGCCGAAAAACTAGTGGGCTATAGCACGGTTAATTTTCAATCAAATTGAATTTTCTAAGAAATGTTTAGAAATAATCGAGCAATCAAAATGAAAATTGTCATAGCAATTACAGGTCCCGAAACCTATTGAAAGAGGTATCAACCATCATAATCGGACCAATTTAGATTTTGGCCGCCCAAAAACTTGTGGGCTATAGCACAGTTGATTTTCAATAAAATTGAATTTTCTAAGAAACGTTTAGAAATAATTGAGCAATCAAAATGAAAATTGTCACAGCAATTACAGGTCCCGAAATCTATTGATGGAGGTATCAACCATCGTAATCGGACCATCTTAGATTTTTGCTGCCCAAAAACTTGTGGGCTATTATAGCACAGTTAATTTTCAATCAAATTGAATTTTCTAAGAAATGTTTAGAAATACTCGAGCAGTCAAAATGAAAATTGTCATAGCAATTACCGGTCCCGAAACCTATTGATAGAGGTATCAACCATCGTAATCGGAACATCTTAGATTTTTGACGCTCTAAAAATTGTGGGCTATAGCACAGTTGATTTTCAATAAAATTGAATTTTCTAAGAAACGTTTAGAAATAATTGAGCAATCAAAATGAAAATTGTCACGGCAATTACAGGTCCCGAAACCTATTGATAGAGGTTTCAACCATCGTAATCGGACCGGACCATCTTAGATTTTTGCTGCCCAAAAACTTGTGGGTTATAGCACAGTTAATTTTCAATCAAATTGAATTTTCTAAGAAATGTTTAGAAATACTCGAGCAATCAAAATGAAAATTGTCATAGCAATTACAGGTCCCGAAACCTATTGAAAGAGGTATCAACCATCATAATCGGACCATTTTAGATTTTGGCCGCCCAAAAACTTGTGGGCTATAGCACAGTTGATTTTCAATAAAATTGAATTTTCTAAGAAACGTTTAGAAATAATTGAGCAATCAAAATGAAAATTGTCACAGCAATTACAGGTCCCGAAACCTATTGATGGAGGTATCAACCATCGTAATCGGACCATCTTAGATTTTTGCTGCCCAAAAACTTGTGGGCTATAGCACGGTTAATTTTCAATCAAATTGAATTTTCTAAGAAATATTTAGAAATAATCAAGCAATCAAAATGAAAATTGTCATAGCAATTACAGGTCCCGAAACCTATTGAAAGAGGTATAAACCATCATAATCGGACCATTTTAGATTTTGGCCGCCCAAAAACTTGTGGGCTATAGCACAGTTAATTTTCAATCAAATTGAATTTTCTAAGAAATGTTTAGAAATAATCGAGCAATCAAAATGAAAATTGTCATAGCAATTACAGGTGCCGAAACCTATTGAAAGAGGTATCAACCATCATAATCGGACCAATTTAGATTTTGGCCGCTGTAAAACTTGTGGGCTATAGCACAGTTGATTTTCAATAAAATTGAATTTTCTAAGAAACGTTTAGAAATAATTGAGCAATCAAAATGAAAATTGGCACAGCAATTACCGGTCTCGAAACCTATTGATAGAGGTATCAACCATCGTAATCGGACCATCTTAGATTTTTGCTGCCGAAAAACTAGTGGGCTATAGCACGGTTAATTTTCAATCAAATTGAATTTTCTAAGAAATGTTTAGAAATAATCGAGCAATCAAAATGAAAATTGTCATAGCAATTACAGGTCCCGAAACCTATTGAAAGAGGTATCAACCATCATAATCGGACCAATTTAGATTTTGGCCGCCCAAAAACTTGTGGGCTATAGCACAGTTGATTTTCAATAAAATTGAATTTTCTAAGAAACGTTTAGAAATAATTGAGCAATCAAAATGAAAATTGTCACAGCAATTACAGTTCCCGAAATCTATTGATAGAGGTATCAACCATCGTAATCGGACCATCTTAGATTTTTGACGCTCTAAAAATTGTGGGCTATAGCACAGTTGATTTTCAATAAAATTGAATTTTCTAAGAAACGTTTAGAAATAATTGAGCAATCAAAATGAAAATTGTCACAGCAATTACAGGTCCCGAAACCTATTGATGGAGGTATCAACCATCGTAATCGGACCATCTTAGATTTTTGCTGCCCAAAAACTTGTGGGTTATAGCACAGTTAATTTTCAATCAAATTGAATTTTCTAAGAAATGTTTAGAAATGATCGAGCAATCAAAATGAAAATTGTCATAGCAATTACAGGTGCCGAAACCTATTGAAAGAGGTATCAACCATCATAATCGGACCAATTTAGATTTTGGCCGCTGTAAAACTTGTGGGCTATAGCACAGTTGATTTTCAATAAAATTGAATTTTCTAAGAAACGTTTAGAAATAATTGAGCAATCAAAATGAAAATTGGCACAGCAATTACCGGTCTCGAAACCTATTGATAGAGGTATCAACCATCGTAATCGGACCATCTTAGATTTTTGCTGCCGAAAAACTAGTGGGCTATAGCACGGTTAATTTTCAATCAAATTGAATTTTCTAAGAAATGTTTAGAAATAATCGAGCAATCAAAATGAAAATTGTCATAGCAATTACAGGTCCCGAAACCTATTGAAAGAGGTATCAACCATCATAATCGGACCAATTTAGATTTTGGCCGCCCAAAAACTTGTGGGCTATAGCACAGTTGATTTTCAATAAAATTGAATTTTCTAAGAAACGTTTAGAAATAATTGAGCAATCAAAATGAAAATTGTCACAGCAATTACAGGTCCCGAAATCTATTGATGGAGGTATCAACCATCGTAATCGGACCATCTTAGATTTTTGCTGCCCAAAAACTTGTGGGCTATTATAGCACAGTTAATTTTCAATCAAATTGAATTTTCTAAGAAATGTTTAGAAATACTCGAGCAGTCAAAATGAAAATTGTCATAGCAATTACCGGTCCCGAAACCTATTGATAGAGGTATCAACCATCGTAATCGGAACATCTTAGATTTTTGACGCTCTAAAAATTGTGGGCTATAGCACAGTTGATTTTCAATAAAATTGAATTTTCTAAGAAACGTTTAGAAATAATTGAGCAATCAAAATGAAAATTGTCACGGCAATTACAGGTCCCGAAACCTATTGATAGAGGTTTCAACCATCGTAATCGGACCGGACCATCTTAGATTTTTGCTGCCCAAAAACTTGTGGGTTATAGCACAGTTAATTTTCAATCAAATTGAATTTTCTAAGAAATGTTTAGAAATACTCGAGCAATCAAAATGAAATTTGTCATAGCAATTACAGGTCCCGAAACCTATTGAAAGAGGTATCAACCATCATAATCGGACCATTTTAGATTTTGGCCGCCCAAAAACTTGTGGGCTATAGCACAGTTGATTTTCAATAAAATTGAATTTTCTAAGAAACGTTTAGAAATAATTGAGCAATCAAAATGAAAATTGTCACAGCAATTACAGGTCCCGAAACCTATTGATGGAGGTATCAACCATCGTAATCGGACCATCTTAGATTTTTGCTGCCCAAAAACTTGTGGGCTATAGCACGGTTAATTTTCAATCAAATTGAATTTTCTAAGAAATATTTAGAAATAATCAAGCAATCAAAATGAAAATTGTCATAGCAATTACAGGTCCCGAAACCTATTGAAAGAGGTATAAACCATCATAATCGGACCATTTTAGATTTTGGCCGCCCAAAAACTTGTGGGCTATAGCACAGTTAATTTTCAATCAAATTGAATTTTCTAAGAAATATTTAGAAATAATCGAGCAATCAAAATGAAAATTGTCATAGCAATTACAGGTCCCGAAACCTATTGAAAGAGGTATCAACCATCATAATCGGACCATTTTAGATTTTGGCCGCCCAAAAACTTGTGGGCTATAGCACAGTTGATTTTCAATAAAATTGAATTTTCTAAGAAACGTTTAGAAATAATTGAGCAATCAAAATGAAAATTGTCACAGCAATTACAGGTCCCGAAACCTATTGATAGAGGTTTCAACCATCGTAATCGGACCGGACCATCTTAGATTTTTGCTGCCCAAAAACTTGTGGGTTATAGCACAGTTAATTTCCAATCAAATTGAATTTTCTAAGAAATGTTTAGAAATAATCGAGCAATCAAAATGAAAATTGTCATAGCAATTACAGGTCCCGAAACCTATTGAAAGAGGTATCAACCATCATAATCGGACCAATTTAGATTTTGGCCGCCCAAAAACTTGTGGGCTATAGCATAGTTGATTTTCAATAAAATTGAATTTTCTAAGAAACGTTTAGAAATAATTGAGCAATCAAAATGAAAATTGTCACAGCAATTACAGGTCCCGAAACCTATTGATGGAGGTATCAACCATCGTAATCGGACCATCTTAGATTTTTGCTGCCGAAAAACTTGTGGGTTATAGCACAGTTAATTTCCAATCAAATTGAATTTTCTAAGAAATGTTTAGAAATAATCGAGCAATCAAAATGAAAATTGTCATAGCAATTACAGGTCCCGAAACCTATTGAAAGAGGTATCAACCATCATAATCGGACCAATTTAGATTTTGGCCGCCCAAAAACTTGTGGGCTATAGCACAGTTGATTTTCAATAAAATTGAATTTACTAAGAAACGTTTAGAAATAATTGGGCAATCAAAATGAAAATTGTCACAGCAATTACAGGTCCCGAAACCTATTGATGGAGGTATCAACCATCGTAATCGGACCATCTTAGATTTTTGCTGCCGAAAAACTTGTGGGTTATACCACAGTTAATTTTCAATCAAATTGAATTTTCTAAGAAATGTTTAGAAATAATCGAGCAATCAAAATGAAAATTGTCATAGCAATTACAGGTCCCGAAACCTATTGAAAGATGTATCAACCATCATAATCGGACCATTTTGGATTTTGGCCAACCAAAAACTTGTGGGCTATAGCACAGTTGATTTTCAATAAAATTGAATTTTCTAACAAACGTTTAGAAATAATTGAGCAATCAAAATGAAAATTGTCACAGCAATTACAGGTCCCGAAATCTATTGATAGAGGTATCAACCATCGTAATCGGACCATCTTAGATTTTTGCTGCCCAAAAACTTGTGAGCTATAGCACGGTTGATTTTCAATAAAATTGAATTTTCTAAGAAATGTTTAGAAATAATCGAGCAATCAAAATGAAAATTGGCACAGCAATTACCGGTCTCGAAACCTATTGATAGAGGTATCAACCATCGTAATCGGACCATCTTAGATTTTTGCTGCCGAAAAACTTGTGGGTTATAGCACAGTTAATTTCCAATCAAATTGAATTTTCTAAGAAATGTTTAGAAATAATCGAGCAATCAAAATTAAAATTGTCATAGCAATTACAGGTCCCGAAACCTATTGAAAGAGGTATCAACCATCATAATCGGACCAATTTAGATTTTGGCCGCCCAAAAACTTGTGGGCTAGAGCACAGTTGATTTTCAATAAAATTGAATTTACTAAGAAACGTTTAGAAATAATTGGGCAATCAAAATGAAAATTGTCACAGCAATTGCAGGTCCCGAAGCCTATTGATGGAGGTATCAACCATCGTAATCGGACCATCTTAGATTTTTGCTGCCGAAAAACTTGTGGGTTATACCACAGTTAATTTTCAATCAAATTGAATTTTCTAAGAAATGTTTAGAAATAATCGAGCAATCAAAATGAAAATTGTCATAGCAATTACAGGTCCCGAAACCTATTGAAAGATGTATCAACCATCATAATCGGACCATTTTGGATTTTGGCCAACCAAAAACTTGTGGGCTATAGCACAGTTGATTTTCAATAAAATTGAATTTTCTAACAAACGTTTAGAAATAATTGAGCAATCAAAATGAAAATTGTCACAGCAATTACAGGTCCCGAAATCTATTGATAGAGGTATCAACCATCGTAATCGGACCATCTTAGATTTTTGCTGCCCAAAAACTTGTGGGCTATAGCACGGTTAATTTTCAATAAAATTGAATTTTCTAAGAAATGTTTAGAAATAATTGAGCAATCAAAATGAAAATTGGCACAGCAATTACCGGTCTCGAAACCTATTGATAGAGGTATCAACCATCGTAATCGGACCATCTTAGATTTTTGCTGCCGAAAAACTTGTGGGCTATAGCACAGTTAATTTTCAATCAAATTGAATTTTCTAAGAAATGTTTAGAAATAATCGAGCAATCAAAATTAAAATTGTCATAGCAATTACAGGTCACGAAACCTATTGATGGAGGTATCAACCATCGTAATCGGACCATCTTAGATTTTGGCCGCCCAAAAACTTGTGGGCTATAACACAGTTGATTTTCAATAAAATTGAATTTTCTAAGAAACGTTTAGAAATAATTGAACAATCAAAATGAAAATTGTCATAGCAATTACAGGTCCCGAAAACTATTGATGGAGGTATCAACCATCGTAATCGGACCATCATAGATTTTTGCTGCCGAAAAACTTGTGGGTTATAGTACAGTTAATTTCCAATCAAATTGAATTTTCTAAGAAATGTTTAGAAATAATCGAGCAATCAAAATGAAAATTGTCATAGCAATTACAGGTCCCGAAACCTATTGAAAGAGGTATCAACCATCATAATCGGACCAATTTAGATTTTGGCCGCCCAAAAACTTGTGGGCTATAGCACAGTTGATTTTCAATAAAATTGAATTTTCTAAGAAACGTTTAGAAATAATTGAGCAATCAAAATGAAAATTGTCACAGCAATTACAGGTCCCGAAACCTATTGATGGAGGTATCAACCATCGTAATCGGACCATCTTAGATTTTTGCTGCCGAAAAACTTGTGGGTTATAGCACAGTTAATTTCTAATCAAATTGAATTTTCTAAGAAATGTTTAGAAATAATCGAGCAATCAAAATGAAAATTGTCATAGCAATTACAGGTCCCGAAACCTATTGAAAGATGTATCAACCATCATAATCAGACCATTTTGGATTTTGGCCAACCAAAAACTTGTGGGCTATAGCACAGTTGATTTTCAATAAAATTGAATTTACTAAGAAACGTTTAGAAATAATTGAGCAATCAAAATGAAAATTGTCACAGCAATTACAGGTCCCGAAATCTATTGATAGAGGTATCAACCATCGTAATCGGACCATCTTAGATTTTTGCTGCCCAAAAACTTGTGGGCTATAGCACGGTTAATTTTCAATAAAATTGAATTTTCTAAGAAATGTTTAGAAATAATCGAGCAATCAAAATGAAAATTGGCACAGCAATTACCGGTCTCGAAACCTATTGATAGAGGTATCAACCATCGTAATCGGACCATCTTAGATTTTTGCTGCCGAAAAACTTGTGGGCTATAGCACAGTTAATTTTCAATCAAATTGAATTTTCTAAGAAATGTTTAGAAATAATCGAGCAATCAAAATTAAAATTGTCACAGCAATTACAGGTCACGAAACCTATTGATGGAGGTATCAACCATCGTAATCGGACCATCTTAGATTTTGGCCGCCCAAAAACTTGTGGGCTATAACACAGTTGATTTTCAATAAAATTGAATTTTCTAAGAAACGTTTAGAAATAATTGAACAATCAAAATGAAAATTGTCATAGCAATTACAGGTCCCGAAACCTATTGATGGAGGTATCAACCATCGTAATCGGACCATCTTAGATTTTTGCTGCCGTAAAACTTGTGGGTTATAGCACAGTTAATTTCCAATCAAATTGAATTTTCTAAGAAATGTTTAGAAATAATCGAGCAATCAAAATGAAAATTGTCATAGCAATTACAGGTCCCGAAACCTATTGAAAGAGGTATCAACCATCATAATCGGACCAATTTAGATTTTGGCCGCCCAAAAACTTGTGGGCTATAGCACAGTTGATTTTCAATAAAATTGAATTTTCTAAGAAACGTTTAGAAATAATTGAGCAATCAAAATGAAAATTGTCACAGCAATTACAGGTCACGAAACCTATTGATGGAGGTATCAACCATCGTAATCGGACCATCTTAGATTTTGGCCGCCCAAAAACTTGTGGGCTATAACACAGTTGATTTTCAATAAAATTGAATTTTCTAAGAAACGTTTAGAAATAATTGAACAATCAAAATGAAAATTGTCATAGCAATTACAGGTCCCGAAACCTATTGATGGAGGTATCAACCATCGTAATCGGACCATCTTAGATTTTTGCTGCCGAAAAACTTGTGGGTTATAGCACAGTTAATTTCCAATCAAATTGAATTTTCTAAGAAATGTTTAGAAATAATCGAGCAATCAAAATGAAAATTGTCATAGCAATTACAGGTCCCGAAACCTATTGAAAGAGGTATCAACCATCATAATCGGACCAATTTAGATTTTGGCCGCCCAAAAACTTGTGGGCTATAGCACAGTTGATTTTCAATAAAATTGAATTTTCTAAGAAACGTTTAGAAATAATTGAGTAATCAAAATGAAAATTGTTACAGCAATTACAGGTCCCGAAACCTATTGATAGAGGTATCAATCATCGTAATCGGACCATTTTAGATTTTTGCCGCCCAAAAACTTGTGGGCTATAGCACAGTTGATTTTCAATAAAATAAAATTTTCTAAGAAATGTTTAGAAATAATCGAGCAATCAAAATGAAAATTGGCACAGCAATTACCGGTCTCGAAACCTATTGATAGAGGTATCAACCATCGTAATCGAACCATCTTAGATTTTTGCTGCCGAAAAACTTGTGGGCTATAGCACAGTTAATTTTCAATCAAATTGAATTTTCTAAGAAACGTTTAGAAAAATCGAGCAATCAAAATGAAAATTGTCATAGCAATTACAGGTCCCGAAACCTATTGAAAGAGGTATCAACCATCATAATCGAACCATTTTAGATTTTGGCCGCCCAAAAACTTGTGGGCTTTAGCACAGTTGATTTTCAATAAAATTGAATTTTCTAAGAAACGTTTAGAAATAATTGAGCAATCAAAATGAAAATTGTCACAGCAATTACAGTTCCCGAAATCTATTGATAGAGGTATCAACCATCGTAATCGGACCATCTTAGATTTTTGACGCTCTAAAAATTGTGGGCTATAGCACAGTTGATTTTCAATAAAATTGAATTTTCTAAGAAACGTTTAGAAATAATTGAGCAATCAAAATGAAAATTGTCACAGCAATTACAGGTCCCGAAACCTATTGATGGAGGTATCAACCATCGTAATCGGACCATCTTAGATTTTTGCTGCCCAAAAACTTGTGGGTTATAGCACAGTTAATTTTCAATCAAATTGAATTTTCTAAGAAATGTTTAGAAATGATCGAGCAATCAAAATGAAAATTGTCATAGCAATTACAGGTGCCGAAACCTATTGAAAGAGGTATCAACCATCATAATCGGACCAATTTAGATTTTGGCCGCTGTAAAACTTGTGGGCTATAGCACAGTTGATTTTCAATAAAATTGAATTTTCTAAGAAACGTTTAGAAATAATTGAGCAATCAAAATGAAAATTGGCACAGCAATTACCGGTCTCGAAACCTATTGATAGAGGTATCAACCATCGTAATCGGACCATCTTAGATTTTTGCTGCCGAAAAACTTGTGGGTTATAGCACAGTTAATTTTCAATCAAATTGAATTTTCTAAGAAATGTTTAGAAATAATCGAGTAATCAAAATGAAAATTGTCATAGCAATTACAGGTCCCAAAACCTATTGAAAGAGGTATCAACCATCATAATCGGACTATTTTAGATTTTGGCCACCCAAAAATTTGTGGGCTATAGCACAGTTGATTTTCAATAAAATTGAATTTTCTAACAAACGTTTAGAAATAATTGAGCAATCAAAATGAAAATTGTCACAGCAATTACAGGTCCCGAAATCTATTGATAGAGGTATCAACCATCGTAATCGGACCATCTTAGATTTTTGCTGCCCAAAAACTTGTGGGCTATAGCACGGTTAATTTTCAATCAAATTGAATTTTCTAAGAAATGTTTAGAAATAATCGAGCAATCAAAATGAAAATTGTCATAGCAATTACAGGTCCCGAAACCTATTGAAAGAGGTATCAACCATCATAATCGGACCATTTTAGATTTTGGCCGCCCAAAAACTTGTGGGCTATAGCACAGTTGATTTTCAATAAAATTGAATTTTCTAAGAAACGTTTAGAAATAATTGAGCAATCAAAATGAAAATTGTCACAGCAATTACAGGTCCCGAAATCTATTGATGGAGGTATCAACCATCGTAATCGGACCATCTTAGATTTTTGCTGCCCAAAAACTTGTGGGCTATAGCACAGTTAATTTTCAATCAAATTGAATTTTCTAAGAAATGTTTAGAAATACTCGAGCAGTCAAAATGAAAATTGTCATAGCAATTACCGGTCCCGAAACCTATTGATAGAGGTATCAACCATCGTAATCGGAACATCTTAGATTTTTGACGCTCTAAAAATTGTGGGCTATAGCACAGTTGATTTTCAATAAAATTGAATTTTCTAAGAAACGTTTAGAAATAATTGAGCAATCAAAATGAAAATTGTCACGGCAATTACAGGTCCCGAAACCTATTGATAGAGGTTTCAACCATCGTAATCGGACCGGACCATCTTAGATTTTTGCTGCCCAAAAACTTGTGGGTTATAGCACAGTTAATTTTCAATCAAATTGAATTTTCTAAGAAATGTTTAGAAATACTCGACCAATCAAAATAAAAATTGTCATAGCAATTACAGGTCCCGAAACCTATTGAAAGAGGTATCAACCATCATAATCGGACCATTTTAGATTTTGGCCGCCCAAAAACTTGTGGGCTATAGCACAGTTGATTTTCAATAAAATTGAATTTTCTAAGAAACGTTTAGAAATAATTGAGCAATCAAAATGAAAATTGTCACAGCAATTACAGGTCCCGAAACCTATTGATGGAGGTATCAACCATCGTAATCGGACCATCTTAGATTTTTGCTGCCGAAAAACTTGTGGGTTATACCACAGTTAATTTCCAATCAAATTGAATTTTCTAAGAAATGTTTAGAAATAATCAAGCAATCAAAATGAAAATTGTCATAGCAATTACAGGTCCCGAAACCTATTGAAAGAGGTATAAACCATCATAATCGGACCATTTTAGATTTTGGCCGCCCAAAAACTTGTGGGCTATAGCACAGTTAATTTCCAATCAAATTGAATTTTCTAAGAAATATTTAGAAATAATCGAGCAATCAAAATGAAAATTGTCATAGCAATTACAGGTCCCGAAACCTATTGAAAGAGGTATCAACCATCATAATCGGACCATTTTAGATTTTGGCCGCCCAAAAACTTGTGGGCTATAGCACAGTTGATTTTCAATAAAATTGAATTTTCTAAGAAACGTTTAGAAATAATTGAGCAATCAAAATGAAAATTGTCACAGCAATTACAGGTCCCGAAACCTATTGATAGAGGTTTCAACCATCGTAATCGGACCGGACCATCTTAGATTTTTGCTGCCCAAAAACTTGTGGGTTATAGCACAGTTAATTTCCAATCAAATTGAATTTTCTAAGAAATGTTTAGAAATAATCGAGCAATCAAAATGAAAATTGTCATAGCAATTACAGGTCCCGAAACCTATTGAAAGAGGTATCAACCATCATAATCGGACCAATTTAGATTTTGGCCGCCCAAAAACTTGTGGGCTATAGCACAGTTGATTTTCAATAAAATTGAATTTACTAAGAAACGTTTAGAAATAATTGGGCAATCAAAATGAAAATTGTCACAGCAATTACAGGTCCCGAAACCTATTGATGGAGGTATCAACCATCGTAATCGGACCATCTTAGATTTTTGCTGCCGAAAAACTTGTGGGTTATACCACAGTTAATTTTCAATCAAATTGAATTTTCTAAGAAATGTTTAGAAATAATCGAGCAATCAAAATGAAAAATTGTCATAGCAATTACAGGTCCCGAAACCTATTGAAAGATGTATCAACCATCATAATCGGACCATTTTGGATTTTGGCCAACCAAAAACTTGTGGGCTATAGCACAGTTGATTTTCAATAAAATTGAATTTTCTAACAAACGTTTAGAAATAATTGAGCAATCAAAATGAAAATTGTCACAGCAATTACAGGTCCCGAAATCTATTGATAGAGGTATCAACCATCGTAATCGGACCATCTTAGATTTTTGCTGCCCAAAAACTTGTGAGCTATAGCACGGTTGATTTTCAATAAAATTGAATTTTCTAAGAAACGTTTAGAAATAATCGAGCAATCAAAATGAAAATTGGCACAGCAATTACCGGTCTCGAAACCTATTGATAGAGGTATCAACCATCGTAATCGGACCATCTTAGATTTTTGCTGCCGAAAAACTTGTGGGTTATAGCACAGTTAATTTCCAATCAAATTGAATTTTCTAAGAAATGTTTAGAAATAATCGAGCAATCAAAATGAAAATTGTCATAGCAATTACAGGTCCCGAAACCTATTGAAAGAGGTATCAACCATCATAATCGGACCAATTTAGACTTTGGCCGCCCAAAAACTTGTGGGCTATAGCACAGTTGATTTTCAATAAAATTGAATTTTCTAAGAAACGTTTAGAAATAATTGAGCAATCAAAATGAAAATTGTCACAGCAATTACAGGTCCCGAAACCTATTGATGGAGGTATCAACCATCGTAATCGGACCATCTTAGATTTTTGCTGCCGAAAAACTTGTGGATTATAGCACAGTTAATTTCCAATCAAATTGAATTTTCTAAGAAATGTTTAGAAATAATCGAGCAATCAAAATGAAAATTGTCATAGCAATTACAGGTCCCGAAACCTATTGAAAGAGGTATCAACCATCATAATCGGACCAATTTAGATTTTGGCCGCCCAAAAACTTGTGGGCTATAGCACAGTTGATTTTCAATAAAATTGAATTTACTGAGAAACGTTTAGAAATAATTGGGCAATCAAAATGAAAATTGTCACAGCAATTACAGGTCCCGAAACCTATTGATGGAGGTATCAACCATCGTAATCGGACCATCTTAGATTTTTGCTGCCGAAAAACTTGTGGGTTATAGCACAGTTAATTTCCAATCAAATTGAATTTTCTAAGAAATGTTTAGAAATAATCGAGCAATCAAAATGAAAATTGTCATAGCAATTACAGGTCCCGAAACCTATTGAAAGATGTATCAACCATCATAATCGGACCATTTTGGATTTTGGCCAACCAAAAACTTGTGGGCTATAGCACAGTTGATTTTCAATAAAATTGAATTTTCTAACAAACGTTTAGAAATAATTGAGCAATCAAAATGAAAATTGTCACAGCAATTACAGGTCCCGAAATCTATTGATAGAGGTATCAACCATCGTAATCGGACCATCTTAGATTTTTGCTGCCCAAAAACTTGTGGGCTATAGCACGGTTAATTTTCAATAAAATTGAATTTTCTAAGAAATGTTTAGAAATAATTGAGCAATCAAAATGAAAATTGGCACAGCAATTACCGGTCTCGAAACCTATTGATAGAGGTATCAACCATCGTAATCGGACCATCTTAGATGTTTGCTGCCGAAAAACTTGTGGGCTATAGCACAGTTAATTTTCAATCAAATTGAATTTTCTAAGAAATGTTTAGAAATAATCGAGCAATCAAAATTAAAATTGTCATAGCAATTACAGGTCACGAAACCTATTGATGGAGGTATCAACCATCGTAATCGGACCATCTTAGATTTTGGCCGCCCAAAAACTTGTGGGCTATAACACAGTTGATTTTCAATAAAATTGAATTTTCTAAGAAACGTTTAGAAATAATTGAACAATCAAAATGAAAATTGTCATAGCAATTACAGGTCCCGAAACCTATTGATGGAGGTATCAACCATCGTAATCGGACCATCTTAGATTTTTGCTGCCGAAAAACTTGTGGGTTATAGCACAGTTAATTTCCAATCAAATTGAATTTTCTAAGAAATGTTTAGAAATAATCGAGCAATCAAAATTAAAATTGTCATAGCAATTACAGGTCCCGAAACCTATTGAAAGAGGTATCAACCATCATAATCGGACCAATTTAGATTTTGGCCGCCCAAAAACTTGTGGGCTATAGCACAGTTGATTTTCAATAAAATTGAATTTTCTAAGAAACGTTTAGAAATAATTGAGCAATCAAAATGAAAATTGTCACAGCAATTACAGGTCCCGAAACCTATTGATGGAGGTATCAACCATCGTAATCGGACCATCTTAGATTTTTGCTGCCGAAAAACTTGTGGGTTATAGCACAGTTAATTTCCAATCAAATTGAATTTTCTAAGAAATGTTTAGAAATAATCGAGCAATCAAAATGAAAATTGTCATAGCAATTACAGGTCCCGAAACCTATTGAAAGAGGTATCAACCATCATAATCGGACCAATTTAGATTTTGGCCGCCCAAAAACTTGTGGGCTATAGCACAGTTGATTTTCAATAAAATTGAATTTACTAAGAAACGTTTAGAAATAATTGGGCAATCAAAATGAAAATTGTCACAGCAATTACAGGTCCCGAAACCTATTGATGGAGGTATCAACCATCGTAATCGGACCATCTTAGATTTTTGCTGCCGAAAAACTTGTGGGTTATACCACAGTTAATTTTCAATCAAATTGAATTTTCTAAGAAATGTTTAGAAATAATCGAGCAATCAAAATGAAAATTGTCATAGCAATTACAGGTCCCGAAACCTATTGAAAGATGTATCAACCATCATAATCGGACCATTTTGGATTTTGGCCAACCAAAAACTTGTGGGCTATAGCACAGTTGATTTTCAATAAAATTGAATTTTCTAACAAACGTTTAGAAATAATTGAGCAATCAAAATGAAAATTGTCACAGCAATTACAGGTCCCGAAATCTATTGATAGAGGTATCAACCATCGTAATCGGACCATCTTAGATTTTTGCTGCCCAAAAACTTGTGGGCTATAGCACGGTTAATTTTCAATAAAATTGAATTTTCTAAGAAATGTTTAGAAATAATCGAGCAATTAAAATGAAAATTGGCACAGCAATTACCGGTCTCGAAACCTATTGATAGAGGTATCAACCATCGTAATCGGACCATCTTAGATTTTTGCTGCCGAAAAACTTGTGGGCTATAGCACAGTTAATTTCCAATCAAATTGAATTTTCTAAGAAATGTTTAGAAATAATCGAGCAATCAAAATGAAAATTGTCATAGCAATTACAGGTCCCGAAACCTATTGAAAGAGGTATCAACCATCATAATCGGACCAATTTAGATTTTGGCCGCCCAAAAACTTGTGGGCTATAGCACAGTTGATTTTCAATAAAATTGAATTTTCTAAGAAACGTTTAGAAATAATTGAGCAATCAAAATGAATCGATGTCCCGAAACCTATTGATGGAGGTATCAACCATCGTAATCGGACCATCTTAGATTTTTGCTGCCGAAAAACTTGTGGGTTATAGCACAGTTAATTTCCAATCAAATTAAATTTTCTAAGAAATGTTTAGAAATAATCGAGCAATAAAAATGAAAATTGTCATAGCAATTACAGGTCCCGAAACCTATTGAAAGAGGTATCAACCATCATAATCGGACCAATTTAGATTTTGGCCGCCCAAAAACTTGTGGGCTATAGCACAGTTGATTTTCAATAAAATTGAATTTACTAACAAACGTTTAGAAATAATTGGGCAATCAAAATGAAAATTGTCACAGCAATTACAGGTCCCGAAACCTATTGATGGAGGTATCAACCATCGTAATCGGACCATCTTAGATTTTTGCTGCCGAAAAACTTGTGGGTTATACCACAGTTAATTTTCAATCAAATTGAATTTTCTAAGAAATGTTTAGAAATAATCGAGCAATCAAAATGAAAATTGTCATAGCAATTACAGGTCCCGAAACCTATTGAAAGAGGTATCAACCATCATAATCGGACCAATTTAGATTTTGGCCGCCCAAAAACTTGTGGGCTATAGCACAGTTGATTTTCAATAAAATTGAATTTTCTAAGAAACGTTTAGAAATAATTGAGCAATCAAAATGAATCGATGTCCCGAAACCTATTGATGGAGGTATCAACCATCGTAATCGGACCATCTTAGATTTTTGCTGCCGAAAAACTTGTGGGTTATAGCACAGTTAATTTCCAATCAAATTGAATTTTCTAAGAAATGTTTAGAAATAATCGAGCAATAAAAATGAAAATTGTCATAGCAATTACAGGTCCCGAAACCTATTGAAAGAGGTATCAACCATCATAATCGGACCAATTTAGATTTTGGCCGCCCAAAAACTTGTGGGCTATAGCACAGTTGATTTTCAATAAAATTGAATTTACTAACAAACGTTTAGAAATAATTGGGCAATCAAAATGAAAATTGTCACAGCAATTACAGGTCCCGAAACCTATTGATGGAGGTATCAACCATCGTAATCGGACCATCTTAGATTTTTGCTGCCGAAAAACTTGTGGGTTATACCACAGTTAATTTTCAATCAAATTGAATTTTCTAAGAAATGTTTAGAAATAATCGAGCAATCAAAATGAAAATTGTCATAGCAATTACAGGTCCCGAAACCTATTGAAAGATGTATCAACCATCATAATCGGACCATTTTGGATTTTGGCCAACCAAAAACTTGTGGGCTATAGCACAGTTGATTTTCAATAAAATTGAATTTTCTAACAAACGTTTAGAAATAATTGAGCAATCAAAATGAAAATTGTCACAGCAATTACAGGTCCCGAAACCTATTGATGAAGGTATCAACCATCGTAATCGGACCATCTTAGATTTTTGCTGCCCAAAAACTTGTGGGCTGTAGCACGGTTAATTTTCAATAAAATTGAATTTTCTAAGAAATGTTTAGAAATAATCGAGCAATCAAAATGAAAATTGGCACAGCAATTACCGGTCTCGAAACCTATTGATAGAGGTATCAACCATCGTAATCGGACCATCTTAGATTTTTGCTGCCGAAAAACTTGTGGGCTATAGCACAGTTAATTTTCAATCAAATTGAATTTTCTAAGAAATGTTTAGAAATAATCGAGCAATCAAAATTAATATTGTCATAGCAATTACAGGTCACGAAACCTATTGATGGAGGTATCAACCATCGTAATCGGACCATCTTAGATTTTGGCCGCCCAAAAACTTGTGGGCTATAACACAGTTGATTTTCAATAAAATTGAATTTTCTAAGAAACGTTTAGAAATAATTGAACAATCAAAATGAAAATTGTCATAGCAATTACAGGTCCCGAAACCTATTGAAGGAGGTATCAACCATCGTAATCGGACCATCTTAGATTTTTGCTGCCGAAAAACTTGTGGGCTATAACACAGTTAATTTTCAATCAAATTGAATTTTCTAAGAAATGTTTAGAAATAATCGAGCAATCAAAATGAAAATTGTCATAGCAATTACAGGTCCCGAAACCTATTGAAAGAGGTATCAACCATCGTAATCGGACCATCTTAGATTTTGGCCGCCCAAAAACTTGTGGGCTATAACACAGTTAATTTTCAATCAAATTGAATTTTCTAAGAAATGTTTAGAAATAATCGAGCAATCAAAATGAAAATTGTCATAGCAATTACAGGTCCCGAAACCTATTGAAAGAGGTATCAACCATCATAATCAGACTATTTTAGATTTTGACCGCCCAAAAACTTGTGGACTATAACACAGTTAATTTTCAATCAAATTGAATTTTCTAAGAAATGTTTAGAAATAATCGAGCAATCAAAATGAAAATTGGCACAGCAATTACCGGTCTCGAAACCTATTGATAGAGGTATCAACCATCGTAATCGGACCATCTTAGATTTTTGCTGCCGAAAAACTTGTGGGTTATAGCACAGTTAATTTCCAATCAAATTGAATTTTCTAAGAAATGTTTAGAAATAATCGAGCAATCAAAATGAAAATTGTCATAGCAATTACAGGTCCCGAAACCTATTGAAAGAGGTATCAACCATCATAATCGGACCAATTTAGATTTTGGCCGCCCAAAAACTTGTGGGCTATAGCACAGTTGATTTTCAATAAAATTGAATTTTCTAAGAAACGTTTAGAAATAATTGAGCAATCAAAATGAATCGATGTCCCGAAACCTATTGATGGAGGTATCAACCATCGTAATCGGACCATCTTAGATTTTTGCTGCCGAAAAACTTGTGGGTTATAGCACAGTTAATTTCCAATCAAATTGAATTTTCTAAGAAATGTTTAGAAATAATCGAGCAATAAAAATGAAAATTGTCATAGCAATTACAGGTCCCGAAACCTATTGAAAGAGGTATCAACCATCATAATCGGACCAATTTAGATTTTGGCCGCCCAAAAACTTGTGGGCTATAGCACAGTTGATTTTCAATAAAATTGAATTTACTAACAAACGTTTAGAAATAATTGGGCAATCAAAATGAAAATTGTCACAGCAATTACAGGTCCCGAAACCTATTGATGGAGGTATCAACCATCGTAATCGGACCATCTTAGATTTTTGCTGCCGAAAAACTTGTGGGTTATACCACAGTTAATTTTCAATCAAATTGAATTTTCTAAGAAATGTTTAGAAATAATCGAGCAATCAAAATGAAAATTGTCATAGCAATTACAGGTCCCGAAACCTATTGAAAGATGTATCAACCATCATAATCGGACCATTTTGGATTTTGGCCAACCAAAAACTTGTGGGCTATAGCACAGTTGATTTTCAATAAAATTGAATTTTCTAACAAACGTTTAGAAATAATTGAGCAATCAAAATGAAAATTGTCACAGCAATTACAGGTCCCGAAACCTATTGATGAAGGTATCAACCATCGTAATCGGACCATCTTAGATTTTTGCTGCCCAAAAACTTGTGGGCTATAGCACGGTTAATTTTCAATAAAATTGAATTTTCTAAGAAATGTTTAGAAATAATCGAGCAATCAAAATGAAAATTGGCACAGCAATTACCGGTCTCGAAACCTATTGATAGAGGTATCAACCATCGTAATCGGACCATCTTAGATTTTTGCTGCCGAAAAACTTGTGGGCTATAGCACAGTTAATTTTCAATCAAATTGAATTTTCTAAGAAATGTTTAGAAATAATCGAGCAATCAAAATTAATATTGTCATAGCAATTACAGGTCACGAAACCTATTGATGGAGGTATCAACCATCGTAATCGGACCATCTTAGATTTTGGCCGCCCAAAAACTTGTGGGCTATAACACAGTTGATTTTCAATAAAATTGAATTTTCTAAGAAACGTTTAGAAATAATTGAACAATCAAAATGAAAATTGTCATAGCAATTACAGGTCCCGAAACCTATTGAAGGAGGTATCAACCATCGTAATCGGACCATCTTAGATTTTTGCTGCCGAAAAACTTGTGGGCTATAACACAGTTAATTTTCAATCAAATTGAATTTCCTAAGAAATGTTTAGAAATAATCGAGCAATCAAAATGAAAATTGTCATAGCAATTACAGGTCCCGAAACCTATTGAAAGAGGTATCAACCATCGTAATCGGACCATCTTAGATTTTGGCCGCCCAAAAACTTGTGGGCTATAACACAGTTAATTTTCAATCAAATTGAATTTTCTAAGAAATGTTTAGAAATAATCGAGCAATCAAAATGAAAATTGTCATAGCAATTACAGGTCCCGAAACCTATTGAAAGAGGTATCAACCATCATAATCGGACTATTTTAGATTTTGACCGCCCAAAAACTTGTGGACTATAACACAGTTAATTTTCAATCAAATTGAATTTTCTAAGAAATGTTTAGAAATAATCGAGCAATCAAAATGAAAATTGGCACAGCAATTACCGGTCTCGAAACCTATTGATAGAGGTATCAACCATCGTAATCGGACCATCTTAGATTTTTGCTGCCGAAAAACTTGTGGGTAGCACAGTTAATTTCCAATCAAATTGAATTTTCTAAGAAATGTTTAGAAATAATCGAGCAATCAAAATGAAAATTGTCATAGCAATTACAGGTCCCGAAACCTATTGAAAGATGTATCAACCATCATAATCGGACCATTTTGGATTTTGGCCAACCAAAAACTTGTGGGCTATAGCACAGTTGATTTTCAATAAAATTGAATTTTCTAACAAACGTTTAGAAATAATTGAGCAATCAAAATGAAAATTGTCACAGCAATTACAGGTCCCGAAATCTATTGATAGAGGTATCAACCATCGTAATCGGACCATCTTAGATTTTTGCTTCCCAAAAACTTGTGGGCTATAGCACAGTTAATTTTCAATCAAATTGAATTTTCTAAGAAATGTTTAGAAATAATCGAGCAATCAAAATTAAAATTGTCATAGCAATTACAGGTCACGAAACCTATTGATGGAGGTATCAACCATCGTAATCGGACCATCTTAGATTTTGGCCGCCCAAAAACTTGTGGGCTATAACACAGTTGATTTTCAATAAAATTGAATTTTCTAAGAAACGTTTAGAAATAATTGAACAATCAAAATGAAAATTGTCATAGCAATTACAGGTCCCGAAACATATTGATGGAGGTATCAACCATCGTAATCGGACCATCTTAGATTTTTGCTGCCGAAAAACTTGTGGGTTATAGCACAGTTAATTTCCAATCAAATTGAATTTTCTAAGAAATGTTTAGAAATAATCGAGCAATCAAAATGAAAATTGTCATAGCAATTACAGGTCCCGAAACCTATTGAAAGAGGTATCAACCATCATAATCGGACCAATTTAGATTTTGGCCGCCCAAAAACTTGTGGGCTATAGCACAGTTGATTTTCAATAAAATTGAATTTACTAAGAAACGTTTAGAAATAATTGGGCAATCAAAATGAAAATTGTCACAGCAATTACAGGTCCCGAAACCTATTGATGGAGGTATCAACCATCGTAATCGGACCATCTTAGATTTTTGCTGCCGAAAAACTTGTGGGTTATACCACAGTTAATTTTCAATCAAATTGAATTTTCTAAGAAATGTTTAGAAATAATCGAGCAATCAAAATGAAAATTGTCATAGCAATTACAGGTCCCGAAACCTATTGAAAGATGTATCAACCATCATAATCGGACCATTTTGGATTTTGGCCAACCAAAAACTTGTGGGCTATAGCACAGTTGATTTTCAATAAAATTGAATTTTCTAACAAACGTTTAGAAATAATTGAGCAATCAAAATGAAAATTGTCACAGCAATTACAGGTCCCGAAATCTATTGATAGAGGTATCAACCATCGTAATCGGACCATCTTAGATTTTTGCTGCCCAAAAACTTGTGGGCAATGAAAATTGTCACAGCAATTACAGGTCCCGAAATCTATTGATAGAGGTATCAACCATCGTAATCGGATCATCTTAGATTTTTGCTGCCCAAAAACTTGTGGGCTATAGCACGGTTAATTTTCAATAAAATTGAATTTTCTAAGAAATGTTTAGAAATAATTGAGCAATCAAAATGAAAATTGGCACAGCAATTACCGGTCTCGAAACCTATTGATAGAGGTATAAACCATCGTAATCGGACCATCTTAGATTTTTGCTGCCGAAAAACTTGTGGGCTATAGCACAGTTAATTTTCAATCAAATTGAATTTTCTAAGAAATGTTTAGAAATAATCGAGCAATCAAAATTAAAATTGTCATAGCAATTACAGGTCACGAAACCTATTGATGGAGGTATCAACCATCGTAATCGGACCATCTTAGATTTTTGCTGCCGAAAAACTTGTGGGCTATAGCACAGTTGATTTTCAATAAAATTGAATTTTCTAAGAAACGTTTAGAAATAATTGAGCAATCAAAATGAAAATTGTCACAGCAATTACAGGTCCCGAAACCTATTGATGGAGGTATCAACCATCGTAATCGGACCATCTTAGATTTTTGCTGCCGAAAAACTTGTGGGTTATAGCACAGTTAATTTCCAATCAAATTGAATTTTCTAAGAAATGTTTAGAAATAATCGAGCAATCAAAATGAAAATTGTCATAGCAATTACAGGTCCCGAAACCTATTGAAAGAGGTATCAACCATCATAATCGGACCAATTTAGATTTTGGCCGCCCAAAAACTTGTGGGCTATAGCACAGTTGATTTTCAATAAAATTGAATTTACTAAGAAACGTTTAGAAATAATTGGGCAATCAAAATGAAAATTGTCACAGCAATTACAGGTCCCGAAACCTATTGATGGAGGTATCAACCATCGTAATCGGACCATCTTAGATTTTTGCTGCCGAAAAACTTGTGGGTTATACCACAGTTAATTTTCAATCAAATTGAATTTTCTAAGAAATGTTTAGAAATAATCGAGCAATCAAAATGAAAATTGTCATAGCAATTACAGGTCCCGAAACCTATTGAAAGATGTATCAACCATCATAATCGGACCATTTTGGATTTTGGCCAACCAAAAACTTGTGGGCTATAGCACAGTTGATTTTCAATAAAATTGAATTTTCTAACAAACGTTTAGAAATAATTGAGCAATCAAAATGAAAATTGTCACAGCAATTACAGGTCCCGAAATCTATTGATAGAGGTATCAACCATCGTAATCGGACCATCTTAGATTTTTGCTGCCCAAAAACTTGTGGGCTATAGCACGGTTAATTTTCAATAAAATTGAATTTTCTAAGAAATGTTTAGAAATAATTGAGCAATCAAAATGAAAATTGGCACAGCAATTACCGGTCTCGAAACCTATTGATAGAGGTATCAACCATCGTAATCGGACCATCTTAGATTTTTGCTGCCGAAAAACTTGTGGGCTATAGCACAGTTAATTTTCAATCAAATTGAATTTTCTAAGAAATGTTTAGAAATAATCGAGCAATCAAAATTAAAATTGTCATAGCAATTACAGGTCACGAAACCTATTGATGGAGGTATCAACCATCGTAATCGGACCATCTTAGATTTTGGCCGCCCAAAAACTTGTGGGCTATAACACAGTTGATTTTCAATAAAATTGAATTTTCTAAGAAACGTTTAGAAATAATTGAACAATCAAAATGAAAATTGTCATAGCAATTACAGGTCCCGAAACTTATTGATGGAGGTATCAACCATCGTAATCGGACCATCTTAGATTTTTGCTGCCGAAAAACTTGTGGGTTATAGCACAGTTAATTTCCAATCAAATTGAATTTTCTAAGAAATGTTTAGAAATAATCGAGCAATCAAAATGAAAATTGTCATAGCAATTACAGGTCCCGAAACCTATTGAAAGAGGTATCAACCATCATAATCGGACCAATTTAGATTTTGGCCGCCCAAAAACTTGTGGGCTATAGCACAGTTGATTTTCAATAAAATTGAATTTTCTAAGAAACGTTTAGAAATAATTGAGCAATCAAAATGAAAATTGTCACAGCAATTACAGGTCCCGAAACCTATTGATGGAGGTATCAACCATCGTAATCGGACCATCTTAGATTTTTGCTGCCGAAAAACTTGTGGGTTATAGCACAGTTAATTTCCAATCAAATTGAATTTTCTAAGAAATGTTTAGAAATAATCGAGCAATCAAAATGAAAATTGTCATAGCAATTACAGGTCCCGAAACCTATTGAAAGAGGTATCAACCATCATAATCGGACCAATTTAGATTTTGGCCGCCCAAAAACTTGTGGGCTATAGCACAGTTGATTTTCAATAAAATTGAATTTACTAAGAAACGTTTAGAAATAATTGGGCAATCAAAATGAAAATTGTCACAGCAATTACAGGTCCCGAAACCTATTGATGGAGGTATCAACCATCGTAATCGGACCATCTTAGATTTTTGCTGCCGAAAAACTTGTGGGTTATACCACAGTTAATTTTCAATCAAATTGAATTTTCTAAGAAATGTTAAGAAATAATCGAGCAATCAAAATGAAAATTGTCATAGCAATTACAGGTCCCGAAACCTATTGAAAGATGTATCAACCATCATAATCGGACCATTTTGGATTTTGGCCAACCAAAAACTTGTGGGCTATAGCACAGTTGATTTTCAATAAAATTGAATTTTCTAACAAACGTTTAGAAATAATTGAGCAATCAAAATGAAAATTGTCACAGCAATTACAGGTCCCGAAATCTATTGATAGAGGTATCAACCATCGTAATCGGACCATCTTAGATTTTTGCTGCCCAAAAACTTGTGGGCTATAGCACAGTTGATTTTCAATAAAATTGAATTTTCTAACAAACGTTTAGAAATAATTGAGCAATCAAAATGAAAATTGTCACAGCAATTACAGGTCCCGAAATCTATTGATAGAGGTATCAACCATCGTAATCGGACCATCTTAGATTTTTGCTGCCCAAAAACTTGTGGGCTATAGCACGGTTAATTTTCAATAAAATTGAAATTTCTAAGAAATGTTTAGAAATAATCGAACAATCAAAATTAAAATTGTCATAGCAATTACAGGTCACGAAACCTATTGATGGAGGTATCAACCATCGTAATCGGACCATCTTAGATTTTGGCCGCCCAAAAACTTGTGGGCTATAACACAGTTGATTTTCAATAAAATTGAATTTTCTAAGAAACGTTTAGAAATAATTGAACAATCAAAATGAAAATTGTCATAGCAATTACAGGTCCCGAAACCTATTGATGGAGGTATCAACCATCGTAATCGGACCATCTTAGATTTTTGCTGCCGAAAAACTTGTGGGTTATAGCACAGTTAATTTCCAATCAAATTGAATTTTCTAAGAAATGTTTAGAAATAATCGAGCAATCAAAATGAAAATTGTCATAGCAATTACAGGTCCCGAAACCTATTGAAAGAGGTATCAACCATCATAATCGGACCAATTTAAATTTTGGCCGCCCAAAAACTTGTGGGCTATAGCACAGTTGATTTTCAATAAAATTGAATTTTCTAAGAAACGTTTAGAAATAATTGAGCAATCAAAATGAATCGATGTCCCGAAACCTATTGATGGAGGTATCAACCATCGTAATCGGACCATCTTAGATTTTTGCTGCCGAAAAACTTGTGGGTTATAGCACAGTTAATTTCCAATCAAATTGAATTTTCTAAGAAATGTTTAGAAATAATCGAGCAATCAAAATGAAAATTGTCACAGCAATTACAGGTCCCGAAACCTATTGATGGAGGTATCAACCATCGTAATCGGACCATCTTAGATTTTTGCTGCCGAAAAACTTGTGGGTTATACCACAGTTAATTTTCAATCAAATTGAATTTTCTAAGAAATGTTTAGAAATAATCGAGCAATCAAAATGAAAATTGTCATAGCAATTACAGGTCCCGAAACCTATTGAAAGATGTATCAACCATCATAATCGGACCATTTTGGATTTTTGCTGCCCAAAAACTTGTGGGCTATAGCACAGTTGATTTTCAATAAAATTGAATTTTCTAAGAAATGTTTAGAAATAATCGAGCAATCAAAATGAAAATTGTCATAGCAATTACAGGTCCCGAAACCTATTGAAAGATGTATCAACCATCATAATCGGACCATTTTGGATTTTGGCCAACCAAAAACTTGTGGGCTATAGCACAGTTGATTTTCAATAAAATTGAATTTTCTAACAAACGTTTAGAAATAATTGAGCAATCAAAATGAAAATTGTCACAGCAATTACAGGTCCCGAAATCTATTGATAGAGGTATCAACCATCGTAATCGGACCATCTTAGATTTTTGCTGCCCAAAAACTTGTGGGCTATAGCACAGTTGATTTTCAATAAAATTGAATTTTCTAACAAACGTTTAGAAATAATTGAGCAATCAAAATGAAAATTGTCACAGCAATTACAGGTCCCGAAATCTATTGATAGAGGTATCAACCATCGTAATCGGACCATCTTAGATTTTTGCTGCCCAAAAACTTGTGGGCTATAGCACGGTTAATTTTCAATAAAATTGAATTTTCTAAGAAATGTTTAGAAATAATCGAGCAATCAAAATTAAAATTGTCATAGCAATTACAGGTCACGAAACCTATTGATGGAGGTATCAACCATCGTAATCGGACCATCTTAGATTTTGGCCGCCCAAAAACTTGTGGGCTATAACACAGTTGATTTTCAATAAAATTGAATTTTCTAAGAAACGTTTAGAAATAATTGAACAATCAAAATGAAAATTGTCATAGCAATTACAGGTCCCGAAACCTATTGATGGAGGTATCAACCATCGTAATCGGACCATCTTAGATTTTTGCTGCCGAAAAACTTGTGGGTTATAGCACAGTTAATTTCCAATCAAATTGAATTTTCTAAGAAATGTTTAGAAATAATCGAGCAATCAAAATGAAAATTGTCATAGCAATTACAGGTCCCGAAATCTATTGAAAGATGTATCAACCATCATAATCGGACCATTTTGGATTTTGGCCAACCAAAAACTTGTGGGCTATAGCACAGTTGATTTTCAATAAAATTGAATTTTCTAACAAACGTTTAGAAATAATTAAGCAATCAAAATGAAAATTGTCACAGCAATTACAGGTCCCGAAATCTATTGATAGAGGTATCAACCATCGTAATCGGACCATCTTAGATTTTTGCTGCCCAAAAACTTGTGGGCTATAGCACGGTTAATTTTCAATAAAATTGAATTTTCTAAGAAATGTTTAGAAATAATCGAGCAATCAAAATTAAAATTGTCATAGCAATTACAGGTCACGAAACCTATTGATGGAGGTATCAACCATCGTAATCGGACCATCTTAGATTTTGGCCGCCCAAAAACTTGTGGGCTATAACACAGTTGATTTTCAATAAAATTGAATTTTCTAAGAAACGTTTAGAAATAATTGAACAATCAAAATGAAAATTGTCATAGCAATTACAGGTCCCGAAACCTATTGATGGAGGTATCAACCATCGTAATCGGACCATCTTAGATTTTTGCTGCCCAAAAACTTGTGGGTTATAGCACAGTTAATTTTCAATCAAATTGAATTTTCTAAGAAATGTTTAGAAATAATCAAGCAATCAAAATGAAAATTGTCATAGCAATTACAGGTCCCGAAACCTATTGAAAGAGGTATCAACCATCATAATCGGACCAATTTAGATTTTGGCCGCCCAAAAACTTATGGGCTATAGCACAGTTGATTTTCAATAAAATTGAATTTTCTAAGAAACGTTTAGAAATAATTGAGCAATCAAAATGAAAATTGTCATAGCAATTACAGGTCCCGAAACCTATTGAAAGATGTATCAACCATCATAATCGGACCATTTTGGATTTTGGCCAACCAAAAACTTGTGGGCTATAGCACAGTTGATTTTCAATAAAATTGAATTTTCTAACAAACGTTTAGAAATAATTGAGCAATCAAAATGAAAATTGTCACAGCAATTACAGGTCCCGAAATCTATTGATAGAGGTATCAACCATCGTAATCGGACCATCTTAGATTTTTGCTGCCCAAAAACTTGTGGGCTATAGCACGGTTAATTTTCAATAAAATTGAATTTTCTAAGAAATGTTTAGAAATAATCGAGCAATCAAAATGAAAATTGGCACAGCAATTACCGGTCTCGAAACCTATTGATAGAGGTATCAACCATCGTAATCGGACCATCTTAGATTTTGGCCGCCCAAATACTTGTGGGCTATAACACAGTTGATTTTCAATAAAATTGAATTTTCTAAGAAACGTTTAGAAATAATCGAGCAATCAAAACGAAAATTGTTACAGCAATTACACGTCCCGAAACCTATTGATAGAGGTATCAACCATCGTAATCGGACCATTTTGGGTTTTTGCCGCCCAAAAACTTGTGGGCTATAGCACAGGTTATTTGCAATAAAATTGAATTTTCTAAGAAATGTTTAGAAATAATTAAGTAATCAAAATAAAAATTGTCACAACAATTACAGGTCCCAAAACCTATTGATAGAGGTATCAACCATTGTAATCGGACCATTTTAGGTTTTTGCCGCCCAAAATCTTGTGGGCTATACTATAGCACAGTTGATTTTCAATAAAATTGAATTTTCTAAGAAATGTTTAGAAATAATCGAGCAATCAAAATGAAAATTGTCACAGCAATTACAGGTCCGGAAACCTATTGATGGAAATATCAACCATCGTAATCGGACCATTTTAAATTTTTGCCGCCCAAAAACTTGTGGGCTGTAGCACACTTAATTTTCAATTAAATTGGATTTTCTAAGAAATGTTTAGAAAGAATCGTACAATCAAAATGAAGGAGTGGTGAACGAAAGGTTTGGAGTTCGATTCTAGAAAGGGTACCCCTTCTACATAAATATGCTTGTATAGGTTTATTCTGGTCCAGTCATTTTGCTGATTGGTATGTAATGTTTGTTTAGAAGTGTCATTAAATTAATCTCAACATTACATCGAGAATTTCGATTTTGCACATATTTGCAATTTTATAGTTTCTTATATTTTCACAGATAACAAATTAAACCTAGCAGTCTTCATAAAAATTTATTAGATTTGACAGGATGAATTAATTACTAAAAATCGCTCTCCTAAAACCTAACAAAAATTGGCTTAATCCCATACGGATTTTTACCACAGATATATCCGAATGCCATTATTTTCGTCTGCTTTTGAGAACTGCTGTATAGGGGATCATTTTAAATATTGTAAATTGATCCCGTAAATATAATTGACGATCCACTTGCAATTCATATCGCATTTTATTAGGGAATACAAATTTTCCTTTTTTTATGCTTTAACACTGTTGAATTTCAGCAGTAATTTGAATTCGTTTGAATTCCTATCAACTTTTGTTAACATTTTTACTATTATCATAGAAGATGAGTTTGCCTTGCCTCGATTTGTTTGTATATATTTCATATCATATGTGTCATTGATGGACGCTTCACTTCCGATTTCTTTCAAAATATTTCCAGCTAATCAATGTTTTATTTTGTAATCCAGCTATTACTAAGTAGTTCTTGATTGACTGTTAATTTTGATTATCGGACATGGACTCTAGATTATTCAATGAAAAATTATTCTCCATACATTTGTCCAATTCAATTTTCAGATCGATAGAAAGATAATTTTAATTTTTTCAGATTGGAATTGAAAACTTTAATTACGAATTTAGAAAACTTTTTTACTTACCGATAAACAAAAGTCATAAACTTACCTTAGCGGCATTACTAACCGTATCTCAAATTTTATAAATATTATTAAAAATCTAAAATCAATTTTTTTTCCAATTTTTAATAATTTTAAAATACTAAATATATTCTTTTTTCCTTCATTATGTTTTATAATTAATAATAATGATAATTATATATTTTTAAATTATATTAATTAATTATTTATACAATTTTACTTAAAAATTATTTATGTTTTATTTACAAGTGTTTGATTTTAATTAAATTATTTTATTTCAAGTTTCAAATAAATTGTCATCTGTTTATTTAAATTTAAATATAATTTTTTGTTTTGTTTTAAAATGTATTTATTAATCTTTACATAACTTATAATTGATTTTTTTTTTTTTTATTTTTCAGTTCATATTAAATATATACGAGTTTTTATTTATTAATATATCGATGTATTTATAATTAAATTAAAATATAAATACAATTTATTAATTTTTAATAATAACCGTAGTAGTAATGATAATAATTTAATGTTTTTTTTTTTGTAATTTTGGCACCAATTTTTTTATTTTTATTTTTGAAAAAATATATTTTTAGACTAAATAATTAAAATTGATAAACGAAATTAAATCAAAAAAAAATGTTTTAATATTTAATATAACATAAAATTTTAATTTGTTAATTTTTTATTTAATATTTATATTATTTAATGCATTTATACAAATATGTAGCGCTGATCGATTGATAGTAGACTGATTTGATATGATTTCAATTTGTTGAGCTTTTATATTATTGTTGTTATCGTCGTAAAAACGATTGATATGGATTTTAATTTATTTTTAATTTCCACAACTATTAAATAAAGACTAACGTTTTTTTTTTTATTTCTGGTGGCTACAGTATGTATTGTAAATACCATAATAAATTGGCTACAAATTGGTATTTTTAATTGATATTGAAAAAAAATATGAACGAGTGGAACGTGATATGTGTGTTGTATTTTATTGGTGTATAGTTTTTGGTATTGAAAATTTTTTTTTTCATTAAGATTTTTTGTACCAAAAATCTGTTTTGTTGCTTCCAGGCTAATAGATTTCATTGATGTTATAAATTTGGTTTAATTTCCCGGATTATTTCAAATTTCGCTACTAAAAAAGTATTATAAAAATGAAACGTGATATGTATAGCTCGGTTAAAGTACAACAATTTGCCACCGTTTAAAATGCAATTATGTTGTATTAAATCAAACGGAAATTAGAGCAAAAGTTCAAGGCGCAAGGCTATTCCTAAATAATTAAATCATTTCCGATAATCTGATGTTTGCTCTAATTATTTTTTCGGTATCCCAAAATGTATGTGAATTGGCCTTCGTCATTATATTGCAATCTTCTGTGACCAATTAGCTGTGGTAAAGGTGTGGTGAATTTTAGCAATCGCTTTGTGATTTCAGAACCTGCCATATATTTTGTACGTCGCAGTAACTACATCTTAACCGCCGTTATCATGTTAGATTTGGTTCAGATACAAGGTACAGAGAAATCCTATAGATGTTTCCTTCACTCGAAAAATCAAAAAAATTCTAAACTTTACAATATATTCCGGCAACGGTCAGCATTCTTTTTCAAGCCCACCTGGGACCTTGTAAGACAAAGCAATGCGAAATATCAGCATGCGATCGAATTTTAGGAGTATGCAGACGATCCTGGTCTTCGGAAGCTTCACTTCTGAACACTACCTACTGGAAAAGTAATACTGATTGGCGCATATGTAGTTTACTATACGAATTAAGTGAAATTCCTTGCGAATATCGGTGCACAATAAAAACTTTTGACACCTTGCGAACGTAGTGGTATAATAAGACTCAGACTTTCTTAGCAAGTAAAAAGAAGGTAGATCTTAAAATTCCATCTGAAACAAGTATTTGAACTTCTCGATGTGAGAGGGGTACTACGGATGTCCCAATTTCTACGTGATTCTCAATATTTTAACAATGTTAGGTCGAACTTCGATTTCATATTTCGGATCTTCAGATTCTACGTTTAAATGATGAGGGGTTTGAATTGCACGTTGTTCAGACGTATGGATGATTTGAGATAGAGACGGATTATCAAAATTATAAAAAAATTTATTCGAGATTATCAAGATTATTCGACTGATGTAAAGTTTTAAAATAGCTACACTAATTCACATTAAGTGTAAACAAAAAAAAATTGTTTTCACACATAAAACACAATCACATTAGAGTCAAAATTCGCCATACTTTACACTTTCAAAATGTTTATTTAAGTTCTGAAAACGTAGAAAGAAGAAAGTTCAAGAACATGAACTTGAACGGATACTTTTTTGAGTTTCCGACTCGAACCAGGAAATTAGGGTATCGTTTGATAAAGTATCAGTGTGGATATTGTTTTACTATACTCATTGAGTCGAGTATGAATTTTTGCCCGATTTCCAAGAACATTGAGAATGTCTCATAGTTTTACTCTGTTAAATGCACCAAACTCTCCAGATCATACTTAAATAATACAAAAACACTTTAATTCAGAAATTGGTAGGAGAAAATAAAACTTGTACCTTACGTAACAATTTCGATAAAATTTAAGAACTGAACTGTTCAAAACTGGGACTGAATATAAAACCATTTTATTGAGATTTTGGTAGCTGGTGGTAGCCCCAAGATCAACATGGAAGTTTTATTTGTGTTACATGTTTGTTCTGATTCATTTAACAAACGTGAAAGAAGATTTTAATTAATTGCCAGGACAGCAGTTTTATGTTTCCGAGATTCGCCGCGTTGTTGATGAAAAACTTAAAACTAAAAAAAATTACCAAATTCCAAAAGAAATTCTTTGTTTGACCGGCAGTTTGTACTTGTGGACAAAAGGGTAAACGTTTTGTTACAACTGAAAACGTAAATAAACAAATTTACATGAAGAAGTGCCTGGAAAAAAGATTACAACCATTTTTCGGCAAACCGGTTTGGCAAGCTGCCATTATGTCCCGTGGTATGATGGAATAACGTAACGATTAGGGCATATTTGAGAATAATACATTGAACCAAATTTCAGTGGACCTCGAAAAATTCACCGAATATGTGCAGAATTTAATGGCTGGGGTCAAAAGCAAAGTGATAATGTTTAAAAAATAACAATAAACTTGTCACTCGTACATGTCCGTTAATTGAAATAAAAATGGAGAAATGGAAGGCTTCTAACAAATGAGTCAAAGAGTTGGTGGTAAACAGTAGAGTTGCTGATAGTTTAAGAGTTAAACATTTTACGAATGTCATTCTAGCTAATTATGGGTAAGATCTCCCGTAAACATTTTTTAAGACTCCTGTTCCAACACCTATGAAACACAAATCAGTCATGATTATTCCTATATTTATAAATGGTGACCGCAAGCATTAAGAAAACTATAGACCTATTAACCTCCAGCCAGTGATTCTATAAGTCCTTGAGAAAATAGTCACAAATAGAGTTGCTATATTTTTAAATCGATTACTATTCTTGGTGTTGAATCGACAACATAAGTTATGCCAAGATAAAAGAGCACTGTGTCGGCTTGTAAAAATTATAAAAATAATTGTAAAAATTAAAATAAAAATTAAAATTTTACAGCTTCTACAGTCCACTTTTTTTATTCGAAGAAAAAATTGGTCCTTCGAGCCAGATATTTCGATCCGTGCAATAGATCCTTACAAAATTATAATCATCCTGCCACGTAGCTGGCTAAGGAAAAACAATATATACGAGTAGCTGGATCGCGAATGTGCGAGTCAGGTGAGCGATAAAGGTGGGACTATCGTAGCTCTCTTTTTTCTGACCCGATTAAATTTTTCTTGTGATTTTGATAAGTGCTAGTGCCTATATTTGATTTTCTTAATTTTACATCTGATTTAATTAAAACATTTGTTTTATGATAAATGCCATTGCCAAATTTCGATTACTTCAGCTTTCTATCTGATTTAATCGATAAATTGTGCCAGGGCCAAAATTTAACTTATCGCAGCTCTTGTTGAATCAATGCTGATTTATATCATCTTATATTCGATAAGTCGGTATTAAATTTATAGCGGTTGTGTATTGTATAAAGTGAAATATTCCTGTGAGTTTCAAAATGGCTGTAAACAACTTGTTTCAAAAACGTTATTGCATCTTACGTGCCCTGACCAAACGTAACACGTTTGCTGTTGCAATCAATGGCAACACTATGCTGGAAGATATTGAAGTTCGTTCTTCAAATATGGAATAATACTTCACGGAGTTTGGGGCTATTGAAGATCAACTGCGAGTTTTGCCCAAAAAATGAATGCCGAGATGAATTAGGTTCACAAATTGCCATGTGTTGTTATTAAACTAGAAATGTATAGTCAATAGCCGTTCTTCAAGAACCGTGACAAATCATTGATGGGTTTATTAAAATGTCGCGTTTTAAAACTCTGATAAGTTTGATTTGTTGAATACTATGAAGCAAAAACCACTAAAATAACACTGAGCTTCGTAAAATCGCAGATGTGTGTGATAACGTAACCCAGCCAATAGCAGTATGTTTTGTTCAACAATTAGCACACCAATACTAAGCAGGTGTTGGGTGCGTCTCAATAGGGTAGGGGTTGACCGTCTATAGCCATATATCTCGTGGTCTATATTCCAACGCTGCAACTATGTAGAAACCACCGAATGTTTCTAGTATACCTCCACGTGGGAACACCCGGGCAACGATGTGAAGAATCGGCGAAATACTAGAGGCGAGTGCAGTAAACTATAAATGAGGAATGATCAGAACAAATAAGGAAACTAATACCCCAGGTGGTACACCTGTTGCTTTGGTAAATCCACCCTCTTCGGAGGTCGGTCTCATGGATGCTGGGGGAGACCAGCCATTGTTATACTACAATTATTTTAACCAATTTCAAGACATGTTGGTGAATAAACAAGCTCAATTCAGTGAAACAGAAAAGGATAATTCACATCCCTTCCAGAGGAGGAACAAAGTGGGTATTCTCCGGTAAGAGCCAGTAGTCCGTCCAGTGGGGCCAGTAGCCACCACACTCGTTCTTCAAACGAAAAAAAGCTTCACAATGAATTGTGTAAAGCTAATAATGCATTAGTTGAAGCCAACAAAGAGCGTATGAAGGCGCTTAAAAACGAAGTTAAAGCTCTTAAGGAGGGGACATCGGTTCTGCTCCTAACCAGAATACAACTTCACAAGAGTGTCATACGGATGAAGAAGAACTAGCTCGAGAAAATAAAAACAATAACTGCTACTGATAAGCCAGAGGATTTAAGGCAACTGAAACATCGATTAAGCTAAAATGGAGAGGCAAAGTACCTCTCAACATGTTTATGTTGACCTTCGATACTGATGAAGATATCGAAACAATTTATCAAACTAAGTACATCTTGGGGTGCAAAGTGGTTATTTAGACTCTAAGAAGATCTAAGCTTGTACCACAATGTAAACAATGTCAAGCCTATGAACATACACAAAAATATTGCAACAGGGAACCCAGGTGTGTCAAATGTTTAGGTAAACATCATACGAAATATTGTGTAAAAGCCCAAAATGTTCAACCTAAATGCGTTCACTGTGGAGAAAACCATCCGGCTAACTATACAGAGGATGCGGCGTCGCTATTGAACTGCAAAATATCAAAAATAAGAACGTGATTGCTAAAAATCCAAGTTTATTCAGGAAACAAGCGGTTAAGATGAACCGACCCGAATTAAATCGTAGAGTGTTGCGAACTGGTCAAGGACAATTTGCTAAAATGACTTATGCTCAAGTAATGATGTGCAACGGAAATCCAGGAAAAACCGAGAATGGGGTATCGAAGTACTGAAAAATTTCAAATATTGGATCTTGTAAAGGAGTTTAGAATTTCTTGTGAATACCAAACTACTCCAGAGAGCTTGTATGCGAATGCCACTATAATTTTGTAATATGCCCTTATGTTTCACGCATTTATGCAAACTTTTAGAATTTCTTCAAAACCGAAAATATGTTTCAAGGTTTTTTGGAGAATCTGAGATTTCTAGATTATTCTAACTATCTTATTCAGATTTAATTAGAGAATTTTTGAAGTTATAATATTTTATTTAATTAATTTAGCCGAATTATATTTTAAATTTTTGAACAAATCATAATGTTTGTAAATGGGCTCAAGATGGTCAGAGGTGACATCCACAAATAACCGATATCTTGCCACGGCAAAAGGCTTTGCTGTGCTGCATCTTTCTTTCCTAAATTCAATTTTGCAGTATGTGGACACAGCTATAAAAACAACAACAAAGGTCTTGGTTCCAAGAACCAAACAGGAACTTCTTTGAGATTTAAGAGTTTACGAGAAAATATTAGCTGCATGGTACTCAAACGCAGATACGTTAGTTGAGGACCAAGTAATACACAATAAAAAGCCCCACGTCGGGTGTGAACTGAGCTAATCTAATACGATGCCTGAATCCATCTAAAAAGACAGATGCTCGATCCATAAACTTCTTTTTTTCTTTACTACCTTCATTAGATCGCTAAGTAAGAGCACACTGCAAAGTTCCAGACGTAGTTTATTTGTTGCTTTATTGGTACAACTTTCGTTTTTGCTGTTATTACCGTTGAATGAATTAACTGCCGTCACATAACCTATGGAATTCAATTCTACAGTCCTTGGAAGTGTTTGCGAATATTCGAATTGAGATGTTTTTCACTTCGGGAAGTGCCGTTTAAATTTGATTAGAATTGTTCACCTCTTTCTCTAGTAACGAATCATCTCCGAACCCGTTTGGCTAAAAATGGGGCTGATGCCAGTTCGTAGGTAACCGTATTTAATCGAAAAAAAACGAGTTGGCTTAGTCGGATGATTGCGCCATTGGAAAATTACTATCTTTATTAGTAATCTTTACTTTGGCAGTGACGACGAATTGGTATTCCCGGAACTTTCTCGGTGCAAAACAACCATTTAGTGATACTCTAGAGGTGGTTTTAGCGGAGTCGCCTAATATAACCCTCAGTTTGGTCGTGGTACTTGAATACTTGATTACTCCGTGTTGAGGTAAATAGTAAAGAGTGCCATCTAGTTTAGATGTATATATTTCTTCCATATGATGGAGCCCTTGGTATTCTAGCATAAATTTCTGTTACAGCATATGGAAGGTTGGATTTCAAGCACACGTTCAATACCCCTACATCTTTAAATAGCTATGTTTAGCGAGTTTTCCCCAGATTTTTGGCGATTTTAAATGGTAAACTTAGAATGAATCGGCACTCTTCGGATATTTTTACATTAGCGGTGAACTGATTCCCGCAGGTTACTTCTTCTGGTGATAATACTGGCTGAAGATTAGGAACGAATTCGATTTTCCAGAATTTGCCGAGAGTCCCATCCAAATCGATATTGATACGGCTATTTGTGGTCATCATTGAGACCAAATCGATCTCTGTTTTCCGTCCTTCATTGTTGAATCTTCAGGAGGTCACTCACCCGAATATGGTTTTTTGAAGGATTGGATCATTTTCTTTAATCATAACATGCTCAGGCTCTATTATGTTAAAAAAGTCTGCTCCAATTAAGACATCTTGCCATATAGAAATGTAAATCGGCCAGTTCCAATTCCGATTCGATGATCTAGTAAGGTAACAGTGTAAATACAAAGGTCTCTATGTGAAGTTTGGAACGTTCCCTATAGGCCGCACAGTAACGGTGATCATGCGTTTTGTAGGCCCAACATTTGAGCATCCCACACCTACAATTGCCATTTTTCCTTTTATCTTCTTGAGACCTAGTCGTTAAACAAGAGCATCGGCCATGAGGCTGAGTCGAGCATTGCACGGCATGAAATTGTATTTCCTGAAGGATCCAACAAATTAATTAATTCAGTTGGTTAGATGGTATGCTTCGAAACAGTTTGTGATCAGGTAGTTATAGTTAATCCGACTGTTGTTTAAAGTTGATTGATATTGATATCTGGTTCAGCAGGCTCTCTGCAATAAAGTAATGAGTTATGCTTTCTGTTACAAATAAGACAACGAAACCTTGATAAACATCTGACAATGTTGTTTCTACTTCTTAAACATTTATAACACAAACGTCGTTCATTAATCCTTGCTCTGCGTTTTGTTAATTCCATTTCACTAAATTTTTTCCATGAAGATAGTGAATGACCTTTTTCATTGTATAAAGTGCAGATTAAACTAGTCTCCTCAATTGATTGATTGCTTAGCTGAAGCTTGGTAGCTTCTAGGTATAAAAACCCCGGAAAATTGGAAAATTGTGGATTCCTTAAATCTGCTCTGTGCTCGAGCCAGATTACTCTAGATTTGTCATCCAACTTTTGGAATAAGATGAAAATCAAGCAATGGTTCCTAGTTTCCGTGGATTCGTTTAATGTTTTTAGTCCTCTAATTAACTCATCCGAGATATCCAAGAGGTGCTTTATGTTGTATACGGTGGCAGCAGCAAAGGATGGTTGATTGATGAAAGTACGTACGAACGAATTTATGATGTGTCGCTTTTGCATATCGTTCTTTTAACGTGTTAAAACCCAATATGTAATTTCCCTCTGTAATGCTGAAGTGTACTCTTACGGCAGCTTCTTCATTTAGTAGCCCTTTGAGATATTGAAATTTTTCTACCGGCCTCTGATCAAAAAATGACTGGCACTCAGTGTATTCCCCATAAAACGGAGTTATGTTGAATTTTTGGTAGTTTAATTTCAATTTGATCCCCCTCCGTAGCCGCTGCTCTTGAACGAATCTTGGTTTTAATTATGGTGATAGCAGCGTAACAGTTCTCCTCATAAACGATGTCGGATTCTTCCAATACCTAAGGGTCTAATTCTGATAATTAATTTTTCGATGCGTACCAGTCGCGTTCTGAACTGTTCGACAGGAACATCACATTAACAAATTTTGTGATATTAGTGAGCCGCCTTTTATTGATGCCATAATTCTGTCATGCTGATTGGATGAATTACACTATTTTTGTACTATTCACTACCAACTAACACGTATATACTCGTAAAGCAAGAACCTTAACTATATCGTTTACGTGTTAAAACTGAAACTGGATCAATGTTGAAACGTAATTGGTTGATTCCCATCATAAAAAGAACACTGATTTATGTTACCCTCAACATAATAAAAATATGAGGGCAATTATAAAGCAATCAAAAAAGTACAACTTCGAAACTTATCTTCGAATATTTTGGTAAGTGCTACATAACACGGTTTTATTTTATTTAAGGATTAGAAATAATTGTTAAACTGCTCAAACACAAGGTACGAGGCGCTCAATTGCCGACATACCTGAGCAAGCATCCACACCGAAAATTTGTTTATCAATGACATACATATCAAAACCGTCCCTTGTTCATAACAGGTTGGTATGTAGATCTTTTCAGGTTTATAATATACCTTTTAGGTCGCAGTGTTCAGGGCACATTTTTTCAGCTCATTATCTTCCAAATATACCAAAATATGATTTAAAGAATTTGAAATACAATTTTGCCGGTTTTCTGTTTTGTTTTTTATTTGCAACAATGATGGTTCTGAGACATATTTGGCTCGATGATATAGGAATAGCAAAATTAAGTTAAACCTCGATATAAAGAATAAAGCTATAAAGAATAAGTCAATAAAATAATTTTTCAAAATGTATGGTAACAGCGAACCAATAACTCATCTTAATATAGTTTTATACAGCTTTCTATAAAAAAGGTATGTAATCTGAACTATTAAGCATTCTTAACTAAAAGAACGATAAAAATTCAAAAACACTCTTCACGTCTTCCCTTTTCCAAAAAAAAAAACTAGATCAACAAACAGACATAAAATTTCACACAAGATTCAACCCTTTTTAAATATCTAACATTTAACATCAATTCCACTCGACACATTAAGCCTTTTCATTAACACACACACAGTAATTATATAAAACTATAACATTTTAACTTGTAACAAAAAAAAAATATTTTTTTGTCTAGTACCAATGTAAGAAGAAGACGTTGTTGAAAAAGAACAATTATACACTATTTCAGAATACTATTTTGTAACAGTAAACGATAAAAGACAAATCTGTATGTATGTTTATGAAAAAAGAATCGTATATCTCTTAAAAGCTTATTAAATAAAATAGTAAAGTACTTTAAGTGTTTATGATACTTCTAAAGAAGAGAATACCAAAAATTCTTTTGTTTCGAGATTTTTTTTTTTAGTTTTGGTATTCGATAAGGCAATCAAGAACACAACAGGATAAAAAAGACAAGTGTGAATGCAGATCGGTATCGATAGCTGGGTCACTTTAAGACAAAAACAAGCTAATATCTCGTAGCTATTTTTAGCTTCTTATACCTTCTACCAAATAATAGTGTATATGGATCCGCTAAACAAAAGTGCTTAGTTTACATGGGCTTAGAAACTTAGCAGCACTGCACGAATCGGTATAACAAAGCAAACAAAAATACGGAATATTCACTAATTTTCCACAGCTGCAGAAACTAAATAAATATTGTTTTTCACAAAATTGAAAATTTTATATCGATTTTTAACCAGATTCTTATTTTGGCTAATTAGCTCAAGAACAAATCTAACAAGAATGCCAGATTCTGCCGAAGGCAGGCTCCCGATATTATGGTTCACCAACTTACATCTGAAATAGGGGAGTTGTTTATAAGTAAAATTCGAATTGAGGAAATGCAGTGTTGCTTCCCTTGGCAAGAAGGAACCCAGTAACGGTGGAAAGGATAGGTGAATACCGTTTAGGATTTCGTCCGAATCGAAAAATTTTTCCGCTGCGAATCATTTTTAAATTAAACTTGGGCAATAACAATGTTTTAATTGCAGATTTAGTAATCTGCCCATTGATATTAAAATTAAAATTATTAAATAAAGAAAAATTAAAAAAAAAAATTACTCTAAAGTTGTAATGTGGGGATCGCCGACACATTTATTAGAGATCGTTGTCTATCCACTGCATTCAGTAACATAAAATATGATTTAATGATGAGTTACTTGTCAAAATGCATAATTTTAATTTTAACGCTCAAAGCTGTTCTAATGACCCGGTTTTAACGTTGAAAGGTAATCGTCTAAGTAAATTATAAAATTTGACGCTGCTTGTTCTAATTATGAGGAGTGAGGCCGTGAGAGAAGTTTGCGCATAATAAAGACTTGGTTTCAAATCAAGCTTTGAAAATCCACTTTCATATTTCACCAATGTAGAAGAGCATTTCGGAAATCTTGATAATTTAACATCAAGATGTTGATGTGATATGATGGTGACTACATTATTCCTGCCTCAGTTGTAGATATTTATTACAACCCATTTATGCCATAAATTGATATGGTTTTTGATAGATTGTTACCTGAATTTAATTTCGTTGATTCCCTCTCGCTAGTTTAACCACCTAGGAGCTTGTGGCTCTCACAATACTTTCTTAAATGGGTGTTTATGTTTTTGGTATTTTTTTCGGGTCGACTCCTTCTCTCTCTCTGATTTCGGTACTGGAGTGGGGGCTTATTGTCTATGGGTGTCTATGATTTTGGTCTTTTTTTTCGGGTTGACTCTCTCTCTCTTTCTCTTTCTCTTTCTCTTTCTCTTTCTCTCTCTCTCTCTCTCTCTCTCTCTCTCTCTCTCTCTCTCTCTCTCTTTGATTTTAGTACTGGCCTTGAAGCTTATTGTCCTTCGCTGGATCATAAATTATTTCGTAGCCTCTTTCACTCGAATTGTGATCGAGGCTGAGTAAATTTGCGCTCAATACGCTCAACGTTCCTTTAGATATTTTTTCAGTCTTACTTGTTCCGACGGCCTATTGCGATATTGAGACCATTGAGATTGCCGATTCGTTAGCCAAAGTTGGGTCACGTTGAAAACTGAATTAGTTAACAAACATTCATGTATGTTTTGATCTTAGTAACAAAAAATGATACAAACAAATGCCGTTCCTTCTACAATGAACTCGAATGTGGACATTTACAATTCATTCGCTCATTTCGGGTCTATCATAATCAACAGGTGGAGACCTTAACACACCTAATACCTTCAAAATTTAATGACAATGTGTTAGTTTAAATTTATTTTTTCCATCGGTAGATATTTGAACGCAACATTTTGGGAGGCGTGAATGCCCAATATCGATAGGTTCAATTAAGCCAACATTTCAAAGGAGGAAAATTATATTTCAGCTAAAATGATTCCTCTTTTGTTCTGCAAAAAAAAAAAAAAAAAAAAAAAAAATCAAATAGCGTTTTTGACCCTGTTGGTTATAATTTTCAACAAGTCTCTTAGAGAGAGTGAATTTTCGGTGACACGGTAAATGGGCAGAATAACACCTATATTTATATCTGGTGGCAACACTAAAGTGAATAAATACCGTTTTATATGTGTGATAAATAAGAGAGAGACAAAATCGCGATAGTCAAAATCTCGAGGGTACAAAGTCCCGAGGATTTCAAAAGATTCCGATAGTACAAAACCCCGAGGAAACAAAATTTCGAGGATACCAAATCCCGAAGATGCAAAATCCCGAGGGTATAAAATTCCAAGGGGACAAAATCCCGACGTCCAAAAATTCAGAGGATACTTAATGCCGAAGATACAAAATTAAAATTTTCCTTCACCAGAAGGGGCGGTCGGATTATGTCCCCTCGGAATTTTGTACCATCGGGAATTTGAACCTTCGGGATTTTGTACCTTCGGGATTTTGTCCCTCGGGGTGTCGCGTGAGATTTTATCCATCGGGAATATGTCCCAACCTGTGGTAAATACGTTTTGCATATGTTTGAACGAATTTTTCATGAGAACTTATTACTTAAGCATAAAGCAATAATCACTAAGTGTCAAAATTGAGCTTTTAAGAAAAGGTCTACGTTATCAAATCACTTAACATTTTCGGAATTTGTTTATTATTCGATTGATAGTAGGACCGGTGGTAATGTTATATACACTGATTTTTCAAAGGCATTTGATAAGATCAGTCATTATTTATTACTGCATAAGTTGCATCGTAGACAAAATCGTATTTAACTCAAAGACTTGATTAGCCCGTTTTCTGGAGTACCACAAGGAGTTCTGGAGTTCTTAGTCCTCTTTCATTTTCACTATAAAGCACTAATATTAATTCTAAAATTTTACTATTTGCTGATGATCATAAACCCTAAAAATCAATCAAGTTACTCAACGATTACATAGTAACGATCTATGGAGGTGCTATTCTTGGACTGTTACGAAAACTTTCGAATTGCGAGTTAATGTCAAAGTATTAAGAAAACTACGGTTTGCATAATACTTTACCACTAACTCGAATAAGAAAGTTTAAGTAATAGTTCAAGAGTAGCACCCCTGGACTGCCTTTTTTGAGGATAAATTATTGAGCAAATTTGAAATTTACCTTTTTTAGAAGGCTGCTCAAGGATCGGTGTGAAGTTTTTAACGCATTTTTTACCACATTTATGCGAGTTACATTTGTTTAACAATGTTATTCAAGGAAAACTTAATATATATTGAACAATATTCTACCCTAGGCTAAACAACACGAATCTCAGAGATTGACTCGGTAGACATCATATACAATAGAATGTAAAGAGGACAATTTTTATTTTTCCACTCTACCTTGAGTCAATTATTTAATTCGTGTAACCACGATTAACTTCAAAATAAATTATTTAAAAACATTGAAAACCTGTCGGCTATTTAGGGGTTAGTTGAATAGTTATTTCTTTTGCAATTATACTTATATGTTCTACGTGTTAATCTGTAAAACTCATTAAATGATCTTTAGGATAGGTTGCATATTTGGTGGTTACACGAATTAAATAATTGATTCAAGATAGAGTAAAAAATCAAGTATTATTAAAATAAATTTACTTAAAGAGTAATGCTGAATGTGACGAAGAAACAATTGTAAGAGAATTTGGCTGTGTTAATAAAATTCGCTATTACAACCTGCACAGTTCATTCTGTATATATACAATGAAAATTGTGGTACAATGCCGCGGCTTGATGAGAAGATTGATTTTTTCATAATCATAAGCTCATCAGTTCGAACCTGGATTAAATTCTTTTACAATTTTTGCAAATATTAACTTTAAAATAAATTAAGTACAGAGGACACATTAGATTTTCCAACTCTGTAAGTGGTATTTCATAATTTAGGGTTAGGCTCAAACATATTTTCAAGTGAACAACTTATGAAGTGTTTCTCTATCCACAACGAAATGCCAAAGCACAAGTTTTAAACACAATGTTATCCGATCGGTTCCACTCTGTTTTTTCGTCCCAATTTACTGTATAATTTTTAATGAAATACGGAAACTTCAATACTTAGAACGAAGGGAATAAAACAAATGCCACATTAGGATCAAATTTTAAATTTTCGAAATGGCGAAACAGTCGAGGCGGAGTAAGTAAAAAGTGATCGGAACGAAACAGAAACGGACATTATTATTTTTGAACGTTTACTGAATATTTATGTAAAAAAAAAACGTACGCTGCCAGATGAGGGAATTCCGGATATTTAAATTGTAATATGAGTGGCCCTGTCAGATATTGCCAACTCCTTCTTTACTAAGCGCAAACCATGTACATATAATAATTTTTAGATATTTATCATCTTTGTCCTCTATGAAATATTTGTTGTTCCTCTGGATGACTACAAATAGCTTTGTAGTGATGTTCGAACGCTGTTGATTCTGATAAATAGGGGTGTGCATTCTTTAGGGTCGTTTTGAATTCATGTATTAAGTAAGAATCTCCAGATATTCCCCGCGGGCGGCATTCCGCTTTCCCGATCTGTGCAATCTCTCTATTTAATCCCGTTGGCTTGTAATGGAAGTATGTGTGATTCAATTGACAGACCACGGAATGATAATTTTACTATGGTTTATTTCATGACACTTATAAATTTTAAATTTTCCGAAATGCCTGACACTATACATAGTGCTGGTTTTCAGAAAATTTCAATGAACCCTAACATCATTCTGCTACTATAGAAGTCTACCCGGTTAATCGAAAATTTCCTTCTTCGATACTGAATTTTAACCAGAGTCTGTACTTTCGACACTAAATTTTAACCAGAGTGCCGGCCCTGATCTTATCCGTCCGAATGTATTAAAACGAACTGTTAATGTAATCGCAAGGCCAATTACTATCCTACTTAATAAAAGTTTTTCAAGTCGATGCTTTCCTACTGTATGGAAATTTTCAATGATTAAACCGATTTTTAAATCAGGCTCTAAATATAACGTCGAGAACTACAGACGTATTTGCATTCTTTCTGTAATACCGAAACTTTTTGCAAAGATGGTGAATTTGATTTTTCATATTAAAAAATTAGTTTCTTTGAGCAACATGGTTTTTCCCCGGGCCGATCGACAGTAATAAATTTATTGTTTTTTATAAATTTTGTTTCATGTGGACTTTTGGATAGTAGTAACGTTCAGGTTTTTAAACTAATTTCAAAAATTCTTACAGACGCTCTCTGTCTTTGAATGCAATTTTGCAATTATAGCAATTGCCATAAGATTGGGTTGATTCTTAACTTAAATCTAGAACACTAGTTGTGAAGTTTGGATAGTTTGCATCTAGAATGATTCGTGTTACTTCAGACGTGCCGCGAGGCAGTCACTTGGGTCCACTTTTATTGATATCAAATTTTTTTCGTAGTGTTCCGCTGATAAATTATTTTTAAATATATCAAAATGTAAAGCAATGTACTTCACTCGATCCCGTACAATCATTATGGACTATTGCTTGAAGTTTGACGATTATATTGATTCCGTCATGAATAAAGCTTTGAAAATACTGAGATTCGTAATGAGACTTTTTTGTATCTTTAAAAAACATCGTCATACATTCCCGTTTTTAGTGTTTTGATTCAAATTATTTTGGAATATACTGTACCAATTTGAAATCAATGTTATATGTTACATATTGATAAAATTGAAGGAGTCCAAAAAAAAAAATCACACGTTTCCATAAATTTAATAAACCGTATAAGGCATACAATTTAACACTGCAAACTATGGGACCGAAATGAAAAGTTTGCGATTATTTTCAACGATTAAATTTGGATTTTCGCGCGTATTATCCACAAATTTGTTTGTTGATAACCTTTCTCGGATAACCATTTTGTATTAGAACATCCCTATTTTGAAATTGTTTGCATAAAAAACCTCATCCGATAATTTTAAAATTTTTTCAGCTAACAAGAAAACTGTGTTATTTTTGTAAGATGATGGAAGCCAAGAGTTATAATTTAGATACCGACCCGACCAGGTTTTTCAATGATATAAATCTGTAGTTAAATCTTTTAGTTAAACTCCCATCCTCATTACGTATTACCATCGTATCGAGAAAGGCGAAACGACCTTGATTTTCAATTTTACATGTAAATTTAATTCGCGGTTTAATTATTATTATATGGGTCCAAAAATTTATCAATTTCCGAATTTGGAATGGCCGCAATAATATCATCAAAAAACTTCGGTTTCAACGTGTTCCATTACTAAGTTTGCCACTGTTGGACTAACTAGCGAACTCATCGGTGAACCAAACACTTGTCTAAAAAATCTTCCCCCAAACTAAATTCAGTATGATCTAACAAACATTTCAACGCTTCTACAAAGTTTTTTGACTCCAGATTTGTACTACTACGTGTTTTAATGCTATTCCATAATTTTTTAACCAAAATTATTACTAAGGATTAGTCAACGTTGGTGAACAACGATACTACATCTAATGATACCAATATATAATTTATTGGTAGAGACACATTTCTAATTTTATTTATAAAATCTTCAGCGTTTTTTACAGCCGGAAAGTTAGACAAAAATTTGGATAAATTGAAGAAAGGTGAACCTAAATAGCTAACAATTGGTCTCAAGGGAACACAAATTTTGTACATTTTCGATAAACTATACATTCGTGGGGTCGTACCATGATAATTTTTAAGAAATTTTGCCTTGAAGAAATACCAACTTTCTGAATTACAATATAAGTGTTGTTGTCTGACAAGAGTAACTCCATTTGTTCTACATATTCTATTTTTTCCATAAGAACCGTTGTCAGCTTTCAACACGTACAATTCGTGGTGCTAATTCAAAAATTGCTTTGCATTTTGAGCCCCTCGAATCTGTTGGATTTCTTCAATACTCACAAATGGTTTATTCAAATAATTGTCTGTTTTTTAATAGTGTTATGAGCTGTCTCATCTAGTCCTGAAATACCACTCTACACATCCGCTATAATTTTGTGATAAGGAACAAATTATTTTTTAAAAGGTAAACAAAACTTATTACTTAACTTTAAAATTGTTATGATGTCCACAGGAATTTCCAAATTTGGCAAATTTACGACCAACTTTTCCGCGTTAATATCAATTTCTTCAATTTGCCCTTGAGTTAGCTGAATCTGTGAATGTTTTTTTTTTATTTTATCGATCAGCTAACCCCGACTCTTGTTTAAACGATTAATTTTGTCGAAAGTTTCGTTAATTTCACAATTAAATATTGCAACATTGTATTTGTCCTGAATGACTTGAAACTTCATTTCGTCAATTTTGAATTTATTCGTTAATCGTCTGTTGCCAGGATAAATATGAAATTTTCCACACTTCAACAAAATTTTTATTTTTTATTTATAGCTTTCGCTAATGCCAAATTGTTTCGGAGAAAATACTTCAATATCTGGACACTATTGTTGCCGAAAACCACTCTTACATTTTGGAATTGGAATATTTATTTAAATTTTTTTAGCTTTATTAAGTTTTAAAAAACGCTAAAGATTTTAAAAATAAAATTAAAAATGTGTCTCTACCAATAAATTATATATTTCTATCATTAGATGTAGTATCGTTGTTCACAAAGGTTGACTCATCTTTGGTAATAATTTTGGTTAAAAAATTGTGGAATAGCATTCAAGCACGAAGTAGTACAAATCTGAAGTCAAAAAATTTAATAACATTCGTTATTGTTGATTCCCAATTCAACTCGAGCTTACGGATCTAGATGATGGGGAAGAAGACGTATCCCAATCCAATGATTACGAGCTGGTGTTTCTTACAATAAAATCACGGATACTAGCACTAATCAAATTAAAGATGCCTGCGCCCAAGCCAGCTGCTGGTACCTGGTTATGGCAACGAAATCGGTACAGTTCCCAAAATTACACCTTCCAAAATTTTCGGGAAATTGCGGTGAATGGTTGGATTTTAAAAACGAATTCACGTCCATAGTGGTTGATGATGCGCATTTAACAGATGTGGTACGATTTCGATTTCTGAAATCATGCCTTGTGGATGTTGCTAGGCATACCATTTCTCAAATGGAGGTTTCGAGTGAAAATTTTAAAAGTGCTTGGTTAGCGTTAATAGAGCGCTACGAGAACAAGGCTCTCATGTTCTAGACTCACATCAACGATATAATTTTGATGTCTACTATCACTAAAGAGTCTGCTGGCGGTATTCGGGAGATGCACGACCGAGTCACCGCTCACTATAGAGCTCTTTCTTCACTGGGTAGTAAAGATGAATTGGCTGAAAATTTGCTGATTTGCTTGATGTTGTCAAAATTAGATTCAACAACCGCTATCAAGTGGGAGGAATCTACAACCAAGGATTTACCGACATGGAAAGGATTTTGCACATTCCTGGTGAAACGAGCCTCCACCCTAGAAAAAAACGACTATAATAGAAAACAAACCAGTCGAGTTCGCGTGCAAGCATCAGTGCCGCGTTTAACACCTTATAACCGTCGAAGCCGCTCAGCATTAATTACAACAAACCAGATTAAATTAGCCACATGAATAAAATGAGATTCTAAGGATCATGCATTGACTACTTGCCCAAGCTTTACGGCGCTCTCTCCCGTTGAGCTCTATACCAATATGCAAACAGTAATAGAATTTGTGTATTGTATTTCGATGGTAATCACTCTACGAGAAATTGTCGAGTTTCTACATGTCAACGGTGCCGCAAACGTCACCACACTATGCTCCTTTTCGAGAAAGAAGACCCGTAAATTATTTTAAGATTATCAGCGAATGCAGTTGTATCATATACTGGAGAATCATCAAAAGACTCAACTTCTCTTGTCACTTCGGGCGAGTATCAAGGCGAGTCGGCTATTTTGGCCACAGCCATCATATACGTGCTCGACAACAAAGGTTCATCGATACCGTGTCGCGTATTGCTGGATAGTGGCGCATCTGCCATTGATCTGCTGATTGGAGCCGGACTATTTTAGAATTTTTTGCTTCCAGGAAAAAAGATTCTGGGTGACAACTTTCCAATACTGCAGGAAACCAAATTGGGCTGGGCAGTCAGCGGCCCATTCCGTCCATCACTTAAATCAACAAAAACTGCTTTCGTGACTAGAGCTGATGAGAATTCAGTTGCTCTTTCACTGAAAAAATTGGATAAACTCGTGAGCTCGTTTTGAGAAATTGAATCATACCCTATTGCCGATCTGGAAATGGGTTCTAAGGATCAAGTATGCGAAGACCATTACGCTCTTCATACCAGCCGAGCTAGTGTTGGATTTTATATTGTTCGATTACCATTTTCGAAAGATCCATCGTATTTCGGCGAATCATATCATATTGCAATGCGTCGCTTTCTGAATTTGGAGAAAAGTCTTTATCGTTTGCCCGAAATTAGAGCAAACTATTCGTAGTTTATTCAGGAGTATCAGACGCTTAAACATTTGGAGGTCGTCAACGATTTTGATGCCACATCACCTCATTATTTCTTACCGCATCATTGTGTGTTTAAAGTGGCAAGTTCAAGCACTAAATTGAGGGTAGTATTTGATGAGTCCTGCGAGACATCGTCATCCATGTCTTTGAACGATATACTGCATTCTGGACCAAAAATTCAAAAGGATATCTTCATAATACTAAGTAATTTTCAACTAATCCTATGGCGGTTAAACCGAAATGATCCTGTTAAAATTCTTCGCTTGTGCACCGTAACGTATGGGACTGCACCTTGGGCATATTTGGCAATACGGAGACTTCATCGATTAGCCACAGATGAAGAAAAACGTTTCCCGATCGCCGCTCAAGTTCTCCGCCGAAATTTCTATGTGGATGACATGATGTTCGGTGCAAATTCAATTGAGGAGCTTTTAAAAATTCGACAACAAATAACAGAGTTGCTGAAGGCCGGCGGTTTCTCTTTGTCCAAATTTTGTTCCAACGAGGAGGAGATCATAGACTCAATAGCTACTGAGCATCGTGAAAAGTTTCTCAGAATCGACGAGCACGACGTAGTAAAGGCACTTGGGCTAATATGGCAACCAACGGGTGATGTGTTCCGATATTCGTATTTTCCAAAACATGTCTCAGATAAAATTACGAAACGAGTCGTTCTTTCTAAAATGGCGAGTTTGTTCGACCCATTAGGGTTAGTGTGCCCAGTTATTACTCGTGCAAAAATTTTCTACCAAGATCTCTGGAAACTAAAATTGGATTGGGACAAAGAGTTGAATTCGGAACTTTCAGCGAGTTGGTGCCGATTTCGCGATGAATTAGACTTATTGGGGACAATTAATATTGAGAGATTTGTTTGCCGTGACATCAAGAACAGTAAAATCGAGTTGCATGCCTTTTCAGATGCGAGTGAAAAAGCGTATGCGGCATGTGTATACCTTCGTACATCGTCTGAAGATCACCCACCAATTGTTAGATTGCTTTGTGCCAAATCGCGAGTGGCACCCACCAAAACCGTTACGATCGCTAGACTTGAACTATTGGTTGCCAAACTACTGCTTGATTTAGTGTGTCGGATACAACGCGAGGTTTTGAGCGATATCACGGTGATTGGTGAATATTATTGGACAGATTACTTAATTTGCCTTTGCTGGTTAAATAAGGAGCTCTATAATTGGAATACATTTGTTGCTCATCGCGTGGCAAAAATTCAACAAATGTCAAACATAGAGTGTTGGCGTCACATCCCAGGTAATATCAACCCTGCAGACATCGGCAGTAGTGGTGCCATGCCGAGTGAACTGTCAAGTTATAGTATATGGTTCAGCGGTCCTGAGTTCTTGTGCAAAAGCGAGGCATATTGGCCACCTCCGCACAAACCAATTGAGTACGAAGATGACGAACGTCGCAACCTGAAAATTTCGTTATTAGGAATGCATGTACCAGATATCACCGATTCAATGAGCTTCTCTAACAATTTCGGGGGTATTCGACGAAGTTTTGTGTTCGTAATGGGGTTCTACAAAGGGTGCTGCACTCCGACGATAACGAAAAACGAACGCAAGTTATTATTACAACAACACGAAATGGCTCATGTTTACGCTATGATACCGCCAGTGACTTATTCGGAAGAAGTTGACATCGAATATCGAATCCTACGCAACATAGAAGAGGCAGCCCATCCTGATGAATATGCGAAACTGTCAAATGATCGTGCTATTTCGCCTAGTTGTCAGTTATCAGAAGTTTGGCACCATTTATTGAAGACCAGGGAATTCTTCGGCTGATTTATCTTTCGATGCCCGACACCAAATTATTCTTCCCAAAACTCATCGTTATTCCAAAGCAATAATGAATTTTTTCATTGTTATAGAACTTTGCAATCGGGACCGCAGACTGTCCTTACGGCCATCCGGTCGCGATATTGGATTGTAACCGGACTGGTTGCATGTCGTAGCATTATTCGAAAGTGTGTTTGGTGCTTTCGAATGCGCCCCAAAATAATAGCACAGTTTATGGGAAATTTGCCGAAGGGCCGTCTTCATTATAAAAACGTCAAGCCATTTGTTACTTCCGGAGTGGACTTCGCGCGCCCGCTGAGCGCCCGTTATCATATGCGCTGCAAGGTGGGGGAAAAGGTGTACGTTGCTCTGTTCTTGTACATGGTTACCAAGGCGGTGCATTTGGAATCTATCAGATAATGCCGATAATGTGAAGCAAAAACTATAGTCGATGACTTGCAAACCATTATTAAACAAGTGGCAGCTGTTATTAACTCTCGGCGTATAACACTAGTTTCTGGGGACATAAACGACCTTCAGTGGAGGACCACCAGCGGCGCTTCTGGAACTACAACTCGATGTTCCCATCAAGCGTATCAAACTTCACCAGCATGTCACGTGGATCGTACAACAATTTTGGCGTCGTTTTCAAAAGGAATACTTAACCACTCTGCAAGATCGATCCCGTTGGAGCACACACCAGTGCCCAAATTCCGGTTCGATGACAAATGATAATGAGAAATGAATAGATTTTTTATTTCAACTAGTCGGTTGCATTTTTATTTAGAGAAGGCGAAATAAAAAATAAAGTCATTTCTCATTCTCATTTGTCATTGAACCGGAATTTGGGTGCAGGAGAACATACGTGTATGTATGATGGTGCTACTTTGCGATTCGCCACTTTAAACACACAATGATGCGGTAAGGAATAATGAGGTGATGTGGCATCAAAAACGTTGACGACCTCCGACTTGCTTCCACCATTGTACTGGTCTGTTGGACGCATCGTCAAGACTATTCCCGACGATGAAGGAACCGTTAGGATCTTAAGAGTTCTCACGCATCGCGGCGAATATGATCGATCCATTTATGTAGTTGCTGTTCTACCCATTGAGAAGAACGAACTAAATTAATAGTTTTGGACTGAGTTTGTCTAACGCGGGGAGGATGTTGATTCCCAATTTAACAAAAAAAAAAAAATATTTTTTTCCAAATTATAGTATAAATTGTACCTTGAAAATGATGAGATGTGCCGTCGAAACGTCAGGTTTTTTTAAAAGAAAAAATAAATTAATCTAAAAACCAACAAAATCATTTTATTATAAGCTTAAAGCTTAAAAAAGTGAATTAAATAAATCAAATATTGAACAAATCTAAAGCAGTCAGATGTCTTATTCTGAAATTAAATTAATTGTGGTAGTAAAATAAAGATAAAAACCTTACAATTACATCAAAATGAACGAAGGGTTAACTAGCTATTTCATAAACTTTGTGAAAATATAATCTTGGAACTAATATAAGATGTAACAGATTTTCGTTGAATATGAACTTCGATGTTTAAATTACTTATTCATTATAATCCCTCAACGAAAGATAAAATATCAACTCTTATCTTAATTATTGCACGATTTATCAACAAGAATCTGATAAGGTCTAAATTCGTATTTTCTCGATTTCTTTTAATTCCTTTTTCCACTCGTAACAAAAATCTGATAAAATCTCATTAAGCTACCACATCCTTGAGCATATATATCACCCCAACTGTTGTACACAGACACAAAGACAAATACAACATCAACTCTGTGAGACTATATAGAATAAAGTGATAATAATGTAAAGAATCAACCCTTTTTACACCAATTTTTTAACTTCTCATCCTCTACATACTGTTTACAATACATATAGGCGCAGCAACACTCAAACACCAACCCATAATAAAAATGAAAAAACACAGTACAGACTTTATATGTTTAAAGTAAAGCAAGATTCCGGGGTTTGGATGCGGGGTTGTTCTGATTTATCTATAAATTTATTTTAAATAAATACGAGAAGTAAATATATCGTTATGGGGAGTATATTTTGTAGTAAAAGAAAATGAGGTGAATAGAAAAAAGAGAAAAAAAGGTGAAATACTCCATAACTTTCTTAGAAGAAGAATAATTTAGTGTTTACATTATCATTGATAAAAGTTCTGTTTAGATTTTTTTATTTTTTTATTTTACTCCTCAAGTCTATATAGATAAGGGTAAGTGTGATCTACTTATTCAATGGGTTTTTATATTTTTTTTTTTTTTAATTTCGATACCACAATCAGGTGATTAAATGAGACTTATTTCAGCAGGAGATAAATTTTGTAATTAAATGCTATGTAATTGATGACAGTGAAAATTGATATTTAGTAACTTTATATACGAGTATATAGAGAGAAAGATAGAGTGAGGGTAAATTAAGTAAATACAGTGGTGCGGCAATAAATGATGATTTATTTGTTATTTCACAGTTGGTGGATTAATGCGGTCGACATATTTTCATGTAAATTAAATTCACCTCGTTATACATAAACATGACAAATTTTCGAGACTTTGGTACATAACAATGATTAAACTATTGCATAGAAAAAAAAAAACAAAACATTCTACTTCACGTTTCACAATTTGTTCTTTTCCTTCCTTTTGTACCATGATATGTATAAGGCAAAATAATGCCAAACAGTATCCAACGTACAAGTAACAAATTGAAAGACAGAACCATTCATTCCATTTTTTTTTTATTCGAATTCATACAAAACAACACAAAAAGTTTTCTATACAAAAAAAAAAAAAAGTCTTTCAAACACTCTCCCGTGTTCGTATGTATGTACCTACATATGTATGTAAGTATGTATAAATAAATGTAAAAGGATAATCATTTTATTCCTTTTATTTGTTTTGAATTCTGCTACAAAATAATCTTAAAGTAGTATAAAAGCTCTGCAATACAAATAAAAAGCGCACATCACAACAAAGCACAACCGCAAAACACTCGCTTGCAAAAAAAAATAGAAAATTAATTCTCGTATCTTAAGAATTTCTTCGTTTTATAGCACAACAAGCAAAAAAAATGTTTGCTGTATATATTTCCCGTATATTACATACTAAGAACAGTTTTGTTTTTTGTGGAACGAACAGCATCCCCTTACACATAAAGACAAGCATATATTCATACATATACGTAGCATAGAACAAGAAGTAAAGTTTAGAACAAAATAATACAAAAAAATTCTATTTTAGATTAATGAATTAAGTTCATGTCTTAAAATATAAACGAACATAATACACTTTTTGTTGGTGTTGGTGTGTGTTGTAGTGTTAGAAAATTATATTTAATAATAATAAAACATAATAAAATTGAATTAAATAAAATACGGGAAAATGGTGTCAACATAGATTTTCATTTTACATGCTTTTATGTATTTGTAATTAAATCTGAAACCTGTCGTTATTTATTTTCGTATGATGTGATAGATGTACTTGTAGTTTAGTTTTGCTAAGAAGAAGGTTGTAATCTATAGTACAAAACCTATAAAATGTATTTTAAATGTATACCTGAAAGAAGAAAGCGGCCGTGTTTTTCATCGTCATAATCCTAGCAAAATCTTAAGCGCTATTTAAAATTTCCAGAATATTTGAATTTTGTATTCCAAAAGTATGTCTGCTCATTCTTTAGCCATAAGTTTTTCTTTACCGACGAAATTGCAAAGTTGCTAAAGCTGCGGCGGTTGGATACAGGTTCGAATTCCGATTGGGGCACAATACAAAAGGGATTTGTCACCATCTGTATACGATCGATAATGACGATGGACACAACTATGACCCCCTGTTGATAGTCGCTGAGCAAAAATTATGTGCATAATAAAAAAAACGATGTTACTCTGCTGAAGATGTGATGTCAAAGAAAAAAAAAAATTTTTTTTCTATAGTATATACTCGTAGCATAACCTGCTAAAATTCTCTCTTTAGAAAGCCAAATCAAATGTATACTAATGCTGTAGAAGTATCTATACTGATGAATATATTGGTGAAATGACAGCGTATATATATATGGTTGTGAATACAGTGTAGAAAACATAAACATTCGCATACTACGAAACTAAAAGAGAGTAAAATCTAAACCAATAAAAACGAATCATGGGCAACTGTCATTTGGTGAAAATGAAGAACAAAAACAAATCGGTAAAGCACAAAGAAGATTCTGATCGAGTACGTGCGGTGTGGATATTTTTCAAAGGAAATTTAACTGAAAAAGGTAAGAATTAATATTTAAATATAATTCCCAGTCCATAATCATAATATTTTTTATTCAAATTTTCCTTTGTGCTTAACGTTATTTCTATTTTTTGTTTTAGGGGATAATAATTGGAAAATTTATTAGTGAGTCAATAATTCTGAGGTATAATTCAGGTGAGTCAATAATTCAGTAGTAATAAAGTTTTGTAAGCAAATTTCGTTTAGTGATATATTTAAATTATGTTTTTTGTAAATCATTTGTCATTATAATATTTTATATAATTTCGTCGAAAGCTTTAGCTTAAGCCCGCGGAGTATCGTTTGTTTTTTTGCATAATTTTGTGATAAAATCCTTGTCGATACCCTAGTGCTGTATTGTGATATTTTTTATTAAAACAGTGATATTAATCTGTGATATTAGAGTAGAATAAGTTAAATCGTTCCTTTTAAAGCACACTTGGGTGACGGGGTACTCTAGTTCCGTTATTTTTATTTATTTATTTTTTTTTACAATTTTAACAAGAGAAGTATGTTTAGTTATTGCTGTGTGCCAGGATGTAATCCTAAACTTAACGAAAACGAAAAAATCCCCACATTTTCATTTCCTTACTTTGAGGAAATGAAGTCTAAGTGGGTCGATGCTATTGGTCGTGTAAGTTGGAAACCATCCAAATATTCACGCATATGTGTTAGGCATTTTAAAGAGGAAGATTTCGTGGTACGTTCAAATACTAAATCCAAAAGAAATCGATTAAGTGATAATGCGGTCCCATCTCTTTTTTTATCACAATTTCAACAATTTTTGCCTCTTCAATTTGAACAAACTGAACAAATTGAACCGACTTTCACACCACCGGACTACATTGGAAGTTTTGAAATTTTTGTCAACCACTTCGGGGAAAGATTAAATATTTCCAATTATTTAATATTTCAAAATTCTGAAAAGGTGGTTTTTTATAAACTTAAGAACTCAGATGATGTTGGGTGCAATATTTCGACGCGGATATGCGTCAACAATAATCTTAACGTTAAGATTATTGTTAATAATACACAAATATTCAGCGCGGATTTAGATTTGCTCCCCCGTAACATGAAAATATCGAAATGGTCTCAACTTTCTTATATATTATCAAAATACCGCGAAAATTCTAGTGAAATTATGGAAAATCGCGAACACTTGTTAAGTTGTGCTTTGCATTACTTAATAACGGCTCGAGATTCCAACGAAGACGACCCCCATGTTGGCAAACTAGATATAATTATTAATCAGGTTGAAATGTTAAATAGACAAAGACCAAAATATGAGTCCGAGACCATTGTATTTGCGTTTTTAATATATGCCCATTCTGCAGCAACCTACGAAATTTTAAGAAAATTTTTGATACTGCCCCACATCAGCTATTTACGACACATCTCTTCCCGCCTACACATTTCACCTGATCACACCTCATCGCACAATGACGAAAACTACTTGTCCCATATTGCTAAGTCTGTAACCGACGGAGAGAAGTATGTCGCTCTTTTGATCGACGAAATTTATGTTGAGCAAGGCTTGCAATATAAAAGCAACAAAATTATTGGCCTAGCTGCGAATGATCCCGCAGAATGTGCCAGAACGGTAATGGCGTTCATGATCAAATCAGTTTTTGGTAATTTCAAGCAAATTGTTCGTCTGTTTCCAGTATTACGTCCGACTGGAAAAATTTTGTATGATTTTACTAAGTCAGTGATCCAATTTGTTCAATCGTTAGATTTTAAAGTTGTAGTTATCATTACCGATAACAATAGAATTAATCAAAATATGTTTTCTAGATTCTGTCCAGTAGGTAATTTTTTAACAAATCCTGATTTTTCAAACTTAAATATTTTTTTACAATACGATTCCGTTCATTTATTTAAAAATATAAGAAATAATTGGTTAAATTTAACAAATGATAATAAAACTTTTTTTTTTCCAGACTTTGAAGATTATTCTATCAAAAAGGCATCATTTTCTAATTTTGAAATTTTATATAATAAAAATAAAAGTAGTTTAATTCAATTAACAAAGCCTTATAAATTGGATCACAAAACTATTAATCCTAACAATCTTGAAAGACAGAATGTTAGGTTAGTAGATAATATATTTCACGATTCCACTATTGCCGCGTTAAAAGAATTTGATGATATGAGAGAAACAGCTGACTTCTGTGTTATTATACGGAAATGGTGGAATATATTAAATACAAAGGACACTTTAAAGGGTACTTTTAAAAGAACGGAATCGGCCCTTCCAATAAAATCTATTACAGACGACAATTTCATTTTTTTAGAAAATTTTTTAAAGTGGCTTGAGGTATGGAACTCAAGTTGTGATAATAATGGTAAATTAACTACTATTACTTTCAATGCCCTAAGACATACCACTAAAACTATTTTAGAATTTATTAAATTTGCATTTTTGAACATTAACGTAGAATATATTTTACTCGGAAAGTTGCAAACCGATGATTTAGAACGTAGATTTGGATTGTATCGGTCATTAGCTGGTTGTAACTACAGAGTGTACTACACAGAAGTCATCGAGAGCGAAAAAAAAATTAGGTTACATAATATTTTTGGGCATCACCAAAAAGATTATAAGAAAATGTTACAACCAACTAATGAAAATTCATTATATGAAGAGGTTGCTGATTTAGCAGAGTTTAGTGTAATTTTAGACGATAATGCTTATCTGGAAAAAGTAGAACTTGATGATGATGCTAAGCTGTATGTAAGTGGTTACGCAGCGCACAAAGCATTAAGTTATGTGAAATGCAAAGCTTGTCAATTTCTATTTTTGCAAGATAAAGGAGCCTACACTAACTGACAGTATTTTAATTATTTGCAACGTGGTGGGCTTTCTGTTGCTTCGCACGAAGCTAATTATATTATTTTTCATATGAGTTCTGTTTTTCAAGCCATATTAAAAAATGATGAATTAAAAACAAAATTTTTTGAATTAAAAAATCACAAAGGAATCTTAATAAGTTTAACTTTAGACAGTTTAAAAAAAAACGACGAAACAGTCATTGATTTTGATTATGAATGCAATTGTGGATCAACTAGCTTTAATATTTATTATAGTTTAAGCAAATGTTTTGCAAACGTAGTTTTAAGTAATTATGTGAAAAAAATAAACGATAAATGTCACGCGTTAACGGATATCACAAACCGAAAATTGCTTACGTTGAAATAAATTATTATTACCTAAACATTTATATTTTATTTACATGGAAATGAATTATTAAAGAGTTATTATTTTATTTATTACAACATTTTATCTTTGATTATTATTAAATATTTAAATTATTTTGAATTTATTAACCATTTTTTTTTTTTCATGAAATCACCCACCACAACCATCGGACACTGGAGTCGACAAGCTTTAAAAATAAAATGGCAAAGGAGAACGGAGACGGACTGAGTGCGAGTTTACGTAAAATATTCTGATGAAAAATTTTCAGCAGGGTCATAGTTTTTTGTAAACAAATTTCCCCTTCCGAGCATAATTATTTGGTTTTCCATATAAACTATTTTTAATCTGCTGAAAATTTTTCAGCAGAAAATTTACGCAAACTCGCAGTGAATAAATAATCTAGTCTTTTTGAATTATTTTGTATTTTTGTTATTTTCCTTTATTATTACATTATTTAAATTGTTTTCTACATATTTTTATATGAAATTTAAATTATCTTTTTATATTTTTATTGTTACTAAATTGATTTGAATTGTTTTTTTTAAGGTTTTTACGCCCAATGGAAGCCAATATATTTAGCTTCCATATGGCTTTTCCTTGAATAAAAACTTAATTAAAAATGATAATTTCTTGTTTTATTTCTAACCTTATATTTCGATTTGTTGGTCAACTTCTGAGGCATTAAAAAACTATTTTTGTAATTAAAAAATCTTAGAAACTATTTTTGACATAATTATTTCATTTTTAAACTAAAAAAATGTATACAGAAAGGATTTTTCTTTTTAATTTTTTTGTAACGAATTTTTTTTTATCATTCTCATATTATTTTATTGCCGTCTTACTTTAGTAACTGGAATATTAATTGGTATAGAAATCAAAATGCAAATTATGCTCAAAATAAAAACCGAAAATAATTTGCCATTTTTTCGGCACGTAATATTTCCAACTCGTGCGGTTTTAATTTCCTTCTCCATTTATATTTTCGTGGCTCCGTCTATAAATATAAAATAGAATACACATTGATATGACAAATATTATAATTAATTCTCCACCGTTCTCCATTTACTTACAATCGATTGTCTCTTTACGGCCGTATTCATGTCACTGTGTTGAATCAAATGTTGAATTAAATCTAGTGACATTACAAATAACTCGTGACAAACTTGGCAGTAATAAGGTGTATTGGAATTTCCCCCTTTTAGTGTCAGGGCTCGAATGATGTGATCGTAATGTTCTCGCAATACAACTCGCAGATTAAAGGCTCGAGGGCACACTGAACAAACGTAAGGTTTTTCACCTGTATGAATCCTTTCATATTTTCGGAATGTCCCACCATCAGCAAAAGCTTTCCAACAATAACAGCACCCGTAAGGTTTTTCACCCGTATGAACACGTATATGAATTTGTTGTGAACTACGCGAACCAAATATTTTGCCACACTCGCGACAAGGGAATTGTCGTCCTGTAACATTCGTATGCGAATGACGATGATTCATGAGGGAGCGTCCATCGGGAAATTCTTCTCCGCACATATCACACGTAACAGATTTATTTCGATGCGAAACTATATGCCGAACAGGAATGATTTTTTTCGCTGAAATGTTCCCATAAATGTTTCGACAGGGTTCGACTATCGCGACACAATTTACCATAAAGGCGGCACGAATGTTGAGTTAATTCGTTTGCGTGCACGATACGTATATGAGATTTAATAATTGATTCCTCGAGAAATGATTCACCGCATAACATACATTTCAATGGTTGGCATCGTGTATGCACTTCTTTGTATTTTCTTCAAAATTAAAAAAGGGAACTAAAACAGCAGATATAAAATTTTAAATCACGTAAACTAATATAAATTACTTTAAAAATCATTTAAACTTACTTTAATTTCTTGTAATTAATTAATTAATGGGGTTTAACTTCACGATATCTGAGTTTTGATCATAACCTCCTGAATTTTAGCAGGTTATGGTTTTGATTTTGACATTTCGTAAAATTAAGTTTTGTTGTAGAAGAGCAAAAAACAGAGAGTAAAATGCTCAATTGTTAGTTGATATTAAGTAGTGTGTGATATCAACTGGAATTAGTAGTGGTAAGAAACAAAAAAATTTGAATTTTTTTTATATGGTTTTTTGTAGCGACCAATACACTCTTTAGTATATATTATTAAATGTGTGTAAGTTAGCTATCAACACAATCAGGCTTTCTAAAGAGTGAATTTTAGCAGGTTATGGTATATAGTATACAGCGTTAACGTACGTTAACGTATATAATATACAGTATATACTAAATATGTGTGTGTAATAAAATATTATACAATGCAATATACAATAAAGAAAAGTAGGATGCAGTTGGGCTTACATAATTCATGGTTGTTTTTTTTTATTTATTATCCCAACACTCCCACTTAAACAAAAAAACTAATTTTCTTAAAGTAAATTACACACACCGATCATAGAAAGAAATTTATTAAATTTAATCTTGCTTAATGCCTTTGTAAAAATGTCCCCCATTTGTTCGGCGCTTGCAACATACTCGATTTCAAAAGCTCAATATACCAATATGTTTCTTGCGTTTATGAAACTCGTGATTCCTTATAAGCTTTATTACGCTCTGATTGTCCATGTATAGCACTGTGATTTCATTTGTACTTGGAGTTAAATCGCCAATTAGTTGCTTTAACCATATCATTTCTTTAATAGTTTGACAGTTGTAGAAAGAGCAGCATAGTTTTTTTTTTCAGAACTCCAACTAATGGCTCCTGTACCCAACAAGAAAACATGGCCATTGGTAAATCGTCTTGAGCTTTGATCTCCAGCATAATCAGCATTACTGAAACTAGTTAACCAAAAGTTGTTATGGGTAGATTTATATAAAATACCTTTTCCAAAAAAGTACCCCTTATGTATTTTAGAACGATTTTTATTGCCACGACATTTCCATTCGTGGGATTTTCCATAAATCGACTTATGTATCCTACAGCAAATTATATATCTGGCCTTGCTGCTACTGCCAAATACATCAAATTCCCTACGCATTCTCTGTATGGAAATTTAACCACCGGCTTTGAATTTACATCCTGAGAATGATCTGGTTCAGCGGGTTTTGACACCTGGTTGCAGTTTGTCATATAGAACCTACGCATCACTCTATTGACATAGTTGTTTTGGTGAAGAAAAATAGATCCATCATGTGATCCCTCAATTTCTATCCCCAAGTAACATTCAGCTTAACCGAACTGAATTTCGAAATTGCTTTGGAGATAATTCCGTAATTCTTAATTGCTAGCTGCAATCAGCCCATCATCGATATAAATTGCAAGCAAAATTTTTACTTTTTATTAATTTTTTGTTGAATGTTAATTAATTCATGTAGTTTCTAATATGCTACCGGTGATTAGAGAATTTTAAATGTGTTTTTATTAACACGAGAAGTATATTAGTATCTACGAACAATCATTCAACGAAATTGACTAATAGACCAAATTCTATTTATTTAATTTTTTAATTTATATAATTTTAATACGTTCCGAAGATTGTAAGAGAATTCAATCCAGTTTCGAACTGATGAGCTTATGATTATGAAAAAATCAATCTTCTCATCAAGCCGCGGCGACTGGACTGATTATACCACAATTACCATTCTATATAAACAAAATGTACTGTGAATTATGTACTAGCGAATCATATTAATACAGATAAATTCTCTTACAATTTTTTCTTCTTTACGACATTCACACAGCTTTATTACTGTGTAAATTAATCTTCTGTGAATTAATTAACATTCAAAAAAATTGAAAAAAGTAAAATGAGCTTACACAGAAATAGAGCCGTGTGAATGTCGTAAAGACGAAAAAATTGTAAGAGAATTTATCTGTAATAATATGATTCGCTACTACATAACGCACAGCACATTCTGTATATATAGAATGTAAATTGTGGTATAATTAGTCCAGTCGTCGCGGCCTGATGAGAATATTGAATTTTTCATAATCATAAGCTCATCAGTTCGAAACTAGATTTAATTCTCTTACAATCTTCGGAACGTATTAAAATCATACAAATTAAAAAAAATTGTTATCAACATGTGCAATTCACAAAAACGCAGGGATCAGCTTTCGTTGGCTGCAATCCAAAGTCATTCCAAAATTTTACAAATTTTTGATTCCAACAACGTGAAGATTGCTTCAAACCGTATAAACTTTTGTTGATTTTACATACATTATTGGAGCCATCATTGTACCCTTCCGGCTGCTGTAAAAATTTAGTTTTCTAATCAAACTGCCTTAAAATAAGATTTTCTTGTGCTGTAATTGCCAATAATGTTAGAATTGATGTAAAATGTACAACTGTTATACCGTTCAATTGACCCATCCTTTTTATAATTTATTTTATATAACCAACGGTTATCAATCATCTTTTTATCGCGTGGTAATGAAACAAGCTTCCAAGTAAGGTTTTTAAGAAACGCGCTATGTTCCTCGTCTGTTGCCTTAATCCATCGGTCACTATCAGAAAAACCTTACTACTTTCTTGTAATTTGCTGGTTCCTAATAATCCATCAAGGATAACTTTTTGTTGGTCGTCACACCGAAATTCTTGTAGTATTATTGGTGGTACGTGATTATTTTGAACCGAATCTTGAATGCTTCTTTGAATTTAACATCGCAAGATATTTAAATTTGATTTCAGACCCGATATTCCTTAGTGTTTTTAGGGTATCCAACGAAAAATCCTTTGTCTGCCTTTTTGTCATATTTTATTCTGGTTTGATCTGGCATATGAATAAATATTTCTGAACCAAAAACTCGTAAATGTTCAACTTTCGGTTTATTACCAAACCATAATTCGTATGGAGTTACTACTAGAACTGTATATACACAGCCGTGTTGATTGCTTCTGTAAAAAACTTTAAAGACACTTGTTTTGAATGTATCATTATTCTGACCGCTTCGATTATTGTAGTCCGTGTTAACGAATTCTGCCCAATTATCTATACGGAGAATTTTTAAATCATGGCCAGTATCCTTTTTTAGCAAAATACACGATCCGGTAGAGCGAGAAATCATCCTTAAACAGGACAAAATATTTAGATCCACCGTATGAAATTTTCTGCATGGGACCGCAGACATCGCTATGTATGATCTCTCCACAGCGTGTTGCTTTACTACTGCTGTCTGGGTAAATATGCCCGTTCTTGCTTATTCATTAAACAATCATCATAAACAACCTGATCGCTTTCTGAATACGGAGTGTTCAATAATTGTAGAAATGACTTTACTTGTGCAATATTCTGGTGAGCTAAGCGTTCATGCCATAATTTCAACGGCTCCTGTTTATTTGCTTCATTCACTTGACGGTCATCTTTATTGTTTGATACGATAACTTTAAATAATATTTTAAAAAGTTTTTGTTTCCGCACTCCCACTGCAACAATACAATCTCTATTTAAAAACTTGCAGGTGTCTTTGTTAGATCGAAAAACATAACCCTTGTCTAGCACTTGTCCTTGGGAAAATAAATTCAATTTAAGATAAGGAACAAAAAGAACCTTTTCCAAATGTTTAGGTTCCCAATTATTGTTGTTGTATGCCAAAATATTTACATCACCGATACCAAATGCCATTATTGAATCACCAGTACCAATTTTTACACCTTCCGGAACACTAAACTGAACGTAGTTATACAACCATTGTTTATCATTAGTCATGTTATCGCTGACACTTGAACCCAAATACTTCCGTTTGACTCATTAATGCGTCGGAAAACCTCGCCTTCTGATTGAATTGTTGACTCTGAGTTTTCAATAAAGGACAGTGCTTCTTCCAATGTCCTACTTAATTACATTTGAAACACTTCCCTGGTACTCGACTTTTGGGATTTGAGCTTGATATTTTTCGTTCGTATACTTTTTCTGTAAATGGGAATCTTCCACCATAAGCCTAGACATTAAATTGGTCTAAGTTTGTTCTGCTTTGCTGGCCGATTCCCAAGCACTATGAAAATGATCGTATTCATTTGGCAATGTTATGAGAATTTTCGTAGATACCATTGAATCTGAAATGTTCTCAGCCATGTCTCTCAGCTGTTGAACAATACTTTCAAGTTTACCGATGTATGTTGCCATGTCATCGCCCGGGTTTTTATTTAAACTATAAAAATTAATAGTATGTACACCGGTACTCGACTTATGTTCGTAGATGCTGTGCTTTATATTCCGGATCTCCTTCGTTGATTTGCACGGCACCAAGTGAAGCGTTGGCTGTCTACTTCTCGTTGATACTATAATGTATGTATGTATGTTGCACAATTTTATAATTTTTAACCCAGTCTTTAAGGTTTCCAGCTGTATCGAGCGGCTCAACATCTTCCCACATCACTAATTCAAGCAATTCGCTATCATTTAACAATATATTTACTGGAAATTTCTATAACGTAGCAAATCGAACGTTATGTAAAACCACGCCTTACTACAATTCCAGAGAATGAACAAAATAAATTGAAAAATCTGGTAATGACTTCCTCGAAATATCACGTGTCGTCTGGTTAGATATCAATCTGGTAAATATCTCCAATTTGAATTATGTATCCGCACTACAATAAGGCTTTATAAATCCTGCAATATCACGTCTTCTAATTATACGTCACTATACACGTAAGAAAAATGTTTCTAGGTCCATAACCTGTTGAGCAAAAATTATGTGCACAGTAAAAAAAACGGTATTACACTGCTGAAGATGTATGTATGTACAGCGTTAACATATTCCTTAATAATATACAGTATATGCTAATACCGGGTTTTCATCGTCTTGGTATAATAGCATAATAGTATTATACTATCATACTATGATGATGGAAACCCGAAGTTGATAGTATAATAGTTTATTATAATATTTCATTATACCAGCTATCACAAATATAATAGCCAGCAAATTGAAATTTTTTACAGTGCAAACATGGCAGTGTATAGGCTTGTTTGAATCCTTTTTCAAATTAAATTTTTTAAGGCTGCGGTCGTGGTGTGTTTTTTATAGTTTTTATATTACTTCAAGTAATTATAACAATGCGTAAAATAAGGATTTGAATAATTTTTCATTATCAAAATATTGAATTGCGTCCAAGTTCCCATATAAAAATTTAAAACGATTTTAACTTCACACCAAATGATGGAAGCACGATAAGGAAAAATAGTATAATACTATTTTACTATTTTGCTATTATACTAGTGACGATGGAAACGTGGTGTAAATATGTATGTGTGTAATAAAATATCATACAATTCAAAAAATCAATCATCATTCAAGTTTGGCTTACATAATTAATGTTTGTTTTTTTATTTAACATCCCAATAATAGTGCAAAGATTTTCTTTTACAAATGGAACAAGATTTTAGCTATTCAAGGTATATTTCACTTCTAAAAATGGTTAGTGATTAGGCATTCTAGGACAACCTTATTTGACATAATCTTTTATTATTATTATTAAAAATGGTTGGAATCTACCAAGGTTCAGCACTCAACCTCCCAAAGGGCACATGGTGCACACCGGGGATTTTATGATAATTAAGATAACTTATCTAAATGAATAGATTTCGAGTTAAACAATTGCAACCTGACTATATCAAAAGCAGGACAATTGCATACATACAATAAATGCAGTTGTCATCATCTTCGAGTCCCAAGTGATGTAAGTCAACTACAAAACGGCTTTAAATGACCTTAAATGGGAGCGACCAAGACAATTAAGTGATTCCTCTTTAAAAGCAAAGCAAATTTAGCTCAAAGTAGCAAACCATCTCTGGCTTAGCTCACACAGAGCAGAATTCTTAATCGCGTTCTTACAACTATTAACCGCTTTAGAACCGATAAATTTCTTCCGAGCAGTAGCGTAACTACAAATTTCGGGCCTCCCCCGCAATATTAGTTTTGAGCCCCTAAAAATGCTTCTTGTACTTATGAAGATATAAATGTTTTACTTAAAAATGTATTTCTTTCTGTTGTCCCAGCATCGCATTAATTGAAACTATCTGATTTCAAGAGTAGGCGAAATAGGATGTGATTCATTTCAAAGGCCTTAAATAAAATGAAACATCTTGCAGCGATATGCTATGGCAATTTCTAAAAAATTCGATAAGCATACAAATATCGAATATGCAATCTGATCTAATTTGACCGAGACTGGTTCATTTAAACCGGACGCCTAAACTGATTAGGTAAACTTTTTTTTCTAGGTTGGTACAACATTTTTGACATCGTGTGACGTTAGAGCAGAATACGTCCATTAGTGAGAGTTTGGCAGCCATTTATTTACGACGTGAAAAGTTTGTTTGGCGATTTTTACCATGGAAAAAAAATTGAGCAACGAGTTTGCTTGAAATTTTGTGTTTCCAATGGAATTACGGCTACGGAATCATTGAAAATGTTGCAGAAGTGTTTTGGGGAGTCTACTCTATCGAGAACGGAAGTATTTGAGTGGCATAAAGCATCCAGTGAGGGTCGTGAGGTAGTAGAAAATTTGCCTCATGCGAGTTGAACATCCACCTCTGTTAACGACGATAACATCAAAAAAGTGAAGAAAATTGTGCTCGAAAATCGTAGTGTTGGCATTAGAAAGATATCAGAGGCTGTAAACATCTCTTATGGATCGACTAAACACAGCGTTGCCGCTCGACTAGTGCCGAAAGATCTGATTTTTTTTTGCAAAAAGAACGTCGATTTGAGGTCGTAACAGAGATGCTTGTCAACATAGCTGACGACACTACATTCATCAAACGAATGATTACTGGTAACGAGACCTTCCATTGGAAAATGAAAATCAAGGTAATGCTCATCGTTTTCTTCGATTAGCGTGGTGTGGTTCAACATGAATTTGTTCCAGAGGATCGAACGGTCAAATAAACATACTACTTGGCCGTTTTGAGGCGTCTACGTGAAGAAATTCATCGTAAATGGCCGGGTTTGTGGGCAAACAATTCATGGATTTTTCACCACGATAATGCTCTGTCACAATCCAGCCTGATTGTGACTCCCTGTGACTTTTTCTTGTTTTCGAAACTCAAATTCCCCTCCGGGGAATGCACTATGAGTCGATTGGAGCCATAAAAGGAAATTCGCTGAAGGATCTAAAGGCTACCCCGGCCAAGGCTTCTAAGATGCGTATGGAAAAATGGATTAACCGTTGGCATACTTGTATTGGCTCAAAACGAACCTTTTTTGAAGGCGATAATAAAGATTTGTATTAAAATATATAAAAGTATTGTTATTTTTACCAGTCCGGGTCAAATTTGATCAGATGGTAATTTGAAAAATATCAAGAATTTCGATATAAGCTCAAAAATGTCGAATTTTCAAATTATCCTGAATATTCTTGACAGGAAACCCTATAAGCGTCAATCACCGCCAAGTAAAACTGAAAATATGGACATTCTTGTATTTTTGTAACTCTGCAGGTTCTCACAACTAAAAGCTAAGCGCTAAACATGACACCACAAAATTCGATTAAATTTTAAAATGTCGAATAATCCTAGAAATTTTGAAAAATTTAAGGAATCTAGAATAAACAGCGAAATAATCTCGATTGATCTCGAACAATTCCAATAATATCGAAAAATCTGAATATTAAAGAATAATTTCGGAAAGCCTCAAAAATCTAGATAATTCATGGAAATTTTGATAAATTCCGAAAAATCATTAATATATCGGATTACAGTCAACCCTCCTATAACGCGGTATTCTTATAACGCGGTTTCCATATAACGCGAAGCGAAAATTGCGAACAACGCGGTAAACGCGGTTTCCATATAACGCATTTTTCATACAAGGCAACATTCCAACAACGTAAATGACTTAAAATGTTTATCTGTTGCGCAACTTATCTGCTTGTACTGTTTAAGTTTGTTGATTAAGCCTATGATAATAAATGACAAATATTAATAAATCCGGGCTGGCGTCGATGACTCAAATTTGTTTAAGGACTGGTTTTATAATTGCTTTATCTCAGTTGGAAGGCTATATGATGGAAATAAATGTTGGTTTCAACATTTTGTTCATTATTGATAGCGCCAGTAGTAATAGTAAGGAACTTAATCATCTAAATGTAAAAATAGTTTTTTTCCTTCTAACTGCACTTTATTGATGCAACCGTTGGACCAAGGGGTCATCCAAACTTTCAAAATGTACTACATATGCATACGTATTTTTCCAACCTGTTTTAGAGTGATTGGAAAGAATTTTCCATTTTAGATTGTATTTGAACCGTGTCATCAAGTTGTGCAGAAATGAAATTATCAATACTTAATGCATGTTGGAAACCTCTTTTCCTTCAAATGGTTCAAACAGAAAATGATATTTCAGCCTCAGTAACAGAAATATTAAACATTGCTTCTGGTTTGAGTGGTGAAGTAAAGGAGGAAGAATCTTTACATGAGGAGGAAATGAATTCATTGATCCATCTAGCTCAAATGTGTCGGTGGAAGAAAACGCTGACAACGAATCATTGACAAACTTCATTTCACTAAGAATGTTCCTTAAACGGTGTGCAGTTTAAAGTTTAACAGATAATTACTTGGCTCCATATAAAGAGTTTTGTCAGAATTATAAAACAAAATTACTTTCGAAAACCAAGATGAAAATTTGAAAAGCGAAGGGGATTTTCCCCCTATTAGAAAAAAAAGGGTTAGGGCAATAATATTTGACAGTGATGATGAATGAAAAGCGTCATGTATTCGTTGCCATTTGTGATATATTTGTAACAATTTTGTTTATTGGCGATTGGAAAACTGCAAAATACGATACCTATCGGAAATGATATAAACCCTACGCTCTGCATGAAATGACATTTCTCTCCATATAAAACATATGGAGAGTGAAACTACCGGAATTAAATTGAACCCTACGCTCTGCATGCAAAATCATGACAGTACAATCGTCAATTAAACGTATCCTTCAAAACTTGAACTTTCATAATGCAATTTTTATTTATTTACGTATTTAATGCAAAACGAATCGGTCTGATTTATGTACAATTTCATTAATTCTGAAATTCACTTAACGTGGCTTCTATATAACGCGGACAAAGAGTCTGATTAGAATTACGAGTTTCTTATAGCGCGGTTTCCATATAACGCGATACGAATTAACCGCGTTATAGGAGGGTTGACTGTATTTGTCAAGTAATTAATTAATTGTTACTAATACTGCTAAGCAAACTGCTGTTACGTACGTTAAGGATAAGCTCGAACTAAGTAGCAAATAATCAATACCATCAATCATCGAATAATCTCGAAAATCTCGAACAACCTGACTGTTTCGAAATACCGAATCACCAATTATGTCTCGAACATGACGCGATGAAATCCAAGACAAGGGGATATGAAATCTGTAAGCGATCAGAATTTCTAAAATCAGATTCTAAAATCAATTTCTCAATTTTTCTAAAGACAAAGGCGCTCCTAATCCGGGAAACAAGAAATTGCTTTTGGCAGCTAAGCAGATTAATATTAGCTACTTTTTACAAATCAGACTATTTTTTTCAAATCTAATTTAATCTTTTCGAAAATCTGTTGTCAATCAAATTCAATCAAAAACTTTATTCGTAAAAGGTTGAATTTGAATTAAGGGGTAAACGTATATAACAAATAAATCAACCGAGCACTAGTTTGATGACGAAAGCTTTGATTTCAAACGAGTTCAGCAAATTTTCTTTTAAATTGAAATATTTATCAGAGCCTAAAGGCATTTTTAGTTCGATGGAGTCAGATTACGTCTAAACTAATCGGACATTCACCTTAAGCAACCGAGAAGAAATTAACTGGCATATCTTAAGACAATATCTAATAGCAACAGGAACAATAATTTCTTCTTTCTCTAAAAGAAATAGATAGAAGTGTACCGTTTTGAAAATTTATAAAGGTGGTGTGCTTTAAGCTTAATCTGAGCTATCTAAGCTTGACTTTGATCTAATATTCGAACACTTGATAAATATCATGCGCCTCCCCCCTCCCCGGTGCTGTGGGTACCTATTTACGCCACTGTTTCCGAGTTCCAGCCTAACTAATCGGCGATCTTATTATCTTGTTGATGAAGTTTTTACAATCTTTGAAAACTTTAAAAATGGTCAAGGGGTTATCTAACAAACTAAGCACGTGTTTACTATCTGTACAGACAATTTTAAAACTTATATCGTAATTCAAAGCCTCAATTACAGTATGTGATAGTGTGATTCTTTCCGCTTCAAAAACGAAAAATTTCACGCCCCAATGCACGTCGGTGTTTAGAATGAAGGCGTGTTCCTGTAACAGATATAAAATAACAATATTCTGACCAAACAACAACAAACAATATTCTGACCAAACAATACATTGCCAAAAGATAGCAGTTGCTATTTGAAATTTGCAATCCAGGTGATTCTTCCTTGAAAGTTTACTATATAGAATATCACATAAAAGTTTAACGTAGTCTGATCTGGTAATCTGTGTTCCAAAAAGAGATGGAACAGATAGATTGTCGATAGGTCTATGCTTAGTAAAGTCAACTAAAAGAGTTTTAAATTACCACTCCTCCAAAATAAGTAAAGCATATTGCGTCAACTCATATAACAAAAGTTTGACAAAACGCCTGTCAATAAACAGAAGCCACATCAGAGGCGAGAGTACACCTCTATGATGACAAACTTTGGCAACCCTGACCGAAACTAAAAAGCTGTCCCAATCAGTCTCAACAACGCGAGATCTAACCATAGTACAGGCTTCAGTAATCGACAGAAACGATCTATTGTCAAATGCTCCCGCAATATCCAGAAATATAGCCACAAGAAACTCGTTGTCTCCAAGATTTGGCAGCTCGCTATTGTACATAGATAAAAAATGGTTTCTAATAAATCTGTCAACCATTCTTTTTAATTTTTTCAGAAATTTTGAGAACTGGGTAATGAGCCGAAATGCCTTATGGCCAGTATAATCAGACTTACCAGGTTTCGGGATAAAAATCACTATACTCCTATTTCAAGAGGTATAGCAAAACCATGCTATATTTCAACAGAAAAAATTCCATCAGTACAACCAATTTTGTATGGTGTAAAGGAGAAAATACTCCAACTCAGAACTTCAGGTGTAATAGTTTGATTTACTCCCAATCGGGAGTAGCGGTGCAAATGTTATTGGCCGCAAAGGCGCCATAATTATGTTTAAGATTATGTCGCAAATAGGAAAGTGCACATATAGAAGCAGTTCACCCTTTTTTTTTTCGAGGAAGGAAACTTGCTATAAAGTAGACAAAGAACATTAAGTCATCATTACATACATCATTTTTAGACATCTTAACCACAAACATCATTTTTAGCCAGAGCTTTCTTCTGTGGAAGCAGCAGACATATAGCTTTCAACAACGCCGATGCTTGTAATTCAAATCTTTTAACCGACCGACTAGCTTAGAAGTGAATAGTTCCGAATCAATTAATTTCCGTTAATGTTAAAAGATATGCACCTATGATTAGAGGTGAGAATGACATTTGATATCCCCATTTTAAAATCTACTAGTATTTCAAGTAGAAAAGTGCTTAAATAGTTGAGCAGAGCAGAACCCTATTGTTAACATTCGTACTCCCACATAATATGATGTTCATTAGCATCACAACCGCTTAAAAGCAATATCAGAACTTTGTTGAAAATTTCGTCGCCGAAATTGATTTAAAAATACACATTTTATAACGGTATTTCAGCCAGAATATTGTCGCTAATACTTTCCCGATATTTCAGGGCCGTTGTCGTTGAATGGGCAATTGCTGGATCTCGATCGTGTGTTGGATAACTTAAAATTCACCAAATCACTTGAATTTATTTAAAACTAAACTATTTTGGCGTGCTGAACAATTCGACGTTTATATGGGCCATACACATTACAGATAGGAGCGGATTGTACTAAACCACTCATTGAGTGTTAATTTCGATTTCATCGTGGCCTCACGTTTTAATATTTCACGTGAAGCCGCCTTGCTCCAAAGATCGTCATTTTGTATACTTGTCTTAGCCAATTTCAGTCTCGTTTAAAAATCGTTATAACGTTGTGGAGCATATTATCGTTCAATAACAGAGGCTTCTTTCTATATTGACGTCTTCTAAACAATTCAGCATTTCTCCTTTTTGATTTGTTTTTGTAATATTTGTAGGTTGTCGCTGTAATTGGGATAGTTGGTTTGTTTTTGCGTTTAATGGTGTGCAAAGTTCGGTACGATTACCTATTCCAGAACATTTTAGAACATTCAGATGCATTCGATTTGTGATTTCTGAACGTACTCGATTCTGGAACATTGTCAAACTTTGTAAAATTCGGAATTCTGAACCTTTTTGAAAATACTGAAACATTCTGAAATTGTCTATTATAGATAATCCTAGGAAATTCTGGAGCGTCCTGGAAAATTCTAAACAATTTTGGAAATTTTGAAAAAATTTCGAAAATTTGGAAAAATATTCTCCAAAATTCTCGAATATTCCGAAACATCCTAAAAAATTCTGGAACATTCCAGTAAATCTGAAAGTTTCTAGAAAATTCTCGAACATTGTCAAAGTTTCTAGAATTCGGTATTCTGAACCTTTTAGAAAATTCTCAAACCTTCTCAAATTGTCTATTATAGCAAATTCTGGGAATTTATGGAACGTCCTGGAACATTAACAAATTTTGGAAATTTCGGAAATTTGACAAAATTTGAAAATATTCTTGAAAATTCTGGAATATTCTGAAACATCCTAAAAATGTCTGGAACAACCAAATACATCTGAAAATTCTGGAGCATTTTAGTACATTCTAAAATATACTACTAAATTTTGGAACATTCTAGAAAATTCTGAACTAATTAAAACTTTCAAAATCCAGGAAAATTCTAAATCATTTCGAAACATCTGCAATTTTCTAGAAAATATTAGGAAATTATGGAAAATTCTAAAAAATTCTGGAACATTTCGAAACTTTCTACAAAATTCTTGAATTTTCTAAAACATTTTGTCTTACTCACACATCTTCCATCTCTTTCGCACATCTTTTCTCTCGCTCACATATCCCTGCCACTCACTCACCAGCCGACGCCACTATACTTAGTTGGTTAAATTATTCTAGACTATTCTGAAGCACTCTCGGTCTTATAAGACAACAATGTGTTAGAACAAACTTTCTTATTCTCGTTGAGAGACCATGGGCGGCTATTTACCACTACAACCGCAAGTTGATGGCAGTGGGTGATTGTTGAAAAACGTGAATGATAACGAGTACACACTTGAGTTTTATTTATAGTTTACAGTTGAAAAACATACAAAGGTATATATCTCAAATTATTTTAATACAATACCTCTACTTCTTGTTATGTACTCGTTATGCCAGATTTAGAAGCAATTTATTTTATATCCAATGAATACACCTGCCAACACTAAATCAAAGCCATTTAAAATGAAAGCTGCTACATAAATTGTTAATACAAAATCTAAGCAATTAATTAATTATTGATAAAATAATATTTTTCTGATTATCACAATGTCCTATGTCCACAACAACATTAAACAGTCAAAAATCCATGTGGGAATTAATACATAAAATACAAAAAAAATAAAAAAATAAAAAGCTTTATTATGATTGTGACATTATTAATGCTGTGTGTGTGTGTAAGCTTTCAGTGTATTATAAATTAATTATTTTTATTTTTTTGTTTTGTTTGTTTGTTAATAATACTTCCACATTTTGAATGAACACGGACATATATCATAAATAAACCAATTCTATTATCACTTAGGTCTAACATTTATGAGTTTTATTGATTTTGCTCTTTAGAATAATTGAAATTGTAGAACATAATATTAAATATAACCTTTAATATTTATTTTTGGTATTATAGCGCAAAACTATATACAAATCTGTGTATACCTCGACAAAATAAATTCCACTACAATTATTTTTTCGAATCAAATTAAATAAAAAAAAAAAAAAAAAATCTAAATCGTAGATAGTACAGCATGAAAAAAGCAAGTTACTGAAAATAAATTAAATGCATTTTGTTTTTTTGCCCCCACCCAAAGTTTGGAAGCGCAACCGAAATTGCATTATGCTCCATGCTAGTTATACGTACATTATTATACTCGTATATTATATAGATACTCTCGTAAGTAAACAAGAAAAATTGAACAATAAAATGGAAAATCTAACAACGATAACAGTGGAAATAATACGAGAACAACTAGGGCAATATTGTGCTGTGGTGCTCGTGTATCGAGTACACATACAACTATGTTTTCGAGCTTTTTTTTATTTATTTCTCATTTTACAAAATACTAACATATAATTTGTACATGATAAGAATCTTAACTTTGGGAAATTGGATTACACCAACAAATACAACAACAACTACAAGCATAGCGAGAAGAAAAGAAAATTAAATTCAATTTTTTTTGGAAAAATTGAATGTTTGCGTTATTTTATTTAATTTTTTTTTTCCAAGTTGTTATCAAAATAATGAAAATGTTCTATTTATCAAGACGAGCAACAAAAAAAAAAAAAAAAAAAAATTGTGTCTGTACTACTATTATTGTTATTACTAATTCAACTTTTTTTTTTTTTTTGTGTTAAAGAAACATAAAAATAACAAGGTATGTATATGTATGTGTCTGGAAAATTAATTTTATTCAATTAATTATTTTTTTTGTGTTCTTCTTATGGTTATATAATAATTATTAGTGCAAATATTTTTTTTTTTTAATTAGAAAGGTGGGGTAACAGCGAGGTGGTGAACAAAATACCAATTTGAAAGAAAACAAATATGTTTTATGAGCTTATAACACAGGTAAAGAGATTACACAACACTGGATTCTAAGAAATAAAAACAATTATGATACGGAAATATTTTGTTCAGGTTTTGGCCTAGAGATTTTGTTTTAATTATACGAATATTTACACTTAGTCGGCAACTAAATCACCGTTGGCGATGTTTTCATGGATATTCAGGTTGTGCCTACGATTATTTAGAAATTGCCTACCCACAAATATCGATAATATTGTAGACAATAGTTTTCGACGTAGACAATGTAGGCGATACGTAAACAACGTAGATAATTCGTAGATAAGAACAATTTTATTTGTTTTGTTGTTTTTGCTTTGTATAAAGTTCCTAGCTTATGGGAAAAAATATTGAAATTCCGAAATCATTCATAAAGCATAAAACACGAATGCCTCATAACTTGAATTACCTAGTTTATGGAATAAGTAGGCAATCGAAACTGGATTGAATTCTCTTACAATCTTCGGAACGTATTAAAATCATATAAATTAAAAAATTTAATAAATAGAATGCGGTCTATTAGTAAATTTCGTTGAATGATTGTTCATAAATACTAATATACTTCTCGTGTTAATAAAAACACCAGTGTTGTGCACGTAAATTACATTGCGTAATTTACACTATTATTTACGTGTAAATAATTGTATTTTTTACCTGAAATTTTTTACGTTACAAAGTAAAAAATTGTAAATAATTAGCGACATCTGTGCGAAATGTGACATTTAAATGAAAAGAGCAAAATTAAAAAATTTTATGTCGATATTACAACCATTTCATAGCCCTATCAATTGAAATTAATTTGAATATAGATTGTACGATGTGTTTTAAATAAAATGTTTAAAATATGCTGACCAAACGCATTTTATTTAACAAAAAACGAAATAATTTATTCTGTTTTTTATGTAATTAAATTGTATCTATTCGAAAATGTTATTAAAAAAATAATTTCTCTATTTACATACATAGTTCAAATAATTATAATTTATTCTGCGCCATCTCACACGTATGTACCATACTATTTGATTTATAAAATTTGACTGTGTATGTTTTACTTTTAACTTTCACCACCGCAATTATGTTAGATTGTCAAAAAAAAATTTTTTTGTAAAATATTAAAACTATCTATCTATAGCATTCACATTTGGTATTAATTACGGCAACTACTCCAAGTTCAAGCGAGCTTGCCAGAAGTTATCGATTCCTATAATGCCTATAAATATGCCCACCATTTTGCAATTAGTATTCTAACAGCTACGTTCTCGAAAGCGATAAGTAATTTAATTGGATCACGCATCATTCTTTATCAAGGCTCAACTTTGTTACAATAATATCATGGCAGGGGCAGCGAAATGCAATCATAACTGTGCTAACCAGTTGGTTTTTGGTACGGTTCTTTGAAAGCAATCGCACAAATTAATTCGGTCACATTTATGAAATATCCGATGGTAATAAGTTTAGCTTGTCTAGGAATTAAAATGACGTGCTCGTGCGCGTCTAATTTCCGTCCATTTAATTATTTCATCTGGTGTACCTGTTTCGGTTTCGTTTCGTATTTTAGGATGTCTTATCATGATGTTTGAGATAAATCCAATTTTTTCATCAACCGGTATAATTCTATGTTTGATCCAAGTTTTACAGTTTCAATTCTATGTTTGATTCCTAGCATTACACATGTTCACGCCCGCATCGTAAAGCACGCACAGGGGAATGATATCGCAGGCACTTATGTTCCATCATGTGGGAAAATATTAATTATGTTGAAATCCGATTTAGTGATTTTTCGGGTTTACCTGTAGTGTGGCAGGTGGCAGCATCAGGTTAAGCTAATCGCATTTTTTTGCATAGAGTACTTGAACAAGTTTAGCTAAATCGGATTTATTCCACATACCTTCGAGTAATATTCGAGAATTAATCGTATCACACCTTTTCCTTTCAAACTAATGTCGCCGAATTAGTTTCATCTCATATTTTTGGAGGTGTAGATTTATTTCAGGAACACTGGAGTTTAGTTTAGTAAAAATGAGTTCAAACCGATTTATCTCCAAACAGAGACATTTAAACAATAAAGATGCTCGAAAATCCTTATTTAGGGTCGAAAAACTGCAAAAAAGGTCGTTGGTGGAATAAATCCGATTTAGTTCAAGCACTCTATGCAAAAAAACGCGATTAGCTTAACCTGATGCTGCCACCTGCCACACTACCGGTAAACCCGAAAAATCACTAAATCGGATTTCAACATAATTAAATATATTCGCACATGATGGAACATAAGTGCCTGCGATATCATTCCCCAGTGCGTGCTTTGCGATGCGGGCGAGAACATGTGTAATGTTATGCGCCTATCTTTGACTCCGACTTTTGGTGTTTTCGCCTCTCTTGTTCTCGCCGTCATGTTTCACTATAATATTCTTAAAATATTTTATTATACGATCTCCTGATTTTATAGTTTATTTGTTATTCTTTTATTACCAGTTTTACTATATACATAAGGATATTTATATAATTTTGAGTAACTATACCGTTGATCATTATAATTATGGTTACGATTTTACTGCCTCTTCGTAATCCTTATTTTGCTCCTTTCGGTGTTATGACTATATACCTCACATATGGGCGTTATCGTGAGTTCTGGTGGACTAGAAATTTTATCTCCACCGTAAATTTCGTATTAAATAACCCGAATTTCGGGAGGAATGAATATTCACAAATTCACAAGTTTAGTGAAATTTGGAGTTCAGGGTAAGACTATGTATGTTCGAAAAAAAAAAATTGAATCGGTCAAAATTTCTGATAAAATTTTCGGTGGAGAAAAATTTCCACTCCACCGGAACTCATGATAGGGAACTAAAAATCTCTCAAAGGCGGAATCTGATTATCGCGGAAACTCGTCAGACACGGAAATATCTGTTTTAGAAAAGTCCCTTTGAACCTAATTTCATAGCAAAAGAACCTTTTATCGCGGAATCTTGCGATACGCGGACGGACTTTCTTTCGTAGAGCAAAAGTTTGACAGAATAACTCTCCAAAGGTGGAATTTTAGCCAATTTTGTATAGGTTAATAAAAATAATAAAAATGCCTAAACTTAGAAATGTCGGAATCAAATGTGTGTTTGAAACGATATTTCATAAAAAAAAATGGAGGTGTGGCCAACACACGACTTTCGTTTACGAACAGAGAATTTTGAGAAATTTTATTTTTTTCTTAATTTTTTTTTTAATTTTTTTTTTAATTTTTAAATTTTTCAATTTTTTTTTTTAATTTTTTTTTATTTTTATTTGTTTTTAATTTTTGGAAACATTTTGTCTTTAGTAGTTTTATGTAAACCTTATACTTTTTAAGATATTTTCAAAATAAATTTTCTGGACCAAGGGAGTGGCCACTTCCTGTTGGCCGATTTGGAGTAAAATTCACTGGGGCCTCCCAATTTATCAAAAAAGCTTAAATCTGAAGTTTCAGTTCGATTGGTTAAACCATCTGGGCTGTAGAGAGGACACCGACAGACTGACAGACTGACAGACTGATAGACTGACAGACTGACAGACTGACAGACTGACAGACTGACAGACTGACAGACTGACAGACTGACAGCCTGACAGACTGACAGACTGACAGACTGACAGACTGACAGACTGACAGACTGACAGACTGACAGACTGACAGACTGACAGACTGACAGACTGACAGACTGACAGACTGACAGACTGACAGACTGACAGACTGACAGACTGACAGACTGACAGACTGACAGACTGACAGACTGACAGACTGACAGACTGACAGACTGACAGACTGACAGACTGACAGACTGACAGACTGACAGACTGACAGACTGACAGTCTGACAGACTGACAGACTGACAGACTGACAGACTGACAGACTGACAGACTGACAGACTGACAGACTGACAGACAGACACCATTTCGAAACCCACTTTTTTGGACTCAGGGGACCTCAAAACAAATAAATCTCTAAAAATCTCAAGGTCCAAAATTTTCATGATTACTATACTTTATTTTACTAGAGTAAAAGAAAGTAAAAACGGGAAAACAATACGTAGTTTTAGTTTAAAAGATAAATACACAAAAAATTTAAAAAAAAAAACTATATCAGACAAATATGTGCAGACAAATATTTTAAATGAAGCAAAACAAATACCTAACCTATAAAGGGTTATACAAATTGAAACTTCCACAAAATCTTTCGATATATAATTGGTATATTCAAATATTGAACAAGTATTTTTCCATTTATCTATACAGTTTGTTTTTAAAACCCCTGAAATCCAGAACCCGGAAAATTTTGTCGGTCCCTTGAAATTCCGTCTTTGAGAGATTTTACTGATCTATCTTTGGAAAAAGTTAAAGTACGCGTTGCGTTAAACATCGTAAATTTTTCTTCGCCATTTAATAAATTTATTAAATTTTCATTTTATTCATCTAATAGTATTTTGTAGTATTTTTGTTGGCTGTTATTGTGCTTTAATTTTCTTTTTTATCTTGTTTTAACAAGAATATTTGCTAACAATTTGTGAGTGTTATACAATTTGTGTTTGCCATCAAGTTGTGTTATATACAAACTTTTGACCGTCAAAGTGCTAATATTATAATTATTTATTAATTTGTGATAATGTCCGTGTGCTGCAAGTGTAGTGTAAATATAACTGATAACTTTTTTTCTTGTTCTGGTGAATGCAAGAAAGTGGTACATTATGGTTGTACGGGAATAAAAAAAACAGTGTTTGATGTAATATCTGCAATTCCTAATTTTTTATGGCGTTGTAATGAGTGTAGTGATCTTTTTAAAGTGTTGAAGGAAAATAATGATCATCTTACTAATGCTATGAACTCTATTTCAACAACTTTGCTTGCATTAAAACATAAAACGACATCTTTAAATGTTGACCTAGTAACCGCAATAAAACCAAAATGTAATCCAGCTACATTGAAATCCAAAAAATTGCAAAATAACAATGTTGAGCCGTCGTCACGAAATACGAGATCAAGGGGTTCGTCAACTACAACAAAGGCTGAGCCTATTGCTGCTACTCAATCATCAAGTGATAATAATAATAATAATTCCCCCAAAATTATTATTGGGAGTGGTGGTCTTGATTCTACTCTGCGCACTGTTGAACCTGTAAAATGGGTTTTTGTTTCACGTCTGTGCAAGGATGTTATTGACGATGATATGGTACTGTATCTAAAAAATAAATTTGCCATTGATAAACCTATTCTGGTTCGGATGAGACGTAATGATGGCCGTGACTATATATCATTCAAAATTGGGGTTCCGGATAACAAATTCAACCTGCTGTTGGACTCATCATCTTGGCCTCCTGGTGTATTAATTAAAGAATTTGTAAATTATCGTCGGCAATCATCGAATAATTTTTTAGTACCTCTGTCGGTTTAACGGTTTAAAGCCTACATTTAATTCAAAGTCAAGTTCAAAGTTAAGTTCAATCTCAATCTATTATCAGAATGTTGGTGGTATGCGCACAAAATCAACGCATTTTTCATTATTTCTATCGTCGTCTTGTTATCCGATATATGTTTTATCTGAGACATGGTTGAGACCAGGTGTTTTAAGTTCGGAATTCTTTGATGCTAATTATGTTACATACAGATGTGACCGTTCCAGCCTAACAAGCGATAAATCTGATGGTGGTGGAGTTCTTGTAGCTGTGCATAATTCAATTATAAATTATGATGTAGTATGTCCGAATAATACTGTGGAAAATGTTGCTGTGAAATTATCTTGGACAGTAAAATCAATGTATTTATATGCTGCATACGTCCCACCTCTGAGCCCTGTTGAGGTTTATAGATTACACTGTGCAAATATTTATTATTTTGTATCTGAGTGTAGCATACATGACATCATATGTGTATTGGGTGACTTCAATCTTCCGGGTTTATGTTGGCGTACTGATGATGATAATACTACTTCTGTTTTTCCATCCAATGTTACGAGTGATGTGGAACAAATTTTTATTGATACCATGTTGTCTTTAAATTTCCATCAAATTTGCAAAGTTGCTAACTTGAATGGTAGAATTTTGGATCTAGTTTTACTGAATGATCCTAATTGTGGATTGGTTACTAAGTCGTTGGAGTCTTTTGTTTCTGATTGATCTCATCACAATGGATTGCATATCAATTTTGACTGCCAGGAGCTGTTTTGTAAATTCATCAACAATGCACAGCCAAAGTTAAATTACAATTTTAATAAGGCCAATATTGCCGGTCTGCAGGAGTTTTTTGAAATGGTGGACTGGGATGAAACTTTTAATTCTAAATGGAGTGATGTTAACGCTTTGGTCGACTCATTTTAATTGATTGTACTTGAGGCTTTCGACAAACAAGTACCTAAATGCTATAAACGTAAGAATAACCATCCTCCATGGTTTGACAACAATTTGGTCAATTTAAGAAACAAAAAAAATAAGGCACATACATTAGCCAAAGGTTTGAGTGATAACTTGGATTGTCTTAATTCTTTCCGACAACTACGCCGGGAATTTGATAAGGAACAACACCGAGCGTATCGGAACTATATTTCACGGCTGGAAGATAATTTAATTTTAAACCCAAAACTATGTTGGCCTTTTGTTGATGTCAAAAGAAAATGTTCCGGTTATCCCCAAATGATGTCGTTAAATGATGTAACTGCCTGTAATGCTGAGGACATATGTGAATTATTTGCAGAACTTTTCCAATCAGTCTATTAAAAATACAATGATAATGCTATTGATGTTTCCTTAGGACCTCGTATTCCGCAGCATCAAAATTTAATTGGAATATCTTATATTTCAGAAAAAGATGTCAGCCTTGGTATATCCAAGATGAAATCGGGATGTGGTTTTGATAATATACCTGCAACAATACTTAAAGACCTTAATAGCTCGCTATCATTACCATTATCTCTGATATTTAATGCGTCTCTGAAGAGTGGTGTATTTCCGTTGATATGGAAGAAGTCATTTATAATTCCCATTTTTAAATCCGGAAAACGGAGTAACATTACAAATTATCGAGGCATATCAATATTATCATCGATTCCAAAATTATTTGAGCTTATTGTTTCTGATTATTTGTATTTTAATGTTACATCTTCATTAGCACTTCAACAACATGGATTCGTAAGACATCGGTCTACTACTACAAATCTCTTAAGTCTAACATCTAAAGTGTTTAGCGCTTTTGACTCCAAATGTCAGCTGGATGTGGTTTTCACAGATTTTGCGAAAGCATTCGACTCGCCTCAGTTTGAGCTACTTCTTGACAAACTGGATGGATTTGGAGTGAGTAAATTGTTTTTGGATTGGATTGGATCGTATCTGCGTGATCGGAAGCAGGTAGTGCAAATTAACGGGTTTACGTCTAAGATGATTGAAGTTCATTCTGGAGTACCTCAGGGCTCACACCTAGGACCAGTGTTGTTTAACGTTTTCATCAATGAAGTTGCTTCTTTGTTCCAGTACTGTGACTGTGAGTTATATGCTGATGATTCGAAAATATCAAAAACTGTATGTAGCCCGCAGCAATGTAATGAAATGCAGAGTGACCTTGATTTGCTGTATAATTGGTCAATTGTGAATAAATTGAACTTGAATTTGGAAAAGTGCAAGATTATGAGCTTCTCCAGGAAAAAAGCAGTTATTCATCATCAATATCTTATTGATAATCACCAGCTTGAACGAGTTATGACATTTAAAGATTTGGGTGTTATCTTGGACCATCAATTGAATTTCCGAGACCATATCAATTTAATAGTGGCTAAGTCTAACTCTCTACTTGGCTTTATTCGTCGTATCACAAAAGATTTTCGTAATCCACAATCAAAATAAACTTTGTATTGTTCCATTGTTCGATCTAATTTGGAATATGCGTCGAGTATTTGGGATCCTGCTTACCATATTTATATCGATAGAATTGAACGGGTACAGAAGAAATTTAGTATTGACTATCTTCATAAATTGAATTGGCCGTTTGATCCGGACCTTCCAATGTGGCTGAATAAAAAGGATTTGCCATCCTATAACGACCGTTGTAAAATTGCTAATTTGGACTCATTGCTTGTAAGACGTAGATGTGCTGCTTCAACAGTCATCGCTGATTTGCTGAATAATTCTATTGACTGTCCGGAACTACTTGCAAAGATTGATATTCATGTGCCCTGTAAACCTACTCGGGTCAGGGATTTTATATATTTGCCGACTTTTAAATCGAACTATGCATATAATGCTCCGATCCCATCTATTTGTCGACAATTTAATCATAATTTTGATGTGTTTGATTTTAATATTTCTTAATGTACTTTTAAAAAGCAAATCAAAGCTAAATTATAAAACTATTTATAAGTATAATTATTGTAATCTAAAAAGGATTTTTATCCCGTTGATTTTTAGAATAAATAAAAAAAAAAAAAAAAAAAAAAAAAAATATTCGTTCCTTTATGGAAATTATATAAATATTATTTTTATTACTAGCGATCATCACAAAATGTGACTACTAATTAGCATCTTTACTGAAGCGTAATACAAATTTTATGACAAACTGAAATTTTATCAATTTTTTGAAAAATCTATTTTCATAAAAAATGATAAATGTTTTAACTCCACCAATAGGACAAATAATCAGCCCGGACAAATATCAGCCCATTTACCAATTTGTCTGACCAATTTGAATTTCGATCACTTTGAAATTTATACCGCCAGTGATGTAGTTGAAAGGGAGAAAGTATGCAAATTATTCAAAACAAAAAAAAATCTTAATTTTTTTTTTTTTCTATGGAGGATCCTTGACCCCGGCGTCCTATCTCTGTGAAAATTTAATAGAAAGTGTTGTCATCGAGCCTAGGAAGGTGTGCAAATTGTCAAGCCCCTAGCTCTAGTCTAAGTGGGTTAAACATAGCACAACGCAAGTTGCGGACAAATAAAATAATACGGCTGATTTCATATAAAGGTTATAAAAACGGGACGAACGTCTCTTTTGGAAGAATATTTTGGGGAGAATTCTTTTTGGGAGAATGATCCAGCCGATTTAAATTCTTTTTCGGCACAATATTTTTATTCATGTACAATAGGTAATTCCAATTTCAATCACAATCACTTCCAACCATATTATCACTGCTACATCGTTTCTTATTTACTGTCACTGTCAGAGTGTCAGTAATAATGATTATGTATTTTATGCAGTTTAATGATTCTAGGAAATCATGTATCCGGTCAAATCAAGCAGAAATGCACAAAACAATTGCAATCGTACAATTGCACAAGATCGTTATGCCATGCGGCCAACATAATATAATGCCCGTATTTCTGTGAAATAATTTACATTATTCGAAATACTTTTGAGCAGAAGCGGGCGAATTTCTGTCAATATACACAAAAATTGCGGCGGGTTTAGTAAACAGCAATTGCACTCTTAGAAATATTTTTTGATTTATTTGCTAAAACTAACCACAGATGGCACTGCGATAAATTCTAGCGTGAATATATACCTACCTACTACAAAAATTATTATCTGGTAAAGCATCATTAACTAATCAAATCATTAATCAATGATTTTATGTGCATATTTCTATTAAAGGAATCTTATTTTTGATTTTAAAAATGATAAAACTGGAATTGTACACGAATATGCCCAACTGTGGTGAAATTAGTTTAATTTATATGACTGATTATTCATGTTGGTTTGTTGAACATAAGCAATATTCATTATGATAATTTAATTAATTAATAATTATAAATTTTGCATTGTTATTTTATTTTGATCATAATTTTCGTTAAAATCGATTGAAAATTTTTAGAGAGGTTTGAGTATGTGAGTGGTATTAGTATTTCTTAATTCTTTTAGATGACATCACTTTTAATATTTTTTACATTTATTACAATATTTTACATTAATTACTATTTTTACCGTATTTTACAATTTTTTACGTAATATAGGTATGTAAAAAATTATTTTTTACGCGTAATTGCACAACACTGAAAATCACATTTAAAATGGTCTAATCGCCGGTAGCATATTAGATATTACATATGAATTAATTAGCATTTCAAAAAAAAAATTAACAAAGTAAAATTAGTAGAATTTTAAGATTAAGCATAGAATTGACGATTGGAGTCGTGATTTTAGAAAAAAATTTTGAGGCTACTCGGCTTCAAAAAATTTCCATTCATATTTTAGTCGTGCTGCGAGCGCTGATGCTAATTTTTAGTGGTCGTTACAGCTTTATTTTACTCCGATATGTAGTGCTTTTTCCATATTTCCAATCTTCAATACAAGGGAACCCTTTATGCTTTATACAACCTTCTTTATATTAGCCTTGGATTTTCTGTTTTCACTGTGTATTTAAATTATAAATTTTTTTAGCCAAGGAGATGGAGACGGAAAGCAATAACAACAAAAGTAAAAAACAAGTATGGGAATACTTTATGCATCAAGGGAAAGATGTAGCGAAATTTAAAAAATGCAATAGAGTTTTAAAATATATTGGAGGCTATACGAGTGGATTGCACTCACATCTCAAAAGGCAGCACAGTATTAATTTATTTCAACGAAATGATGATGCTGATAAACCGCTTCCTTCTACATCTTCCAAGCCGCTAGTTAATAAAAAAAAGGTTTAATAACCAGTTATTTTAAAATAACAATTGACGAATCTTTATCTGGTGTAATTTCAAGAATGGTTGCAAAGGACATACTACCATTCAGCTAGTTTTGCAATTCTTATGACATAAGAAAACTGTTAGTGGACAAATTATTTACAATACCGAAATCACCAAACTCAATTAAAGAAATTGTAATGAAATATGGAGATAAAATGCGAAATGAAGTACATATGTCAAGATATATCAAATCTGTTGAACAATGGTGAAAAGTCTATAGTCTCACATTCGACGAATGGACTTCTATTAAATTTGAACATTAATATTCATGTTGAAAAATCTTATTGGAATTTCTAGAATTCGTGGCTCAATGCCTGCAAATAAATGTATTGGGTTATTGGAAAGTAATTAAAACGGATGGTGCAGCTATTATGAAAAAAGTTGGATCTGACCTAAAGACCATCCATCAATTGGATTTCGCACATGGAATCCAGCTGGCAGTAATTCAAATTTTATATAAAAAGAATGTAAAATATTCTGAATTGGAGCAATTCACTTCGTCTGACGATTAATCGAAGAATGAAAATTTTGACAATGCTGATGCTGATGCAGATTTGCATATACAGTTTGAATAATGGCACTGATATATCGTACAAAGATTTAAGTGTTCTTATTGCATAAATTAGGAAAGTTGTCAAAATATTTCGACTGTCTCCCACAAAAAATGAAATTTTACAAAGAAATGTTGTACAAGAATTTGGAAAAAACAGTGAATTAGAACTAATATTATTTTATTTATTTATTTAGTAACATGAATTTTGAACTCGCATACCCACTCTATCATAAATACATAATTTTTAGGATATAGGAGCTCATTTATAAGAATATATGAATGCAACAAGTGGCATTACAATATTTCGGCCAAAATTACTTCTGATTTTGTGTGGTCATCTATAAAATGACATCACTTTTTTAATACTAGATTTTCCTTCGTATTTAGCCTGTTTTAATTCAAAGAAGTCACCAACGAATAACCACACTCTGATGTGGGCAAGAGTCTCTGCTACTCTTCGACATTTTATATCTAGCTCAACAGTCAGGTCACGGATTTCTATACAGGGTTATACCTCATAATATATAAATTAAAAATCAAAATAATAAAAAAAATTGAGGTGTGGCCAACACACGACTTTCTTTTACGAACAGAGAATTTTGCGAAATTTTATTTTTCTTATTTTTATTTGTTTTTAATTTTTGGAAACATTTTGTATTAAGTAGTTTTTTGTAAACCTTATACTTTTGAAGATATTTGCAAAACCAATATTCTGGACCAAGGGAGTGGCCACTTCCGGTTAGCCGATTTTGAGTAAAATTCACTGGGACCTCATAATTTATCAAAAAAGCTTAAATCTGAAGTTTCAGTTCGATTGATTAAACCATATGGGCTGTAGAGAGGACAAAGACAGACTGACAGACTGACAGCCAGACACCATTTCGAAACCCACTTTTTCGGACTCATGGGACCTTAAACAAATAAATCTCTAAAAATCTCAAGGTCCAAAATTTTCATGATTACTATACTTAATTTTACTAGAGTAAAAGAAAGTAAAAAACCCTAATCCATACGAATCGTTCGTTTAGTAAAAGTTCTGCAAAATTATTTTTTGGAAATCGCACTCCACTCCCAAGGGCCAATATCGGCAATTGCCAACAATGATGACAAAGGTTTGGCTAGCACATAGAATAGGTCCCTCAAATACCTAGTTAGAAAACCCTAATCCATACGAATCGTTCGTTTAGTAAAAGTTTAGCACATGGAATAGGTCCCTTAATTACCTAGTTAAAAAACCATAATCCAACCGAGCAAACGGCGCAGTGGTTAAAGCTGCGGCGGTTGGATCGGGAGGTACCGGGTTTGAATCCCTTTAGGGGCGGGATGCAAAAGGGATTTTTCATCATCTGATTACGATCGGTGATGAAGATGAATACATCTATGACCCCCTGTTGAGAGTGCAGAATCCATGGGCCGACCCACCCTTCATGTCAGCACTACAGGTTGGCATGAAGCAATGCAATGTGCAGGTGGTTTTCAAAGACTAGAACCAAAGAGAAAGATCTGTAGCCGCCCGTCTTCGATTTGGCTACTGCAGGCGTAAAGTAGGACGGTAAAAAAAGAACAAATAACAGCAACAACCCTAATCCATACGAATCGTTCGTTTAGTAAAAGTTCTGCAAAATTATTTTTATGGAAATGGCACTTAACCCCCATGGGCCAATATCGGCCTTTGCCAACAATGATGACAAAGGTTTGGCTAGCACATAGAATAGGTTGCTCAATTACGTAGTTAGAAAACCCTTATCCATACGGATCGTTTGTTTAATAAAAGTTCTACGAAATAATTTTTTGGAAATCGCACTCTACAATGAGGACAAAGGTTTCGCTAGCACATGGAATAGGTCCCTTTATTATCTAGTTAGAAAACCCTAATCCATACGAATCGTTAGTTTAGTAAAAGTTCTGCAAAATTATATTTTGGAAATCGTACTCAACTCCCAAGGGCCAATATCGGCCATTGCCCACAATGATGACAAAGGTTTGGCTAGCACATAGAATAGGTTGCTCAATTACCTAGATAGAAAACCCTAATCCATACGGATCGTTCGCTTAGTAAAAGTTCTGCAAAATTATTTTTTGGAAATCGCACTCAACTCCCAAGGGCCAATATCGGCCATTGCCAACAATAGGTCCCTTAATTACCTAGTTAAAAAACTCTAATCCAACCGAGCAAACGGCGCAGTGGTTAAAGCTGCGGCGGTTGGAGCGGGAGGTACCGGGTTCGAATCCCTTTAGGGGCGGGATGCAAAAGGGATTTTTCATCATCATTTTAAATTATTACCGTTTACCGGTAAATGAAATTTTCGTTAAATTTACATGCCCTACCTACAATTATACAGGTACGCAGCACAAACTGCGAATATCTCATCGATTGTGCATAAAATTGTAGAACATGTTTTTTTTATTTAGTTCCGTTACGTACCGCTGTAGCGCACGACATATTATTTTCTAGCTCGATGTTTGATGCAATTTTACCGTTGTCTTGCTACCATAATGCTTCAAAACACAATTACCGTACATTTGACGTATTTGGCCATATAGGGATGTTTGATACTATCTCTGTATAGACATTTCTTCTCAGATAGACATTTCTATTTATTACAGTTTTCTTGTTTAGCGAGACCTTCCTTTTGTTGTTTAGCTAACGAACATGTACATTTTCAAAAGCCGTTTGACTAATTGATTGTGTCAGACAACAACAATTTTTATTCGGGTAGATTTCGCTTTAATGAAATTATAAAATCCAATCAGGCAAAGGCAGATGAGCCAAACCGATCATCCGATGTACTGGCGGAATCTGAGAAACACGATTTTCGATAAATCTTTAGAAACTATATATAAAATCAGCCTCTAGAGTTTTATGTCTGAAGATGAATTAAAAAATTGAAAAAAATTCAGTTCAGGTTTCCTTTGGGAAATCTGGGGAAATTCAATTTTTAAAGTTAATTAGAAACTTTGTTTAAAATCAGCCTCCAACAGTTATATTTGGAAATGGATTGCATTGATATGATTTGTCAATAACGTTAGCAGGAACAAAAATTCAGTTATATTTTCCTTTAGGGATCAAATACTTTGTAAAACAACGAATTTTCCCAGATTTCCAGATTTTCTTAGATAGCTATTGTCAAATCACATCAAGGCAATTCATCTCTAGATATAACGCACTAGCGGCTGATTTTATACAAAGTTTCTAATGATTTTTGTATAAACGAATTTTCTCAAATTTCTCGTGAGAAATTTAAACTGAGATTTTTTCCTGCAATTGGCTAATCACTATCGACTGACAACGAATTATTATTTTTTTTTTCGGCTGAGATACCGCATCTGCATCATCAATCTTTTACATGTGTCCGGAAACTTTATTAAATTTTTTCAAGATTTCCTTCGGGAAACCTAACCTTAATATTTTCCAGTGATAGCTATTGTCAAGTTACATCAAAGTAGTCGATCTCCATATATAACACTGTAGAGGGTGATTTTATAGAAAGTTTCTATTGATTGTTGGAAAAACTAATTTTTCCAGGTTTCCCACGGGAAACCTGAAATAAATTTTGGTTTGAAAAATCACATCAATGCAATCCGTCTTTCGATATAACACTTTAGGGCCCGACTTTATAGCAATTTTGAATATTTTTGGGTTATTCGAATTTTCCACAATTTTCTAGGAGAAAGTGGAACTAGATTTTGCTACATAAGAATATTGACAAAAGTCTTTAATGCTTTATATGCATCCACAGTAATTTTCGGTTAAACACCATCCACTGATAACGAATTTTCCGCATTACCGATATTTACTTTCGGTTGGAAACTTTTTGCTGACATCAACAAGGTTCTGCATTATCGACTTATTACTATCGGCTGGAAAATTTTTGCTAATTTTATCAGGATGTCTAATTTTATATAAAGTTTCCGATGATTTTTAAGAAATGGGGTATTACCAGATTTCCCAGATGAAACTTAAAATGCATCTTTTTCCAATGATAGCTACGGATAAATCACATCAATACAACCCGATTGCAGATATACCACTCTAGAAGCTGATTTTATGTAGCTTCTAATGTTTTTTTGGGAACTTTACCAGATTTTCAATGGGAAACTTAAACTGATTTTTTTCCAGCGGTAGCTATAGACAAATTAAATCAGCACAATCCATCTCCAGATACAACAACCCTTTAAGGTATTATTCCAATTCTAACATTTTTTTTGGATTTTTCTAATTTTCCGATATTTTCACACGTAGTTGGAATAAAGCTTTTCACGTATGGATGTTGGCAAAAGATTTTAATGAAATCCATGTATCTTGTTAAGTTTCGACAGATATCTACTATATTTTGTGTTTTCCGTAGGAATGTCAATAATACAATCTTCATTATCGACATTTTTCTTTCGGCTAGAGAATTTCGACTAATAGACTAAAATTAACGGTATGGTGTCTGTGAGGTATCATACTGTTAAATGCTTCTGATGAAACCTTCTTACAAATCAGTTTAATTTTAATTTAAATTGAGGATTTTGATACAATTGAAGGAGCTGCCCAATGGCTGACAAATTTCATAAAGCCGGTTATGTGTTATATCAAAGCCAAATTCATACTATATTCCGAAATAGTCCAACCGAAATAGACCAGATATCCTTTTTGATGGGCTTTATCCTCCTAAACAAAATGTTCCTTCTTTGTCCTCCTTTTCTGTTTAAACGATTTTACGTTTTACTTATCTTAAAAATGTTTTTTACTTTAAATAAATTTCAAACCGCCACTGTAAATATCTACTTATGCGACAATTATCGCTGTCATCTAAATCAATTTTTTTAGAATAGCTGACATTTTTGAAACTTTATAATTGAGAGAGGAGCTGCTTTAATAATTATCTATCACTTCTTATTAGTTATTTTAGATCGAAAATAACTGTTGAATTGTCCCATCAGGCAACCTAATAAAGCAGCAAATAGCTAAAAAGTCGGATCTAACCCTTCACATTTCCTTTCGTGCATCCATCTATACTCTCATTTTATCGTAGCCTATTTATTCAGCAAATATCGAAAAAATTCTCAGATAGCGGTTAATCGCTGTTTTAAGAGCGCCATTTTAATGTGTCCTCTTTAAACATTTTAAAAAAATGTCCCTTGTGTATCGAGCGGAGAAAACGCCCTATTTCATTTTTTGTGGAGGAACAAGAGGGGTGGAAATTTTTTTATTTGAACAAGGGCGGACAATGTTTTTCCGTAGGCCAAAAGGTAATTTGCGCGAGATATAGCAACGCTAACTTGAAAAGTGTGTACATTAATATTTAGACCGCGTTAAATAATAATTTCAAACATTAAAATTTCCATCTAAACGGTTGACATGTTATTGAATAGTTTAGTTAGTCTTTCATTGTGAAATCGGAAAAAATACCAAAAAATTAGAATGCATCGTATTAACTAATAATATAAATTTAAACGGTGGTGATTTATTTAATTCACATTAAAAATCGAATGGAGACTGAAACAACAAATTCAATGCAAATCGATTTGAAACAGCTGCATGCCATGATACGACAAAGTTATGAGCACCAAAAAATAAAAAGTTGACAAAACTAATTAAAACGTTTTATCGACTCTATAATCACCTAATCCCTTGAACAGTTGCACCAGATGAATTTTATTGTCTGTTAAAATTTGTATGAATACAGTCATGCAAATCGAATCAATATTATGCACAAGTTGACTAACTTTTACACTACGTATAGTTTTACTCGTATGGTTATTATAAAAATTTATTCTCTCCAGAAGCAAACGTTGTACTATTTGAAATACAAAAACTGTAGTATTTCAATTTAATGTTCTATCATTTTTCTAACAATAACAACTACATTATAAACAAGTACAGTACAAAGCACAAAGTACAAAAAAAAAAAATTAACCTACCAACCATTCCGAAAGAGAAAAAGCACAACACAAAACAAGTAAAAGTTTTTATTTTATATTCCACAAAATCAAAATGTCAGTTTGTTTTATTTACTACACAAATACACTCACACACAAAATATATATGTCTGGCTGCCACCATATATTGTCAGCTTTAAACATTTTTTTTTTTTTGGTGTGCTACATCACTTTGTAAAAACTTCATAAATTCCAGAATTTTAGTTTGATTACTTTAATTGCGATTCAGATAATACTGTAATTTTTATTAAAGCTCTCACAATGTATATATGTACGTAACATTTCCCCCCCAACCCCACTACCAAACAAACTTTCAATTTCAATTTAAAATATTTTATCTGATTTTCTGATAATCACTTTAAACTTTATTTTTCTTTGCTATCTCTAGACACCCTGGAAAATAAAAAAAATGTTCAAACAATTTAATGAGGTTTTTACATTGTTGTTTGCTACTTTGTATTTAGTAAGTAGAACAACCAGAAAGATAAAAGACAATTTAAAACTATTTTACCTGTACACATCAAGATAGCGAAAAAAAACAAAAAACACCTGAACAATTATGATTTGTGATACGAGAATGTGTTTATTATTTCATATATGTTATGTGTACACAAAATTTATTTATCTAGAATAATAGAATTGTTACAATAAACATAAAAAACTGCTGTACACTAAAAAAAAAAAGGAAAAAAGCTTTAACACAGTTTTTTTTTAATTTTTTATTTTTCAATAATTTTTCCAGGTAAAATAATGTATCGGTATATGTTTGCGTACAGTTGGTGTTACCCGATTTGTGTTAATCGAAAATAAATTAAGTTGTTGTACATGCGGTATCTAGTGTAGTGATAAAACAAAAACAAACTATGTTGTGACAACAAATGAGCTTTTAATTTAATGTATAAATGGGATTGTCGTTTGGCTGGGGTTAATAGTTTCGGATTAAATTTAGTTTTGACTTATACAATTATGTAAAATAAGTTGATTTATTTATTCCGACATTATTGTGGGTTGATCAGCATGATCAATAAAGAGTATGGATTCATGCAATGGGGTCTGGACTGGGAAGAATCGGGTGCCAATGCTAATGGGGAAAGGATGCCAAGAGACTTTAATGATAACAATTTTCTTTTAAATGACACGGAGGTATGTATACATTGTACGAGTGGTCTACCTGGCTTTAATACACAATATAATTGTTCAAAAATATTTTTTTCGTAAAAACTAGCTTTAAAAGGTAATTAAATAAACGTTAAAACAACAAAACTTTCAGCTGAAAATTTGCATGTTCAGAAAGTGAAAATATTACAAACCAAATATTATAGATAATAAACAATTCAATCATAAACATTTTTAAAAACTTCTCTTAAACCAAATTTATTTTTCAGATTTTCGCTAAAATAGTAACAAAGTGTCAACATTTTTAACTTGAACACTAAAATTTGTGGAACATATGTTAAATTTTTCGCTTTTTCGAATGGGACCGTTAACTAATGTTTTGGAATATGCCTAACTCGTAATATATCTCAAAATGATTTTGATGGAGTGTGGAACATGAGTTAAGTTTTTTAAGTTTCACACAATTCGTAAGACAAGTTGAGTAATATTTTGTGGAACATGAGTTAGAAAAAACGAAAATTTTACTATTTATTTGCGTAGTAAAATTTTGTGAAACGTCAATTTTTGCATTATATTCTAACTCAGTAATAACAAGAAAATATTTTTGGGCTTCTGGACAATAAGTTGAACAGAAGCTTAAGAACATTTAAATTGTAATTTTTTCATAAAATTTTAAATGAATTTTAAATTATTTTGTAGGATTGTGGAACATATGATAGGACTTAATGAAATTGTTGAGTTTGGTTTTTTGGCCACAAGGTCCGGTTTTACACTATTTAGCTTGAGAAATATTTTGTGGAACATGTTCGGGTTATTTAAAATTTTGTCATATATATTACAAAAATGGATTATGATTTATTTAAATTAGTTCTGGTTACCAGATTTTTAGTACATTGCTTAGCCAATTTTTTAAAATCGTGCTAATGATCATTTTTCAGGGAACAAAATTTAAAACAGATTTTATTACTGTATTTAGTCATTATTATATTTTCTTTAAAGCCAGTCATTGTATTAAATACCATCTTTAATATCAAAAACTGTTTTGTGCTACTGCACCAATTTGTACTACTTTAGCTTCCGTATTAAAATAAGTGGAACACAAACGGTAAAGCAGCATCTTCATTAATTTGCATGCAGACATTAAAGTGATTTTGATTGATTGTGGAACATGACTACAGTTGTTAAATTTCCAACCTTTCCACTAAAGTTGAAAATAGACCTAATGAAATTATTAAGTTTAGAATTTTTGAAATGGGGGACGTTTTAAACACTATATATTTTAGTTAAATTTTGTGGAACATATGTTCAGTAAATTTAAAATTTTGTCATACAAAAAAATGGAATCATGTTTTGTTTAAAGTAGTTCTGACTGTACCAGATACCGGTACGTAGTCTCGTAATATATCTCAAAATGTTTTTGGTGGATTGTGGAAATTAGTTTAGTTTTTTAACTTCCTCACTTTCTATTAAGATATAAAACGGATGAACCTAATGGAATTACTGCATTCAAATTACATATCTAGCATTATTATATATTAGCTCAATAATAAACGGCGTCCAAATTTTTAAGTTGTATAACTGCAAAATGTGTGGATCTTATGTTCAGTTTTCAGGCTTTTGAACAAAAAGTTAAACACAAATTGTGGAGCTGTTGAAGAGCAAATAAATTAAAATCTTTTTTATTAAATTGCTTGTTGGATTTTAAAATATTTTGGTGGATTATGGATTATAAGTTCAACTTGTGTAAAAAAAACCCAATGAAATCATTAAGTTAGGTTTTTTTGGCAATGAGATCTTATTTTACACTATTTTAATTTGAGTAATATTTTGTGGGACATGTTCGAGATATTCAAAATTTTGTCGGAAAACGAGGAAACAAATCCGTCAAGGTTTATGTGGCAACGTTAATAGATCTTGCCACAAAGGCGATGCACATCGAGCTTGTTGGCAATTTGATTACGGAGTCTTTCATCGATGCACTAAAAAGGATTGTTGTACGACGCGGGCAATGTTCAACGACTTATTGCGACAATGCAACAAATGTTACTGGAGCTAAAAGGGAACTCGATAATTTCGGGAAGTTTTTCATGTCACATGAAAATCAAAATAGCATATTTTCAGCAGATTAGTGCAAAAAGCCATCGAATGGCAGGGGTGAAATTCCTAAAATATCATCTAACTTATGAAGAGTTGAACACACTATTTCATCAGGTGGGATCCGTTCCAAACGACATTAATCCATTAACGCCAGCCCATTTTCTCATCGGTTACTGTTGAATGGCGATTCCAGAACCTGATTTATGAAATTATAATGCTTTGAAATATCCTATTTATTCTTTTATTATCATTTCGTTGATAATTTTTTAGTCGTAGAAGAAAGCAATGCCATAAATTTTGACTGAAACATTATCGCCCCACTAAAATTTAATACAATCGATTTTTTCGGCTTTTTTATAGACAAATATATTAATTGTTCATGACAATCTCAATATTTTCGATTTGGTAAATCTGAAAAATAAAAAGGCCAAAAAAATAGAAATCTCATTCCCTCCTCCCCGTAATTTTAGCCCAAAGGCCAAGCGTTATACAAATGTATAACTCTTCAAAAATGATAACCAACCCTCCAGGTAGCTACGAACAAACTACAAAAATACAACTCTCGCCATTCACATTGAGTATTTGGCCAGAACGTACTGACAAAACCAATGGAGAAACCTCATTTGTGTGCGTGTTTTATGCCCACCTGAATATTTATTGAGAATTTATATTAATTTAGAGACAGACAATTTAAATTCTTAATAAAATTTAACAATCGAACGATTTACAACATTTAAAACAAAAAGTTTTTGAATGGTGGTAATCCTACAACTTCGCCCTTATTAAAAAAATATTTTTAATTGACAATTTCATTTGATAAAGCGGAATTATTTAGTGTAGTTGTGGAAATTAAAAAAAAAATTAATTTAAATTAAATCGGCTTACCATGTTCTAAAATAATTTTTAAAATATAAAATCAAAATAATATTTTTATAAATTTAAATTAAATTTGGAATTTTTATATTATTATAAATTTATATAAAAATCACTATTTATTTTACCTTTTAATTTAATTAATTGTCTTTTCACTCATATCTAGTCATATGTATAATATTATGTATGTTTAATTAATAATTAATTATTTTTATGTTATTTATTTATCATAAAATTTTAATTTCCAATTTTGAGCACTTTTTTTGTTTTGTTTTTTTTCTTTTTGTATAAATAAATTTATTTTTATAATAGAATTTAATATTATGTGTATGGTAGTTTTTAATTTAATTACATGTAATTCGATTTTTATTTTGTCAATAATATGTGTGTTGTATTAATAAAATTATTTTATTTCGGCGATTTGATAAAAATAAATTAAAATTTTAATTTACAAAAAGAAATAAACTTTTATGTATTTTATATTATTTCATAATAAAACCTAGTTTTGTTTTTGTTTAATTTAAAATTATTTATAAAATATTAATTAAAAAAAAAAAAATAAAAATTTAAAAATGTCATCTAATAAATAAAAATGTGACGTATGTCCCAAGGGATGTCACAAAAAATACGGTTGTTTTTAATTTTGTCATTTGTGGTAAATTGGCACTAGAATTACCTCGACCCCTTGCTGCCTCTGCTAATCCTGAAAATAAGTGGAAAACAAAAAAAAAAGTTTTAATCAAGTAAAATAATGAAAAAGATTAAATAAAAGAAAATGTATGACAATTTAATTTCGATTTTGTATTGTTTCGGTTGTGCAAATTGGAAAAATTAATAATGTCATTTAGTTTTAGATATAGAGTTTTATAGATAAAAGCAATCAAATTAATTGTCCATTTAACTTTTTTTTTTTATTTATTGTGTTATTGAATTGAGTGTAGTTTTATTGCGGTAAAATTTTCCGTTTTTTGTCATTTTGTTTTATTTTCCCATTACACTTTTAAGTGATTTTTCATTAGATGAAGTTAGTTACGTTTGTCGTTTTTTCGATGTCATATAAACAATGGGGAATTTTTCTGATTGTTGAGCGTTAATATGAAATGCGATTTAGTCATTATATTTTAGGAAATATTTGACGTCGAACTCAAATTTTTTTGTTTCGTTCATTTTGATTTGGGCATAACTTTTATTTAAATATTATTCGTGGAGGTGATTTAGGAATAATTTCTAAAATTTATTAAGAGTATTTTAACAATACAATAAAACATTAATAAAAAATGTTAACACGTAAATTTCAGTTAAAGCCAAACCACCATTTGGTAACTGTGTTCTATTATTGTGTGAATGGATTTCCATTTTTTCACTATTTTGTGTGCTTTTGTTACTTTGTAAAATTTTTTATAAAAAAGAAAAATTCTTTATTATTATTTATTTTTTATTATTTTAATATTTTTAGCTTCCTTATAGTAACAATCTGTTTTATTTTTTAAAAAATCGATTTCGGATGCTTTCGCCTTCCTTTCTCAATTTTTAATTTAATATTAATCTTAATATTAAATTAAAAATCTATTAATATTAAATTAAAAATTGAGAAAGGAAGGCGAAAGCATCCGAAATCGATTTAAAAAAAAATAAAACAGATTGTTACTATAAGGAAGCTAAAAATATTAAAATAATAAAAAATAAATAATAATAAAGAATTTTTCTTTTTTATAAAAAAACTGTGTTCTGCTTAACGAGGTATGTCATTCCAATTAAAACTGATTGGTTTGAAATTTCAACTAGCTCATTATACTAAATCTATAGGCTAGTTTTGAAAATTTCATAAGAACAATTAGCCTACAGTGATAACAATCGGCATAAAGGAATAAAGGATAGATAAAAAACGCCGACTATTTAGTTTCTATTACATAAAAATTTAAACAAAGCTTTCTTAAACGACTCTCTGGACATTTTGAAATCAAAAACACCATACACTGAATTAAAGTCACGCGATGCTCTCACAAGTGGTTCCGAAAGACAGTAATTTGTTGACATATGGTTGACGAGTAATAGTTCTTGGTGTGAATAGACCTTTACATGTCAATTTATGTTGGTGTGAATAGAACTTTATCTGTCAATTTAAGTTCAGTGGGATACTGCCAAAGTCAATCATGTTAAACGTAAATGTATTAGAAAATAAAAACTTTCTTTCCCGGTTTTGCTTATTGTTTGTACAAAACAGACGTGTTCTTTAAGCTCTTATTTAATTATTGAAGATCATCAGGTTATGGGCCCAGATTTCATAAAATAAGTGCCGTCTAAAAAGGAAACAAGTATCTGACAAGTATTTTGTCGCAATTATTTTGTATTCAAAATTGCAATTTACATTTTTTTTACGTGTATACCGAAAAGATTAGTATGGCTTCGTCAAACGTACTAATAGAAAAATTAAAAGGTCGTGAAAATGTTGATGTTTGGAAGATTGCTGCTGAATCATTTGCTAATATATAATTCACAGTGTGCGGCCGTAACGCTTTTCTTATATTTCCAATTTAGATGCTTGAATTTTATAACTGAGTGATATAGGTGGTGACTTTTTAACAAGGAACTTGGAATAGAAAATGTTTCGGGTTCGATGCTCATCGAAGTACTTATTAATTTTAATAATTTTTTTGCCGATAACGGTATTTCATTTTTTCAATACGAATTGAAAAACATAAAATTTTATATTGTAAGACAATGATTATAATGTTTTATGTAATAATACATTTTTTAAAACTGTAATGTATGTACATTTAGGCTGGTACCGAAAATTATTTTTCGATATTCAATTTTTTCCAATAAGCTTTCGGGTTCGATCCTCACCAAGAACGTTTTGCATTATTTTTTTTTTTTTTCATTTTATAACGGCATTTCATTACAACATAACGAATTGAAAACTATATCCTCTTTATTTATTATTAAATAATATACCCAGTGTGGGGCGAGACGCTATATGTATAATTATACACCCCACACACTAACACTACTACAAACTAAATGCACCAACACCTCATTGTATCAATATTTCGCGTATAATACGGCCCGCTGTAAATTTCAGCTAAGTGAGCCTTTTTTAATTCGTGGAGCTCTTTCGATGCAATCATGACCATAGGAACCATTGTAAAATTAGTTTCAAATACTCATTTAGGTATCGGGTGTGTTTATAAAAATAAGAAACTGAAATTTATTTTATTTCTTCAATTGTTTTGTTTAGTTCTTATGTTTTACGTGTGAATAAAGTGTTAAAATTGTGTCATTTTATTGAATTTAAAGATAGTTTTTTATTATTGCACTAACGTGTGAAAAATTAGATCGAAACTTTCGCTCAATTTTTAACGAATTTACACAGACGTTGTGTAAATAGATTTGTTATATAGACCTTAATAAATGTAAGCAATATTAAAACTTTTGAAATGTCAATGTTCCCGAAAAAGATTAAATTATTTAAATTTTACTTTACATGAGAAATCAAAATTTTAAACTTTTTAACTAGAATGGAACGAGAAACTCCGGAAGGACGGAAATTGCGTTTGAATTGTGAACGACAACTAAGGTGGAGAAATCGACAGTCGCAAGAAGGTCGTCAACGCAATATTGAGCAAAAACGCCAACGACTTTTAAATAAAATGCCGGGAGAAGGCATAATTCACAGAGCTCAAAATGCAAATCGGATGCGAAGATCGAGAGCCGCTGGGAATTCATCGATTTTTGATCATGAAACCTTCCGAGACAATGAAATTAATGCTTACAGTTGTGGTGTGATGAATGTTGAATGTCGACATTGCCATTCTCTCAATTTTAGTGCTGAAAAATCGTCGGATGGAAACTTCAAATTTTGTTGCCACAAAGGATCTGTATTGCTTGAAACTAGCTGCCAGCAAATGCGACAATTTCCGTTTCTTTTTCATGAGCTTCTCAGTAATCCTCATCACCCACATTTTCGAGCCTTTCATGATAACATTCGATCGTACAACTCTATGCTTGCATTTGCTTCAATGGGTGCGCAAATTCATCAGTTTCAAGGACGAGGCCCTTATGTTTTTCGCGTTCACGGTCAGATCTATCATCGTACTGGCCACATGCATCCAGCTGAAGGTGAGCAACGACAATATGCTCAGCTATATGTTATCGACTCAGCTATGGCGAATCAAGATCGCATGAATCATCCTGCTAATTCGCGATTGAACGCAACTATTGTCAGCGCTTTGGATGAAATGATTCGAGAGCAAAATATTTATGCGAAAGCCTACCGAAATCTTGGTGAGGTTGAGCGGGAGGAAGAACAAGCAGCGGCAGCCGACAATCGAACGCTTCCCGTTGTGAACATGGCATTTCGGCGTGATCGTAATGACGATAGACGTCGTTACGATCTTCCAACAGTTAACGAGGTGGCAATGATTTTTCGCTCTGCCGACGGACAGCCTCCATTTGAACGTGATTTTCGAGTTTACCTACGTAATGATGAACAACCTCTCATCAACCTTAACATTTTAAGTTTACATTTGGATCCGATGACATACGAACTATTCTATCCTTTTGGAGAAGCTGGCTGGCAACCACACATGCAAATGAATACCGCTCATTGTCCCGAGAGAAAGCGAACTAAAATCACTCTTCTGCAATGGAAAGTTGCACAAATTGCCATTCGAGTCGGTCGCTTCAATCCAATTCTCCATGGCGGTAAATTGTTTCAGCAGTGGGCTGTTGATGCTCATCTGCAAGTTGAAGCCAACAATTTGAACTTTGTGCGCAATCCGCAAGGACGCTTACGAGTCGAGCAATATCGAGGTCTAATAGACGTTTTGAATAATGTGGCAATTCGTCATGGAACTACAGTTGGTCGGTCTGTCATCTTGCCATCTTCATTTCAAGGTTCCCCTCGCAACATGCGCGAAAAGTATCAAGACTCTATGGCAATTGTGGCAAAGTACGGCAAGCCTGATCTTTTCATTACTATGACATGCAATACCAATTGGCCAGAGATTCGAGAGAACCTTTTTCCTGTACAACAGCTCGGTGACAGACCAGATTTGGTTGCTTGAGTGTTCAGCATTAAGTTGAAAGCACTACTCGATGACATAGTAAAGAACAAGGTTTTTGGAAATGTCATTGCATACGTTTACACGATTGAGTTTCAAAAAAGAGGACTTCCCCATGCTCACATGCTCTTCATTCTGGCCAATGACTCAAAAATCGACACAGCCAAGAAGATTGATCGATTTGTGTGCGCTGAGATTCCTGAACAACAACTGGAACCCATATTGCATGAAATCGTTGTTCGCTCGATGATACGTACATGGACCTTGCAGCAATGAGAACCCACTTGCGCCTTGCATGGAAAAAGGTGAATGTGCAAAAAGATTTCCGAAATCCTTTTGCAAGGAAACGTTAACCGAAGTTAATGGTTTTCCCATTTATCGTCGTCGTGTAGGAATTGAGATTCAAATAGGAGAAAGGAAAATTGATAATCGTCATGCCGTTCCATACAACAAATTTTTAACACGCAAATTCAATTGTCACATTAACGTCGAATCCTGCCAAACCGTTCAAGCAATCAAGTACATTTTCAAATATATATACAAAGGGTATGATTGTGCTTCTGTTGAACTAAGTGCACAAGGACCGATTGTTCATGATGAAATTAAGCAATTTCTCGATGCGCGTTATGTTTGTGCTCCTGAAGCAATTTGGCGACTGCTCGAAAATCCAATAAACGATCGATCGCATGTTGTTTATCGTCTTGCCATCCATCTTCCTGACGAACAAATGGTTTATTTTCAAGACGGCCAAGAATATGCTGCAGCTGATCGAGCTCAACACCGATACATACATCTGACTGAATGGTTTGAGCTTAACAAGCACGAAGACGAGAATGCTCGACAATATTTGTTGAAATTCCTGAGCATTACGTATTTGACAAAACTTTTTGCATTTGGAAAGTCCGCAAGCAGAGAGGAGATAGGATTATCACTCGAATGTATGCTGTCAGTCCGAAAGATCGCGAGCGCTTTTATTTGAGACTGCTATTACAACACATTCGTGGAGCTCAAAGTTTTACCGATCTTAAGACCGTCGATTCAGTGATTTTTGACACCTTCAATGATGCAGCACGAGCCATGAACCTTCTTGAGGATGATAGCGAATGGGAACGATGTTTAAGTGAGGCAAGTCATGTGTAAGCTGATGCATGCCGCATCAAATTCGCCTAACATTTGCTTTGATTTGTGTCTTCAATTCGCCAAAAAATCCTCTTGCGCTTTTTGAGCAATTCAAGGAGTATTTAATCGCCGACTACATCATGTATTTCGATCACATAACCGCTGAAAAGAAACTGCTTCAAGGCATTGAGGTTATTTTGCGCATGAATGGCATGAAATGCACAGATTTTCGCCTTCCTGAACCGGGCCCGATTCAAAACGTCGAACATGTTTTCGATGTCAAAGAGCAAGCTCAAAGGCCATAAACTTGATCGCCACCCTTAACCCAATGCAGTGTGCCATTTTCGAAGAGATTTCTGCTGTAATTGATGATTCGATGGCTGAGTCGAGATTTTTCTTCCTCGACGGTCCTGGCGGTTCGGGAAAACCTTACCTTTACAACACTTTGATGAGTTATGTAAGAGACCAGAGTAAAGTTGTTCATGCTTTCGCCACGACAGGAATTGCAGCGGATTTAGTAGTTGGTGGTAGAACTGCCCACAGTGATTTCAAAATCCCGCTTTCTGCTAACGAAACATCGGTGTCATCCATGAAAATCCCTCGCAAGAATCCATTAAATTACGAGAAGCTGCAATGCTCATTATCGATGAGGCTTCAATGCTTTCTTCGCATTCTCTTCGAGTGATTGATCTGCTTGTGCGAAGAATCATGAATAATATTCGTCCTTTCGGTGGCAAGCTTCTCATCCTTGGCGGTGACTTTCGACAAACCTCAAATGTTGTTCCCAGAGGAAAAAATGTTGATATCATCGAAATGTGCGTGAAAAATTTTCTTTTGTGGCGGCATGTGAAGCAGCGAACTCTCATCACCAACATGCGAGCATTTGGACAACGAGAGTTCAACGAATGGGTTTTGCAATTGGGCGATGGCAGATTGCGAAATGATCTGGAAGAAGCCGATCCCGATTTAGTCGAAATTCCTGAGGAAATGATAGTGCGTGAAAACATCATTCGATCAACTTTTGGAGTTGAAATTCGAACAACAACTGCTGATGAAATCGCCGATGTCGCCAACAAGATCATTCTCAGTCCAAAAAATGTTCATGTCACAAAGCTCAACAATGCCATTCTCGATCTTTTACCGGGAGATGCAACAACCTTCCTGAGCATTGACTCAATGATCTCCGACGACCCGAACGATGCAATCGATTTTCCAGTCGAATTTTTGAATTCTCAGACCCCTTCTGGCATGCCTCCTCATTCACTGAAATTGAAAGTTGGTGCGTTCATCATGTTGCTAAGGAATTTGGATCCAAAGAAGGGACTTATGAATGGAAGCTGTTCAGGAATTGTATCAAGGCGGAAATAATCGCAGGCAGCAATAAGCGAGCGGAAGTTTGAATCCCCCGAATCGACTTGGAACCAAGCGAGAGCAGCTTAGGATTTCAAATGAAGCGACGACAACTTCCCATCATTTTGGCTTTTGCAATGACGATTAACAAGGCTCAGGGACAATCATTCGATAAGGTTGGGGTGTTTTTACCAGAACCTGTTTTTGCTCATGGCCAGCTTTATGTAGCTTTAACGCGAGTACGAAATCATGAAAACCTTAGAGTGCTGATCAACAATTTCTCATACCAAGGCGCAATAATAAATGATAACTGTACATTTACAAGAAACGTTGTGATAAAAGAATTATTGAATTAATATTAAATTGTCTTATTTCGTATTATTTTAGGAAAAAAAAAACATTTTACTTTTCAGGCTATGGGGCCATATTACGTAACGCTTCATGGGGGTAGCTTCATGATTTGTTACGATTTGTTAAAGATAGGGAGGAGTGAACATAGATCATATCATTGATAGCCCGTTTTCTTAATTGCAAAATTCACGTTCACGTGATTAAAATAATTTAAAAATGTGAATACATTTATGTTACGCCTGGGAGAGGGAGGGGTTTTGAAATATGTTACGATCTTTTAGGAAGGGGAAGTAAGGGGTATAAAAAGCAAATAAATATGTGAACTACTATATATTGAGTTTTCAGAAACTTCCGTCAGTTTTGACGGGTAATTACTAGTATTTAGTAATTAAAGGATTGTGGTCACATGTCGAAAATGACTTATCTGAAGATGCAAATGATGTGACAAAGGCAAACGATTTAAAGGCAAGATCGGAAATTATTTTGTTGTTGGAGAAACAAAATTATTCGTACATCGCAAATACAAAAAACAGCGAAACAAGCATGGACCGCGTTGACAAGAGCATTTGAAGATAGCGGCTTATATAGACGAGTAACCTTGCTGAAAGAATTAGTCCAATTGAAGCTGTCTGATTGCGATTCGATGGAATATATGTGAATCGTATGGTAATGATTTCTATCAAAGTGAAAAAGCCTGGTTTGGAAATATCACATGAAATAATCGCATCGCTAATGTTGGCTGGGCTGCCCGACGATTACAAACCATTAGTAATGACAGTAGAAAATTCAACAACAAAATTGACAACGGATTCAGTGAAAATATTGCTATTGCAAGAAGTGAAATACTATACTCGAGTAATAGTGATAATGGTTAACTAAATGGAACATCAACCGATCAAACAAAAAAAGGACGAATTTCAAGTTCAAATGTCATTCGTGTGGTAGACGGGACATTTCGCCAGAGATTGTCCAAAGAAAAAGGAGAAAAATAAAAAAAAATGAAAACAATTTGTATACGAATTTTTTGGTGAATAATACAAATTCATGTGATTGGTTTATTGATTCTGATGCATTGGCACACATACCAAACTCTAAGTCCATTGTTAATAAAACTAAAGTGCCATTGAATAAAGAAGTTGCTGTTGCAAACAAAGCCAAATTTGAAAATTGATTGTATTGGTGAAGTAAACATAACCCTATTGAGTGGAACGTCGAAAACAAATGCAACGTTGACGAATGTTCAATATGATCCGGGTTTGTGTGCAAATTGGCTTTCTGTAAGCCAGATGATCAAAAACGGCAATCATGTTGCATTTGATAAAGAAAATTTTCAATGCAGAAAATAATTTAATAGCAACGGCGACATTGGTCAACGACATGTATCGGCTGGATTGTATATTACCGATATCTGAAAATAAAAACGAAATTTCAATTTCAATTCATTTTCAGGTGTAAATTGAAGCGTAGGAAGCAACAACAAATGCATTGTTTGCATTAAAGGGAAGCAAACCCGCGCTTTATTTAAAGATGTTGGCCTTCGTGCTGAACATTTGCTCGTTTTCGTTCATTCCAACGTCTGTGGTCCGCTGCAAGAGCGATCAGTTGGTGGTGCGAAATATTTCTTCAATATGTCGATGATTACAGCACAAAGGTATTTGTTTTTTCGTTGAGAGAAAAAAACCAAATTTTCAATACGTTTTTGGAGTTCAAGGCTCTCGTCGCAAATCAGTGCTAAAGAACAATTAAAGTACTGCGCACTGATAATGGAACGGAGTATTGTAATGGACCGTTTGACGATATTTTGACAAAATACGGAATTGTACATCAAAAAATCGCACCATACACTCCCGAACAAAATGGTGTTGCAGAGCGTATCAATAGGACTCTTATGGAACGGGTTCGATGTATATTAATCGATTCCGGCTTAAGTAAAAAATTTTGGGCGGAAGCTTTATCAACGGTAGCATATTTGATAAACCGAATACCATGCAGAAATATGCGATCGACTACACCAGAAGAATTTTGGTCGAAAACGAAACCAGGTTTGACCATGTTACGAGTGTTTGGATGCAAAGCGATGGTACATGTGCCAAAGGAAAAACGGCGGAAGCTCGACACGAAGTCAACTGATTGTATTATGCGTAGGTATAGCAATGAATCAAAAGCGTATCGGTTGTACAAAATGGCAACTAAGAAAGTCGTGATAAGCAGAAAGGTTTAGGTTTTGTTTATAGAGTCAAATTTTCCTGAAAAGCCAAATCTGAAGTTAATTGAGCACGCAGATGCAAGTATTAATTCTTCTTTTTCCCCAGTAATTTTGACCAGTGATGAAAGTGAAGTTAACGCCAATGTCAATTTAGGTAGCGTGTGTGATGCTGAATCTTTCATTGTCGATAAAAGAAGAATATTTAAGACGTCTGATGAACAAATTGAAACGTCTGGTAAATTCAATGTAATTAAGAATGTCAACGAAACCGAAGTAAACGATTTGAATATTGTTAACAACGCAGTAAATCTACCGGTTACCAATGAGACATTCGACAGCAACGTTACAACTGATAGTGATCGTGACGATTTGTATATTCCAGATAAATTTGTAGAAACACCGCAACAAGTTCGTAGTTCCGAACGTATCGGAAATATGGATATAATACGTAATAATTTCTTGACAAAAGAAATTATTGGAAATAATCCTGAAACCGTTGCCGAAGCATTGTCGAGCCCAAATGCTGATTTGTGGAGAAAAGCTATGTGTGAAGAAATGAAAACATTGAGTGAAAATCAAACTTGGACCTTGGTCGATTTACCTCGTGACAAAACACCTATTAAATGCAAGTGTGTGTTTAAAACTAAGAGCAATGCAGATGATGAAATTGCGCGATACAAGGCGAGATTGGTAACAACAAAGAATAAAGTTTGCAAGCTGCATAAATCGTTGTACGGATTAAAGCAATCAAGTCGTGTATGGAACGAGAAGCTGAATAGTGTGCTGGTAAAATTTGGTCTGAAGCGTTCGAATACCGACCAATGCATTTACTATATGGTGAATTGTAGCAGAATGTTATTTCTTGCTATTTACGTGGATGACGTATTAATTTTCTCTAACGACGAAACAAGTGAACGATTGTTAAAGAACAAGTTGTGCAGACACTTCGAAATGAAAGATTTAGGTGACGCATCATCCGCATTGGGAGTTCGAATCACTCGTGACAGGGTGGCTGGCACAATTTGAATCGACCAATCCCAGTACATATCCGAAATTCTCAATCGTTTCGGTATGAGTGATTGCAATCTAATCTCTACGCCGTTGAATTTAAATCAAAAAGTTTCCTCTAGCATGTATCCAAAATCAAGTGATGAACAACAAGAGATGTCAAACGTACCGTATATGCAAGCAATTGGTAGTTTATTGTTTGTGGCACAGATAACTCGACCGGATATTTGCTATGCAGTGAATTTGTTGACTCGATATACCAAAAATCCGGGAAAGGCACATTGGGCAGCGATCAAGCGTGTGCTACGACACTTGAAAGCAATGATCGATAAAAAATTGGTCTATCAGAAGCCTTCGAATGAAATCAGAGGCTATTGTGATGCAGATTGGGCTAGTGGTCTCAGCGAGAGAAAGTCGACCACTGGCTATGTTTTCACCATGCAGGGTGCAGCATTTTCTTGGGGATCAGAACGTCAACCAACTGTTGCACTTTTGACGACCGAAGCAGAATTAATGGCGATGGTATGTGCAATACAAGAATCTATTTGGCTCAAGCGACTTCAACTCGAGCTTATGCCTTCGTCATTGAAACAAATTGTGTTATACTGTGACAACAAAAGCGCAATACGATTGGCAATCAACAATTCATTGTCTGCGCGTACCAAACATATTGAAATCAAATCAGAGTTCATTCGTGAGAAGGTCGAAAAAGGTCTCATAAATATTTAATACAAACCAACTACCGAGGCTTTCCTTTCCGGTTTTGCTTATTGTACAAAACCAACGTGTTCTTTAAGCTCTTATTTAACTATCGAAGATTTTCAACAATCCATCACGTTGACGCATTTGACGCACTGAAAATATCGCAAATTAAAAATGCCGATGCTACAAGACGTGGCCAATCTAACCGGTGCAGGTTAAACAGGTTGCGGCGATCTTGATATGGTGAACGAACATATTCAACAGACCGTGCAGATAGACATCGCAGTGCGTATATTACAAACTGCTTCTAAACACTCTCTATCCTATCCGTATAACAGTAATAAGAAGGTGAACACACCGGTGATCCATATTCCAAAATAGAACGAACAGAAGAACAGAATAGTGATGTTAGAGCAATCGGGCCGATAAAGTCCATACCGTTCGGCTTAATAAAGCCCCACATAATGTATGGTTTAGGTATAGTAGTATTAATATATCCTGTAAAGGTGGCATCAGCTGAAAAAATTCTACCCAGATCGGATATGAGTCTTACTCACGTTGAGACCCAGTCTATTGCTAGAGCCAGGGAAAAATTTGCATACCATCGGCAAACAGGCAAACTCAAGGCAGTCAACAATAACTTCGATAAACAATGAAAATAATAAAGGGCCGGTATGAAATAGCTGGGAACTAAAATCAAAAATTTAAATGGATTGTCAGCGGTCGGAAAGGTAAGAACGCAACCATTAAATTGGGATACTCTGCCAATTTAAGTTCTTTAATTTGGTGATCAGGAGCGAGTCTTCTTATCAAAAGCTTTCGCAAAATCAGTACAAACAACGTCTAGTTGCTATCTGTAGTTTAAACTGCTAAATAATTTACCACAAAACGAAACCAGATTAGTCACTGTGGATCTGCCTGGATAATACTCGTGCTGAGCTGAAGAAATTAATGCTTTAGTATGGAAAACCAAGATCATGTGAACCATAGATTCAAGTAGCTTGGGTATGATGGGAAGAATGGCAATCCCCTGATAGTTACTTACTTCGTGTCTTCTACTCGCCTTGGGAATGGGATGGAAGCAGGAAATTTTCCAAGGCTTCAGAAAAAACCCACTACGTAAACTTTTATTGAACATGAAGGTAATCGGGCGGGACAAACTCTCGGCACAATGCTTAATAAGGATCGGCGGAATACCATCGTGAGCAGCGGCCTTTTTGACATCAAAATTAAGCAAGCAACTACGACTGGTTCGTATATTGAGGCAAAAAAGCTAGCAAATAAATTACAGATCTCCGAGGTTTGACTAGCGACGGAGCACTGGTAAGACATAGGAGAAAGAAAACCAACCACTTTACTCTTACTATTTATAAGTCTCCAGAAGTCATTTGAACTTAATGTCAATTCCTCCTGGATTCGCACAACGTATTGGTTATATATAAACCAATTTAAACAATTAAACTCTTTGCGGGCTTTATCAAAATCGGGATAAAATTGAACTCTGTACCGTCTGTACAATGAATGGAACTTATTGGGGCGTTTTTCCGGATTTAACAACCTATTGTTGTGCCACGGCTCCCGGAAGTCGGGTTGTTTTTTTAACAACGGAACGTGTTTTTCAATACTACTCCTGAAAATGTCGTTAAAATCACTGCCACGTTGCAAAAAGTCTCAATCAGGTAATAAATTGAGGTGAAGTTAGAACGATCGGAGCTTACTTGCTTACTGATTAATTATTAAAATCTTAATATCTGTATTTTGTGAACTGGTGAACTATATGTGTATGTGTTATCTGTCGCAGCAATAATGCGGAGAATGTCAGGCTGACTCTTCAACAGGCAGTACATACAGATAAGTTTTAAACTAATAGGAATTTACTGAGCTTAATATAATAATTATTTGTTTAATAAGAAACGCAACAAGTTTACAACGATAATTGCTACTTTCTGTTCACAAGTTTTGATTGGGTCTCATCAGTGTTATCCCCGCTAGCCTTGTGATTTAACAACTGACAGAAATATTGAGTTTAACAAATCGAACTTATTGTTAGTAAGTTAAGCTCGTGGGAGGTTATCAGATAGTACTAGAGAAGTGTAGTATTGTACATTATTTGTAAGGCATCCCATAAAAATAACAGCTTGCCCTAGCCCAGCAAAACAACCTATGCGTACTTTATTTAACCTCCATGCATAGCAATTTTCCATGCCAAAGCAGGAGGGCTGCGTAGTATGCTTGAGAAAGCGTAACACAAAGGAAGTGACAACAACAACCACGAGGACTACAACTCTTCAGTCAACCGAGAATAACAACGAGCAAAATAAGATACCCTTACTAGCTAAGGCTTTGATCAAAGCAGCAAGTCTTATTAGATATCAGGTTGAAGTACGTGCATTGATAGATCCGGATATCTCCATATTTTGTATCAACACTCAACAAGGTTGGTTGAACGGTTGATGCCTGGGACCTTCATTTTGCCGAAATTAACTGACCATCTAAAAATTGTATCACTAAAGGGATCTAAAGAGAAGCCGTGCTAGCAGCTCGTACTGGCAGATGCAGACTACAACACTCCTGCCTATGTCGATATAATTCTAGGTACCGATATATATGCAAACATTTTATTAAACTTTATTTTATTTTTATAATATTTTATTATTTGAGTTATTAAGAAACCACCGTACCAACCAGCAGCTCAGAAAACTGAGTTATAGGATGGATTCTTCTGGATCTTACGACACAATTACAACCAACTTCAAATAAGGTGTCGATGGTAGTGTAAAACAATCTAGATCTAGAATTACGTAAATTCTGGGAACTAAAAGAGATACCCAGGTTTAAACTTTACACAGAGGAAGAACAAGTTACCAAACGGAAGGTATTAGGTCACTATACTAAGGACTAGACGACCTTAGGAGATTCCATGAAACGTGCGTTAGCGAGACTGATCCAAGTGGAGAAAAATTAGAACTTGACCCACAATTCAAACAAGAGTACCATAACTAAATGAACAATTACTTAGAACTATGGGACACATAGCCCCAATAAATTCGGAAGATATCAAGGGTGATATTTATATTATTTACCATACCAGGCAGTCATCAAGCAATCAAGTACAACAACCAATATGAAGGTGGCATTTGATGCCTCAATCAAGGCAACATAGGGCCTAAGCTTTAACGACCTTCAACTAGTTAGCACAACAATACAACATGATCTATTTACAATCATCGCTAGGTGAAGAAAATTCAAATATGGGTTTACGCAGACATTGACAAATATACAGGCAGATCCTGGTGACCACACCACAACAAAATTACCAAAGGCCTGCTATTGAGAACTGATCCCCAACACAAATTAATGGGTACAAGTTAAGAACAATAACTTATTGTACATCTTCTGCACCATACTTAGCCATAAGAACCCTCAAACAACTACGAAAAATACTTAGTTTTGGGGGTTTAAAGCTGGGAAAATGGACATTGAACCACAATGGAAACAAAATCAACCATCATAAACAAAGAACCTGAATCCATAAAAAAATATTAAGAATCATGTGGATTCCATAACGAGACGAACTGGAGTTTCGGTTCAACATGGAACCTATGACAGCCCTACAAGCAAAACGTGCCCTTATATCAGAAAAAAAATGAAATATTCTAACCGCTAGCATGGCATTCCCCACAGTTATTATAGGAAAACTAGTGTTTCAGCAATCTTAGATTAAAGAGCTGCCATATGAGACGCAGCAGAAATTAAGAATCCTACGATGGTTAGACACCGAAGATAAGTGGGAGAATTTAGAGCTACATGGATTTTGTGACTGCAAAGTAAGAAACGCGCAAGAAAAACAACAATAACCCTTATTACAGGAAAAACCAATGTGGCTACAATAAGTCATTAGAAATTTGTTGGGCATTATTATTATCGAAATAGCACATCGCAGATTCATGCGATTCTTAGCCCTGCGCAGTGGAAAGATGTGAAATCAAAAGAAAATCAAGCTGACTGTGTAACTCGTGGTAAGTATCCTGATAAAATAGCTAATTTTAAATTATAGTGGTCAGGTACAGATTGTCTTTCAAGCAGTGTTGAACCCATGAAGTTCTGGAATATGGCCAAAAAGGAAGAAACTTGACCGTTTCTTAACCAATTATGATGAAATTCAGCGTGCACGACGGAAATGGGATTCTAAAATGATTTTTGCATAAAATTCTGGAAAATGAGAAATTAGGAAGGAACTTGGTAATTTATTTTAAAGATTATGATGGAATTCAGGAAGCATGATGGAAATGGGATCCTAAGATAAGTTTAAGATAAAGTTCTGGAATATGGCCATTTAGGTAGGAACTTTACCGTTTCCTAACTGATTATGATGAAATTCTGAAAGCACGCCAGAAATGGGGTTATATAATAATTTTAACATGAAGTTCTGAAATATGGCCAATTAGGAAGGAGCTCAGTTGTTCCTTAACCGATTTCATATCGTATTTATTGAATTTCATCACGGTCTGTTTAGAAATAACCGAGATTTTCATAATTGGCCATTTTCAAGAAGTTTTTCTTAATCCTATTTTAGAGTTCCATTTTCATGTTAAAAATCGGGTTTCATCATAATCGGTTAATAAACAGCCAAGTTCTTTCCTATTTAACCATATTTCAGCATGTCTTCTAAATGCCGTTTTAGAATCGAATTATATCATAATCACATAAAAAATAGCCAAGTTCCTTCCTAATTGGCCCTATTTCAAAATTGTATTGAAAATTCATTTTAGAATCCCATTTCAGGTTAAGAAACGATCAATTTCCGTCCTAATTGACCATATTCCAGAATCTTAATTTTCAGGCAGGCATGCTGAATTTCAGCATAATCGGTTAAGAAACGGCAAAGTTCCTTCCTAGTTGGCCATTTTCCAGAACTTTATGTAAAAAGCATTTTAGAATAACATTTCCATCGTGCATGCTCAATTTTACCATACCGGTTAAGAAATAACAAAATTCCTTCCTAATTGGGCTGAATTTGACTTCAATTGCTGTGCATGGATAAACTTCTACACGCAATATTTAAATTGTCTGCATTTGGATCTAACGAATAGTCGGAAATAAGAGACAGAACACAACTAGTCTCTTAAACCAAAGTTCAAGATATATTATAAAATAAATAAATCGAAAACCGGAAAATCTCGGGATTTTACTGTCATACTTTTGATACAGAAAACGAGATCCCAGAATTTCGTTTGAGAATGCTTAAATTTTCTGTCCGAATTTGAGTAAAGACTACTAGCACTAAATAAATTTAAGACCGGGAAATTCCGGGATCCCGGGAAACCGGGACCTCGGAATCTTGTTGGAGAAACCCTAGCGAGAACTTAACGCTTGCTTTCGTAAAGAAGCAATTTTGAATTCTCCAACACAAAAAAGCTCGAAACAACACATCGTCAATGCATTAATTCAATGCTGCTTGAGTGACTGAACTGAGAAGTTTATCACCTCCAATGGTAACACTATCAAAAGCATTCACCTGTACAGGAATATATTATGCTGGTCCACTAAATCTTCGGGTGTTCAAAGGACGCTGAACCAAGGGTCAGAAAGCATATAACGTGATTTTTATCTGTTTAACAACAAACGCCATGTTAAAGAAATAGTTAGTGACCTAACAAACTGAAGTTTTTCTCGCATACGAGAAACGCTTCATAACTCGAAGAGAAGGAGTTGTCATTATTCAGCGGATGTCATATTATGGCCAATTAAGGTATTCAATGGGGAAAACAGCAAACCGTATCTACATAATATGCAATGCCGCACGAACTGGACAAAACCACAACCAAATTTAAAGGAAAACCAATTATAACTTATAAGATATAAAAACTTGCGATCCACCAAGTGGATGTTAGACGATGAAGAAGACAAAAATCTTTAGTAACCTCGAAGCTGAATTAGTTGTCTATATTTTGGCCTAATAATTAACCATTTCGGCTAAATAATTAAATTTCTAATTAGACTTATTGCCTTGACAGAATAATAAAATACATAAAATCGAAATCGAGAAATCATGAAATACAATGCACAAGTCGCTCAATTATTTTATAATTAGATAAAATAGAAAAACATTGAAATCAAATACACTCATTATTTAAAAGAAAACATTATCGTAACTGTCACATCCAGAAAGCTTATATATAGACAATTAAATTTGATCCTCTTAATTAACATCGTTCGTATCGTGTACATATTTACAATACACAAACACAGATTTATTTATATCTTATATAAATTTATTGTGATGTTTATATATATGTATTCAAAAAGCACTGTATAAACTATATGTGAAAAGTATGTTCACAATCTAACTAAACAAATTATTATTTGATCATTATTTGCTTTCATGCTGTTTCGAACAAAAATATAGAGCAACAACAAAAAACATTTCAATGAAAGCTTTTTATTATTTATTTTTTATTTTATGTACATTTTATTATTATATATAAATTACAGCAAAAATAAAACACAAAAGCTTTGATTAATTTAAAGTAATTTTCAACAAAACTATTTTTTATGTTCTATTTTTTGTCATTTCCTTTTTATTTGAAAAAAAATAACCCGACCTAGGATGAGGCGACTAAATAAGGGCGGAAAATCATTCGAACACAAAAAAAAATATTTTGAATTGGATATAAAAGAACATTTACCCATTTCCCACCCTCACACTTTATATTTTCAACACTCTCCCATATTTTAACGTTATTGTTTTCCTTTTCAAAATTTTTTTTTTTTTTGTGAACAATTTTATATCATTATTCCTTATTTTCAATTTTTCTCGAATAGTATTCATACACACATACTCACAAAAAATGGAATCATTATTGTAAATCAGTTCCTTTTATGCTATATCGCATTTTCGTTATTTTGTGCCATTTTCATACAAACACACTAACATAATGCGAGATATATTTCCACTCGGGGACCAAATTATTCGCCAATTGAGGATACATTTAGATTTGGTTGCGACAATATTTGATTGGAAATTATTTTTATAGAAGTGAAAATATATCTGATATACATAAGTGGAGTATATAGTTTATTCCAAGTCGTTACATACCATTCCTTCCTAGACAGATTTTTCGTTCACGATTTCGAACAATGTGTTACTTGCCATCGTCATAAACAATAGACTATTTTTAAACCTTGATTTCTTGAAAATGAGTTAAGTTCGCCAAATCGCAAAGCCAAAATATTTCATTAAAATTTAAGATAACGAAACAGAAGCCAAGTTAAACTTGTTAAATTTGGCCTAGTTTTCTAAAAATAACTAAAACAAGTAGAGTAATAATCAGACATTTGCCAGTAGAAAAAGTAAAATGTAAAATGTAAAATGTAAAATGTAAAATGTAAAATGTAAAATGTAAAATGTAAAATGTAAAATGTAAAATGTAAAATGTAAAATGTAAAATGTAAAATGTAAAATGTAAAATGTAAAATGTAAAATGTAAAATGTAAAATGTAAAATGTAAAATGTAAAATGTAAAATGTAAAATGTAAAATGTAAAATGTAAAATGTAAAATGTAAAATGTAAAATGTAAAATGTAAAATGTAAAATGTAAAATGTAAAATGTAAAATGTAAAATGTAAAATGTAAAATGTAAAATGTAAAATGTAAAATGTAAAATGTAAAATGTAAAATGTAAAATGTAAAATGTAAAATGTAAAATGTAAAATGTAAAATGTAAAATGTAAAATGTAAAATGTAAAATGTAAAATGTAAAATGTAAAATGTAAAATGTAAAATGTAAAATGTAAAATGTAAAATGTAAAATGTAAAATGTAAAATGTAAAATGTAAAATGTAAAATGTAAAATGTAAAATGTAAAATGTAAAATGTAAAATGTAAAATGTAAAATGTAAAATGTAAAATGTAAAATGTAAAATGTAAAATGTAAAATGTAAAATGTAAAATGTAAAATGTAAAATGTAAAATGTAAAATGTAAAATGTAAAATGTAAAATGTAAATTGTAAAATGTAAAATGTAAAATGTAAAATGTAAAATGTAAAATGTAAAATGTAAAATGTAAAATGTAAAATGTAAAATGTAAAATGTAAAATGTAAAATGTAAAATGTAAAATGTAAAATGTAAAATGTAAAATGTAAAATGTAAAATGTAAAATGTAAAATGTAAAATGTAAAATGTAAAATGTAAAATGTAAAATGTAAAATGTAAAATGTAAAATGTAAAATGTAAAATGTAAAATGTAAAATGTAAAATGTAAAATGTAAAATGTAAAATGTAAAATGTAAAATGTAAAATGTAAAATGTAAAATGTAAAATGTAAAATGTAAAATGTAAAATGTAAAATGTAAAATGTAAAATGTAAAATGTAAAATGTAAAATGTAAAATGTAAAATGTAAAATGTAAAATGTAAAATGTAAAATGTAAAATGTAAAATGTAAAATGTAAAATGTAAAATGTAAAATGTAAAATGTAAAATGTAAAATGTAAAATGTAAAATGTAAAATGTAAAATGTAAAATGTAAAATGTAAAATGTAAAATGTAAAATGTAAAATGTAAAATGTAAAATGTAAAATGTAAAATGTAAAATGTAAAATGTAAAATGTAAAATGTAAAATGTAAAATGTAAAATGTAAAATGTAAAATGTAAAATGTAAAATGTAAAATGTAAAATGTAAAATGTAAAATGTAAAATGTAAAATGTAAAATGTAAAATGTAAAATGTAAAATGTAAAATGTAAAATGTAAAATGTAAAATGTAAAATGTAAAATGTAAAATGTAAAATGTAAAATGTAAAATATGTAAAATGTAAAATGTAAAATGTAAAATGTAAAATGTAAAATGTAAAATGTAAATTGTATAATGTAAAATGTAAAATGTAAAAATCGTTGAATGAAAATGGTTGAATCGTGTTTTATTAGCAAAATTAAGTGATCGAATTAAAGATAGCCAGTTTATATTACAGTATTATTAAAGTGAAAAAATTAGTTCTGGTAAGCATTTTATTGATGCTTACTCTACTTTGTAGTCGATAAAATTATCTAGATAAAAAAAATATTCTTAACAAATCCGATAAATCCACAATCGCCCAGTTTAGGCGTAAAAAAACAACAACATCTCCAATGTCACTTAAACATCATGATATCGCGAATTTGTCAAATTTTCAATCAAATTGATTGATGATAATTTTATTATTTGGACCAACCATAATACTTTTGCTATCATGATCCAAATCATTAATCTAATTGTATCTGAAGTTTATTATATTAAATCTGTGTAGGAAAACATATACCATCAAATCCCATCTGTCTGTACCCTATAAGTGTATTTATACATACCAATAGAATGATATGCCAAAATCAAATCCCACAACATAAAAAATTATAATAATAAACCTAAATCCCATCCAACAAGTTGGATTAATCCTTTCGTGTATCATTTGGAATTTTTTTATTTTTGGTTTATTTTGATCAGACAAAAATCCATTTTAAATCGTAAAATCAAAACCTTCAACAAAAAAAAAAAGGATTTTTTTAATTCCTTTTTGCCTTGGATTTTTATTTTGGTTTGTTTGTATAAACGTAAAATACATGTTCCTGTGCGCCCATAATTACTTTTCATCATCAAATGTAAATACAAGTATCTCGTATATCCACAAAAAAAAAAAAAAACTACCAAAATACACCGTACGCTTTCTTGATTCGGGAGAAAATGGAATTATATTTTTGTTGTTCGCTTGGAAAATGTATATTACGTTTTTTTTTCTTTTTTTTTGGAAAAACATAAATAAATTGAACAGTTTTTTATTTTATTTTGTTTGTTTGATTCACTTTAAGAGAGCAATAAAATTTTATCACTTTTTTATTTTCCATATTTTTATCTGTTTTATCAAATCAATTTAGGAAAAACTGTTTTTCTTTTTATATGTATTCAGTCGCATGTATGTTTTTACTTTTATTGGTTTGTTACATATACAATATATGCAAATATTTGGGGTTGTTTCAAAGGTTAAACGCTAACTTTTTTATGAAATACGTAACGTCTTATTTTTGTTTAAAGTTAGAGTAATGTACAAAGTTTTCAATTAATATAGGATTTTTCGATGTAGGTCGATTTATAAAACAATAAAATTTCGGAAATGGCCCAATAAATTTATCTGTCTGTTTAAATATAGATAAGATTAAACTCCCACATTTGATGTATCTACTTTTGTTAGCTGACGCATTTTGAAATTTTTGTTTGCCTGATGCCGTCATATGGAAAATATTCACAAATATTTTACATAGGAATAGATTAGTCTAGTACAGGTGTACCGGTGGCTATACTGACAGAATACAGAAATATGTATATATCCTCCTACATCAATATTATTTATTAAAATTGACGTAATCTATATCACAAAATACTTATATTTATATTCGTTGGATAAGGAAATTTTTTTATCATTTGTTCCATTTGCATGTAAACGTTATCGTCATTATTAGTCTAATAACAAAACGAGAAATAGAAGAAGAAAAAAATATTGCCGAGTATACATAAACGACATAAAATATTAAATTGATCCTCCTTACCTCCAATAATATTCAATTGATCATCATCGGATGGTATTCCACCAGGATGTAATTTTATTTCTGTAAATAGATAAAATAAAAGTATTTGAATTATTAATTTTATTGATTTGTTTATATATAGTACAGTTCAAATTTTTACTGGATTATTTTAACCGAAAAAATAGAATACTGCCATTATTTAACCTAATATTTTACAATGTGCAGTGTTGAATTTGAACTTTAAAATTATTCTCCAAACAAAATTGAATACCTTTAGTAATTACCACAATAACAGTGCTTCATTATTATGTTATGTTGTTGCCTCGTAGTCATATATACTATATGTCAGTACAGCGCGAAATAAAACTAAACAAGAATAACAAATTTAAAACCAAAGCGATATCATGACGAACGATTTATCTCAATTATAGTCTCAATTACATCAACGAGAAACAAATAAATTAATATTTATCTGACGTTTTGTATTATGACCATATAGCATAAGTTCTATAATTTGATTGTATATATTGCTTCAGTAAACTGACAAAACCATTTCATTCCACAAAACAAAAATACTTTAGCAGACTCTAAAATTTTAGATTTTATAAAAAATGTACAAAGTCTTAGTATAACCCACAGACATAACCAAACAACCCCTCCTTGTTATTGTCTTGGGCTCCAATTAAACAGTTAAAAATAACCAAAATCCCACTCACTAATGTAATAGAATAAAATAAAAGAAAATGAAACAAATTTTTAACTCATTTCACCATCACATGTAAAACAATGCATTTGACGTGGAAATACCTGTCTAACGTCAGGTACCGTTATTTATTTTTTGAGCGTGTCTTTTTTCGATTGTTTAGTTGTTCAAAATTCACTTCCCATGAAACTAAGAAAACAAAAACACACGTGAGATTTAATCAATTTCGAAGATTCTCAAGCTAAGATTAGTTTTTATGTTTTATTTATTTATATACATTATTAAACTAAATACATTTATTTTAAATTTATAAATTAAATTAAATCAATTAAAATAAAATAAAAATGAACCAAATTAAATTAAAATAAAATAAAACATTATTTACGAAGAATACAAAAACACCTTTCGTCATCAAACGTCGACACCTGTTTTTACTATGCTTTTACCAACTGACATTAAACTAAAATTAATTGAAATTAAATATCGGCGTACTCTTTAGTTTATGGCATTTTAATCTAATGATATTTCATTTGTTCAAACTGTATTCCTGTTCGTTCAGGACTCGAGCGATTTAAGTTTTGATGTTTAATGTGAGAAACGAACCTACCGTTTCACCCGATTTTGAACTTGGTTTACCGCCATGTTTGAGGTAAATACTTCATGGTTATTATTAACAGGGTATTGTTTGTTTAAGATGTTCGTCGTGAGTTTATTCTCTTTATTAAACCACATCGTACCTGGGGTACAAATGCTAAGTTTGAGATATTTCTGTGAAAAGTAACCTAACAACAGGACATGTATTTCAGTCCAAAAAATGTGCTATGTGCGATGTACGTTTCGTATACGTACACGGTGTATAATATACTTTTTTCGACTGTGTTGTGTCAAATATTTTACTTGTATTAGTGCATTTTTGTCATCGCAAGTATCAAAAATAATTGAATCGGGCGAAATCGGTTCAAATTGTTTGCTGCTTTCATTCCCAAATATCACAAGTTCTATATGCTTTTTTTATGGTGCGTTATGATTTTTGTTTTTTTATTAGTCAATTATCGAAGATCCTTCACAATGGCAAGTGTTTGGTGTTTATTGAATTTAATATAAAATTTTTAATTTATTATTTTATTTATTACAGCTTAACGTAATATTCTACAGGTTATTGGTTGTAGGTCTATTCGGTTGCAGCCCCAATTGCAGTCTTTACTTCCGGATACTGCTTGTTCTATCGCATTCCATTTGCGGTAGGTTGCGGCGTGAACTCGGCGGTTGGTCGCGGCGTGTTGGATGATCAATTGTGCGGCACAGAAAAATTCGCAATCCTTACAGCTCGATTATACCAGAAATCTACATAGTTATTGCTAGAGCGACACCCGCATTTGACTTCACATTTTCTTTCTCTATGCTTTATCCTTAGGGGGTTTTATAGTTCTCGCCAGACATTTTAAACTTGATTGATCGTTAGTCTATCACCCATGCCTTAGTCCAAATTCATTCAGTTTGCTAGCTAAGGATGCAGTACACTTATGTCTATTAGATTTGAATCACTGGCTTGTGCCATGTGCCCATTGCGACATTGAGTGCGGGACTTCTGTAAGTCAATGAAGTTGCCCGAGCCCGAACTTTTGGTTCATTTCTCGGATAAAATGTAGCCATCCCGAAAAAGTGTAAATTTTGTAAAAAGTGTAGGCTCATCCCGAAAAAATATTATAATTAAAATGTATCTAACACGAAAAAAGTTCAAGTTTAAACCAAATGAATACTATTAAATTTCTTAAAGAATATGTGTAACAAAAAATATAAATTCTTTTAAGAGTAAAGCACATAATTTTATGTTCTGCTGGTAAAGGAAACATTTACTATGAAGAAACCTTAAATTATATACAGCCAATACTAGAGATATAGCTTAATGGTTTTTTATATGGACAGATAGGCCATGATACGAGCTAACATCCGGCCAACACTCCAGCTCCATATCATGGGGATAAACATATGTTTTCGAAAAATTTGTATTTTTAGTGTAGCGTGCGTGATATGGAGAAACCTTATATTATATACAGCTAAACCGATTATAGATTAACAGATAAGTTCCTTGAAATTTCTACTTGTCCGATAGTTCAAATTAATTTTATCTTCGGTTTACATTGCCTTATTTATTCGCGTTATCCAGGTAGCACCACGAGGAGGAAAAATCAGGACTTTGCTACCCATAACTAAACTTAAAATAAACATAAATAAATTGTAGTAGTAACTAAAAAACTAGAAAAAATGGAATTCATGATCATAATTAGATGTATTTTATGATTTTTTGGTAATTTTTTTAAGCATTTTTTTTTAATTTTTTTTTAATTTTTTAAAATTTTTCTTAGTAATATTATTTTACAAGGTTGTGTAGGCTTTACAAGACAGTGATTCTGTATTCTATTTTTTAAAGTAAATTCAGTCTGTTTTTTTATAAATTATTATTTGAGGCCTGATTTTTATGGAATTTGGGTTTCGAATTAGCGGTACATAAGTGCTTAAATTATCGTATTTTTCCCATTTTTCATTTCTTTTGCCAAAACAAACATAATGACCTTCTGATGCCTTTGGGTATTTAGAACCGGAACCGTCAGTAATAAAACTAATAACCGACGTCACATGATATTCTTGATTGTTAATTTTTATGTTGGTTGCTACTTCGGACAATTTTATATTTGTCTCTTCAACCGCTTCAGTGTCTATACAAACAATTTGCCCATACATTTCTTTTGAAGGGTTCATGGACTGAAAACAGTCTTTACAAGACTTTTGGGGAATTTCCTGAAAACAATCCTCAATATTTGAAACACCTAGTTTTTTGTATAATGCCATGTCCAAATAAATTATTGGTTGCTTTTCTTGCTCTCTGTTAGAACATTTAGAATTGGAACATTTTAATGTTACCTCTACACTTGGAAATTCGGTAAATAATTTCCTACACACATTAAAAAGTTCAGTTGTGCAATCGGATGTAAAACCAATGGTTTCAACCAAAATTTCTTTTCGGATTTCATATAACTATTTATGGTTTCACTATATCACACACGCTACACTAAAAATACAAATTTTACGAAAACATATGTTTATCCCCATGATATGGAGCTGGAGTGTTGGCCGGCTGTTAGCTAGTATCATGGCCTATCTGTCCATATAAAAAATCATTAAGCTATATCTCTAGTATTGGCTGTATATAATGTAAGGTTTCTTCATAGTAAATGTTTACTTTACCAGCAGAACATAAATTTATGTGCTTTACTCTTAAAGGAATTTATATTTTTTGTTACACATATTCTTTAAGAAATTTAATAGTATTCATTTGGTTTAAACTTGACTTTTTTTTGTATTAGATACATTTTAATTATAATATTTTTTCGGGATGAGCCTACACTTTTTACAGAATTTACACTTTTTCGGGATGGCTACATTCTATCCGAGAAATGAACCAAAAGTTCGGGTTCGGGCTAACTTCACTGACTTACTTCTGTGAGTTCCAGCCAATCATACTGTTGTAAATTATTGAAAATTTAGAAAAGTAATACCTGCATCTAGACTTGCGTTAACCAAATATACCTTAAACCAATCCGAACTCCAACGTAGCGTTATCTGCTCTAATGTCTAAACTACAAATAATATAAATTGATAAATAAATATTCGGTACTCTTCTATACGAAATAAGAAAGGAAGGGTATTTGCAACTATTTAGGAATAATAAATTATGATAAAATTCACGCTGATCTACAGGTTACCTGTGTGTTGATCGCACAGATTACCTGTATCTTGATATCCAATATTAGTTAAAGTAATTTTTATTCATCAAAAGTCACAAAGCTGGCGTTTATGTAACGAGATAATTGATTATAAGCACATAGTCAGTTGTACACAAAACTTGCTTCGGGACTTGAGAGATTGGCTCACGGCAATCACATTTTTTACCCTGGTTTTTGCAAATATCTGTTTTTATAGCAAAAAATGAAAATTATGCTCAAAATAAAAACCGAAAATAATTTTCTTTTTACTTTTATCAATTAACATTAAAAATTAATTAAAAAAACAACAAAACAATTTCAAAATGATTACTAGAATAGTTCTATACCTACAAAAACTTGCTTTGAAACTATTCATTCCGGAATGAAAATAGCGGCATTGTTGTTGTAAAATTTCCAAAGTAAGACTACATCTATTTCGCATTGCTTTTCTTTCCATATGATAAATGTTTTCTCGCATACACGTATATCTTACTAATACTATTACTTTCCGGTTCGCACTCGCACATCGCACATTTTTGGACTGAAATTCGCATCGAGGACATTTAAATTACACGCTCGCTTGCTAAAAAACTCAAGTAAGCAAAATTCTTATTATCTTAAAAATAATTAATTACTGTTAAATAACAGTTACAAAATATCCGTTGAAATAGTTCTTAATATTATATTTCGTAAAATTTATTAAATTTCTATTAATTACAACTATAGATGAACATTTTTAATGAGGGAAAATTTATGTATTATATTAAATATATAGTATTTTGTTGCTGTAATTTTATGAAATAGTATGCTGAGTTTTTATAATTAACTCTTTGCCTTTATCTAGCTTACATGTATTGTATAAACAGAAATTCATTTGCACCAAAAGCGTACAAAACTAAACAAAATCTACCGTAATAACGTGTTCCAAAAAGCTTACTAAAAAATCAGAATACATTTTTCACAATTTGTTTCACAAGTGATTAGTGAATCAAATTGTGGGAAATTTATTCTGATTTTTTATAGTGAGCGGAGAAGTATGTAATATACATGTAATTGTGAACGAAAAATGATACTTTTTGAGTTGTGCCGGTTTCCTTGTATGCCATCGGTATGTATAATATTGACGAAACAAAATCAAAACAAAACTTAATTAATGTCTACGGTTTGTCTTGAAATTACTGTTAAATATTATATCAAAATATCACGATGGAATATGATATAAATCTTATAAATATTTTTTATTTTTTATAATTATAAAATATAAACATTCAAGCGTTGCTAAGTATAGAGAGCATAATACATTACAGTCTTGATAATATTTGTTTGCTTTTATCTCATAATACCAAATGATCAAAAATAGGTTTGTGCATTTCCAAAACAACATCAATGACACGGTATAATCTCATTCGTTAATATCAACCATAGACTTCGTTGTTCGGCTAGAGAACTATTGTTCGGCTAGAGAACAGTAATGGACACTTGGATAATCAACTACTTCCAATTTGAGCAGGAAGCAGACAATTTTCTCAAAAATATCTAGAAATCTTGAATTTTTTTAATAATTTCGAAATGTTTCGTATCTAACATCTCGTCTGTAATCTCTAAGAATCTCAAATAATCTCGAACATGTAACCTGAAAAACCCAAATATCGAAATCTCGAATCTCAATAAACTCAGCCAACACCAGAATCTCCAAACCAGACAGCAGATCGAATTATCTTACAATTCCTTAAAATCATGCAAAATAATAACAAGGGAAAGACCAAACGCCAACTCAATAATGCAACATCATGCAAAAAAATTATCTCGAAAATTTCAAATAATCGAAATTTGAACCATCCGACTTAATTCTGAAACCCTATACCTGACGATTTTTTGAGCAAAAAGAGACTGTTTAAGAGACACGCCATAAAACTCTGTAACGATATGACGTTTCACATCGTCACAAATTGATTATGTGTTATGGTCAGCTTGTATTTAAACCACTAAAAGGCTCTTGTTGAGGTAAACGGTGTGTATTTTAAAGTTTTTTTTTGTTACCCCTCATTTATCTGATAATAAATCTGGTCATTGTTATTTCGGATATTGAAACAACAAGTTGGCGAAGAGTAATAAATTAAAAATCAATAAATATTTAAAATATTTTTTTTAAACAATAAAATTCGCTCTGTGTATATCCGACAACGCCATAACAAAAGATATAAAAGAATTAATTTGTTCGAGACTACCCGTCCACATCAAGGTCGTTAAAGTAAATCGAAAGACTTTTCGATTTAAACCATTTTTATTAAGAAGAAACCACATCTCAAAATCAAACGAGATTGAGGCAAAAACCGACGGCCTTTTTAAGTATAAATATAGATGCTTTAAGTTGGAATTCAAATTGTTTACGTTGGATATTCAGGTTGGATTAATGAATTTATCCATTTCGTCATTTATACATGGTGTATGTATACTCCCGTTTTTTACTGCTTTAAATCGGATGTACGAGTCACAATCATCATAAAACAACTTGGATTTTGTATTTAATTTTTAAGAAATTGCATTCCATTCCATGGTCAGTGGTATTGAATACAGTTTGGATTAATTGACAACATTTTTTTTTTTCATATCGTGACCTGTGTTCTTGGAGTGTCAATTACGTTAACATTTTGGTTGATGACCAAGTTTATTTAGTGTTCTGCTTTTTTTCTTTTTGCTGATTTAATTATTTAGAGTCAGTTTATTACTGTCAATTATTTTATTTAATTTAGTGAAAATCGTCAGTTTGAAAGTGAAACAAAACTAACTGTCGAAATCGTGAATGGGAAAGAATACCCAAATTTTTATTTAACAGGTACCCACAACGGGATCATGGAGGAAGCGCTTTCGACGTGACCTTGTGGTAAGTGATTTCTTTTGATTGATACATTTTATTTTGGGGTTTTGTTTTGCGTTCTACGATTCGGTTTTTTATTGTTTTTTTTTTGTTTCACTCTGTCAAGCTTTATTCTGTTTATATAGCACAACTATTATTAGTATTATAATTTTTTTTTGAATTGATAATGTAATTATATTTATTTTCTAATTACTTATACATATATTAGCTTTATTCCACAATAATTCTTAATTATTATTTTTTTCTTTTTATTAAGATATTGTTTTTTTTTTTTTGTTAAATTAGAAAATTTATAAAAATTGATTAAGTTATTGAATAAATTTTGTATTATTTACAGTTTCGCTATAATTCCGGAGTTATTATTTAGTTTTGTATGATCCTCCGATAGAAACAAGTAATGTGTTAATTGTTTAAATACTCGTGCGGATGAGTCATGGACAGTTCAATAGTGAAGTGAGTGAATATATATTTTTTTTTTCTCTTTCTCTCTGGAAGTGTTTTCTAGAATGAGGACAAGTAAATTTTTGGATATTAGTATATTTGTGTCTTAGTTATCCCGTGTGTACATTATATATGTATATGAAACAATAATCAACGACGGTTATTCAAGATCCTTTTCAAACTGTGAAAAAAACCCCGACCACCTTGAGCTTAGCCGCGCTAGTCAAACCGTCTCACAGTTCCTGAAAGGATATTCTACGTAGCGGTAACGTTTGGTTAGTGTTTCGTGTACTTTGTGTTTTGATCAAGGTTCCACCGAATCACCTCAAGCGATACGGCTACAACTCTAATATTTTTACTTTAAAAAATAAGCAAACATTTTCTGGCACTCTTTTTGTTTTAAAAGTATAAGTTTAGAATTTTTCAGCTTTGTCCATTTTTCAAAACTCACACTTAAGTGAATCAGGTGAACCGTAGCAATTGGCCAACCTAAATATCTCGTATCTCGAAAAATACGCCTTGTGAAACAAAAAGTATCACGAAAAAGTTGGTTCGGTTCGAGGGTGAAAGCTCTAATTAAATTACTTTTGATGACCTTGAAATTACATATCAAGTTCAAGTTCATTTTTTTGCATGGAATCCTTTATTTTTTTAATAAATTTGTCTAAAACATATTTTGATTGTCGGGTTAACCTAAATAAGTTGCATGTACTAATTAGAAAAGACCAAATAGACGCCAACAATTTTCAATTAAAAATAGATTTGATCGAATTTTAATAGTAAATTGCCAACACTGAAATATTCTTTATTTATTTTGAAAATTTAGGCTGAAATCAAAAATGTGTAAGTACCATACGAGCTTAGATTTATATATTTTAAAACTTAAAAACCAAACAAAATTTTGTTTGTGAGAAGCATTTTGCACCACACAATATTTGTTACTCATGACTTACGAGAAATGCTATACCCTGTTTTGATATTCCATCGGTAGATGACGAACCTTCTTCAAATCCAAATGCTATTAATATTATACCAATTGGACTACATTTTGAGAGTGAAAAATGTGATGAGCCTATTAGCAGGCCAACCAAGGACATCGAATTTTTAAGTAATTTGCTCCAGTTCGTTCGAACAAGTTTCATTCGAACGTAATGGTTGTGGCAAAAAATCTGCAGAGCTTTATTTATATAATAACAAATTAAAGGTGTTGCAAAAAAAAAAAAAAAATCTGTCAAGTGTAAAAGGAATGTTCGTGTTTTAAAAGTTAAATAGACAAAGTAATTGATAATTGAAATGTTAATATAAACTCAAAAAATTTACGCAAATTACTGCTAAATCAAAATAATAATTATACGAACACAGAAAAGGCATTTCCACAATGTTTATTTTATAAATCGGCATTGACCTATACATTTTTAAGGAATAATTTCAAATTAAAGTTAACCTCACCATCTTCAATATATAAATAGTCTCCAATTATGTTTATTTCGTCAGGAATTAATGAAGCTTTAATAACTCACACATAGCGTATTTTTCACAAATGTTACTAGAAACCTCAAACATTTTTACGTTAAATTTCGACGAAATAACGATCAATAACGATTTAACTCACAAAATCTTAATCGATAGAAACAAGGAATTTAAGATCACCTGTCATATGTCTAAAGACACCTGTAACTTTTTGTAGTTTTTAGTAATTTCAATTTTTCGGACCATGTCTTAGTATGAAACTTGACTATTGAATAATGTAATTTTATGACATTTAATGGAGGATATTTGGCTTTTAAAAAAAGCTCAAAATTAGGTATTTATTTGCAGAATCCAAATATGCTCCTAACGCATTTTTTGACGTTTGGCGTTTGTAACTTTTTTTTTAACACGTTAGAGTACGTATAGCCCGATTCATTTGTCGTAACAATTATTTGAGTTAATTTTTCTATCCCTCTCAGTAAATAAAATCTATAACATAAAAAAATTGTACTTTAGTAAACCTTTTTAAAGTCTCCTACAGTTTTTTATTTTGTTTTATTATTTTAAGAAGTTTAAGAGGAGTATGTCTTGATTGGTTAATCAGAAACAAAATCAGAAGGCCAAATATTCATAATATATCAAACTTAAAAAAGGTAAAAATATCGACCCCCTTCCTCCCTCCCCCCGTACTTTCGACTTTTTTTGGATAGATATATTGTGAATAATTAGCTTCTTTCCATTAAACACACACAAATGAGGGTTTTCCTTGAGTTTTTTGATTTAGTGAATATAATTCGCTAAATAAGTACGTTCGTACTTGAAACTATCTGTGTCAAGTAGGAATTGTATTTTTGTAGTTTGGTCGTAGCTACCTGATGAGTAGACCAACGTTTTTAGTACGAAACGAAACTACCAACACAATAAGCTCAAGGAAAATTCTCATTTTTTTTCAGGGTTATGCACTTTGTATTTCTACTTTTTTTTTGAGTAGATATATTACGAATAACTGGCCGCTTAATTTTGTTTCTGATTAGCCAATCGAAAATCTTTTGAATGTCATTTTCACTAATATGTTTGTATCGATAAAAAGCCGAAAAAATTCATTTATGATTTTATTTAATGAGACGATGTGTCTCGCTAGCATCTCAGACTATCGAACATGAAAAAATTAATCACTCCTATTTTCATTCAAGGGTTGATCAACAATCGACATGACTCTGTATTGCAAATCATCTGTATTATTTTTTCTGTATAGAAAGCAGAGAGTCGTGTCGATTGTCGATCGACTCGAGAATCATAATAGGGGTACATTTTTCATTTTGCCTCGTAGCGCGTTACTATTTTTGTAAGCCCAAAAAATTCAGAGTGGCAGCTTTAAGTTTAAGTTATTAATTGTAAATGTATAAATTCAACCGATTTCATTTTTGTAGGTAATTAAATCACCTGTAATTTTTTGATAAAAAGTGTTGATTAGAATATCCAAACTTATTGATAGTTAAACTGAAATTTAATTTTTTATTTTAAATACTTTCATAATTTTAAAAGTAATGATAATTATGTATGCGTCGGTGTTATGGTCAATCATTCCTAAATTGTTCCAGTTTTAAAGAATAATACGGAAAATATCAAAATATCGAAAGCAATTGAAAATGAAATGCAACGATTGATGAAGCACATCCAAACATTTATACTATGAACCCAAAAATATTTAATTTAAAACCATAAAATTTATCTCTCGAATTAGAGAATTTAATCGACAATTTACCGCCAACTTGCAAACACCCCTTCAATACTGCTACACAGAATACCGAATATTACAATATTTAAAGGAAATCGATTGTTTGAAACCCTTAAAGCAATTTACAATAAATAGTGAATCTCAAATTTTTATGTTTGTGGAGAGTTAATATTTTTCCGTTTCGTTGATAAGGGGAAGCGGATACGCATCTCTGACCGTCACCTTATTCACCTCACGGGTATCCAAACACAGTCGCATACGACCATCCTTTTTATGCACCAACGTGACAAGGGAACATCAGGAACTACGGCTTTCCTCAATGACATCCAGAGATAGCATCCGATCGAGCTCATCGTACATCAGTTTTTGTTAAGCAGATGATACTGAGTAAAACCGTTGCATAACAGGCTTAGAATCACCAACATCAATCACATGTGATAATAATGTGGTTCGTCCAAGACAGTTCGCACCTGACGGGAATTTACTGACTGCTGTAGAGAGTTTGATGATATCTTCTAGTGACAGAGTATGAAATCTAGGAGCGGAGTTTAGATCTGCGGAGTGAGGTATTTCACTCAACGCCGAGACATTTAATGTGGCACTAAACTGATTCCAAAAATCAATTCTCAGGTATAATGGTTGTTCTAAGAAGGGCACGAAATATAATCGCAGGTATTGAGTAGGCAGGAGCATAAATATATCCAATCACGTTTTGGGATTGACCACTGGCGGTATGTATAGAGGAAGAAAATTAATGAACTTTAAAATTATTATCGGCCAACAACTTTTTAGAACTACAACCCAAAATACTTACGCTTGCTCCACTGTCTAACAGCCCTTGGTATGGCACATTATTAACAAGCACATCGGCATAAGGCCGTTTGTCACTGGTTTCAGAACCGAGTATTGAAGAGACAACGAAAGATCGCATGATCAGACGTTCCTCCCAATATTTTTTTGAGCGTAGCAAACGAGCTGGATTGAAATTCTTTAAAGTATTGACGACAGATTTACCGGAATTAAAACAAAAGATTGATTATTTGAAGAAAAAGGTGAATGAATGGAGTTTGTCAACGATGAAGAAGATATTACTCGACATTCGGGAGTAGAGACGGACAAACAGAATTCCGACACCATTTGGTCAGAACCAGACGAACCAGATCCAGAAAAGATATCGAAATTAGCTGACTCTACGAGTACTTACACTGATTCGTCTGATTCATTCCACCTGGAGTCGTCCTCCGCAGTAATTCTGGGTCTGTATTGCTGGCCGAATCTATTTTGTTCATATTGGGGCTGGCAGTGGTCTGTGATCCATGGATCGCCGATCTCTACGAACCACTTATCTGGTTTCCTGCGCAACGGGTACATTTAGCGCTGATGGTTTCTTTTAAGCCACAACGATGGCAAAAATATCCTGGGGTGAAATAGGACAATCCTGGAAAACATGACCTATGTCTGAGCAATTGAAACAAATGGGGTGATGGCTAGAACCGGTTGGACGAGTATGAGTATTGCCAGATTTATTGAAGTTTATAATCGACTATCACAGCTACGCGCGCTCTTGCCGAACCAAAAAGATTCACAAATGTCGAACCTGAACCAATTAACGATAATACTGATGGTGAGATCAATAATGAAAAATAGTGAAACATTTATTTAGTTAAAAAAATTTAATTTCAGTATTAAACTGTATAACTGAAGGTGGACGTCAGTCATGCGAAGAGTTGAAATTTAACAGATAAGATAACGATATGGCAGGAATACTTTCAAAATGGAAATCCAAATAAAGACACTAATATTTAGTCGATAATAACAGAATGACCAGCATACAAACAAACTTTCGGAACACTTTTAATAGACAGGAACTTTCAACATATTCAACCTGCCGCGGATAATATTTATCTGAAATTTTATTGTTTTTGCAACAACGTTGTTCTTATATTAGAGCCGATTGCCAAACACACTACCAAAAGCTTATTGAAAAATCGTAAGAGAGTTATCAAATACACCATAAAGGATTCTCAAATACTTTTATGATGCTATTACCATCCATATGAGAAGTTGACAGCTATATTAGTAGCCAAAAGAGTACAGAAACACTACATAAAGTTGCCTTTCATTTTTTAGTTTGTAGAAAGCTTTTATTTATACAGCAACTAGTTTTATATTTATTGGAATAACATGATATATACATTTGTAAGTGTATTGGCAGCATTGGATTGTGCTTTCAAACTTTTTCAAATATTTTGGTTGAAATACGCCGCTAGCCTAGAAGCGAAACTGTTTGGCAATTAATTCAGAATTTTGTTTACAACACTAATAGATCTTTTGACGATGTGTTCCCTTCAGTTTATTTACTCATATTAAAACTGAATAATTACAAAAATCTGTAGTCCTCTAGTCATGTAAATTCTTTTAAATAATAATTTAGATATGATCTTGAATGATTGTGATTGGAATGGGGTAACCATAGTAAACTCGTGGGGAGAATCGACCTATCAGACTTTTCATGTTGGTTGAACGAAATCACTATAGGGGCGGTAAAAGTGTCAAAAAATGACACAACTGTCACAATTCATACATAATGAGAAGGAGTTGGTAATCAAAAAGGGGAATAAACCGATGGGTATAGCGGCTCGTCAAGTCAAAACGATGACAAATGACAAGAGTATGCGTGTAATATGCCAGGAGGAACACCCACTGGTAAAGTGTGCTAAATTTCTAGCAATGAATTGCACCAAGCGATGGGAATTAATTAGAAACCATCGCTGGTGCGGGAAGTTTATTCAGCCTCATAATTTTCGACGCTGCTTGAATAAACAACGTTGTCAAGTGAACGAATGTAATCGGGCACACCACCATCGTAAAAATATTTAAGGTTAATAATGAAGTATCTTCAACTCGGACGGGAATAGAGAAGTTCTGTACCGAATCGTACCTGTTAATTTGTACGGATTAAATGGGAAGAAACTAAAAACATTTGCCTTTTTTGACGATGGCGCCAATGGGACACAAACAAGGACCAAACGTTGCCGTTTGCCTTCATGGACAAAAAATATTACAACCATGGAGGAAGGCTCAATGACTGTTTCACCGAAAATATCCGGGGCAGACGGAGAAGCCGAGCCGTTTATTTTATAGAATCGGTGCGTACAGTAAGGTAATAGAATCATTGCCTGATTATATTAAGGAGATGCCTATAGCGGAATACAAAAAAGCTAAACGAACAATTTTTATAGGATCGGACGAGGCATGGCTAATCGTACCAACTGAGGTAGGACAAAGTAACCAACAGTCGTCAATTGCTACTAAGACCAAATTAAGGTGGGCTGAGCACGAAAAACATTCAAGGCATAAAGTGGAACTATACAAATACAACCATGAAATCAAGCAAAGTGTTGATTACGGCGACGACCTGCATGAGCTAGTGAACAGTTTTTATTCACTAAATAATTACGGAATCGAACAAATGGGAAAATATGCGCTCTCGTGAAATATTGCAAAAAGAACCAAGTACACAGGTGATCGGTATCAAAGTCCAGACTATTGGACTATTCTGGAAGTTTAAAGATATACAATTTACAAATAGCATATCGATGGCGTTACGACAAGTAGACTCATTCGAGTCTAAACTTATAAAAAATCCAGAACTAGGTTCAAAAGTCAAACACCTCATCCAGACTTGTAAGGAAAAGGGGTACATCCAAAAACTAGAACCAGACGAGACGGTCGTAAAAAGTAGATCTTGGTATCTACCAATGTTTGTAGTGCAAAACCTAAATAAACCGAATAAAGTGCGGCTGGTGTGGGACGCTGCAGCAACTGATGAAAGGGTCCGACGAACTTGCGCCACTTCCAAGTGTTTAATTCAAATTCTGAAAAGAAGGAATTGCTGTTACGGGTGATATCAAGGAATCGTTTCATTAACTCCTTGTGACGGCAAAGAACACCGACTCCCAGAGGTTTTTCTGGAGAGATTTGGATACATCACGAAAACCGGATACCTACATCATCAATCGCTCAGTATATTAAAGATCAAAATGCAGAACAGTTTAGATCACAATATCAAAGAGCAGTTGAAGCCATTCAGCATCAATATTATGTCGAGGAAAGTTTTTGAAACATGGACGAGGCAATTCAGACGATTTTTCATGTAAGAACCATTCATCAACATGCGAGATTTGATGTGAAAGGATGGATCAGCAACTCCTCCGATTTACTGCAAGCGATTGGAACAGATGTGATAGAGCAGTCTAATGAAATACGTCATTAAGGTATTATTGGTGATAAAGTCCTTGCGATGTGGTGCGATCATAAAAATGATAACTTTTGATTCGTGGAATGGGAGTATAACGCCCACTAAAAGGGAAATATTAAGAGTTCTGATGAGTGTTTTTGACCCTTTGCTTGTTGCACTGGCTGGCAGGGAAAGAAAATGTCGCAGATGAGCCCATCAAATTGACCGGGAACTCACCAGGACCAACTCCGGTGTGGATGAAAATGGAGTTCATAGATTTTGCTAACGTACTGATGCAGCAACTTGTATTCGCTATAACACGAAACGCAGGAAAATTTTGCCAGGTGACCATCGAATTACATATTTACGTATTCATGAATATCATGTTATTATGTTGTTAATGAATTGAGGCAAGTCTATGAGATTCCACGATTATGCAATCGGTTACGAAGAATCCAGTTCGATTGCCCAGTGTGCAAGTAGCAAAAAAGCAAAACCAAAACCACTAGCAATGGCTCCGCTACCACCGGCAAGACTTGTGGCATTCTGTCGACCTTTCAGCTAGAAAGGACGACGATCGGAGGAAAGATGGGTTTTGTTGACTTAACATATTTGTTGTTTACTCGTGGACTAATATCACCAATAAAAATTTTATATAATAAAACACAATATTTCGATTTTGTCACTTTCTTTAACGTAATATTTATTTTATTTATAAATGAAATTACGATCGTTTCGGATGTTACTCCTTTATCAAATTTCTAACAAACATTTACTAAAATTATGCTAAAAAACTGATTTTATACACTATTTTATTTTTTGTGTGCCTACGTGCCTTTTTGAATGTTCTTTCCCCGTTATTTTGTTTTTCTTCTTAAATGGGTCTTAAAATGGGTGTTACCGCCCTTCTTTTTATTATATACCTGGTGTGTGCTTTATGATAAAAAACAGATACGAATTTGTTTACCATCCGGTTTTTTTGGGTGTTTATGTGCAAAGTGATATTAATTACGGATTTACAATGAGGTCGTAAATTTTGTTGCGGCCAATTTTCTCGTTTAGTAAAAATGGATTATATCGTTCCTTGTATATTTCCAGTTCTTCTAATCTGTTCATTATTAACCCTTTTCGTATTCTGTGTAATACCTGTGAGTTTGTGTTGATGTCAGTGTAATTATGTTTTTCTGTAGTCAAGTGTTGTGCATATTTCGAGTCGATTTTTGGTTTTCCGATTTCTTTTCTATGTTCTGTAAACCTAACTTGAAAACTTCTACCAGTTTGTCCCATTAGAATTTGGGGCAGTCATTATATGTATTATTATAGATTCCGGTGTCTATTGGTGTATTTATGTTACGTTGTTTGAGTCGATTCCCTAATTTGTTGTTGGTTTTAAATGCCATCGTGTATCCGTGTTTTTTAAAAACCTTCGTTATATTCTTGTTGATGTTATTATTGTACTCTATGGTGATGTATTTCTCTGTTTCTTCATTTTACTTGCTTAACGTGGTCATCAGATTCTGTTGTTTCTTTCAAATGTACCTATTGTTCATTTTGTCAATTAAGTCCGTGTTATAACTGTTTTTTATTGCTATGTGTTTAATGATTTTTAGTTCTTCCATATAGTCCTGATTGTTCATCGGGATCGTGTTTAGTCTATTTATTAAAAAGTTGAACGTTGCCATCTTATGTTGGTGTGGGTGGTTAGATGATCTGTCAATCGCGTGATCCGTTTTTCTGTATACTTTGAATGTATGCTTGTTGTTAACATTTGTTATTGTCAAGTCTAAAAAATTAATGGCTTTGTTCGTCATTGATTCTAGAGTAAATTTAATGTTGGGATGTTTGTTGTTTATGTTCTTGTGAAGATTGCTGAGTTGTCTCATTGTGCCGTTAAATAGTATTAGAATATCGTCCACGTATCCGTGGCAGTACCTGATTATTTGGTTTTTGTTGTTCGATTCTGTTAATATATGCTGATTTTCAAAGTGATTCATATATATGTTAGCTAAGGTTCCTGATAGGGGATTCCACATTGGAAGTCCATCAGTCTGTGAATAGAATTTGTTGTTGTGTTGAAAATAGTTTTGTTCTGTAACTGCTTTGATTAGAGTGATAATCTCGTGATTTTTTTTTTTTTTTTTTTTACGGATATTTGCATGTAAACACCGAAAATGAAGCCATAACATCTAATCGCTTTCTGCTTGGGTCATCAAGTAGGGTAAAGCCACTTGGGGAACTTAATTCATCACCAAAGACTGTCAATAAACCTGGTATGTTACTCAGAAGAATGCCAGTCAATTCTGGAAGCGGTGGATAGTGGAATACCTACCAGTAATTATGAAACAAACCAAATGGTTCGAAAAGACCCCACCGCTGTAGTGCTTATAGTCGGTGAAGGAAATTCAAGAGAAAAATTGCCGAAAGGTGTGAAAACCGATGATCATTGGGGTAAAGGGGATCAAATTCGTAGTGCAGTGGTAAAAACAACAACCGGGTTATTTACTACACCCTCAAGTCTTCGGATTTGGCAGCTAATAAAACTAATTCTTAATATTTATTTCGACGTTTCGATAAATTTATTATCCTCTTCAAGTCTACACGGTTTTAACCATACATACAAAATTTATTAAAATATCTAGGAAACCATGCCATACCCTGACTTACCGTTAAATATATATATATATATATATATATATATATATATATATATATATATATATATATATATATATATATATAAACTATATAGTATATATATGTATATATATATATATATATATATATATATATATATATATATATATATATATATATATATATATATATATATATATATATATGTATATAAATATATATATATATATATATATATATATATATATATATATATATATATATATATATATATATATATATATATATATATATATATATATATATATATATATATATATATATATATATATATATATATATATATATATATATATATATATATATATATATATATATATATGTATATATATACTAAAAAGTATATATATATATATATATATATATATATATATATATATATATATGTATATATATATATATATACATATATATATATATATATATATATATATATATATATATATATATATATATATATATATATATATATATATACATATATATATATAAATTTGAAGAGTACTATATATCTTATCATACCCGAACTTCGAAACACAAAATACATTTTTTTTAACAAAACGATAAAATTGATTCAAATTGGACGACTATAACACTTAAAAAAAAATTGCTTATGTAATGTAAATTGCAATACATATAGGTCCAGTGGAAGGCTGTATTACAAAATAATACAAAGTTTGCATTAAAAAGGATTTAAATACAATTTGCAAGTTGCATTAAAAGTTTCGTAAAGTTAGCCCTTTTTTCTGGGATTTGGTCAATTGAAGTCGACTCGAAATCTCAGAGAGCAGTGTACTTTAAAAAACCAAACATTCATCTTTCCAATGGCGGGCTACTTCACTTAGGAACGGAAAAGCTTAGCCGTAACAAAATACTTTTATTTGTCATTTAGTCGGATTGATTTAGCGAATTTTATATCAGTTAAGCAAAAAATGCGCATAAATTTATTATGCTCATTTAAGTCCGCATATTTTAGCAAATTTTATGTTAGATTTATTAAAAATAACTTTTAATGCAAATACTGCTTTAGAAATCTTCATAATTGCGTTAAAATTCATTTTAATGCAATTATTACTTTACAATTTAATAATAACCTGTATTACATGAGTCACACACAATACAAGGCTTGCATTAAAAATTAAAGTTATTTTTTTAAGTGTGTGTGTGTGTGTGTGTGTGTGTGTGTGTGTGTGTGTGTGTGTGTGTGTGTGTGTGTGTGTGTGTGTGTGTGTATGTGCTCCGTGTACACCTAGAGGGGTGATTTTCGTACATCGGCACTTTAATATTTTAGTATATGCAGCCCATAAATGACTAATTTAAAGAAAGGGCCAATAAATCAAAACGAATTTCATAAAGTTTAAATATTTTAAAATATTCATCGCCTTCTTCTATCGCAAATATTTGACGCAATTCTAAAAACCCATCACTTTTGGTTTTTATTGACAGCACACAATTTTCCTAATTTTCTGTGAAATATGAGAAGCAAACGAAAATTGAACATACATCCCCTGTTGAAAATTTAAATGTATACTCGTGACATTATTTACACTTTTGTCGTACACCTTTTACCTCCCCCCTTTATAAATAAAAGTTTATCATATACAAACTTAAGTCTAAACGAAGGGTTAACCGATTACATCAAAAAAAAAAAAAAAATCTAATAAAACGATATCAAAATTCACACTGAAAATAAAATCATTTATTTAAATTTTCCTAACGCAGAGGAAAACTAGCACGAACGAGCTTTTCTCGTATCCTAAATAAACTTTTACATCATATACACAATCCTGAATTATTGATTTTTTTTCTGTTGTTGTTGATGTGGTACATATCTGTATATATACGTATGTGTATACCTTTTTTGGGATGATGCAACAAGTTGGCGTATGGTGTCGTCACACAGCGCACCACATACTTGGCATATTATTAAAATTCTTCCCAATTTTTTTATTTTATTTCATTCAGTTTTTGCACGCGTTTTCATCAAAATGTATATGTGACACCATTGTTTATTTGGTGCGTATATAGTAACACACCAACAATAAAAAAAAAATAAAAAAAAATTCAATTCAAAATTTATACAGCAAATCCCTTTCTATTTGCACATATGTGCTGAATTACAAATGATGCTGAGAAAAAATTCCTTATACAGAATAAAAAAAAAAATGTTTGCAGCGTTAGGTTATACGGCTTAACACAACATTGGGATTGTAAGGGGGAGGGGGGGAGGGAGGGGCGGTACGGTGTGCTATGGTGCACGACTACAATACAACGTACAAACTTAGCGACATGTTACTTGGAATAAATTCAACGTTTTATCCATTTTCTTTGTTTGGTATTTACCATACTTAAGTTCTCTGATTTATGCTATACATAAAGTCTTCTTCATGTTACACTTTATACATTTTCTTTTTATATGTTCGGTGTGTCTCTCGGGTCTAAAATGGTAGCAAAAAAAATTGATTTATTCAGATTTCTTTCTTTCTTCTCACATCCAATTTTCAAAGTTTTTTTTTTTTTTTTTGTGTCATTTGTGGCATAAGAATACATATTCGAAGTGACTTAAGTTTATTTGTAGTGAATTTCTTTTTATCAACCAAACAAAAGATACACCAAAAATTATAGAAAAAGCTTAATTTTAAAATTTCACATACGACAAAAAAGGAAATCCACAAGCGTACGAGTTTATATCCAGATGGTATACTTACTCCCATTTACTTTATAACGGATACTGATGTAGTCGCATGATGTTGAAAATTTTCTTGAGAATATTAAAAGGAAAAGAAAATGAATGGACATAAATATTTGTTTGTCTCGAAAATTTATCCACTTCCCAATTTTTATTTTTATTTTGTTCCGGAAAAAAGTTTATTCGATTCTTTTCTCCATTTGGCATATTTATGGATATTTTTTTATTTTCCGTTTTGGTTTATTTGTTTACTTTAGAAATAGAATAGTTTATTGTAGAATATATTTCTAAAATAAAATTGACAATATTTTATTTCAAATTTTATCTCTATACATGCCTTTGTACATTGGCAGATAAGATGGGATAAAATTAAATTTTCGTTTTATGTTACAACCCGGGTAAAATTAAAGATGACAAATCAACATTTTGTTTAGATCTGTCGCACGTATTTAATTGAAATATTAGAGATATTAAAGTGAGTGACACGGATCTGATTATTATTTTTGAGAATATATTGTGTAGCAACTTATCGTGCAGATTGCATCTTTTGATTATTCTACCAAATCTGTAGGCTTCCAACAAACAACAAAGAGTAACGTTCATACAATTTATATTTCATTGATAATTCATTTTTAGTAGATATATCTAAAGAAAACAAAATGCCTTTCCAAAACAATATACAATCTACCTACTGGTATATTTATCTTAAAATATAAGGATGTATTTATGTAGGTATATAACAGAGATAAAAAGCACATAAATGTTATGTGCTTTCAAAAGAAATAATACGAATCTGTTATCTTGCCTTGGTTTCTATTTCTTTTGAACAATACAATAAGTATAATAAAAATATCAAAAGTTCTCAAAAACAGAAAATTTAATTAAAATATAAAAATAAAATGTTAAAACATATTATTATAACAACAGCATAATTTAAATAAATAAACAAACAAAAAATCATATCAAATGTCTATCATTTGTTTATGTACTAAAAAAAGATCAATTTTCCTTAATGGATTAAGGCTATTGAAATTCTAAATTAGGATTTTGTCTGTTTCGCAGGAAAGGCATACAAATTCTGTTTAACTAAACGAATAATCTACTATATAGTAGGGTGACCCAAAAAATTTAGAAATAATAGAACTAACTGACTTTTAAAAGGTAAAAAAAATCAAGCTACATTTTTTACCAACATTCTTTTGAATAATATCAAAGCAACGACAAATCCGTAGTCTAAAAAACAAAGCTTTTATAAGGAAGTAGCTGGGAATTAGGAGGAAAGAACCAAACTTTTCATATTATTAACTTTTTGCCTTAATCAATCAAGGTTCGTATCACTGGATTGTGAATAATACAAAATCAATTTAATTTATCACCAACGAATTTATTTAGATCACAAAATTTATTACAAAACAGTTTATCAATACCAATTCACAAAATCACTTTATAAAAAATATTCTCAAATTTTACTGATCACTTTAACTTTTTATTTTACACTAAAACACTTTTTAAATCACTTTTTAATTTCTTTCAATCTTTACGCTATCGCTTACCAAATATTACTAATTCTTACAAGTTTACACTATCGCGTTCCAAATTCTAATACTCCAATTCGATCTCGTTCGTCTTTTTATATACACAAACTAAACTTCTAGAAAGCTCATGACTTTTCCAGTACCAATAGTGTAAAAACATTTAGAACTGTTTTAAAATGGAAAATTACATTTAGTAGAGTAAAACATTGAGCTATTAATTTAACTTATTCTATCACACCCTAGATGTCACCGTCACAATATAATGTGACGGTGACACCTAACGTGTAATAGAATAAGTTAAATTAATAGCTCAATGTTTTACTGTACTAAATGAAATTATCCATGATAAAACAGTTCTAAATGTTTCTACACTATCAGTACTGGAAAAGTCGTCATGAACTTTCGAGAAGCTTGGTTTATGTATATAAAAAGGCGAACAAGATCGAATTGGATTATTAGTATTTGGAACGCGATAGAGTAAACTTGTAAGATTATTAGTAGTATTTCGAAAGCGACAGTGTGAAGATTAAAAAGTAAGTAAAAAAGTGTTGTAGTGCGAAATAAAAATTATAAGTGAACAGTAAAATTTAAAATAATTTATATAAAGTGATTTTGTGAATTTTTATTGATAAACTGTGTTGTAATAAATTTTGTGAAATAAATAAATTCGTTGGAGATAAATTAAATTGATTTTGTATTATTCACAATCCAGAGATACGAACCTTAAGGCAAAAACGTAACAATATTGTTACGTTCTAGTCTTGTCAATTAAGGTTCGTATTGTTATATAATTGAGGTTTTTCTGTATGATCATATCATCATAATATTGATCACCAATCATATTAATTTGTGATTATTATAGGTAAACAGCTGTAAATAAAACGATAACATTATTATATAAAATAAATAAAATTTTTCTTCTTGATCGAGACGTGAACGAGTCAACATAGCATAAATAAAGATAATATATACAAATATTTAATAATTACTAAATTACTAATAAAAATTAAATAAACACGCTAACAAATTTTTAAGAGTTTTTATCAAACCCAAAGTGAACCTATGAATTTAGAACAGTATCACTGGATTGTGAATAAAACAAACTCAATTCAATTTATCACCAACGGATTTATTTATTTAGCACAAGAATTATTACAACACAATTTTGTTAACTGAAACCCTTAAAAACAGAAGAACACATCAATTTTATCAATCTTTTAAAAGCTAGATGAACTGGGAAAGCTTACAATGTCTTGAGGTATAAGGAGTTCAAAACGTTTAAAGAAGTAAAAACTGAATTTTAAAAACAGTTCGGTGAGACTCGTTCATTCGCGCAAATACAATTAGAGCTTCTTCAAAGCTTTCAATCAAAAAACGAAAATGTACAAACATATGCAAATCGCATATTTCAATTACAAACTGAATTAAATGAATGTTGTTTCAATACACTTTGGAACTCAAACGATGACGTATTAAGCCTAAATGAACGAACTGCATTAAAAGTCTTTCAAGAAAGTCTGATACCGTCAATTAAATTAATAGTGAAGGCATGTAGGTTCAATAAGTTAAAAGATGCCATAGCACAAGCCAGTGAAGAGGAAACTAACTTTCAAAATAAACCCAGTTCATCAAATGCTGCTCCAACTAGTGATAAATCGTTGAATAATTGCCAAGTTTGTCATAAACTGGGCCATAGTGGCGATGTGTGTTTTCTGCGGTACCGCGTCAATAAACCCAATTCATCATATAAAAACAGCAATGCTAACATCCCGCTTATTTGCGGATACTGTAAAAATATTGGACACCATATTCAAGAGTGTCGAAAACGAAAATACCGGCAAAATCAATCAAATTCGAACGCAAGAAATATCACAGCCTCTAATTTTAATCAAAATTCCACAAATCAACCAAATTCGGAAAACTCAATAAAACTCGAAAATTCGCCGGGTACCAATTTTCGAGTTTAAATTCACCCATTCAGTACTCATCATCAAATAATAATCTTAATAACAATCCACCCATGATATCTACTAGTGAAGTGAAATATGTTGCAATTTCGATGGATATATTAAAAACTCACGAAAATTATTTTATACTAGATACCGGAGCTGATATCAGCATCGTCAAAAGGTCGTATGTTGTTGGAAAAACTGATTGCTATCCCAATCTAAGTTGTGCTATCAAAGGTATAGGTTCCGAAAAACTCCAAACCATAGCAGTTTGCAAAGCTAGTATTATGCTCGAATCAACTACGTTACAGCATAATTTTCATATCGTTGATGACAATTTCCCTATTACGTGTGCTGGAATTGTCGGCAATGGCTTTTAAACTAAATTAAAATGTACAATTTTTCTCAAGGTACTTTGGAAATTCCTTCAAATTTGGGAAATAAAATTTTAAAATTGACTTGTCTAGATAATCCACTCGAAATTCCACCACGTTCAGAAAAGGTTATAAATTTACCTGTTGATTTTCCAAACGGTGATTTCGTTTGTCAACCATTTCAAATATCTAAAGGTGTCTTTATTTGTGGTAGCATAATAAAAGTGATTAATAATTTTGCCAATTTTATTGTGCTCAATACAAATAACCATAGTTTTGTGATAAATCAAAATATAATTTTTAAAGATTTTCTAGATCCTTACCCATTTTTACACCATTTTCTCATGGAATAATCCTGTCGAAAAACGTTTTAGTGAGTTAGAAAAAGAGCTTAATTTTACCAACTTAAACCGCGAAGAATGGCATACCATTACTCAAATTTGTTGAAATTTTAATGATGTTTTTTATTTGAAAGATGATGTACTTACCGCTACGTTTCATGAGATAAAATTACTTCCAAATTCGTCACCTATTAGGGTAAAACAATAAAGATTACCTGAAACGTCTAAAATGGGAATAAATACGCAAGTTAGTCAAATGCTAAAAGATGGCATAATTCAGCCAAGTAAAAGTCCGTGGAATTTCCCCGCCTTAGTTGTTCCTAAAAAATCAAATGATGGCGAGAAGAAATGGCGTTTAGTCATAGATTTTAGGAAACTGAACGATATAACAGTTGGCAAAGTTTTCCTTCTCCTAATATTAGTGAAGTTTTGGAACAGCTCGGTAAAGCATCGTAATTTAGTACGCTTGATTTAAAAAATGGCTATCACCAAGTGAAACTAGTTAAGGAGGTTCGCGAGAAAACTGCATTCAGTACCAACCTAGGCCATTATGAGTTTATTAGAATGCCTTTTGGACTAAAAAATGCGCCGTCTACATTTCAAAATCTAATGAATACTACTTTGTACGGTTTAAATAGTCTCCAATCATTTGTATATCTGGATTATATAATTGTATATGTCTAATTTACAAGAACATAATAATGAATTAATAAAAATTCTTGCAATCTTTAGAAATTACAACTTAAAGTTAAATCCCGTAAAATGTTGTTTCTTACGAAAATAAATTGTTTATCTTGGTCATTTAATCACTGACAGTGGTATTAAACCAGACCCAGCGAAGCTTGAGGCTGTTATGAAATATTCAAGACCTCGAAATGCGAAGAAATTAAAATCTTTCCTTGGCCTCGTGGGATACTATCGACGGTTTGTCCAAAATTTTTACGGTCTATCAAATCCACTAACAAATTTACTAAAAAAAAATTATAAATTTGAATGGTCAGCATTTTGTGAAGAAGGTTTTAGAAAACTAAAAGAAATTCTCTGTAATCCTCCGGTTTTACAATACCCAAATTTTAATGAAACATTTTACATAACAACTGACGCCAGTGATTTTGCAATTGGAGGTGTACTCTCTCAACGACATGATAACGCTGATTTGCCCATCGCTTATGCGAGCAGATCGCTTAACCAAGCCAAAAAGAATTACTCAACCATTTATCGTAAACCCAGATCATCGTCCTTTGGTATGGTTAAATTCAATCAAAAATCCAGCTTCTAGATTAGTGCGTTGGCGAATGGAACTCGATGATTACGATTTTACGATCAAATATTTACCCGGAAAAACAAATCATATTGCCGATTCTCTTAGCCGTATCGAAATTCCCGATAATTCAATCGATAAATGTTGCACGGTTCATCCGTTAAATTCGAAAAGTTTCAAAGATGTAATGAAAGTTACAACACGATCGATAACACAAAATAAAAATATCATAGCCCTAGATGATAGCAATTCGCCCAACATTTCCGAAACAGCCGAGATAGAAAATGTACCTAAGGCTGAAAATAATTTTCCAATATATCGGACGAAACTTAAATCAATGAAATTTTAAATGAACATCATCGCAGCAATATTGGCGGTCATCAAGGAATTATGCGAACTTATCATAGAATTAAAAGCTATTATTCATTTTCTAAAATGTTGTCCCGTATTAAAAACTTTATTCGAAACTGCCCAGAATGTTAACAAAATAAAAATGCTCCTTCTACAAAGTTACCAATGGTATTGACCTCCACTTCCACTAAGCCTTTCGATAGGATATTCTTAGATGTGGTTGGTCCATTACCTGTTTCTCACAACAACAACAAATATATATTGACTATGCAGGATGACCTAAGTAAGTTTTCCGTAGCCGTTCCAATGCAAAACCAGTAAGCAAAAACCATAGCCATTTCTTTCGTCGAAAATCTTATTCTCAGATTTGGATCTCCAGTTAGCATATTGACTGACCAAGGTTCGAATTTCCTAAACGAAATATTCACAAATGTTTGTAAATTGTTGAATATAAAGAAATATAAAACTACTGCCTATCACCCCCAAACCAATGGGGCTCTAGAGCGATCGCATCGGGAATTGATCGAATATCTTAGAAGTTATGTAGACAGTGACTCTCAAAATTGGGACTCATGGGTTCCATTCGCGATGTTCTCATATAATTCAACTCCGCATTCCACTACCAGTTTCATCCCATCTGAAATGATTCATGGTTTTAAACCCAATTTGCCATCCTCTCTAAAACGACTACCCCTAAACGATCAACCAATTTATAACTATGATGATTATTTAATTGAATTGGAAACGAAATTGCAAAATTGTCATGAACTCGCGAAACGCAACATCGAATTAAGTAAACAAAAATCTAAAGAGTATTATGACAAAAGCGCTAAAGAGATTAATTTTGACGTTGGGGATTTTGTGTATTTGAAAAATGAACACAAAACCTGTAAGCTAGATTCACCATGGTTAGGACTATATAAAATCGTTGAGAAGATGTCCCAAGAAAATTCAAAAATTTTAAATCATAAAATTATATATTAAAATACAAGAATAGAAGTTAGAAATAAGTAGAGAAATGTTTTTGAAATAAACATCTGAATTGCCATTAAAGGTGTTTAACTATAAATGTTTAAATAAATTTTGACTTTGATAATAATTTTAAGGAAATTTTAAGTTTTGAAATTAAAAAAAAAAAAAATAATAATAATATTGAATTTATACCGATTGAAATTTGTATATTTTATTCATAATAATTAATAAAATTGTAAACAATAAAAGCTCAATTATATAGTAGGTACAACCAAAAGTTAAATTAACTTAAATTAAATTTAACTTTTTCGTTAGAGGGAAGGTGTTATATAATTGAGGTTCTACTGTATGATAATATCATCATAATATTGATCACCAATCATATTAATTTGTGATTATTATAGGTAAACAGCTGTTTAATTGAGGTTCTACTGTATGATAATATCATCATAATATTGATCACCAATCATATTAATTTGTGATTATTATAGGTAAACAGCTGTAAATGAAACGATAACATTATTATATAAAATAAATAAAATTTTTCTTCTTGATCGAGACGTGAACGAGTCAACATAGCATAAATAAAGATAATATTTACAAATATTTAATAATTACTAAATTATTAATAAAAATTAAATAAACACGCTAACAAATTTTTAAGAGTTTTTATCAAACCCAAAGTGAACCTATGAATCCAGAACAGTATCACTGGATTGTGAATAAAACAAACTCAATTCAATTTATCACCAACGAATTTATTTATTTAGCACAAGAATTATTACAACACAATTTTTTTAACAATAATTCACAAAATCACTTTATTTAATTTTTACACAATTTTACTGTACACTTATAATTTTTATGTCCACTAAAACACTTTATAAATCACTTTAAATTCCTTTTTTTAATCTTCACACTATCGCTTACCAAATACAAATAATCCCAATTCGACTTCGTTTGCCTTTTTACATACACAAACCAAATTTTGAGAAAGCTCATGACTTTTCCAGTTAGAATAGCGTAGACACATTACGTAACAATTTTATCATGGAAAATTCCATTTTAGTACAGCTAAACATTGAACTATTAATTTAACTTCTTTTATTACACACTTGGTGTCACCGTCACAATATAAATAAAACAAATTAATTTTTAACTAAGATATCTGGAGCAATATTTTCATAAATGTTTGAATTTCAACATATACGTATGCAAATTAGATGTACCAAATAAAATTGGCTTTGGGTGATTAGGTTCGTTGTGTTAAGTTCGATAAGTTGTTAACCGATTCGTTAAATTCAAGTTCTCAAGCCTTCGTTTAGCTATTTAAGTGACAGGGTGGTGATTAACATCAGAACTATACTATTTTGCAGTGCGAATAGCGGTTTTATCTAGTGAAGTTATTGGTGAATTGGTGTGAAAATCTATCTCTCTCTAAAATGGATGCACAATTGAAAGCAATGTTGAAGACACGTGCAACACTTAAAGGGTCAGATGATGAAAATGGTGACATGGTTGCACACACTCACTGATTTAGAACAAATATACCTGTTTAGTAGTCGAATGAATCGGTCAAAATATTTATTAAAGTCGAACACACGAGTCTGAATTATTATAAATAAAAGAAGAAATAATTTATAGTTTATAGTTTACAATAAAATTGAATTTTTATTTTAAATCGTTTGGTATAACGAAATTTGTCGAGTAAATTACCCTTCTAATCATCAAATGCATAAATCATGAAGTCGACCAAAAACAAACATCACAGCCCAAGTGGAGCGTCGAATGTAATTTAATCAGCGGTAGTTGTGCATAGGAGTCGTCAATAAAGGTATGGTTTGGTGAATTTTGTGTGTGGAAGGCGCGGCATTTAAGAGTTTAGATTTACGAGATATTAATATTATGTTGGGAAAAATAAACAAAGTTATAAATAAGTGGTACGCTGTTACGTCGGTCAAAGGTTGAAGCATATTTTCTGTTTAGGGTTAGATTTTCCGAGCGGACATATTTGATTTTGTTTTAATTTCTGTTTAGGGTTTCACTTTCCGAACAGAGAAAGGATTTTATTGTAATAGATAATTTTGCTAAAGGGAAAATTCCGAGTAAATTATTTATTGAATTTTTATTAGTTTATAGGGTTCTCAGATGTGTATTTGGTTTGGTGTTACGTATCGCGCCAATTTTTTTTTATGTTAGTGATTTAATGCCGAAGAACGACACATATACGGTTTCGAAAATTCCGAAGGATCAAACCGAAAGCACTCCGAAAAAATCGAGAAGTGTTACGAGAAATCAAACAAAAATGGTGACAAATAATGTTGTAATGACTAATGACCAGTTTCGGAAATTGTTGAACATGGTGAAACAACAAAATAATGATGGAACAATAATCCCTCAAAATATGCAAATGAATACAGGTAATTTTTCAAAGTGTACGTCCCGGTTCAATGGTGAAAATTCAGGTAGTGTCGAAGCATTTATAGATGCAATAACAATTTATAAGGACAGTACGCATATTTCGGAGGGGAATGCTTTAATGGGTTTGCCGATGTGGCTTGAGGGCACCGCTGCAAAATGGTGGTATGGAGTGAAGGGTAGAGTAGCATCATTTAATGATGCTCTGGAGTTATTATTGTCTGTTTTTGGTCGGAAGAAAGCCCCATATAAGATTTACCGCGAAATATTTTCAAACGTTCAGGCGGAAACAATGAAAACAGATCTCTGCATCTGTAATGTATGCGCATTGTTTTCACAATTACCCCCTGAATCGTTGACAGAAACTGTACAGTTAGATATGGTGTATTGATTGTTGTCAAAGCGTATGCGCTCAAGAATTAAACGAGAGTCATTCACAAAATTTAATGAATTAATAAAATTGGCTCGAATAGAGGAAGAATTTTATGAAGATGAAAATCAACTAAAAGAAAAGGTTTAAAATGTTGGTTTGGAGACTTTCTACAAATATTGTAAAAAGAAAGGTGATGTAATTGAGGAATGTCGAAAGAAGCCTAAAGATTCACAAAGTTTCAAAAAGAGTAAAACTGAAAAATTAGGAAATTCGGCTCAGGAGCCAACTAAATCTACTTATAGTTGTTATGGCTGTGGTACACCGGGATATGTGTGAAGTACATGTCCAAAATGCAGTTCATCAAGTTTTAGTTCTAATAAATCACCTCCCGCGGCTAGCGCTTCAACTGTGGATTTCCATAATCCGTTAGCTGCTGAATTTGATTCAGTTTCCTTGAGTTGTTCAATCTCAGAATATAATATTTTGAGAACTACTTATAGTCCTAAGCCAAGACCGGTGTTGAATATTTCTATATTAGGTTCAAATGGATGCTATATAATCGACACCGCTGCAAAATTGAGTATTGCGTCTCTTCCGCTTTATATAATTTTACTAGGTAAAGGTTAGTTACTTTCGAATCTCTGGATTTAAATATTGATTTGGCGAATGGGATACAGAAACAGCAAAAAATATTCTTTATGAAAACTGATGTTGTGTTAGAGGGTCGGATGATTCCTACCACTTTTATTGTTTCGCCAGGCGCCGACAAAACTAAGACACTACTGGGGATAGATTTTATTAAAAATTCCCGAATCATAATAGATTTCGCAAGAAACCAATGGAAGTTTCATGATTCAGAAACAGAATTTAGTTTGAAGTTCGAAAATACCAATCAGAAAATATAAACTGATATATCTTCTTTGAATGTGCTCAGGGCTGACGAGGGATGTTCTCTTACCGATTTACAATGGGGAGAAATAAATAAATTTCTTGAACAAAATGAAACCGTTTTTTCGCTAGGGGAAGTTCCTACTACATGTGCGGAGCACTGTATAAATACTAGTCATCACATTCCTGTTTTTGGTCCTGCCTATAAAATGTATTTGGAGAAACGCAACATTATACGCCAAGAGTTAGACAAAATGTTAAAAGATGAGATAAAAGAGGAATGTGAGTCACCTTAGTCGTCTCCGGTGGTACTTGTAAAAAAACCTAATGCTTCTTATCGATTTTGTGTAGATTATAGGCGACTTAATGCCATAACGACATTGACGAACGATTGACGAACTCTTGCATTTGGCTAAGAAAACTCTTTTTATGTCGACGATTGATTTGCGGTGTGGGTATTGGCAAGTTTCAGTTCGCTTTTCGGATCGTGTTAAAACCGCTTTTATATGTTCGTTTGGGTTGTATCGGTTTAAGCGAATGAGTTTCCGGTTAATAAATGCGCCTGCGACATTCCAGCGGATGGTCACAATTTTGGCATATCTGGATGATATAGTCATTCTTTCAGAGTTCTTTCAACAACATTTGTCTGATTTGGAGAAAGTTTTTAATGGTTTGATGCAGTTTAAATTACGAGCTAACCGCCAAAAATGTTTTTTCTATCGGGAGAGTATTAGGTTTCTCGGTCATGTTATAAATGGCGAAGATATTAGCGCACTGACCCCGATTAGGTTTCCGCAATTTCAGGGCACGACGTGCCACGGAATGTAAGGGAAGTGAAGTCTTTTTTGCAGACGAGTTCTTGGTATAGGAAGTTCGTTGCAAGATTTTCCGAAGTATCACAACCTTTGAGCTACTTAACAAAAAAAAAAATCGGTATGGGCATGGAATGATTCCCATCAGCGAGCTTTCGATTCGTTAAAACGGTTGTTAATTAACGCGCTCATCCTTCAGCAGGAAGATGAAACTAAAACATATATTTTGCGAACCGAAGCTAGTAACTACGCCGTCGGTGCTGTGTTACTCCAGGGGGAGGATGTGAATGAACGTCCAATTGAGTATGCCAGTCGTCTATTACTGCCCGCTGAGAAAAATTATAGTACAACTGAACGCGAGAAGCGTTAGCAGTTGTGTGGGCTTTAAACAAATTTAGGGGTTATATTGATGGGGCAGAAGTAACAATTGGAACGGATCATCAACCACTTAAATGGCTAATGACCTTAAAGTCACCATTTGGTCGCCTTGCGCGATGGGTGTTGCTCATCCAAGGAATTAATTTAAAATTTATATATACGCCTGGTAAAGCTAATCTGGTAGCAGACACTTTGTCTAGACCACCATATGATGAAAATAAACAAGATTGCGAAATAAGTTCATTTCAAATTGACTTTCCAACTTATGCTACTAAGGATATAAGGAAACTTCACTTGAAAGACGACGAATTAGAGAAGATTATAACTTGTTTTGAGCAGCTGGATTATGCTCCAGATCAAGAGACAGAGGATGCGCAATCGGTAATACCGGCTGTTTTGCGGGAGCAGGTTCTAAAGATTTATCATGATAGTCCAATCGCAGGTCATTATGGTGCGGAACGTACCATAAATAAAATTCGCTCTAAATATCACTGGAAAGGAATGCAAAAATATATCGCTGAATATGTCAGATATTGCAATGAGTGCCAAAAATTTAAACCCAGAAACCTAAAACCAAGTGGATTACTCGAAACGCCAGTTATGCAGCAACGATTTGAGGTTCTAGCGATCGATTTCTTTGGCCCACTCCCGATTACCGCGGAGGGATATAAGTGGATATTGATTATAGAAGATAATGCAAGTCGATGGGTTGAGTTGTTTCCGCTTTGTGTTGCAACAGCAGAGGCATGTGCCAAGGTTTTGATGAGGAATGGACATTTTTATGAGGAATGGACTACCGAGGAGAATGATATCTGATAATGGATCACAATTTATTAGCGATGTAATGCAACACGTGTCACAGTGTTTCCATATTACTCAAAATTTAATACCAGGATATCATCCGGAGGCGAATCCTGTTGAACGAAATAATCACGATTTAAAGGTGCAACTTGCAATTTTAACTCAAACTGTTCATAGACGGTGGGCAGAAAATTAATTATCAATTAGATTCGCGTTGAACACTACCAGAACTGATTCTACTGGACAAACGCCAGCATTTGTGACTTTCGGAAGGGAACTTCGAGTACTAGAAGATGTAGCCATAGACATAAGGCCCATCGTTGAGTCGGAAAATTTTATTCCACAAATCACTCCTTATTTATGGAGACTTCAGAATAAAATTAAAGAAGTTCGCGACCATAATGAAAACCAGCAAGACAATGGAAAAGCAGGGGCAGATAAATCCATTCGCCTTGGACGACAACATAAGGTGGGGGATTTGGTTATAGTTCAGTCCCATTTATTAAGTAATGCTAATAAAAAAATTTCAAAGAAATTTGCTCCAAGATGCGATGGACCCTACCGGGTATCCAAGGTTATATCATCCACCACGTTTGAACTTGAGACGGCTGATAGGAATGAAAGTGTTATTGGTAGATATCATACCTCAGCCTTAACACCATATGCCGGCCAAGAAAATTCATCTGAACCAATCGTTCGGAAAAGGGGAAGAAGACGTCGTGCTGAACTACCATCGAGACGATTAAGTAGTCCAGAGGGGGAGCATGTAGCGAAATAGAAATCGAAATAACCGTTGATCAAGGCGGTGCTGTATTTAGTACTACTATACCTAAACTGTATGTAAAATACTCATGTTGTCTCGTTTCTCTTTTCTTTGGTTTGTATAAATATAATCAGTGTCAATTTTTAGTTATCGAGACTAACACACGAGTCTGAATTATTATAAATAAGAGAAGAAATAATTTATAGTTTATAGTTTACAATAAAATTGAACTTTTATTTTAAATCGTTTGGTGTAACAAAATTTGTCGAGTAAATTACCCTTCTAATCATCAAATGCATAAATCGTGAAGACGACCAAAAAGCAAACATCACATTTTTTTTAAATAAGAGACGACTACAAGTATTATCTTTGAGATCAATTCAGAGCAGGAATCCGGAATAATTGGTTTTAGTTAACAATATTTTGTGATGGAATCAAGTTTGCATCAACTTATTCGAGTTTTGCATCAACTTATTCAACTTATGCGACTATGAACAATTCTATGACTACACACACTTATGTTAAGTTACCTAAAATACACATAGAGCCTTTTACTAAAAATTATGCTGTATGGCAGTTGTTCTACGACTTGTATCTAAAAACCATTTATGATAACACAGGGTTGGGAGCGGTCCAAAAGTTCCAGTAACTCAAGGGTCTTCTAAAAGGGGAGGCAGCAAACTTAGTGAAACATTTCAACATAACAGAGACGAATGATTTTGAGGCGTTCAAGAAATTAATAGAAAGACATCTTCGTAATTCGCATACTATCAAGGCATTGGTGGTTTGGCGTCTATTGGAAGGGGGGACCAAAGTTGAATAGATTTATCTACCAGCTCCGTAACCTACCAGAAGGGTGCGCATTACGTGAGCTGTTCTAGTCTTGTCATAAGTAGCTGCGTGATGGGTACAATTGTGTAAGGGGTAGCCTGTTTACAGTTCGCAAGTGTACGTGCTGCCTCCTCGTGGCAACCACTGGTAACTAAGGTCATTTGGAACGTTTTTGGCCATTTGGCACAGGCTGAAGTACGGCGCTAAAGGAGAAAACCTTGACAAAAAACCTAATCTAAGGTGGAACAGCATATGCCGATGGATGAATGGCTGAAATCAGTCCAAAATATGCGGACTCTGGATACCAGGCACCCTCCAGTTTTATTTAGCCTTCCTGTAGTAAAGCTGGGTGGCCTACATCCGATTTACAATTCCCAGCAACTCGTAAGAGTAAAATGGAACGAAATACGGGGCAGGAGTAGGAATATACGGGAGTGGGACAACCCTCTCGAGGTCCTTGGGCTCCAATTCTACTATCTTTCTATCGGAACTACATGCTGTAGTAAACATCTAGGAGGGAGAGCAATAAGCCCAGATAGTATGTATCACGTGCCAGGAGGCAGTATTGCCAGGTTCATTAACAACCTGAATATTGACTGGAAGGATAATTAAGCAGGGTCTAGCACAATAGATCTTTTAGGTCGCAGTGCGAAGAGGGTGATCGTCCGCATGGCCAATGATAATCAAGGCATTCTTAAGAAAATTTATTGACCAACCTGTGGTGCATACTTCTTCGTCCCCATCCATAAGAAGATCATTGGATCCCTCCGACGAAGTAATCCGAAGTCTTGTCGCATGATCCCCAGATGAGACATTGAAAGATCCGTGGCTGCTGTATATTTTAGTAGAAAAGTTAAATTTGGAAACTCAAAGTTTTTGGGATTAAGAATCAAGCGATGATACGCCGACGCTAAAAATATTTTGTAAATTTTTTCTAAATAGAGCAGACGCCTTGAAATCTGTTAATAACGACAGTACCAAGAGAACCACAAATACAGGATGTTAGAGATTATCCAGGAGTTATGTCAGCTCTAATGAAGGTATATTGCCAGTGTACCCAATCTGTAAAGCAACCCATTTCATTGTAGAGTGCAGTAAATTTAAGGCAATGAAGGCTGGCGAGCGCAGACAATGGATCAAGACAGATGTTTAGCGAAACCAAAATGCACACAGTGTACTAAGAAACATCACGCTTTATAACATCCTGATGATTCGGATGGGTACAAGAAGAATACTTTAGTCGCTGTCGATCCTGGCCAACAGAGTTTACTATGTGGTCATGTTAATAGTAACCATCAAATTGTGCTACGGACTACCGAAGTGGATGTCATTGATATCAAGGCAGAATTACATAAATGTCGAGTACTGGATAAGTTTTATCGTTTGTAACTGAAAGATTGTGTAATAAATTAGGTATTAAGCGAAAGTCATGCCGCACGCTAATTTCTGGAAATGGAAATTCACACCAGCAGATTGCTAAATGATCAGTGACATTATTAAGTCTAAATATAATCATATGTTAATGAATGTGGACACATTGGTACTTCCACAATTAAGTGTAGAACTGCCTCGTCAATCAATTTATATTGATTTGTCCTCACTTTCCATCATATTTTTAGCCGATCCTAATTTCAACATTCCTAGTAAAGTGGTGTTTATGCAGTAGCACCAAATTACGGGTAGTATTTGATGCGTAATCAGAAACCTCTTCTGGTTTAGTACTAAATGGTATACTCATGGTTGGGGGTTCAACCGACATCGCAAGAAATACTGAAGAGACAAGGTAAAAGATAATTCAGAGTGTTACCAACTAAATACATTGACATATGCGACAGCATCAGCACCATTCCTGGCCACACGTGTATTAAAGGAGGTAGCCAAGATGAACGAAGGCTATTATCCACTGGCCTCTCAGGCTTTATTAGAACATACCTATGTTGATGACGTAATGGCAGGAGCAGATACGGCTGCGGGTGCAATATATTTGAAAAATCAAATGATGTCAATGTTGGCTAGTTGCGGAATGAATCTTCGAAAGTGGATATCGAATTCCAGAGACTTTATGGAAACTATTCCAGTATAAGATAGCGGACTAACTTTTAGAATGCCTAAAGATGAAGAGGTTACGGTAATAGTATTGGGTCTGCAATGGGATCCAGAGAAGGATGTGTTCACATGCAAGGTGAAACTGGAAGAGCCAAGCTATACGAAGAGGGAAATGCTATCAGAGAGCAGCAAGATTTTTGATCCTTTAGGTTTGCTAACACCAGTGACTTTACATATCAAAGGTCTTTTTCGAAGCATTTGGACAACACCAACCAATTGGGATGATGAGCTGCTGCCTGGCATAAAACAGATATGAGTAACTATAAGAAATAATCATTCAGTTTTAAAAAAGATACAAATCCCACGATGGCTACAGGGGGCTACCACATATAAAATTGCACGGTTTTAGTGATGCTGGTTCAAGAGGTTATGCAGCTGTTATATATGCATGTTATAGAAAACAAAATGGAGACTACGAATGCATGTTGGTTACAGGAAAATCTAGAGTATCGCCAATTAAATTAGTGTTGATTAAAAGGCTTTAGTTATGTGGAGCGCATTTGCTGACGAAGTTACTTGTCTCGACAGCTGAAGTATTGCGGGTGAATAAAAGTGAGAAAACTGCGTGGACCGACTCCACCATCGTTTTAGACCGGTTAAGTGGTCACCCAGTACGGTTGACAATGTTTGTCGGCAACAGGACATCTCAAATTCTAGAGAACATTGGACAAAATCAATGATTCCATGTTCCAGGATCCTTAAATCCAGCTGATTCAGCTTCCAGGGGGGAAGGGCCTACATTTTTAATAAACTCAGTGGAGGGATGGCCCGTCCAAAGAAAAACATATGGAACAGCAGAAGAAAAAAAACCCAAATGGATAGCATCAATGGTAGCAGAGACGAGAACTACATCATAAATTATTGGCTAAGTATTCAAACTGGAATCGATTATTGATGGTAGTTGCAGTGATTTTGCGTTTTATAGCGAACGCAAGATCAAAAGAACAGCAAAAAAGGAAAATCGGACGAATCAATGTTGAAGACATTGAAACATCTCTAAAATGGTGCTGCAAGCAAGATCAGAGAAAACATCTGCATGCGGAAATAATGACAATTCAAAGTGGCAGAGAATTAAAAGGGGGATTAAAATATTTGTGTCCATTTATAGACAATGAAGAACTATTAAGATTTGGTGGACGACTTCAGAAATCAGATTTATCGGAAGGCGCGAAACATCCACTTATATGTAATATCAAATAAATTTCGATGTGCAGAATTGATCGTCTTACATTATCACAGTCATTATCATCATTCAGGAATCCAGTTGACGTTAAGTTTGATCAGCCAAAGGTTTTGGATAGTTCGCGGAAAGGACGTGATTAAAAAGGTGATAAAGCAATGTGTGAAGTGAGAGAGAGTGCAACTAGTGAGGTCGTTTTTGAAGGTAGGGGTGGACTACACGGGTCCGATCCCCGCATATTTGAAGGGAAGTCAAGGGCAAAAAGCAACTAAGGTGTAGTTATGCATTTTCGTGTGCTTCAATACTAAAGCAGTACACATCGAAGTGGTTTATGACATGACCACAGCTTCATTTGTAGCTAATTTAAGAATGCAAACAAGGGTGCCTAGGCAGTGCTATATTTAATCAGAAAATTAGATAACGAAACTCTAAAAGCATATGAGATTTCGTTGAAAAATCGCAAAGAGCTACAAACAACCGACGATTTCTTAAAATTTTTAGAACGAAGATACCAGGAACGCCTTAAGAAGACCGAGAACAACGCCAGCAGATGAAAAATTCCAAAAACCACAGACACTCACCGCAAATACAAAAAAAAGCAGATATGCATATAATGCTGAGTCAAATAGAATGAATGCAGTTTTTTAACTTACACGAACGCTGTAGGAAATGTTTGGCTGCTGTGCATGATATATTCCAACGCACTAGTAGAGCATTTTGTCAGACAGACAATGGGCTGTGATGTCTACTGCATGCAAAACAGCACTCAATTACTGCTACCGCAAAAAACAGTCAAGCAAACAGCGCAACAAATGATAATGAGACATCGCTGTTTTTCGGTCGACGAATAGTGCCACATAAACCTTCTTCAGTATCTTGCATCGAATGTGCGTACTGCAAGTGGTCCATTATAATCAATACCGCTGACTTAAAATGGTCGAATGTTTTTATAATCCAGTCGGGTGTGTGGTAAATTGCCCATAATCTGTGATAAAAAGTTTGGGCTCATCCGGAAACACCTGATGCAAAATCGAGTGATGCTATTGACGTGAAACGCCTTAAAATAATGATAATAGCGAATTAAAGATTTTGTAAATCCATGATCTCTGGGAATGCGAATTTGGTGTTTGGAATTGTATGGAATGTTGGCCTTCTTTAAACGCCCACTAACAATTATGATTCGAAACTCATTCAAAAACCGGGCCAACAACTTTAACCGACTGCTGCTCAAAGAAAGAAAGAAGACTGTTGAATATTTCGAATAAACTGGAATTCCGAATTCTCGTCATCTTCGATCGTTGGAGGAACTATTCGCGAGTATATAGGTTCACATAATTTTTCCTGAACATTTTATTTCACCCTTCTATATCGACGACGGAAATCTGGCAGTTCCGAATAAATCGGATGACATTAGCAAATAATCGACGGACCCCTCTAAAATTCATAATGCGTTTTTCTGCGACATGACTGCGAAATGACTTAATGACGGTGACGAACGAATAGACGGCCAAGCTGATTCATCACATTTTAGATATGTTGGGCCTCTAAACTGAAACTCTGAATTGGAAATTGTAACAGGCATCAAAGGATTCAAATTTCCTGGAACGTATTTCCATTCGCCTAATTATGTGTCTTGCTGAATCTTAGTTATGCAATGTGCTACAAAAATGTTCCAGTTGTGAGGCTCTGCGCTGATCCATTACAGCGTGATTAACGAATTAGTCCAATAAAGGTAATCTTTTACATTTAATTGGCCGAAAACATCTCGCTTGAGCCGAGTGAATAGATCGGTCATAAGTTTAGCCGCTAAAAATTCGAGCCGGGCAATACTGACCGATTTTGTTAGAGCCATCCGTGATTTCGCGCAAACTAAATAACAGGTAGCTGAACCGTATGCTTTTTCACTGGCTTCTGAAAAATAATGCATTTCAATGAATTTAAAATCGCCCTTCAGAAGGGCAAATCGAGGAGTGTAAACGTTCTTAAGTGACATCATTTGTGTTCGGAAATTAACCCATTTTGAGGCCAACTCCTTATCTAGTGGGTTGCCCCAGTCTTTATCCAACCTCCAAAGTTATTTGGTAAAATATTTTGGCCAAAGAGATAACCAACACACGAGACCCAAATGGTCGGAAAGACTTGCCATCTCTGATAAAACGACTCTCTTGGTAACAGGTACCGTTGATTCCACCGACTGGTACGTATATAGCAAAAGACGTGTTGCGCTCAGGTTGCCAAATTAATCCCAATGTTTTGATAACGTCTTGGTCGTCGATATTCAAATATTACTCGCAATATTGTGACTCAATTAGCGACAATTGACTCATTTATGATTTCACTCAGCTCAGAGACTGAATTTACCCCAATCATCATGCCACCCACTTAGAAATTATAACGATGTACCCGAGCACCGGATGGAAAATTTTTCTTGCTCAACATCTGCTAGACGGTGTAAGGTTTTCATTGCAAGACAAGATCCGGCTGCCGTTCCATCAGTTACTGTGCATAATTGGAGAATCCTGACCGGATCAGTTTTCTTATCGCGCCACAAAATCTTTTGAAAGTTATTGTCAGGATACTCGAGACAAACTTGGCGGTATACATTTTGTGAATGTCGGTCGTTAAGATGTACCGATAAAGCCTGAACGATAAAATGATAAATAAGTCATTCTGCCCCATCGAAAACCACCCGCAACTTTGTATTGGAGCTGGACGATTTCATCATGCAATGGTGTAATAAAAAATATTGCGGAACCTAATTTGTCCGGGAACAATAAGATTCCAAAAGAGCCCAGCCCCGATCAACAGATCGATTTTTTAAGGCCTTAAAAATATGGATCACCAAATGAATGCACAAATTTCGAAACGTTTTAAATTGTCAAGGCGGGAAAATATCATAGTACAACGTGTTGCTTTTGATTTTGTTGAAGACGTAGCACCAATTCCGCCAATATTCGTGTTGGTCTTTGGTTTGCGAAGATTCAAAGTTTGAACATACCGCTCCGTCACAAAATTAGATGTTGCTCCGCTATCTAAAATGGGTCGATATGGAACAAGCAGTCAATTCATATCTAAAACATTGACTATCGCTGTAGCCAAAACAGTTGGTTCATTAGCAAATTTCTCAGTAACCAATGTGGCATTGTTGGTTTCAACACTACACAATCATGCATTTGATGGACAGCTGGGTGATGATTCGAGGTGCACCACAATATGATGTGACTTGTGATATTTACAGCACGCAGATATGTATAGTCGTTTAATTTCTTGGTAACATTCCAATGCAGAGAGCTGAATGAAGCTCCCTAGTTGTCGTCTCTTCCCACTTCTCAACTGTAATGGTGTCCGATTTCGACCACATTAAACAGATAACGAAGTTTTCGGCTAGCTCCATGTTAGACTCTAAGGATTTCAAAGCGCGAAAGTGAGCGCTGACCTGATCCACCATTTCACGAACGCCTTCGGTAGATCCTTTGTGAAGTGTTTATATTTGGATGATGTCGTTTATATGCGACTGATATGTCCTGTTGTTATGGATTTCGAAGCTCGATTCCATTTTCGAAAAAGTACGCTTAGCGGAAGCAGATAAACACGATCGTAAAAAATTGGAATCTGTCCACATCCGTTAACTCTGTATCCTCGATAATCATTGTCTTTAAGAATAACGAACACTCTTCTAGGGTCTGAAGGGCTAATTATAAAAAGTTCCAAGGATGCGGAAATTAAGCAACCTTTCAGGAAGATCAGTCTTCTTCCAACGGAAAAAAATCAAAATTAAGGAAAACGATCTACAATCATAACCTCTTACTTGCAAAGACGGTTTATGTTTTATGTACAATACCATTACTAATATTATCAGCTATACTCAGCACATTATGCACATCATCCGTGCCGCCCTTCAATACCACAAAATTCGAATTTGAATCAGGTATCATTTTGAATTTATTGGGGATGTACAGTTTCCAAACAACGATTGAAATATCATAGTTTACTACCAGTTTTTTCTAGAAGTTGAGCACAAAAATTAACGGCTTCACCACAAGAAGGTGAAGTTGGAAGAAGCAAACGCGGTGCCATCAATATTATTAAAAACATTTCAAGCGAATTATTTAGAGTACTAGATGAGGGAGATGCTGCACGAAATGAGGAACTAAAGCTGAATAATGACGTTTCCAAAAAGAGACAAGGAAATATTGATCAACTTTGGAAGTTGTTCAAGAAACAGTTAGCAGAAGTGCTACAGTGTTCTAGCTTTATCAGTTCACATCCTCTTACTAATGATTTCATTTAAGAAGATCGAAGAAACGCTAACAGCAGCTGTAGTGGTTATACACAACCAAGTAACCACTACCAGGCTACTAACATCTCAACAACTCAAGTTCGAGGTAGCTATTATGTCTAGAAGACTGCTAACAGAAATCATGCGGCCCAACATCGAATATACCGATGATATATTGTCACTATATCAGACTATAACAACCAAAACGAAGCTGATGGGCTATTATTTGATATTTAAAATTTATAACCTTGCGTAAATTATTGAGTAATTCATATGTTGTGCTGGTAGATTCATCAAAAATCATAAAGTATACCGCACTTGGTAAATTAAAATTCAATGGTGAAAATGAAAATCATCCTGTTTGCAACCGCAGCATAATACCAGAACTCTTATTTTGTTTGCATCTAGCATAATGTAGGTCGCAATTTCTGTGTGAAACCAAATAGTGAAAATCCGTTTTGTGACCAGTACAATAAATTCAATAATCAACAAAAATTTAAAAACTGCAATTGCCAACTTTATATAAATGTTTAAATTGAAAATTAGTAACACCGTAAAGGACGGAGGAGGTAAGTCATGCGAATAGGGCGATTGCGGCACAATATGTGTCGAATTTTAGGCCAAATAGTCAAATGCAGCGCATTATCGTGATACTAAAACCAAAGATTGTCTGCCCAAAATTTTAACAGAATAATATTTACGTGATCTCAATAAGATCTTTAATTGTTATTCGATAATTGTGTTCATCGATAGACGTCGAATGATGGCAAAGGACGTTTATTGTCCCCAACACGTTCTTTGCCTTCTTTGAACAATTTATACCAATCAAACCAGTCAGCAAAAGCCTTTTCCAATGTTTCCAATATTTTGACAGCCGAAACTATATTTTTGAAACAAAATATGATTAAACTTCTTTGCTGAACTCATTTAAAAAAATCGAAAATTAAATATATTAACACATAATTTGATAGATTTATCTATTAGGGCGCTACCAACCTAAGAGAAAAACATGGTCGTTTGGATAAGCCCGCGCGGTTTAAACGAAAAAGTCTTAGTACATTTTCATCACAGTCTTATATACCTATATGTTTATGGTGAAAGATACGTGAAATCACATTTTTTTGGAAGTCATGTTTTAATTTTATGATTTTTATTTTTTGGACCAATTAAAAAAAAAACATTATGGAACATGATTTTTTTTTCTCGTATGAAATTTCACGAAAATTTGTCATATAAAAGTAAAGGCACCAATTTAGCTTAAGCACACTGCACTGATATGTTATATCGTGTCGAGGAATCACACCAATCAGCGGTAAATTAACATTTTGTAGAGAAAGATAAAAAGTATTTTTACGAAGATATAGAAAAGTTATCACAAGTTGTCATAATATAGTTGGTTTTTTTGTTTTGCTTTTAATTGATGTTTTAGCATTTGACCGAGAAATTTAGCATTTTGTGGACAAAGTGAAAAATGTAAAAATGCTTGTGAAATCAGCTCTTAAGTGTCTTTGTGAATTTGTAAAGACCAGCAGGGTTTGAAAACGAGAAGAACTCTCTTCCAATTTGAAGTCATTGGAGAAATGCTTTGAGAAACACTACAGCGGTATGCATCGGTAATTGAGTGGCTAGCATTCGATACTTTCTTAATGTCTTTTAATAAAAAAAGTGATAAATAGAACTCCAGTTTTCAAGACATCCCAAGGTCTGTTGTTTATACAGTGACACTTATGATAATCTGCTAAACTCCATAAATATCGACAGTCGTGACTCATAAATAAATTCCAAATTTATTCCGAATAATTTTAAATTAAATAACGTTTAACTACCACATTCCTGCTATAGTTATGGATTAAGGCCCTTAGAGATTTCTTGAACTAGAGATTTCTAAATGCATATCTAAAATTTGGTGAAACATTTTGGGGATTTAAAGAGAACAACCGTAGGATTGATGGCTCATTTTTTGACTACTTATTAAATCTTACGACGTTACAGAACATAAACTTGCGTATTTCTTATCGTACGTTAATGAGTAAATTCAGGTTAATACCTAAAAACAGATCTGCGATAGACTTGTGAAATTATGTTGCCGTTTATGCTTCGGAATTTTTTATTTTTGGTTCCTATCTAAATTTGATCATTAAAATAATTATAGTAATAAAACATATAAATAAATAAGTTTATCTAACGTAAAACGCGCACATCATCCTTTTACTCCCGTGTATTTACGGATATACATAAATACATGAGCATAATACATATGACATACAAAGAAAGCAACTCTTTATTCCATTTACGATGTTTTTCGACTTTTTTTTTTTTTTTTTTACTTAGACGACGTCTTCGTCAGCTTTCCCATCTCTGCGTTTTAAATAAAGATACATACGTGTATTGAATTTACAAAGTAGCTGATGTACATATATATGTACGTTATACATAATACATATTATACTAAAACGAAACGAACAGCATTATACAATTTTTATGTTTTTATATTCAAACGATTTTTTTTTTTTTGCTTTTACATATCAGAAGATGAAAAACAAGAAATTGGTTTATTATTGTATCGTTCTGATTGCATCTTTTGAAATGTACCAGTAATAGAAAATTATTATCACTTTATTACAATATTGTAAAATTACTATATTTTTTACATTTTGCTCGTGGTTTTAGAGCTGATAACAACTCCACCATTAATAGGAAGTCGACACAATATACTATGATTTGTTCTAAATATTTGCATATTTTATGATATGTACATGGTAGCTGCGGCATTTAGCACATTTCAATGTAACGTAAATTAAGACAAAATGTTGGGATGTAAACCGCTTGAAGGTGTACGTTGCTGAAATCATTCAATCGAGATTGAGCTAAAGTAAAATTGAAATATTTATTGCATTCAAAAAATTATACAATAGAACACCATATTTTAGATATGGAATACTAAATAAAATAAAAACTCATCGTGATATAGCAAATTTGTACTTTTTTCCATCTTGAAGAGGTAAAACACTCCAAATATTATCACCCTTACTTTTATATCACTATCAAATCCATTTACACAACTTTAATAAAAGATAAAATTTGTGTGTTCATTATTTTAAAGATGTTCGATTGAAATATTGTATTTTCACTGTCACATAAACACAATTTACTTTCAACCCCCCCCCCCCCAAAAAAAAAAAAAAGTTTTCGTTTATTATTAGGGTTGGAGAAATGACACTGTAATATTTTCCTTAAAATACAAGCTGTGTTAGGGAGGAAGGGAGAGATTTTATCTTTTTTGTGAGCTTGCCTCGGGTTTTAGGTGTTTCATTTAAGTTTCAAAGTTTTCGAAACTATGAGAATGTGACTGCTTCAATCGAATTAATTCTTATGAGTGACTAAAAAGTTTTGTACGAATATTGATAAATTTTCACCATTGTGAATTTGTATCTAAATTTTTCCTGAACAAACAACAACTGCAAAACTTTGATGTATTAGTACACTGCAAACATTTAGATGTTTTCATAAGATTTTCAACAATTAGTATTAATATTGAAGCTGCCTTATGATTAAATGTCATTTCTAAATTATTATGTTAGTAGATGTACACAATGAATTTTTGAGTACCAACTCTACAGTCTCGGTCAAAAATATAAAGCACCCCTATCTATTAGCATTATATATTAATATTATGTCTTTCTAAACAATGGGTGTTAACGAACGAGTCATCCCACCGAATGCGACCCTTAATTATTGAAAATCACCAATTTTTGTTTTGTTTTAGGTTCTTAACAAGAAGTTGTAGCGTCGTAAAATTTTTTTATTTTAGTTTTGTATTTGATCGTGTGCAGTCTTCACATAAAGTGTTTTAAATCAAAAAGAGTTTTCGTAAGTTTTTTGAGAAAAAAAGTGTGTTTGTGATAATTATGCCTAAAGCGTGCCAACTCAGTGAAGGAATAAGGGCACAAATTGTGTTGTGGATTCCCAGGGTGTAAGCCAAATTAAAATATCCAAAAAATTAAAATGCTTTCGTGGAGCAGTTCAATCTACATTGAAAAGGTTAAAGAGACCGGGGAATATGCCTATAAACTACGCTCAGGCAGAAATCGTATCACTTCGGTAAGAGACGATCGACAAATTGTGCGAAAATCTCTCAAAAACCGAAGAAAAACATCTGCTGAGATAGCTGCAAAGCATTTAACAGAACAAGAAGTTCACATTTCGGCACGGACAGTTAGAAGAAGGCTCCTGCAAGCTGGATTGAAAGGTTGTAAAGCAAAAAACCTTTGCTCTAACTTACCAACATAAAAATTCGCTTGAGATGGGCTCGAGAACACAAACATTGGAATGACGTGGATTGGGCGAGAGTTGTTTGGTCAGATGAATCTACTTTTGAGGTAAATATAAAAAATAAATATTAAAAAATAATTAGTCAAAAAAAAAATAAAAAATTGTGCTATGTATTTTAAAATAATTAATAGAGAAATTTATGTTAAATTTGATGGAATTCTTATAGATTTTTGGAACTCCTGGCGCAACCGTCGTAAGAAGAAGATTCGGGGAAGCATACAATCCTGATTGTATAGTGCCTACCGTAAAGCATGGAGGGGGTAAACTGATGGTGTGGGTTGTATGGCATCATCAGGGGTGGGAAAACTGTTGTTTTGTGAGGGTCCGATGAACAGTACCAACTATGTTACCGTCCTCGAGGCTGCATTGAATGCCTCAATTCGGCAAATCTTTGGGGAAACGGATAGTTCTTCGATAATTTATCAACAGGATAATGCCCCCTGCCATACTTCCCGCGTTACGATGAGTTGGTTTCGAAAAAACAAATTCGAGTCATGGACTGGCCCGCCCAGCCACCAGACCTAAATCCCATTGAAAATTTGTGGTCAATTTTAAAAAAAAAAAATCAAGGATCGCAGTATGACTTCAAAGGAAGACCTCAAACGTGCGCTGACAGAGGAATGGAAAAATATATCGAGAAATACCTGCGAAAAATTAGTAAGGTCGATGAATAAAAGAGTCCTGGCTGTCATCAAAGCCAAAGGAGGACCTACAAAATACTAAAATTAATAAAATATAAAAAGTATTTCCTAAAAATATTGAGTTTTAATTTTTGTCTTCATTCGTTTTGTAGAAATTGTAGATACTGCAATTTGGGAGGGGTGCTTTATAATTTTAGCCAAGGCTGTATATACATATGGTAGAAAGGTGGAAAACTTAACGTAACACTAAGCAGAGTTAGAGGACGTTCTCATCGGTAAAATGTACACAAAATAATGTTTGAGGACTTACAACATCAGTACATTAAATATATATACCCGGTAAACCCCAAGTCCATTATTCGGAAATTAATAATAGCATTCGCCAGTTCTTCCACGAATCATGTCAGATAATAACTGCGCGTGATATATATGACATTCGCTAGTGCAAGAAGTCACTTTAATGTGAGTAAAGTGGTCGACTGCATTTTATCATTAAATTGTGTTTTATTAAGGGACTAAATTCTGGCGGAAATTCAGGATATTAGACACAGTAATAACGTGAAATAGTATCAAATTTCAGGTTTTGATCAATTTAATCAGTTTTCTACCCGTGTAGACAATGTTTGTGAGACTGCCATCTTTTAACTTTAGGTTGACACAAAGAATATCAGTAGGCAAAAGCAAGTAAGTGTTGTTAACGTTGTTGTAAACATAATGAGTCACAGGACAACACTAATCAGTGGTTCAATCGATTTTCTAGCACAAAATGTAAGAAAACATCCTTAGTGCTATTGCAAATTCAGAGAGATTTCGGGAAACTCTGCACGAGAGATTCATTGAGGACAAAAATTGTAGGCTAGCATTTGACGACTTTTATGAATTTAGTGGCAAAAGTAATTAGTGCCAATTTGCATTGTTGCAAATTTGACAGCTACTAAAATATTTTCCAGAACAAAAACTCAACTTTTTGGTGATATGTTTCACCAAATTCCTGGTGATATACAGTTACAGACCGGGACCGTTATATCATCATTGCAGTTATAGGAGTATCTGTTTATCTTCATTGGAAAATATAAAATCTTTGCATTTCATTGATTTATTTAATTCTACGAGTAAATGTTCATTGTATAAAGAGAGGCTAATAAGTGCGTTAAAAAGCAACAAAGTTTACCGAAATGCAATTTAAAACAAACTGATTCATTTATTTGATAATACAAATGTAATTCTTGGACGGATTAGAACACATATCATGCTCTAGGTGGCATAAAATGCTTCACACCTTCTACATCAGTAAAAATGTTTGTGAAAAGATACCACCGTTCGTGTTCAATAGATAATGTTTTTCGAAAGGGGGCAGATCGAGCAAAAGTCGTATAATGGTAAATACATTTGGCGCTAGTTGTCACTGCTAAACTATAACAAAAGTAAATCACTTTTGCCTAAAGATGGCATCACTTAACGACACCAATGGTAAACTCATCGCTAATTTATCACTACGTAGCGTACCTTTCTTTTTCAAATACAAAAATATGTACAACTGATAAACTAGGTATTAATAATATTATACTTAATAATTAAAATAAATATTTACAAATAATTTAAACTAAATAAAATTGTTATTGAATTAGAGGGGAAACAACTGAAACAAAACATTTACTATGATTATTAATAATCTTTTAAATCGTATAAAACACTCACATATTAAAAAACAACTTTATAAAATAATTTGACAGCATTATAAGAAAAATTATCAGTAGTAGTGACAACTAGCTCCAAGACTGATCTCTATTATATTAGTTGTGACAACTTGTGGCATCATCTGAAAGGTCATGTTTTCTAACAGGTGAAACCGTTCGCGAAAGTAGTATGTTCTTGACAGTTTGACATGATTTATATCAGTGACGTATCTGAAGTTAACGCCTACTTTGGATGATTTCATTTACTCATGTCATATGTACCTTGGTACTTTTAGATGAAAACAAGTGGACTAGAGAAATTATGGCCAACAGCTTCTGAAAATGAAACAGTGAAACATGTGATAAGTGGACAAGATTTTTCGTGTACACGCAACGATCATTAGCATCGCATAATGATGCATTGCTTCGAAATCAGTTGAAATATTATTCGCATTGGAAACGGAACTTAGATGCATCCATTGTTTCGAATAAAATTTAATTATTTGTTAAATAGGAAAAGCGATTTCGATTCAAGTTTTGCGTCAAATAAAATGTTGACACTATTAGTAACGAGTACAATGGAAATAAGCACCGTTTTTAATTAAGGTCCCATTTCTACAAATTTTCAACTGCCTTTTGTCTTGTATAATAATAAGAAAAAAATGCAAACGCTTGTTGAATTCTAAAAATTTTTAAAGTCTTAAAATTCTTGAGATTCTTCTCCTATTTAGAAACACATTTAAATATCATAAAGAAATTAAAAAAAATTAAAGAGGAGAATTTAAAGAATTTACACGAATGTGAAGTTTTAAACAAAAAGTGAAAATTAACAAAACTTATATGGATACAAAATTTGTTAAATTAACAAAACAAAATGCATGTATTAATAAAACAGTTGGTAAAAGCGATGTAAGGAAATTTAAAAATTAGATACCATTTAAAATAGGAAAAAAACATTAAATACTGGTTATTGATAGTACTCGTGAATAAAGTGAGATAGATAGTATCCACGAGGAATAAGTTTGGGTTATCGCATCATGAGACATTGTCGAAATTTAGTGGTTCTCTGGATAGAAGATTGGCCAGCTCACAGAGTTTTCTCCGGGTTTTCATATTCTTAGCATATGAGCTAATAAGTGTTCTATGAAATAAAAATATTTGGATTAAAAAACTATATTTATTAGCTCATCTGCTCAGACAATGGGAACCCGGATAAAACTCTGTAAGTTAGCTAATCTTCAATAAAGTAAACAACCAAAATCCGTATTTTACAGAAATGTTTATTATTCTGGCGCAATGATGACTGAACCCCGTAGCTTTATAATCCAAATATTTTTATCAGCCCATTTGCTAAGAAATCGGGAACCCGCTAAATACTCTGTGAGCTGGCCAATCTTCAAACAAGTGAAATAAAATATTTTACAATAAATTGCCATATCCCACGGTTTTTTGCGATGGATTAATAATCACGTTTTGATTTACAGTCAAATATTTATTCACACATTAATGTTCTCTAAATTATTGTATGCATTAAATGCTTTTATTTTGTGATTTCAAAAACAATGTTTTTCAAAACAAAATATTTTTGACCGGCTGTATAATCAATGCACTAATCCAAATAAATATATTGTTATTTGTTGAAAACTTCACATTCGTGAATTTACAGCATTTAAACAATCTTATTTACAAAATAAAAATAATTGTAGGTTTTCTAAATTATTCGCTTTAAACACTTTAATTCATTAAAATTCTTTAAAATCTTTAATATCAGTAAGGCCCTTAATTCTATAGACCCGAATTTTTTATTTTCTCTTTAAACTATTTAAATTTTTAAAATTTTTTAATTTCCTTAAATATTTAAATTATAAACATTATAAAATCCTTTAAATTTATTTTTCATCTCTAAATTTGCTAAATTCTTTAAATACGTATCTTAAAATTCTTTGAAATTTATTAGTTATTAAATTGTTTAAATTCTCTAAATTTTGTAAATCCTCTCAAATTTAATTTTTTTTCTTTAAATTCTCTAAATTTTAAACAATTTTTTTCCTATAAATTTACTGAGTCCTTTATATCCTATAGATTGATTTATTTGAATTCCTTAATTTTCAAAATTTGTAAATTCTTTGTCTGAAGTTTCTGTAAATACTTTAAATTTTTATATTTTTTAAATTCTTCAAATTTTATATAACCTTGTATTTTTAAAATTCTTTCTAGAAAGAAAAATCTAGAAAAAATTAATAGTTTAATAATAAGAATTTAATGAATTTACAGAATTTAAAAATTCGAAGAAAGTTTGGATTCTTAAAGAGTTTAAAAATAAGAATTTATCTATTAATATTCCTTAGATTCTTAAAATTCAGATAAGCTCTTAAAATTGTTTACATCCTTTAAATTGTTTAAAGTTTTAGATTATTTGTTTTATTTGAATTCGTTTAATTTTATACAATCCCTAATGTCCTTAAATTCTTTTATTCATTAAATTATTTACGTTCTGTAGATTTTTTGAATTCAAAATGAATTTGAAGAATTTTAGGAATTCAAAAATTTCATTAAATTGTTCCAATAATTTAAATTCTTAATTTTCTAAATTTTTAAATTTTTTATCTGAAATGTCTTTAATTTTTTTAAATTATCTGAATTCTTAAAATTATTCAAATTCTTATATTTGGAAAACTCGTAAGAATATATTTCTAAAATTTTTAAAATTTTTTTCAAAATTTCTTTAATTCAAATTATGTTCAATTAATCTAAATTCATAAAACTCTTTAAATTGTTCTATTCCTTTAAATTCGTTTAATTTTTAAGTTTTTTAAACTTGTTTAATTACTCTAATCTTTAAATTCTTTAAATTTTAGCAATTTTCGAAATATTTTTTTAATATCCTTTTAATGTTATTCCTTTCAATTCTTAAAATTCTTAAATATTTTACATTGTTTAATTTATATCCTTCTCTTTAAATTTTTTAAATTCTATTTTGTCTAAAAATTCTTCAGATTCTTTAAATACTTAAAATTTCCACGAATTCAATAATACATTAAATGTTTAATTCTCTTATAGTTTCATTCACACTTATTAATCTATAAAGTGGTTAATTATTCTAAATTCTCTAATTCTATAAAATCTTTATTATTTCATATTCTTTAAATTTTTTAAGCCCTTTGAATTTTTAAAATTTTTTAAATTCTTTAAAATTGGTAAAATTTTATACTGTGAAAATTTTTAAGATGATTCTTTAATCTTTTCAATTTTGTACATTCTTTAATTTCTTTAAATTCTTTAATTCTTAAAATTATTTAAAATTTGTATTTTCTTCAAAATTTTTGCGTTTTTTTAATTCTGTAGTTTTTTAAAATGTTTCAAATTGATAAAGAATTCTTACGGACAAACTTAGGCCCGCATTTATAGTCAGTCATAACTATTGCTATTATTAAAGCAACGAATTTCGAAAATCATATAAACCTAGTTACTTGGTTATGATAAATAACAAATATGATAGAGAGCTTTATAAATACGAAAACTGTTACTATAATAAGACTTATAGTTGTAGTAATGACTATAAATACACAGTTAAAAATATTTGGATGAAAATATATTTCCTGCAAAGAAAAACAACTTTTTTCGATACAGTGAAGTGATGACACTTTTGCTAATAGAAATGCGGAAATTTTGCATCGCTGCGCTATTCTGAACGAGGACAACATTTTAAATCATTCCGCCCAGATACAAAGTGGGAATAAAATTCAGTCAATGTTGTGGTTTTGGCGTAAATATATCTAAAGGTTTTCATTATTTTTAAAGAATTAATGAGGGTTATAAAATAATTTCTGGTATGTCTTTCTAAAACGCATTTTTTTATCTGCATCAAAATAAATAATTTACTTTATAGTCACAATTGGAAACCAAATATGCACCAAGATTAAGTCCAGTAAATCCATGATTTAATTTTCTTACTACATATGGAAGCCACAAGCTTTGCAACAGATATCATAGTAATTTTAGTCAAATATATTTTGAATGCATACCTTATATCAAAATAAGACTTAAATTGCATCGAAAGCACCTTGATGGACGGTAAATACCGATGCGCATTATTTAGTTGTAGCTTTACATTGCATAAGGTAGCAATTGTATGAAATATACTTTTGGTGTATGTCTTACATCAGAATAAGATGTAAGGAAAAATCGCATACGCCTCGATGCAAAGTTTGCGTCAAAATTCATCGCAAGATTTTCACCTGTCAATGCTCACAAATTTGGTACATTGCAAAATGTATCCGGCACCCTTTAAAAATGTTGAATTTTAAAAATTCTCCGTTTTTAAAGTTATTCATACGAAAAATGGGAAACACAAGGCAAATAGGGAGCTTGAGGAGTCATAACGGTGCCATTTTTGCACATAAATTTACGGACAAGCAGAGAAGTGTGAGCATCCGCATTATCGTGACTTGTTTCGCCACAAATCGGGGCGTTTTATTCAGATTGCTTCGGGGAAACAGCTTACAACTTCCAGGTGGTAATACCTTAAAGTACATTGTCCCGCTGAAATAGTATATAATAGTAAAACAGTGAAGTGATCAGAACCTTCACATTCGATCAAAAGTGACGAGCTCTTTTCAGTCTTGCCTCTTCAGGAAGCTTCCATTGAGATGATTTGACCTTCGTATCTAATGCACTTTTGTATTGTAACCAGTTATGACCGGTTTGACCAGTTTTGTACCATAGTTTGTTTTCATTCAACAACTACTGAACAATGTCAACAATTAGCAAATTCAACAATTTCGGAGAAAATAAGGTATACATTCAAACCTCTCTGATATTGACTCGACAATTGTCATTTTCAATACATCTGTGCACAACACTCCATTTTTAAAGAAAAATTCAATTCAAATTCTTTGTTCCATTTTTTTAAAACGTAAAAATCACCGAGCACACCAAACCACAAATAACTTTGTAGAAACATTATAAATTCTAATTGGTGAACATAGAATTACAATTTAAAAATATTCATTCGAACAACTAAGAAGAAATTTTGAAAACAGAGACATAGAGCTGTTAAAATTTTGAAAATGAAAAAAATTGGCGCTAGCAAAGACCATAAATAAGAATTTTTGCTTAAACGTGAAATGTCTTTAAAATTATCGATAAATATTTTCAATAAAATTCATCTGTTCGTTTGTTAATCAAAAATTACAGAAAGTTTTTAGATTCCATAAGAAAATAACAAAATTAAAAATTTTTAACAATACCCAACTTCTATGAAGATTTTTTTAAAATTCTAAAATAGATTCTAGATTACATTTTTGAAGCAACGAAACACACCCAATGAGAAAAATTTTCAAAATTGATCTTCCCAGTCTAAAGATTTCTTCCCTAATGCAACATAACGGTGCTACACAAGAAACAACCTTGTCCAGTTGCAGAGCCATGGAATACGAATGCAGAGAAATGAAGAAATAATTCATTCCATATGATAGTTAGGCATTTCTAAATTTGACGAAATAACACAGATCGATTGCCAACATTTGCGTGTATTCCATATCCAAATAGGCGTAGATACACAACACTGCTGGCGAGTAGGTACGATAATCTGAAGATAGTTGTAAATATTTTTTTGAGGTAATTGAGTTCTCAGGAAAAAGTGTATTTGACTAAATAAAATGGAAAGGAATACCAGATAAATGTTCACGTTGAAATTTAATAACAGCGAAAACTGGGACGAAGTATTTTAATCATTCGAAGATTTTTGCATGACAAAATATAATTGGTTGTATGAATCTTGTTTCGCAACAAGCGGTAACTGAACCGTTTGTTAGTTTTCTTCCGGAATTAAAAAGATCGTAAAGAATTGCGGATTTACTTTAGTGAAGCCATAATATTGAGAAACAGTAGTTCATATTATTGCTGATAAACAGGCCCAAAAGAAACTTCTGAAAACTACTCTGTTATTATAAATATAATAGCCGAAATTATAAAAGCGCAAAAATCAAGAAATGCAGAAATTAAATACATCAGTAAAAGCCATTAGGCTGCTAATAAAATTGAACTATCAAAATTCAGATATAGGCTTTACGAATAAATATAATGTTCGGACTAATCAAAATAACTTCAATTAAAGAGAAGATAAATTGAAATAATGAACAACAAACACATCCAACAAGAATATAGAAATTGCGCGACATAGAGGGGAACTTGTATGAATTTCGGAATACGGAATCATTTCTCGATAGTGTGGAAAATATAAAAAAATTATTGTGATGATCATTCTCTTCGGAAAATAGCGGGTAGTAACATTAATTAAGAGTAGAAGACCATTTTTAAATGATAAGCTTTAAGAGCCGAGGTGAATATTTAGCCAACAATGTATAGTAAATTCAAAAATGTTAATATTGAGAATATTAAACCAAAATTACAAGCTTATGGTGGTAGAGTGATATATTGTATCGGTATTGGTGGTTATTGGGGCGTTAACACTTTCTTAAATAATCCAAGGCCAACTTCAACCTATCGACATAGCAACGCCTGCCAAGAGTATGGATAAACAGTTCAAAGTCTCTAACATATAAAATAAAACTGTGCAGTTGTTTTCTTGTTATTGAGAAACAACAATAACCGCGTTGATTGATTTATTGTACAGTAACTTCTAAGTTTCGTCCGCTTTTTAGACAAACATTTTTTTAGTAGAGATCTCTGATTCCCTTTCAGATGTCGATGAATCAGATCTAATTCCACGTTTTGATCATCTAAACATCCTACGTCCTCATTAAACATCCTCCATTTACGTCAAATATGAGAGTATTTTTCGGTAGGTTAATGAAAATTGAACCTTATTTGACCCCGTGATTTGCCCCCTTTTCCAATATTTTTTTTTTCCACGTAAATTCAAACTCTTTTATGAATATTCGAGATGGCCAAAGTTTAGAATTTATTACATAATCGTACTGGCCACCATTTCTAACTTTAGGTTACCATTCTAATAACATTAGCTTATTTAAGTTTACACTTGCATAATTGATGAAGCCTTTAAATTGTTTATTAGTAAAAGATAAATCAATTTTGCTTATATGATCCGCCGTCTAGGGTTAACAACGCTTATTGAATTAAGAGTTGAATTTAGCCATAAAATCAGAGACGCTCTTAACCCCAACTTTTTATGACGTTTTAGCTAATTTAATAAATAAAAACTATAGTTGATGCTTTAAATCTCAAGCAAAGGTTAAACCTTGCACATTTTGGTTGTTTAGTGGATGTCATAGGTTTACGTATATGCGATTTCACATATAATAAACTAAATTTTGTTTTTTTAGATGGTGCTCAGGATCACTGGCGATGAACAATATTCAAGAGCAAGACCGGATTGAATAAATAGTGATAGAAAGGGCTTGTAAAATAAATGTAATGTATAATCAAATATTTACGTCACATTATTTGAAATAGTCGCATTTCGTGTCAACATTAACGTATATCCAAGGAATGTATTAAATTGGAATTCCGAAAAATTACCTTATGACCATCAAAAATATTTTGGTATAACCAACAATATAGAAAAAGGTTTGTCAAATTTATCAGAGATATTGGGATCATTAGCAACCTATTAAAACACAACCCTTAGTGTTAATTAAGGGTACAATAGGAAATGCTTCTTAACTTTAACCTTTTCGTTCCTTTAAATATAAACCGGCATATTTTGCTTTGTGCAGCCTAACCGATAAAGAAAAACAATTCGCAAACCACAAAAGAAATGCTAGCTATTGTATTTTTACTAGGTACACCATATTTATCGGAAAAAGGTCCCAATATTAACGGATCATAGGCCCCTACTTAGATTAACCGTTGTGTCTATACCCAAAAAATTATACACTATTCTATACCCGACCCACCCGGGTGGCCACATGTATTTTCTTGTTAATATCGAAAATTTTTGTATTTGCCAGTGTATTATTGCCTTTATTTATTTTAATATACTATTTTAAACGTTATAAAACAAAAAAAATAAATAAAAAATGGGGAATATCCGGTTAATGCTAGTAAAACAAAACAGAAAAGAATCGTTTAGCTGAGCTGAGGAAATTAGAGTAGGTGTGGTATTCAAATGGAAAGGTTGATTGCGGAAGTGATTTTTTTTGTAAATAAATATATATGTGAGTGATAAAATGGCGGACCACAGAGACATTTCAAATGCTGAGTTTAGACGGTAAGATTTATTATTTGGATGATCCGTTCGGTTTTTTTACATTTATATACACATTTTTGCCCTAGTTTGTCGTATGAAGATCAACAAGCTTACCTAAATCGTTTATTAGAGGAATGTGACGATGACGAAGAAGTGCTTGATTTTGTTGCTTGTTGACGGCTCAGAAGATGAGTGGCTTCCTACAGCAGCGGATAGAAACGTGGAAGATTCAGACATAGAGGACGTTTATGAAGATCATGAAGTCCAAATTGAAGTGTCTGATGAAGAAATTTTCAGCGATAGTGAAGTTGAAGACGAAGGAGAAACTGGAAGTGCAAATTGTAATAATTCGCCTTATCTAAAAGGAAAAGATGGATCGATATGGAGACAAAATCCTCCTCAAAGGCAAACATTGAGACACAATATTCTCAGGAGTCAACGAAGTGGGCCATCGCGATCGACCGAAATGTTATCTGTAAGAGATACCTTCAAGTGTATATTTATGGACGTCATGTGTGAAATAATCATTAGACACACAAACAGGAAGGCCAATGAAATATACACAGAACACAATATTCTAAATCAGGATAAACCGCAGGAAATCTGGAAATTATTGACATTTCAGTATTCAGTATTCTGTATTCTGTATTCTGTATTCTGTATTCTGTATTCAGTATTCAGTATTCTGTATTCAGTATTCAGTATTCTGTATTCTGTATTCAGTATTCAGTATTCAGTATTCAGTATTCAGTATTCAGTATTCAGTATTCAGTATTCTGTATTCTGTATTCAGTATTCAGTATTCAGTATTCAGTATTCAGTATTCTGTATTCTGTATTCTGTATTCTGTATTCAGTATTCAGTATTCAGTATTCAGTATTCAGTATTCAGTATTCTGTATTCTGTATTCTGTATTCTGTATTCTGTATTCAGTATTCAGTATTCTGTATTCAGTATTCAGTATTCAGTATTCAGTATTCAGTATTCAGTATTCAGTATTCTGTATTCAGTATTCTGTATTCTGTATTCTGTATTCTGTATTCAGTATTCTGTATTCAGTATTCAGTATTCAGTATTCAGTATAAAAAAAAATTTTTTGTGTAGGACGAACAAGATTCACCCAGCATATGCCGTCCAAACCGGCAAAATATGGGATCAAAGTATGGTGGGTTTGCGATGCTGCTGTATTCTGTATTCTGTATTCAGTATTCTGTATTCTGTATTCAGTATTCAGTATTCAGTATTCAGTATTCAGTATTCAGTATTCAGTATTCTGTATTCTGTATTCTGTATTCAGTATTCTGTATTCAGTAATTCTGTATTCAGTATTCAGTATTCAGTATTTAGTATTCAGTATTCAGTATTCTGTATTCTGTATTCTGTATTCTGTATTCTGTATTCAGTATTCAGTATTCTGTATTCAGTATTCAGTATTCAGTATTCAGTATTCAGTATTCTGTATTCAGTATAAAAAAAAAATTTTTGTGTAGGACGAACAAGATTCACCCAGTATATGCCGTCCAAACCGGCAAAATATGGGATCAAAGTATGGTGGGTTTGCGATGCTGCTAACTCTTACCCAATAACGGGGCAGATATATACGGGTAAGCAACCATCAGGCAGGGAAATCAATCAAGGAGAGCGGGTTGTCAAGGACCTACGCGCCCGTTTCAAAGGGTCTGTGAGAAATATAGTAACTGACAATTTTTTTACAACATTGCCGCTTGCTCGTTTATTGATCTCTTGTGACTTATCAATAGTCGGGACATTAAAAAAAAATAAACCCTATGTTCCAAAAGAAATGTTGCCGTCCAGATCTCGGGAAATTTATTCGTCAATTTTTGGATTCAGCGATGATAATATTACACTTTGTTCGTATGTCCCCAAAAAAAATAAGAGTGTATTATTATTATCTACGCAGCATTATACGGATTCAGTAATTGGAGACAAAAAAAAACCGGAAATCATTCATTATTACAATGGAAAAAAAGGTGGAGTAGATAATATGGACAAACTGGTCACTCATTATACAACCAAACGAAGGACGAAAAGATGGCCTGTAGCATTTTTTTACAATATAATTGATGTAGCTTGCGTCGCGGCTTACAAAATTTACATAGAAAATAACCCGGCTAGATCAAACAAAACACACAATCGTCGAGAATTCTTGAAAGATCTTGTGCTTCAATTAGCTCTACCGCATGTGTCAGATCGATCAACCATACCAAATGTATATAGAAATTTTAATTCACGTTCAGGGATAGAATGCATACTTGGCAAACCGCTCTATGTACCAATAAACCAGGAATTGACAACGTCTGGAGTACCTAATGTGTTACGCAACAACGATGGCCGAATTCCTCAAGTTGGCAAATGCTGGATTTGTTTGTCTTCCGATCCCAAAAAACGACGAAATTCACGGAAATCCTGTAGTATCTGTAGAAGACCAGTATGTGTAGAACATACGAACACTCAAATAAAGTGTTCTAAGTGTTAATAGTTTTAATTTTTTTTGTAAATTTTTACCAAATTGAATTTCTTATTTTGTAAACATATTTTTAATAACCAACTAAATTATTTATGTGATAATTTTTGATTTTTTCTGTGATGAAATGTTGATTTAAACAATAAAATGTTATACAAATAGCATATTCAGTGTTTTATTAAATGGCCACCCGGGTGGCCGGGTATAGACTACAAGAGTAATAATATTGGTAAACGAATAATTTAGTTCAGCAATAATTTTTCATGTGTGAAATAATCATTCACAAACAGGAAGGCCAATAAAGTATACACAGAACACAATATTCTAAATCAGGATAAACCGCAGAAAATCTGGAAATTATTGACATTTCAGTATTCAGTATTCAGTATTCAGTATTCAGTATTCAGTATTCAGTATTCAGTATTCAGTATTCTGTATTCAGTATTCAGTATTCAGTATTCAGTATTCTGTATTCTGTATTCTGTATTCTGTATTCTGTATTCGGTATTCAGTATTCAGTATTCAGTATTCTGTATTCTGTATTCAGTAATTCTGTATTCTGTATTCTGTATTCTGTATTCTGTATTCTGTATTCAGTATTCAGTATTCAGTGTTCAGTATTCTGTATTCAGTATTCTGTATTCTGTATTCTGTATTCTGTATTCTGTATTCTGTATTCTGTATTCTGTATTCAGTATTCAGTATTCAGTATTCAGTATAAAAAAAAATTTTTTGTGTAGGACGAACAAGATTCACCCAGTATATGCCGTCCAAACCGGCAAAATATGCCGTCCAAACCGGCAAAATATGGGATCAAAGTATGGTGGGTTTGCGATGCTGCTAACTCTTACCCAATAACGGGGCAGATATATACGGGTAAGCAACCATCAGGCAGGGAACTCAATCAAGGAGAGCGGGTTGTCAAGGACCTATGCGCCCGTTTCAAAGGGTCTGGGAGAAATATAGTAACTGACAATTTTTTTACAACATTGCCGCTTGCTCGTTTATTGATCTCTTGTGACTTATCAATAGTCGGGACATTAAAAAAAAATAAACCCTATGTTCCAAAAGAAATGTTGCCGTCCAGATCTCGGGAAATTTATTCGTCAATTTTTGGATTCAGCGATGATAATATTACACTTTGTTCGTATGTCCCCAAAAAAAATAAGAGTGTATTATTATTATCTACGCAGCATTATACGGATTCAGTAATTGGAGACAAAAAAAAAACCGGAAATCATTCATTATTACAATGGAAAAAAAGGTGGAGTAGATAATATGGACAAACTGGTCACTCATTATACAACCAAACGAAGGACGAAAAGATGGCCTGTAGCATTTTTTTACAATATAATTGATGTAGCTTGCGTCGCGGCTTACAAAATTTACATAGAAAATAACCCGGCTAGATCAAACAAAACACACAATCGTCGAGAATTCTTGAAAGATCTTGTGCTTCAATTAGCTCTACCGCATGTGTCAGATCGATCAACCATACCAAATGTATATAGAAATTTTAATTCACGTTCAGGGATAGAATGCATACTTGGCAAACCGCTCTATGTACCAATAAACCAGGAATTGACAACGTCTGGAGTACCTAATGTGTTACGCAACAACGATGGCCGAATTCCTCAAGTTGGCAAATGCTGGATTTGTTTGTCTTCCGATCCCAAAAAACGACGAAATTCACGGAAATCCTGTAGTATCTGTAGAAGACCAGTATGTGTAGAACATACGAACACTCAAATAAAGTGTTCTAAGTGTTAATAGTTTTAATTTTTTTTGTAAATTTTTACCAAATTGAATTTCTTATTTTGTAAACATATTTTTAATAACCAACTAAATTATTTATGTGATAATTTTTGATTTTTTCTGTGATGAAATCTTGATTTAAACAATAAAATGTTATACAAATAGCATATTCAGTGTTTTTTTAAATGGCCACCCGGGTGGCCGGGTATAGACTACATGAGTAATAATATTGGTAAACGAATAATTTAGTTCAGCAATAATTTTTCATGTGTGAAATAATCATTAGACACACAAACAGGAAGGCCAATAAAGTATACACAGAACACAATATTCTAAATCAGGATAAACCGCAGAAAATCTGGAAATTATTGACATTTCAGTATTCAGTATTCTGTATTCTGTATTCTGTATTCTGTATTCTGTATTCTGTATTCTGTATTCTGTATTCTGTATTCAGTATTTAGTATTCTGTATTCTGTATTCTGTATTCGGTATTCGGTATTCTGTATTCAGTATTCAGTATTCAGTATTCAGTATTCAGTATTCAGTATTCAGTATTCAGTATTCTGTATTCTGAATTCAGTATTCAGTATTCTGTATTCAGTATTCAGTATTCTGTATTCTGTATTCTGTATTCAGTATTCTGTATTCAGTATTCAGTAATTCTGTATTCAGTATTCAGTATTCAGTATTCAGTATTCAGTATTCAGTATTCAGTATTCAGTATTCTGTATTCTGTATTCTGTATTCTGTATTCTGTATTCTGTATTCAGTATTCAGTATTCTGTATTCAGTATTCAGTATTCAGTATTCAGTATTCAGTATTCAGTATTCTGTATTCAGTATTCTGTATTCTGTATTCTGTATTCTGTATTCTGTATTCAGTATAAAAAAAAATTTTTTGTGTAGGACGAACAAGATTCACCCAGTATATGCCGTCCAAACCGGCAAAATATGGGATCAAAGTATGGTGGGTTTGCGATGCTGCTAACTCTTACCCAATAACGGGGCAGATATATACGGGTAAGCAACCATCAGGCAGGGAAATCAATCAAGGAGAGCGGGTTGTCAAGGAGCTACGCGCCCGTTTCAAAGGGTCTGTGAGAAATATAGTAACTGACAATTTTTTTACAACATTGCCGCTTGCTCGTTTATTGATCTCTTGTGACTTATCAATAGTCGGGACATTAAAAAAAAATAAACCCTATGTTCCAAAAGAAATGTTGCCGTCCAGATCTCGGGAAATTTATTCGTCAATTTTTGGATTCAGCGATGATAATATTACACTTTGTTCGTATGTCCCCAAAAAAAATAAGAGTGTATTATTATTATCTACGCAGCATTATACGGATTCAGTAATTGGAGACAAAAAAAAACCGGAAATCATTCATTATTACAATGGAAAAAAAGGTGGAGTAGATAATATGGACAAACTGGTCACTCATTATACAACCAAACGAAGGACGAAAAGATGGCCTGTAGCATTTTTTTACAATATAATTGATGTAGCTTGCGTCGCGGCTTACAAAATTTACATAGAAAATAACCCGGCTAGATCAAACAAAACACACAATCGTCGAGAATTCTTGAAAGATCTTGTGCTTCAATTAGCTCTACCGCATGTGTCAGATCGATCAACCATACCAAATGTATATAGAAATTTTAATTCACGTTCAGGGATAGAATGCATACTTGGCAAACCGCTCTATGTACCAATAAACCAGGAATTGACAACGTCTGGAGTACCTAATGTGTTACGCAACAACGATGGCCGAATTCCTCAAGTTGGCAAATGCTGGATTTGTTTGTCTTCCGATCCCAAAAAACGACGAAATTCACGGAAATCCTGTAGTATCTGTAGAAGACCAGTATGTGTAGAACATACGAACACTCAAATAAAGTGTTCTAAGTGTTAATAGTTTTAATTTTTTTTGTAAATTTTTACCAAATTGAATTTCTTATTTTGTAAACATATTTTTAATAACCAACTGAATTATTTATGTGATAATTTTTGATTTTTTCTGTGATGAAATGTTGATTTAAACAATAAAATGTTATACAAATAGCATATTCAGTGTTTTTTTTAAATATCCACCCGGGTGGCCGGGTATAGACTACAAGAGTAATAAATTGGTAAACGAATAATTTAGTTCAGCAATAATTTTTAGTTAACTTCTGTTCAAAGATCAATAAAAAATTAGTAGTTCTTGGATGTCAAGGAGTAGGTATAGTCTAACTGTGAAATTGAAAAAGTTACGAGCATTTTAAATCGAAATGGCCACCCGGGTGCCCGGGTATAGACACAAGGGTTTCATTTGCTGCTTTTGGTGTCTTATTACCCTCCTATGGTCATATACCCTTATAAAAGGGTACATGAAGATATTAGACATTCGCTGCCTAAAGGTTGGGGATTGGCAGTTAGCGACAACGGGTGGATGACGAAGGAAGTATTTTACGAATACATTTCTAAAGTTCTTCATCCACACCTTGTTAGTATTGGTACCCCATTCCCAGCAATTTTTGTTGTAGATGGCGATAGCACCCATCAAACTCTTCAAGTTAGCAAACTATGTGTCCAGTTAGGCATAGTACTAATCGCATTATACCCAAACGCGACATGAGTTTTGCAACCAGCGGATGTTAGTACTTTTAAGCCACTTAAAATGGTTGGAACAAAACAGTACTTGAGTGGCGCCGACAAAATCCTCGCGAGCTACTAACCAAACAAAAGTTTGCACCTTTACTTGCACAGGTAATCGATAATAAAGGTATTGGACCTGAAACAATTAAACACGGGTTTCGCGCATGTGGAATATTTCCATGGGACAAGACTGCAATAAATTTTTCTAAATGCTTGGGAAAATCATCAACGTTATCAACCGAAAATCAAACGATACTAAAAAAGAGATCCAGATGTCTAATGAAAAATTCGAAGAACAGGTAAGTGGTTCCACGCTATATGAATTTAAGCTTGCTTTTAATAATGAATGCAACGCATCAATTTGGACAGAGGAAAAACAGATACTTTACAAAATTTTTCTTTATTTTAATTCAAACTGTTTACCAATACCCGAAACCACTTTCTTCGTTAAACTACCCAACATTTAAATAATTCAAGCAACAAAGTCGATATCGAGGGAATCGACGAATTTCTTTTCGTAAACGAGGACATAATCGTTGAGGATTTTATTTAAAACGCTAATGCACGAGAAATTACTGATTCATTAATTCCACAAATAACTCCACTTAAAGTAGTTCCTGCAATAAATCAGTTTCTGAAAAAAAACATTTGTTATAACCGACCAATTATAGATCAGTGCGGAAGAAATTAAAAAAGAAACAAAACAAATGGAAATAAAAATTAAACAAAAGAAAACGAAACGACTTGAAAAACAAATTAAAAAATTGAAGGATAGAAGTGAAATTTTGAAGATGTGAAATATTAATAAGAAAAAGCCAACCATAAAAGCACTTCGACCAAATTCTGCTCCTAAAATTTCAGCAACGATAGCCAACCCAAAGGTTCCAGGTAACTATTAGAGTAGCAATAGAATTATTATTAGTTTATGCTTTAATTCGTTATTTAATTTTTAGATCTAATGGGAATCGATGAATTTGTTGGTGTATTACAACCGGATCAACATTTTAAAAATTTGCAAAATGCTTTATCTTACTCGACTCCTTTGGGTAATTTTTACAATAGCATTGAAAGTCGCATGCTAGTTAGTTTAGTTATAGCTAGCTTCATTCTATAGAGTTTTAATTTTTAGATTTCTTACAAAACGAAGGTGCGAATACAACTCATACAATATTAAACTTAAAACCGACCGACCTACTTTCTGATACTACAATAAATCCAAATATGGTTCACTTCTCTGAACTTACTAATGGTAATTGAGTCAAATAGCCAGCTATTAAATATTTCATAACTGTACCTTATTTAATGTAATTTTTCTATATTCACTAGGCGATGCAGACAATTTGGCACCCAACCCTAGCCATATCAAAGATCTTTTTAAAGAATATGAAAGTAACGACGATATTGGGAAAAATCGAATTGCAGATGAGTCTATGTGCTACAAATGCACTTTTTCTCTTAAAAAAAGAATAGCCACAAAATGCAACGGATGCTCAAGAGAACGTTTATTGTATACAACAATTGCAACTGTCCTACATCCCAAAATTTCTATGCAGCAATTGCAAAAGTAATGCCGTTTAAAGACTATGCGGCCATGAAATGATTGATCATTGTCATTTGCCTAATTATTATTTCTACAGACTTGCAGACAACTTTGTTTGATGCAATTATTTTATTTATTAATTTAGAAACATTTTGTAAATGAATGCCTCGCGATATATTTTATTATTAATTTTATGTTGAAATGTATGATATTTTATTTTTTATATTATTTGTAATTGTTATTTCGCAAACGAATGTACGATATTTTTTTTAATCCTATGATAATGAAATATACTTTCTTATTTCGATACTGAAAATGTAGTTCCTTGTTAAACAACTGACAATAATTTAATTGATTTTATTTTTTTGTTGATACAGGTACATTTCTATTACGAAGTAGCTACGTAGCCTAGCTACACCTATATAGCTAGCTAGCTATTTAGTTAAACCAATTCATACAGATGAGGGTGTCAATAATTGTACTTTTCTAATAGGTTTCAAAAAATTGGGTATATAATTAAATAGGCAATACTTACAATGAATATTTTGTCTAAATATCAGACAAAAATGTATAAAATTTAATAATTCAATGCAATATTGGATTTTTTTTTTAAAACTGAATCACCAACAGCTGTTTAAGTAGATTTCTTCCTTAAGGGTGTCAATAATTGTATTCGTTACGCTAGACGGTTTTTATGGGTAATTAACTTGGGTAATTCAGAAGTTATTCCTATCCAAAAAAATTGTTTGTTGTCATGTTTTTGGAATACTATGATAACTCCACCGTGTAACAACATAAAGTAGGACAAGGGATTGAATGACTGTTAATTTTACTTTTAATTGATAAATCCTGCGGTATATTGATTTACATAACTTGATTCTTAGTTTTTCATACTTTGTTTTATTTATTACATCATAAATAAAAAGAGATAGATAATTTGTCTGATTTGAACAGGTCGACGTTTTATTTTCTTACTCGAAATTCACATGCAATGTATAATCAAGTGCTTAAAATTAACAAGACAAGGTATCAGAGACTGCATTTTAGAAAGCTTTTCTGAGCTTAAAATTTAATATCGAATATGTAAAGCTTCCAAATTTCCCGTGCAGGTCTACTTGACACGCTCGTCGGACCACGCAAAAACTATTGTTTAAGAATTATTTTACAAGAAAAGCGGTGATTTCATAGTGAAATTTGCATATCCGAATTTTTATCATAACTACATATTTTGTAAGCCCCTCAGCAACCTCTCTTTGAGCAACGGTAAATGTTTTTCTTAGTCAGCTGTTGGTTTATTAAAATCCAGATTAACTGATACGCTTTAATTTGCACTAGATTTAAAGTATTTTTGTTGCGATCTAACCTCAAAAACATGGCTCATGGTTGTACCAACGGTAGAAGTAGGAAGTCATAAAGAGTAGAAAAAATATAAGAGTAGTTTTTGGAGACTCTTTGGCTGTCGTTAGTCGAAAATAAAAATTGTATTTTGCAAACTTTTCCGTTTGCTATCTTATAGTTGAAAGTGATAACCTCTAAAAACTTGGAATGATGGTCACCTGTGCAAATGAATAGTAAACAACAGTGTGCTGTTCGATATTGCAACTTTCGAGATGGCATAAATGCTTTATCAAATTGTATAAAATTATTTATTTTCATAACACCTCATAAGATCCTGTACGGTTATTTTCGACATTTCACATTAACGTAATTATTTCCTCTTTCCCCTAAGGTGTTAATACGAAACTCATAGATTGTCTAAGATAACGACATAAAATCATGGTTACTGATAACAGCCTAATAATTCGAATTCCTATAACCTACACACGTCATATGTAATCTGTTGATATTTATTTAAGAATCAATCAAACGATTTAACAGCTTACAATAAATAGATACATAAAAAAATGTCTGCTATACAATTCCGTAAATCGGGAAATTCGCGCTTATACACAAAAATAAACATAAAGATTAATCGTTGGAAATCAATAATTTCCGGATTGATTTCCAACATCAAATAAAAAAAAATTGATTCATTCAGAAGTATTTTGTGTTCGTTCACAATTCTTTTTTTTTTTAATATTTATTTTGGTTCGAGAATAAAATTCCAATTTATTTGATATCTCGAAATCAACACAGCCGATACTTGTATAAGAATATGGTTAGTTAGATGTTGTGGAAGCAAACAACCTGATCTAAAACGTATCAATATTTTTTTACTGTACTACACTAGATAAATATATTCTAATCCATGATAATAGAAATCAGACAATCATTACCCATCATCATCATCATCACTTCATCATTCATTCTATAGACGATGTATGTATATAATGTTCGACTGAAATAATCCGAATTAGTTTTATACTTTTAAGATCTTGATGGCATCGAATAAAAGCTCCATGGTTTTTGTTTATTTTCAATTGAATAAATATTTTTATGAATTTATTTATCAGAAGATAATCCAATTCTTTTATACATATGTTAACAATATTTATATTGAAATTCGATACGTTTTAGATTCGATAAGATGAAATCAATTTAAGTGTTCGATACAAAAAAAAAAAAAAAAAAATGTTACTCGACCAATTTGCTCAAACGAAACGAATTAAGCTTGACCCAATAACATGAAGGCAAACAAATCGTAAATACATTATTTATGAATATCTCGTGAATGTTGCTGATTTAACTTTAAAGTTGATTTCTCATTACGTATATATTTTCATTTCCATCATAAATACAATTTTATTATTTAAGCTCTTATTTGTGTTTCCAATTTTTTAACATCGTTTGGTGTATCGTGCGCGTTTTATGTGCCCTATAATAAAAACCTCTTCTATAAACATAACAACTGAAATAGTGTTGAAATGAAAAACAATAACAAAAGAAAAATTATTAATTCTTTTTTATGATACTCGCTCGTACCCAGACCAAAAATACGGCGCAATACAAGGAAAATATCGGAAATGGAAAATGGAAAATTTTTATTATTTCGCTTTCAAGTTTCATTGTTAAATTGGGTAAAAATTGTTGTATCATTGTTGTGTGAAGCTGCAAGCAAAGGTACCTACATATATTCGTAATTGAGTATGAAATGAAAATATTGTATAATAAACAAAAAAAATCTGTACGGGCAATTAGGCAGACAGTTAATACTGATGTTGAGACAACATGAAACATAAGTATATACGAACTATATCAATAATGCAGTATAAAATCTGGGTCATCAAAATCAACATACATTAGTTATGCTAATTTATTTCAATTAGACATATATTCAGCATAAAACTTCGATTAACTTATTTTCTTGTGCGAGAACCGATTTCGTGTATAATAAATTTTCATTTATATCAGAAATAGCCGTTTACAAATTAAAAATCAAATAAATTTAATTGAATTTCCTCACACCAAATTCAGCATATCCGTCGCTCACACCTTGCTCCAAATTACCGTACCTATTATATACACGGTAATTATAATAAACGTAACCGACAAGTATACAAATATGTTGTGGTGAATAGTGTAGAGTGGAATAAAAAAAAAAAATCAAATAAATCTCAAACATTTTCTTTCTAAAATTTGCCACTACTTTAAAATAATAATAAAATTGTTTGGTTTTTGTTCTATATATATACTTACATAAATATAAAAGCACTAAGTATAGAAAATAACAATTTATTTTAATTTTCAACACCGGAAATATAATGAAAATTATAATTTTTCCATAGCACAATAAATGGAAGTATTTTTAATTTCGCTGTTTTTTTGTTTTTTTTTTTGTTTTAAGTTTTCATTTTAATTAAAAAAAAAATGCATTGGACATTAAAACAAAAAAAGCATAAAAAAAATCCAATTTTGATTTGGCTTACCCCGCTACACATAAACCAACCCACAGCACCCAACTTTGAACAAGTTAAATTATAGGTTTAAAAGGTTTTTTATGGACTTTTATTAAAGCTGTTATACATTACTATTTTAAAAGGTATTATACAAAACCTACCCCTATATGTATATAAGTATTATGAAAATCGTAAAATATCACGTTTCAGTGCATACAATTTATACGAATTCGTTTTTATGTTTAATTTTCATTCTACAGTAATTTACGTTTAGGTAAACGCAAGGTTTATGAAAAATACATAAAATTAATTTATGTGTCACATACTAAATCACAATAACCAATTCGATATATATTAGAATATTTTTGAGAAGCCTTTAGTGCTTCACTACTGTAAACGTTTATTCATCAACACTTATAAAACTTAAGCTACAGCTGTAACTTTACAGAAATTGCTTATAGAGCAAAAGTTACAGAGTACTAAAAATTGCTATTCACGAACTGTTAGAACTTCGCCACTGTAAGAAAAATAGTAGATGATAAAAAGAAATGTCAAAAATAAAATGAGAATGAATGGGATTTTTAACAGGCGCTTTCCTGATAGAAATTTTTAAGAAAATTATTTTTCAACGAGTGCGATTCGATGGAGCCATTGAACTACATTTTTTTTTTGTATTCGGTGCAACATATGAGAACTTTGCATTATATTGTTTGACTTTCTAATGGTAATAAATTCGGTATGTCCGACTATTTCCAAATTCTGAGCAATCACACATAAGGTTCTTTTTATCTATCAGTATATCATTAATTTTCACTTCCTTAAACGATAAATGGGTTGGTTAATCACCACCCTTCACATGTGTAATCTGTATGTGCCTTCAGTTTGTCGGGCATTTGGAAGTTATTAACTTAAAATTTAGTAAAGAACATAAAGGATTTAAAGGATATCAGTTTTTTATGAGAAATCTCACAACGATCTGAACATTTCAAAAGTGGAATAATACGACATCAGATATTGTGTTTTGAACTTATTGTCAGTGGCAAAACTTCCCCAAAATTCTGAAGAAAATGGATTACTTGCAAAAAATAATGAAAATACCAGAGCAATATGAAATTGGAAGGAATAAGCAAATTTATTTGTTTTTTAATTTTGATTTTTTAATGGTTAATAGATGCTATTGAGAGTAGTACTTTCTGAAAAATTCATGTCAAAAATTTACCACGCTGCCGAGTTACGGGCTCTTAAAATCAATATGTAGGTTTACGTCAACAAATTTGTCACTGTAAAGTTATTGAACATAATTTAAGTTTATAGACCCTAGTCATATTTTGGGAATACCATTTTAGTAATAATCGGAAATTTTACGGTTATAGAACGACTTTACATTAAAAGAATAGGGGCATTAGTTTCTTTCAGATTTTTTCTTTTGTTAAATTCCTTACAAAAATTACTTTAGGACCAATTACTAATCTTGGTGTCCCGAATACCGTCTATAATTATTTGGTATTTTTTTTTTCATTTCTAAAGCAACAATTGTTCGTTAAATTCGTTCTAAGTTCCAGTTGCATCATTTTGTATTTTAGATATTTGGCATGAATTCAAATAAGAGGAACATATATGGCAAGCTTTTTTATAACATGCAAGTGAATATTATAAAAGATTTTAAGCTAATGCAATATTATTTTAAAGGGCTTAATGAGAACCATCCTGTTGTACAAAATTTTTTGACACCATCCAAGTCAACGTGGGAAGTGCGAAGTTCTACGAAGAACACGTACAATACCAAAGTTAGGATGATCACATGCTGAAGGCGGAGTGGCTTCAGGGTTCAGATAAATCTAGAAAGACAAGCAGCTTTACAAGTTATGATTGCATGAAAATTAGAGGAAACAAATCTGGCGTTCGGCCAAGTTAACGTTTGTGATGCGTTACCAAAGTAATGGATTTCCGGATAAATAAATTATAAACCAATTATCGGTATGGCGGTGTAATCCTAAATGCGCGAAAATAAAAAAAATTATTCTCCGACCACACAATTCACTTCGCAATGTGACCTTTGTGAAGTTGGCCCAAAATTCTATCCCAAAAAATTTAAATTTTAAGCACTGGCAATACCATTATACATGTTATGATATAAGGAAAGCTATCACGATAGGAAAAATAAAATGTATGGATAATACAATAAATATGTTTTTGCAGCTACAATGTCCAGTACTACATAACATAACATTAAAAAAATATGAAATCAATTACAAACATATAATACGAAAACAGAAAATCAGAAAAATATTAATTTGTATTCGAAATATCTTAACTGAACTATAATGTAAAATAAATATTTATTATTTATTTATGTTTAATTTCCAAAGAGAATTAATTAAAAATTTGTAAAGTTAGGTTTGCGTCTCATTGGGATCTCATAGTCAGAATGACCCATATACGAGTACATAGTCCCATCAAGAATTGTCACTTCATCGTAATATATCTCGGAAGTAAGGGTGTTGAACATCAGTCTAGCTATGATTTTCTAATAGATCTGATCTTTATCTTCATGGTTCCAATGAATCAGACCAATGTCATTGGGATCTCATAGCCAGAATGGCCCATATAGATAGTCCCCTCAAGAAATGTCACTTCTTCGTCATATATCTCGAAATACATAGTCCCGTCAAGAAATGTCACTTCTTCGTAATATATCTCGAAAGTTAGGGTGTTGAACATCGATCAGACTATGATTTTCTAATAGATCTGATCTTTACCTTCATGGTTCCAACGAATCAGACCAATGTCATTGGGACCTCATAACCAGAATGGCCCATATACATAGTCCCATCAAGAAATGTTAATTCATCGTCTTATATCTCAGAAGTAAGGGTGTTGAACATCAGTCTAGCTATGATTTTCTAATAGATCTGATCCTTACCTTCATAGTTCCAACGAATCAAACCAATGTCATTGGGATCTCATAACCAAAATGGCCCATATAGGTAGCCCCGTCAAGAAATGTCACTTCATCGTAATATATCTCGAAAGTTAGGGTGTTGAACATCAATCAGACTATGATTTTCTAATAGATCTGATCTTTACCTTTATGGTTCCAACGAATCAGACCAATGTCATTGGGATCTCATAACCAGAATGTCCCATATACATAGTCCCATCAAGAAATGTCAATTCATCGTCTTATATCTCGAAAGTTAGGGTGTTGAATATCGATCAGACTATGATTTTCTAATAGATCTGATCTTTACCTTCATGGTCCCAACGAATCAGACCAATGTCATTGGGATTTCATAGCCAGAATGGCCCATATACATAGTCCCATCAAGAAAAGTCACTTCTTCGTCATATATCTCGAAAGTTAGGGTGTTGAACATCAATCAGACTATGATTTTCTAATAGATCTTATCTTTATCTTCATGGTTCCAACGAATCAGACCAATGTCATTGGGATTTCATAGCCAGAATGGCCCATATAGGTAGCCCCGTCAAGAAATGTCACTTCTTCGTCATATATCTCGAAAGTTAGGGTGTTGAACATCAATCAGACTATGATTTTCTAATAGATCTGATCTTTACCTTTATGGTTCCAACGAATCAGACCAATGTCATTGGGATCTCATAGCCAGAATGGCCCATATACATAGCCCCGTCAAGAAATGTCACTTCATCGTAATATATCTCAGAAGTAAGGATGTTGAACATCAGTCTAGCTATGATTTTCTAATAGACCTGATCTTTATCTTCATAGTTCCAACGAATCAAACCAATGTCATTGGGATCTCATAGCTAGAATGGCCCATATAGGTAGTCCCATCTAAAAATGTCAATTCATCGTAATATATCTCAGAAGTAAGAATGTTGAACATCAGTCTAGCTATGATTTTCTAATAGACCTGATCTTTACCTTCATGGTCCCAACGAATCAGACCCATGTCATTGGGACCTCATAACCAGAATGGCCCATATACATAGTCCCATCAAGAAATGTCAATTCATCGTCTTATATATCAGAAGTAAGGGTGTTGAACATCAGTCTAGCTATGATTTTCTAATAGATCTGATCTTTACCTTCATAATTCCAACGAATCAAACCAATGTCATTGGGATCTCATAGCCAGATTGGCCCATATAGGTAGCCCCGTCAAGAAATGTCACTTCTTCGTCATATATCTCGAAAGTTAGGGTGTTGAACATCGATCAGACTATGATTTTCTAATAGACCTGATCTTAACCTTTATGGTTCCAACGAATCAGACCAATGTCATTGGGATCTCATAACCAGAATGGCCCATATACATAGTCCCATCAAAAAATGTCAATTCATCGTCTTATATCTCAAAAGTTAGGGTGTTGAACATCAGTCTAGCTATGATTTTCTAATAGATCTGATCTTTACCTTCATGGTCCCAACGAATCAGACCAATGTCGTTGGGATTTCATAGCCAGAATGGCCCATATACATAGTCCCGTCAAGAAAAGTCACTTCTTCGTCATATATCTCGAAAGTTAGGGTGTTGAACATAAATCAGGCTATAATTTTCTAATAGATCTTATCTTTATCTTCATGGTTCCAACGAATCGGACCAATGTCATTGGGATTTCATAGCCAGAATGGCCCATATAGGTAGCCCCGTCAAGAAATGTCACTTCTTCGTCATATATCTCGAAAGTTAGGGTGTTGAACATCGATCAGACTATGATTTTCTAATAGATCTGATCTTTACCTTCATGGTCCCAACGAATCAGACCAATGTCATTGGGATCTCATAGCCAGAATGGCTCATATACAAAAGTTCCATCAAGAAATGTCACTTCATCGTAATATATCTCAGAAGTAAGGATGTTGAACATCAGTCTAGCTATGATTTTCTAATAGATATGATCTTTACCTTTTTGGTTCCAACTAGAGATGTTACGATATTTAAGGAACTGTTATTTTATCACGGTTCTTAGAAAATAACAGGAACAACCTGTTACTAAATAACGAAAACAACAGTTCCTGCTATTTCACATATTCGCTTATCGAAAATAACTATTTTCGTTTTTTCGTTTGTACTCTCAAGAATAACAATATTAAAAATATTAAAAGGAACTTTAGAATACAATTTTCATCACTGTTCTCTATTCTGTTACTCTTTTTACCTTTTCTTTCAAAGTAGCTATGTTTATAGTATTTGGATTAAATGTATCATGTATGATGCATGTATGTATGATTTGAAGAGAGGGACATTGTTATGAATTGGTGATGTAGTAGTTACTAGTAGATATTTATATAAAACAGAAGAGCGTAAAAACGATAATAGAAAATACAGTATAATCTGTAGAAGTTGTTCTTCTTATTTCTACGTATGTATTTTTATTTATTTCGTTCAATTTGCAATAGGTTTTAGGTTTTACTATATTGCACGATACATTTTCTTTTGTTTCTATTTTTCACTGTTTTGGATGAAACAAAAAAAACCGTTTGATAGATTATTTATGTACATAGTTTATTGAGTATTAAGTCTGAAAACTGTCTTTAAAGGAACAATAATTTTATTGAATTTGTGTGTTTGTTAACTGAAGTAATGAGTGAAAATTTTAAAAAGACAAGTCCCATTTGGGAACATTTCACAGTGGTTGATGCTGTAATTGCAAAATGTGATATTTGCAAGAGCTCATTGTCTTATAAATCCTCAATTACAAATTTAAAGAAACACATCCAAAATAAACATCCAACTGTACAAATCGAACCAAAAGTGGTAAGTAGACTATAAAATATTTTATAAAGATAAATTAATAACCAATTTTTTGTAACTCAGCGAAACAATAAGATTAAGAATAATGATACGAGTGCATTATCAACTGAGTCTAGCTCTAGGATTTCAGAGGCAATCCCCACATCATCTTTAGAAGCTCTAATTATCAGTACTGAAGTCACACATAATAATGAACTGAGTAATGCCAGACAAAGCCTTAAACGTAAAACCACAGCTATGCAGCAAAGTACTCTAAATTTTCCTGCTAAAAAAATGTCGTTGCCTACAAGACTACAAATTGATAGTGAACTAATGAAAATGTTCACAAATGACTTTCAGCCATTCAGTATTGTTGAAGATCGCGGCTTTATAGGCTTTGTTAAGGCTCTAAATCCTTCGTATCAGTTACCAAATCGACAAAAGATTACTAAATCAATGTTGCCGGCTTTATATCAAAAGACATTTCAGGAAATAAAAGACATTACGAAATCGGCTATCAAATGCAGTTTAACAACTGACTGTTGGACTTCATGTAATAATGAAAGCTTTTTGGGAATCACTTTTCATTACATCGATGATAATTTTAATATACATTCATTAGTTTTGGGCTGTGTCAGCTATAATGAAAGCCACACAAGCGTTAATTTAGCACGCAAAATAAAAGAAATCACGGATGAATTTAATCTTAATAATAAAATTTGTTTGGCAGTCTCCAATAATGCACCAAATATTACGTCCGCAATAACAAAAGTTTTGGAATGGGAACATTTTGGATGCTTGGCACACACAATAAATTTGATTGTGCAGAAAAGTTTAAAAGGACTTGTTTCATTGCTAGATAAAGTAAGGAAAATAGTAGTACATTTTAAGAAAAGTTCATCGGCCAATAATAAATTTTTAAGCTACCAACTAAATAATTGCAACGTTACTCAGCCTAAAAAGTTAATTCTCGATGTAACCACACGTTGGAACTCAACTTTCTACATGCTTGAGCGATTTTTTGAGCTGCAGGATGTGGTCAAAACTACATTAGCCTTACTGGATAAAAGCCTGCCAATTTTAACGCCAGTAGAGTGGCAAATGGTAAACCAAATTACGAAAATTTTAAAGCCATTTGAGTCCATAACAAAGATTGTCAGCGGAGAAAAATATATATCTGCTTCTCTGGTAATAATTTTAGTAAACGGGCTTAAAAATAATATGAACAAAATAAGAATTCAAATAGATGAACCATCTGAGATAATAGAAAAACTAATTTCCTCACTTAGAGATGAGATAAACAAAAGATTCGAGCTGCTTGAGGAAAATAACACACTTTGTATTTCTACATACTTAGACCCACGATTTAAAACTGTGGGATTTTTAAATAATGAAACATCCGAACGGGTTAAAGAATTTGTAATACATGAAATTACTACGAAATTAAATATTGAAACACAAATCGAAGTGACGGAAGCTCCACCAAAACTTATAGATGATACCTCTATATGGAGCCTTTTTGACGAAGCAGCATCGAAAATCAAACCTAACGGCACAGAAATATCCAGAGTTGTTCTTGAAGTTAATCGATATTTAGATGAAGATCTTTTAGAAAGAAGTCAGGATCCTCTTTCATGGTGGCAACAAAATAAGCACAATTATCCACATTTAAGCCAATTAGCAAAAGAAATGCTTTGTGCCATGGCAACTTCAGTGCCGTGTGAACGCATGTTCTCAAAAGCTGGAAATATTTTAACCGACCGATGTACTCGATTAAAATCAAATAAAGTCGAGCAAATTATATTTTTAAATCAAAACCTTAAAAACTGAATCATTTAAAATTGAAATTTAATGAATTGAATTATTTTATTTTTATTTATTTGCTGAATATATTAAGTTATTGTATTAAATATAATTTAAAATGTATTAAATTTAAAATACATATAAAATTTGAAGAAATAAAAAGTCATATAAAAAAATAACTTAATTTCGTGTCCCTCTATTAGGAATAAACAAATGCGTGCTTTCTAATAAAATTCGCATATCTCAGAACAAGTAACTAAAAAAGAACAACTGTTATTTTAGGAACAGGTATTTACCACTGTTATTTCAAAATAACAGGAACAGGTAGGAACAGTGATTGCAAAATAACAGTTTTTTGCATCTCTAGTTCCAACGAATCAGACCCATGTCATTGGGATCTCATAACCAGAATGGCCCATATACATAGTCCCATCAAGAAATGTCAATTCATCGTCTTATATCTCAGAAGTAAGGGTGTTGAACATCAGTCTAGCTATGATTTTCTAATAGATCTGATCTTTACCTTCATAGTTCCAACGAATCAAACCAATGTCATTGGGATCTCATAGCTAGAATGGCCAATATAGGTAGTTCCATCAAGAAATGTCACTTCATCGTAATATATCTCAGAAGTAAGGATGTTGAACATCAGTCTAGCTATGATTTTCTAATAGATCTGATCTTTACCTTTATGGTTCCAACGAATCAGACCAATGTCATTGGGATCTCATAACCAGAACGGCCCATATACATAGTCCCGTCAAGAAATGTCACTTCTTCTTCATATATCTCGAAAGTTAGGGTGTTGAACATCGATCAGACTGTGATTTTATAATAGATCTGATCTTTACCTTCATGGTTCCAACAAAATATGAAGTAGTTACATTTCTTGACAGCACTAAAAATATGGCCCATTCTGGCCATTCATGGCAACTTCTGACAACCATTAAGGTAAATAACGGATATTTTGTAAAATCATTTTAGAAGATTATTGATTACTGCTATCTCGAAGGAATTTTCTGCTATCTTGTGACTTATTCCACTTTTAATTTGATAAATAATAAATTATTTTTATTTTATATTTATTGTTTATTTATTAATTTTCTTATAGTGAAATTATTATTGAAGTTTTTTATTAGAATCGATTTCCATTACAAGTAATAATAGTATGTAATAATTTAAAAATAAGGAAATTAATAAATATATGTACAATAAAAATAAAATAAATAAAATTTTATTTTAGTTTAATTATCAAGCTTAGTGCTGTAAATTTATTAAATAATAATTCATATAATATGAATTAAATTTTGAAATTTTTATATAACTTTCTAATCATTTTATTTTATATTTACCGCATATTAAAATCTTTAGTCTCGCGATAGTTTTATTTTTGGGCTGAGAGTTACTGTCGTGAAAGTTTGAGCTATCATGAGAGTATTTTTTGGGGCTGACATTGGAAATTTTGTAATGATAGAATTTTTTTTGGGCTATAGTTTCGTAAATATTGGTCGTTATAGAAGTTTTTTGGGCTGACACTATAAATTGCCATTTTAGTGTTACCATAGCATTTCTTTGGGATAGAATTTTGGGCCAACTTCACATACATCGCAATGTGGCCGAATTTTATTATAATTTTTACGCGAATAAATTGTATTAAATTAAATTAATATTCACCACCACTTTCACGTAAGGAAAATCTAATTAATTGTTTTAAATTTATTTCGAATTTAAAACTAAATTTTATGCACGCACCAAATGTAATATTCCAAATTTTATAATTTTTTATTTTTTCTGTCCAAAAAAAAAAGTTATTTTTGTGTGTTCCACTCGATCGAAACGAAACGATAGTGTATGTATAGAAAATTGTGTGTCCGTGGCAGTGCTGTCGCTCTGAAATCTTTAAACAGAGTACGTTTCAAATTTTTAGGGGAGTATTTCTAGAGAGAAGGGAGTGCATTGGAAATACAATAGTTACACCTTAGATATAAATAATCGTTGGTGTTTTGTATTAAAGAAAAACCATGACCAGCAAATTACACTACAACTGTTTTTAACTTTTGAGCCAAATTTGAATATTAAAACTGTTTTTAGACCGCCACAACTCGTTTTGAGATTTTTAAGTTTTTCTCGTAGAGAAAAATACCGATCAGCGAGGCGAAACTATTTACTATTTTTTAACTATTTTTACCTAAATTTTGCGCGGTAAATGGAAAATTTATATTAAAGCAACATTAGCTTCGAACCCTTTTCATTTTCAACATAGGAACTGTGGCAGATATGGCCAATTCAGACACGTCAAATATGTGAAAATGTTTGTCATAATTAGAAGCTATTTTGGTGCAATTTAAATAAATGTCATTGCCAGACGATACCACAGTAGGTACCTAGGGTGACCAGGTCATAAATGACTAAACCTGGACGAAGTCTGAAAAATCGCCTTTAAAAAAGCTGGACAGTTATTAAATCTCGAAATATGTTTCCAATTGATTTAAAAAAAATTTCTATATAAAATTGGTTTGATAGCGACGACTGGTCACAAAACATGTACGTGGTGAAATCTCTTCTAGAAAAGTTTTAAACCCGCTAACTTGATTTAATATTTTGGAGGTGTTACAACTAATTCATTGATCATCATATATATTGGTTACAAATGGAACATCGCAAGAGGTCCACTCCAGGTCCTTACAATATTCCCAGGTTCCAGGACCAAATAGAGCACGTTTGTCAATGGGTTTTCGTGAAATTTTCATAAAACCTAATATAAAACCGAATTATTCACGCTTTGAAAATTTCTTAGGTCACTTTATTTGGAGTCTCATTTTTTAAATAAAATAAGAGCCAAATTCAATGAATATTGCGGAATATCACTAATGATAGTTTGGTTGATGCCATTCATCAGAATATTGTTTCACCAATTTTTTATTTTTTTTTACATACTACATGTTAAGCCGATTCTATATAAATAGTTCCTAACCTTAAAACATATTAAATCACGTCCTGAAGTTCGAATTAAATTTTGTTGAAATTATTACTTTGCTGGTCCCTCGTGAATTTTGCATGTCGTTAAAAAGTTTAGCGATCTGAATGAATATTTGAAGACTCATTTGAATATTTCTACCTAAGAAGGATGTCAAAATAAAACTGAAAGACAATTTATGCTGATAGTACTCAACTTTGACAGACAAGAAAGATGCCTGGGAGCCTTGACTTTATTCAAAGGTAAACAAAGGATTTAAGAATATTGATGTCAAGGCGTATTGGACTAATGAAATTTCCCATATCATACTGAATAAATCCAGACGTCCATCCAACTTTTCAGTTTGGAATGTCTAAATGACTGCAGAAACTATTTTACAGTATAATTTTTATATATTAGTGCTAATCTAAGCTTAAAGAAGGATTTGAGAGTATATTGTAAATCCAGTCCTACATACATCCTTTTTGTGCAGCAAGTACTGAAACTAAATATTTACTCAAAGCTAATAAATTATTTTGGTGAAATCAGGTAATCTCTGTCATTTTTGAGTTTATCTGAGGTTGTAAAGTTGTAAGTTGTAAAAAACTCGGAATTATAAACAAACCCTTGTGAGGTTAAAGTAATTTAGTTGACTGAATCATTATTGCAAGAGAACTGTCTTATGGGTGTTTGTCTGAAAATGACAGAAACCCTTATAAATTACTTTGAAAAAATGCTTTATAAAAAAGCCAGATATCTCCAAGAATATATTTATTGCAAGCAAACATCGATAAGTTAAGTGTAAAGGTATTAAATATTAGAAAAACAGTTATTCGAGCAGGAGAGTACAAAATGAAATAGCGGAGTACAGGAGTAAGCACCACGCGAAAGTAGTACAAATACTCCGATTGTACTAACTTCGACAGCACTGGTTCGTGGTTGAGACAACATGACAAGAAACGAAAATGGTACAATCACATCAAAAATGTGATTGATTATGACGAAAGGAAAAATGTTTTTTTGTTGTACTAAAGTGTCCAAGGTATTTAGTACAAAGTAGTGATTTATCGGTACTAATTGCTGCGTTCCATTTGACGTGGCAAAGTACAAATAAGTACTTGGGAGTAGATGGTAAAAGGAACGCAAAAAATTAGTTGCGAAATAAAATTTAATTTAAAAAAATTTACATGCAACATATAAAGTTGAAAAATTAATTATTAATTTGAAAACTGATCAGCCATTTATTACCGATTAGTTGTACTAAATATTCTGGTAACGAAGTCGCCATAAATTCAAAAAGCAAACTACTCATAAAAATTAGCAAGAGTAGCTGCGTGCAGTCAGAAGTACTTGTGTGTACTTTGCCACGTTAAATGGAACCCAGCAATTATATATGTGGGATATTAAGTACGGATTCCAACCATAGAGTAAATCAAAATATACTCCATAGTTATCACTACTAAACTGAAAAAGGCTATTCAAATTCAATTATATTTTCAGTCGAAATGAGTTGCATTTCGAATAATTGTAGGGATAAACGAATGTAATAAATTAATTGCATGAGTGAATCACTACATGACTCCCCCGCAAGTTAAATTAATCCAAAAAAATGTTTATTCAGCTGAAATACCGTCAGTTTTAAGTATTTTACAAACTGATTTTTTTTTCAGTGGAACACAGTATGCCATAAGCCGGTTTGAGCCGGTCGATTGAAATGGTTCGTGAAGTGTTTGCGAAGGCGACGAGTCACTTTAAATGGGCCTTCGTATAGAAGTGATAATTTGGTGCGAACTTTGTCAGTTCTTACGAATACAAAATCGCAATTATTGAGTGATTTTGGAATGGAAACGTCGTCTTGTTTAGACTGACGAGTGGATTTTGGTAAAAGGTTTTGCATTGTTTCACGTAATTGGTCGATGACTGTATCGGTAGTTGGAATTGGTGAAAGAGGATTTTCGACAAGGAACTCACCAGGTATAGTTTAATGGTTTGACCATAAACTAATTCTGCCGGTGAGCATTTTAGATTTTCTTTCACTGTTGCTCGAATGCCAAGTAAAATGATTGGGATTTCCGAGCTCCAATGAGTTATATTGCTTCTGACCATAAGTGCCGCTTTGAGTTGCCGGTGAAAACGTTCAACCATGCCATTGGCTTGCAAATGATAAGCCGTTGTACGTATTCTGTTTGAGCCAAGGAGTTTTGTTAACTCAGTAAAAAGCTTGAACTCAAATTGCGTTCCTTGATCAGTTGTGATCGTAAGGGGTACGTCGAAACGAGATACGTAATTATTAACGAAGGTAATGGCAATGGGTGCTGCAGATATATTAGTCATGCATAGTACGCTTCGGGCCAACGAGTGATGCGATCGACACAGGTAAGTAAATACGTGTATCCATTAGATGGAGGAAGTGGACCTACGATATCTATATGGACATGTTCAAATCGACCAGTTGGAATTTCGAATTTGCCATGGTTGATTTTGTATGGCGTTGTACTTTAGCACGTTGGCAAGATAAACAAGACTGAGCCTAATTGCCTCCGTCTTTGTTTATACTGGGCCAAAAGTAACGAGCAGCGATCAATTTTCGAGTTGCTCGGATGCCAAGATGCGAAATGTTATGCCAAATTTTATAGTTTTTTATTTTTTCAGTCCAAAAAAAAAATAATTTTTGTGTGTTCCACTCGAGCGAAACGAAACAATAGTGTATGTATAGAAAATTGTGTGTCCGTGGTTGAGACAGCATGACAAGAAACGAAAATGGTACAATCACATCAAAAATGTGATTGATTATGATGAATGTAAAAATGTTTTTTTGTTGTACTAAAGTGTCCAAGGTATTTAGTACAAAGTAGTGATTTATCGGTACTAATATACATGTGGGATATTAAGTACGGATTTCATTCAAAAAATAAGTCAAAATATGTTTCATAGTTGTCACTGCTAAACTTAAAAAGGCTATTCAAATACAATTATATTTTCACTCGAAATAAGTTGCATTTCGAATAATTGTAGGGATAAAAACGAATGTAATAAATTCATAACATGAGTGAATCATTACACGTTTTAAACATTTTTAGTTTAATCTCGATCAGCATGAGGCATTTGACAAAATTAATCGCAAATGATTAATTGATAAATTGATTAAAGTGAATTCTAATTTTATTCCTATAAAATAGTTATCATCCTATTTGTCGCAAAGGTCTCAACTAGTACGATTTGGTCAAAATTATTCTGAGAAGTTTAGAGTATCATCTGGTGTTCCTCAGGGTAGTCATTTAGGCCCATTATTATTTTTTCTATTTGTTAATGATATTGTAAATGATAATTTAAAATTTACGCTACTATCCGAAATGGTGCAGACGTTTTATTGGTACAACCGGACCTTAATCGGTTTAGTGATCGGACTACCGAAAATCCTTTAGCTTTCAATATCTCCAAATGTAAAACTAAATCATTTGCACGAATTAAGATATTAATTGTAACTCCGTACAGTTTACAAAACGTGGAAATAGATAGAGTTACTCAGTTTATTCATTTAGGTGTTTTGTTTACAGGTAACCTAAGTTTTACTAAACATATAGAAATGATTGTAGCTAAAGCCGGATCGATGCTTGGTTTCATAAAGAGACATGCTCGTCAATTTTCTGACCCATATACACTCAAGACCTTATATCATTCAGAGTGAGCTGTTCCCAAGTAAAAATTCGACTATTCCCAGTGGGATTTAAAGCTTTTTCAGCTGCATATATTTTTGTTTTGTTTTAAATTTCATTAATAAATAAGTTTTCAAGTTTGAGTTGGTAATATATTTAACTTCTTTGATCATATTCGGATTAATCTCCGTCTATAACGCCATGCGAATTTTTTCCAACACTATACAGTGGGTTCAATGTTATAATCTTTCGGAATCCCGCAGTTATCAAAATATTCCGATTAATTTAACGTTGTTTTAAGTATTCAATTTTTGACTGCAATTTTGTAATGGTATTCTGGTGAGATTTGTGGTATTTAGTAGAAGACAACAGTAATTTTTCGCCATAATATTTTCGCCCTTTAGATCTGCCATATCTTGTATTACGATAACAACTTTTTCAGACATAATATTTTGAGTTGTTTTTATTTTATTCAAGACAGTTTCTAGCTGATTAACTACAATCGTTTTATCTTTTAATTGCGTCCCAATAGTTAATATTGTGGTTTTAAGATTTTTGAGTTTAGTCTAGATGTTTTGGATTCTGATTCACTTGAGCCCGCTGTACTTACAATTTCGCCAACAAACTTAATTTGCAAAAAATTTGGTTTTTCTATATCAAAAGAGTCAAAGAGAAAACAAATGGTGCTTGTTTCAGATTTTAAGAAGAAAATTTTGCGCAAATCATCACGAATATCGGGTATCCTTTTGTCAGACAGGGTAATATTACAATCGGTATCAGTAAACTACTAATATTTGTTTTAATAGTGTGCAAATTGCACAGCGACTGATATTCTTTACCGTAGCCAACATGGTTGTATTTGTTTATGAGTCATTAAATTTGAACCATATCCGATAAAGATATATTAGTCCTCGGGCTTTTGTCAATAAATTTCGGATATCAATGATTTGAAGCTTCCATAAAATAAATATTATATAATCTAGATTAACTTTAATCGATTTACTTTAAACTTTGGCATAAGAAAGCTTTAAATTTATATAAACAAATTTTGAATGTTTATTATTTGAGTCACATACAATTAAAATAATTATTTTAATTAGTTTCTATTTAGTTTGAAAAATATTGATTCAACCCTTTTTCGAAACCTTACAAAGAATACAAAATTTATCACCCTTTCTGTATCATTTACGCGTCATTGTATCCATTCCTGTTTAAACACCTTAGCAAATCTTTTCTATTCAATTAGCAAAAATATCGGTATACAGATTTAACACAAGATAAAGGTGAGCACGGGACTCCATTGGAATAAATTAAAAAAATAAGATTTTGATTCATTACACCGACAACAAATTGTGTCACGAAAATACGAATATATAGACCTTCTAGACATATAAAACAAAATAAATTTCATCACGCAAATCCCCAAAAAAAAAAAAAAAAATTCAAATAAAATAATTTCACAAAAGCCGACAATTTTCTTTTATATTTTATATATTTTCCATAAAATTTCTTCAAATAAAAAACGTATCATAATTAGTAATTTCGAAGTGAATCAAAATTATCATTACAAATTTACTACACAAACGTAAAGTAGGAACAAAATAAAAGTTTTTCCGAAATTTCATATTCCCCCTCATTTTTTTTTGTTGCTTTTTTGTGATTTATGTAAGAAAAGTTTTTTATGTTTTGTTATAAAAATAAAAATTTTAGTAGAAAAGAAACTTTTTCGTTACTTTTTTTGTGTTTCCACTTACTTCACGGTAACATTTTGTTTTTCCTTTTAATCAAGACAACATTTTTGTATTTTTTTTTGTCTTTCTTTAGTGTACGGATTTACTTCCAAATATTTTTTTTTTTTTTTATGATTTATATGGAGAAAATACGATTTATTTGCGGATTACTTACCATATAATCTAAGTGTACCTTCGGCTCTACCTAATGAATTTGTACTAACACAATGATATGTCCCCACATCTGATTGTGAAAATGATCTAACAACTAATCGCATTATACCGCGGTATCCTGTTCTTTGTTCGGTAATCCCATATTTTGGCCTGAAATGAAAATAGAAATAAAAATTATTCATTTTTTTTTTGTATTTGATTGCTGGTGGTTTTAAGTTCAAACGAATTATGTAAATTTGCTTAAACGGTAACCCTAATCCATTTTGATTCAATAAAATAGGCGAACAATTCTCGTTTAGTATTGGTTAATTGTGAAATATTTTTTGATAAGGATAATTAATATTGTTTGCTACAATTGTGTATAAAATCGTCATTAGGAGTTCGATCCATTAAATAATAATTTTTTTAAGTAGTCAAGAATGATCTCTTTAAATCTGAGGATGAGCAGGTTAAGTGTTCATTAATATGGCTATCGAAAGGGTCCCTATACAGCAACTCTTTAGATCATTAATCATTTAATCTTTAATTTAATTAATCGCAGCCAGAGAGGAGGAGATAACCAATTTCTCTACATGAACCAATGACTCTTAGATAAATTTATATACAGACGAGTTATTTAAATTTGCTTAAACGGTAACCAAAATGAAATGATATTTAGATCAAACGACTAAAAATAAATTTTAAGAAATTAGGCCTAATATAATTGACTTAATACAATGTGTTTGTAACAAGCTTTTGTAAAAGAATTAGAAACCTGGGGAAAACGATGCTTTTCATATAAAACATTTGGTAAATGCGAAAGAATACATGAGGTTTCTATTTGATACATTAAGTTTTTCTGGATGAGATTGAATGAGAAAATATTCGACTTAATCTTCATCACCGTAAAAATAGTTATTTGGCTCTGTTATATCTGGAATAACCTAATATTTCCAGACTTGATCACTTTTAGTTCAAATTCAATTTTTTAGTAATCAAATTAAAAGGTGTGTAAAGACGGATATTATTTGAAACACAACAGCTTTCTTTTTTAATTTAATTATACTATATAAAAGAACTACAAGTAGGCTGGCTTACGAGGCTAAATATTCTACATAAAAAGAGTCCACCTAACAAATAAACATACAAACGATCCCACAATAAATAAACCTTTTCTAATCACACTATATAAATCTTTCTATCTGGTCTGATACAAATCTTTCTATCTGATACAAAAGGCGAAATAAATAACTGGAAAATTTGGAGATACAAATTACTCTAATTAGCAGGAATCATATTTAGTACATGTACTAAAAATCGGCTTAAAACAAATTTCCATCGGACACTATCGAATGTATAAAAAATGTATGGACAAATATAACGATCTAGTGAATGTATCTTCGGTGTGAAATGCCGGTCACATATAGCACATGCAAGATCAATTTTTGTTAACTTAATAAAATTTACGTACCAGTTTCCAATATTTTTATAAAGCCCCTCGGATCTACAAATACCTTCAACTATTCATAAAATAAAATTGTACTACCAACTTCAACCGTGTGCACGCCGGAGGTAGCATCACCCTCTGCTGGCACTAGACATTATGTTTTTTAATTCCGAGGCCAGGAAGCAGGAATATAATAGCGGAATTGACCAAATATGTGGGTACCGTATGTACTAGCTGCTTCCAGTACAACTTAATCTTACAATCAGAAAATACTGTAAACTAGGAATTCGTATTTCGCCAGTAGTTGTTTACCATTATTTTTAGTCAATGTTATTTGAAATATTATTACAATATTTCCACATACTATTGCATCAAAACTAGCACCGTTTTCAAATAATAATCCTTAACATTCATTTTCAATGATATCGTATATTAATTTAATAGGACTTAATATAAAAATTAAAATGGCAAACCACATTCAAAATACATTAATCATATAAGCAATAACGAACGTATTGATGACGTCATTGGTACTGCGTTTTATTTTTGCGAAATAGTACCACCTCTAGTAACAATTCCACGTGTAATTGTTACATATTTCAATGCATATAACAAGGTTAATAAATGGAATTGGGAAATTCAAATCTTTCAAGGTAATTGAGATCAGGAATAGTACAATTTTTCCAGCGACAGTCAATTTCACAGCTAACAACTAACTTGTGCTCAGTTTGGTTAGGTATTTCACCTTGTAGCCAATCGTGTGCTGCGTATTCTTTCGGTGAGTTTTAATACAAAATTTTAGTGAAAGATTCGAGGGTCATTTTTGCTTGAATCGCCATTATTAAGACGCCGTTACATCAACAAAAATGTCACGGGTTGGTGCGCTTTATAAGCTGGTGGAATCATTGATCCACATTTCTTCGAAAATGATGCCGTCCAGAACAATACAGTCAAGGAATATGGACTTTTTCCTTCCACAATTAAATTATATTTATTGTGAAAGAGACGTGGTTCCAACAAGAAGGTGAAACATGTAACACAGCGCGCGCCTCACTCGAATTAATAAAAGAAACATTCGATGAGCAAATTCTTGAATCCTAGATAGTGTGATTAATACCTTTGGATTATTTCCTCTAGAGATGAATTATTCCGCTAGGCTACGCCGAGAAACCGGAGATAACAGACCCCATTTCTGGAGGGCAGTTCTTATTTCTACCCATTTTTTAAGCAACGGCATGCCACCATATATTTAAAATCGATATTTAAATTAAGAAAATGCCTTACCGGTATATTCAAAAAGTTAAGTTTTATCTGTGATGCTATTATATAGCCAAAGATTTTAGCAAGAAATGTAAAAAAAATTGTTCCAAACTAACAAAACAAAATGTAGTAAAATTAAATGCCTCTTGAGGTTAAAATTACCGTTAAAAAATATCCTGTTAAAAATTTTTAAATTACATTTTTTGCCTTTCAAATCGAAACGATTATGTTCTGTTCGCTTTAAGTGTCATACAAGTCAAAGACGTAAATATTTATTTTTAAGCTAACCTGCACGGTAACTTGATTTATTGACTGTTATTAGAGATGGCGATCGGGAATTCTTAATTCGTAAAATCTTGAGACAGTAAAATTATGATTAAAAGGTTAAACAAATAATTTTTCTTTTGATTATGATTTTTTACTAACTCTATCGAGAAAGAAGGGCTGGCCTTCTCTATCAAGTGGCGTGGGTGGAAACAATCTATTTTTTCCGGTTTAAAAGGAATGATAAAATAAATGAAATACAGTCTATATTACAGTCATTTACAAAAACTGATTGTTCCAAGAAAGCCCGAACAATCACTTCATTAGTAAATATCATAATTTGTGACACTATATTGCTAAATAGCTGCTTAAGTTGATTTTTTGTGCACTAGGTTGTGGCCAGTCCTGAGAAAGTTTATAAATAATTTTGACTATAAAACAGTAGAACACCACAATTTATTTTTACTTTTGTGGATTCCGAAATATTGTGAATTTTTCAAGAGCATCAATGCAACAAATGTTTCTTCGTATGGAAACAAAGTCAAGAGATACTCGAGAAAAAATTTCAAAAACTCGAATTCTGGAGAAACGAAATTAGTTGGGAAACATAATTATTGGTTTCTAGCGAAATGGAAGTCTCTAACTGTAATGTTAGCATTTTTGGTAAATTATGTTAATTTCAGTATAATTTAAAAGCCAAAACCTGCAACCAAGATTGTTTTATGCGTAAGGCCATTTGAAATTTAGAGGCCAAATGGAAGAAATATTATTTACCTGGAGATTGCCTCATTTTTATCAAATGGGCATAAATGCAATTTACAATGATGGTTGTGTATGTTTAGGCAAATACTGACTTTTTACAAACATTACCTGATTTCTGCGTACTGCTCCGCTTCATTAATATCTACTCCTAATAAAAGCAGCATTTCCCGATTTGCGAATGATCCTATCGCTAATCTCTTTCGATGATGGTAATTGTAAACGCTTTACTGAGAACTCATTCAATACCTAAACGTTAGTTGAAATGTCTATATAAGCAAACATAAACTGGCGCACATAAAATGAAAATATTTTCATTTACAAACAAGATAATTTATGTATTGCTACCCGTGCAGCTAATTATATAGAGTACGTATGTTTGTTTGGTTATATTTAATATAAGGAAACATAACTGTTATTGTTGTTTACATTCGGTCTAAATCAATTAGTAAGAGATACATGCGACTGCCTAGTAAACAATGAGTAGTCTGACGGATGTGGTGATGGTACAATAAGTCGAATGATTTTCATCGGCACCGCAACCTATTACAACACCCACTTTCTGTTCATTGTGCTGGTCATATTTTAGGCAGAGGTAAAGGGTGGGTGGTCACGAACGGATGTATATCAGATATATCCAGGAGAGATTCGCAAGTTTATGTACGACCTCCACGTGGTGGCTACTGGTAACTAGGAATTTTTCCTGGGCTAATGTACAGCGCTGAACGAGTAAATCTTACACAAATCCCTAAGTCACGGTGGAACAGCATATCCCAAGGAATGAATGGTTAGTGGGTAAACTAATCTCTAATATGCGGACTCTGGATACCAGGGGACCTCCAGTTTTAATCAGCCTTACCCTCGTATACGGATCTCTGCGAAGGCGGACCGTTTATTTCTCCGAATCTTGTGGGAACAAATAAACACAAATAAAATAAAAGCAAAAGAGCCAGGCACTCTCAAAAAGCCAACAGGTACAACGGATGGTGGCTCAAACCTTAAAGGTGGAGTCACCAACGAAGAAACAATAAGGGTCTTGAAGGCTGCGGTGCTGGGTACCAGCGGAAGCCGAGGGCCTGCCGTAGAAAAAGGGAGGTTGGACCGTAAAAGGCAAGTTACCTTCACAGTAGGTTCGGTAAACGCGGCCTTGGCACCTAAGCCGGTGACTGGCGCGAAAGTTATCCCTGAGGCTAAGCGGCGGTACAGGAACCGACGCTCGGGGCAGAGGATATTAGATAGGCTGGCTCCCATCCCTGAGGGGCTGCTAACGAAGAAACAAAAGGAATCTCTGGCATGGGCAAGGTTAACTTCTTAGGCGACAATTCGGGAAGGGTACCAGTAGAGTCGAAAAAACAGCGGTCCCAAGACGAATTGGAAGCTGGGGATAGTAAGCGACCCAAAATGCAGGGAGCCCAAGGAGATACTAGGACGCACGGGGCAAGAATGTTCAGTGACGTCCTTAAAGAGCATCCAGGGATATAAGCCGTCATTGACAGGAGTCAAGAAGATGGGAGGATAAATGGAGGCTAGTGTATAACGCACTAAACTGCGTTTTCCTTACGGTCGTCGGAGAAAATCTGGGGCCACCTTCACCTTGTAGGGATGCAGGATGGCGCCAGGGGCGCGTTAAGCTAACGGCGTGCGCAGATCAAAGATCAGCAGACTTTTATCGTCTGTCCGTAGCTAGTGTAGGGGAAGTGTGGCGAGGCGCGAAGCCTGCAGTGGTTGATAGGGACGAGATCCCTAGCAAACCATGGGTACGCGTCTGGCTGCCAATCGAGCCATCCTGTCCGAATGAAATAATGCGTATAATTCGGGCAAGCAACGTTGATTTCCGACGAACAATTGGAAGATCATTAAACAAAAGAAGGCGAAGGGAGGATCTAGCTTGTCTATTTTAGTGGTGAACAAAGAGTCCCTAGCCCTTCTAGCTAAAAAGAGGGGGGTAATCGGCTTCAGTTTCGGGTCAATTACCCTAAAGGTGTTTAAAAAGGATGAGGTCAAAGCGATTGTGGAAGACCTACCAGGGAAAGAGCAGAGAGGAGGTGCTAACACGCGGGTCGTTGGGAGCTCAGCGATGAAGCGATTGACGGCTATGGGTAGTCGCCTATCCCTGGACTCGAACGAGGAAGATCGGGTCGAGTCTATGGGGGAGGAGGGTGGCATAAAGAGCTAACACGGAGCACCGGACGGGAGCGTCAGGATTGATGTCGTTCCCCTAGGACCGAGAGATTAAACCCTGCCGCGACAGCGGAGGGTATATAAAGGAAGGTATGTTGATCTGTTTATGCTGAGCACGGTTCAGATTAATCTTCACATTCTAAGGCTACTTCGAAAGCCTCGATCCTCAGACTGACCAAATCGGATGAGGACATTATCCTAGTTCAAGAACCCTGGATTAGTAAAAACAAGATATGTGGCCTCGGTTTAAAAGGGTATACAATTTTATACTCTTCTGGGTCCGATAAGATCAGATCTTGCATTCTTGCTAAAAATAACTTGAGTATTTTTCTTCGTCTACAATATAGTAGTGATGACGTCACGGCACTCGGCCTGGAGACGGGAAGCTGCTTACTATGGCTGGTTTTAGCCTATATGGACCAAAAGATGGAGGTTCTGCCTGATAACCTTGGGGAACTGATACTCGAAGCGAAACGGAGAAAGATTGGAGTAATACTTGGTTGTGATGCAAATGCGCATCATACAATCTGGGGTAGCATTGAGTGCAGCTTGTAATCTGGGGCAAGAGCCTACTTTTATTATTAGTAACCGACAGGAGGTACTGGATGTTTCCTTTGCATCAGACTCCATTACACATATGGTCAAAAAGTAGAGGGTGGCGAAGGAACACTCCTTTTCGGACCATCGGTACGTGACGTTTAATATTGACATTCGCCCTGTTACCCGGAAATCCTTCAGGAATCCTAGAAGGACTAACTGGAACAAATACGAGGAAGTGTTAGTAGGAATCTTACCGAATTATGCTCCGAAGCCTCAAGCCACAGAGAAGGAGCTGGATTTCTTGGCGGGGGAAATCACAAGCGCTTGCAACTTGTCCTTGGAAACTGCTTGCCCCAAGAGAATTCCGAAAGCGAAGCAGAAACCGGTATGGTGGTCCAGGGAGTGGGGAATCCTTCGTTCAGGGTGTAGGAAAGCATCAATAGAGCAAAGGGCTCTAGGGAAGCTCAGGACTTGGACTCCTATAAGGAGCACCTTAAAATGTATAAAAAGGAAATAAGGAAGGCGCTGAGGAGGTCTTGGAGGCTATTCTGTGATAAAATGGAAGGTGTTCCGGAGACTTCGTGGCTCATGAAAATCTTATCTAAGAGTCCAACGAGCCCTAGTTACTTACTTAAACCAGATGGGCTGTGGACAACGTCTAGTGGGGAATCATTGGCGCTTCTGTTGGATACCCATTTCCCAGGTAGTGTGGGTGTGTCGACGGAGCTTGGTAGGAATAGGGAAAAATTATCGTCGGGGTGCCTGGAGGAAATCGTGTGCAAAAACCGGATCCTATGGGCACTAAACGGCTTTAAACCCTATAAATCGGTGGGGCGGGACGGTATCATCCCAGCGGAATTGCAAAAACACTCGTCGATCATTGTTCCAAGACTGGAGGTGATCTTTAGGGGGTGTCTAAAACTTAATTATATTGCTAGGAAATGGACGGAGGTTAGAGTGATTTTTATCCTGAAAACGGGAAAGAATTCACAGGCCTACCCAAAGGACCTAAGACCTATAACTCGATCATCCTTTCTGTTGAAAACATTGAAAAGACTGATCGACATGTACATACGTGTACAAATAAAACCCAGTAATTGGATGACTTCTCAGCATACCTACTGGAAAGGGAGATCTGTGGACACGGCTCTGCATTCCCTGGTGCGAACAATTGAAAATTCAATTCACTCGAAAGAGTACTGTATGGTAGCCTTCCTCGATATAGAAGGCGCCTTTAACAATGTCAGGACGGAGGCAGTTCGAGAAGGACTGTCTTTCTTAGATGTGGACTACCCCTTAGGGAGGTTGATAAATCAGATACTAGAATGCAGGATTATTAACGCGTATATGGGGGGAACCACCATTAGGAGGCGAGTAGTTAAAGGAACTCTGCAAGGTGGTGTCCTATCACCTCTTCTCTAGAACATAGTTATCAATGGATTACCCTTAGAACTGGAGAGAGAAGGAATAGGGGTGATAGCGTATGCAAATGACGTAGCGATCGCGATCTCTGGGGAAGTACCTAGGCACAATTAAGAAAGTCATGAAACACGCACTCGTAATCATTACAAAGTGGGCCAGCAAATGTGGGCTGGGTATAAATCCATCCAAAACAGAGCTGGTACTTTTCACCAAAAAATATAAAATTCCGGTAGTCGCCCCTCCTACCTTAAATGGCACGGCACTGGCCTTTACTGATGAGGCAAGATTTATGGGCATAATCTTGGACAGTAAGCTAAAATGGATGCCCAATATTTAAGAGAGAGTAAAGAAGTCCACCATGGCTCTGTACTCATGTAGGAACGCCGTCGGTAGGAGATGTGGTCTAAAACCAGAGCTGGTACACTGGCTCGTCACCGCTATAGTCAGACCGATTCTGATATATGAAGTGAGTGTGTGGTGGTCAGCACTAAACAAGAAAATATATAAGAATAAGATAGAGAAGGTACAGAGAACGGCCTGCTTGCCTATAAGCGGGGCACTAAGGACAACCCCTACACCTGCTCTGGAGGCTATGTTCTACCTTTTTCCTGTCGACATCTTTGGTAAGCAGAGAGCGGCAACTACGGCTGCACGACTTTCTGCCGTGTTTGAGGGGAAATGTCTTCAGACGGGCCCCTCGAGGATTAGCAGGTCGCTAAAGGCAGATGTGGAGAATAGTGACTACACGATACCGATTGTAAGCTTTGAAAAAGGTTTTCGGACTCTTCTCCCCTCAAGGGAATCCTTGGGGAACAGGTGAATAACAGAAACTGGAAGTATACAATTCTATACAGACGGCTCCATGCTAGAAGGCAAAGTCGGAGCAGGAGTATATTGTAACAAATTAAATGTGAATATATCCGTTCGCCTTCCTGATCACTGCAGTGTGTATCAGGCAGAAATGGTAGCGATTGAAGCGCTGACTTGGTTGAAACATAATGTCATATCCACAAGGGACACAGCAATATATGTGGACAGTTAGGCGGCAATCAAGTCGCTGGAATCAGTTTCTCTGACGTCCGTGGTGGCATTGAAGTGCTACTCATTTCTTAACGAAATAAGTGAACATTTCAATATCCAGATAGTCTGGGTTCCCGGTTACTCGGACGTACTGGGGAACTGCAGGGCAGACGAACTGGCAAGGCAATGTACAACTCTCAAATTGAAACGGGAAAGGGCAAATCTGGGGAGGCCCATAGCAGCGTTGTATAGGACGCTTAGAAATGAGGCGATAGCCTCGGCACAGAAGAGGTGGACTAACACCATAACATGCTCTGTAGCGCGGCAAGTCTGGCCGAAACTGGAATTGAAGCGCTCCAAAACACTACTATCCCTCCGTAGACCTGACTTAAGTATAGTCGCAGGGGTGCTCACAGGACACTGCCTCATTGGGGAGTATGCAAGGAGGCTTGGGTCAATGGCAAATGACTTCTGTAGAAGCTGTATGAATGAGGAGAAGGAAGAGACTCTGAGCCACTTCCTCTGCTCATGCCCGACGCTAGCTTATACGAGGCATAAACATCTGGCAAGTATAGTTTGGACGGCCTTATGGATCTCGAAAACTGCAATGTGCGAGATATCTTACGCTACATAAGTAGCTCAAAATGGTTTCAATGAAGGTGTAAGGGGAGTGGGATCCCTTGGTATCACAACGGACCATCATCGGTATAAGTGTGCGTTTTGGCAGCCACTCTACCCTAACCTAACCTAACCTAGTAAACAATCCAGAAAACAGACGTTTTGGGCATATAAAACAAAGTAAAACGCCTACACAAAATGTGTAGGAACAAAAAATTTTGCATCCATAAACAACATTTGGAGATTGCCCGGATTTTCCTATTGTTTCGAGGGGGCCCGGAAACGAAAACTTGCCATAAGCGCGGATTTTCCTCAATCCGTCACTGCCTTTAAGACTACAGTTTTCATATCCAAAGAGCTCAAATTATTTATATAACTGTCATCCATACATAATGGAGGTTTAATGTTCAGATTAATAACTAGGTAATGAATGAAATGCGATACAATTTTATACTTTAACTAAGTAGCGTTAGGCAAGTCATGGTTTATTTTTATGACTTTTATATTTTGTTATATGATTTTAATACGAGTATGTTCCGAAGATTGTAAGAGAATTCAATCCAGTTTCGGACTGATGAGCTTATGATTATGAAAAAATCAATCTTCTCATCAGGCCGCGGCGACTGGACTGATTATACCACAATTTACATTCTATATATACAGAATGTGCTGTGCATTTAAGTATTTAGCGAATCATAACTAATACAGATGAAAACTCTCTTACAATTTTTCTTCTTCACAATCTATATCTATCTTCTCAATAAATAGAATTACGTCTATTAGTCGGTTTCGTTGAATTACTGTTCGTAAATACTAATATACTTCTCGTGTTAATCGAAACACAATTAAAATGGTCTAACCACCGGTAGCATATTAGATATTACATGAATTAATTAATATTCAACAAAAAATTAATAAAGTTTATATTTTGAACGTGTAGCACTTAGAAGAAAAAAATTATGAAACATGATTTTCTTGTTGTTGTTGTCGTCGTCGTTTTTTGAGGTCATATATATGGTATTGTATTAATTGCTATAGAAAAAAACTAATTAGCTGGAAGTTATAAAATTGTGCTCATTCTAAAGATAAATGAATTACAAAATTATTATGAAAATGGTGAATCTTTCATTTCTTGTTTTTTAAAATGGCCGCTGAAATGTTCTTTTTATATTTCCTCCGATTAGCATATTTTTTTAGCTTTTTCCTCATTTATTTCCATTAGCCATACCTACAAAAGAATTCGAAAAAAATTATGTTTCGGTTTCTTGCAAAATACGTTTACAATATACAAATTTTTTGTATCTCAAAATAATATTTAAAACAGAAGTTATTGACAAAAATGGTTTTTCTACCAAATAAAGACAAAAATTTAGAAATATTGACATTTGCAGTTTAAGTTTTACATAACCTTTACAATTTGAATACTTCTTAAAATATAAGTAGGTTCCCTTTGAAGAAATAACTGCGTGAAAGTTACTTTGCGTTAGTAAGTACCTCCTACTCCATGGCATGGTCTCTTCCACAATCTTTTGCGTACCACTCAGAATTGCACCTAAAGCCTCTGTGTTAGGTATATAAATACATTTGCAATTGCATATCGAGTTACTGTACCATGGGTAATATATTAATCTTAAATAGATTAATAGCGTCAAGATGAAGACAATCTGATATTATAATGAAATTGAAGTACGGCAGTTGTACTCCTTTACTTTTTTGGAAATTATTAACGCTTGTTTTAGCTTAACTTTCTGTTTTTTATAAAGCTTGAATGTTGTAGTGAGATGAAGCAATGAGGAATCAGAGTTTTTACCTTAATTAAGAAATAATCTTTTCCAAGTTGCAAAATGCGTTTTTCAAATAATCTTAAAAATCTTACAATCCTAGATAATTTTCGTATCGCAAAAGGTAACTGGTTGATGTTGGATCGGCGCATAATAGATGAAGCACATAGTCCTGGTATTGCGATATCTCTCCATTTGTAACAGTGTCCATCTTGGATCGATAAATAATTAATTTTACGTAAGCATTCTGCTGCTAGATTTTAGGATGGAGCAGAGAAAATTTAGAAAACCTAACATTTTTTTACACATAACCCCGATATTTCATTTTGATATAGCAATCCTGTAATGTGCACATCAGTAGACGATATTACACTTTAACTTTTTCAATAGTTATAAGCAATCGTTCCTTCCAGGCTCCCGGATAATGCGTTTTCGATCGTTTGGTTCTGATAGCATCATTGAGCCGTTTTTGTGTTAATTGTGTTTAGCTGTTCGGACTACATATTGAGTAGTGTTGTACTCTTTCATGGATTCTTCTATTGTTAGTGATTTCAGTAATATAGTCAGCAAACCGTATCATAACACAATTTTGCTCGTCTTTCGTTAGGTGAATTGCATAAGTTTTGCTGTTTATGCTGTTTCTTGGATTCTAATTTACTCAAACATATATAGGATTTGCTAATCTCTGGCTAATCTTTTGCCAATCTCTACACGCAGTATCTTCAGTTTTGAGTATTGTTAAAGTTTTAGAAGTGTAATAGGTGAATTATATAATATAGGAATCAATTTTCCGACGTATAGTAGTGATTTTGAAATAGCAGGATGTCCAAACTGATTAATTTGCAATTGTTTCAGTTAAACTCAGGAGAAGAATTTAATCGAACTATCATTAAATGTCCAGACATTTTTGGAACAGTGCGACTAAGTAACACGGCTTACAACACTTCTTAAATCTACACTATCACTAACACTTCGGGGGCCATTTTGAAAAGAAAGAAACGAAAGATGTTAAAATTTTATTAGTATTCGTAGCGATTCACTCATTAATTCGCAAAATCCTTCGTTATTGCACCACATTTATTCGAAACTTAATCCGTTTCGATTTTAAATATAATTGTAAGTGCACATATCTTTTCGACTCAATAGTGATACCTATAGAATATTGGCTACATTTAGTACAACTCACTTAAGCTCCTCACCACCATGCGACAATACACATAACGTCGGCCCAGGACTATAGACCGCTAAGCACCAATTTGAATTTTTTCGGGTTTTGATTGACTCTTTAGTATCAAAACACCCTATTTTATTTGCGCTTATTAACAAAATATTTCGTGCAGCCGATTCTGAAAGAACTGCATTAGACTTTTCCGCTAACCGGCTTTTTCATTCTTTTTTAACAGTTTCAATTGCGCTATATCCATCTTTACGCTAACTCCATATAATATTTTTTTTTGTGTTTTAGCTTAATCCTTTAAGTCATCTAAATCAATAAAAACAAAATATAATTTTTTTAATTTTGGTCTATATCCATAAATTAAAAATTTAACAAGTAGTTCAAAATATTTTTATGCTAACTTAATGTAAAAATATATTTCAAAATCACGCTATATCCATTATCTATGCTATGTCACAACTGTTTAGACTCAGTACCAGAAAGAGCAATAAATAATTCCGCTATATCCTGTAAATCAAATTTTATGTTCCCGCTAATTATGTAATAAACGCTATATCCATCAAAATATTATTTTTTATTGTTATTTTACATAACTCTTAATCCCCTACATCCAGCTAACGTTATTCCAACGATACTTAAAAATGTATAAAAAGGAATTTTTAGCGCGGTATAAATTAGTTCATATCTAAAATTCTTCGTGAAAACATGATCTACTCCTGTCGTATAAGTGATAAAGTTATTAAAAATAATTAGAAATTAACGCCAAATAGTTTAAAATGCAATCAATTGAACGAAATAGTTCGCCTATGGCAGTTTTTACAGATGAACAACTCAGGTATGTTTGATATCACATTTTTCTAAGGTTTATATGAATTAATTAAAATTAAAATTAATAAATCTGTTTCCACAGGGCATAGCTACCATTCACTGGAAAATTTAATTGATGAACAATCTGGTGATTCAAATAATTCTCCATGCACTATAATCCCGCCAATCCCGTTAAATGAACGCCTTTTTGTCCTTACGCTATCAAATGACAATCAGAGTCGTCACTCACACCCTGATTGCGAAATCCAAAATAAATCTAAAGATTTAACTTCAAAATTAGATGACGACGTTGATTTTGACATGAGTGGTAAGGTTTTTGCACTTGAAATAGTTTACTATTTAAGCTAATTTCAAAATCTTTTAGAATCATCAGTTTTCGATTCAGATCTTGATCCTGAATATATTCCACCAGAGGGCAATGAAAGAATGGTTGATTTATTACGCGATGGTAAAAACTTTATAACAAACGTTAACGTAGTATAATAAGAATTATTAATTTTGTTAAAATCTTTTTTAGATTCTCCATGTTGTTCAAAAACCTTAACCTGAAAACATTTAAGACATCCAGAAAACTGGAAAAAAAATTTGAGGAAAGCCAAATACTGACTATAAACTGAAGAGAGTATGTCAAGTACTCTTTACTAATACATTAGACATCAATAAGTCACGAGTTCACTATTATTTTGACTATTTAGTTGATAACCAAACAAAAACCTCAAAATCACCATCAAAAGGAAAACATGCAAAAAATGCATTACCAGGTAGCAAACTAGAGGAGGTTGCAACTCATATCAACAGTTTGGCTACAATGGATTCTCACTATTGGCGGTCTTCAACGAACAAAAAATATTTGGAACCACATTTAAATTTAAAAACAATGTACAATTTATATTGTTACGACTATGATGATCCTGTGAAATATTAGGATTATAAGCACGTTTTTAACACGTAGTTCAATTTAGCATTTTATGTGCCAAAAAAGGATATATGTACCAGATGCGAGGAACACAAGATAAAACTACAAAATGGTGTTATTGTAACCCAAGAAGAAGAAAACGAGTTTACTCGTCATTTAGAAAACAAATTACGTGCCAGAACAGAAAAAGACATGGATAAAATCAATGTTGAGGCAAATACTCGGATTTTGATAATTGACTTGCAAAACGTATTTACTTTACCGAAAGCTAATATTAACTGCTTCTATTAGAAACGAAAGCTTTTATGTTACAATCTAACCGGGTTTTGTAAAGACAACAAAATGACATACTGCAGTTTTTGGAATGAAACCAGTCAAGGTAGAGGGGCCAATGAGTTGACTAGTGCCTACATAAAGATTTTGCAAGCAGTTATAATCGATTTTCCGGAAACAGAAAAAATAATTATCTGGACTGATTCGTGTGTTGCTCAGAATAGGAATTCTATTGTGTCGTTTAGTTTGATTAAATTTATAAAGGAACATCCAACAATTTCAGTCATAGATCAGAAGTACTCCAAACCGGGACACTCCCTTCTACAAGAAATAGATGCAGTACATAGCACTTTGGAGCGGTACCTAAAAAATAAAGAAATCTTTAGTCCAATAGGATTAATCAGATTACTATGTAGCGACAAGTTTCCTAGCGGCACAAAAATTTATCTTCTCTAGTATTCCATACACTAAAGTAAAGCAACTAAGTTATTTAGCTCGAAATATGACTAACATAAAATATAAAACATCATTTAATAATGATTTTGCCGTTGAATCAATCAATAAACCCGTTAGTTTCAGAAGAACAAGAAAATATGCCGAAGAGGTTCTATCAGAAAACGAATTTGAAGTCACATTATGCCAAAAGGAGAACTTTAGACTAAGTGAAGAAAAACGCAAAGATTTGATGAGCCTTTTGAAATTTATGCCTCAAACAGATCAAAACTTTTATAAAGCAACACTGATGATTGGATTTGAAGAGCCTTTTACACTATATTTTTATTTAAATGTATCAAACGTTTAAAAAAACATAGTGAATTAGAGTAAAATTATCAATGATTTTGAAATAATTTAAATACTGGTTTTTAGTATTATTTGTCATGAAAAATATACAAACTTTGTTTTGATCTAATTGCTGTTTTAATTTGGAAATATATTACATTTTTAATACATTACCAAATAAGAAAGATATAGTCGGTTAAATTTCCATTTTCGTTTTTTTAAAACTATGGTTTTGGCGCTTAGCGGTCTATAGTCCTGGGCCGACGATAACTTCTCAGCAAATTACATTTTTGTTGAATTTGACTTTTACTTCAGTGTTCAACAATGTAGTTCATTTTGAAAACTTATTAATAGTCTGAAAATGTTGTTACATACTGACATACTTTCGTTCTATTGCTCGTAAGCAACACATCGTTCGGAATATTAATTTAAAAATTAGAAGTGATAACTAAACAAAAACATAACAAAATTTTTTATAATTTTTTATCGCTGATATTAATGTGATAATTTTATGCCTTAAATATTTAACGTAGCTGTAGTGTTAAGTGGTGCTGAATCTTAATTCCCCCAAACTTTTGTTGTATCAATTTTTCTTTTTCGTATTAGGGTCGTTATTCAAAGATTTTGTTAGCTACTGGCCAACATATTTACAACAATTGGCTACGGAATACTAAATATTTTACAATCCCCATTCATTTGTCTTTAAAATGAGCCCAACTATATATTTTTCGGTTAATTAGTTTATGGTTACAAAACCATATGCATCTAATTTCTAAATATTTAACACCCTAGATCTTAAAAAACGATCACAACAAACGCAATTATGTTCCATAAAATTTTTTTTTACTGAGTGTTACACATTCAAAAAAATAAAAATCATAAAATTAAAACATGACTTTCAAAAATATGTGATTTGACGTATTTTTCCCCGTGAATACATTTAGTTCTAAATTTAACTATATAATAACTTTAACAGTGAACGTTTTTATACAGATCGATACGAAACTATGCTAATTGAAACTAAAAAGTACTAGATTCACATATTGACATACTTCTCTAATTTGCAACACTTTAAATTATCAAAACATTTTGTTACTTGACCCAATTATTTCGATATAAAAACATTTAAATTAATTAGAATGTTTTTATTACGTTACTTATTTTTTCTACTTTTAATTAGAAACGACCATGTAAATATTTTTCACATGTTGAATTCTATTTTATGTGTTCTGTGCTAGCAACAAATTATTATCAACTAGCAACCATTTTTATCAATTTTATCTCACTCTCTGAGTATATATTCATATACAAATGTATAAATTTTGTTCCATCTTGGCAAGAGTAAGCAAGTCGAAAAGTTTATAATAGTAGAAAGCTTGTTAATTACCAAATAAAAAATTTGTTAGCGATGTCACATGCAATGAGTTAGTTATTATATAATACCGTTATTATTAAAATTTTTAAACTCGGTGTCATTGACAACACAATAATCTATTAAATATGACTAGTATTATGTTTTAAAAGCTAAGCTCTAGTACCTAGCTCGTTTTAAAGTTTGTTATACTTATAATATATACTTCAGTTATTTTACGATCGAGATTATACATTTTTTTTTTTATTATTATTCTGTATAACAAGAATTTCTTAATAAAACCCATTTTATACTATGGAGAAACCGCATAAGAAATGAAAAATTTATTTTTATGGCAAAATAACTGCAATATTTATTTATTATTAAAAATGAATCACGTAGCGAGACAAAAATGACAAACTTTTTCATATTATATAATACCAAGTTTGGTTTCCATGTCAAATTGTCAGTGTTGACATATCCGGAGTAAGTAACTTGGTGAATACACTTTGAAGTTGTAGTTTATAAAATACAATCTTATAAATAAATCCACAATATTTTTCTTCTCTTCAATAAAGACTTAACATAAAATGTGTAACGGAAATTATTGTTTTTTGTTCATTTACTTTTGTGAACACATACGTATTTTGGGGTTGGATAAGGTTATGACAAATAAGAAAATTGTATTATCGCACAATAGAAACGGAATATGCGTGAAAATGTTTTATATACATAAAATACCAAATGTAGTATTAAAATTTATGTTGCGTGTTGCTGATTGAAACCGGAATATTAAGAAAACTAAATAAGAAATTTTTCATAACAACAACAAGGAAATCTCAAATTCTTTTTTTCGCTAGAATTTTTGACAGTTAAAATTATAGCTGGTTGCGGAATGATTTATACGTATATCGGAGTGAAAGGTATTTTATTCAACCATTCATCATATTTGAAAATTATTGTTTATGGTGTATACAGAAATAAGCTTGTTAAAGCCTCAAATAAGTTAATTAAATAAGCTTGGAAATTTGGATAACAGATTTACACAAAAATTATAATGGGCTTACCGGTCAAACGGAAGTATTATGATGGATAGACGTACTTAAATTGTTAGTAAGTGCTAATTCCTTTTTAAAAGTGGAAGATGTCTAATAAATAAGCAATTGTACGTTCAAAATCTTTGCAACAGAAATTATCATCATTTCGGATCGGCTCCAAAATTATTCTTTTCTTAAATAATAAATTACTCAAAAATTAATTCATCCAAGCAAAATGCGGTTACACATTTTTTACTAATAATCAAGAATTGGGAACAAGGTTAATGTGAACGACAAACTAGACATAACACGTTTGTCATCATTTTGGGAGTTTTTTCATTTCATGTTTTACTACTAAAAAGCTCAAGAACTATATGGATGAATATACTTAGTCTGTAACGAAGAAATAATGGTTTTGTGCCAAACGGATTCTTTTGATACTTCAGGGAATAAGCTAGGTTAGGTTTGGGTGGCGGCCCACTAGGACCAGGCATGGACACAAAAATGGTCCGTAGCCATACCTTGGGGATAATCTATCAATGTTATAAACCACATCTAACCAAGATAACGGTGGTTTGGCGTCTATTGGAGAGGGGGGGAAGGAGCAAATTTGAATAGATTAATCTACCAGCTCTGTAACCTTCCAGTAGGGTGCGCATCACGTGAGCTGTCCTGGTCTTGTCAATAGGCAGCTGCGTGATGGGTACAATTGTGTAAGAGGTCATCTGTTCACAATTCGCAAGTGTACGTACTGCCTCCCCGTGGCAACCACTGGTAACTAAGGCCATTTGGCACATTTTTGGCCATTTGGCACAGGCTAAAGTATGGCGCAAAAGGAGAAAACATTGACAAAAAACCCTAATCTAAGGTGGAACAGCATATGCCGATAGATGAATGGTTAATCAGTACAAAATATGCGGACTCTGGATACCAGGCACCCTCCAGTTTTAGTTAGCCTTCCTGTAGTAAAGCTGGGTGACCTACAGGTGATTTGCAATTCCGAGCAACTCGTAAGAGTAAAATCAAACGGAATACGGGGCAGGAGTAGGAATATACGGGAGTGGGACAACCCTTTCGAGGTCCTTGGGCTCCAATGCTATCGTCTTTCTAGCGGAACTACATGCTGTAGTAAACATCTAGGAGGGAGAGCAATAAGCCCAGATAGAATGTATCACGTACCGGGAGGCAGTATTTTCAGGTTCACTAAGAACCTGAATATTGACTGGACGGATAATTAAGCAGGCAGGGTCCAGCACAATAGATCTTTTAGGTCGCAGTGCGAAGTGGCTGATCGCCCGCATGGCCCTCCAATAATAATAATAATAATAATAATAACCGAGATAACGTTTATCGTATGTTTAGTGTTGTAAAAATGTGTTGGTCAAAAAAATTATAAGATTTTTTGAACGTCATTGAAAAATAATATGGCGGTATCTAAGAAAATTTTAATAAGGAAAAGCGCCAAAAGGGGTGTAATGTCCAGCCTCATTCGTTCCAATAAAATTAAAAAAAAAGTTTACTAAACTTCTGAAATCAATTAAAATAGTAAATAAACGGGTTGAGTTTTCAACTTATATAAAACTGCCCTTAGCCAATTATAATGATTATACTTTAGGTAAAGCCTAAATGGTATACTCTAAGAATTTGCCGTTGAAATTTTCATTGTAGCGTGGTTTAAAATTAATCACACCGAATGATATGCAAAAAACAACGTAGATTACTTTTAAAACTGCTGTGAAATACAATCTTAGTAGTGAGTTACAGCCAAAGGCGCGTGAATTAAGTTTACAAAAAATTGGAAATGCTGTCTTTTCGAGCAATAATTCAAATAATTGAAATGGGAAAATCAACTACACTATTTGTAGTTCACGATTTTTGTTTTTGAAAAGTCATCGAAATTGTTGGCAATCACAAAAAATAGTGTGGAAATACATTTTGGAGAAAAAAAAGCACAGAAAAACTGTAAATCACTTTTATAGTGTAAAATACGACTAAATTACGGATAATTCACACAATTTGTTAGTAAGTTGCGCGTCTAATATTGTAAACTGTGACAATTGAGTGATTTACGTCACTTTTGAATAAATCAAAATTCGTTAGTTAATTATTATATGCCGTTGTGTATTTTACAACAATTTTTGGTGGTAAAACACCAATTTTTCGTGAAATTTCACAATCACTTTTTAGAGTGTATAGTTATAAGTATTAATGTACACGGTAGTATTATCGGTGGTAATATTACACGTAAAAATAGGTAATTTAAGGTAATATTACCCAAAGTGGTGTGACCGTGGTAAAATCGGTAACATAAATTAAAAATGTTTTTTCCAAACAACTCAACTAGTATAAATGCAAAAACTGTTGTGACACCACTGTATTATACTTCCTTCTGTACTATTAACCTAAAACACCAAATTTTTGTTGTAAAATATAATAATCTACACCTTTTTCCTGTTTCATTGAAATATTCATTTGGCAAATACGTAATAGAGCTGGAATCTGACCTTGAATATGATCTATCGCTCTGTCTGGAAAAAACACCAATTACTATTTCAACTAGAAAAGTGACGTCTTAGTCGATGAAAAGCTCTAGTATGCTGGAATTTCGTTAACAACATGAGACCAAAGTAGCACCAGATGGTCAATGAGCTACTACTCGAGCAATTTTTGTTACTGGTGCTCCATTAGGCTCAACCGCAAGGTGGGCTTGTATTTATTTGTTCAAGAAATTCCGACCGTGACTTCGAGAAACTGCCTTCGAGATTCCAAATTTCCAATCAAATATTGGGCCTGCATCGCGTCGAAGGGTCAGTCTTACCAAAAATTGCCGGCGCTCTAACGCTGCAGACTGATGCTTGGTCGAACATACGCAGGGACTCCATAACAAATAATGGCATCAATACAATACACCAGAAGCCTTTTTCTAAGACTGGAAAAAACGTTGGCATAAGAGTATTCTATCCGAAGGTAGGTGTATCCCCATAGCTGTATACTATATTTCCAGACCGGCTTGAGTACGTGTTTATAAAGCACAAGTTTATTTTGAAATGATAACTGAGAGTTTCTCCCAATTAAGCAGTACATTTTTCTATATTTTAACTAAAGCTCTTCTGCTTTCTTTTTCACGCGTACTTTTCACTTTAACTTTGCATCAAGGTTCATACCAAGGTATTTTGCTTGATTGGCATGTGGTACAGGGATATTATCGAGAGTCACAGGTAGTGGTTCTATTGATCTATTAGTGCAGTTAGTGTGAGTAGATTTCGACTCATTCACTTTAATTCTCCACATAGCGAGCCAATCTTGTAAATTATGTACGGCTATTTGTAGTTTGAATGTAACTTCACCGATTGTGTCACCAACATACTGTTAAAGTTAGCCGAAAAATGCCAGCCGATAGTGAAAAGTCGATAATGCAGATTGTATTAGTCCAGCCGAAAGTAAAAAAAAAATGGTTATGCGGACTGTCTAATTTCAGCCGAAAGCTTCCAGCCGAAAGTAAAAAGTCAATAATGCAGATTATGATATAACATTCCAGCCGAAAATAAAAAATTTAGTAGTTATCAGCCGAAAATAAATAGGATACATAGATTTAAATAAAAAATTTTGTAAATAAATTGACGTGTAAAACTTTGCTTCGTAGAAAATATAGAAAATCAGAAGAATATACAAAATTGGAATAAAATCAGCCTCTAGAGTATATATCTGAAGCTGAATCGTTATTATGTGATTTGTCAATAGCTATCGAATGAAAAAATTCTGTTCAAGTTTCTCGTGGCAAATCTCGGAAAATTCGATTTTCAAAAATTATTAGAAAATTTATATAAAATCAGCCTCTAGAGTGTTATGTCTGGAGATACCCTCGGGAAACTTGAACTGAATTTTTTTCCTGCGATAGCTATTGACAAGTCACATCAATGCAATCCATCTCCAGACATAACAATCTAGAGGCTGATTTTATTCATCCATTTCTTACTCTCGGCTAAAATTTTTTAAAATTTTCCGAGATTTCCCACGGGAAACTTGAACTGAATTTTTTTCCTGCAGTAGCTGTTGAGAAATCACATCAATGCAATTCATCTCCAGACATAACACTCTAGAGGCTGAGATAGATTTCCCACGGATAACTTGAACTGAATTATTTTCCGGCGATTGCTATTGACAATTAACATCAACGCAATTCATCTCCAAACATAACACTCTAGAGGCTGATTTTATACAAATTTTATAATAATTTTTGGAAAATCGAATTTTCCGACATTTCTCACGGGAAACTTGAACTGGATTTTTTACTGGCGATAGCTATTAACAAGTCACATCAATGTAATCTATCACCAGACATAACACTCTAAAGGCCTCTTTTATTAATCCATTTCTTACTTTCGGCTGGAATCTTTTTAAAATTTTCCGAGATTTCCCACGAGAAACTTAAACTGAATTTCTTACCTGCGATACCTATAGACAAGTCAAATGAACGCAATTCATCTCCAGACATTACACTCTAGAGGCTGATTTTATACAAATTTTCTAATAATTTTTGGAAAATCGAATTTTCCGAGATTTCCCACGGAAAACTTGAACTGAATTTTTGCCCTGCGATAGTTATTGACAAGTCACATCAATGCAATCCATCTCCAGACATAACACTCTAGAGGCTGATTTTATTCATTCATTTCTCACTTTTGGCTGGAAACTTCTTTGAATTTTCCGAGATTTCCCACAGGAATTTTTTTTCTGAGATAGCTGTTGACAATTAACATCAATGCAATCCATCTCCAGACATAACACAGCCGAAAATTAATCAGCCTCTATGATTTATTTTCGGCTGGAATGTCAATAACATAATCTGCATTATCGGTTTTTCACTTTTGGCTAACTTTAACAGGAAATACTGTTAAAGTTAGCCGAAAGTTGCCAGCCGAAAGTGAAAAGTCGATAATGCGGATTGTAGTAGTCCAACCGAAAGTATAAAAAATGGTAATGCAGATTGACTAATCCCAGCCCACATGTTCCAGCCGAAACTAAAAAGTCGATAATGCAGATTATGATATAACATTCCAGCCGAAAATAAAAAATTTAGTAGTTATCAGTCGAAAGTAAATAGGATACATAGATTTAAATAAAAATTTTTGTAAATAAATTTACGTGTAAAACTTTGCTTCGTAGAAAATATCGGAAAATCAGAAGAACATACAAAATTAGAACTATTAGAAAATTTGTATAAAATCAGCCTCTAGAGTATTATGTCTGGAGATGGATTGCATTGATTTGAATTGTCAATAGCTATCACAGGAAAAAATTTCAGTACAAGTTTCCCGTGGGAATTATCGGAAAATTCAAAAAAGTATCAAGCCGAAAGTAAAAAATGGATGAATACAATTAGCCTCTAGAGTGTTATGTCTGGATATGGACTGGATTGATGTGACTTGTCAATAGCTATCGCAAAATAAAAATTTAGTTCAAGTTTCTCGTGGGAAATCTCGGAAAATTCAAAAAAGTTTCCAGCCGAAAGTAAGAAATGAATGAATAAAATTAGCCTCTAGAGTGTTATGTCTGGATATGGACTGGATTGATGTGACTTGTCAATAGCTATCGCAGGATAAAAATTTAGTTCAAGTTTCTCGTGGGAAATCTCGGAAAATTCAACAAATTTACCAGCCGAAAGTAAGAAATGGATGAATAAAAAAAGCCTTAAGAGTGTTATGTCTGGAGATTGATTGCATTAATGTGACTTGTCAATACCTGTCGCAGGAAAAAAATTCAGTTCAAATTTCCCGTGGGAAATCTCGGAAAATTCGATTTTCCAAATATTATTAGAAAATTTGTATAAAATCAGCCTCTAGAGTGTTATGTCTAGGAGATAAATTGCATTGATGTAATTTATCAATAGCTATCGCAGGAAAAAAATTCAGCACAAGTTTCCCGTGGGAAATCTCGGAAAATTCAAAAAAGTTTCCAGCCGAAAGTAAGAAATGGATGAATAAAATCAGCCTTTAGAGTGTTATGTCTGGAGATAAATTGCATTGATGTGATTTATCAGTACGAGTAAAATTCAGTACGAGTTTCCCTTGGGAAATCTCGAAAAATTCAAAAAAGTTTCCTGCCAAAAGTAATAAATGAATGAATAAAATCAGCCTCTAGAGTGTTATGTCTGAAAATGAATTGCATTGATTTGACTTGTCAATTGCTATCGCAGGAAAACATTTCAGTTCAAGTTTCCCGTATAAAATCTTGGAAAATTCGATTTTCCAAAAATCATTAGAAAATTTGTATAAAATTAGCCTCTAGAGTGTTATGTCTGGAGATGGATTGCATTGATGTGATTTGTTAATACCTATCGCAGGAAAAAAATTCAGTTCAAGTTTCCTGTGGGAAATCTCGGAAAATTCGATTTGCCAAAAATTATTTGAAAATTTGTATAAAATCAGCCTCTAGAGTGTTATGTTTGGAGATTAATTGCATTGATGTGATTTATCAATAGCTATCGCAGGAAAAAAATTCAGTACGAGTTTCCCTTGGGAAATCTCGGAAAATTCAAAAAAGTTTCCAGCCGAAAGTAAAAAATGGATGAATAAAATCAGCCTCTAGAGTGTTATGTCTAGAGATGGATTGCATTGATTTGGCTTGTCAATGGCTATAGCAGGAAAAAAATTCAGTTCAAGTTTCCTGTGGGAAATATCGGAAAATTCGATTTCCAAAAATTATTTGAAAATTTGTATAAAATTAGCCTCTAGAGTGTTATGTCTGGAGGTGAATTGCATTGATTTGACTTGTCAGTAGCTATCGCAGGAAAACATTTCTGTTCAAGTTTCCCGTATGAAATATTGGAAAATTCGATTTTCCAAAAATCATTAGAAAATTTGTATAAAATCAGCCTCTAGAGTGTTATGTCTGGAGTTGGATTGCATTGATGTAACTTGTCAATAGCTATCGCAGGAACAAAATTCAGTTCAAGTTTCCCTTGGGAATTCTCGGAAAATCCAAAGAAGTTTCTAGCTGAAAGTCGAATTTTCCGAGATTTCCAATGGGAAACTTCAACTTAATTTGTTTCCTGCGATAGCTATTGACAAGTCACAACAATGCAATCCATCTCCCGACATAACACTCTAGAGGCTAATTTTATACAAATTTTCTAATAATTTTTGGAAAATCGAATTTTCCGAGATTTCCCAAGGGAAACTTGAACTGAAATGTTTTCCTGCGATAGCTATTGATAAATCAAATCAATGCAATTCATCTCCAGACATAACACTCTAGAGGCTGATTTTATTCATCCATTTCTTACTTTCGGCTGGAACCTTTTTTGAATTTTCCGAGATTTCCCACGGGAAACTTGTACTGAATTTTTTCCCGCGATAGCTATTAAGTGATCACATTAATGCATTTCATCTCCAGACATAACACTCTAGAGGCTGATTTTATACAAATTTTCTAATGATTTTTGGAAAATCGAATTTTCCGAGATTTCCCACGGGAAACTTTAACTGAATTTTTTTCCTGCGATAGCTATTGATAAGTCACATCAATGCAATCTATCTCCAGACATAACACTCTAGACGCTGATTTATTTTTGGCTGGAATGTCAATAACATAATCTGCATTATCGACTTTTTACTTTCGGCTAACTTTAACAGGGTTTTGGACAATATGTTTATTTTGCAGGTGATCCTTTATTTATAGTTTTAAAAAATAATGATGCTTTTGAATTTTTAGACAAAGTGATTACAATAATGCATGTACATGCGACAGGGGGTCTCATTCGAAACCCAAAATGTTGCAAAACCGACGATTTTCCACACATTTATTACTATGTATGTGTGATTAAATACAGAGATGCTACAGTTCCCATTATGGAACTACTCTGCTTTAAACAATACGTAGAAACTATTAGCATGTTTTATGCCTAATGTTTTTGTTGCGGATTGGTCTTGGGTACTTTTGAAATCTATTCTTTTCCGAATAAATGGAGTGACTGTAAAACGTTATTTAAGTTTTAGTTATGATGTTTTCGAAAAAGGTCATTCCAATACAAATGAAGATTCTGGTGTATTCATATGATAAGCCTCTTTTGCCGCAATAATCATAAGGCAAACTAAGAAACGAATTGTACTTTGCCCACCAAAAATTACAATCAAACATCATGATTTGTTTCTTTTTTCTGATGATTGATAGTAATACAATCGAAGACGTGGATAAAATTTTCAGAATTTTTATTATTCTCTGCTCCAAAAAAATTTTAAACGGATTTATTTAATAAAACAGTATTAGAATTTTTAGATATAATGCGAACACATGACGATAAATTAAGTTTTGATCCAGAGAAAGAATCTGAAGCTAAAGAGGATGGAAAAAACAGTTCCGTTGAGAGTTACTTCGGACTAATAAAACATATAGGTTGGTTTCCCACAGAAACTTGAAATTGAGAAGATTTTTAGTCGAAATTAAAGAGACTAATTCCTTATTGATTAAATATTGTAGACTAACGGCTCTACCTAATAATAATAAACGTAATTACCCAAAAATATCCAAAAACAATCCGGATAGTCCAAATAACACTGAAGAATGGCGTAAAAAGCAAATTAGAAAAAGATGTCCTAAATATTCTGGTAAAGTTGCATTTCAAAAATTTTTAAATTCGAACACTCAAACAGACATCGAATTGATGGATAATAAAAAGAAATCATTTGAAAAAAATGACAAAACTTAGATTCAATTTAAAAATTTTGAAATTTTCATTTCACGACAATTGGGATACGGCTATTACTAACACTTGTTACAGCTCATTGTCAAATAGGGAGTTCTTTAATTCGGAAGTTGTGTATGCTTCAATAAGTTTAAAACTAAATGGAAAAGCTTTATGTTTAGACCCTTACCAAATGCTCAAAATAGGGCATAACAAAAACTACAATGCATGTGATCCACGTCAGCAACCAGAGTTGGAACTTTACTGTAAGAAGAGCCTGTTAATTTTACCAAGCTGTGAAAATAGTCACTGGAAAATTTGCGTCATAGATTTTTCTAATAAAACGATATTAGCTTATGACTCATTAAATCCAGAAAGAATTCAAAAAGAATTATTGGAGAAAGGAAAAAATTTGGTTCTGGAATTAGATACATTTATCAAAGGCCGTTTACAAAGCTTCCGTCAGCGCACTGTGGATATTTACTACAACAACGTGATGGTTTTAATTGTGGGGTATTAATTATATACAAAATTGATTTTATAGTTAATAATAATGTAACAGAAAATATTCACTCTGCAAACGAATCAATATTTAAAGAAGATTACAGGGAACATTTAAAAGATGTTCTCATTCAAAATACAGATTCAATGTCTGGTTATTGCTTAATATGCTACGAGAATACACACTTATGATACACATTTAAGTTGTTGATCAACTTTGCATGTTTTTTTCCATATAATTTTTTTATATTTACGTTTTGATTGATATTATGAATATATTATGAAGTCTTATTTTTATTTACTTAGCTATTTCATAAAACCAAAGAAAATCCCTTCATGATTACGGCCTTGACGTGGCGAAGAGGCGTAACGATATTTGACATATTAATCCAGAATAAATTTTTCTAAGTATTAAACAAACGTGATCACCTAATCATCAAACATAATAAAATCGAATAAACGTACTATGTACTTAATAAATTGCTAATGGTGGATCGACACACTCAAATAGTTTGCACAGGTTTTTTGGTTCATGGAAATTTGTGCAGAAAACTTGCTTTTCTTTACGTTCAATTCAATTGCTTCAATTCAATTTGTCTATTAAGTTAATGTCACTTGAGGAAAGGCAATAACGTTAAAATGATTTATTGGGACATTACCTGCTACATTTTAATTTGCTTGCGTATATTTATATAATTTTGCTCTGCCGAGTTTAAACTCGGAATTTGCGCAAATTATTTTGAAAGATTTTGTTAGACAAATGGGGTTAAACTGATGAAATTCGAAAAGATTTTAAGGTGAAGCGCTAATTATGACAACTTGTTGTTTCTCCACAGATTATAATGAAATTCAACAAAGAAATAAACGATGGAATTGATTTCCTTTAACACTTTGAATGATTTTTTTAAAATATTTTAGAAGGGAGGTAGGCCCATGTCCACTGATTTTTTATTAAACCAATTATGGTTGGGAACGGTATGGCATAAAACAAAGCAAGCCCCGACTATCCACAAAAGTAAGAGAGGTATTTTTTGATACTGGGATAACAGTTTAACTAATTTTTATTTAGAACGATATGGTACCAAACGGAAGGGGCTGACAAACTGACAATCCACAAAAATTGGGGAGGTATTTTTTAATATTGGGATAGCTTCTAGTTACTTCATGATGCATGTGGCCAATTGGCAAAATCTCTATAGAATTTGATCGACAGAATTTTTTGTTTAACCAATTTTTATTTAGAACGATATGGTACCAAATGGAGTTGTAAGCCCCTGACGATCTGCAAAAATAGAGGAGGTATTTTTTGATATTGGGATAGCTTCTAGTTACTTCATGATGTATGTGGCCAATTGGCAAAATCTCTAGCACCAGATCTACAGAATTTTTTGTTTAACCAATTTTGGTTTAGAACGATTTGGTACCAAGCCCCTGACGATCCGCAAAAATAAGGGAGGTATTTTTAGATATTGGGATAGCTTCTGTTTATGACCCTCTATGTATTGCGACATGTTAAATCCCTTAAATATGCTCTTCAGATAATAATTTTCGTCTTACACAGGTAAGTTCACTGTTACATCTACATTAAAAAATGTTTTGTAAATTCTTTATTAAAATTTTCTCGTTGCCCAACCGCAACGTTAAGTTTTTGCGAAATGTTCTGCTAAATATTTTAGTAAGAAAATAAGTAAGTACTTCCCGGACATAAATTTCAATACGATTTAGGGGTGCTTTGACGACTCTATTGATTACATATCTTAATCTAAAGTTATTTTATTTACCCAATTGATGTCACAAATTTATTTGTATTTCAAATTTCAAATTCGGCTTATAAAAAATAGTTAAAAATTCCATAGTCTGCCTTTTCTTCATAATATGTTTCACCATACGAACACTGTTAACATATTGACTCACTGTATATTGCTTAATACCATGATTATACACAACATAATCTGCATTTAATTGAATTTTATTTTAGAACACAAATTAACAAAAAAGAAACAAATAATTATATTTATATAACATATACATAAAACATAAAACAAATAATTTTTTATAACTTTTATGGTGGATTCCACATTAAAACTTAATAATAAAAAAATGTTGGTTTTTTGTCCGCCAAAAGCTCTCGCCAAATAAAAGCCACAAATGTTTATTATTATTACTGTACGAGTATTGTAATTTTTTAGGCACATTTTGTTGGTCGCTGGCCAACGATTGGATTGTTTAATTAATAAATAACATTATATATATATATATATATATATATATATATATATATATATATATATATATATATATATATATATATATATATATATATATATATATATATATATATATATATATATATATATATATATATATATATATATATATATATATATATATATATATATATATATATTAACATTTAAATCATTTTGAATTTTTTTATGATTTTTATAATAAAATTATTTTTATGTTCTTGTATTCATAATATAATATTTTATATGCTTTTAAATCATAAATCAATGTCAAAAGGTGTTGATGCGTATTCAAATGAAAATGGAATATGGATTTTTTTTTTGCTGGTAATATTTTTGACCAGAAAAAATAAACATTAAAATAAATGTTAAAACTTAAAAATTTTACAATAAAAAAAACCTAACAGAAAAATAAAATTACAATTTGCATATTTATATGGTTGATACATAAAAATGTTCTACGGTATCTATCCCCCCGACTGAGTAAAAGAAGAGTGGGTGATTGTTGTGTGACTATGGAAAGTAATTTTTTTCTTTTTTAACGTTTTGTTGGAATTTTTTCAATTTTATTTTTAATTTGATCAAATAAATTTTTGTAGTTAACGTAATTCTTTGGTGTAATATAAAGATTTTATAGGCTGAAATTGTGTTTATGATTGTCGTAAATTTAGAATTTACAACAAAAATAATCTATTATGGTTGTTCTGTGTTTAGTTGTACCTATCAGCAAATACATTTTTAATTTTGTGCACATTGTATTCTATTTCATTAATTGTTAAGCGCCACCACCAACAATCAACAGTCAAACAATTCCACCAAATGACTCACTGTGATCTCATTTTGTCAGTATTGATTAAACTACGCTTAATTTTTGAACAAAATACCAAAGTTGTGTTATTAACACATAATATGGAACATCACATCGATTTGATCTTTGGTTAAAGCAAACCATAGTAGCATTCAAATCCAACAACAAAATATTACATTATGATACAGATCATCATCATGACTTTGTTGCTTATTTGCTATGTGCTTCAAAAACATAAGGTTAAATGGAGTTGACGAATAAGGAATCAGAATAAAAATGAACATAGAACAAAACAAAACAAAAAAACTAAAAAATGGAATAAACCGAAAAAATAGGAAAAATTATTGAATTACATTTTGTACATACACTGGTACACATAATTAAAAGTACTGTGATGTATATTATTTTATTTCCAGAATCATCTCGAGTAAAATAAGAAAAACAAAATTTTTTAAATTCTAATAGCTATTATGTATATGTAGGTACAGCTTGCCAAAAGCCGATTTCTCAACGTGTCATGGTGTACCGATCGATTTGTGTTCTGCTTTCACCCAAACAATCCACCACCCAATTTAATTATTTTCAAATTAACAACGAAAACTCAGGCGAGTAAATTTGCTGCCGATTAATATGTACAGTTTACTTTTACTAATGAAAGAGGGGTTATAAAAACAAGTGAAATAAAATGCTAAAATAGTGACAAAATATTGCAAATGGTGTTGAAAAATGAAACAGCAAAGTAATGGTAGCGAGAAGAATAACTTTAAGAATTCTCCTCGTAAGTCTTCTCGGAAGCTTCAATCGTGTAGGGTCCTACCCGGAAAGCAGGAGAAATAAAACTTTTACAAGAATGAAACAGAATTTCTGTACCATGAATTCAAAAAAAATTGGTATAAGAGAAAGAATAAGTTATAACCAACGCTTCATAATTAATGTTTTTATGAGATATATTAAAATGAATAAATTAGAACCATAGGCAAGGAATACTGATAAATAAAATCAAAATCGAAAATCGACACAACCAGTTGTGCTGGTCTTTCTGTTTTAACAGCATTCCTAGTAATGATTAGATCTAATAATGATTCACTTCAATATCTGTACAGACATATCAGAATTTTTTAAAGAAACTCAATATCGTAAGATTTTCAATATTTTGCAAAAATCTCATTATAGTTTTTGATAGATCTATAGTATAACTACAAAACTGCCAAATCATTTAAAAAGCGGCTTTCACATATTTAAAATTACAAATTTCTCTAAAGACACATTAGAATGGAGATTTATGACTGAGAAATCTCATGACTGAGAAAGTACTTGGGAAAAGACGACGGAATATTATAAGGAAAAACTACATAAACTGATTGTTCAACGGAGATCAGCACAACAATAACAGTTCAAAATAACGAGCAAATACAGATAAATCATGAATTCTACTATAGAGTATATAATATGACGGGCATCACTTTTAATAATCAGGAACAAATATTACTGGAGAAAGAATTCAAATTTATTGTTGCTCTGCCCAACAATTCAACACAAACAACACGACAACTAATTGATATTAAAAACGCAATAAGACGAACAAACGAACAACACCAGGATGACATAGGGACACTTAGTGCAATTGATATACACAAAAACAAGCCAACTACAAACCAAAACATCCACAAAACCGAACGACAAACAGTGGAAGACATTAATGTTAAATTATTAGAGAATGACGCTCTAATAACAAAAGCCGATAAAGGGAATACACTCGTTAAGGTGGATTTATATTATCAGTTCCTTTCAGTTCCTACTCGTATCGTGTCAGAAATCATCAATTTATACTATCCGTACGTTTCAATTAAGACATTTTCTTAGTAGAATCACTACTCTCTTCATGTGCCATCCATATCGGCGTAGGAAACTTCACCGTAAAGATCCTCAGCCATATTGGTCGTGTGAGAATTAACCCACGCACGAAAAATCATCACGCTAAACTCATGGTAGAGTTAGCGAAAAGTCATCAGTTCCACTCATTCACCGACGATAGTGAACGAGAATACAGTGCCGTAGTTCTAGGGCTATAAGACATAGATCCGAAGACGATCAAAACCAGTATTAAGGACGCCGGCATTAACGAGGGCAAAGCTGTGACCAAACGGATAACAAAATCCCAAGTGATTATGTATGTGGTGAGGTTTGCGAGAGGGGTCACCTCGCTAAAAGAGCTGCAGGAGAAGTGTGGGAAATTGTGCCATTGTGTAGTTACATGGCGGCAATTTTCGCCAGCCGTCAAACAATACACGCAATGTCGAAACTGCCAGCAGTTTGGTCACGCCGGAACAAACTGCAGAAGAAAACATCGTTGCAACAAATGCCTTAATGACCATCCAAAAGGCGAATGCCCTCGAACGAGAAGGAAAGGTACAGCAAAATGCGTGAATTGCAAAGGAGATCATGCAGCCAACCACAAAGGATGCTCTAAATACCAGGAGTTCAAGGCAAGCAAATTATCCCAGCAATTAACGACCAAGCCACAATATAAGCCGGCCCCACTTCCACCCGCGAACTTTTGGGAAATGCGCGCGGATACCCAAGGAGTTTCAACAAGTCATTTAGCGTATAACCATGCATTTCCGCCATTAAAACAAGTTCTAACAGTCACACCACCTACCGAAAGACGGGCAGCGTATGCAGCTACCGCGCCAACAGCTATGCCATCTCAAGTAGCCGCAGCAATAACCTCGCAAAATCCATTTGCAGAGATCATAGCAGAATATCGGAAAATAATCCAAGCGATAAAATCGGCAGAAACACCACAGCAAACAACATTAGCTCTGATCAGCGCCAGTTTCAATTAGATGGTAATTAAAACCCAACAAATTGTACAGTGTATGCTATGGAATCCTTATTCCATCATGCCTAAAAGAGTGGAATTCGAAGGCTTTGTCGAAAAAAAATCAGTTCAATTTCCTGTATGAAATCTCGGAAAATTCAAAAACGTTTCCAGCCGAAAGTAAGAAATGGATAAAAAAAATCAGCCTCTATAGTGTTATGTCTGGAGAAGAATTGCATTGATGTGACTTGTCAATAGCTATCGCAGGAAAAAATTCAGTTTAAGTTTCCCGTGGGAAATCTTGGAAAATTCAAAAAAGTTTCCAGCAGAAAGTAAGAAATGGATGAATAAATTTAGCCTCCAGAGTGTTATGCCTGGATATAGATTTTATTGATGTGACTTCTCAATAGCTATCGCAGGAAAAAAATTCAGTTCTAGTTTCCCGTGGAAAATCTCGGAAAATTCGATTTTCCAAAAATGTTTTACAAAATTTGTAGAAAATCAGCCTTTAGAGTGTTATGTCTGGAAATGGATTGCATTGATGTGACTTGTCAATGGCTATCGTAGGAAAAAAATTCAGTTTAAGTTTCCCACGGGAAACTTGAACTGAATTTTATTTCTGCGATAGCTATTGACAAGTCACATCAATACAATCCAATTCCAGACATAACACTCTAGAGGCTGACTTTATTCATTCATTTCTTACTTTCGGCTGGAAACTTTTTTGAATTTTCCGAGATTTCCCACTTGAAACCTAAACTGAATTTTTTTCGTGCGATAGCTATTGACAAGTCACATCAATGCAATACATCTCCAGACATAACACTCTAGAGGCTGATTTTTTTTATCCATTTCTTACTTTCGGCTGAAATCGTTTTTGATTTTTCCGAAATTTCCCACGGGAAACTTAAACTGAATTTTTTCCTGCGATAGCAATTTAGAAGTCATATCAATGCAATTCATCTCCAGACATAAACTCTAGAGGCTGATTTTATACAAATTTTCTACTAATTTTTGGAAAATCGAATTTTCCGAGATTTCCCACAGAAAATTTGATCTGAATTTTTTTCCTGCGATAGCTATTGACAAGTCACGTCAATACAACCCATTTCCAGACATAACACTTTAGAGGCTGACTTTATTCATCCATTTCTTACTTTCGGCTGGAAACTATTCTGAATTTTCCGAGATTTCCCACAGGAATCTTGAACTGAATTTTTTTCCTGCGATTGCTATCAACAAATCACATCAATGCAATCAATCTCCAGGCTTAACACTATAGAGGCTGATTTTATACAAATTTTCTAATAATTTTTGGAAAATCGAATTTTCCGAGATTTCCCACGGGAAACTTGAACTGAATTTTTTCCTGCGATAGCTATTGAGTAATTACATTAATTGAATCCCTCTCCAGACATAACACTCTAGAGGCTGATTTTATACAAATTTTCTAATAATTTTTGGAAAATCGAATTTTCCGAAATTTCCCACGGGAAACTTAAACTGAATTTTTTTCCTGCGATAGCAATTGAGAAGTCACATCAATGCAATTCATCTGCAGACATAAACTATAGAGGCTGATTTTATGCAAAGTTTCGAATAATTTTTGGAAAATCGAATTTTCCGAGATTTCCCACGGGAAACTTGAACAGAATTTATTAATTCGATAGCTATTGACAAATTACATAAAAACGATTTAGCTTTAGATATATACTCTAGAGGCTGATTTTATTCCAATTTTGTATATTCTTCTGATTTTACGATATTTTCTACGAAGCAAAGTTTTACACGTAAATTTATTTACAAAATTTTTTATTTAAATCTATGTTTCCTATTTAATTTCGGCTGATAACTACTAAATTTTTTATTTTCGGCTCGAATGTTAATATCATAATCTACATTATCGACTTTTTACTTTCGGCTGGAAGCTTTCGGTTGGGATTAGGCAATCTACATTACCATTTTTGTTTACTTTCGGCTGGACTAACACAATCTGCATTATCGACTTTTCACTTTCGGCTGGCAACTTTCGGCTAACTTTAACAGTATTATTCTGTTAGAGTTATACAAATTTCATTTTCTTGCTTTAACTGAAACTCTTCTTAACAGTAAAATTACAAACAAGTCGCTCCTTATCAATAATTATATATAAACTAATACGTTTTGATCGTATTAATAATACGCGATATGTGGGGTGGTGTTGATATTTATTTTCGGTTTATTTTTGGGGTCAGTAAATTGTTCTCGGGTGCTTTTGGTAACGTTGAAGTTTTGACGTCTGAACTTGTCGGGCGTTTTGGTAAAATTCTTATTTTGGTTATTTATAACCTACCTCCTTTTTATACTGATGATATAAATAGTTTACAAATAATTTTTTTTTAATATTTATCTCAATATGAAAAAAATAATTTGTTGTGCTGATTTTAACAATAATATGTTGATTAGCAATAAACTAAGTGCTTGCTTGAGTTTACATAATTTATTTTATTTACCTTATCAACCGACTAGATTGGGTAGCAACCTTGTTGGATTTGATAATGTTAAGTTCAGTCGTACGAGAGATAAAATTTGTTATACTATTATAAGTTTTGTTGTTTCTTTCTTTAGTTCTTTCTTTTTATTATACTGGTTAAATCTTAATTTTTATCCTGATGTAAATGATATATTTGGATAATTCAATTCAAATTTCTTAAAATTAGAAGCTATTTGTGTGCCTCGTAAAACAAATATAAATAAATGTCCAACTGCTCCGTGGTTAATCGCTCGTATTTTGAATTTAATGCAACGTAGAGATTTAGCTTACAAAAAATATAAAAGATTTAGATTACAGCTCGATTTTAAATCATTTAAATATTTTAGAAAAAAAAACCAACAAATGCATCAAACAAGCTAAAAATGTATTTTATTTTGGAAATTTGCACAAGCCTAAAGCAGCGTAGAGCAATTTGAAAAAACTAGGTTCATGTAAGTCGACTGAAGCAGTCATTAACTTTTCTGAATCTTTAGGTGTTTTGCCTGTACCCGATTTTGATTTTATTATTCCTGGTAGTTATGCTTTTGTTTTTGATTGTGTCGATAAATTTATGGTATTGAATGCAATTCGTAGAGTTAAGTCTGATTCGATGGCATACGACATGGTAAACTTCAGAGTAATTAAATTATTTATTGAATTTGACCAAATCAGTATTTCCTAATTTGTGCAAAGTGGCATCGATTATTCCCCTACCTAAAAAGGACGTAATTTTTAACATTTGTAGTAAAAGGACGTAATTTCTAGAATTTAGACTGCCCTATCCAAGGTCCTGGAAAAAATTAACAACTTCAAATTCTGGACCACCTCAATAGCTTTAATTATCTAAGCAAATTCCAATCTGGCCATGTTACTACTACTGCACTTGTGCATAATGTTCATGATATACCTGGTATTTTAAAAACAGATAATTTATTTGCAATTTTAGTCCTATTAGACTTTTGTAAAGCGTTTGATTGTGTTAATCATATCCTTTTGCTTCATACGTTAAAGTTATATTATAAATGTTCCGACTCTGCTATTTTGTTGTTAGTTATCGAAAACCATTCGTAAAGCTTGGTGATGACCTTTCCGGCATAAGAATGTAATTGCCTCAAGGATCAATTTAAAGCCCTTTACTTATTTCCATTTACATAAATGACCTACCTTCTTCCTGAGATAAGAGTTTATTAAAAAGAATTCTGTGATTAATAGAATCAAAGGCCTTAAAAAAATCTAACAAAGTTAAAGAAGTTAATTCCCTATTATTCATATTACGCCTAATATCATCACATACATTTAATAACGCAATAGAAGTGCTATGAAATTTTCTAAACCCAGATTGGAAGCAACTTATTAAACTATTGATATGCAAATGCGACTGAATTAGATTTTTAACAACTATCTCGAAAGCCTTAGAGAGAGAACTTAAAATGCTAATTGGCCAAAAATGGGATAGCCCAACAAAGTCGAGGGTAGATTGATGGAGACGTAGTCTATGTTTGAAGTTTTTTTTTGAAGACATGCACGAATTCGGGTTTATCAGGCAGACGTCAATGTTGAGGTTACCTCAGAGCAAAAGAGGTACATATGTCGAAGTCCACCATGAGTAGAAGTTCACTCTGTGTCTTAGTTCCGAACCGGTTTAGTAATATATATATATTTTTTTTTTTGACTATTGGTACTTTTTATAATGAGCGGCATACAAAAATATTCTTGTTTGATTCTTGTTTCAAATTATATGTACTATTTTTACTTTCTTTCACGGTAGCAAAATACTAATAAAAAATAAAGAAATTAAAAATACAAAAGAATAACTTTGTAAGAAATTTGCATAATAAGATTCTCAAAATTCATTGTTCTTAAAAGAAAGTCGTGTATTGGCTACACCTAAACCGGAAATTGCTACTTCCGATTGACTGATTTTCACTAAAATTTACTGGGACCTCATAATTTATGAAACTGCTTCAATATAAAGTATCAGATAGACCGACAGATGGACACCCATTTTTCAGATTTATGGAACCTTAAAACGGATAAATCTCCAAAATTTCAAGGTAGAGAATGATCATTATTACTAAATTTTATTTTACTAAAGTTTCCATTAACCATTCGTTGAAATTATTTACATTTCGAGAAAAACTAAAATTAAAAGCAAAAGAAGAAAATAATTTACAAGATATTTGCATTTTTGTCATAAGATTTTATTGCTCCAAATGAAAATTTGGCGATAGCTCTTGTATCTAATAATTTTTTGGCCACTCCATCCAATCCTAAGCCTACGAGTATGGGCAACAAAGTAGACTCAAAATTGCGGTACGTCTAGCCTCTAACCAGTTCTTCTGGAAGAGAAGTAAACCTTATAATGGAGAGATTTGAACTAGCTGAAGCCATCTGGAAGAAATATTGTTATATACCTACCGCTATTTGCCATTTTTGAATCTCAGCTTAAATTTTCTTAAACGATGTATGCATATCGCTCATATCAATGGTTGGCCAACATAATTCGGAATAAATTTGTTAGTTTGGAAATTCTAAACATTCTTCTAAAAGTTGATATTTTTCATGTTCGTATATTAATAGTAAAACGTTTTAAACTGTAAATACTACAATTGTTCAGATATTGCTCATCGACATAGACAAAGAATTTTCCTGTTGAGGTAACTAGTTTAGATAGACTGTCTATTCCGAATAAAGGGAAAAAATTTTGACTGCATAGGTCGAATTCTAGTAAATAATTTAAAGTTTGCCGGTCATATTTTAAATTAATTTTAACGGTAAATTATTGGTTCGCCTGAACTAACAATCTTTGCTTCTGTGGAACGATAACAGAATAACCCATTATTAAAATACCAAAACTAATGTAATTGGTGACAACCTCAAAATGTATTTATATATACCTGGTTACAAATTGAAAATCTCTAAAATAAAGTACAGGTTTTAAACAAAATATTCGAGAAGCCCTCAATGTGTTGAATCAAAATCAATGTAAAAAATTGCTGGACAAAAGAGCAGCTGGAACGATGACTAAAGATACAACGAATCTATTTACGTAATGATGGCCTGGCTGTAAGAAGGTAAACAACTACAATAGCATGACATATTTACCTAAAGTGCCGTATAAACCTCAATAGACAGCAATTGGAATTACAGGAAGGGTTACACTTTTGACTTTAGAAATTGGTTGATTGCAATAAAGCCCCATACGAGAATGGATATTTACGTATATCGTGCCACTTTTTGTTTATGTTTTACTGAAATCCGAAGTAAGAAATATTTAAGAAGCTTTTGATGGTATCTTAGGATATGTACCTAGAAAATGTTAACCATAATAAATTGAAAACAAAACAAAGCAAAAACCGAACATTGAATTACGTTTGAGCTGAAGGAGCAGGGACGCTGCCCAACAGACCAATGGGTCCCATTATTTTATCATTTGGTTTTAAACACACAATAAATTCTCCAATAAATATAAAACCGTTCAACCAAGTATAACTTTGCATTGAACGCTTTATATTTATACATTATAAATAAACGAATAATATCCAGATCTGTAGAAAAATATGGAATTACAAACAATATCGGAATAAAGAGTTATGAGAAAACAATAATGGTCGGTTAATAAACCGATTTTATTTTAATCGATGGAAAAAAAACTAATTGTTTTACGATTAATAATATTTGTTCGACTGTAAACCTTTTAAAAATTTTATAATCTGTTCTATGTCTGTTTCATTTTACGAGTATATATATCGCATGCTCATTTGATAACAAAAAGTAAAAGTTTAACTTTATTCCAAAAATGAGGTTATCCTTCTTCTAACATTTTATAATTTTTTTATATGGTTTTGTAGTTAGCAAACAAAAACCATTTTTTGGTAATTATACAAACAAAATCCTACTTACCCATCTAACAACATTTCTGGTCTGGGTTGGCCAGCCTCTAAATTACCCGAACCGGCAAAACCGGTCGGTGGCATACGTCCACCTTTTAACCAATATGATACAGGTGCTGGTGATGCTTCTACTTGACATTCTAATTGAACATCTGATCCTAGCGGTGCTCCTAGTAATTGACTTGGTGCACGAACTGATGGTGAAACTAAAAAGCAACAACAAAATGTATAAGAAAAATTAGGATTTAATCTTCATACTCATATATATTGTATATAAATGTTATATGGGTCGTCGCAGTCTATGAAACGGTAAATAGATAACATATATACAAGTACACAAACAAAATCAAACCAATTACTTATATACTAAAAATATACTTACAATGAACACTCAATGAGACTCTTTTACTAACAGCTGGTGGTACATCATTAGATGCAATACATAAATAAGCACCCATTTGACGTCTTTCTAAACGTGGTAACCTTAATAATGTTCCATTATATGATTCAACTAAAAAGAAAAGAAGCAAACGGGGGAAAAAAATTATTAACAGGAGGATAAATGGTTCACAAAATGGTAAAATAAACATTTATAGTGAGAGAAGGAAAGCTTTTCGTTTCCCAAGATTTTTTTTTTTTTTTTTTTTTTATTATTATTTCAATTTTTTCATTTTCCATTCACCAAGCGCAGTCGAGTTTTGGTTGGGTTTTTGGTAACGTAAATTGAAAATGAAAAATTGGAATACAGAATTGGATAATAATAAATTGATTTAGTAATTTGTTTGATTGTTTGAACTGATAAGATAAATATGAACTGTCTAAGTAAAGTTTTTTAGATTAACTTGAGATATCTGTCAGTTGTTTTTTTTTGTTTATTTGTGTGCTCGGATAAATTGAATTTTCGTCTTTGTTTTGTCATATTGGTATTTCTACTATAAAAGTTTTCTTTTCTCGTGGATTGAGTCACATTTAAGGAGTGAATCAATTTTGATATCAAATTAAGTTTTTAATATTATTTGTCTGTGTAACACAATTGTGGTTTAGGTTTAGATTTATTTTGATTTAGGTATAAGCTCCGCTAACAACGTGTAGAAAATTTTCGATAAAAAATAATTAAAATTATAATAAAATGTTTTCCGAAACCTAATGCCACTCTACGATTACTTACGATTATTATTGATAATTTCAAGAACAATTTTGATTATTCAAGTGATCGATTCAAGTGATATATATATAAAATAAAATAAAACGAAACAATTAGTACATGACGATACCACTCTAAACTAATATGAAAGTCCCTAACAATTTATTATAAAATAAAGAAACATAATAAATAAATAAACTAAATGGTTGCTACGACATATCTGCACTGACCTGCACAAAATATGGAGTATTGCTGAGCTCTGCTATGGTTCAAACAAAAATAAAAATATGACGCCTGGCCGCAGTATCAACTACACAATTTTTAATTCTTAACCGAAAAATCCACTTCCAGTGCGTACTTGGTAGCAACGATTATTTAAACATTTAATAAGCAACACCGTTGCTTTTGAATTGCACTTCATTTAGTTTTTATGTGGACCGGTTTAGGTATATTTGATGTTGGTATGTTTTAGCAGGTGACCGTGGCAAAATAATATACTAAATAAAAGGCTAAAATTATATTGATAATTAATTGGATTGGAGAAAAGATGACAATATTTCATCCCCACCAGTCCCCTTAAGACAATGTGCCAAATTTAATGTAAGATTTGAACTTCCCAAAAAAAAATTACGTGATACCTGTGACACATAGTAAAATATGTATAAAACAGGAGAATAGCCATATCAGGTCATCAGTTTTGTTTTTTAAAACCAATTTCAGGCGCCTTGAGTGTATTAGTACATTTTTATACTAAACAAAATTATCGGTGATAAATTTTATTATCTAGATTTGTCTTTTTAAACAATTGTCATAACCAAATTAAAATCTGCTTCCTTTTTACTTTCTATGCGTTTATCAGATTAATAAAAATCAATTAAGTATTACTCAAAACAACTACTTAGAAAAAAGACACACGTAGAGCGAAAGTGACTGTAGGGGAATAGGAAATCCTATTCTATCAATAATTCAAATTTGATCAGATCCATATATTTTATAAATTCTATAAATATTATCTCAATTGGTTCTAAAAACTTCCTAAATTTTATCCATTTTGTATCATCTATTAATTCTTCAAATTTTTTATACTCCTCAAATTCTACAAATTTCACTTACACAAAAATTTCATAAATTCCCAACATTTTACATATTTTACTTGCTCAAATTATATAAATTTTATAAATTATATAAATTTTATAAATTATCTAAACCTTTAGGTGTTACAGAATTGGTAGAAATTACGGAATGTACATAATTTAAAAAATTTATAGAACATAAACATTTTAAAGGACTTGAAGATATTATAAAAAATCTATAAATTCATAAATTCTGTAAATTCTGTAAATCCTATGAATTCTGTAAACTCAATACACTTTATAAATTCATTAAATATTATGAATTTTATCAATCCTATCAATTCTATAAATTCTACTAATTTTTTGTATTTTATAAGTTGCTTCAGGTCTCTGTGCCTCATAAATTCTACAAACACAAGTTTTACTTATTTTAAAAATTCCCTAATTTTTATACATTTTATAAATCTTTTGGATTCTACAAATTTTACAAATTCAAATAATTCGATAAATCCTATTAACTTTAATAATCCAATAACCTCTGTAAATGATTAAAGTCTTTTAAATTTTTAAAATTCTATAAATACAGTAAGTTATTTAAATTCTACAAAGCCCAAAAATTCTGTATTTTCCATAAATTCTGTAAATTTGATAAATTCTATAAATTTTATAAATTCTACAAAGTCTAAAAATATTATTAATTTCTAATAATCCTTTATATTTTATTGATTCTATGGGTTCTAGATATAAATGTATCAAATTTATCAGTCTTGTAAATTCTACAAGCTTAAGTTTGACTTAATTAAAAATTTCATAATTTTTAAAAATTCTTTTAATTTTATAATTGAGACCAATTCAATAAATTTGATAAATTCAATAAATTTTTTTCTTTCTAAAAATTCCTTAATTTCGATATATAAATTTTATAAATTCTTTTAATTTTGCAAATTTCATATGATTATTAAAATTTAATCAATTCTATAAATTCTACAAATTCTTTGAGTGTTATAAATTGTACTATAGTATGTCTCTTAATTTTCAACAAACACAAATTTTGCTTTTTTTTAAAATTTCATAATTTCTATACATTTTAAAATTTCTTTGAATTCTGTAAATTATATAAATTCAAAAAATTCGATAAATCTTTAAAGTTATATAAGTCCTTGAAAATTTCAAATTTTTTAAAATCTACAAAGCCCATAAATCCTGTAGTTTTCATAAATTATGTAAAGTTGATAAATTATATAAATCTTAAAAATCCAATAAATTTTACAAATTCTTTATTTTTGAAAGATTCATAAATATTTAATAAGCTTCCGAAATTATTCAGTAAATTCTACAAATCTTATAAATTCTATTATGTCCGTAAACTCTAAGTTCCTTAAATTTTATGAATTTTACCAATTCTATAAATTTTAGAAATTCTAAAATTCTTATGAATAACGGAAATTTGTAAAATTTTATAGATTCTACGAGTTCTATAAATGGTTTCAAAACACTGTTCTATAAATTCTACAACCATAAATTTACTTAAATTCTTTAATTTCTGCAAATTATATAAATTCAAAAAATTCGATAAATCGAAGAATAATTAAGTATATCCTTAGTATAATTGTAAATCAGTAAGTTCCTTAAATACTTTAGTTTTCATAATTTCTGTAAATTCGTTATATCCTCTAAATCTTAAAAATCCAATAAATTCTAAAATTGTATACATTCTAAAAGAGTCTATAAAAATTAATATTTCTAATATACTTATAAACAATAGAAATCCTATAAATTTTATAAATTTTATAAATCCTTTATAATTTATAGATTTTATGGGTTCTAAATATAGATGTTTTCAACTATGTCAGTGTTATCAATTCTACAAATTCAAGTTTGACTTCGATAATTTCGATAAATTTTAATATTTCTATGAATTTCTAAATTTCTTAAAAATTTTATAATTTTTAATACTTCTATGATTCTAAATAGCTTTAAATTTAATAAGCTTCTTTGATTCCATAAATACTTTAAATTCTGAAAACACGACCAATTCAACTCATTTTTATAAATAGTATCTATTCTATAAATTTTCCAAATTCTATAAATTATAAAAATTCTATAAACCTTATAAATTCTATAAATTTTATTAATTTTATAAATTCTTAAAATCTTGTAACTTATACAAATTCTTTTAAATCTAAAAATTCTATAAGTTTCTTAAATGCTATAAGCTCTGCAAATTCTATAAATTTCATGAATTCTGTAAATTCTATAAATTCTTAAAATTTTAGGAATTTTGTCAATTCTATCATTTTCATAATTTTCTAAATTCTTGAAATTCTATAAATTTTATAAATTATCTAAATCTTTAGACGTTACCGAATTGGTAGAATTACAAAATATATATAATTTAAAAAATTTATAGAACATAAACATTTTAAAGAATTTGAAGATTTGATATAATATCTAAAATCTATAAATTCATAAATTCTATAAATTCTATAAACCCTATAAATTCCACAAATTCTCTTAGATCAAAAAATACAGTAATTTTCTCAAACTCTTTAATTTCCGTAAATTCTATAAATCGTATGAATTCTGAAAATTCAGTAAACTTTATAAATTCATTAAATTTTATGAATTTTATCAATCCTCTCACTTCTATAAATTCTATAAATTTTTTATGTTCTGTAAGTTGCTCAGGTCTCTGTGTCTCATAAATTCATTAATTTTCAATTCATTAAAATTTTATAAATTTAAATAATTTGATAAATCCTATACACCAGGATCCGGTAGCTCTGTAAATCCTTAAAGTCTTTTAAATTTTGAAAATTCTATAAATCCATTTAAATTCTACAATGCCCAGAAATCCTGTAGTTTTCATAAATTCTGTAGATTTGATAAATTCTATAATTTTATAAATTCTACAAAGTCTATAAATATTATTAATGTCTAATAATCCTTTATAATTTATAGATTTTATGGTTTCTAGATATAAATGTTTCAAATTTAGCAGTGTTGTAAATTCTACGAGTTTGATTTGACTTAATTTAAAAATTCCATAATTTATAAAAATTCTTTAAATTCTATAATTTAGACAAATTCAATAAATTTTAAAATATGAATTCTTAAGTTTCCATAAATTTTATAAATTCAATAAATTCTTTGAATTCTATAAATAGTATTAATTCTATGAATCTATAAAGTCTTAAAATTCAAAAAGCTCCTTAAAATCTATAACGCGACAAATCCTATGAATTTTATTAATTTAATAATTCATTTTAATTTTTTAGATTCTACAAATTCTTCAAATTTCAATTTGCTACCTAATTTTTTCTTTCTAAAAAATTCCTTAATTTATATAAATAAATTTTTTAAATTCTTTGAATTCTGCAAATTTTTAGAAACTTAATATGTTAATAAACTCTATAAATTTCTTAGTTTATATAAATTTTATCAATTCTTTAAGTTCTACAAATTCTATGAGTTTTATAAATTGTTCTATAATATGTTTCTTAATTTCCACAAACTCAAATTTTGCTTATTTTAAAATTTCATAATTTCTATACATTCTATAAATCCTTTGAATTCTGTAAATTTTCTAAATTAAAAAAATTCGATAAATCCTATAAACTTTAATAATTTAATAATCACGCTAAATTACATATGTAAGTCCTGGAAAATTTCAAAATTTTTAAACTCTACAAAGCCCATCCATTAGTTTTCATAAATTCTGTAAATTTGATAAATTATACAAATCTTAAAAGTTCGATAATTTTTATAAATTTTTATTTTTTATAGATTCTTAAATATTTCGTAAGCTTCCGAAATTATTCTGTAAATTCTACAAATCTTATAAATTATTAATTTATTATGTTCCGAAGATTGTAAGAGAATTCAATTCAGTTTTGAACTGATGAGCTTATGATTATGAAAAAATCAATCCTTTCATCAGGCCGCGGCGACTGGACTGACTATATCACAATTTATATTCTATATATACAGAATGTCCTGTGCTTTATGTACTAGCGAATCGTACTAATACAGATAATTTCAATTACAATTTTTTTTTCTTCTTCACGACAATCACATAAGCTGTGAACGCTAATTTTCCTTTTTAATTTTTGTTGAATGTTAATTATTTAGAAATTACAATAAAATATATTATAAATTATATTATGTCCGTAAACTGTAAGTTTCTTAAATTTTATGAATTTTACCAATTCTATAAATTTTAGAAATTCTAAAATTCTTATGAATAACAGAAATCCGTAAAATTTTATAGATTATATGAGTTCCATAAATTGTTTCAAAATACTGTTTTATAAATTCTACAACCTTAAATTTACTTAAATTCTTTCATTTCTGCAAATTTTATAAATTCAAAAGATTCGATAAATCCAAGAATAATTAAGTATATCCTTAGTATAATTGTAAATCAGTAAGTTCCTTAAATACTGTAGTTTTCATAAATTCTGTAAATTCGATATATCCTTTAAATCTTAAAAATGCAATATATTCTAAAATTTTATACATTCTAAAAGAGTCTATAAAAATTAATAATTCTAATATACTTATAAACAATAGAAATCCAATAATTTTTATAAATCCTTTTTAATTTATAGATTCTATGGGTTCTAAATATAAATGTTTTCAAGTATGTCAGTGTTGTCAATTCTACAAATTCCGGTTTGACTTTGATAAATTTGATAAAGTTTAATATTTCTATGAATTCCTAAATTTCTTTAAATTTTATAAATTCAATAAATTCAATTCTGTGAATTCTATAATTTTCAATACTTCTATGATTCTAAACAGCTTTAAATGAAATAAGCTCCTTTAATTCCATAAATACTTGAAATTCTGAAAACACGACAAATTCAACTCATTTTTATAAATAGTATCTATTCTATAAATTTTCCAAATTCTATAAATTATAAAAATTCTGCAAATCTTATAATCTCTAAAAATTTAATTAATTTTAAAAATCATTAAAATCTTGAAAATTCTACAAATTCTATAAATCTAAAAATTTAGTAAGTTTCTTAAATGCTATAAGCTCTGCAAATTCTATAATTTTCATGAATTCTGTAAATTCTATAAATTCTTAAAATTTTATAAATTTTATCAATTCTATCAATTTTATAAATTCTACAAATTCTCATAAATTCTACGAACTCAAATTTTACTTGTTTTAAATATTCCATATTTTGTACACATTTTATAAATTCTATGAATTTGACAAATTTTATAAATTCCAAAAATTCGAGAAATCCTATAACCGTTAATAATTGTACAGAAACAATAACCTCTATAAATCCTTTAAATCCTATAAATCCTGTAAATTCTACAAATTCTCTAAAATCAAAAAATTCAGTAGGTTTCCGAAATTCTATAAATTCTGTAAATTCAATAAATCCTTAATTTCTAAAAATTCTTTGAATAGTATAGTTTATACAAATTTAATAAATTTTATAAATTGTGTTAACTCTATGAATCTATAAATCCTTAAAATTCAACAAGCTTCTTTAAATGTATAAATACTATAAATTCTGGAAACACGACAAATTCCATTAATTTTATAAATGCTATATATCCTATAAACTTTCTAAATCCTATAAATTTTATTAATTATTAAATTTTCATGTTTTCCTATTTTTTCGTTATAAAAATTCCCTAATTTCTATAAATAAATTTTTTAAATTCTTTGAATTCTCCAAATTTAAAAAAACATTATTGTTCTATAAACTCTATAATTTCCTTAGATTATTCAAAATTTTATCATTTCTATAAATTCTCTAAGTCTCTAAATCTCATAATTTCTACAAACTCAAATACTAAATTAAAATTTTTAAGTAATTTCTACAACTAAACTGCTTCAAACTATTCTAAAAATGTCATAATTTCCAAACATTTCATAAATTCTTTGAATTCTGCAAATTAAATAAATCCAAAAATTTCGATAAATCCTATAAACTTTAATAATTTAATAATTACGTAAATTATATAAGTTCTAGAAAATTTTAATTTTCTTAAACCGTACAAAGCCCATAAATCCTGTAGTTTCTATAAATTCTGTAAAATAATTTTTACAAATCTTAAAAGTCAAATAAATTCTATAAGTTTTAATAATTTTTCAAAGTCTATAAATATTATTAATTCTAAATTTCATAAATTCTTTTTTTTTATAGATTCAGTGAGCTTTTGAAATTATTCTGTAAATTCTATAAATCTTATAAATTCTAATATGTCTGTAAACTCTAAGTTCTTTAAATTTTATAAATTCTACAATTATTTTGAATAATATAAATCAGCAAAATTTTATAGATTCTATTCGCTTAGCTCTACAAATTGTTTCAAGACACTGTTTCATAAATGCTACAAACTCAAACTTATTTAAATCCTTTGAATTCTGCTAATTATATAAATTCAAAAAATTCGATAAATCAAAGTATCATTAAGTATATCTAAAGTAAAATTCAGTAAGTTCTTTAAATTCTACGTAGCCCATAAATACTGTAATTTCCATAAATTCTAGAAATTCAATTAAGTTTATAAATCTTAAAAATCCAATAAATTCTAAAATTGTATGCATTCTAAAAGAGTCTATAAAAATTATTGTTGAACATCAATCGAAGCAACAGATTTGCTGTCCTAATTGGATAATTAGACATAAATGGTTTGCGCTGAAATAAAAATAATTATTAGAATTTATGTAACTTAGTAATAGAAAAATGTCATTCTTAGCTTGATTATTGCATTTTTTCAATGACGTTTAGAACCGTCAAAATGTAGATGTATTGTAATATTTTAGTATTGCCGCAGATATAAATTTTGAATATTGATCGATGCGTCATCTGTTATAATGTTATAATTTTACGTTAAATATATTTGTTGTAGTTTTTTATTTTTTTTGGTTAGAAAAAAGATTGCGTATGTGCATTGCAAAAAGACCACCATTGGATATGGTTGTTACAAAATTAAATTAAAACAAAATAAAGATAAATATAAAACCAAGATACAAAGCTGCGTATAAAAATAGCTGCTTTTACATTGGTCCTTCGAGCCGGATCGGCAAAGCGTGGGATTGATATCAATTAATAATCAGGCACCTGTAACGAATCGACGGCGTCATTTAAGTAAGCAATTAACACAGTTTGGCGGAAGACATCTTGAGAATTTGATCCATGACGTGGAATTGAGTGGAAAATTCTAGATCGAGACAGCCGCGTGTATATTTTATATCCAGTTACAGCTGCAATCGATAAGTATCGGTTTTATATTCATTTGTAAATAACCTAGAAATATAAGCAAGAATATCCAGTTAATAAGATCATTAATTTCGAATAAAGTGGTCAAGAGTTTTCAAGTGTGTGTTGAGTAAAGTGAAACGTAACCTGACCTGCAAAAATGGACAAACTAACTAAAAGGAAATCAATAATTAAGGGCCAACTTACCAAGATGGTCAATTTTGTTGAAGCGAAAGAGGCGGAGTTACTGTATGATGAGTTAAAGGCGAGATTGGACAACGTGCATCGTTTATACTCAGAATTTGTTCAGGTCGAAGACGCAATTTTCGAAATTGATGCGAAGGTGCAGTCTGAAATGGATTTAATAGACGACAATTATTATTCACTTGTGGCCAAGATTCGAGCACTAATGCGTAATAGCACCACTACTTCGTCAAAATTAGATGAATCGATAAACAATAAATCAATCATCCAAGCGGCTTCAGACTTCAAATTACCATCATTACCGATGCTTACCTTCGATGGAAAATTGCAGGACTGGCAATCATTCTTTGACATATTTACGTCAACAATACATGAAAACACTTCACTTACACCAGCCCAGAAGTTTAAGTATTTAAAGGGCTTGCTAAAGGGAAGCGCGCATGATCTAATTAAGCACTTCAGAGTCGATGATAGCAGTTACATCGAGGCGTACCAACGACTATTTAAAAAATATAACAGAAGGAAACCAATCGTTGAGTCGTACATTAGAAACTTGTTTGAGCAACCTAAGATGTCCAAGGGAACCTGTTCGGGCATAACACAAATCCATGATCATTTGGATGAAGTCGTAAGAGGGCTCAAAGCGTTAGGTCAAGAAGCCGAATCACGGGATCCGTGGTTGATCTATACATCGTAGTGGAGAAATTAGACGAAGAGACGAAGCGCGCATGGAAATACGAGACCGCTGAAACCGATTTTCCAACCCTTCAATTGCTCTTGGATTTTCTACTCAAGAAAATGAGTGCCTTAACAGAGAGTCCTGCAGCCAATAGCAAACCATCGACATCAACGTCTGACAAAAGGTCTAATTTCAAATCTCAATCATCGATTAGAGCATTTCATATTCCCGCAACGGTTTCTTGCCCACTTTGTCAAGGTGAGACACATCGTCTTTTTGAATGTCCAAAGTTTAATGTGCTAAATGTTACTCAACGTCGGGAATTTCTCAAGGACAAGTTGAGATGTTTCAATTGTCTCTCCGAAACCCATTCAGCTTACCAGTGTAAATCTAAAAGAAGATGTCGACAGTGCAATAGAAAACATAACTCATTAGTGCATTTGAATGTTGAACCAGCCACCAGCTCCATACAACAAGAAACCAGCACCGATTCAACTGCTACTACTGCTCATGCTGCTTGCTATGAGAATAGTGAAGTAGTACTAACGTCGCTTGCCAATGGTAAAAACGCCATACTACCTACCGCAGTCGTACAAATTGAAAATGGGTTCAACATTTGGCAAGAAGTGCGTGGGTTACTCGATTCTGCTTCCACGCGATCATTCATAACTGAAGCATGTGTCAATAGGTTACAAATTGCCAGATCTAATGCTCGAGTTGTTATAAAGACAATCAACCAATCCAGAGCAGGTATTTCGCATGGTATGGCCAATATTAGAATAAGGTCGAGATTAGACCATGACTACATAATCGACGTAGCCGCATTAATTGTATCCAGCATAACATCAAATCTACCACCCTACGATTTGGAGGAGGCGCTTCCATTTGTTGAAGCTGTACCATTAGCTGATCCTACTTTTTACCAGGCTGGGCCTATCGATATGTTACTAGGATGTGACCATTTCCTCAATATCATAGAAAAGGGGAAGGTAACCAATACCGTGAACAATTTAGTTGCTCTAAATTCCAAGTTTGGGTGGATAGTTGGAGGTGTATGCGAGTCACTACAATCAGTAGATTCAACAGAACGGATGTTTTTCACACAAAACGAAGAATTAAATATCGATCGTCTCCTGAGGAAGTTTTGGGAAATCGAGGAGGTCGGTTGTCAGCCACTCTTCACAGATGAGGAAGTTAAATGTATCACTTATTACAACGATACTGTCACCAAAACCAGTCAAGGTAGGCTAATTGTTTCCTTACCATTCAAACAGCGTCCTCCGCGGTTGGGAGATTCGTTCAATCACGCAAGGCTCAGATTTAATGCGTTGGAGAAAAGGCTGTCTAAAAACCATTCTCTACATAAGCAATACAAAGGTTTTATAGAGGAATATTTGCAATTGGGCCACATGGAGTTGATACCGACAAATGAAATTATTCAGCCAATTGGTAAGACATTCTACCTACCACATCATGGTGTGTTGAAGGAGTCGAGTTCTACGACAAAACTGCGAGTGGTATTTGATGGCTCAGCAAAGACAACAACGGGGTGCTAACTTAATGATCAATAGATGACAGGTCCTACGGTGCAGCAAAATTTAACAGAAATCTTGGTGAGATTCAGAAAATACAAATACGTATTTTCAGCTGACGTTGAAAAAATGTACCGGCAGTTTATGGTACAACGAGCAGATGCGGATTACCAAAGGATTCTATGGAGAGATTCACCAACCAAGCAACTTAGACAATATCGTCTACTTACGGTGACTTACGGCACATCTTCTGCACCATTTCTTGCAACATTTAGTCTGCAGTATATTGCTGATCACATTAGTCACAAGTTTACACAAGCAGCGACAGTGATGAAACGAGATTTCTATGTCGACGATTTAATGTCTGGAGCAAGTTCATTGGAACAAGCTTTGGAATTGCAACGAGAAATAATTGAAGCCCTTCATACTGCAGGGTTAAGATTGCGAAAGTGGTCGGCAAACCATTCTGACCTTATAAAACATCTACCAACTCAAGAGCTGGAAATATCGGAACGAGAATTTAACGATGGATTTAAAACTGTGTCAATTCTGGGTATATACTATCAACCAACTATAGATGTTTTCAAATTTCGTGTAACCATACCTACATCGTCTCACACCACAAAACGACAGTTATTGTCCGAGGCTTCACGATTGTTCGACCCTGTTGGCTGGCTTGCTCATGTAACCGTAGTAATCAAATGCCTATTTCAGCAACTTTGGCTGGAAAAATTAAACTGAGATGATGAAATACCAGATATCCACAAAACGAAATGGTCGAACGTTCGAAACGAATTGAAGTTACTTGAAGATTTGCAGATACCCAGATGGCTGAATACTGGAGAACAATTTGAGATTCACGGGTTCGCTGACGCATCATATAATGCATACGCTGCAGCCTTATATTCAAGGTCAATAACGGACATCGGAGACGTAAAGGTGACCCTTATTACTGCCAAAACAAAGGTGGCACCAATAAAAACTATAAGCATACCTAAGCTAGAATTATGCGCAGCATCCCTACTGCTCAAGTTACTAGAAACCACTATCAAGTCTCTTACACTTGCAACGAGACCAGTTGTGTATTTATATTCGGATCCCACCATTGTGCTAAATTGGCTTTCTAAGCACCCGAAAAGCTGGCCTACCTACATAGCTAACAGAACAAGCCAAATTTTGACATACACAAACCGTACTCAATGGCACCATATAACGAAAGGGAGAATCCGGTCGACTGTGCCACAAGAGGCTTGCGTCCAAGTGAACTATTAAATAATGAATTGTGGTGGAAGGGTCCGAAAATGTTGCAAATGAACCCATTCCAGCCACCCACGGAACTTCAAGAAATAGCGGTACCAGAAGATAATACATGTCAAGCGGTAACAACATTGTTGTGCAGTTCTAACTATGACGAGATTGAATGTGGCATAGATAAGTTGTCCAACAGAGTGTCAAGGTTTCCAATTATTTTGAGAGTGCTAGCCAGAATTCGAAGAGTGGCGTTCAATGCAAAGAAAATGAACATTATAAAAAATGTTGGAGTTGTATCAACTGATGAATTGTTGTGGGCTGAAACTCGGTTGTTTTTGCTGATCCAATACACAAGATTCAGAAAAGAAGTTGACTTGCTAAAGAAAGGCGTTATGTTAATAACAGGCAAACTGATCAATTTCTTTCCATTTCTAGATAGTGATGGATTACTACGAGTGAGTGGGCGACTTTCTAACGCACTAATACAGTACGACACCAAGCATCCAATAATTTTACCAGGTGACCATCCGATTGTCATGAAAATGGTTACACATTTGCATCGAAAATTACTACATGCTGGACCGTAACAATTGTTGTGTCATATCAGAGAAAGGTTTCAGATTTTGAGAGCAAAAGAACTGGTACGGAAGGTAACACGTCAATGTATGAGATGTCATCGTCAAAAAGTCAAGGAACAGACTCAGCTAATGGGGCAACTACCTTCATCAAGGGTGTCTTTGGTGAGACCTTTTATGAGAACTGGTATTGATTACGCCGGTTCTTATCCAGACAAGGCGCACCAATTAAGAAACTCAAAGGTCATCAAGAGCTATCTTGCTATATTTGTATGTATGGCTACCAAGGCAGTGCATCTTGAATTGGTAACAAACCTTAGCACTGAAACGTTCCTAGCTGCCTTAACAAGATTTCAGGCTGTCAGGGGAATTTGAAGTGATATTTTTTCCGACAACGGAACCAACTTCGTCGGAGCCAAAAATCAGCTGCACGAGCTCGGTGAATTTTTTGAGGCGGAAGCGACAAGTAATCATCTCAAAAATTGGTCGTCAGAGCAACGCATTAATTGGCATTTCATACCTCCTGGTGCCCCAACATTTGGAGGTTTGTGGGAAGCGTCCGTGAAATCGACCAAATTCCACCTACGTCGAGTCTTTGGTGACACGGTCTTAAACTACGAGGAATTACTTACACTCCTGAAACAGATCGAAGCGGTGCTAAATTCACGACCGTTATGCAGAGATGACGATGCCGATGACCCGCTCACACCGGCACACTTCTTAGTTGGGCATTCCCTGACGTTGGCACCTGAACGAAATTTAATTGATAAACCACGTAACACATTTTCCCGATGGCAAATGGTGCAGAAAATGTTACAACATTTCTGGCAGCGATGGAACGGCGAATATTTAACATCACTCAACCAACTTTCTAAGTGGAACAAAGTCAACAGTCAACCTAACGTCAATGATGTTGTCATACTGAAGGATGATAACGCACCACCAGCTAGATGGCCGTTGGCTAAGATTATTGAAGTGCATCCCAGTCCAGATAACTTAATCAGAGTTGTAACAGTCCAGACGTCAAAGGGTACATATAAGCGACCAATCCAAAAAATGTGTCTATTACCGAAGATTAACTCCATCTCCAGTGAGTCAAGGGAGGCGGAATGTTGAACATCAATCGAAGCAACAGATTTGCTGTCCTAATTGGATAATTAGACATAAATGGTTTGCGCTGAAATAAAAATAATTATTAGAATTTATGTAACTTAGTAATAGAAAAATGTCATTCTTAGCTTGATTATTGCATTTTTTCAATGACGTTTAGAACCGTCAAAATGTAGATGTATTGTAATATTTTAGTATTGCCGCAGATATAAGTTTTGAATATTGATCGATGCGTCATCTGTTATAATGTTATAATTTTACGTTAACTATATTTGTTGTAGTTTTTTATTTTTTTTGGTTAGAAAAAAGATTGCGTATGTGCATTGCAAAAAGACCACCATTGGATATGGTTGTTAAAAAATTAAATTAAAACAAAATAAAGATAAATATAAAACCAAGATACAAAGCTGCGTATAAAAATAGCTGCTTTTACAATTATAAATTCTAATATGTTTGTAAACATTATAAATCCTATATATTTTCTGAATTTTATAAATCTTTTGTAATTTATGAAATTTTTGGGTTCTAAATAAAATGTTTTCAAGTATGTCAGTGTTGTCAATTCCACAAACCGAAGTTTGATTTAATTTAAAAATTCCTTAATTTCTAAAAATCCTTTAAATTATATAATTTCAAAATTTCTATAAATTTTATAAATTATATAGATCCAACGAATTCTATAAATTTAATAAATTTTGTGAATTCTATAATTTTCTATAATTCTATGACTCTAAATAGCTTTAAATTAAATAAGCTCCTTTAATTCTATAAGTACTTTAAATTCTGAAAACATAACACATTCGAAAAATTTTTATAATTAGTATCTATTATATAAAATTTCAAATTCCCTAAATTCCAAAAATTCTAAAACCTTATAAATTCTGTACATTTTTTTAATCTTATGAATCCTCTAAATTTTGTAAATTCTACAAAATGTTTTAAATCTAAAAATTCATTAAGTTTCTTAAATCCTGTAAGCCCTGCATATTCTATAAATTTCTTGAATTCTTTAAATTCGATAGACTTTATGAATTCAATAAATTGTGTAAGTTTTGTAAATTCTATAAATTATTCAAATTTTAGGAATTTTATAAATTTTACCAATTATTTGATTTTTGTATCTCATAAATTCTACAAACTGAAATTTTACTTATTTTAAAAGTTCCATAATTTGTACACATTTTATAAATTATATAAATTCGACCAATTTTTTTAAATTCAAAAAATTCGAGAAATGAATAGATTCAGTAACCTCCCTAAATTCTATAAATCCTCAAAAATTTGTGAGTTTTTTTAATTTTAGAACACTATAAATTCTATAAATCCTGTAAATTCTGAAAATTCTACAAATTCTCTAAAATCTAAAAATTAAGTAATCTTTTGAAATTCAATAAATTCTTTAAATTTTAGGAATCCTATGAATTTTGTAAGTTCGAAACTGGTTAAAAATTCAATAAATTATATAAGTTTTGTAAACTCTGTACAAATCTTATGAATAATATAAATCCGTAAAATTCTATAAATTCTCTCAATATATAAATTGTTTAAAGTTTCTGTTCCATATTTTAAAAACTCCTTGAATTCTAAAAATTTTATAAACTTAAAAAACTCGAACATTTCTAAAAACTTTACCAATTTAATAATCTCTATAATTTCTCTAAGTAAATTCTTTAAATTCTACGAGGCCCATAAATTCTGTAATATTCATAAAATGTTTAGTGTAAATTCGATAACTTCGTTAAATTTTAAAAATTCACTGAATTCTATAAATTAGATAAACTCTACAAAGTCTATAAATATTATTAATTCTAATATAAATATGTAAATAGTAAAATAAATAAATCTATAAATTTCTTCAAGTCGACTAGTGTTGTAAATTCTACAAACTCAAGTTTTACCTAATTTAAAACTTCTTTAATTTCTAGAAATACCTTTATACAATTAGTTTAGCTATACAATTTATAAATATTCAATAAATTCGATAAGTTCTATAAATATTAATACTTTTAATAAATTATTTTAGTTACAAAATTCAATTACATTTTAAAGCCTTAAAATTCAATAAATACTATCAATTCTGCATTACGACCAAACTATAAATTTTCTAAATTCTATAATTTCTGCAAATTCAAATTGTTCTTCTGATTTTTGTTGTCAAAATTTCTTAATTTCTATTAATTCATTTTATAAAATCTTTGAATTCTGCAAATTTTATAAATTCAATAAATTTTATAAATTTTAATAATTCTTCAAATTTTTTAAAATGTAAATTCCATAATTTTTATAAATTTTTTAGACTCGGAAGAAATCCATTTCGACGCTTGTAGTGAACGAAGAAAATCTTTTTAAAACATTCAATTGTAGGCGTTTGTAGCCATCGCTTAACAATATTTATTTATGACTAAGCCAATTTGTATATTTATATAACAACACCGAAAAGACTTTAAACCATAATGTCCTGAACGAAAACATTATCATGATTAAAACAAAAGTCATCGGCCACCAAACTAACTTCATAAAAAGCAACAATTTGATGAGCCAGTCCGAAGTCCGAACAAAGGGTCAAAGCGTGACCGAAAAAAAAACGAATGCTTCCATTCCTCAACAGAATTATTAGTACCTTATACCGTTTTGTAACCAAAAATACATTTGTTAAGAAAAATCGTAAACTTTTAGTGATAACCAAGAAAATTATGACATCGAAGTAAAAAACTAAATAGTTTTTTTTACAAAGGATTCTTGACAAGATGATGCTTTGCTTTAGTCACTACCATTTTTAATGAAAAGATCTTGAATTTTAAAAATAATCTACTCAATATTTAAGAACAAAATTTTTAATACCTCTCTCTCTCTACTGCAAATTCACATTTTTGAGATAATATACTTTAGAATGTGCAGAATGAAATACGTTTTGTTGGTTTTGTCTAAAATTTCACACCCATAACATTTTGTAGTACAAACACGCGGAATACAAATTTTAAAAATAGTAAATCGAAAATTTTTTTAGAGTGACATTTTAATCAATCATTAACCAACTTTTCGGGTCGTTTTCTAACCAGGTTAAAAAGCAAAAATTTCATCGCCACCAATACGAGATCGTAAAACGTCGCAAAGGAAACATTTGTTTAGAAATATGTCTTTAAGATACAATAGCTATTTCATCCAAATTGTAGTTAATTATTGAAATCATTGCTGCTCCAACATTAAAGGCAAATTTAGTTTTGAAATATCAACCATGATCCACATTGTTAAAATCACGTCCGTTTGGGGACCCCAGAGTACGAATAATTGGGTTTCTAATTGATATTGTATATCAGAAAATTTATTTAAGAAATATCTCCAAAAATATAAAATTTACAGAAGAACTATTAAGTAAAAAATGTTTCAAATTAAATTTGTAAAAAATTTGCTTAATAAGTTTCTTAAAATTCCTCGTTTTTAAACGGTAGTCGTATTTTAGCCAGATCTCATTTTTTTAATTATGAACAATTAAACTAAATAATTATATTTTACAGAGTAAATTCAAATTTAATGTAATAAAACGAAATGGTTATACCAGAATATTTGGCCAATAAAAATATATAATTTCAATCTATAAAAACTGTCATTCATTTTTAGGTTTTTTATTATTACATTTCACATCACATTTTTTTAATTAACTCTAAATATAGTATCCAATAATTCATTTTGGTATTTTAAAAATAATAATTAAAGTTTTATTAAAAAAATAATAATTATTACTTTTTCCTAATTTTTCTTTAATGCGTCACTCGGAAAAATGGGATCAGATTGAAACGAAACGGAAAATTCTTTTAATTTTAAAATGAATCCAATGGATGGCCCTAATTTTAAAACCTGAATTCAATGGGCTCTTCGTGTCAAGATAAAAACATAAAATGAAATATATAATCCTCAAAGAGGAGGGCAAAAAAATAATTTGCCTGTAGTGACAGGCAGTCTAGAGATACTCCAGACATACATAACACTATAGAAGCTAATTGTCTATAATAATTTTTGAAATAATTTTTGATAAATTGATAACGTGCTTAAAGGCTGATAACGACTGAAAATTGGCTGACTTTGACATTATTGAATTTTTGCTTTAAGACTAGAAATTTTCGCCCTACTTTAACCGTATGTTTATACGACCAAAATTAAATGGGTTTTATATTTGAGTAATACTCGGAACCAATCAATACTTGTTAAAATAAGCGATCATAAGTCTGAGGGCCAGTAATTGTATCTTTCTAGTTTCATTAATTTCGTTGTCGATTTCTCCTAACAAATTTTGATGTTAAATATAAACTCATGTGGAGCGCAGAGATCTTACAATTTGTCGTATTTTGCTTTTTGGCTTTTCAAGCCTCATTTAGTTGCTCAAAACGATCGTAATTAAATATTTTGAATACATAACGGTGATTTATGGAATTCCTTTAAATTGTTTAAAGAGGCTGTTTCATTGTATTTCTATAATTTTTCCTTACTATGCAGTTGAAACAAAATTAAAAAAATTAACCTTCGGTTCTCGATTTAGGTTTTACAACTATTGACTTGAATGGTGAAACTATTCTTCCTATAAAAGATTTTTGTAAAACTTTTGAACAGCGGCGACATCATGATAATATGCAATGGAAGTTATATTTACCAAAATAGTGTAAACCTGAGGCCATAGCACCGTAATATTATATCCTTCAACTATACTAATTAGATTAACTAGATTTATCGAAATCTTAACCCAGAGATTAAAATGGGATTTCATTATGCTCTTCGCTCTTCATTTTTGTTCAAGAGCGATAATAAAAACTATTAAAAAGCTCTTTATAAAGAGCGATATTGTAAAAAAAAATATCGCTCTGAAGAACTGAAGCATTATGTATATTATAAGGCTCTTGCTCTTCCACTATTGCGTTTGTGTTATCATCTTTTCGCTCTTTGTTATTGAGCTATATTGAGAAAATAAATACGCTATGCTCAGATGAATAAAAACGTCATTATTATATTGCTCTTACTCTTGTTATTACGGCAAACGGTTACATTCAAAACCTTCTAAATTTCTTTAGAAAGCCAGATTGTTTTATTAGCTAACAGATGCACGGGCATTGGAAATGGGATTCTAAAATGATTTTTGGATCAAGTTCTGGAATATGGCCAACTAGGATGGAGCTTGGCTATTCCTTAACTGAGTTTAGTGAAATTTGACACGCGCGATATAAATGGGTCACATGGGAAGTGAAATTTAAAATGCGCAATGGACGTGGGATTCTAAAATGATTTTTGGATAAAGTTCTAGAATATGGCCAACTAGGATGGAACTTGGCTATTCTTTAACCGATTTGAGTGAAATTAGAAACGCACGATGGAAATGGGATTTTAAATTGATTTTTAGGTGAAGTTATGGAATATGCCACACTAGGATGGAACTTGGCTATTCCTTAGCCGATATAAATGAAATTTGATTCGCGCAATGGAAATCTGATTCTAAATTGATTTTTAGGTGTAGTTCTGGAATATGGCCAGTTAGGATGGAACTTGGTCATTCCTTAACCGATTTTAGTGAAATTTAAATGCGCAATGGACGTGGGATTCTTAAATGATTTTTGGATAAAGTTCTGGAATATGGCCAATTATGGTGGAATATAGCTATTTCTTAACCGCTATGAGTGAAATTTGACATGTGCGTTGGAAATGGGATTCTGGCCAACTAGGATAGAACTTGGCTATCCTTTAACTGATTTGAGTGAAATTTTACATGTGCCTTGGTAATGGGATTCTAAAATGATTTTAAGATAAAGTTCTGGAAAATGGCCAACTGGGATGGAACTTGGCTATTCCTTAACCGATTTTAGTGAAATTTGATATGTACCTTGGAAATGGCATTCTAAAATGATTTTTAGATGAATTTCTGGAATATGGCCAATATGAATGAAACTTGGCTATTCCCTATCTGATTTTATTGAAATTTGATACGCGCGAAGGAAATGGGATTCTAAAATGATTTTTAGGTGAAGTTCTGGAATATGACTAACAAGGATGGAACTTGGCTATTCCTTAACCGATTTGAGTGAAATTAGAAAAGCACGATGGAAATTGGATTCTAAATTGATTATTAAGTGAAGTTCAGGAATATGTTACACTAGGATGGAACTTGCCTCTTCCTTAGCCGATTTTAGTGAAATTTGATTCGCGCGATGGAAATCTGATTCTAAATTGATTTTTATGTGTAGTTCTAGAATATGGCCAATTGGGATGGAACTTGGTCATTCCTTAACCGATTTTAGTGAAATTTAATATGCCCAATGGACGTGGGATTCTTAAATTATTTTTGAATGAAGTTCTGGAATATGGCCAAATATGGTGGAATGTAGCTATTTCTTAACCGATATGAGTGAAATTTGACATGTTTATTGGAAATGGGATTCTAAAATGATTTATGTATGAAGTTCTGGAAAATGGCCAACTAGGATGGAACGTGGCTATTCTTTAACCGATTTGAATTAAATTTGATATGTGCCTTGGAAATGGGATTCTTAAATGATTTTTAGATGAAGTTCTGTAATATGGCGAAGTGTGAATGAACTTGGCTATTCCTTAACCGATTTTAGTGAAATTTGACATATGCCTTGGAAATGGGATTCTAAAATAACTTATGGATAAAGTTCTGGAATAAGGCCAACTAGGATGAAACTTAGCTATTCTTTAATCGAGTTGAGTGAAATTTGTCATGTGCGATGGAAATGGGATTTTAAGATGACTTTTAGGTGAAGTTTTGGAATATGGCCAATTGTGATGGACCTTGGCTTTTCCCTAACCGATTTTAGTGAAATTATAAACGCGCGATGGAAAGGGGATTCTACAATGATGTTTAGGTGAAATTCTGGAATATGGCCAACTATGATGGAACTTGGCTATAATCGATTTTAGTGGAATGTGACTCGCGCGATGGAAATCTGATTCTAAATTGATTTTTAGGTAAAGTTCTGGAATATGGCGTATTAGAATAGAACTTGGCTATTCCTTAATTGATTGTAATACAATGTGCCAAGTGCGTTGAAATTAAGGTTTTAAAATGATTTTTGGATGATGTTTTAAAATATGGCCAACTTGGATGGAACTTGACTATGCCTTAACCGGTTTGAGTGAAATTTGACATGTGCGATTAAATTGGGATTATAAAATGATTTTTAGAAGAGTTTCTGAAATATGAAAAATTTAAATGGAACTTGGTTATTCCTAAGCCGATTGTGATACAATTCAATATATGCGTTGGAAATGGGATTCTATATTAGGTTTAACATAAAATTCTCGAATATGGCTAAACTTACAGATTATTTCTCCACCGATTTACGATCTGCCTTACAGCAGAAAAACTTTGAAAGCTGCATGGATACTTGGCTATTCCTTAACCAATTGTGATACAATTCAATATATGCTTTGGAAGTGCGATTCTAAAATAGTTTTTTGATAAAGTTATGGAATATGGTAAACATACATTACTCGTATTAATAAATTTAAATATATCAATATGAGTAACCTAAAATAATAATAATTATACTTCTGCCGTAACCTGTCCAGATTACTCATGTTGATATATTTATTATACCATACATCTGCCGGGAAATTTAGTCGCAATAAAAGGAAAATAAGAAAAAATGGGTGAACGCACGCTAATGTAAGTGAAGGATCCAGAAATAAGAAAAATCATTTTAGAATCTCATTTCCAAAGAACATGTCAAATTGCATCACAATCGGTTAAGAAATAGCCAAGTGCCATCCAAATTGCCCATATAGGCCATATTACAGAACTTTATCTAAAAATCACGGTAGAATCTCGTTTTCATCACGGATGTCAAATTTTACTAAAACCTGTTAAGGAAGAACCAAGTTCCATTATAATTGGCCTTATTCCAGAACTATGTCCAAAAATCATTTTAGAATCCCATTTCCAACGCAAATGTCAAAGTTCTCTAAAATAGGTTCGGTTAGGAAATAGCCAAGTTCCATCACAATTGGCCATATTCCAGAACTTGATCAAAAATCATTTTAGAATCCCATTTTTACCGTACATGTTAAATTTCACTAAAATAGGTTGAGGAATAGCGAAGTTCCATCCTACTTGGTCATATTCCAGAACTTCATCTAAAAATCATTTTTAAATCCCATTTATATCGCGCATGTTGAATTTATCTAAAATCGGTTTAAGAATAGCCAAGTTCCATCACAATTGGCCATATTCCAGAACTTTATCCAAAAACCATTTTAGAATTCCATTTTCAACGCACATGCGAAATTTCACTAAAGCGGTTAAGAAATAGCCAAGTTCCATTGTAGTTGACCATATTCCAGAACTTCATCTAAAAATCATTTTAAAATCCTGCTTCTATCGCGCATGTTGAATTTCTCTAAATTCCAGCACAATTGCCCATATTCCAGAACTTTATCCAAAAATCATTTTATAATCCTATTTCTATCGCGCATCTTAAATTTCTCTAAAATCGGTTAAGAAATAGCCAAGTTTCATCCTAGTTGGCCATATTCCAGAAATTTATCTAAATATCGTTTATCGAACTTTCTCTTTTTAATAATATTCAAAGAGCAATTCGTTTGTTACAAAAAATGTTACTCCCTTATGTATTTTCTTCAATGGCTCTGTAGAATGGGTTGGAGGCGATATTTTTAGCTTTCGCGCTCTCTGTTTTAAGAGCAAAATTAAAAATAACAATTTAAATCACTTTGAAAGTGCGAAATAATTTTTTTTTGTGTTTACTATTAGAGGGTAAGAGCGTAAAAGCAAACTGACAAAAAAAAAATTTATTAGGAGCAAGAGCGAAATTTTTTATAAAGAGCTCTAAAAGGGTGCTCATCATTTCTAAAATGCTAAAAGGTAGCTTAGGGTAAATTATTCTACTAGTTCTATTTTACAAAACGAATTAAAAATGTTTTCTACTATCCTTATTTATGAATGTTTACTTCCCGCATATAATAATTGTGAGAAAGGCATCTTCTTGTGTATTATTCATTCAAATTAACCAAACACAAATTTTTGACTTATTATTATCATTATAAATTTGTTAGGCTAAATTTAATTCTCTCCATAAGTGCAGTAAATCTGCGTACTAATTCTCTTTACATTTATTACAAGCAGGAAGGGAGTATAACAATTTAGTCCTTAAAAGAACAAGATTATGATTAGGTTTATTTTGAGGACATATAGGCCAATAGATTATCCTAACAGGCATCTAAAGCAAACCCCAAGCACATTTAGGCCTATTTATAGAATAACCTGTTAAAATAGTTTTGTACTCGCTACTGTGACTATCGAATTTGTGGAATCTTCAATTTATGAAGCTTGACTTTTTCACAGATTTTGTTTTTGAAACCTTCGAATTATATTATTCATGCGGTATAAATTCTCAGGGTTAATCTTAAAATTATCCAACGGACAAATTTTCAGTTTATTTTTAATTTTGTAACGTTAGAAATTATGTCAAATTTTGCATTTTAATTCCGCCTTTTAAGCTTCTTAATATTGTCGGTATAATGATAACAACCGAGAGCGTATCGTTACAAATTATTGTTTGTAAATTAATCAAAGCAAAAAGATATGTTTACCGTCTATGTATATATAGTAGAAACGTTTTCAAAACAATCTTCAAAGAAAAAAAATACAAAGACATAATCTTCTGTAAGACATTTTAATTTCGAAAACAAACAGACAAAAAACCAACATCACGAACAATTTCATTTCCGCTCCTAGGAACACATAAACTGTATGTACGTTTAATATATGTATAAACAACCATGGATACACGTGCGCTAACAAATAATTAATCTTACTTGTATTATTATTATTAATAATAAGATTTGAAAATATTTATTTTAAATAATTGAATTTTTACCTACAATATTTATTTTCCCAAATAAACAAAATGGTAAGCAGCAGCAAAAAAGGCAATCTAACAAAAAAAAATAAAAATTTCTAACCAAATACCTATGGCGTCAATGACGATGCGATGAGAGAAGAAAAAATATTAATTTCCATAACGACAAAAAAAAAAAATAAAATTTTAATTTGATATACATATATGTACAGACACTTATTTTTCGCACCCACCATCTCACAATTGTATGATTTATTGACATGTCAAACAATTATTTTAAATTAAAATAGTTTCTTGTTTCAATTAACAAAAGCTCTACATACACTAAACCCATACACCACTTGAGAATCATCATCATCATCATCATCGTCGTCGTCGTCGTCGTTGTAGTCATAAAAAAATAAAACAAACGTACCAAACGTTAAAAATAAAAATAAAAATCTCTTTGCTCTTCCTTAAATGAAGTGAATTTTTCATGTTTTCTTCTCATTTCCCATCGTGCTTTTTAATTTATTTTTCTTTTCACGTCTTTAGAATATAAATCTTATTAACCAAACACAAACATTATTTCCATTTAAATTTTTACGGGAATTAAAAAAAAAAAAAAAATCTGAGCTTTTTTTTTTTTTGTTGTTGTTTCCACTATGTTACCAAACCATGATTTGAGCGTTTATAAAACCTGATTTTGCTTTTCCCAGTTTTTTATTTTATTTACTGTATTGTAGATGGTTTTTTGTTGTAGTAAATAAATAAATAAAAAAAATAAAAAATTGTTCGACAAAAAAAAAAATGAAAAGAGAAAATCTAATTAAAAATCTAAGCATAGTCAGAGCTTTTTTTTTAAATGTAATTTTTACTTTGTTGTTCTTTTCCCAATATATGTTCATGAAAACACACAAAATTGAATGGAACTGTTATTTTCTGTAATATAGTCTCGCTGTTGTTCCACTCACTTCTTATTATGTGTACATGGAGTGTAATATAGTTGAACATAATTTTAATTAACCAAACAACATTTTCCACTTTCAATATTATGTGTACATACATTAACATCTGTATATGTACATACAACATATAAAACGAGTATATAAAGTATTCAATTCCTCTTCTTCTTTCTATGTTCGTCGAGAAATGTGAAACGTAGATTTTATGTATATGTTAAGGATAACGAATTTAAAAAAATAAAAAATAAAATAAAATACGAGTGCTTCATATTCTTGAGTTGATAATCATTCTCGTCTACTTCAAAATGATGAATGAGCTTTTTGTGGTTCTTAATTAAACCACACATTTATTGTTACACTTACTTAGTTGATTGTTCACCTTTTTGATGGCAAAATTAATAACGGTGATATTTAGAAATGTTTATGTGAATTTATATGAAAACTTACTAAACAACTTGTAACATTCAATAATGCGTAATTAAAAGGTGACAAATGCAATTCAGAATTTTATACTGAATTTTTATGAAATTATTTAATTATTGTAATGGTCAATTGGTTGAGATAGTGATAGAGGTGTTGTCATCTTATCAGTGCACAAAGATTAATAGCAATTAAAACCTAAGAATTAAGGCTTCTAGCAACTGGTTCTAGCAAATAAAACTACAAAATAATTTGAATTCACTCCAATTCCGTAAAAAGTGATGGCAGTTTATATAAACATAAACTGGTACTTCCATGATTTTATGGCTCGAGATATAACACTCTAGAGAGAATTACCACGTATACTTTCTGACAATCTGAAATATATTGATGAATTAGAAAACTCAGAAAGTCAAATTAGGGAAAGTGTTGTGTATGGTGACGTATGGAAATCCGGGAAATCCAAGTTTATAAGGGGAACCTATTTCTTTACTACGACGATTCCGAGGTGAATGATGCTAATGGAAGGCACGCAGGTACGCGTTTTATTTTAATTTTCTGCATTTCATTATAATTTTCTTATACTTCACAAACAAAAAATTTTAAAACTCAAAGTTAGAATATAACTTTACGGCAATGTTCATAAAAGGTAAATGCCTTTATTAACTGATTTAAATCATTATTCGTTTAAAAGCAAATATAATTATCTTAGAAACTGAAAATGGGCCCGAACTTGTTTATTTCATATTAGGCTAAGTAGTACGTGACAACAAAGCTATAAATAACTTATTTCTGTTTGAGAGAAATTTTAGATACAATTTATTTGTTCCGTGTTAAATAATGCCAAAAACGCACTCACAACTCAAAATTATAAAACGTAAATTTAATGAGAAATGTTTGTTTATGTAATGATCAACTGAAAAAATTTGTAAAAGCTCGGTGCTTTTAAATGCATAATTGAATTTGGTTTAATAAACTCAATGGATTATTTCGAAAATATCAATAAAATGTTTATTGTAAAGCAAAAAAATTAGATCAATCAAAGAAGCAAAACTTGCAACTTTCTGTGAGGGAGCGTTACATTTCTTTACATGTTTTGTTGGCGAATTGGTTGAACGAGATGACAGCGTGTAAACTGTGTATGTCATTTTGAAATTTTAATCGACTTAAGGCTTCGACCGTTCTTTTCTGCCACTGTCAAGCAAAAAATGTCGCTATTAAAGTATTTAAAAAAATCTTAAACCAGATCATCATCTTATAACACATCATCCATAAGTTATACTAAGGTCAAATCCATTAAGACACTTATTCTGCAGCTATTTGGGTCTAAAAGTAGAATAAATTTGTCATATTCAACTGCAAACAAAAGCGCTATAAAATTTTCATATTTGATTTTAAAGGATAGATTATATTTTCGAAAACCACACCAACAAGGACGGTACATAGGGGTACCTTATTATTGTTTTGAAGTTTTGCAATGTTAAAGATTACAAAAAAAATATGAGTCACGTATTTTTTTTTAGTGCTAACTCGCTAATTTAAGAGGTAAAAGCTACTTTCAATGTTCGAGCCCCTAAACAGATTTTTATAAATATCTCGTATACCATTAAAATTATTTGATAAAACAAATGGAAAATTTTTGTTACAATCGGATGTCAATCGGACCATAAGGGTTGCATTTCCTATTTTATTTGGGGGTCAAAATCCACATTTTTGATGGTAATTTTAGGCATCACAACTCTAACAAAGCGCTCGAGCGAGATAGATGCCCTAAATCCCCGCTGTTGATATCTATTAACAAATAGTAATTCGAATTGTACTCATCCGATATTCATGAAACAAAGACAGGCTAATAAATCTTGATCAAATAAGAAAACCAAGGTATGGCTAAGATCTCTAGGTAGTCGAATTCCAAAGTTACGTATGTGACTCCTATTTTTTGGTTTTCTTTAATATTGCAAAACTTGTCTAATAAGAAGTAGGAGTGTAACATATCCTGTTTGTCAAATATATTTTACAAAATCGTATAAAAAGATGAATACTATACCAACAACTTCTAAGTACCTATAATAAATCAATAGCAGGTTCTTTAAAAGATATTGCTTATTTATTTACTTCATATTTCAAATCTGTTTACTATGAAGTTGAGATGAGTTCTCCTGATTATAATTCCATTGTTGAACTTGATGATATTGTAATAAATGAATTTGACGTAGCTGAAGAACTTGATCATATAAATGGAAGGTGTGGGATATGATTTGATAACTGCTGTGTTTTACAAAAATGTCTCTGTTACAATTCAAATTCTACTTTGTATAATATTTAATAATACTATATGTTACATCAGGGTGTTTTCCCAGCCGAATAGAAAAAATCAAAGATCATACCAATATTTAAGACTGAGCATTTTGAATTGCTGTAGTAAGATTTTTGAAAAAATTTTACGCAAAGAACTACATTATCAAATTCATCATTTTTTAACGCCAATTCAACATGGTTTCAGACATTCCATCGTAACTAATTAATTAAAGTTTTTTAATTATGTGTATGAGTGAATTGATAACCAGTAAGCTCTACTGATATTGTATACTAATTTTTCCAAGCCATTTGATACAGTGCAACATAAAATTCTTTTAGCGAAACGAAAGGGTATGGTTTCACAAATAATTTACTAAATCAGATTCATTCTTATCTTTGCAATAGAATTATGTTCGTACAAATTAATAACATCCGATCATTTAGTTTTTTTCCAGAATTTGGGGTGGCTCAAAGGTCTATAAATGGACCTCTTCTTTTTTCTTTGTTTATCAATGATATTGCAAATATATTTCAATCTAAAGTACTCTTATTTGCAGATGATTTAAAATTGTTTAAGAGAATCGATTCATTAAGCTCTTGTCACTAACTTCAAGATGATTTAAATCGTTTAAATGATTGGTGCAAATATAGCTGTCTTAAATTAAACATCTCGAAATGTTATGTTGTTAAAATCAAACCAAGGGATGATTTTATTGGATTTAGATAGTGCATAGACAATATTTTATAATATAATAAAGTCACATCAATGCAATCCATCTTCAGACATAACACTATAGAGGCTGACTTTATACACATTTTTCAATAATTTTTGGAAAATCGAATTTTTCGAGATTTCCTACAGGAAACTTGAACTGATCTTTTTTCCTGCGATAGCTATCGTCAAGTCACATCAATAAAATAGATCTCCAACTTTCGGCTAACTTCAACAGAGTCAGATTGATAACGAATCAATTTTTTATTTTCGGCTGGGATAAACCAATCTGCATAACCGATTTATTTTAACTTTCGGCTGGACTAACCCAATCTGCATTATCGACTTTAACTTTCGGTCGGCAACTTTCGGCTAACTTTAACAATATCTATGCAACAACAAAAATTGTCGAACATTTTCTTGAAAAGTTCAACGTTGTGAATTTGATCAATGGATAAGATGATAGCTTGTCATTCATTTGTACTTTCTTTTACGTTAGTAATATAAAGTATAGTAATCATGAAAATTTTGGATCTTGAGATTTTTAGAGATTTATTTGTTTTGAGGTCTGTCTGTCAGTCTATCAGTATTTCAGTCTGTGTCACATGGTTTAACCAATCGAACTGAATCTTCAGATTTAAGCTTTTTGATAAATTGGGAGGTCCCAGTCAATTTTACTCCAAATCGGCTAACCGGAGTGGCCACTCCCTTGGTCCAGAAAATTTATTTTGCAAATATCTTAAAAAGTATAAGGCTTACAAAAAACTACTTAATACAAAATGTTCAAAAAAAAAAAAAAATTCTCAAAATTCGCTGTTCGTAAAAGAAAGTCGTCTGTTGGCCACACCTTCATTTTTAGAATATATTTGGTTCGAAATGTTGTTTTGTTAATTGAATCAATTTCGAACAATTTACGTACCACATTAATATCACAAACTCCAAAATCCGAATGCTCAATTTTATTATTTATAAAGGCGCTTCTTACTGATTTATTGAAATATGGTGACCCATATTGCGCCAAAGTCCGATAATCGTCTATAAAACGTTCGATTTTCAGGGTATAATTGAAGCATTTTGAATGTTGCAATGTTTTTATCACAAATAACCATTACTTCGTTTAATTCCGATCCGAAATATCCTGACAAACTCGAATATTTTATATTTATAATTCTGACCAATATGTAGGACTAAAAGAACTAATGACTAATACGTTACTGAGAAAATATTTCCATTCATCCAGCAACCCGCAAAACTTGAAAAATAACGCTATTGTTGGCAAATCATTTTTCTTTGTTGCCCATCATCATAAAATCCTTCAAACCGGTCAAGAAAAATATTTACTTTCACATTTTTTTTATTCGTATTTCATCAAAACATAAAATGCATACTTTGCACTTCTGAGACAAATTATTAAAATATTTTTTCAAGTTGGCCCATTAAAATCTCGTTTGGGAGGAATACATTTTAGAAGTTAATTGTAAATTTGAATGGGCCCTCAAATATCTGTAAGTCGAAGTAGATTTATATTTAAAATAGCGAAGACAAAATTTTATCACATTCATTGTAATAATAATCGTCTTTAAACAGAATTATGCAAACATTCTTTGTTCTATCGTTCATGCTGAAACTGTCTATATGATCAAAAATATTTTTTAATCTATACGGTGTTTTATTTGCAATCTTCCAAAATGTCGCTTAAGATTATTAAAATTAAGTTTTAACAACATACAGTACAGTTTATTTTGAAAGTGGTGTAAGTCCATATTTTGTTGAAATGAGATAATGAAAGATTTGAGAATCAATAAATTGGAAAAGTACATGGGATTTTGCGTTTTCTTATTTTTTGCATATAACTATTAGGAATTTAATTTTAACTATAATTATTTACCGATAAACAGATTATACTGATAATCACTATTGTTATCATTTACATAATTTTTCTGAAAAATGGACTTACACCACCTTCACCATAAACGGTCCACATTTTCTTGACATCTTACACAACTACATATCTACATATTTGATTTTTTAATACTATTTAGGATAGGAACCACGTTGCTTGCCAAATGATTTGAGCACGTTATATATTCATTTAAAAAGTACCGCTGACATACGCAGTTATGTTAATTAATTATTTCCTTAGGTAAAAACCACATGGAACTTTTATTGGATCTTTAGGAAATTTCTTTTAGTCTGGTTTCGACGTAATAGAAGTTATTACTTATACATAGTTAAGTGTAATATTTAACTTACATGATATAGTATTATTTAATGAAGATGTTACAATATCTCCTAAATTGGCCAGTATTTGGAAAATGAAAAAAAAAAACACAAACTTTTTAATTATTTCTGTTAAGAATACAAAATCATCGTTAATTAGCCAAATTGCAATATATGTACAGAAACACGACAAATGTAAAATAATTCCGTTACTGTTACTTACCTATACATATATCAGGGACGAATAGATCATACTTTCGGAAACGGAAAGATGCACATAACTATTTCTTTAAAACAGGTTATTTTCATTAAATTCTATCAATACTCTAAATTAAATCATTAATTTCGTAAAGAACTAGAAATGCAAGAAAAATTGTTACACTGCACGCTAAATGCTAATAAAATGTCATGCACGGCGCATCTCTTCGTAAATTCCTGCATATGCTCAAAAAACAAACCAAGTCAAAAATATTTTGATTGTAATTGATTTTATGATTATTCAGGAATTTTTATAACTTTAATTTTGAATGTTAATTAATTATTTCGTGTAATTTCTAATATACAACCAGCTGTTAAACCATTTTTGATGTGTTTTACAAATTAACACGTAGAAGTATATTAGTATTTATAATAATTCAACGAAACCGACTGATAGACAGAATTCTATAATTTTTATTTGTTATTGTCCTGGTAGACATGATAATTGTCCAATGGTGCAAGTTTGACAGTACATTTTTCTTTCAAAACATTTAGATCCATCATTCTATACATAGGTCCTTCTATAAAATGTAAACTCCCCGCACAAGCAGCTGACATACTTCCCCATGACATTAAGCTTCCACGCCCAAATTTGATTTTCGCGCGCATATTTTTTTCTGTGAGCTCTCGATTAGGTTTTCTCCACACTTTTAGAAGCCCATCACTTCCATAAATATGATATTTATTTTCATCGCTGAAAATCACGTTTTTCTATAATTCTAAATCGCTATGTGATGGTACCCTGTAACAAATTATTTTCGTGTAGCTATGTTTTTCTTCGAAACAATCGAATTTCTAAGATCAATTCTATTATGTAATCCACGCTTTTTTAATATTCTACGTATGGTTTCAGCATTGGCTGCCTTTTCTAAATATGTATCTGCTTTAACTACAAGTTTTGGAGTACTTATCCTAGGATTTAGTTTATTTTTAAGTACAAACCAGCGTTCATCAACATCGTTGCAATTTTTTTTGGTGATTTCTTTCTTTTATTTTTGGTACAGTCATCATTTTTGTAATGATCTAAAAATTGAGGTACCAATATCATAATGACCAATTTCGGTTTTAGTCGGCTGGTTTCGTTACAAATATATTAAAAGAATAATGCCCCAATTTCATTGTGAAAAATGGACTGAACTGACTTGAAGTCGGAAGAAGACAAAAAAAAATTAATCTATGGAAGTGACAAAGACAAAATATTTTGTTATTATTTTTTGGTGCATCAGTGGATATTTTTAATAAATAACGAATTATTTCATAGTATAAGTTTTGTTTTAATATAAGTGTTGACCGTGTTATCGAAACAATGTGTTTTATTGTTTTTTTTTTGTTTTTTGTTATTGTAAATTATCAACGTAATATGCGACAAGCGTCATCTAAATCCGACAACTTTTGGGGGCTCAACCGGGATCGTTTAAGGCGTCAACTTTTAAAATCCAGGAAAATAATTACAATATATAAAATTTAAAAAAAAAACAATAAGTAAAAGTAGTTGTAATAAAAATTAAAAATTAAATTATCTAAAAAATAATAATAATAGCGGTTGATGATGGTGTTTTTCGTGCACACATCACGCAGTGAACAGATGGACTAAAAAATAAAAATAAAGATGCGGTGGAACAACTTACAAAACTGATGTATTGCAAACGCCTGTTGATAAGAATGGCAAAGGAATTTTTATCGAGTTTGACTCTGTCACATATTAATACTTATGATAAATTATGTGTGGCTCTTGTAAAAGAATTTGGCTGTGTATTAACTAGTGATGTGATTCACGAGCAGCTGAGGACCTGTAAGAAGCTTGCCAATTAGACGTACAGACAATATGTTTACAGAATGAAGGAAATAAGCAAACGGGGTAATATTGAAGATCAAGCTTTGATTAATTATATTATCAAAGGAGTTGGAGATGATAAGCGTAACAAAATAATGTTGTACGGTGCAGAGAACTTTGATGAGTTGCGAAAACGGTTGGAACACCATAAAAAAATAAAGCTCCAAATCCTGGATAAACCGAAACCCATCGCACAATTCATATAAACTACAATGTATTGAAGTTAAAGGCAAACCAGATGCAAAGACAGCAAATTCGGGTAAATATTTCAACTGCAATAGTAACGATCATATAAGCTCAGCGTGTCCCTATGTTCAAAAAGCTAAACGCTGTTCCTTGTGTGGTGAATTTGGGCATGAATTAAAAGCTTGCCCAAAGAAGAGGACTCAAGAGGTTGTGCAGGCCGAAAATAGGAACGTAATATCAGGGGCAATCAGTTCTAATTGTGAGGTGAGATTTTCATTAAATAATAACTACAAGAGGATTTAAATAGTTACACAAAATTATACAAAAGTTCTCGAATGTTTGATTGACACTGGTAGCAAAATATCTGCAATGAGAAGACATTTATAAAAGCATAGGTTCACCCGAGAATACACATAATCCAGAGATACTCACGGGGTTTGCAGCAACGAAAATCGAGGGTTTGGGTGCATTTGTTGTAACATGTAGAATTGACAATGAAAGTTACAATATAATTTGTCATATTGTTCCGATGTCAGCGATGCCAATGATGATGATTCTGGGGGATAATGTTTTAGGAGATGTAATTTGGTTGTAGTGCGAGGTGCTTCGCACTTAATAAAATCGACTGGCAATTGTTGTCAGGACTTTGCCGCAATTAAAGAATTTTCCAATCATATGATGAATAAAGTACAACTAAAAGTAACCAGCGATGAATTATTGAGCGACTCGTGTTTTGATTTTACCGATATAAGTATGCTACAGTGCTTTATGTTGAATGAAAGAAATAAACCGTCTGATGATGTCGAGCTTAGACATATTCGAAATGGGGCTGATCGATTCAGATTCGTTAATCTGATTGATAATTATAAACTGTAAGAGACCATTAAATCCAAAGTTGAGATGACAATAATTTTAGAGGAAGAAAAACATCAGTTTTAGAGCAAAAAGTGATCGATGATCAGGTGAAAGAGTGGTTAAAAGATGGAATTTTGAGGCCGAGTATTTCAAATTATTCAAGTCAAGTGTTGCTGGTTAATAAGAAAGATGGAAATAAAAGTCTTTGCCTTTACTTCAGAGTATTAAATAAAATGGTGGTTAAAGATAGGTATCCATTACCTTATGGGGGGGTTATGGCGCTATCCTTTTTCAGCGATGCGAAGAAGATGGAGTGATGCATCCTGTACAGTATCTGAGTCGTAAAATCGATCCATGCGAACAGAATTATCATTTCTACGAACTTGAAGTTTTAGCAGTGATTGAGGGTTTAAGAAAATTCCATTATTTGATCGGGCACCCGTTTAAAATTGTCACCGACTGCCTCGCTTTCCAGCAAACAATGGATAAAAAGATCATATCAGCGAAAATTGTCAGAAGGGGGTTGCTCTTGCAAGAGTATGGTTATAAATTAGTTCATCGAGCAGGTATACAAATGATGCTTGTTGATGCTCTAAGTCGAAGCCCAGAAACGATGTGATTCCTTGAGCCAACAGTAAGTGATAGAATACGAATGGTGCAAGACAAAGATGAATTATTGGGTGCAATAAAAGTGTTGACGAGAAGTCAAAAGATTGATAGTTATGAGGTAATTGACGATTTATTATACCGCAACTTCGATGGTAGAAAGTTGATAGTAATTCCTGAAGATATGCAAACTGAAATTGTCATAAAAGCGCACGATGTTGGACATTTTCGGTTAAGCAAAATGAAAGAGATGATTGAGCGACAATTTTATATAAGAAGTTTGGCACAGAAGATAAAAAGGTGTATTGAGTCCTGCGTTACATGTATTTTAACTACAAAGAAGACAGGGAAAGCCTAAGGCTTATTAAATCTAATTCCGAAAGTCAATATTCCGTTGGAGATGTTATACATGGATCATTTGTCAATAAATATATTAGTGGCAACGAAGAAAGGCTATAAATACGTTTTGGCAGTAGTACACGGTTTCAGAAAGTTTACATGGATTTTTCCATTAAAGACTTTAACGATTGATGAAATATTGAATAAACTTAAGATAATCCAAATTGTTTTCGGTAACCCTCGATGTTTCATGACCGATAGAGGAGCGAGTTTTAAGTCAAAATCTTTTGAGGAATACCGCGAAAGGAAAACATTAAGCATTTTACAGTTGCAACTGGGCAGCACCTAGGTAATGGACAAGTGGAAATTATAAATCGCATAATTATCAACATTTTGAAGAAAATTTCTATGGAGGATCCTATTCTCATTGTTTCTCATATCGATAAAGTGCCACAATTCATTAATAGCACATTGCACAGAAGCATAAAAAGCATTCCGTTCGAAGTCATGGTTGGAACAAAGATGCGACATTGGAAGATCAGAGAATAATTAAGTTAATTGACGATGAATTGCTCAATAATTTTATCATTGAACGAGATTTACTTCGACAAGATGCGGCTAAGATTATTTCGAAATATTTCGTGATAAACGACGGCGAACAGATAATAAGTATCAGATAGGTTATCTTGTTGCCATTGAAAGGACTCAATTTGGTAGTGGGTCAAAATTACGAAACAAGTTTTATAGTGCATACAAAGTGTCGATGAAGAAGCCTCACGACCGATATGATGTGCAAAGATGTGATGGTATAACTAAGGGTCCAAAGACGACAGTATCAATCCCAGAGCAGATAAAGCCATGACCAAGTGGACGATGATAACCGATTGGATACATCATCGAGTGATGCAAACCGTCTCACAGACGAGCATGGTAGTTTAATATCGAACCGCCATGTTGAATGGTGCATCAGTGGATGGTACACATTTGGAATAAATAACGAATTATTTTGTCGTATAAGTTTTTTTTTTTAATATAAGCATTGATGCTTTTAATTGTTCTCTTGTGAAGTTAATTTTCTAATAAATGATATATGTATATATATATATATATATATATATATATATATATATATATATATATATATATATATATATATATATATATATATATATATATATATATATATATATATATATATATATATATATATATATATATATATATATATATATATATATATATATATATATATATATATATATATATATATATATATATATATATATATATATATATATATATATATATATATATATATATAGCGCTTTTGTGTTTGTGAACAAATTAATTTGTCTATAAAGGTAACCTTTCTTGGTCAGTAATTTCGTAATCGGAAACTCTCCCTATAACCCATTTTTATCATGAAGCTGTACTGTACAGTCAAAAAAATAACTTTAATTCTTATTGCAAGCCTAGCATTACGACTTATGTAATGTAAGTTATTATTAAATTTGTAAAGTATGATTGCGTTAAAAAGAATTTTAATGCAATAATGAGGATTTCTAAAGCAGTATTTGCAAAAAAAATAAAATATTTTTAATACAACTATGAAACATTTGAAAGCAACCTTCTCAAGTTGAAAAATTATACCAACATAAAATTCGCTAAAACAAGCGGATATAAATGTATATATGAATAATAAGATCATGCACGAGTTTTGCATTACTGGTATAAAATTCACTAAATCAAACCGACTACATGACATATAAGCAGCTTAATAAATCTTTAATAATTTAGTTTTCCGGATTCGAAAGTATCTATTATGTTTTAACGGAAGCTTTCCAGTTCTTAATTTATAAGTTATTACCTTGGCCGACCATAAAGTGAACTAGGCTAGCCCGCCCATTGAAAGATGAGAGGCACATAAAACTTTTTTTATTTTTTTAAGTAAACTGCTCTCTGAGATTTCGACCCTCAACCTAAAGGCACCAAAAACAAATAACCACTCCGGAAAAACAAAAAAAAATCGCTAAAATTACGGAGCTTTTGCAGTCTTTGAAAAATTTTAATGCAGTTGATTGACAGTTCTTCTACAATTGGCTTTATATTCTAATCGAATGTTGCACTAAAATTTTATCTAATTGCTGTATTACAAATCAATGCAAATTGTATCAAACTAATTTTTAATGTAAGCTTTGTATCATTTTGTAATACAGCCATATACTGGACGTATATATTAAATGCAATTTGCATTACATAAGCAATATTTTTTCAATTGTGTGGATGTCTTCTCTATTTTACGCTCCATTATTCTAATCAGATTAAAGTCTGCTCATCATCAACCTAGGGTTTTTTGATTATTCTTTCTTTCTTGCTATATTGTTATTAAATCTGTCATATACAGTACTGGAATTTGCCTAATCAACTATTGACGTTTTAGTATTTCCAAATATATGTTTCACGAAGTAACAGTAAGATTGTCCGTAAAGTGGATGATTTCGCTAAGCCCTATTTTTGAAAGCTGTTTATGTATTTCAATAGATGTGTTTCTATGTTATAGGCATATTAGAAGATCACCATTAGTTTCACATCTAAATAATAAATAACTTGACTAAAATTAACATATTGCCCCGTCTCGTTCATCGGCTGAGGAAAACCAAAATTTAACTCAACATGCAGTAGATTAGTTAAATTAATATTTCACAATTAAAATGTTAATAACAATGTTTTGTTATTACAGTTTTATTTACAGAAAATGTCAAATACTATATGTATAACTAATTTGTACTACTTGTATACACTATTTTCCAAAGCTTCATCATTCAGGGACAACAGCAATGCCTTTATTCTTATTTCACAGTGGATTCCGTGTTTTTTTACTATTACTATGGAATTTAAATTTGTCGTTTCTTTTTCTTGTATCCTGCATAACCTAAAGTTTAGGGAGGGTTTTCCGCTACGGTCTTACTTGTGTTAGGCTTACAAAATTAACCAAGTTCTTATTTTCGGGTTGGCTAGTATTTAGAATATTTAAAAAAAAAATCTCTAAACTTATACCTCTCTAGATTTGTTTTTGCCTGGAAGCAAAAGACTTGCCTGATAAAGTTTATAGGTTTACTAGCCTAGCTTACTTGTTTATTAACGTTTATGTTAATTTAACAATAAAATGTGAATTATCTAAATTTCACATTCTTCTTTAGAACAATATTATTGATTTTTTGTGCTGGTCAATTTGACGGGTTTGAAATCTTTTCCAGAAGTTAGAACAAATGGTTTCTTTAGCGGGCCATTGATTATAATTACCTTGCTTAAATCATAAATTTGATTTGGCAAGCTTAAAGTCCGTTGCATACTATATTTCAGCTAAGCGTTGTACACTACATTAAGTTTAATCAGAGCTTCGGAGTGAAAACAGTATTATTCCGGTTTGTGGTTCAGCTCCAATATTTTTTTCGTTTCTGTTTATTGTTCCAGTTTTATTAAATAAGAATCGTTTCGGTTACGCTCTGGTTCAGAACCGGTTCAATATTTTATTTGTAAATTAAAATATATAAATACTTCAAGAAAATAAAATCCTTATAAATGTCACATCACATAAAATAAATATCATTTAATTCATTAAACTTCAAGAGTAATAATCACAAAAATCTCATCAATTATATTAAAATTCGTGGTTTAGCCTCACCAATAAAATATTTTCTATATTTCATTTAGATAATGCGGTTCGCTTATCAGTTAAAATTAATTTCAACGCAGAGAAATTCATCTCTACGCTTGTTTGGGTTGCAGTTACGGTTAATGTTATTTTTACAAATTTGGCTAGTTTCGGTGTTGTGTTACTTTTTCTTCTCCTATATTGTAGAATATTATATTCATGGCTTTTACGGTCAGGCTTGAACGAATTTATTTGTATTAATAATTTCATACAATCATCATCTATACAATCCAAAGTGAACTATTTGCTTGTTTGTTAGATTCGCTTGCCTTTTCTAAGAGATACAGTTCCAGGTCTGACAGATTTTGGCGATTACCAGAACTTATAGAACAATCTAATCCGACTCCCACATCAGTTGGTAGTGACGTAGATGTTGTCTTCTTCAAATTTTAGAAATACCGCCGAACCTAGACCGTCTAGATATAATGCAGCTAAAATATATTCTCCATTCAATAATTTCTTTTGCGATTGCTGTTTCTATTGCTTTAATTAAACCTTTATCATGAACTAATTTAGAAATTTGAAGTTTCATGTCGGCCAAAAAAATCACCTAAAAGCAATATTTCGGCTTGTAATTTGACCGTTGACTGGTCATTAATGCTTGTTAGATGTATTGCTAGATTTTCTTTGTCATTTTCGTAAATGTCATTGGTATCACTGTCCGTTTCATAATCTACATCATCAATATTAACATTATTTTCATATGGTAATGCTCATTTAGTAGCTCCATATCAGAAAATAAACATTTGAAACTTTTTAACATATTTCAACCATTGTTAGTCGTTACTGTATAAATTTGATTTATATTAATGTCATACAAACTTAGAACATTCAACAGCACTTCTTTTATATAGCACCAGTATGAAGTTCAGCCAATTCAGTTATTGCGAGCGTTCTTAATATAATCCGGTCTTCCAAAATATAATGAGCGTTAATGCCCAATATGGCTCTGTCACATCTGGTTGCTATATCCATTTTTATAAAAACAATTTTGAATTTTACTTTTTCCTTTATTTTATTTCTAATATTCTCAGCAGTTTGAATAACCCAATTTTTAGCATTTTCAGAGTTAATAACCAATTTAGAATTCCATCCTACTAAAATTGGTTTAACAATTTTTTGGAATCCCGATCACTGAATAAAATTATACGAACAACTATTTTTTGTAATAATTTCGACCCAAGCTTCTTTTAATTTATCTTCAAGATTTGCACCTTCGCCAACGGCAGTTTATTTTAGTAGCAAAAAGGAAACGAAAATGAATGTGAAGTTAGTGTAAATAAATTGCAATAAAATTACAGAATAGATTTTTATATAAAAACCAGAATGAAAAAGAACTTAAACGAACAAAAATTAGATTTCGTTCCGAGATTTCGTTCTAGTTTAGGTTTCGGTTCTCTATTATTTTTACATAAAGGAATTCGGTGCGGTTTCGATCTAAAAAAAAGTCGGTTAACTACGTTATTATGTTCCGGTTCAGCTCCGGTTTGAAGCTCTGAGTGTAATAAAGTGTTTTAATGGGACGTCGCAAACTTGAGCTAGGCTACTCGAGCTATGTTCTTCGCTCATACTTTCGTTTCTGTGTTAATGCATATTTAACATTATTACATATTGAATTTTTGATGACAGTTTTGTATTGTACGTCAAATGCCAACTAACGTGGTTCAATTATTACCTCGCCTCAGTATTATCTTGCCGTAAGTGCCAAAATGACGTTTTTCCATTTTTTATGTAAGTATTCTTAGTTTTTTTCGGTTTATTCAAAACTTTAATAGATTTTATACTATGTATTAACGGTTCCTGAGTTAGAGAAATAGTATATTGTGTAACGTGTAGGAAAAACGATATATTCCCGGACGAGTATGAAAGTTGCTGGGACGAGGCGTCAGCCGAGTTCCAGCAACCATAAGAGTCCGGGAATTATAGTTTTTCCACGAGTTGCACATACGATTTTTTCTCTAATCGGCAGTATATCAGATTATCCATTTTATTCATTATATTCTTTAAAATACGCAACATTTTCCAATTTATATTTTCAATAGATTTCACTATCAAAGTTACCTTAGAATTATAACAATCGCGTGCGCTGTCAATTTATTTAAAGGTCTGTCAGAGCAAACGATACCCGTCGTTAATTTGTGGTATAGTTTAAATATAATGGACAGAAATTTTGATAATTCAATCCCAGGTACTCCGCCTGGCATCTTGGAGACAGCAAGATTGACTGCACTAAATTTGTTGCCGCAGAAGTCGAGGGAGAAGTACGAAAATGCATACAAGCGTTTTATGGATTATCGCATAAATAACAAGGCCAATTCATTCTCCGAAAACGTTTTAATTGCATATTTTTCGGATTTATGTCAAAAGATGAAACCGTCAACCTTATGGTCCAACTATTCCATGGTGAGGTCGACGCTTAGCATTAACAATAATGTTGATATATCCAAATATGGAAAACTACGCGCATTACTGAAACGTCAGTCAGATGGATATAAGCCTAAAAAATCCAAAATCTTAACGAAACAACAAATAGAAACATTTATGGAACTTGCTCCAGATGATACATATTTAATGGCAAAAGTATGTTAAGATGTACGCGCTCATAATTTATTTACAAAAAATTTGTTTTCTAGGTTGCCTTAATTTTTGGAATTTCTGGCGCATGTCGTCAAGATGAACTATGCCGAATAAATTTGAATGACATTCAAGATTTTGGAAATAGGATATTGATTACCATTCCTGTTAACAAGACGAACAAGCCAAGATCATTTATTGTAAATGAAGCGTATATCGAAATATATCGTAGATACATAGCATTACGTCCCACTGATTTCGATAACCCTCGATTCTTTTTCAAATTAAAAAACGGTAGAGGTAACAGACAAGTAGTGGGCATACATCAGTTTGGCAAATTGCCTCAAACTGTAGCTACTTATTTGAAGTTGACAAATGCGATAGAATATACAGGGCACTGTTTTCGCAGATCATCTGCTACAATATTGGTAGATACAGGTGCAGATTTGACTTGCCTTAAGAGACATGGTGGTTGGAAATCGGCAACGGTTGCCGAAGGGTACATTGATGATTCTCTAAGTAATAAAATTGAAGTTGCAAACAGAATTTTCAATACCACCGAACAAAATCCAGGTGTGGACCGTAACATGACCGAAATAAAAATTTTCAATACTACCGAACAAAATCCAGATGTGGACCCTAACATGACCGAAATAAACGATAATAGTGCATCAGAGGCTACAACTAACCTTAATTGTAATGCATCTGCGCCAATTTTCAACACCTGTACAAATTGTACAATTCATGTAAATATAACCAATAATAAATAGTTGTTAAATATGTACTTTTACAATTATAATAATAAAAACTAAATAAATTAAAATTATATCATGTATTTCTTAAAAACAGATGATAATCAGTACTAGAAAGTATTCTCTGCCTAGGCAAGGAATACTTTCCAGTACTGTTTTTAGTAAGTTGCCTAGCAACGATGTAGTGTCGGGGAATACTTCATTTTGCTGACAGATAACAAACCAGAAAACTGACGTATTTTATCCGATTTGAGAAAAATTTATTTGTTGTAAGTCTATAAAACTTTAGTTGTTACAAAATAAACCAATCAAATCACTAAGTTATCAGATGTCCAGAATATATGTAAAAGGCAATCCCAATTTTGGTTTAGTTACTTGGTAACGTTCGTTCAGTGCAGATCGCATGTTTTTTGGGTGTACATTTTATTGTTGTAGTTTTATAATAGGTTTAAAAATATTTAAGGTGTAATAACATGACCATACAAACTCGGATCGGGTATGTTCATATTCACGAAACGGTATAAGCTAAGAAAAATGAATGAAAGTTCTACAAATACATACAAGTATACCGATACGTCTATCAATAATGAGACCCAATAACGTAAAAAAGTAAATTCGCTTGAGCTATCAAATCAATGAATTAAATTTTATTTCGAAAGCCAGCAAGAGAAATCGGACGAGTTCGGCGGTTTAACAATCTATTTATCGGAAGTTCCGGTATTAGATAGTGGCCTTAATAGCGTATAAATAATGGTTTTACACGAAAACGACTCATCCATAAACCATTGTGAAAATCGTCGGTAAGAAAACAACTTAGAGAACAAGAAAAAAGTATCAAGATTCGAAAAGGAATTGGCATCCAAAAAAGTGTGTAGCCGGAACATGTTAAATATAAATGCTCAAACATTTTCTCGACTTAACAGGAAGGCAACACTTTCACAACAAATTTTTAAAGCAAACACCAATCTCAAGGAAACCTACAAATACAATTTTTCACGCAGAAAGTGCACCTTTGAATAATATTTTGAAAAAGAGTTCAAATCATATCAAGTTTGTAAAATATTCTTTTACAAAACGTTAAATATAAGTGAGCCTTTGATTCGCACTACTGCCGTGCTAATTTTTAAGACAGACAAAAATTCAACTGGTGTAACAACAGCTAATAGCTAGGACTAACAGAATGTTCTCAACCTTCCGAATGCCAACGGTTCTAATTGGTTTTACAAGCGTAGTTTTCTGTGTATAATCTTACGGGTTATTTTAACCTCAATAAGAAGACTCAATTAGAACGGGTCGTTCGACATAATTCTCAAATAAATGAAATGATACTATGGAGTGATTCGTGTGTACTGCAGAATAAAAATCGGTTAACAACGTTTGTGCTGTTAAATTGTATCTCAACACACCTAAATATTGAGCGGATCAGTCAAAAATTCTCTGAACCCGGTCATTCGGCCATCCAGGAAGTGGATGCAGTACATAGCGGCATTGATAGTCTAGTTACTCTAATGCGCCAACTTAATTGATGTAATAATCCAAACGTGGCATTAGACAATTATGACGCTGCTTCCATATACTGCGGATGAAATTTTAAAAACGCATGGAATATATAGATATCAGACGTCGAATTAAACCAGGTTGCTAAAAAAATTCAAAGGACAATAATTTACTACCCAAAGTTTTCCAATGCGAAATAAAGCCAGAACTTAATGTTAAAATACCTGCCAGCAGTAGACATAGATTTTTTCAACTCTTATATAACTAAAAAACTAATATTAACAAACATTAAAATTTATTGTAAGTTCGTAGATTTGTATTTCATTTAAATTTATGTTAACTGCGGGGTAGTTAGTCGTATTGGGTATTGGGTCCGAACATTTTGTCACATGTCCAATGATACGACAAATCCGAAATTGCTTTATAATTTTCCTGGAAGGACAACTATCGAATTATACTTTTAAACGCAACACTTTTCGTTGATAAATTGCCTAATTAAGCTTCCAAACTTTAAACTTTATTTTCCTAAAATCGTACTTAAGATAATACTGAGGCGACGAAATATGCTAACATACATTACGTTTCTCCTTTAGCTTATTTAGCTGAAATGTGCAATGGGCCTGAAGAATGACTACGGCAAATGATACATGAAATAATTTAATATTTTTTATAAGTTACGCTATTAAACGCTAATTTTACCATATATCGCAAATTGCCTGACTGTTATGTATTTATTTTCTCTAATTTGAAACCATTAACAGAAAAAACCTGCATTTAGTAAAACACATCAATTTCTTAACTACGTGCTAAGTATCCCACCTCCTTAATTACATTTCAATTTTTAATACGTCGTTAGGCAAAATTTTTTCCTTATCAATTATTCCATTAAAAATAAAATTCCAATTATTCGGAATACAAGTTAAATACATTTAGTAGTAGTAGTAAATCGAACAACGTTTTATAGTTTTATTCCGTCAACCAATAAAAGCTTTCTCATTCCTTACAAATATCCGGGCTACAATATATAAACTAAAGTCTATTATTATTCAAACTTTATTTTCCAAACAACATGAAAAACCGGTGAAATAACATTTTCATTTATAGATTAAAGCGTACACAGCACTGTAGTAAACAGAAGGAAGAAAAACTAATTTCCATGAAAAAACACTTAAACGTGGAATTACTTTTTCGAACGTGATTAAAGTGGAAAATGGCAGCAGAATTGCCACCCTCTAACAATTTATACTGCTCCTTATATATATAACATATATATATAGTTTTGTTGTTGTTTGTGTACATTTTGGATACTATACACAGTGTATACAAAACGTCGACTCGAAGAAAGAAAATCAAATTTAAAATTCTCGATTTCAAATTATTTTTTTATTCTCTTCCGAGTATCATAGGAAGATGAACAAAAAAAAAAAAAAGAAATCATTGAGCTTTTTTAAAGCTTTTTTTTTTAATTTTATTTTTATTCAATGGAATTGATTGATTTTGTACTGAAAGAATGTACACGAAATGGAAGAGCAGAAATCGGGGAAATGGGTAAATACCGTTGATGCGGACTTTATAGCTAAACAAATGAATTTAAATGTAAAATTTTTTATTTTTTACGGAATATTAATAATAAGATGGAGAAGTTGTTCAGGAATATTATCAATATCTGTTTTTATTTTTATCTTTTTTGGTACGGGTAAAAAAGTTTCCGTCACTTTTTCAAGTGTAGATCGTTGGTTTCAAAATTTCATTTCTATGATACGTACATATCTACAACAAATACGTATAAAATTCAATATTCATTCCTGATGAAAGTCTTGATGCTATTATTTCCGTTTTTTTTTTCTTTTTTTGCTTATTGGCTTTGGAGTAAGGCGAATTATGCAATATTATTATGAACAGTTTTTTTTATTATTAAAACCATTTTCACTGTACAAAAAAAAAAAAAAAAAAATATTTAGAGTGAAATAAGCTGCCATCGAAAACTTGGCACAAGACAAACAATAATAATAATAAAAATAAAAAAAAATAAACAAACAAAGCGAAACAAGTATCGTTTTATTATTGGGGAAAACCATATTGAAAATCAATTTATTATTTCCAATTTTTATGTTTGTTGCTTTACGTAAATTGATTAAACCCCCAACAGGAAAGAAATCGACGAAGAAAGATTTTTTTTTTTTTGTTTTGGAAAATTGATATTTTAAAATCAGTATAAAAAATGTAAATTATTGAATAAATATCGTTTTTATTTTTGTCGACAGTAATGGAAACGGGACTTCATTTTCCGTTGAAAATTGGTTTAGCCGATTTAAAGTATTAATGCTCGAGTCTAATGAATTCATTTATTTATGGAATATTTATTGTGTATGGTAATATCTGAAATTTAAAACTGGCGAATTAAGATATTTTAAATTTCACTTTAATTTATGTACAGGAATATTACAGAAATGACGCAAACAGTGAATACAATAAATTTGAATTTTTAAGTCGATTATCTTACGAGGGCGTGTAAAAAGCATAAATTGCGAAACGACTCTCCAAATTGTTTGAGAAGCTGTTAAATTTAGAGCAACTAAAAATTTGCCTGATTCATAAACCATACATACTGTGATAAAAGTCAAGCTACAGCAATTTCCACAAATGTTCGAGCTTAAGGTATCACCATTCAGATTGTTTTAAATTTTCTTCAATTTGTGCTTGCAATTATACTCCTCTGTCCCTAACTGTACGAAATATTTCGAAATTAATTTCAGACCCCAATATTTATACTGCCGAGTTTTGAGCAAAAAATACTTATAAATGTTTTAAATCAGAACTAATTAAGAATGTAATAGTGATTAATAGTAATTTATTTGAATAAAACCCTATTCGAGTGAGTATATACTATATAGTACAACTAGAAATTACTCCTGTTATTAGCTTTACAATTTTATTTTATAACATGTCAGGGATCACAAAAATGCAGCTAATTGCTACCAATAATGCAGCAGAATTTAAAATATTTTAAGCAATTTGAACTTAAAGAAATCTTCATTCACTCATCTACACATTTATATTGAGATTTTTAAATTTTTTACTAGGAATTTCTTATTTAAGAGCTACACCGAATACTTTTAAAGAAATTTAAGACCACTGTAGTTATTTTATTATATTGAACCGGCTTCGCCCAGGTTTATTTTTAATATCGTTACCTTAAATAAAACCAAATGCTATGATTTTCAAATAGAATTTGTATGTATTGAACGTTTAAACATTATCATTGAAGTATAGTTTACCAAAGTCAATCCTTCAATATCTGTACATAGACAATATTTTTTGTTAACTTATTTTCATCTGCCAGCACATATAAGTTTTTAGGTATCTCCACCTGTGACATTGCTACGTGTCCATGACTGAAGCATTCATCCCTTAAATCAATTACTACCACATTGAGTGACTGCCCTGGATCGTTTGAATTGAAATTGTAGATCATTTGGAGTAACTGGAATTCTTGGAATGAACACATTTTCCCTTCTATATTGTCCAACCAAAATTGTTGCCTAAATTATATAAGTGTTCATCACCTTCACAACCAAACGCGTTCCGTTGCATAGTTTTGGAGTATCCAAATTCCTTAACAACATAATAGGGCTTCCAATCTTGAGCGTTATTTTATGTTGTGGTATGCCACTTGGATTTAGCGTACTTAAGAACTCAACTGGATAACTGGTGGCCTCTTCTTCGTCTACCATCTTGTCAATTGAGTAAAATGACTTCGATTCAACTGGAATCATTTCTTGAATGGTGAAATTGATTTCGTCGACTTTAGCATTAATTGGTGCAAGTATTGCTCGTTCTTGAAGCCAACCGTGATCTACAATGTGTTGCGTTAGATTTAGATACACGTGGTCAATCAGTATTTTAATGTTTTGAAATGTGCTGCAAAAATCTTTATTCAATTTAATTTTTCCAGTTTCCACATCCAATTCTTCTTTTCCGTTGCCAACACTAAGTAGATACGTGGAAAATTGCAGTCAGTCGAATCCATTTGATTGTTTTACTCGCATGTTTGTTTGGAGTTGCGATGATTTGATACAGGCTTTTATCTCGTCGTACATGTTACATCTAGGACTGCCAGTGTTTGACGAAAATTTCTTGCAGTGATCGATTTAAAGCTTCCAATCCATGTTTATGCATCATTGCTACTTTATCCCATATAATCGCCTTACATTCTTTTAATACTAGCGTCTCGTTGTGTATGAGGTCAATTGGAAGCGATAATGAAGCATGAGCTGTCCGTCCGCCAGCCACCAGGGTAGAAGCGATGCCTGAAAAGGCCATGGCGAGTTCAATTTTCTTTTCTCCTCTTATTCTAGCAACTACTAAGTTGATAAGGAAAGTTTTGCCAGTTCCGCCAGATGCATCAATGAAAATTATGCCACTGATTTGGTCAGCCAAACGCTGAAAGATTTCATTATAAATTTCTCGTTGCTCTGTATTCATAAGTGGTTCACATATATCCACTTATCTGTTCGTTTTGTCAGTGTCATATGAAAGCTCACGCAACATCTCTCTATTCAAGCTGCCTTTTGTTTTACGTGATGGGTTTGGAATTCCAAATGCTGATAAAAGTTTTACTGACATATCAATAACATTATCTTCGATCATTATCAGTGCTTTGTTGTAGATTTCATCTGTGAAGTCTAAGTTCAGATTAGGATTTTCTCGTTGCAGACGTCCCAGAATATCTTCAGACATGCAGTCCTTGTATTTTTTCCACAGAGCTTTTGGATTGGACACCTCGCAACATGAGAGTAAGATAGCAAAAAGAGTTCGAATTTTTGAATGTGAATCTGATTCTTTCGCTTCGTTCAATGACTCATCCCACTGATTGTCATTCTCTAAAATCCCCGTAGACAAACATGTAGCGTGATATGTCTCACATAAATCTCCATTTACATTTGTTGGTCCCTTGACCTTTTGAAGAAGCATTCGTATGTAGTAACATTCTAAGTTCGGACTTCTCCATGTCGTTTTACAATTGAGCCTCATTTGCGACGATTGAAGACCTTCTTTGATTTGTCCCACGTAAAATATTGCGGCACTTCAAAATATAGCAATGTCTTTGGAAAGTCGTCTATTTTGCACAGTTCAAAGAATTCTGTTAAAGTAGTTTTTGGTGGATTTGCTAGGCGGTCCACTAATATCACTAATGTTCCACGTTAATGATTACAAGAATAAATTTTGCTAGGCATTGAATCTAGAACATGCTAGGCTCGATGTACTCATCTATAAAATCCTTATAACTATTACAGAACTCTGGCGAGGTGAAAAACCGAGTTTCCATTGATAACAGCCTTCTCCGTGCAGCTTGCAATGAATTGCCTAATTGTTCGCTCGAAAATCTATCACTTGCGTCCCTAATCATTGTTGTGAGGTGAAAAAAGCATCTGCACCTAGCAAAATGTCAATCTCGTTGTGTTTATGGCAGTCCGGATCCGCCAACTCTAACGACTTTAGAACTGGATATTGTGTAAATTGGTGTTGTTTAATTGATACTAAATTAGTGATTCTTGGTATGATATGAGCTGTATTGTTTATTTACTCGAGAAACAATCGTTAAAACAGTTTTTCCCTTTGTAATGGGATCGTTTTAGACCTAGGTTTTTAATGCAAGATTATGTCAGAAAGGACATTTGCGAGCCAGAATCAAGCAGAATTCTTGCTAGCTGGAGTTGTCCTGTAGATAATGTTACATCGTATGTACTAACGCTAGTGGTAGTATAGTATTATGTGCTAAATATAGTGTGTAGAACGGTTGGCTGGTTGGATTGCGATAACGGTAATATCGAACTAGACTCGACAGAATTCATATCGGTAAATTGTGATTTTATCGAGTCACTGGAACATGTATGGTGACTCGCTACTGAGTGTTTTGATATTATTGTGTCTGTTTTAGTTTGTGGATGATGAAGCAACGTATGATGACGTGTTTTACAGATACGACAAGAAGCTTTGTTGTAACAAACGTTTTCCCGTGGCGTACTGCAGCTATCGGCGGGGGAGGGGGGGAGGGGGTCACAGGTGGTGGATAGTGGACGGCCTGTCGATAGGTAGGTTAGCGGTGAATTAAATAAACCGCCCCAACCGCAGTCCAGCTGGTGGGAGAGTCTCAGGGAACAGCGAAGTGGTTAACCTCAGTTCATTAAATTCTGAGTGCCTATGATGCCCAGAATGGAAAGGAGAACGGATATCGCCAGAAAACCATCGACCAATAAATACGGCGGACTGTCCGTCACGTCCTCTCTGCACCTCCGGAGTCTCCGCGGGTGATGAGTGGGGTACGCACCCTCTAAACGGGTGACCCTGGGTAAGAAATGGATCCCATTGGATTGGGCTTTCCATGTGAATACGTGAATGAGAGAGACAATGTGGAGCAGAAAGAAGGGCGTGCTGGGAGGCCGGGGTGCTAGCGAGCCGAATGGCGTGGATTAAGGTGTTAGGCGACTTGTGCTGATGATCAACTAGGCTGATGGCCCATTTAACAAAACCTAGTCGCTAACGGAGCCCTCTGGATACCAAGCGACCTCCAGTTGTATTTAACCTTACTTGTGTATACGGATCTCTGCAAAGGTGGAGCCATTTTTCTCCGATACTCGTGGGAATAGCATGAACGATACAAAAATAAAAGAAATAGTTACTCTTCAAAGACCGGGAAGCAACAAGGAAGGGAGCAGCTTGAACCTTAAAGATAGGGCTCCCTCCTTAGCGGCGGGAGAAGCAATACCGTGACATTAAAGCCAGGTAGAAGCGGAACCGGAGCCAAAAAAAAGCAGAGAATCGGAAGGGTTCTTCTGGCGAAGCGACGATATCGTGAAAAACGGTCGGCGCACAGAATTTTGGAAAGGTTGACTACGACCCCAGAGGGGCAGTTAACAGCAGAATAAAAGGAATCTGTGGCATGGGCGAGGAAAGTTGTCGGCGGCGGCACTTTGATTAAGGATCTTGGTTCAAAAAAAATGTGGTCACTTGATGAGGAAGTACCGGGCGACGCTAAACGAGCTAAGGTGACCACAGGAGCCCAAAATGACCAAAAGATAAAGCTGTTCAGCAAAATCTTTAAGGAGCATGCCTTCATGTTAGCCGTCATTGACAGAGGTCAGGAAGACGGGAGCTGAAAAATGGAAGTTCGTTTACAACGAGCTGAACTTCGTATTTTTGAAAGTCCTGAGAAATAATCCGGGAACCCCACCGTCCTGTAGGGATGCGGGGTGATATCAGATTCGCGTTAAGTTGACTGCGTGCTCAGATAAAAGATCGGTGGATCTGTACAGCATGGCAGTGGCCAATGTAGGCGGGGTATGGCAGGGCGCGAATCTGGAGGCGGTCAGTAAGGAGGAAATTCCGAGCAGACCGAGGGCACGCGTCTGGTTTCCAACCAAGCTAGAGAAGCCTGAGGAGGTCATTGAGATCATCCAGGCCAGTAACCCACATCTTCCGGCAAAGAACTGGAAGATAGTGAAACAAGAGGAGGCCAAAGGAGGCTATAGGTTGACTGTTATGCTGTTAAACAGGGGGTCCCTAACTTTCCTCGCGAAAACAAAGCGAGTGATCAGCAGGATGAAGTGGACATGCAAGTGTGAAACCAGCCTGGGGTAAACGTTGGGAAGGACTGTGTTGATCTTCCGGAGACGGATACGGATACCGAAATGATGGTTGTTTAAGCCTGCTTCCTTTCTCAGGACTCTGATGGGGCAAACCTGTTTAAGTCTCCGCGAGAGGGGCATGGCAACGGCGACCACATAAAAGAATTAAAAGAGAAGATGGGCCGCAAAACGACGGATAGTGGCGGTTGTCCTGGGGTTACTTTTCCGATACGGGAAGTAGAGGAAGAGATGAATATGGTAGTTCACAATAGTTAACATTATATAAATAAACCTGCATCACACGAAGGCTGCCTCGGCAGCTCTCGTTCTCAGACTGACTAAGTCAGGTGAGGACTTGGTGCTAATCCAAGAACCTTGGATTAACAATAACAGGATCTGTGGCCTCAGAACCAAAGGGTATAAATTATTATACTCAGGCAACTCTAAAAAGATCAGATCGTGTATTTTGGCGAAAAATAATTTGAATATTTTTCTTTTTCCTCAACTTAGTAGTGGGGATGTTACCGCGGCGAGCGTTGAGGTTGGCTGTGTGAAATTATGGCTAGCCTTAGCCTACATGGATCGAGAGAAGGAGGTTCCACCGGATAACCTGGGGGTACTGATCCGGGAAGCAGGTCAAAGAAAGGTAGGGTGTCATACTTGGATGTGATGCAAACGCGCATCACACAATCTGGGGAAGCACAGACATTAATGAAAGGGGTGAGCTATTTTTTGAATACTTATTAAATACTAACCTTTTAGTTTGCAGTATTGGGCCAGAACCAACATTTATTATCAGGAATCGACAGGAGGTATTGGATGTGAGATTTGCGTCAAATACTATTTTTCATATGATCAGGGGATTGAGAGTGGAGAATGAGCACTCATTCTCTGATCACCGGTATATAATATATAACCTCAACGTCAACCCTGTTACCCGGAAAGCCTTCAGGAATACTAGAAGGAAAAACTGGAACAAATATAGGGAGGTATGAGAGGAGGTATTGCTGCTGGAGGTTCCAGAACTTCCGGCGACAGAAGAGGAACTGGATTGCATGGTTGATATTGTCACAAAGGCATGCAATCTTTCATTTAATGCTGCGTGCCCCCTTATAAAACCTAGGGGCAAAAAGAAGCCGACAGGGTGGTCCACTTGGTTGGAGACCTATCGGAAGGCTTGTAGGGTAGCCTTTAATAGGGCCAAGAATACCAGCAAAGCTCGGCATTGTTACTCATATAAGAAGGACCTGAGGAAATATAAAAGAGAGTTGAGGAAGGCACAAAGAGGGTCCTGGAGACTCTTCTGTAGTAAACTGGAAGAGGTATCTGAGACTTCCCGCCTTAGGAAGATTCTTTCTACCAACCCAACCAGTCCTAGTTATTTAATTAGGCCGGATGGGTCATGGACAGCTTCTAGTATGGAATCTCTGGAGCTTCTAATAAATACTCACTTTCCGGGAAGCCTCGATGAATCGACAAAGCCGGGGGCTCATCAAGAAATACCTTGAAGAGAAATGGAGGGCATCGTGCATAGGGAACGGATCGCGTGGGCAATAAACGGGTTTAAGCCTTATAAATCGGCTGGCCCAGATAGGATTATACCAGCAGAGATCCAGAGGAACTTGGCACTCATCATTCCCTGGCTGGAGATGATCTTCAGAGGATGTCTGAAATTTGTCTATATTCCTAGGAAATGTACGGAGGTCAAGGTGGTGTTCATTCCGAAAGCGGGGAAAATCTTGCATGCTTATCCGAAGGATCTGAGGCCTATAACTCTATCATCGTTTCTGCTGAAAACATTGGAAAGGATGGTGGATGTATTTATACGATCAAAAATTGAACCCAGCAATTGAGCAATGTCACAGCATGCGTACTATAAAGGGAGGTCGGTGGACACAGCCTTGCCCGCTTTGGTACGCACAATTGAGAAGTCAATTTACTCGCAGGAGTTATGTATGGTCTTATTCCTCGATATTGAAGGTGCCTTTTATAACGTCAAGACGGAGGCGATAATGGAGGGATTGTCAGTTTTGAAAGTGGATTACTATATAAGTAAGTTGATTAATCATATGCTGTTAAGCAGGGTTATTACCTCAGAACTGGGGGAGTCCACAATTAGAAGGCGGGTGGTTAGAGGAACCCCGCAAGGAGGTGTAATGTCTCCTTCTCTCTGGAGTATAGTGATTAACGAATTGCTGTTGGAACTGGAGAGATATGGGGTATTGGTTGTAAGGTACGCAGATGATGTAGCAATAGCGGTATCAGGTAAATATTTGGACACGATTAGATATTTTATGCAAAATGCACTATTGATTGTTACCAAATGGGCCAGCAAATGTGGATTAGGGATCAACCCGTCCAAGACAGAGCTGGTACTTTTTACCAGGAAGTATAAAATTCCTGTAGTTTGCCCGCCTACGATAAACGGCACTAGACTGTGCAGGAACGCCATAGGTAAGAGATGGGGTTTGAAACCGGAGCTGGTACACTGGCTGTACACTGCCCTAGTGAGACCTGTACTTATGTATGGAGTGGGCGTGTGGTGGCCAGCTCTGGACAAGGTAACATGCAGGAGTAGAATGGAAAAGGTGTAAAGAACGGAATGCATGCTTATAAGCGGGGCGCTTAGGACGACACCTACTCGCGCTTTGGAGGTTATGTTCCACCTTATTTCAGTGGAGGTTTTTGGTAGTAGAAGGCAGCCGAGGTAGCTGTGCGACTAACGGCTGTCTCTCAGTGGAAGTGTCTGCAGGTGGAGCACTCGACGATAGTTGGATCACTAAGGGATAAACTGGTGAATCTAGATTATGTTATACCATCCTTGTGCTTCGATAAAGGGTTCCGGACCGTCTGTCCTTCAAGGGAATCCTGGAGGGACGGATCAATACTGGAAAACGAAGCAGTTCAATTTTTCACGGACGGTTCTAAGCTAGATGGTAAGGTAGGAGCCGGAGTCTTCTGTGAGAAGCTTAATGTTAATATTTCTGTTCGTCTTCCTAACTACTGCAGCTTGTACCAAGCTGAAGTGGTGGCGATTGCATTGTGTGGTATTAGTAAGGGCTATCGCAATTTATGTGGACAATCAGGCGGCGGTCAGGTCACTAGAGGCGGTTTGCCTAAGGTCACGGGTGGCGCTGGATTGATGATCATATTTTAATGAGATGAGCGAGTATTTCAGTATCCAGATAATCTGGGTCCCTGGTCACTCGGACATCACGGGGAACTGCAGGGCGGACGAACTAGCTAGGTACGGAACGTTTCTTCAGATGCAGACGGTAAGGGCAGGTCTGGGGAGGCCTATAGCAGCGCTCAAATTGGCGCTCAGTAGAAAGGCAATCGCCTTGACAATTGAGACATGGCCAAACACTCTCACGTGCAGGGTAGCAAAACAGGCTTGGCCAAAACTGGACTTGCGGCGTTCCAAGGCTCTGATATCCCTGGGAAGACGAGAGTTAGGATTGGTCTTAGGGATACTGATAGGACTGCCTTTTTGTGAACACACGAGAAGGCTAGGTCTACAGCCAAATGACTTCTGTAGAAGTTGCATGAACGAGGAGGAGGAAGAGACTATAGATCACTTCCTATGCTGGTCTCCGGCACTAACATACAGAAGACATAAATAATAGGGTGTGTACGGTATGGACAGCCTTTCGGAACTCGCGAATTTTGGAGTACGAGATATTTTATGCTACATAAGTAGCACTGGATGGTTTCAGGGGTAAAGGGGAGATAAGACCCTGTGGTATCACAATGGGTGACTATTGGCCTAAGTGTGCGATAGCAGCCACTCTAACCTAACCTAATCTAACCTAGATAATTGAACGGCACATCCTAAAAACCTGCAAACGAAATTAAAACCCGTCAATATATAGTTTTTATTGCTAAATACTACGTACATTGCGTAAAAAATCAAGAAATGGCAAAATTAGCTATAGCGATCAGAATGACGACGACATCACGATCTTGGCGAAGCTTAGTAAATTTAGTAAATTTTGAAAATTTTGAATTTTTTTTGTATGTATATTTTCCAAAATTATCGCATCCCAGATAGATAAAGAGTGGTAAATTTGTTGAAAATGGTTTAAAATTACGCTGCGTGATGAGATGATGAGAGATAATGTTCCTGGTCCTTTCGATCAATATGTCAAAATCAATATGTCTGTTAAAGCTTTGAAATTATCAGAAATAAATTAAAAGTGTATTGAAATTAATTAATTTTCAACAATACAGAACGAATTAGTGAAATTATTGTATGGTTTTCGTAAAGGATTTTGTTTTAGTTGTATTGAGTGATATTGTTTGTGATAGAGGAAGTCTCTATAGTACGTGTATCCATACATATACACCATTTTAATTAAATTTCGTAACATGTCGACTGCGAGCGATACCTTAACCACAAATACCAACACCACCACCTCAGCTGGTAGGTACTAATCCACACGAAACAATAACAAGATTAAAATCAAGTGAGCCTCTCGATAATGGCATTTCAACAGTATTCGCGAAATTACCATTGCCATGGTTGAATACTAATGATATAGAGAGTTGGTATTTGTCGCTGGATTTTTGGTTTCCAGCCTCTGGTATTTTGTCCGATAAGCAACAATTTAATACGGTATTGGCAGTTGTTGATCCGTCATTGCTACCACAACTACGAGGAATTATTGATGCCACCCCAGATACCAAAAAAATACGAATATATAAAAAAAAGAATTATTTGGACATTTTTCCGAAAGTCAGCAGCGACGACTCAACCGGTTATTACCCGAAATGCCACTGGACGACCTGAAGCCTAGTCAGCTCTTTCATGAAATGCGCTAAGTTGATGGTAATTCTATAAATGATGCCGCCCTTAAATGTCTGTGGGCTCAACGATTGCCTGATCACACACATGCAGCAGTAGCTGCCTCCGCCGGTTCCGGAGAATTTTGAGAAATTCTATTTTTTTCTTAATTTTTTTAAAAAAAATTTTTTAAAATTTTTTTTTTAATTTTTCAATTTTTCAATTTTTTTTTTAAATTTTATTTTTTATTTTTATTTGTTTTAAATTTTTGGTAGTTTTTTGTAAACCTTATACTTTTTAAGATATTTGCAAAATAAGTTTTCTGGACCAAGGGAGTGGCCACCTCCGGTTGGCCGATTTGGAGTAAAATTCACTGGGACCTCCCAATTTATCAAAAAATCTTAAATCTGAAGTTTCAATTCTATTGGTTAAACCATCTGGGCTGTAGAGAGGACACAGACAGACTGACAGACTGACAGACTGACAGACTGACAGACTGACAGACTGACAGACTGACAGACTGACAGACTGACAGACTGACAGACTGACAGACTGACAGACTGACAGACTGACAGACTGACAGACTGACAGACTGACAGACTGACAGACTGACAGACTAACAGACTGACAGACTGACAGACTGACAGACTGACAGACTGACAGACTGACAGACTGACAGACTGACAGACTGACAGACTGACAGACTGACAGACTGACAGACTGACAGACTGACAGACTGACAGACTGACAGACTGACAGACTGACAGACTGACAGACTGACAGACTGACAGACTGACAGACTGACAGACTGACAGACTGACAGACTGACAGACTGACAGACTGACAGACTGACAGACTGACAGACTGACAGACTGACAGACTGACAGACTGACAGACTGACAGACTGACAGACTGACAGACTGACAGACTGACAGACTGACAGACTGACAGACTGACAGACTGACAGACTGACAGACTGACAGACTGACAGACTGACAGACTGACAGACTGACAGACTGACAAACTGACAGACTGACAGACTGACAGACTGACAGACTGACAGACTGACAGACTGACAGACTGACAGACTGACAGACTGACAGACTGACAGACTGACAGACTGACAGACTGACAGACTGACAGACTGACAGACTGACAGACTGACAGACTGACAGACTGACAGACTGACAGACTGACAGACTGACAGACTGACAGACTGACAGACTGACAGACTGACAGACTGACAGACTGACAGACTGACAGACTGACAGACTGACAGACTGACAGACTGACAGACTGACAGACTGACAGACTGACAGACTGACAGACTGACAGACTGACAGACTGACAGACTGACAGACTGACAGACTGACAGACTGACAGACTGACAGACTGACAGACTGACAGACTGACAGACTGACAGACTGACAGACTGACAGACTGACAGACTGACAGACTGACAGACTGACAGACTGACAGACTGACAGACAGACAGACAGACACCATTTCGAAACCCACTTTTTCGGACTCAGGGGACCTCAAAACAAATAAATCTCTAAAAATCTCAAGGTCCAAAATTTTCATGATTACTATACTTTATTTTACTAGAGTAAAAGAAAGTAAAAATAACCTAAAATAAAAGAGTTTTTTAATAATTGTTAAATTGCTTTGTAGCTACAAACAAAAAGCTACAAAGCCATAAGCCTAGACATTTTAGACATTACTGTAAGAAATTTGAAAAAACGTCATGGACATTTTTTTGTTCAAAATTAATTCCCCCCTGAAGATAAGGGAACATATCGTCGAAACGTAGTTTGGTGTAAAAACGTTTAAAAAACAAATAAATCGTTTTAATAAATAGCTTGAAGTTATTTTAAGTTATTAAATTGTTGTCGGTCTCGACATTAACATTGCTTTAGTTCTGGTTTGTTTTAATTTTGTTAATTCGATTTTCATTCAAATAATCTGTAATAATAGTAATTTGTAATTTTGCATTTATAAAATTCTGTTTACGTAAAAATGTCGAACGAAAAACTAAACTTTATTCAAACGACAATAAAAAACTACTGCACCAAAACACGATTAGTACAATATATATTGTTCCCACCGACAATTATCGAATATGAAACAGGGATGTACATATTTTCTAAAAGCAAAAACGAAATGATAAATCCCTTTCTATCTATAGCATCGCACTTCATACCATAAAATATTTTATTATACATCTCGATCACTTAACATGGTACGTAATTCTATTATTCTTGTACAGGACTTAACGATTAAATAACATTCGATTTAAGTTTTATTATTTTGTTGTAAAGAAAAATCCTCCGCCCCTTCAATAAATATTTAGATCCAAATCGAATTTAGATGTAAAAATATACACATACAGCATATTGTACAATTGTACATATCCGTGTTGTTTAATATCGTAAGGTATTATACTATATAACAACATGGAAAAAACATTTACGAATTTTTCATATTTTCTCTATTTTGTCCGTTTGTTAGCTAGGAGATGAAAAATCCATAAAAAAACAAACAATTTCTATTTGTAAATTATAGCAATTATATTTTATGTTATATTTTAGAACAATTACAATTATCATTCAGATGAAAATGAATGAAAACCATTTTTTTTGACAATATTGTGTGTTTCAACATAAAAATCATCAAACGTTAGACAAAAAACACGAAAAATATCCACTTAGTTGTTGTCAAGTCGAATGAAATTTTGCAGGAATTAATATTAAATAAAAAATAAAAATTTAATATCTAACATGAAGACATACAGAGACGAGTGTAATTTATTTTTCTTGCCCTGACAACGGCGCTGTCTGTTACTTTGATTGAAAGGTGCAATGGGGAAACTTGTTAATTTTCGTTATAAGAATCTTTATATTTATTTTATTTTCGTATACGTTTATAATAATACTTCTTAAAAAAAAGCTACTTTATAAACAGTAGCATTTCACAGAATTTTTGGCGAGACAGCTATGGGACAAAACTTGAGGCATAATTTTATGGCGACGAAACAAATATTGGTGTAAATGACTCTTTCAAATTATCTAGTTGACGAAATATTTCTAGACGTTCGAACAAATTTAATGTTCCTTTGCGAGTGGGTATGTATTTCAACACTTTTTGGTTTTTTTTTAGAGATTACAGAGGCATTCCACTCCATTTGTACATGGACCAGATGAAAAAGGTTAACCTCTTGATTTTTTGATGTGTAAACATCTTACCGCGCGCTATGCACTTTTCGAATATGAGGGTAATTCGATAAAAATGCAACGGAAATGGGTAAGGAGAAATGACGTCGTTCATATTATAATAAAAATAATAAAAAAATCTGGATTGCTTTGATATACATAATAAAAATTTCCATATACTTGTTTGCTTCTTATGTATTGGTGATGAACTTGATCAAACAAGCGCGGTCGCCATATTGATTTAAAATATAACAAAAAATTCAAAAAAGTTCAAAAAAAAATTTTACTCCGTTTTTTATAATATTGTCTTAATTTTGTGAATGCAAATCTTATAAATGCTTTGCAATTCTAAAAAATGCATAGCTGTAAAATTCAGTTTGAAAAATGATCGGGTTTGCAAATTATTGGACTTCAAAAATTCCAAATTACCGGAAATTAATTTGATTTAAAATAATGAATGTGGTTTATAAGTGCCACCTGGTGTCTATTGACTTTACATCATATTATTTGTAGTTTGTTATTGTGTAGTGCAACAGTTGACATTGTTTAATTTCAAAACATTAATAAAATTTCATCAAAAGTGAAATAATTCATTCAGTGAAGATAGTAAGTATTGTTAAATTATTTTATGATTGTTGAAATTAACTATATGGAAACAAAACACCAAAAATTTTTAATTCCCATAGCAAAAATAAAAAATTGAAAACAAAATAGTGTACAGATTCGTTCACTAAAAGTTCCCCGTAAATCACAAAATCGTTTACCGATTTTGTTTATTTTGACATAATATGTATAATATTTATGTAAAATTAGAAAAATAATAATAAAAATGCATAATTATATCATTTGGAATTAATAATAACAAAATAATGTATCCAGATTCCTTTAGTTTCTATTCAGCTAACGTGTGAAAAATCTGTGCAGTTTAATTCGGAACCACCATTATGTAGTTTTGTTTGGTCTTAGTTTTAGTGTAATGCACAGAATTCTTATACTGAAGGTCAAACTTTTATTATTATGTTTTTGGAGTAACAAGAGACATGCAATTTTTGATTGCGTTTTCTAAGGTAACTCGAATGAATTAATTTAAAAAAAAAAATTTATTTTGAAGTTATGTTACAGTAGTTTTATTTGAAACTATGTATGGTGCCTATTTTTGTTGTTTTGATAGCACCACCGAAGGTGAATATTGCAAAAACGTTGTATTGGTGGCTTATGGAGTTATTAATTTACAATTGATCGATTTTAAGAAGAAAAAGCCAAAGAACAAGTTTCTCAAAAATAACGTAAAATAACCAAAAATATTCAGAAGGGTCCAGATCTGAATAGAAAATATCCTAATATCAATAATAATAATAACATTTTTGAGTCAATATGTTAAGATTTAGTTAGTTAACTGTATACAATTAATATGAGTACTTGTTTTAAAGTTTGATAAATAGTGTTAAATTGTAAGACAAAAACAATCCAAATAAAAATTTTATCTAGAAGTTAATAAATGGTGCGTTCTTGGTTGATGTCATTATAATGAAATTTAATTTGATTTGTCACTCCAATCATGGACGTAACCTACCGCCAAGCAACTGGATTAGGAGTAGAATTACAAGATATCGGGGATATATGCGCTGCTGTATGTGAACTTCCAAATTCGAGGACATTCCTTTCAGTAGTTGTGTATATCTCACCAAATCAGCCTGTCCCGAAGATTATCGACTTTATTCAATTTGTACTCCTACCATTTACTGAAAGTGGTTCGGCTCTACTAAAAAAGGACTATCACCTTCGGCCGATGATTCTGAGTGGCGATTTTAATATAAATTTTAACATGCCGACGGCCGAACCGCTAATTACGTTTCTAAAGGACACGTTTCAACTTGAAATGAACTCTAAAAGAGACGTCCCTACTACTCCATCCGGCACAGTTATTGATGCAGTATTTCAACGGTTTTTGAGTGATTTGGAATCTCAAATATATATTTCTTATTTTAGTTTTCATAAACCTATTGTATCGATCTTACCATAGAGATATAGTTTTATAAAATATTTTGTTAAAATGAATAAAGCAATTATTAAATATTATTTCAAAATTATTAAAAAAAAATTATTAGTTCCATGTTCCTTAATAGCCAACATATTTCACCAAATATTTCTCATTTAGTACTAGAAAGCATGAAAAAATTATATTTCTGTGTCAAAAAATATTAAATTATATTATATTGGTGTATTTTATACGGCAATGATTTAGGAGTCGTTACGTCAAAACCAACAGAAATGTCTAAAAATAAACATTTGTGTTGGTTTTGGGTGATTACAATTATACACAGTAACGTCGACGAAATTGGAAATATCAGAAAAATATGTTTTTTCCGTTTTCATGAGAGATGGTAAATAATGGTTCCACCTCACTTCCAGAAAACGTCCTGTCTATTTCCCCAAACGCTTTAAGATGTTTACACATATCTTTCCCGAGTACTGACAGACTCGCTCGCGTTTTTTGATTTATTTTGTTTTGCTCCAAAATTGACTTTACTGTTTAGGCGTTGGACTCTACTAAATTTCCGGAAACCTCAGCAGTTATTTAACCTATTTAACAATAATGGAAATCATGAGCAAATGGTTTAATTTAGTTGTATTCCACTAACCTCAGTACAGAAAAAGCTAACCGTTTAAAGAATCTTGGGCAAATTCTGATGGAAAAATTACAAATTTTAGAATGGCCCAAAATAGAGATAATTTTAATCGATTAAGGGTTACCCGAAACATAATTTTTCAGAAACTGTTTTATTGAACCAGCAGCTACATCGCTTAAAATTGGTATTTACAAACTGTAAGAACTTAACCACTGTAAATAATTATATATGGAATTGGCTGTAAGAAAATTAGTAAGAAATACAATTTTATCAAATCATTCTGGATATTAAAATTGAATGATGGTGAATGTATGATGTTACTTGCAGGCGTTTAGTTCATTGAAAAAGGTAAGTTAATTATTTTCCAAGGCACTCTAATTCGGTGCTTGCAAATGAATTCTTGAAAGTTGCTGCTTAACCATTATTTCACCGATTTTAACAACTCCGTCGGTTTTTACGATTTGACACTATGAACAGTGGACAACAGCTTTTGAGAAATGACAAAACGGCTGCAATAGCTGGTATACTAATGATGTTTGATGCACATGTACGCTCCACTTATAAAGTCGGTAATGCAGATGTATGTGAAGTTGACCCAAAATATAACCCCCAAAAAATGCTATGGCAACACTAAACACAATATATATTTTCATGGTATACAAGTGTCAGCCCAAAAGTATTGATGGATTCTAAATGGATTTTTAGGTGAAGTTCTGGAAAATGGCCAATTAGGATGAAATTTGGCTATTCCTTAATCGATTTTAGAGAAATTCGATATGCACGATAGAAATGGGATTCTAAAATGATTTTTAGAAGAAGTTCTGGAATATGGCCAACTAGTATGGAACTTGGCTATTCCTTAACCAGTTGTGATCCAATTGGACATGTGTGTTGGAAATGGGATTCTAACATGATTTTTAAATGAAGTTCTGGAATATGGCCAATTAGGATGGACCTTTACTATTTCTATTTTTAGTGAAATTTGATATGCGCAATGGAAATGGGATTCTAAAATGATTTTTAGTAGAGTTTCTGAAATATGGAAAAATTAGATGGAACTTCGCTATTCCATAACCGATTGTGATGCAATTCAATATATGCGTTGGAAGTGGGATTCTAAAATAGTTTTTAGATAAAGTTCCAGAATATGGCCAAATAGGATGAAAATTACAGATTATTTCTCTACCGATTTTCGATCTGGCTCACAGCAGATAAACCTCGACAGCTGCATGTATTAAGGAAACTACCACAGACAATTGCTTTTGTGGTTACTCCTATTGATATATTTATTATACATCTGCCGTAACCTGTTTAGGTTACTCATATTGATATATTTATTAAACATTTTATTTAGGGTCCCGGAATTAGGGAAATTATTTTAGAATTCCATTTCCAACAAACATGTCAAATTGCATCACAATCGGTTTAAAAATAGCTAAAATCCATTCTAATTGGGCATATTCCAGAACTTCGTCTAAAAATCATTGTAGAATCCCATTTCCAACGCAAATGTCAAATTTCTCTAAAATCGGTTAAAGAATAGCCAAGTTCCATCCTAGTTGGCCATATTTTAGAACTTCATCTAAAAATGATTGTAGAATCCCATTTTCATCAATCATGTCAGTTTTCGCTAAAAATCTGTTATGGAATGTTAGTATCTGTTAGTCATATTCCTGCATGTCAAATTTCTCTAAAATCGGTTAAGGAATACCCAAGTTCCATCACAACTGGCCATATTCCAGAACTTGATCCAAAAATCATTTTACAATCCCATTTTCAACGCACCTGATAAATTTCACTAAAATCGGTTAAGGAATATCCAATTTCCATCCTATCCAATCGGTTAAGGTATAGCTAAGTTCCGTCCTAGTTGGCCACATTTCAGAACTTCATACAAAATTCATTGTAGAATCCCGTTTTCATCACGCATATCAAATTTAACAAAAATCTCTTAAGGAATAGCCAAGTTCCATCACAATTGGACATATTCTAGAACTTGATCCAAAAATCATTTTAGAATCCAAACTAGGGCTTGCAAAACCGTCGGTTTTTTTAAAAACCGGTTTTCGGTTTTCCAAAATTTTAGTTCCAGAAATTTATCTAAATATCGTTTATCGAACTTTCTTTATTTAATGATATTCAAAGAGCAATTCGTGTGTTACAAAAAATAACGCTCCCTAATGTATTTTCTTCAATCGCTCTGTAGAATGGGTTGGGAGTGATATTTTTAACTTTTACGCTTCCTGTTTAACGAGCAAAATTAAAAATAAAAATTTAAATTATTTTGAAAGAGGGAAATAATTTTTTTTGTGATTATCATTAGAGTGTAAGAGCGTAATTAATGGGGAGCAAGAGCGAACATTTTTATAAATAGCTGTAAAAGAAGAAAACATTTAAACTCAGGTAGAAATACCTAAAACTTCAGCAATTGTGATATTTTAATCACCTGTGTGGTGGAATTTTATTCGTGAAATAGTTTGCGTCTACTTCCACATTTTTTCTGTTAAATTAAGATAAGCGTTTAGTTTTATTATTAATTTTTTTCGTAAGTTTTTAAAATGGTCAAGGTGTACAAAAAGAAACGGCGTAGTAATTTTCCAAAATTGCACGTCACCAAATTATTAAAATGGTCTAAAATTGTATTTGGTGATTCTTTTAATATTTCACAGAAAGATTCATGCCAAATGAAATTATTATGTGGAATGATGAAGATTAATAACAATTTGGTTAATCGTACTCGAATTTATAATTATTTTAGGCATAACGTTTCTTCGAAGAAATCTGAAAACGATATATTCGATGATATATTGAAAGCCATATGACCACCACAATTTATATTCTATATACCTATAGTATACAGAATGTGCTGTGCAATAAGTACTAGCGAATCGTACAAATACAGATGAATTCTCTTACAATTTTTCTTCTTCACAATATTCACACAGCTCTGTTTCTGTGTACGCTAATTTTTATTTATTAATTTTTTGTTGAATATTAATTAATTCATGTAATATCTAATATGTTACCGGTGATTAGACCATTTTAAGTGTGTTTCGATTAACACGAGAAGTATATTAGTATTTACTAACAGTAATTCAACGAAACCGACTAAAAGACAGAATTCTATTTATTTAATTATTTTATTTTAATATGTTCCGAAAATTGTGGTATAATCAGTCCAGTCACCGCGGCCTGATGAGAAGATTGATTTTTTCATAATCATAAGCTCATTAGTTCGAAACTGGATTGAATTCTCTTACAATCTTCGGAACATATTAAAATCATATATTACACAATTGCAATTGGCCTGAAAGCCAGTTTAAGTGATCCATCCGATCCGTTTCCAATTTTAAATTTCATAAGCGGCAGTCATTCATTTGAAACAACATTGATTTTTGTGCTTAATATCTTCAAAAATTTTATTATTGAAGAGTCAAGAAATTGCCATTGTTTAATGTGATAGTAACCGATTTTAGTTATCCGCAAATCAATGGTGCGTTAAAAAGTTTTAATGATTTAAATATTGTGCAGTATTTAAAGATTTGTCATCAACTCCTGACTATCACTACAAACAAACATTTTTCTCGATATGTTAAAGTCCATCTTTGTTGCTCGCATTTGATGAAAATTCCGTTGAATGATATATTGGTCACATATATTGTTATAAGAGACAGCCCAGAACTACGATTCCCCAAAAATCTGTTCTGGCTTACCAGTTAATATAATTGAGTGACAAATCAAGTAGCAGTACTCGAATTATTTCGAAACTGAAACAAATTGAATTGCAAGTCCCGTTGAATGGTGTACTGTTCAAATATATTGGCATAAGAGACAGCCCAGAACTACGATTCCCCAAAAATCTTTGATTGCCATAGATGCTCTAGATAACCAGTTAATATAATTGAATGACAAATGGAGGGCAGTACTCGAGTTATTTCGAAACTGAAACAAATTGAATTGCAAGTTCCGTTGAATTCTAACCATTTCATTATACTGGCTTTTCTACTCAAAGTGTTTTAAATGTAGTTATTTATATTACGTATGCATATATGTTGATAAGGCTTTCGCATGAATAATATTTCTTTTAAATATAATAATAATTTGCAAATATCTTCTATCGTGATAGATTTTGTATTTCATATTAATTAATTTATTATTGTCGCAGTTTAAAATCATAATTTTTTGGGATAGAATTTTGGGCTCACTTCACAGACGTGTAATGTAGTGACTGTGAATGGTCCGTGCTTCCCTTTTATTTGATGAACATATTTTAGCTTTCAAAATCGGCAAAATACGGGATAAATATTACACATAATCGTAGAATTTTATTACAAGACAATTGTGGAAATGTCATCGACTTATAACTAAAATTTCATTAGTAAATCGAAAATGTTAAAAGAATAAAAATGGGTAACAGAGTGCAGAAAAACACCAATAGGGTAACTTGAAAAGTTATGACCTATTACCAAATAAATATTTTTTTGTCCGATTTCCTGTATGGAGTTTAATCCAATTAAATTCAAAACCATTTTTTTTCAGAACAATTCTTTCTGGAAAAGATCACATTCCCACACATATACAATTTCAAAAAGTCAAGCCACGGTTTTGAATTTCGGGTCAATTTCGTCTGGGTTGGAGCTTCAAAACTTATTTGACTTGCCCCAACAGAATTCAAAAGTAGAATATTATTCATATATAATAAAAGATGAGCCGACTAGTACATCAATTGATTTGACTGAAGTTATGATATCGGTATTGAATATTGAAAACCATGAGGCACGAAATGGGTACGTTATCGAACACAATATCGTTTCTGGCAAAGCTTGAAAGTTGATTGCGACATTTTTATAAAATGTATCTCTACTATTCAATGAAAATAATAGTGTATAAATAAAATATTAGAACTTGCAATCAAAGATAACCTTTCGCGAAAATAGGGTAACTATTTTAAAGCCAGTTCTTTTTAACTTTTTAGGTGACGATCATCCATCGTGTATTCACTAAATTACTAAAATAAACCAAAAAATTTCATTAATTTGACCAACCTCATGAAACCACTAAAAGCGAAGAGGCCATAAAATGCTTCAACGATGCTCACAAATTTGGAAAAACTTGGATATTAGCATAAGAAAATGGCTAGCGTCCACTTTGTAGCGTAAGCGGTCCTCTACCAGATCCAATTCAGAACACCACATTGGCCTGTGGGGTATACTGGATCGTTTTTTTTTTTTTATTTACTTAGACCAATTGCATGATGTTCGAAAAATTAAAAGATTTCACTAAAGTCGTGACTCGAAGTAATAATCGCCGGAAGCGCCTTTAGAAGAGAATAGGCCCGGTTGCAATTTCGTTTAAAAAAATGTCAATTTTGAGTTCTTTTCTATGTTGCATATTTAAGTATCTTACCCGTATAAATATGTTGCGCATAGTGGGGTTAAAAATATGGGCCGTTGCTTGATCTGTTAAAATTCTTTGATATGCGCAGTGAATCTATAGGAGAAGTAACGATCATCTTGCACTTTAGATAGTTTACCAACTTTATGGCAACGACTGGTCAAACAAATAAAAAATTAGAAAATAGAACACACAAAAACACAGAAAAAGATATTGACCTTAGCAGTATGCTACACTGAATGGTTCCTCCATTGAAATATGCAAGCACCGGAACACTCCGATGGTACTTAACCCAAAAAACTAAAAAGGCATTCAATTTGGATTTTTGATTGCGAACAAATTTTCCTTAAGCGATTAAATGTTTTCGATCTCTGAGCGACCTCCAGAATTACAAATACAATTAGATGTTAAGGGATAATTAAATTTTATATTTTAAAATGTTACGAGACCAAACAATTAAAACTCAGTGAAATGGTGTCGGGGTTTGTCCAGTGGCAGACTAAGAAAAATTCGGGCCCCAACCAAGCTTTTGTGTTCGGGCCCTATAAATAATAAATAATTTTGTTTATAAACCCCCTTCCTTTTTCCGAATGGTTCATGGGAAATTTGTCAGTATACTACTTCTTATTCGCCTTGAAAGTGTAACATTGCCACCAGAAAAATGTGGTCAACACAAAACGTCTTAAACATGTAAGTATTTTTGACAAATTAATTGGTGTGCCCCCGTTTTGGCAATCTTTGGGTTATGTTTTCTAAGTATTTGCTGTCATAGCAGTAAGTTTGGCAATGTCTAGAAAAATATTGTGTGTAGCGGACGCGCCGCAGTATTGAAACTACTAACGGTAGTGTAGTGTTTTAGTATTAGACATATTATTTTAAATGATCATTCCCATTCTCGAATTTCATTATAAATAATCGGTTCAGGAATATCAAAGTTCTAAATTACTTGGCCATATTCCAGAACTTTAACTAAAAATCATTTTAAAATCCATTTTCCATCGTACATGTAAAATTCAACAAGTTCTTCTATCCTAACAGTCCATACTCCAGAATTTCATTTATTAATCATTTTAGACTCCCATTTTAAACGCAAAGTCAAATTTCATCATAATCGGTTGAGAAATAGAAGAGTTGCTTAATACATTGCCAAATCTAGACATCCAAACATCCAGACATCCAGACATCCAGACATTTAGACATGCAGACATCCAGACATCCAGACATCCAGACATCCAGACATCCAGACATCCAGACATCCAGACATCCAGACATCCAGACTTCCAGACATGCAGACATCCAGACATTCAGACAAACAGACATACATTTTTTTTTTTTTTGCTTTTTTAGACTCAGGAACTTTCAAATCATTTTTGACAGGATTTCAATACTTTGGTCTTTTTAGACCGAAGTAAATCAAAAGATTTCATTGTAGGCGTGGCGCAAAACAACAATGGTCGTAAATGCCATTTAGATCGATGATCAAGTAAGACTAAGTTTAGCCGGGTTTCATTTTCGTTAAAAATATAGCAAACCATTATTGGAGGTTGTCGAACTTTATTTACAACATCTATTTGACTGGGTCGGTCCGGCTTTCGGACGTTCTTTTACCGTTTGGAAGTTTATATAGTTGTTTATGAATGTTTTTCGTTCAAAGGATGTTGCGCTTAATAAGATTTAAAATAGGTGGCCTTGTTTGCTTCGTCTGCTTCCTCTGTTTGCCCTATGAATCTACAGGAGAAGCAACTTTTAACTTGCATGATGTAACATTTTAGGCAATTCTTGCAGTTAAGTTAAAAACTTTGCTACGTAAAATATATAAACGACGATACTGTTAAAGTTAGCCGAAAGTAAAAACTTGATAATGCAGAGAATATTACTCCAGCCGAAAGTAAAGAAATGATATGCAGATTGCGTATTCCCAGCCAAAATTAAAAAAGTCGATAATGCAGATTATGTTATTTACATTACAGCCGAAAACAAAAAAATTATTAGTTATCAGCCGAAAGTAAAGACGATACATGGATTGCAACAAAAACTTTTGTAAATAGTATTACGTGGAAAACTTTGTTTAACCTAGTCGTGAATATCGGAAAATCAGAAGAATCCACAAAATCGGAATAAAATCGGCTGCTAGAGTATATATCTGAACTTAAATCGTTTTTCTGTGACTTGTCAATAGCTATCGAATGTAAAAATTCCGTTTAAGTTTCCCGTGGGAAATCTCGGAAAATTCGATTTTCCAAAAATCAATGGAAAATTTGTGTAAAATCAGCCTCTAGAGTGTTATGTCTGGAGATGGATTGCATTGATGTGTGTTGTCAATAGCTGACGCACGAAAAAATTCAGTTTAAGTTTCCCGTGGGAAACCTCGGAAAATTCGATTTTCCAAAAATCATTAGAAAATTTTTATAAAATCAACCTCTAAAGTGTTATGTCTGGAGATGGATTGTATTTATGTGATTTCTCAATAGCTATCGCAGTAAAAAAATCAAGTTCAAGTTCCCCGTGGGAAATCTCGGAAAATTCGATTTTCTAAAATTTTAAATTTTCCGCGATTTGCCACGTGAAAATTAAACTGAATTTTTTCCTGCGAAAGCTATTGACAAGTCACATAAATCCAATTCATCTCCAGACATAACACTCTAGAGGCTAATTTTATACAAATTTTCTAATGATTTTTGGAAAATCGAATTTTCCGAGGTTTCCCACGGGAAACTTAAACAGAATTTTTTCCTGCGATATCTATTGACAATTCACATAAAAACGATTCAACTTCAGATATACACTCTAGAGGCTGATTTTATTCCAATTTTGTGAATCCTTCTGATTTTCCGATGTTTTCCACGACTAGGTTAAACAAAGTTTTCCACGTAATACTATTTAAAAAAGTTTTTATTGCAATCCATGTATCCTATTTACTTTTGGCTGTTAACCACCAAATTGTTTATTTTCGGCTGGAATGTTAATAACATAATCTGCATTATCGACTTTTTGAAATTTCGGCTGGAAACTTTCGGCTAACTTTAACAGGGTTAAACGAAGAATACAAATTAAAGTGCAGCGACTGTCAAAAATGATATATGTCGGGCTAATTGGGGATTCTCCCAAAGATTCATCGAGCAATCACTGGAAACTAACAAACTGAAATTTGTGACTGAAATATTTTTTCATCGGTATTCTGGGGTTCATTACAGGCATATTAAATGGTTCTACAGATATTTTGCTTACTTTGAATGATAAAAATGATGGAATCCGATAAAAAGCAAAAAGCGTAGCATAAAAGGCCCAACTACTGCTCTTCGGCGTACTGGGACTCCCACATCACAATGGTAACTGGTTCAAGAGCTATAAACATAAGAATAACAAATCAATTTAAAACCATTTGATCAGGACCTAATAGCATCCTTATCATATTTCATTAGTCAGTGGAAATACAACAGTAAATAATTATCGGAATAGAGATGAAAAGAGCTTTCGGAAATAATTGAGAACAGAGAATGGAGAAAAATTCGAACAAAGGGGTTTTCACCTGTTTTAGGAGTTTTCGCAAATAACTCGCTTATTTTGTATTTTACGAAAAAATATCGCATGACAAAGTTGACATACGAAAAATTTGCTATGTGAATATATCTACATAGTTGTTTAATAATTAATAAATTCGAAAAGAAACTGTCCGGCCGAGTTAGACAAAATTCGGGCTTTAAACCTAATTCGGCTGGATTATAAGTGAAAAACTCATACATTGTATTACAAACTAATACTCCAAATATTTAACTCAGCTGAAACTCGTACACAAAATTTAAATTAATAAATTCCCTTTCCGTAATAAATTAAAACGGAAATTGAATTTGTGTCATTATGTCAGGTATAAGCAATATACTTTTAAATGAAAATCAATTTTCCTCGCATTACAATTTTTTTTACAATGTACATATATTGCATTTCCGCCATTTTCCAAAAAAAACCTTTCAATTATTTATTGACGGATTCAAAATAGTTGTTGTAGAAATTGAAAAATTTGAATATAATTTCCAAATTGTCGGCTTATACAAAACGTTATTACCACAATCTTATCAAAACTTCATAATAAATATATGGGGTGCCATTAAAACTCCCATTTGATTTGTTGACACAGCGATTCTTATCTACCATTAAAGTCATTATGATTTTATTGTTTTTTGATTCTCCAAAAGCACTTTAATTGTTTCAATTATTTCTTTGTACTTTTTGGTGAATTGATCCGATGGCTCTATAGAAATAGTTTTTTATTATTATCTACCTATCTACCACTATAGTTGGTATGTATAGGACATGTATTTTTTATTTTTACACTATCCACCTATAATAGTAGTTTTAACATAGTAAAAAGGAACAACAATTTCGTTTTTAACAACATTATAATTACCGAAACACGAAAATCCATTTAAATTGATTTTCATTCATTGGATGTTGATGGCGGGTACAACAATAGTTGAATTGAATGTGTCCAAATGGAATTTTTTTTTTGTGGGGGGGTTATATTGTACATTCATTGGTTCGATATATGTTTGCGGGCTTTTGTGTCAGTGATTTGAATTGAATATCGCGTTTATATTTTGGCTGTCGCGAATGGCATTTATGTTATTAGAAATTGATTGAAATCAAGTAATTCAATTTTTTTTTATTGATTTTAACAAGTATATTGTTTGAACATATACATTGTTCATAAACATTGCCATAAATTCGATAATATTTTTACTGTTCTGATATTTACCTATAAAAATGGTATTTTTAAGATATAAACAACTAAATAAAGGGACATAAATTTCACAAGAATGGTCATTATGGTTTTAAATAGGATTTATAAAAAACTTATACAAACGGTTTCAGTTCAGGTCGATACTTCTATTTTGCCAAATTTTGTTTAATTCGGATTGTTTTAAGAAATAAACTTAGTTGTTGAAATAGTTTTCTAATTGTTGCCCTATTTTTTAGTAGATTTCAATATTTTGTCGATACAGTTCACATTTCTCAGGGAAAAGAAATTTTCGAAGAATCGATTAATTGTCTCCGATTAATCAATTAATCTAAAAATACACTAGTTTTAATCGGGCGGGTTCTCGTCGATTTGAATATTTTAGCGTTTCCCTAAGTCATCATTTTGACTTTACAACTAACTTTACAATAACATTTAGGGAAATAGGAATCATATACTGCTATCAAGTATCACTTAACACTTTTATAAAAGAAAACATCTTTCTTGAACGATTTGATAGCATAAAAAATAAGCGATGATCAATGGCATAGTAAAAAAATTTAATTTTTCAACGCGAATTTTCAATCATTTTGTTGGCAACAACGCTTTTTAGTATAAAATTGCATAATTCGTGAATTTTTCACAAGAACTTTCATTTAAGTTTACATTTTCACGTGAAATTGTCAAACAAATAGGATATTTTGCACTATATTTTGGACAATATTTTGTTTCAATTGAAATTTACTTGAAAACACTGCAAAAATTGATGTATCTTATTTTTTGTTAAAAACATTAACATGTACACGGAAGTTACGAGTTTTGATTTGTAAATTTTCACTAAAATTCACTGCTGGATCTCCCAATTTATTAAAAAATCTTAAATGTGAAGCATTAATTCTATTGGTAGAAAGGAAATGGACCAAAAGGATTTTGTAGTCAGGGGACCCCAAAACAGACAAAATCTCATTGCAGTAAGTGGCAGAAAATCAGAGGTAATTGAGTGATATTTTTATAGTTTTGTTTATAATTTTAACCCTGTTAAAGTTAGCCGGAAGTTTCAAGCCGAAAGTAAATAGAATATATGGCTGGCAATAAAAACTTTTGTGAATAGTCTTACGTGAAAAACTATGTTTAACCTACCTAGTCGTGGAAAATATCGGAAAATCAGATGGATCCAAATAATTGGAATAAAATCAGCCTCTAGAATGTTATGTCTGGCGATGGATTGCATTGATGTGATTTGCGAATAGCTATCGCAGGAAAAAATTCCGTTCAAGTTTCATGTTGGAAATATCGGAAAATTCGATTTTCCAAAAATCATTAGAAAATTTGTATAAAATCAGCCTCTAGAGTGTTATGTCTGGAGATGGATTCCATCGATGTGACTTGTCAATAGCTATCGCAGAAAAAGGATTCAGTTCAAAAAATTGGAAAATTCAATTTTCGAAAACTTTAAATTTTCCGAGATTTCCCACGGCAAATTTGGAATGAATTTTTTTCCTGCTATAGTTATTGACAAATCACATCAATGCAATCCATCTCCAGACATAACACTCTAGAGGCTGATTTTTTACAAATTTTCTAATGATTTTTGGAAAATCGAATTTTTCTCACGGGAAACTTGACCTGAATTTTTTTTCCGGCGTCAGCTATTGGCAAATTACATAAATACAATCTATCTGCAGACATACCAAACTAGAGGCTGATTATATTCTTCCATTTCTTACTTTCGGCTTGAAACCTTTTTTGTATTTTTCGAGATTTCCCACGGGAAACTTGAACTGAATTTTTTCCTGCGATAGCTATTGCCAAGTCATATCAATGCAATCTATCTCCAGACATAACACTCTAGAGGCTGATTTTATACAAATTTTCTAATGATTTTTGTAAAATCGAATTTTCCGAGATTTCCCATGGAAAACTTGACTTGATTTTTTTTCCTGTTTCAGCTATTGACAAATCAGATCAATGCAATCTATTTCCAGACATAGCAAATTAGAGGCTGATTTTATTCTTCCATTTTTTAGTTTCGGCTGGAAACTTTTTTGAATTTTCCGAGATTTCCCACGGGAAACTTTAACTGAAATTTTTCCTGCGATACCTATTGACAAGTCACATCTATGCAATCTATCTCCAGACATGACACTATAGAGGCCGATTTTATTCAACCATTTCTGACTTTCGGCTGGAAACTTTTTTGAATTTTCTGATATTTCCCACGGGAAACTTAAGCTGTATTTATTTCCTGCAATAGATATTGACTAATCACATCAATGCAATCCATCTCCAGACATGACACTCTCAAGGCGAATTTTATACAAATTTTCTAATGATTTTTGAAAATCGAGTTTTCCGAGATCTCTCACGCTAAACTTAAACTGAATTTCTTTTCTGCGATAGTCATATAAATGCAATTCATCTCCGGAAATAACACTCTAGAACCTAATTTTATTTATCCATTTCTTACTTTCGGCTGGAAACTTTTTTGAATTTACCGAGATTTCCCACGGGAAACTTGAACTGAATTTTTTTCCTGCGATAGATATTGACAAGTCACATCAATGCAATCCATCTCCAGACATAACACTCTAGAGTCTGATTTTAGTCATCCATTTCTTACTTTCGCCTTGAGTTTTTTTTAAATTTTACGAGATTTCTAACGGGAAACTGAAACTAATTGTTTTTTCTGCGATAGTTATTTACAAATGACATCAATGAAATCTATCTCCAGACATAACACTTCAGAGGCTGATTTTTTACAAATTTTCTAATGATTTTTGGAAAATCGAATTTTCCGAAATTACCCACGGGAAACTTGAACTGAATTTTTTTTTCCTGCGTCAGCTATTGACAAATCACATCAATGCAATCTATCTCCAGACATAACAAACTAGAGGCTGATTTTATTCTTACATTTTTTAGTTTCGGTTGGAAACCTTTTCTGAATTTTACGAGATTTCCCACGGGAAACTTTTACTGAGAATTTTTCTACGACAGCTATTGACAAGTCACATCAATGCAATCTATCTTCAAACATAACACTTTAGAGGCTGATTTTATTCATCCATTTCTGACTTTCGGCTGGAAACTTTTTTAAATTTTTCGAAATTTCCCACGGGAAACTTGAACTGAATTGACAAGTCCCATCAATGCAATTTATCTCAAAACAAAACACTCTGGAGGCTGATTTTATAAAAATTTTCTAATGATTTTTGGAAAATCGAATTTTCCGAAATTTCCCACGTGAAACTTGAACTGAATTTTTTTCCTACGGTAACTTTTGACAAATCACATCAATGCAATCCCTCTCCAGACATAACACTCCAGAGGCGGATTTTATTCAAATTTCCTAATGATTTTTGGAAAATCGAATTTTCCGAAATTTCCCACGGGAAACTTGAACTGAATTTTTTCCTGCGATAGTCATATAAATGCAATCCATCTCCAGACATAACACTCTAATGGCTGATTTTATTCATCCATTTCTGACTTTCGGCTGGAAACTTTATTGAATTTTCCCAGATTTTCCACGGGAATTTTTGGAAAATCGAATTTTCCGAGATTTTCCAAGGGAAACTAGAACTTACTTAACCATTTGAAACTTTTACAAGACTATTGCCAATGTATAACCCGGTGAAATTTCGTTTGAAATTAAGATGTGAATTAAAATTTATGAATTTCTCGCAACGAGCTGGAATTTAACAATTGATGAAATAGGAGAGAAAAAGAAAAGAAATAAAAACAATGGAGAAGAGATTGTGAAATAACCCAAAATGGACGTGATGTGCGGTGCAAACTTTTAAACTAAATATTAATTAAACTAACTAACTAAAACCTATATTTAATTCATATAATAATAATATATTAAAATAATTATAAAACTGTTATCCATAAATGGGCAGTTAAAAATTAATTATTTAAGCAAATTAATAACCAACCACTAAGTTAAAATTGAATAAAATAAAAACATAAGTGGGAGATTAACGGAACAAGTTTCTGAAAAAGTAATAATAAGGAAAAAATAATAATAAGAGTAGTAATAATAATATCCAATTAAAATCTAAGAATAATTTAAAACGACAAATGTTACGATCAGCGTGGGAGGATTGAACCATCAGCGAGATCGCGCCACCTAATCCGTAATTATAGTTGTTTTGAGTTAGACAGCTAATTGATATAATTAATATTAGTTTACCGGTAAAATTATTTTTATTAATGGCCATATTAATATCGTCCCAAATTTTTTTTTTAAATTCTCTTGGTGATGAGCTGACTGTTATGAAGTAACCCGAATGCCGAATCTTTTTTACAGCAAATTGAAGCTTTTCGGTGGTCCAGAAAGAACCCCTCCATCCGCTGTAACCTAGCCGGCTGCAAAATGCTGTACTGGAGCAACCACCGGAAAGTCTGTGGCAGATTTCGGCGGAAATATAAGTGGAATGTTTTCGAAATCTGTTACAACTTGCTAATTTCTAGAGTTAATATATTGCCTCTTACGGCACTGACTGATATTATGACCAGTATTTTTGCAACAGGCATACATGCAATTGGATTACGATTTGATTGTTTAAATGTATTACTAGAAGATTTGGAGGTTTATACCGCTGGTAACAATCAGGAGAACTATGTCCTATTCTATGACATATTTGACATTTAATTGTCGACTTCTCAGTTGTATTTGGTTTTGAGTGGTTAGACGATAGTTGACTTTCATTTTCACAAGCTTTTTCTATCGCTTCATTAATTTGATCATAAAGGCAAGCCTTAACCAATAATTTGATAGAACTGTTGTAAATACCATCTTGAAAAGCCCTTAGACCAATTTTGGAATTTAAATTTTGAATTGCTTTTGGAGCAGCTTTACGCTCGCTAGCGATACAAGCATCGTTGAGTTCTGAAATTAAGGTTTGTACACGTAATACGTAGGTACGAATATTTTCAGAACTAAATTCGAATATTTTAGAAATTAAGATCATACCACGTTTTAAATTCGGAATTGTTTACTATGTCATAAGCTAACCTACATAATTTAACTTGAACGATATCTAAAAAATTTCCTTTATCGGTTTTCTTCACGGTTTTATACACTACTTCACAACATGCTATGAACTTATATAAATTCTCACAATTCCCTTTAAATTCAGGAATAATCTTTAGCGCATTTTCAATATTCATTCTGACGTTATCAGTAATACTGTTTGTTTTTATTTGAATCGGTTTATTATCACTGAACTTAAGAATTGGCCTTGCACTTCTACGTAAATTAATTTTAGATTTAACACCCATTTTTGTAATATCCAGTAAAAACTGTCAATAAGAAGATAACCATTTACGGAATTACGAAATTTCAAAATAACTTCAAGAAATTGTACACGATTATGAATGAAAAAAATTTGTTTGTAAAATTGTTTTACATAAATAATTAAATGAGCTTACCGATTTTAATATTTTGCACAAAATACCGCAAAGCGTTGATTAGACGTACTTTCAAAGAAAAAGACCCAAACAAATTTTAATCAATGAATTTGGTTAGTCATCAGCTGTTGTACTATGGACATTTCATTATTTGATGCTCGACAGTTGTTAATTGATGTATAATATGTTGTTCGACGTTGTGTTGACCAAGAACGATCGAAATTCTTTTTTTTTTTTTTTTTTTTTTTTTTTTTTGATAATGAATTTGGAATTTTGAAATTTGCTATATTCCCGTAGAATTTGAGGTATTGTTCTTAATTTAACGAAACTGTGTGTTGAATTGACCTCTTTCTGATTGATATATTTACGCTTCTGGTTGCCGTTGAAAATGCGACGTAAATATTTTTATGACGAATGATTTTTAATTTCAATAATACGAGTTAATTAAAAAATTTTTTTTTTAGATTGTATAATATTTGCCAAATAATTATTTTTTATAATTTAATTTAATCAGCCATATTGAAAAAGTTGAAAGTTCTATACATTTTTGTTATAACATTTGGCTAAAATATATAGCCGTTCACGCAATTATACCGATTCAAGTATCACCACATATAACTGTTCACATTTTGGATTGACCACTAAAATTTATTATGATTATAACTGAACTGGATTGATTTTTTTTGATGATTTATTTGAACTTCAATTATTAAACACTTAAATTTTTAAATTTGTATCTTGTGATCATACTAAGAATTATTACGTATCTCACGACACGTTAGATTCCAGACTTAATCATGAAACCCCACATCTAACACCAATTTATGTCGCGAAATATATTTGTAAAGGTTGAGTTTTTAATTACGTATAACCAAGTTCAACATATTTTTATGATTTATTTAATATATAATTATTTATTTATTTTTATTTGATTATAATTTCATTTATAATTTAAAGTATTAATTATATTGGTCTTAATTTCAAGTACCTAAATTAAATATTGTGTATATTATTTTACTTTAGATTGTTACTCGATCGAAATCGATCGACTGGCTTTACCGGTCAATCGCTTTAAACATCTGCAACAATAATTGTTGGGTTGTCTAATACGAATGCTGTAAGGGAAACAATCACTTCCCTTGCAGTTCAACTTCAAGGTATTTTGAACACTGTAAATAATCTAGGACAAATGTTTGATGAAATGCAGGAAGCGCATATTAAATTGGACGCTAGAGTCACAACCACTGAAACTAATATAAAAGAGCTTCAACAGGAAAACTTGATACCAAAAAATGAAGCTTAATCATATAATCACAAATTAAACGAACAAAAAATATCAAGGTTGGAAACTGAGTTGGAAACCATAAAGTAAAAAGAAATTAGAAATAACTTAATAATTACTGGAATACCAAATAACACTGTATGACCGCAGCAATTTGTTGATAATATTCTTAGTGTACTGGAGATGAATTCACTAAAAGGGAAAATTAATGAAATCCAAACAACTCTATAGTTGATACTTCTAGAAGAAAATGGATAAGCAAAACGGCAACAAATAATGTACATGGCAATTCTTCTTCACTCTTTCTGAAAATAGTTTTTGTTGATGAAGCATCTAAATTAAACATTAACGCACAAATCAAAGAGAGAAAGAAACTTTTTGCCAACGAAGTTGGATATAAAGTTGAGGACACTAAACAACTTTTTGTGAGAGAGCAGTTAACAACTTATAAGGCAAATCTTTTTCGTCAGGCACTCAACTTTAAAAAATCCAACAACTATAAATTTTTGTGGACCAAAACCAATAAGATTTTTCTTAAAAAAACGAAAACACTGATGTCATCATTATCAACAATACTGGAGATTTGGAAAAATTATCAACACTCGAAAAATTGGATTAGCAGGGTTTATAACATAACATCACATAATCACTTAATTAAAACGCAGGTTATCATATTTTTATATTTTATTTACAATAATTTTTTGTTTATATATTTTGATCGATTAATTTTTTTTTATGTATTTTTCGTTGTTTTGTTGTCAAACTGGGGTAAATTTCATTTTCTTAAATGGAGATTAATTTGACAGATAAAATGGAACGATGGATAAATAGTAATAGATATTTTACGGTCGTTTAAATGCAACATTTGATTATTGTGTAGAGTTGTGTAGTATATTGTATTGTAACGTACGAAGCTTACGAAATAAATTAACTGAGATTGAATCATTATTACAAAATCTACCTTTAGGGGCAGATGTTGTAGTGCTGACTGAAACATGGCTTAGTGTTTCTAATAAACAATTTTATAATTTAAGTGATTACATTTCATTTTATTCGGTAAGGTTAGATGAATAAGGGCGTTGTTCCATATTTGTTAAAGAAAAATGGAATACAGTACTGTTACAAGAAGAAGAATATAATAAATCTCATTTTATTGTGGTTCACATTCGGAACTTAAATATTAATGTGTGTGCGGCTTATCGTTCACAAAAATGTAGTATAGATTTATTTTTGGAAAAGTTTGAAATGGTTATTTCAAAATTTCCTAAATGTAGTATTGTGGGAGATTTCAACATCAACTTAATGAACTTGGATGATAATATCCTAAAATATAAAGAGATTATCACATGCCATGGCTACGTTTTACTGAATATAACTAAAATAGAATATGCAACAAGATTTAGTAATACAGTGTCGACTGTTATTGACCATATTGCCACAGATCTTAACTCTATAGAATATGAGTTTTACTTAGAATACACTTTCATATCAGATCATAAGCTTCTGTATTTTAGATTCAAGAAAGAGAAAAGTTCAGAATTGGTGAATAGAAAAGTATTAAAACAAGTTGTTAATTATGATATGATCGATAGAGATTCTTCATGGGACAGAATTGACAGTATTGGCAACTTTGAATCTTTGACCAATGAACTTACCAATCTCGTAAAAAATAATATAATTGAATTACAATCAAACCAGAAAAATAGTTTTATTAAACCGTGGATGACTGGAGATATATTCAAACATATCAGGCTAAGGGAGAAATTTTACAAATTAAAAAGAAGATATTCCAATTCTGAGTATTGTACTCAAAAATATGAATTTTTCGAAGAAAAATTTTTGCTTAGCCGTTTTAATCTTCTTCTTAACAAACTCTATAACTTGTTAAGAAGAAGATTCAAATGGCTAAGCAAAAATATTTCTTTACCTTATTTGAGAATCAGTCAAATAAACCTTTCATTCTATGGAAAAATTTTAATCAGTTCGTACTAAATAGGCAACCTCGAAATAAAAATATTGAATTAAAAGTTGGTGAGAAAATTATAACTAATGAAACAAAAAATGCCAATTTATTTAATGAATATTTCATTAACAATATTATTAATTTATTTAAAAATATGCGATTTCAAAATATATCAGTTTTCGATTATATTCAATATAATAACACATATAACTTTTGTCTGGAAAAGGTTACTGTTGGAGAAATTGTAAATGTAATTAAAAATGTAAATTCTAAGACAGCCACATGATTCGATGGTATATTAAATAAATTTATTATAAGGTATTCTAATAGGTTAATAAATATATTGGCTCGACTTATTAATACGAGTGTAAGTAAACGAACTTTTCCTGAAATTTTAAAATGCGTCAAAGTATTTCCAATTTACAAAAGCGGTTCAAATTTAGAAATTAATAATTACAGACCAATCTCCATTCCAAATTCGTTGACAAAAATATTTCAGAATGTAATAAATTAGAGACTAGAGCAGTTTCTCGAAGCTAATAACGTAATATCACCAAATCAATTTGGGTTCACAAGAAATGCTAACACAACTGCCGCTTGTTTGCACCTTACAAATCAGTTAAGTATAGGAATTGATAAAAAAAATTTGTATCTGTACTTTTCTTGGATTTAAGCAAAGCATTTGATGCTATGAATCATAAAATATTGTTGATGAAAGTAAAAAAGTGGGCTTATCTGATGAACACATTAATTTTTTTGATAGCTATTTAAATAAAAGGAAACCATTTGTAGAAATTAATGGAAAGCAAAGTGATGAGTGAGAGAAATCAAAGCCTAGGAGTTCCCCAGGGCTCCATATTAGGGCCAACAATATTTTAAAAATATTTATAAATGATCTGGTGATGATAGACATTCATGGAAAATTGTTTATAATAAAGAAAATTTGTCAAATTTAGTCAGTGATATGCAAAGAGATTTGCATCAGTTAAATGTATGGTTCAATAACAACTTAATGCTACTAAATGTTAAAAAACTAAGTACTTGATTTTTGAAAATAGAAATTTGGAAGAAGGTTATATACTTTCACATACACTAACTTATAACGGAGAAATACTGGGACGAGTCAGATCATATACATACTTAGGTCTAATTTTAGATGCAAAATTAAAATGGGATCTGCACTTGGACTCTATCAAAAAAAAAATTACGCCATATATCATTATTTTAAAACAAAAATCAAAAAGTATACTACCTCAGAAATTACTAATAAATATATATTATGCTTATGTGTATAGCCATATAATGTATTTGAATCCAATATGGAGTGGAACCACAAAAAACAAATTGGAAGAAGTTTTTATTTTGCAAAAAAGGGCCTTGAAATGTGTTCTAAATGTACCAATAAGGGCGCCATCTGTAGCTATATTCATTAAGTTTTTACCCCTTTATAAAATAATTGAAAGGAATTGGTTACTTTGATGCATAAAATTGCTAACAACCTCATAAAACATAATCTTGAGATAATTAGAACTAGTGATTATAATATAAGACGTCTTTCGTTTCTGCTCGGTCCTCAGCTTACAACATCCGCTTCTAATAACAATGTATTGTTCCGGGGTCTGCTGTTATACAATAGATTGCCAACTCACATAAGGAATGAAAGGAGTCTAAAATTATTTTAAAAATTGACTATGAAATATATTACGGATAACAATACAACTTAAAGTTTAATTTAATCTATGACAAATAAAATCTTGCTATTTTACCATCTATCCAGACACTTCCATTAATATGTCCTTTTCAAATGAGCCCTTTAAGACAATGATAGTTATTAAAAATTTTAATAAATGAAGAATTTTTGTAGGTGAATTAAGAATATAAAAGATAAGCATCTTAAAAATAAAAATAAGATAATCACTATTGTACTATAAAATATTATAAAAATTAAAAATACATTATGTATAGCGTTATGCTAATTATTTTCATATATTTCCGCACAATAATTCTTTGAGAATCATTGCAGATTTTGCTAAAAATGTTAAAGTGCATTTGTAATAAAGAAAACTTGTTACTTATAGAAAAATAAAGCAAAAAAAAAAAAAACCTGCATTCCACTGTTTTTAATTTTCATTTATTTGTTATCAAATTTTAAATTAAGGGGAAATTCATCTATTACAGATTCTATACAATACAAACATAATTATATTAATTATATGAATACCAGTGGCGTAACACATAAGGTAATTATAAATTTCATGGCAAAGGAAACCAATAGGACTCCTTACTATATCAATATAATAAATTATCATAGCCGCCATATTGTTGACCATAAGTAACTGAACTTGAATAAGTAAGAGATGGCTAGACATAGTTTGATGTAGCTTATAGGTCTCCTTACATAACCGATGTAATAAACTTTCAGAGCTACCATAATCTAGACCTGAAGAATTTGTTGTTCTTTTTTTTCTATTTTATTTATAGTTTAAAATGTAAAATGTAAAAATGTATAATAAATAAAATTCCTGGGCTGAGTGTTTTCGCTGGTGTAAAAGTCTGGGTTGGATTTTAATTCTCTTACACTTTAAATTGTGTAGTAAAATACTCTGGGATGACTTTTTATACTTGTGTTATTTTAGGTAATTTCAAATTTATCTGGGATGAAAGTCTGGGATAACCTTAATCCGATGAATCTATGAGCGAACATTTATCCACATTTATGCGCATATCACTTGCAAGCTCTGACGTTTCGACGTTCGCTTTGTGATGAACCTGTTTTGTTTAGCAAAAATCCATTTTTTGGGTTGGTTTACGAAATCATGTATTTCGTAACAGTATACGATGAGAAATATTTGCATTTCTTACCTAACGAACAATTCGCTGCCAATACATATTTTTGGCAACATTTTATTTCGAATTTGAGAGAACCATCAAAATGTTTAAATAACAAAAAATATCCAATTTTCAAACAATACAACATCCGATTTTTATAACATCCGCCTAATTTTCTTATCTATTAGAATTCGATTCATGTACAAAACAATAAGAAACATAAGACCAAACTATATAGAAACTCAATGGGTATATTCGCACACAGTACGAGAAAATCGTAGAAATCTCGAGAATGGAACAAATAAAAAAAAATTTAATGACAACAACAATAAGCAATAATACAAACAGTTGCAATTTTTTTTTTTTTTTTTTTTTTTTGTAAATAAGGAAAATAATAATAACAGTAATTTTCCTACAATTGTTATCATCGTTATAATAAAAAAGAAAGGAGCACCAAAATTGTTAAAAAAGAAGCCAAATTTGGCTCAAAAACAATTCTAAATGTATAAAATAAAACAAACGAAGGAACACAAATTGTAAAATAATCATTTCCGTTTCCGACACAGGAATACAAAATGAACAAGAAAAAAAAAAAAATTAAAAGTAAACATAAGAACAAGACAATTTTCTTATTTTCATTTTTTTTCTATTTTATTTCAATTTCCCAAAAGCACGAGACAAAAAAAAAAATTTGTTCGTATCTATTTTCTGCATCATCATCTTCAGACAACGAAAATAACTGCAATCGCTGTTATATACGTACCTAGATCGAATATCTAGGGTTTTTAAGAAAATGTATACAATCCTAAATTTATATTCTAAAACTTACCTTTTATAATTTCACGAGTTCCGGGTTTTCGTAAATAAATTGATTCACCATCTTCCCGTTTCCATGTGACACGTGGTATGGGATTTCCTGTGGCGCGACATGTTAACGTTGCATCCTCACCCTCTTGTACTGCAATATCTGCTGATGATTCCTCATTTATAATATCCGGTGGGACTGGAAAGCAAAACAAAACAAAAAAAAATAAAAAATATAAAAATAGTTGTTATCGTATCACTATATAGTACATAGATATGAAAGAGTGGTACATTTAATAGTAGTTATGCACAGCATCTCTATAATAATTTGATGTTGGTGCTGTATTATTAAGAAAATTAGTTGTTATCCTTTATAAAATACAGAAGCATAGTATATTCGAAATAGTAGTAACAGAATATAGCAGCAGTCTGAACAACAACAAATATGCAATATTGGGATATAGTATAAAGGAAATGATAAAAAAGATAAGAGTTGAACAAAAAGTGTTTTTATTATCATTTTAATATTCTTAAAGCTCTTCGTTTTATGGAAATTTGTTTTATTCATTTTGGGATGAATCTCGCGAATTTCGTTACATAAAAAAAACATTTTTTTTGTATTGTTTTGCAAAATGTACTTTCGTATATAGTATCTGAGAGTATGTATATGTTCAATTGGATATCGTACAAATTTAAGGATTAACCACACATAAACGCGATAAATTAAATTTTTATTATTGCACGGTTGAATTTCAGTGATTTGTAACCGATGTAACGCGAAACATATTATCTTAATTTTGTACAGAAAAGAATTCAATGGCGACTAAATTGCTAATTACACTTTTGATTACTTTCTATAAAAATCAGCCATGTAATAAAGTGTTAGTGAATTATACGCAACACATATTAAACTTTTAATAATTTCAATTTTATTTTATTTCACGCATAAATACAATTTCTGTTTCGTAATTCTCATTCAGAACTAACCTGTATTTACAGAATGCTTGATAATTTCGCTCTTCGTAAAAAATAATTATCTGGTTTATGATGCCACTTCAATTTTATAACAGTAATATTCATATTTCCTAAGTAAATTTAGTAAAACAATTATTCACAAATAATTGGTACAATCATCCCCCAACTGTCTTAAAAAACAATTTTACCATGAACCGCACAAAGATCTAAACAAAGAGGCAAATCCATCTATTCTATTAAGCAGCTCTGCTTAATTATCTTTCACACAAGTGCTTCGTCTGCAAACCATGTTCCATGTTTAGCGTTTACATTTATGATATATGGTTAAAACAATTACGTCGATAGTCTAGGGGGGCTTAAAATTTAGGTATACACAACTTTTGAAAAATGAGGTGTTTTAGAGAACCATCTTGATGTAAACAGATCCAGCATGTGAAAAATAAACTTAAAATATGGAACATCGAACCACCAAAAATTAATTTATTTTCATAGAGTTTGTATGAAACACTCGATTTCGGTTAACGAAAAAACATGAATTAAACGGAAAACCCAGTTAAATATTTTATTCTGAAATCGCTAAAAAACAAATCAGTGTTTTACTGATTTAAAACACAGATTTTCAAATTTCTATATTTTCCAGCAATAATCAAAAGAAAATAAGGGAAATTAAAATAAAAAACATTCTACAACAATGGCAATGTGTATTAAAGAGAGAAAATTCAATTTAATGGCGTCATTATTTGTCTACGTCTAAAATCAATTGTGAGAAAAAAGAGAACACACCTCCGCTCAGTAATCGAAATTAAAATAAATAAAAAAGAGCGAAACAGAACAAGATAAAACTGACCGAACCAATTTAACCGTAGTTTTTTAATTGGTGCTTAACATCTTTGTTATTGAATGTCGAACGAACTCTCACAATCAATCAAAAGATTCTGGGAGATTGAAAACATTCCTGCAATAAAATTTCTCTCAAATGACGAAAAGCAGTGTGAGAAAATATTTTCAAAAACGTTTTACAGAACAAAGTCTGGCAGATATGTTTTATCATATGTTTCAATATTTGGAGAAAAGGTTAAGCTCTTTATTACCATACTTTATTTTTGACCACACCACGCCATCCTGAAGCCCTAGAGTTTGAGCACGAAATTGCGAGTGGTCTTCGACGCATTGGCCAAGACACCGAACAACGTCTCATTAAATAACATACTGCATACCGGCCCTACCTTGTTGCAAGACTTATTATCCGTTATACTTCGATTCAGGAAGTATCGGTACACATTTACTGCCAATATTTCTAAATTGTATCGAAAGATACTTATTAATTCCAGCCAGACAAATTTGCAAACCTTACTTGGCGTGAGTCTGATACCGATCCTTAAAGGCTTATAAATATCTCACAGTCACTTATGGACGGTATCGGTGCTATACTTGGCTACTCGTATTGTAATGCAATTTGCTGAAGAAGAAAATCATAATTTTCTTAGTACATCAAAAGTTACCAAAACAGACTTTTACGTGGACGACGTCCTTGCTGCCGCTAATACATTGAATGGAGCGTTACACGTTTTTGAATTTCACAAATGGTGTGCAAATAGTGATAGGTTGCTTCAATCTATACCGCTACAAAAACGAGAGAAGCTTTTGAAAAATTAGTTTTATGAGTCTGAATCTATCAAGACTGTGGATGTTACCTAGAATACCGGATGAGGGCATTTTTGTTTTTGACATATTTCCGTCCGCAAATTTTCCAATACTAACAAAGCGAATTGTTTTGTCTGAAATAGTAAAATTTTACGATCATTTGGGTCTGCTGGGACCCATAATTATTGAGGCGAAAATGCAAATTCAGGCGTTGTACAGATCGGCAACAGATTGGGATGATGAACTCCGATTACACATGCACCGATTGGATAAAGTTCAGAGCTAAATTATATGCGGTAAATCAAATGAAAATTAACCATTGTGTAGTATCCCCTAATTCGGTGCGTACGGAATTACATGGATTTGACGCGTCTGGAAAGGCATATTGTGCATGCATCTGCATCAAGACTATTGACAAAAGAAAAAACATTTCTGTAAATTTACTTTTAGCAAGTCAAAAGTTGCTCCTTTGAAATGTTTAACGATACCTAGACTAGAGCTATGTGTAGCACTTTTACTCGCAAGACTTGTCAAGACACCAACAGGGTTGATGACATACAAGAAATAACATTCAACTATATATGGGAACACTTGTCATCCGGTGCCAACCGTGCTGATCTATTAACTAGAGGCATATCACCTGCTGAGTTAAAATCAGCAAAATTATGGTTGTGTGGTCCTGATATTTTGTATCATATGAATGAATACTGCTGCTCGATTGACAGTTCTAAAATCGACAGATCGCAGGAGTTAACATTTAAACAAGAAGATGTTACTTTAACCACATTTAATCCACCACAGTTCAATTTATTATCAAAATGTAGTTTATTAAAAAAATTAATTCGAGTAACTGCGGTTTATCAACGATTTATTAATAACTTTACCAAGGCAAACATGAAAATCGTATGTCCACTGACAATCACGGAAACTAATGTTGCACTAACACAACTATGCAAAATCGTCCAATCTGACTTTAGAACAGAAATTAAACGCCTCAGACAAGGAAATTCACTGCCTAACAATAGTTCATTAATACAGTTGAATCCATTTCTGGATTCACATTCATTGATCAGGGTTGATGGTCGGTTGTCTAAATAATATTTAGCATATGACGTTAAAGGCTGTTGTTTAGACATGAACATGAACAAACTTTACACGCTGGATCACAACTCTTGTTATCATTGATTAGACAGAAATACTGGCCCATTAATGGAAAAGCAATATCCAAACAGATCGTACGAAACTGCGTGGTCTGTGCTAAGGCCAAACCAAATTTGAAAAAGCATGCCGAAGCATTCGAGTAACAACTGCAGTTGAGTAAAGTGTTTTTGCAATGAATAAAAACCAACTTTGAAAAGTAAATAAATACAAAGCAAGAGTTAGTACCAACCAAAAGTTGTTAGCCCCATTCTGCGAATCAATTAAAGTATATATGTACCTGTGCAAACAAAGTGGTGGGTTAAAAATGGAAAGTTTGAGACAAAGCATAGCAAGGATATAGTTGCAGAAGACAGATCCTAAGCCAAGCGATCTCGAATAGATGACATTCGTGGTCAATGCGGGATTAACAACTAACGAGGTGCACACATTATATCAGGATTTTATATTGGATAAAAGTGTATTGAGCTTCACGTACATAAATGAAGTAACAACGAAAGTTACTGTAAAGGAAAGAAGTGGAGTAATGTGGTACGTCAGGGTATCTAACTTATCACCAGGGATAAATGACAGAGCATTAAGTGAGACAATACAATGATTTGGCAACGTATTCTCCACACGAAGGGAGAAATTTGCTGCCAACTCTCTGCTACCGGTATTTTTATTGGAAATAAGCACTGAACGCATTCGAATTATTTCATCTGTTTCACTGTATTTAACTGTTGTAGCTAACTTCAATTGAGTCAATAATATCTTTTTCAAGTGACACACCCTAAAAGAAGAAAAATAAAAGATTTTTTAAAATAAAAATTAATCTGGAATCATCCGTGTTTTATTTTCAAGTTTCCAGCTCTGCTTAGTTAAATTCCATTAGGTTATGGGCCCAGTGGATGAAGAATACGGATATTTCGAAAAATTAAGGCAGATTAAAAGTGAAATTGATTTTTCAGTGTTGTGAAATTTACATACGGAAAAGGATGGCGTCAGCTGAATCAAGATACAGCATTTCAAAGCTAAACAGAACAAAATATTTTGTATGGAAATACAAAATGGAAATGCTTCTTAAGGAAAAAGGTTTATGGACAATTATCAATGAGGTACAACCATCACCAGATACAGCAGCGTGGACAGCAAATGATGAAAAGGCACATTTAACAATTGCATTGAATGTAGAAGACGATCAAATTCATCACATCATCGGTGCAGATTCAGCAAGAAATACATGGACAATTTTTAAGGAAACGTATGAATCAAACACATCAAGCAATCATGTGCACATTTTGAAGTTAATCATGCAACAGCGGCTTGATGAAGGCGGAGATGCGGAAAAACACGTGAATTCCATGAACGAGCTGTTTCGAAAATTATTGGCGCTTGGTGCAGATTTTATACAATTTTTTATGAGTGCTAGGTTGTTGGCTTCTTTGCCACCAAGCTACGAAGGTTTGGTAACGGCGCTCGAAGGTAATGAAGAGAATGAATTGACATGCACATTGGTTAAATCAAAGGTTCTCGCGGAATTCAAAAGAAGAATGGATCGAGGCGAAACAATGGATGACACTGCATTAAAAGTTGACACATCAAGAGCAACGAAAGGTCAAAAAGGTGATAATAAAAAGATTGATTGCTATTTTTGCAAAAGAAGCGGTCACATCAAAAAGGATTGTCGAAAATATAAAGCCTGGCTCAACAAAAAGAAAGGAAGTAATCAGAAGGCGAATCTAGCGAAAGTTAAAACAGAAAAACTGTTTGTGACACATCAAGTAGGTGATGGCTGGATTTTTGATTCAGGTGCCACATGTCACATAGCCAGTTCTAAGGATATTTTCGTCAATATCGACATAAATTGTAGTGATAAAGTAAGCGTTGGAAGTGGTCAAAAATTAACAGCTGCGGGTAAAGGCACAATTAAAGTTGATTTTCTGAATAAGAAAAATCAAAGTGTTCCAGTAAGAATCACAGACGTGTTGCTAATGCCAGATATCTAGGGAAATTTACTTTCAGTCAAAAAGCTAACGGAAAAAGGTATTCAAGTAAATTTCAAGGCAACAAGTGTGAAATAAGGGTAAACAGTCGGCAAATTGCAGTTGGCGAAATCAGCGGTAAACTTTGCAGACTAAAGGAACCTCACAAAGTTAACTCGGTCGAAAAGGAATTCAATTGCAGGATACATTATTGGCATAATCTTCTAAACCATAGAGACATTAAAGTTGTAAAATCATTGGCGAAACGAAATTTGGCTAAAGGCATCAACTTTAGCGAGTGTACAGCGGATTGCGAAATCAACTACAAGTGCAGAGTGTGTCTCGAAGGAAAAATTACTCGAAACAAGTTTCCGGTCAAGTCAATTAATAAAGCAGTTGCAGTCATGGATCTGATTCATTCGGATGTTTGTGGTCCGATGCAAACGACCACACCACCAGGTAATCTTTACATTGTGACATTCATAGACGATTACTAAACATTTACAGTCAGCTACCTAATCGGAAATAAATCATCAGTTTACAGCAAATTCAAGAAATATATTGCGATGGTAAAGATTCAATTCGGAAAGAAACCTAAATGCATCGGTACAGATCGAGGAGGAGAGTACATCAGTAATGAATTCGTGAATTATTTAAAGTCGAGCGGATTTCAAATCCAGAGAACTACTGCGTACACACTTAAACAAAACGGAACAGCGGAATGAAAAAACAGAACGTTTGTAGTAATGGCTCACTGCATGCTAATTGACGCAGGTCTAGAGAAAAAGTTTTGGGGCGAAGCTGTAATGATGGCTAACTATGTCCAGAATCGTTTGCCAACAAAGGGTACAGAAACAACGCCATATGAAGGCTGGTTCCAGAAAAGTCCGAATGTGCAATACTTCAGAAAATTCGGATCAGAATGTCAAAAAGAAAGAAGGCGCAAATTCGATTCAAAGGGTGTGAAAGCAGTTCTTGTCGGTTATGATTATGAATCAAAGGCATATCGTTGTTACAGTCCGGAAACCGATCGAGTCACGGTTAGTCGAGATGTTCAGTTCGTCGAAAGGGGCCATTTGTTATCTATCAAGTATAGCGAAGATTATAAACAGGAACAAATTGTCGACAATTCAGAGTTGAACAACTTTGAAGATGCAGAAAACGATCAGGAAGAGAATCCAATACAAGATCACGTTAAGAATGAAGATGAAGAGCAAACTTTTAGACGATCACAACGTGCTAACAAAGGAATTCCACCTAAGAAACTTATTGAAGAAATGAACGTGGTGAGTTCAGTCATTCAAGAACCAAAGTGCTAGTCATTGATGGAAATTCAAACATTGGAGTTGAAGTCATTGATGGAAATTCAAACATTGGAGCTTGTGAAAATTCCTGAAGGTGCAAATCTAGTTGGCTGCAAGTTGATTTACAAGCTCAAGTGCAATTCAGATGGAAAAGTAGTCAGACACAAGGCAAGGCTCAAGGTTTTTTGAAAAAATACGGTACTGACTATGATCAAGTGTTTGCTCCAGTTGTTCGTCAAACTACGTTTCGAACATTGCTTACAGTGGCAGCAAACAAGGACATGAAGGTTTATCATCCAGATACGAAAACGGTTTTTCTCAACAGTGAATCATTTGAAACAATTTACATGAAACAAAATCCAGGATTCAAAGTTGAAGGCAGCGAAGATTTAGTGTGTCTACTAAAACGGAGTTTATATGGTCTAAAGCAATCAGCGCGCAATTGGAACAAAACAATTCATCAAATTCTCATCGATTTCGGTTTTGTTCAAAACAAGAATGATCCATGCTTGAACACCTACAAACATGATGGAAAAATATGCTACGTATTAATCTACGTTGACGATGTGGTCATTGCTGGTGAAAACAACGAGATAATCTCCACGTGCGAAACGTTTTTAAGTTCGAAATTCAAGATTAAGAACTTGGGAGAGATTAAGGATTTTTTGAGTCTTTAAGTCAAGAAGGAATCAAATGGCTATTACATGTAGAATCAGACTGCTAACATTGGAAAATTACTAAAAGATTTTCAAATGTCTGATGCAAAAGAGTCATCAGCTCCATTATCAGTTGGATATGGTAAAGGAGGAGATACGGATTTCTTGTTAGGCAACGGCAAATGTCAAAAGTTGCTCGGTTGCTTACTGTACATATCAGTTAACACGAGACCTGACATGTCGACAGCAGTTTCAGTTCCAGCACAAATGATGTCCAGTCCAAACCAAGAGGATTGGAACGAATTGAAACGAGTTTTAAAGTATCTCAAGGGTACTGCCGGTTTGCAATTGTCACTTGGCAAGAGTGATGGTACGGATATGCAGATGCAAGTTGGGCTGATAATCATGCAAGCAGAGAGTCACCATCTGGTTACATATTCAAATATTGTAACGGTATTCTCAGTTAGTGCAGTCAAAGACAGGATTGCATTGCGTTATCATCAAGGAAGCAGAATTTATTGCGTTGTCTGAAGCATGTCAAGAGGCGAATTGGATTTGTCGTTTACTCAATGATTTCGATCAACGCATTGAAAAACCGACAACAATTTTCGAAGACAATCCAAGTTGTTTGAAATTCATTAAGGAGGAGAAATTGTCGTCACGTACCAAACATATTGATGTTCGAGAGGCATTTGTCAAGGATTACATCGACAAATGTATTGTTACATCCCAATATTGCCCTACGGAATCTATGGTGGCAGATTTGTTGACAAAACCATTGGCGGGACCTTGTGTCAATGTTCTTCGGGATGCATGTGGAGTTAACTGATGATTCAAATGAGGAGGAGTAATGGAAATAGGCATTGAACGCATTCGAATCATTTCATATGTTTCACTGTATTAAACTATTGTAGCTAACTTCACTTGAGTCAATAATATCTTTTTCAAGTGACACAACCTAAAAGAAGAAAAGTAAAAGGTTTTTTTAAAATAAAAATTAATCTGGAATCAACCGTGTTTTATTTTCAAGTTTCCAGCTCTGCTTAGTTAAATTCCATTAATTTTCAGGAGTAGGAAGCATATGTATATATGTATATTGAAATTGAACATGAAACTCCGCAATTTATATACTTTCCATTGCACCCCTGACAATTCGCAAAAATAAGGGAGATATTTTTAATATAATAGGATAGCTTATAGTTACTTCACTTTATAGGGTGATTTGGCGTCTACTGGAGGGGGGGGATCAAAGTTGAGTAGAGTAATCTACCAGCTCCGTAACCTTTCGGTAGGGTGCACATTACGCGAGCTGTTCTGGTCATGTTTTAAGCAGCTGGCGTGATGGGTACAATTGTAGAAGGGGTAACCTGGTCACAATTCGCAAGTGTACGTACTGCCTCCTCGTGGCAATCACTGGTAACTGAGGCCCTTTGGTACTTCTGACCATTTGGCACAGGCTAAAGTACGGCGCTAAAGGAGAAACCCTTGATAAAAAACCCTAATCTAAGGTGGAACAGCAAATGCCGATGGATGAATGGCTGATAGGTTAATCAGTCCAAAGTATGCGGACTCTGGATACCAGGCGCCCTCCAGTTTTATTTAGCCTTCCTGTGGTAAAGCTGGGTGTCCCACAGGCGACTCTCTTTTCCCAGCAACTCGTGGGAACAAAATGTCGAAACACTTAAAAAATAATAAGGATGATGACGCTCCTAAAGCGTCATATACCAGCGATAGTTCCGCGGTGGTGTTCGAGGGCTTCGGTCCTCTTTCCGCTGTGGGACTCTCGATGAGTGGTCTATCGGATGGGGAGCTCCGTTTGGGGATTGAGAAATTAGTTCTCAACTCCGACATGGACACCTCAGGAGATGAGAACTCGGACCCCGTAAGTGGGGGTATCGCCTCTGTGAAAGCAGGGGGGAGCAAAGTCGTCGGGGAGGACCCGAAATTAACTGTCAGCAGCACTGACAAACCTTCCGCGGCTCCTCGCGTGAAAATGTATGGGGCCGCGAAGTAGCGGTACAGGAGGCTTCTTGCTGAGGGCAAACCGCCCGGAAGCGAGACAAGGCTTCTGGCGATGCGGCCACAAAGGGAGTCTTGTGCTCCCGCAGAGGCCCCACCGTCAAAGAGGATCCGCTCGGATGAGGGTACTCCACCGGCACAAAAGAAGGCCAGGGGAGAGGAATCTGTCCCGACGGTCTCGGGTTCTGCGGTCCGGTCTGGACTTACCTTCAGGCAGGCTGCGGAGTCGGAGATAGTTGGGATCTTGCCCACTGGTTTTCCAGAGGTTGTCCTCACTGGAGAGCAGCTAAAGGCTGTCCAGGAGGGCATCCTAGATAAGGTGCTAGAGCAGGAGGCCAAGGAGCTTAAACCTAAGTTCCTTGGCAGTCAGCTTCGGCCTGGTTGGCTGGTACTGACCGGGCCACTGTTCAGTGGCTCAGGGAGGCCATAAGTAATATCAAGCCATGGGAGGGTGCGCAGCTGATCGTGACCGAGGCGGAAAACCTGCCTCGAGCCAGGATTGTGTTCGGCACCTTCCCAAATAGTGCTGAATTGCCCACAGAGAAGCTTTTTAGTTTTATAAAAAGCCAAAATGAGGGCATGCAGGCGATCAACTGGAGAGTGATCAGGAGAGAGGCGAAAGGCTCTTCGGCCTTTTTCACGTTCTCTATGGACCACTCGTCAGTTGAGAAGCTCAAGCGGGTTGGCTTTAAGGTCAACTATAAGTTTGGGACTGTACAATTGCATCCCAAGGGTGGTCAGAGTGGGGCTAAGCCAGCTTCTGTCGGCGGGACCCAAGTGGTGAAGCCTGTAGAAGCTACGGTAGCGGCACCTTTAGCTAAGACCACCGGGGTGACCGCCCTCTCCAGGAGACAGGTGAGGAGAAGGCGGGAAAGGGAGAGGAAGGCGTCAGGGGTTCCGCGGGGGAAGGCCTTACAAGGACTCCTCCCGTGCAAGCCACTGGTTAGGCCTGGAGGCTCTCAGGCAGCGGGGGCCAGCAGAACGGCGATGGAGGACACTGGTCAGCCATCGGCCGGACAAAGAAAGCATGCGGGTGGTGGCGGTGCTGAAAAGGAGGCTGAGCAGGGCCTTCAGAAGGGGCCTTCGGTGAAGTGAAGGCACACATCGCCTGCCTGCAGATAAACCTGCATCATGCAAAGGCGTCTTCGGACGTCCTTTGTCGCAAGTTTATCTGCCAAAACATTGGCATGGCTCTAATCCAGGAGCCATGGGTGATTGGTAACCAGATTAGAGGTATACCAAATCAAGTGGGTAAGTTTATTTATCATAACGGAACTCAGAGTCCAAGAGCGGCTGTGTTGGCCAGTTCGCAAATTTATTTTATTCCTATTTCAGAGTTCATCTCCAGGGACTTGGTTGCAGTAATGGTGGAGGTTCTGGGTGAACGAGGCAAACGTGAGGCTATAATGGCCTCCGCCTACTTTCCTGGAGACTCAGAGTTAATACCTCCACTTGAAGTTAGGCGGCTCATAGCTCATTGCAAACGCAATGGGCTGGCCTACCTGATAGGATGCGATGCAAACGCGCACCACACAGTGTGGGGTAGCACGGACATCAATAACAGGGGTGAGTACCTTTTTGAATTTCTGATCTCAAATAATGTAGACATTGTCAATAGGGGAAGGAAACCTACTTTTATAAATGCGATTAGGCAAGACGTCCTAGATCTGACACTTGCTAGTCCGCATTTCAGCGACTTGGTCAAAAACTAGCATGTGTCTGAAGAGGCCTCATTATCGGATCACTTGCACATCAGATTCGATTTGGCGGCTGAGACCATGCAGCGGCTGAGACCATGCAGCGGAAGGAAATCAGAATTCCAAAACTGACCGACTGGGACTCTTATAGAGACTCACTCGAATCAGAAATGCCCTCGGTTGTGGCGAACATAGAGTCTCCAGAGGGTTTGGAGATCTGTTCAAACCAGCTGCATAATTCTATACACTTGGCTTACGAGAACAGCTGCCCAGTTAAGCGAAGAGAGTCCACAAAGATGGTCCCTTGGTGGAACGGGACGCTGGGTAAACTGAGGAAAAAATCGAGAAGATTATTTAACAAGGCTAAACGCACCGGTGAATGGGGCGAGTATAAGATGGCCTTGACGGAATATAATCTCGAACTAAGGAGATCCAAAAGGGCTACCTGGAGGAATTTCTGTGAGGGAATCAATGAATTGCCCTCTGCAGCTCGTCTCCAGAAAGTCCTTTCCAGGGATCATTCAAATGGTTTAGGACTTCTCCAGAAGCAAGATGAGGGGTTCACTGAAAACCGGAAGGAAACCTTAGAGGTACTGTTAGAGACCCACTTTCCGGATTCAGTAGTGGTAGGAGCCCAAGAGAACTCATATGATCCTTCGAGTGAGGTGGCCTATTCGCCTCACAGTAGGATCTGGAGTCTCTCTGGGAAAATTTTCACACCCAGCAAGGTTCGATGGGCTATTGGGTCTTTCAAACCTTTCAAATCCGCTGGAGGGGATGGTATCTTTCCAGCTTTACTTCAAAAAGGTATTGAGGAAATACTCCCCAGCTTGATCCAGATGTTTCGGGCAAGTTATGCTTTTAATTATATTCCGAAACTGTGGAGGAAAGTAAATGTGGTCTTTATACCAAAGGGCGGGGGTCGTCCAGACACCCAGGCGAGGGCATATCGGCCAATTAGCCTTACATCATTTCTTTTGAAGACGATGGAAAAAATCCTGGACTATCAAATAAGAAGTGAGGTCCTTGGAAAGAATCCGCTGCATCGGGACCAGTTTGCGTATCAAACTGGAAAATCCACGGTTATGGCCCTTAGCGGGCTAGTCACGAGGATTGAAAAAGCAGTGACATATAAAGAAATTGCTCTTTGTGCCTTTGTGGACATTGAGGGGGCGTTTGATAATACCTACTATGGATCTATAGAGAGGGCAGCAATGGGAAAAAGGGTTCCACTTTCCACAATTAGGTGGATCCGTTCCATGCTTGAACATCGTGAGATTACTGCCAGACTAGGTGGCGAATCAGTAACCATCAAGGCCGTAAAGGGCTGTCCCCAAGGAGGCATACTATCTCCTCTTTTGTGGTCATTGGTTATTGACAGACTACTGGTCCTTCTGAGTAGCCATGGGTTTGATGTCCAGGGCTATGCGGATGATGTGGCTATCATAATCAGAGGCAAGTTTGATGAGGTCATTTCTGATCGCATGCAAAATGCACTCAATATAATATGGCAGTGGTGTTACCAGGAAGGGCTCAGTATCAATCCAAGCAAAACTGTCATTGTTCCTTTTACGAGGAGGACAAAGCTTGCGCTTACAGCTCCCTCGTTAAACGGTACTACTGTTCCTTTTTCCAGCAAGGTTAAATATCTAGGGGTTATCCTAGATCAAAGACTGAACTGGAACCAACATTTGTTCAAAGTTCAAAATAGAGCCATCAAGGCTCTCTGGGCCTGTCAAAGACTCTATGGGCGTACTTGGGGACTACAACCAAAAATGATCTACTGGTCATTTCTTACAATCATTAGGCCTATGGTCACCTACGCATCGGTTGTATGGTGGCCTAAAACTGAGCAGAAGACAACGCAAACCTTATTGAATAAGGTTCAGCGTGTAGCCTGCATCGGTGTTACGGGCTCAATGAAGTCATGTCCAACCGCGGGGGTGAAGACACTTCTAGGACTGACACCGCTACACCTGCATATTAAAAAGGACGCTGCAAGTATGGCCCTGAAAATGCAGGCGGAAGGAAATATCAAGCCAGGCAATATGGTGGGTCATATGGAAATCCTTAAGGAATTTCAGACAGACCCTACAATAGGAATGCCTTCCGACTGTATGCCAGCTAAACTGGACTTTTACAAACCATTCTGTGTTAGGTTACCTGACCGGGATGTGTGGAGGGCAGGTGGAGCATCATTTGAGCGAGGGTCCATGGTATGGTTTACAGATGGATCAAAAACGGAAGATGGGGCGGGGATAGGAATACACGGGAGTGGCACTACTCTCTCGAAGTCCTTGGGTACCAATGCTACCGTTTTTCAAGCAGAAGTACATGCTATAGAACTTTGCGCTAGGATAGGCATAGCAAAAGGCCTAAACGATGCAAAGATTTATATTGTCTCAGACAGCCAATCACCCTTAAAAGCTCTTAGGTCTTGTACCGTTGAGTCAAGGCTGGTATGGGATTGTCTGAAGGTTATTAAACATCTGGCAGGCTCAAATAAGGTAACACTTATGTGGGTGCCAGGTCATACTGGAATCGAAGGAAACGAGGCAGCTGATGGCCTCGCCCGTGAGGGTTCTGACTCTCAATTTTTTGGACCAGAACCCTTCTGCGGTGTCACTAAGGGACACCTTAGAGCAGCGGTAAAACGCTGGGAGGATGTTCAAAAGTCCTCCTACTGGCGCAGAATTCCAGGTTTACGGCAGGCAAAGAAATTTATATCACCTTCGTCTGTCAGGGTTAAGGAGTGTCTTGAACTTAGGAAACCTGAGTTGAGGCTGCTTACTGGCTTCCTCACAGGTCATGTCCCCTTAAGGTATCACCTTAAGAAGATGGGCCTAAGTACGACAGATGGATGCCGCTTCTGCGGTCTGGAAGCGGAATAAGCGGAACATGTTCTGTGCCATTGCCCAGCCATTTTCCAGCAAAGACTGCAACATCTAGGAGGGAGAACAATGAGCCCGGATAGTATGTATCTTGTACCGGCCAGTAGTATTGTCAGATTCATTAAGAGCCTGAATATTGACTGGACGGATAATTAAGTAGGGTCCAGCACAATAGATCTTTTAGGTCGCGGTGCGAGGTGGCTTATCACCCACATGGCCCTCCGGTTAATAATAATAATAATACTTCACTTTGTATGTATATGGCCAATTGGCAAAATCTCTAGGATCAGATCCACAGAATTTGTTTTAAACCAATTTTTGTTTAAAACGATATGGTATCAAATGGAGCTGAGGTGTATTTTGTGATATTGGGATAGCGTCTAGTTACTTCATAATGTACATTGTCAATTGGCAAAATCTCTAGGATCAGACCCACAGGTTTTTTTGTCCAACCAATTTTTGTAACATACCATGTGGAGGGGCTTGTACCCCTGACGATCCTCAGAAATAAGGCAGGTATCTTTTCATATTCGAATAGCTTCTAGTTACTTCCCAGGCCAACTGAGAGATCCACAATATTTTTTGTTCAACCAATTTTTATTTAGAACGATATCGTACCAAATGGAGTTGTAAGCCTCTGAAGGCCCGAAAAATTAAGGGAGGTATTTTTTGATATTCGAATGGCTTCTACTTACTTCATTATATATATGGCCAATTAGCAAAATCTCTAGGATTAGATCAACAAAATTTTTTCTTTAACCCATTTTTGTTTAGAACAATATGGTATCAAATGGAGCTGAGGACTTCATTATGTATATGGCCAATTGGCAAAATCTCAAGTATCAAATACACAGAGTTTTGCATTTAACTTAGTTTGGTTGGGAACGATATTGCTTCAAACGAAACTGTAATGCCTGATGATCCGCAAAATTAAGCGTGGTGTTTTTGATGGTGAGATTGCTTCAGTTTATGACATTTCATCTAAAATCTCTTAAATAAACTCCTATGACATAATAATTATCGCCTTACAGAGGTAGTTCACTAATGCATCTACAATAAAAAACGTTTTGTAAATTCATTAGTAAAATTTGCTAGTTGCCCAACCGTACCATGAAGTTTTTGCGAAATTCTCTGCTAAATATTTTAGTAAGAAAATAAGTAAGTACTTCGGACTTACATATTATTGTATTGGAAAAATTATTTCTTTTTTGGCATTGCTCATAATTCGATAAAATGGATTTATTCTTAGGCGTGTGCAGTTTGTATAAATTAATGGCAGTTTTTCTAATTCTAAGCTAAAGTGCATTCGGGTGTTCTACAAGGCTCCTATATCTTTGACCGGTCATTTCATTTCAATTTAGTGATTTGAACTTTTAATTTATAACGCAGATTATTTTGATGTTACAATGCAAGCATTATTTTAAAACTGATTTTGAATTGTTGTTGTGTTTCATTTTTTGAAAATATCGAATGTCATCCATCTACCCCGATTCGATCACCAATTTGGTTAAAAATTCCTTTTTTAAGGAGGAACATCAACTTTACATTTAAGGTAAAAAAAATTACCTAAAAACTTTAGAAAATTTCAACGTCAATAAGTTTTTGTTGCATTGACTGATGTCCTAACAAAAACAATAAAGTTGAATTACCTAATAACAAAACTCCACCAATGTTATTTGCCCTAAAAAAAGCTCATCTGAAATATTTTGTACAACAAATAAGTCTTTCAATATAATCCTTTTCAATAAATTTCATCTTTCTTGCATTTTGCAAGTTTGTTTAAAAAAAATTTTAATTATTAACTTTTTGTGTAATTTTTAATTTTTTTTGGCTTTACTCCTATAACTATGCACTTGTAATCCTTCTACTTTGGTTTTATTTTTATAATTTTCTTTCGGATTAATATTTTGTGCTTTCCATTTTGTTTAAACATTTATGCGGTTGTTTACTTAATAGTTACTTAGTTAGTTATAATTTAATAATCATATTAGGATATATAAAGTTGGAAACCACATAAATACTTAAAGGATTAAACTTTGTATAGTATATGTACCAGCCAGCTGAGAATATAATCGTTAAATAAATAAATTGTTCGTATATTTTTCTTTTATGGTTCTTGTGTATTTTGCCTAGAGAGTGGTAAACAAATTTCATCGCATAATCAATAGTTCACAATCATAATAATAATAAAATAATTTACATAATTTAAAAAAAAATGATTTCATAATTTAAATTTGTTCATTATTTATATAAAACGAGTAATTTTCTCTCCAATTACATTTTCCTTCCCAAGATGAACTCCACTTCCTTCACATAATTAGCATGGTTATATATTTTTATATTATATTTGTTTATAGAGTGAAAGCGCCTGAATGGTTAAAATCGAGCGACACACAAATTCGTATATACAATCAAAAATCCTTTTTATGTAATGCTTTGAGTGTATAAAAATAATTTTCCTATAATCAAAGTGAAATTGCACAAAAGTTTTGCAAAAAAAAAAAAAAAAAAACTTTTGCGCTCTTCGTTTGTCGTTTGTTTCTATGCGCGCTAAAACTTCTGGGAATAATAAATTTATTTACGCCGAAAAATTATATACATTTTCAAAAAAACATTGAAAATTATTTTTCTTGTTTATTACGATTTTCGTCGAGACAAAAGTTTTTTTTTTTTTTGCTCCATGTTGTGCTTTTCTGTTGTGTCATAGGATTTCTACGAGTATATAGTATATATCCGTAACTAAGTATACAAAAAAAAAAAACGAAATGTATACTATAACGAAGTGTAGATGTATGTACAAATATAATATATTATGTAAGAAGAAAATTTGTAGAGCAATGTATTTTTTATTTAAAGTAAAATAACAACTTCAATAATAAAATAAACAGTATCAAAACCTTTCTCACACAAGAACAAAAAAATAAAAATAAAAACTTTTTCTATTTATGAAAATATTTGTGAGCTTTACTCCTGGTGTCGCTTCTTTAGTCGACTTTTCTTCATTTTTCTTCATGTTTGTTTTAGAAGCTCTTTGTTTGATAATAATAAATTGGAAAATGTTTCTCGTATTTTAACAATTTTCAATGAAAATTGTGGAAATAAATTTTCATACAAATACGATATACTGTTTCATTTTGTTGTGTCAACTTTTTTACTGTGTTTGTTGTTGGTGCTGTGCACATTACGATAAAGTGCTTAACATTTAATGACAAAATTAGTAAATTTTAAGAGGTAGCATTGGTTAAATAAGCCATCAATGGAGTATTATGAATATCTGTAAAAAAATTTAAGAAATTTTGTCATAGGGATGCATTAAGTTGTTATACCTTAAATATGGATTTCAAATAGTCATGTCGATAGTGAAAACGTTAGGAATGACAAAAAAGTCATTTGCGAAACAATTTTAATAAATAAAGGCTTTAAGTAATTGTAACAACAAGATTTTCTGCACGATTTACAGAAAATAAACCAAACCTCCAGCCTAACTCGATTCACACAGTATAAACAGAGAAAAATCTTAACACATTGATTTCAAAAAATAAAACAAAACATGGTTTAAATTACCCTAATTAACATTTTATGTAATTCAGTTTTAGATTCTAGCATTTGTTTAACCTTTATCGTTCCCTCAAAATAAATAACACTCAAATCCCTTGGGTCAAAAAAGACTCATTGCCTTTTGCACTAAATACCGCAATAAAACAAGATTTTTTTTATAAGTTTTAAGTTATATTTTCATAATTAAAAGAACAGAAATATATGTATAGACTTCATTTAATAATTCTTGAGATTTATTTTGGTTTATTTATTTCATACATTGCTGACAAATATTATTAGCATGAATTTTACATATAAATTTACTGCAAATGTGACATTTTATTGTATGTTTGTTACCTGATTTTTCGGAGAATGTACACCGACCTCTTTTTTAAGTAGAAGTTTTGAATGATGATAAGGCGATTAGTATGTTCCGAGAACCTAGCGCTCTTGGCATGTAAACTATTCTCGCTATGGGATGTTGTATCAAAGAATCGCCTAAGGATTCAATAAAAAGTCGTCTTCTATGATTTTTTTTATGTTCCATGCTGGGCAGACATTGGTAAATAGCACAAACGCATTGATAACGGACATATCTATTATATTTGCGAATACGACAACCGGCCATCTGTTGGTTTTTCTTTTACTCGTGTAAGCTGCAATTTTTTTATCAACGGTGTCCACCCCTCCTTTGGTTTTATTATAATCTAATATAATAATAGGTTGTTTTTAATATCGTTGGCCACATCTTTGGTTTTGTGGAAAGTGCTCTGCAGAATGACACACTTATTTTTTTTTGAATATATGAAACAAACGTTGTATCCCGTGTGAACGCAAACAATGAGGAGACACCGGTTTACCTTTTACATCGAGAAGTGTGGAAGGAATTGATGCTTTATTCTTTCGAATAGTGCCAATCATTTTCACATTTCTTTTTAACAACATTTGTCCAAGTTGATGTGACACAAAAAAAATTATCAAAAGTGACATTTCTTCCTTCTACTTCTCTTGAACATAAATCTAAAACAACGCGTAATTCCTGATTTTGTTCAGGCGCCGCACCTCGTTCCTTCCCCGTATATATTTGGATGTTCCACACATAAGTAGATTCACTGTCACATAATACCCAAAACTTAATTCCATATTTAGCAGGCTTGTCCTCGAAATGCAACAAGTTGTTCGTTAATCGTAATATTTTCGCCAGGATTGTAAAGGGTTGATAATAACTCAATCCATTTATCCCATAAATCTCTGATCGGTGCCAGTTTATCGTGGCATCTACGAGCAGCTCGCGTGCTGCGGTCATCGAATCGGATAACTCGAGAAATTACGTTAAATCTTTTCAGAGACAAAGTCGCCCGAAAAATATGTCGACCATTTTGTTCATGCCATAAATTAGTAAGGGCTTCGTTATTTGATTTGTATACTCCCGCTAAAATGAGAAGCCAAATATATGCATCCAACTCAATTTTATCTAAATCCTTCCACTCTTCTTTTTATATACTTTGCCCTTCTAGATTTGTGTTTACGAATACAATTTGCAAAATGTTTTTTGTCATTAGTAATTCAAAAGATGATAATTTGTCCGATATGCGAGCTTTTGCGTATCTTGTAATTCCTGGCGTTACTTGCAACACATTCGAAACAGTCGCTCTTCTACTGTGAAGAAATGGTTCTGAAGACCACTCGATAGTTTTATCTTTCGATAACAGTGACTGTGATGTAACTTTATTATCTATGTCGTGCTCACTATCACACTCAACGGCTAACTCAACATAATCAGATGTTTCTGTAGAAGAGTCATTTATGTCTGACATCTAAATAATACAATTATACCAGTATGTATCGTGTCGTAGGCTAGTTCACATATAAAATAGTACTCACGTTTATTACAATACCACAAAATAATTACAAATATTACAAATTTATTCAACGGATACGCCGTTATAATAAAAAATTAAAAACGTTACTGACGGTTGACGTTGACGCCGTTATAATAAAAAATAAAAACCGTTACTGACAGTTTCACTAAATACACTAGAATAATCCGATATAAAAAATAATACAAAAAATTACGGTATATTGCTTCACAGATTTCACTACACACACTAATGTTATTAATATACCACAAAATATGAATATATAAAAAAATAACGGTATTTGTGGTATTAGCTAAATAAAAAAATTTACAACGGAATATTTCGTTCATTGAAAAATAAAATACACGTAAAATATCAAATTCAGTACTAAAAGATATTCTGGGTCATTTTAGACCCAAGGGTATTGAGTGTTACTATATTTGTAGCGGTTTAACGGTTAATTGTAGTTTTTCCAATTTTCGTTTTTATGATCTATAGGACATATCAAACAAAGTCAAGAAGCTACGAAACTGAATTATTGATTCTAGGCCTATTCCACTAGCACAATTCCACTAGACACAATTCCACTGCAAGCAATTCCACTGGCACAATTCCACTTGGCACAATTCCACTTGGCACAATTCCACTGGACACAATTCCACTTGACACAATTCAACTTGCACAATTAAACTTGCACAATTCAACTTGCACAATTCAACTTACACAATTCAACTTGCACAATTCGACTTGCACAATTTAACTTTAGGATAATCAAACGCATTTAGAATCCTAAATGCGTTTGATTATCAAAAAGTTAAATTGTGCAAGGTTAATTCGCTTAATTAAAATAAAAGTTAAACTTAGAAGTTACCTGAAAGAACTACGAATGTTAAACACGAATTGAATGAAAACACGAATTATATGCAGTGAAATTGTGTCTAGTGGAATTTTGCTAGTGCAATAAGCCTAGAATCGTAATAAATACAGCAACAGAAATATTTTTTAACATTGCTATCTTCACCATTTTTTTTAAAGCTATCCCCTTCTTTTATTATCAATTAGCTTTTTAACACATTGCAGTTTTTATTAATTTAAAATCCAAAGTTATAATTATCTTCTTAATTATGTTTCAATCACACCAATAAAAGATTAAAGTGTGTGTTTGCGTTTCATTGGTTTGCGGTTCATTGTGTCTAGTGGAATTGTGTTAGTGGAATCGCCCGGCTACCGAATTATTTATACTTGTTAAGATATTCAAAATAAAATATCCACTTGGGTCGTAACAGACCCGAGGGAAGGATAAAGGTTTTGAAATAACCGTGTAATTAAACCAGTATGATATTTTATTGTTCTTAAAAGCCTAATTGAAATATTGGTGTTGTTAAATTTAGTAAAATTTCAAATTCTTGTGATTTGAGAGGTTGAGCCGCATCTTCGGGTTATATTTGATGTTAACAAAAACATACATTTTTGTGCCAGAACATTGTATATACCATGTGTGAGCTTTAAGGTTTGGAAAAAGCATAACCCAAGAATATATGACATTTTTTTTTTTTTTTTTTTTTACTAGCCATGTTGCCAAACATCCAATTTTACAATTTTTATTTTTTTACATTTTTATAATTTAGATACATTTATTTATTTTTTTTTTCTAATTATTTTGTTCCTGCAGGAACCGGATAATCTCCTTACATATCTTGCTAATAATTCCCTTGTGTGTTTTTTTTATCATTAAATTGTAATTCCACTCATTCTAATATATTCATACATTTCCTTATAAACCATACCTCCCTCATTCAATACTGTCGTTAAATTTCTCGCATATCGAAGGTTGTTGAACTTGTATCTGTATTGACTGAATTTTGGACAGGCCAAAATCAGATGCTCAACATCCTCCACACATCCACACAAAGCACAATATTTATCCTCACTCAATCGATGTTTCCACAAGCATTCTTTCCAATTACCATGAAGGAAAACAAGACGTTCTAAACAAAACAAAAAAATATTTCTATAGAACTTTGCGAGCGAGCTTTAAAGTTCAGAAAAGTCTTGACCCAAACAATGTTTAAATTATCTGAAGTAACACTTTAAGTAGTTCGGTTTTAGATTCCAGTAATTATTTAAAATTTCAGAAAAAATTTAAGATATTTGGTGTTGGCAAAGACATCAAATGTGTTACAAAACATTGTACAAAACTTTGTGAGCTTTAAAAAGTTTAACCAAAATAAAAATTAAATAGTCTTAGGTAACCTTTTAAATAATTCGTTTTCTGGTTTTAGCGTTTATTTAAAATATGCATTCTTACATCAAATTATCAATGGAACCAGTGTGATGTTTTGTTGTTGTCAAAATCGAGAGTGAAATTTTGTTATGGTCAAAATTTACTAAATTTCAAATACTTATGATTGAAGACTTCGAGCCGCATTTTCTTGCTACTTTTGGTATTAACAGAAACAACAACTGTGTTGCAAAGCAATGTACAGAACTTTGCTATCTTTAAAGTTTAGAAAAAAAGCTTAAACCAAAAACGAATAAATTATCTCAAGCAATAATGTAGGTAATTACATTTTACATTCTTACATTTGTTTAAAATAATAATTGTTCATCAAATTATCAATGAAACCAGTGTGATATTTTGTTGTTGTCAAAGTCCTATATAAAATGTTGCTATTGTCAAATTTTGTGAAAATTTCCAATATTTGTGATTTTAGAAGTTGATCTGATTTTCGTGTCTAATTTATTGTTAACAAAAATATAATTTTGTGTTTAGAGCCTTGTATAGAAATGTTAAAATGAGCTTTCATATTCAAGAAAAGCTTAAACCAAGCAACGATTTAATTATTTTAATTAACACTGGAAGTAATTCCGTTTTATATTCTACGGTTTTTTTAAATTTTTAGAATTTTATTTAATATAATTAGTTATCTGTTGCCTTTTCTAATTTTTCGGAAAGGTTTCTGAATAAATTCCCTTAAGTGAGAAACTTACAATCTATTATATTCTTTTATTTATATATCAATGATTACAATGATAATTAATACTTATCAGTGATAAGGTCTTGCTTTATTCATGTCTCGTTTACAACTGCTGATCTTTATTTTTTATTGACGTAACTTATTTTATGGTCCCATTAAGGCCTGGCCTTCTAACAGTAATACAATATGATTTTTTTTTTTGTTTTTTTTTTTTATTTTACATTTTGCCTACACTTAATACATACCTAGTACTAACTCAATCATCTGCAGAATCACATGAAATCTCGAGTTGGTTTTACTTTAATATTTCTTAATCTAATTTTTTATTTTTATTTTTTTATTTTTTTTTTTTTTTTATTAGGCTTGGCTCCTACATAAAAAAGAGCCATATCGCCAAAAATCATATTTATAAATTACTGTTTACATATTTTAGTTCAAATTACATTTTTAATAATATTTTCCTTACGCTTAAATAGAACCAGATTATCCCCTCACATATTCCATCGGCTAGTGAATATTTGTTTCGTATTAAATTGTTATTCCACTCATCCTAATAAATTCATACATTTCCTTGTAAGCCAAAAAATCACCCTCATTCATTAAATCACTTAGATTTCTTGCATTCCGAAGGATGTTGAACTTAGATCTATATTGGCTATATCTGGGACAAGCCAATATGAGATGTTCAACATCCTCCACACTTCCACACAACTCACAATCTTTGTCCTCACTAAAATGACGTTTCCACAAGCATTCCTTTCAGTTTCCATGGTTCAGCCTGATTCTCTCAACCGTTCGCAACATTCGCGTATCTCCTTTGAGCTCCTTAAAAAACGGGATTCTCAAAGGAGTACCACGGAGCACTCTGTACTTCATTCCTTTCGTTAGACTTTTCTCGTTAAATTCACTCTCCCATTTTCTCCACAGATTCATTTAAAACATTCGAAGTACATCTCTTGCATCCTTACTTTCGTACTCCTGAACCATGTCATTCAATGTACCCTTTTTAGCTAACATATCGGCTCTTTCATTCCCTTCGATCTGTCTATGTGATGGGATCCATTGGATGGTCACATCACGTTGACAGTCTCGAACACATTCAAAAATTAAATCAACATAAACATTGCCTTCCCTTCGACCTCCACATTTTAGCAAACATAATCCACTCTGGGAATTGCAAAATATTACTATTTTCCTTTCCCCTTCATTCACAGCCAGTTTAATTCCTTCAAACATTCCAATCAGTTCAGCGTTCATTATACAGATGCTTTTGTCCACTTTAAAATACTTTTCAACATTCTTACCAGGCATAAATACACCAACACCTACTCCATTCTCATTCACAATAGCATCTGTATAAACAATATCATCTTGCACATACCGCTGACTGATTTTCCCAAACATAATTTTAGCGATAACTTCATTCATTCCCTTATTAAATTCCTCCATATTCAAACATACAGTAAGATTATTAGGAACGGGTTGCGGACCAGCATTGCCTATACTCAGAAACATGTTCAAGTTTTCAAGTGCAATACTAGTTCTATATGTCGGTTTGAACACCGCCCTATTTTGTGATCTTACTATAATCTCGTTCCAAAACTCATTTTTCTTAGTTATCATTCGCACTGTCTCTCTCACTGTGATCCACTCTCTCTTGTAATCAAGAGGTGAATCACCCATTTCAGACCACAGAGTGTGTATTGGGGTTGAGTTAATCGCCCCCAATACCACTCTTGCACATGCATTTTCTACTTTCGTTAATTGGCTAAAAGCCCCTTTCGAACCATTTCCATACACACTAATACCATATCCAATTTTGGAGGATATAAGGGCCTTCCTTAACATGTCAGTCACACTCGGATGAGCGCCCCATTTAGGTTTGCTCACCCGTTTAACCACATTTAAACGTTCCTTGCAGTTATCTGCCAAAATTTTCATGTGCTTCCCAAAATTCATACGTCTATCAATCCAAATACCCAAATACCTGTATGCATTTACTTGTTCAATACTTTGACTATTAACACTTATATTAACATTTGCATCGTTTGTTCTGAAACTCATATAAGCACACTTATTAGGATTCACTCTCAGATTCAACATTTTAAGTTTTTTGAATTAAATCATCTACCCCCTTTTGCGCTCTTTGAGCCGCCACATCAATACTTCTCCCTTTTCCAATTACTACAAAATCGTCTGCAAATTGCAGAACGATTTGATTGTCTGTATTGATGTGGTGTATCTCGCTGGTATATAGGTTGAACAGAGCTGGAGATATTCTACTTCCTTGCGGAAGTTTAATATTTGCAACTCCCTCCAACCTAAAACCACTTCCATTCAGAACCATTTTTCTATCAGTCATGAAATCTTTTATCCACATACATACTTTCCGTGAAAATCCAAAATTCGATAGAATTTGTTGTAATTTCCACGGAACCACATAATCATAAGCTCTTTCGATGTCCAAAAATACCGCAACAGCTTTCATATTGTCCTTTCTAACTTCCCAAACAAACTTTTCCACACACTCAATTGCAGAGTGGTTCTTTCGAAATCCAAATGTTGTCGATGGCAACAAATTATTCTCATTCACAAAATCTTCCATACGCTCTCTCATCATTCCAATTAAGATTTTTATAAAAACATTCAACATACATATGCCTCGATAATTTGTTGCCACATTTGAATCTCTATCCCGTTTAGGGATGGGAACCACTCTGCTCTCTTTTCATTTGTCCGGTATTTTTGAACCCATCCACACTTTGTTGAGTATCTCAAACAAATTATGTTTTGCTGAGTCACTCAACAACCGAATCATTTTGTAACTTACTCGGTTCGTCCCTGGAGTGGTAGATTTTGATCTATCTAACACCCTCAGGAACTCTCTTCATTCATACTTACAATCCATTCTTTCATTTCTACTCATTCTATCAACTTCATTTATTACATTCAAATCATTGCTTACATTTAATATCATTCTTACAAATTCTTGACCTTTTTCTCTGTTCTCACATACCACATTGCTCACATTCAAATGTTTACCATTTACCCTATTAAACAAACTCCATACATCCTTAGTTGTGGTTCTATGTGTCATTTGGGACACATATTCCCGCCAACTTTTCCTTTTTGCATTGCGAATAGCCTTTTTCAATTTACCATTCATTTTACCATACATAATCTTATTCTCACTAGTCTTATTCCTATTAAATTCACGCAAGGCTATTCGCTTTCTTTCATACCAGTATTGAACTTCATTGTTCCACCAACCATTCACATTAATCTCTTTGATATCCACAATTTTTTTACACAATTTATTCACCCGTTCAATTTCACTATCTAACTGGCTTTGATTTATAACATTTTCTCCGAGAATCTCATTCATTTGATTCACCCATTTCCTATTATTCATTAATTCACGTTTTTTCCTAAATACTTGATTATCATTCATGATCATTTTGATCATGAAATGATCACCACACAAATTCTCTTCTTCAACATTCCAAGTGACCCGGCAGGCCAGTTCAATAGTTGTCATAGACAAATCTATTGCGCTGGCCGTGCCTCCCACATTTGCCATTCTAGTTGGCCTTCCATCATTCAAGAGCACCATATCGGAGTCTTGAATCAGGTCGGCCAACTGTTTTCCTCTTGCGCAATTGTCTAAACAACCCCACATTCTCGCATGCGCATTCATATCTCCACATACAATCAGGTCACTTTTGTCTTTTACCCACTCAAACAATTTTTTAAAGTCACTCAAGGCTTTTTTCCTTTCATCTTCATCACGCACCTGGGTTACATACACGCTCACTAGTAACAGATTTCTTTCCAAATTCGTTGTTGAGGCGGCTATTGCTTCAATCACCTCAAAAGCGGGTAACTGAACCTCTTTAAGCGTAATATTTCTGGCGTACATTATCGCCACTCCACCATAACCATCAATTCTTGGTTTGGAAAGAAATCTGTACCCTCTCACATTTAACGTCTTGTTCATTCTTTCCCACGTTTCGCTTATAAGCATCACATTCACTTTATTCTTGGCCAGATAATTTTCCAACATACTTTTCTTTGCGTAAAAACTTTGTATGTTTATCTGACCAACAATAATTCTTTCACTCATGTTTCACATTCACACAAATAACAATTTATACATACCAATTAAAATATGTGCAGGGAGAATCCATTCATTAGTTTAACAAAAATAAATTTAAAAAATAAATTTTGTTGCATAAAAAATGTTATGGTTGCATCCTTCAATGTATAATTAATGTTGCATTTTGTTGCAACAAAAATGTATGCTGCGCGTTGTCCAATTATGTGTGAAAAATATTGAGTTTTGATTTTTAATTTTTTTATTGTGTTTTGTAGTCGTAAAACTTGTACAATATTATCCGGTTCCCTCTGTTTTATTTTTTAAAGGTGGTGTTGGAGCAATAAAATTATTATTTTTTGTATTTGAACTCGTCATATTGTATTGTTCGGTGAACGCAATTCTATTTTTGGTGTTAGTGTATCTTGTTTTCTTTGCTGGTCGACCGCGCTTGCCAATATTTTCCTCTACATCTTCACTTTCTGTATCCATACACGATGAGTCGGTTTGTTGTTTCCTTGTATTTAAATGTTCTTTGACGTTAACCATTTTTTTAATAGACTCAATTTTGTTTTGTGCCTCTTCCTGTAACTGTGATATTTTGGCTACATCGCTATATTTCACTCGTTCTTGAGTGTTATTAATTTGTGTTGCGTTTAAGTCTTTTGTAGTTATTTGTATTACAGTTGTGTGCGCTGATTGTGTTTGCTCTTGATTATCTGGATTTTCTGCGACATGCGGTGTTTTTGGTTGTTGTTGTCCTTTTTGAAATTGTTGTTGTATTGACAAATCATTAGTTGTAGACAATAGCGGGCAATCTTGTCTTTTATGTGATTCATCACCGCATTTAAAACACTTCTCTTTCATTCCGTCGTAATAAATTCTCGCTTTTATATTATGAATGTATATGAATTGCGGTATTTCACGTTCTATTTCAATATAAACACCTCTTACTACTGAAAATACCGGTAGCAGTGTGTTGGCACCAAATTTCTCTCGTCGTGTGGACAAAACGTTTCCAAATCGTTGCATTGCCTCACTCAATGCTTTGTCGTTAATCTCTGGTGGTAGGTTAAATATTTTAACATACCGCTTTACTCCACTTGTTCCCTTTACCGTAACTTCCGTTGTTACTCCATTTGTGTACGTGAAGGTCAATACACTTTTATCCAATATAAAATCTTGGTATTTCGGCTCCGTATTAAATTTAATGTAAATACACCGATCATAAAGGTCCTGATACAATGTGTGTACCTCGTTCGTCGTTAGTCCTGCATTCACCACGAATCTCATCATTTCCAGATCGCTTGGCTTAGGATCTGTCTTCTGGAACTGTATCCTTGCTGTATTCTGCCTCAAACTTTCCATTTTAATCCACAACCTTGTTTTCACAGGTATATATTTTAATTGATGCGCAGAATTGCGCTAACAACTTTTGGTTGGTACTAATTCTCCCTTTTATTTTATTTGCTTTTAAATTTTGTGTTTATTTTTTAAAATTATACTTTACTCAACGGCGGTTGTTACTCGAATGAGATTGAAGAGGTTGAGCCGCATTCTTGCTACTTTTGGTGTTAACAGAAACACCAACTGTGTTGCAAAGCAATTTTCAAAAATTTGCGAGCTTTAAAGTTTAGCAAAAAGCTTTAACCGACAACGAATAAATCACATTTTAGTTTATTAGATTTTACGATCTAACATTTGTTTAAAATAATAATTGTTCATAAAATTATCAATGAAACCAGTGTGATATTTTGTTGTTGTCAAATTCCTATATAAAATGTTGCTATTGTCAAATTTTGTGAAAATTTCCAATATTTGTGATTTTAGAAGTTGATCTGATTCTTGTGTCTAATTTATTGTTAACAAAAATATAATTTTGTGTTTTAGAGCCTTGTATAGAAATGTTAAAATTAGCTTTAACATTCAAGGAAATCTTAAACAAAACAAAGATTTAATTATCTTAATTAAACTTTAAGTAATTCCGTTTAAGATTCTAAAATTTTCTTTTAATTTTTATCATTTTTTTAAAATAATTAGTTATCTAGACGATTGATTTATTAGACATCAGTTAGTGCTCTGAAGTTCCTTGAAAATTCCCTTGATTGAAAAACTTACAAGCTACTTAATTACGTAAGAGATATATTTTTTTGCGCAAAATAGTACGAACAAACTGTTTTGGTGGTCACTAAAGCATACTGTGTAACAGGAAGGATTTGGACCGGATAGCAAATGGAAGTTAGCTCTTGCTGCATTATTATTGGAGCTTATCCACCTCCGGATTTGATTCAACTACTACTTCATTTGCGTTCAAACTTATAGTTAGAATTATCAATTGATCGAATAAATTCCGGTCCCAAATAGTAAAGTAAAACTACAGTTACTAACTGCATTATTTCTATATTAACAACATACTTTGTTAGCAGACACTATAATTAGCATTCTAACTATTTCAAATATTCTAATTCTAAACACTTTTGTATAATAATTTGTTAACACATTCTAAAATACAAGCCAATCAAATCACTACCTATATGTATATCGTATACACATATGTGGTTAAACCTGATATGTATATTTATACAAAATGCTATAAATAAAAGTTAGAGTGTGTATTTAACGTTCAGAGGTTTTGCGTGACTTTTGTTTGGTAACAAGGTAATTATAGAGAGAAAAATGCTAATTTAATTAGAAATAACTATACAAACAAACCAGCAATTAAATTTAATCTATTATGCTGAAACTAATTTAATTGAATTTTATTTGTGCGTTTTGTTGTACTCATAGGTACATATATAATACCAACAATTTAGTAAATTTTGTGAGTTAATCTCGATATATACATATATACTACGAGTATATAATTAAGAATTGGCTTTTCTGGAACGATATTTTAATCTTGGTAATTTTATTTTATTTGATGTTTTTGTTGGAGATATTCCGGGGAATGAATGTTATTCTAACGATTTAGAAAATATTTTTGGTATAAGATTAAATTCATTAATCTCATATTGGACTAATGGACCTTGTTTAAATGAAATATTTTCAAACAATGTTCTAGCATTACACATATTTCTAGACATCTAGACTTCAGCTGAAACTTAGTGGAAGAGCCAATTACGATTTTTAGGTAATGTTTTAATCATAGCGTATGCATCTGTGAGCTTACTAATCGACCAGATATAGTAAAGACAAAAACTTTCCAATACCGGTTTGGAAGCGGCTGCTCGTTGTTTTATCGAAAGGAGACTACCTCGAAAAACAAAATTCATTTTTGACACAAAACTTGTTTCATGTTTGTTAGACATAACATTTTAGTGCGAAATGAAAATTAGCACATCGGAATAACTAACGATTCAGTAATGACTATTAAAACCTCAAAGTAATTGGATTTTTGGGCCACGAACCACCCATATAAATTTTAAGAAACAAAAAGGTTCAACGTCTAAAAGAAAAATGCAGTTTTCCTTTTTAATTGTTTTTGTGAAAATGCCCAAAAATTATAATCTCTGAGTAAAAAAAAAATTGTTATGTATTACTCTTAAAATTAAAAAATATTATTTTCTACGTCCAATTAAAACATGGAAAATGACCTTATTTCAGGTTCAATGGGCCATCATAATAATTTTTTGAAAAATATTTAGATATTTTCCAATTTTTCAATATTCAATCCGGAAACTTTTGAAGTTCATTATTTTATAAATCGTCTGATATTGTTCTAATTTTTTAAATCCTTAATTTGTGGGAAATTTCCAATTTTGGTCTGTTTTTAATTTTGGAATTTTGGAATATGTTGGAATTTTAAGAAATATTTTAAATATTTTAAGAAATTTGAAAACTTTAAAGAAATTCGACTATAATTCGACTTAACTCGAAATTCTCAAATAACCTCAGAATTAAAAAAATAATTTGGAAAAACCGAAAACCTTTAAGAAATTCGAAGATACTTAAATTTCGAGGTCCTTTTCTATAGTTTAAGCCATTAGATAAGGTTAATACATAAAATAATTGTTTTTTTTTAAATCGCCAAAATTGTTTCATCGTCACTGGTCTGAAAATAAACCTGTTTGAATCAAGAATCGAATTAATACCCTTAATGCAACGCTATTTATAATAAAAAGGATTTAGTCAATCTCACACCTAACAGAAAATTTTCAAGAGCTTTATAATCTTTCAAGTTTATAACAAGCTTAAGGAAACCAAGATTGTAAGTTTCGTAATACAATTTAAGTAATTCGGTTTCAGATTGTAGTATTTTAAAATGCCCATTTTACATCGAATTTTCTATTAAACCGATATCATTGTTGTTGTTAAAATGCTAAATATACAATATAACGAACAAACGCTTATAATGAACTATATGATCATTATAAGCGTTTGTTCGTTATATACATGGTTTATTATAAACAGATTCTACTGTAGACATAAGTGTCGATCTTTTTTATAAAAATTACAAAACACAATTATTAACCCTAGATACTTAATTTGTGGCATTCTAAGCAAACACATGACAATTCTTAAATCAAATTCACAATGGTCGATACGGTTGAGTTCTGTATGAAAATTTTTATTTCGATGCTCTGTTGTTTTTGCCCAAAATGTGTATGTCTTAGATGTAGCTAAATATTACTACTAGATTATCAGGTAATGGTAAAAGATATTAGTGCAAAGGCACTCTTGTATTCGAATTATTTTATTTCTCAGTTTGACAGCACATATTTAGAGAAGCAGCTTATTCCGAATAGTTTATAGGATTTAGGACGTTTTACTCCTAATAGTGATCTAAGTTCATTCCTACAAATACCAAAGATGATCAGGATGATTGTTTAAGATTTAAAAATTTGTTGGTCTCTGCCAAATTTTCCTCAGAAATAATAGTGATATCAGGAATTATATCGATCTAAAGCTTAACCGGAATATTATTAAGGGACTAAAAATGTATATTTTCAATGAGCATTGTATCGACTTTTGAAATTAGGGAAATATATCCGATTTGACATTAATCCGATTAATATAAATGATGTATTCCTTAACCTTACAAAAGCTAACATTGTGACCAATAGTGTCACTGTTCTGGACTGCTTTAACCATTTGAACCGTTGGTATTGTATTAGAACGAATCGACATAGAATTTCAAACATTTCCTGAACGTATTTCTATCTCATCATCGATGTTTTGCATTAAATGGTTCTAGTATGGAAGGATTTTTGTTTCCTATGTGGCATCGGAATTTTGGATTTGCCCTGTATTCAGTCGACCTCGATTAAATGACTTACAAATATTATTGAAATTTTTATTTATTTTGACGGCTTCCCGTGCCATAAATTCCGTTTCAACGTTCCAAAAACATATAGTAAAGATACCATTCTCCATTTCTACTACAGAACGTCACAGTCATTCCAAACGATTAAATATTTGACCGCTTTCTGAGACTTCTCTTGGTAACAACTGGCACATAAGGCTGGAATGGTACGAAATATTTTTAAGTTTTGATTTCACTTTAGTTCCATAACCTTGAAAGCTCTACATCTTCTCTTGGTATCGTGTGACAATATTCATCTGAGTTGAAACTTATTTCCTCAGGTTCCTTTCAGCACCCGAAATGGACTAAATTAATTCCATATCATTCTCGACTGCTTTGGTCCACTTCGCGGATGCTGCAAAAAGTTGGTTTATATTTATAGTTGGTTTATATTTTAAAAGTATTTATATTTAAAAGTTGGTTTATATTTTAAAATGCCCATTTTACATCGAATTTTCTATTAAACCGATATCATTGTTGTTGTTAAAATGCTAAATGAGATGTTGTTGAAATTGAAAATAAATCGTTACGCTATTGGTACTAAATGGAATGCCAATTTGTAAATATTATTCCGAATTCTGATTTGTGTGCATCAAAACGAAATACATACAAGTCTCCTTTATTAGAATTATTAGCCATGGCTGAATCATTCAACTTAAAGTTGGCTAATTCAATAATTCCGGTGTTTGATGGCAACGCCAAAAACATAGAATATTTTCTTGATAAATGTGACTTTAATAACCGCAAATTAACAGTTAACGACAAAGAATTTGTTTTAAATTTGCTGTTAAAACTTTAAATCCTTTGTGATACAAATTCCAAAATCATTATGGAAGCACCACCTACCAATTATTAACAATTTAAAGAAAAGCTAGCAGATTTTGCAAAACTCACAATAACACGAGCGATTCAAACATATCTAAGATACACATACTTAATATTAAAAGTTAGTAGTCGGAGACTACTCCTGCCTTCAACATCAGCAACTCAATTAGAAAACTTTGTATTTAATGATTTTTCCGAATGTGATTTTATTAAAGTAAGGATAGGCCTAACTAATGAAATTGAATGTATTTTTATGGTTGATAGTGAAACCGGAATTACAATACTTAAGGAATATAAATTACAGACAAATCAAATAAATAATACCCAATCAAGTGTCGTCTAATCTTTAAAAATTCAAGTGTACTCGAAAATGACGTCCAATCCGTATATTTTCCAATAGAAACTGATAGTAATTTAGGAAGGGAAATTTTAAAGAATTTTAAAACCTGCTTTAATTATTCCAATAAGTGTTCGATTCCTTCTGCTATCCTGGACCGAGATAATTTGTCGTCTTAAGTTTAAGGAAATATAACCATCTGTAGTAATTGGCAGTAAAACTAAACCAGGAGCCTTTGTCGCTGATTCATTAATTAATGTTACAACTTATACACTAATCTAATTGAAGTTTCTGAAAAAATACGTAAGTACAACGTGAAGCTAAATCGTAGCTTATCTTGGATCCGGAATATCCGAGAAAGGAATTTTAACACGTTCAGAAAAATTTTCAGGTATCCAAAATTATCAGACACTTAAAATCTGTCGCTTATTACCTTTGATTCGTAGATAATTTTGCTGACATTTCAAATTCATTTAATACGTTGCTAAAGAAAAAATCAAATTTCGCTTGGGATGAAAATTACCAGAATTCATTTGAAACGTAAAAACATATTTTGATGAATCCGTGTGTGCGGATTTTTCTGTACTGCTCAATTTTAGCAACTGTAAGAATATTGTGGATGCAGATTCGCTCTCAAGTATCAATGATGATTGCATTTTAAATTTTGATTTATCAACGAACACAACTCACAAGCTTATTTATATACTGGAGTGCATAATCTAATCATATTTTCGGATCGGACGGTCGAAAAACTGTAAAGCGTAAACAAGATACTACACTAAAAAGTAAAATATACTATCCCTACCATCAAGCACGATACAGAAAATGTCATGGTATGGGGTGCAATAGGTGCAAGTGCTGTTGGAAATCTAGTGTTTGAGCAATACCTTCTAATTTTTCGGAACCATTTAAAAAGTAGCGCTTGTCGCGCAATTGGAATATCCAGAAATTTCAACTTTATTCAAGACAATCACCCAGAATATGAATCCTGCTTAGTAAAAAACTGGTTAATCTACAAAAATGATGGAAGATTTGTGAGTAAGAAAAAATGTTTCAGGAAGTTTGGAATTTTTAAGAAAATTTCGAAATGTTGCGTAATTTTCTACAAAATTCAAGAATACCGTAGACTTCTCTAGAAAATTCCAGATGTTCCAAAATGTTTTAGAATTTTCCAGGATTTTCAAAGTTCTAATTAGTTCAGAATTTTCTAGAATCCAAAATTCATCCAAAAATCTACCAAAATACTTCAGAATGACGGGTGTGAAGTTTGTCCCAAAAAAAATACCATGTACGTATACAAATCCAATAAGAATTTTCAAATCCAAATGTGTGATAGTAATTACACTGTAAAATTTAGTAAGTAAAGAGATAACTATAGAATATTGAAAAGAGATAATATCATAAATTTATTTTCAAATTCGGTTCATATAAGTTTTTTATTTATTACTTAAATGTGAAATTTTACCAAAAAATATTAACGAATGGACTATGTGCTCTAGCGGAGAAAAGTGAAGTATGTGATAAGTATATGGAAATATTTTCTATTTAATTTTAATTTTATTTAGTTAATATATAATTAATTAATTTGTAGTTTAAACTGTGATTCTCGTTTACTTGATTGAACCATTTTATCGTTTTAAATGTAATCTTTTTGAAACATTTATGTTTTTAGTAACATTAGCTTAATATCAAATTTCTGATATTTTTAACAACAAATTTTTGGCATTTAAAATTATAAAATATTACGAACTGAATCAAATATACCAAAATGACACTTTAAACTGCATATTGGATTAATTTAATGCACCATTCTTTAAAATTTTAACAGCCTAATGTTTCATGAGCCAATTGAGCCATAAGCCAAAAGCGGAGGGGATGAAAATGTTTAATAATTTTTTGAACGTCGTATCGATTTTATTTGTTTAAGTAGTTTACGAATCGGTCAATATAAGATATTCTAGAGTTTGTCGGGTAATGACCATACATACAAATGATAGCGTAATGATTCGTGAACCAATCGAGCCATAAGCCATTTCCAAACGGAGGGGATGAAAATGTTTAATAATTTTTTGAACGTCGTATCGATTTTATTTGTTTGAGTAGTTTACGAATCGGTCAATATCAGATATCCTAGAGTTTGTCGGGTAATGACCATACATACAAATGATAGCCTAATGTTTCGTGAACCAATCAAGCTATAAGCCATTTTCAAACGGTTCAAAAAATTATTAAACATTTTCATCCCCTCCGTTTGAAAATGGCTTATGGCTCGATTGGTTCACGAAACATTAGGCTATCATTTGTATGTATGGTCATTACCCGACAAACTCTAGGATATCTGATATTGACCGATTCCTAAACTTCTCAAACAAATAAAATCGATACGACGTTCAAAAAATTAATTAACATTTGTATCCCCTCCGTTTGGAAATGGCTTATGGCTCGATTGGTTCACGAATCATTAGGCTATCATTGGTATGTATGGTCATTACCCGACAAACTTTAGGATATCTGATATTGACCGATTCGTAAACTACTCAAACAAATAAAATCGATACGACGTTCAAAAAATTATTAAACATTTGTATCCCCCCGTTTGGAAATGGCTTATGGCTCGATTGGTTCACGAAACATTAGGCTATCATTTGTATATATGGTCATTACCCGACAAACTCTAGGATATCTGATATTGACCGATTCGTAAACTACTCAAACAAATAAAATCGATACGACGTTCAAAAAATTATTAAACATTTTCATCCCCTCCGTTTGGAAATCGCTTATGGCTCGATTGGTTCACGAATCATTAGGCTATCATTTGTACGTATGGTCATTCATTACCCGACAAACTTTACAACTCTTCGTTTGTAATGAAATTATTAATTTTGTATCTTTTCCACAATTTTTGTTCCAGGAAATTGCACTCAAAAATTCTTATAAGAAACTATTATAACAGTGTAGGTGGTTTGGCGTCTATTGGAGCGGGGATCAAAGTTGAGTAGATTAATCTACCAGCTCCGTAACCTTCCAGTAGGGTGCGCATCACGTGAGCTGTTCTGATCTTGTCATTAGGCAGCTGCGTGATGGGTACAATTGTGGAAGGGGTAACCTGTTCACAATTCGCAAGTGTACGTACCGCCTCCTCGTGGCAACCACTGGTAACTAAGGCCATTTGGCACATTTTAGGCCATTTGGCACAGGCTAAAGTACGGCGCTAAAGGAGAAAACCTTGACAAAAAACCCTAATCTAAGGTGGAACAGCATATGCCGAAAGATGAATGGCTGATAGGTTAATCAGCCCAAAATATGCGGACTCTGGATACCAGGCACCCTCCAGTTTTATTTAGACTTCCTGTAGTAAAGCTGGGTGACCTACAGGTGATTTGCAATTCCGAGCAACTCGTAAGAGTAAAATCAAACGGAATACGGGGCAGGAGTAGGAATATACGAGAGTGGGACAACCCTCTCGAGGTCCTTGAGCTCCAATGCTACCGTCTTTCTAGCGGAACTACATGCTGTAGTAAACATCTAGGAGGGAGAGCAATAAGCCCAGATAGTATGTATCACGTACCGGGAGGCAGTATCGTCAGGTTCATTAAGAACCTGAATATTGACTGGACGGATAATTAAGCAGGGGCCAGCACAATAGATCTTTTAGGTCGCAGTGCGAAGTGGCTAATCGCCCGCATGGCCCCCCCAATAATAATAATAAAAAAAATTATAACAGTGTATATTCTAATACATGCTTATTTTTGTTATTTGGGACAAACTTCACAGCCGTTCAGAATGTTCCAAAATTTTCGAGAGAGTTTCAGAATATTCCAGAATTTTCTAGCAAGTTCCAGATATTCTAAAATGTTCCAGAATTTGTTAGAATTTTCGGAATGTTCCAGAATTTTGTTGAATTTTTCGAAACCTTTAAAATTTTCTAAAATATTCCAACACGTTCCAGAATTGCCTAGGACTTTATAAAAAATTTCATATTATTCAGAATGTTCTGAAAGGTTCCAGAATTTTCTAGGAAGTTTCAGAATTTTCTACGAAATTTCAGAATTCTAGAAAGCTACGAAATATCTTTAAATATTTTAGAGTTTTCGAAAACCGGAAATCGAATGCATCTGAACGATCTGAAATGTTCTGGAATCGGTATTTGTCAATGCTAGGCTTTTGAAATTTCGAACCTTAAAGGAATATAAGGCGAACAAATAGTGGAAGACTAAAGTAAAAAATCAAAATCGTTACTCGCTAGAAATCAAAAGCGATTAATTTAAAAGTGATTTCGTAAAAATATATTTTCTGTTAATTTTTGCATTTTAACATTCGACGCTTAAATATTAAAACGTAAGAGAGTATTATTGTGAGATTGTGTATCTCAAGCAAAATCGTAAACAGATAATTCGCCACTAAGAAACGATACAGAAGAGGAACGAGCAAGTCGACTTACTATAATTCGAGAAGCAGTGCAAGATATTAGAGCAGCGGCGCGAATAAGCGTACGTTCAATTGTAGAACGGACGAAACAGAGAAAGGGTGATTGCTTAACGAGAACTTATAGGAATTATAATTTGGACTGTGCTGCGATTCATTAAGATCCCATGAAAAAATGTAGTCAACGTCCTAGTATTGTAATTGGACAACAGGGCGAGATATATGGATACAATTGCGCGAGCAAGTTTAAGGGTGAAACTCAGTGCATATCTTATTTTTGAGGCGCAATCAATTACCAGCAATACAAGTAGCGCTACCAGAACTATTTACTTATATGACTGCAAAGCCACAAGAAATAAAGATTTTCTACAAAATATACACCGTTAGAACGCTTGCTTTCAAATAATTTCGTTCTGGGCTACATTTATACACGACGAAAAAAATTTCAGACGAGTTTTAAAATTTATCGTCAAGTGTGCTTGCTTCTACACCAAATCAAACACCAAAATCGCTACAAGTATATTTTACTGACAATAAACAATTTGAAGTGGGCCAGCATTGCACCAACATCCAGGAACTATGACGAGAAATCATCCGGTAGTTAAAACTTCTATCCATAATCATAACCCACTGATTAGTGTGTTCAAGACTTCTCTAGAACAAATGGTCTCGGACTAAGATCGTAACTAATCTAAGATCGTAATTCATGTTGACAAAAGACCAGTCGGTGAGCAAGGCCGAAAGGGTAATGCAGTTAACGTTAACGAAGTTGACAACGGACATAGCCAGCGTAACGTCATTATTTAACACCCTAGCAGTACATTGCAATGTATTGCTGAAACACGTGGCAGTTACAATACTCTCGAATACAATTACATTTTGAATTATCGCTAATTGTTCCGGCAATTGATTGTTAACGTATATGCTGAAATCGAGGCAGAACGGTTACAGATGATTCGCCATAATCAACGAAAAATGCGTTCGGATAAAAAATATCGATATAAGAGACTGAACTGATAGCAATACCGACAACATGGGAAAACTGGTCATCTTACCATCAATATTCACCAGAAGCTCACATCATATGCTTCAATGTGCACAGGTTCCAATGGGATATATCAGAAAACATAGTTGGCCCGATTTCCTAATAACCTTTAAATGCAACTCTTTTTGGCCGGAAATCAATGAAGAACTAAACTACAGACAGGCAACCATCAACCGACATGATATAATTTCCCGAGTTTATCGTCAAAAACAAATTCAATTTGTCGAGACCTAAGCAAAAATCGTATATTCTGCGCTGTTACCTGCTGGATGAGTGACAAAAGTGGGCACTGCCACAATTTTATTAGGCTACAAAAAAAAAATCGTAATTCGATCGAACTCTACACTATAATTCTGAAAAACATGGTTCATGGTCAATGTAGGAGCATTAAATAAAGATTCGCCATGCATCAAGGAAAACAAATGTACGAAACGTTATCGGAACCCATTTTTAAACAAGACTCAAATTGGCGAAGACAACTATGCAAAATACGGAGACCCATCATAGAAAATCGATATTGAAAATCATTAAGTGGTTCCGAACAATTCATTTGGTCGAATTCTGCAGTTCCCTAAAGTCAATCATATACGTCTGCAAGTACATAAACAAGGGCAGCGGTATGGCCGTTGTTGTAGTGAACAGAGAAGAGCAGCACGACGAAATAGTAGATTATCCAATGGGTTAACATTAACAGCAACGGAGCGATTTGGCGAATTTTATGTTTCCCGATACACGGTTGGGATACGGCAGAAAGAGTTGTGACGGAACCACCACCACGATCAACTTTGACTGCCTTCTTCGAGATATGCTAAGATGACACATTTGCTAGAACTTTACACTAGTCATAAGGGCCAAGCTGATACACATGTGGACGACCAACCAAATGTTAATACAACTAGAAGCCCAGGAAATTCTCTATTAAGAGAAAAATATTACAATGCTGACGAGTTGCGATGCTACATCCAAGATAAAAACCCTTACTAATTTCGAGTCAGAAACAGGCCTATGACATAATAATGGGCTACGTCAAAAACCAATAAAATGGCCTAATATTTCTGGATGCATCCGGTGGCATAGGAAAAATAATTTTAATCGACGTGGCCGAAATTCGCGCAAACAAGAAAATAGCACTTGCCTTGGTATCATCGGGAATAGAGGTTACACTTATGAATTCCCTGTATGTGACACCACAATGACACCAAAAATGAATTCGTCAACAACATCAACAATAAGGGAGTGGCACTTAAATTTTAAACTATTCCAATTCCCAGTAAAATTGGCCTCATGTTTCTCACATGGCTAATTACACGTAGCATGTTCACGAGTTGGATCGCCTAAAAATGTATACATTTATAGTGACTGCGATATAAAAAAAATAAATAAAGTAAAATTCAAAAAATAAACGTTTTATTTAATAGTCACCATAACTCAGAAAAATCAATTGATTTCATAATTGATTCTAAATGACGGACTTTTCAGCTTCAAAAAATTATGGTTTATAAGAAAATGCAAGCCGCAGTGTTAAGTTATTGTTTCAGCACCGGAAGAGGGTGTGGGTCACAATCCAACGATCATTAACGAGAATATTGTGATGCTCACAGTTTTTAAAATGTATTGATTTACAAGCCATCAGATATAATAATGCACCCTCTCAATAAAAAAAAAATATTTATGGACCAGGTCGATTCAGATTAAAATTTAGAAAAGTGCCAAAAACTTTAGTAAAGTTCTATGTTGCCTGGGGTAAATTCCCGAGTTAATTTGAACTTTGAAAATATGTTCCGTAATATTTTAATAAGATTTGCCCTGTTTTTGAAATAAGCAGAATTGTAAGCATAATTATGAAAATTAAACAGATTACAAAAGAAAAAAATAAATAAGCATATAGGTATTCAAAATTCGTTTACGTAAATGTAATATGGAAATTTTTTAAATTTCTGAAAATTGCGTATAATTATAATTACGGAAATAGACCTGTTTGAACATCTCAGGTGTTTATTGATGACTTCTTTAGAAAAACATCTTAAATACATAATCCTAAGTATAAAATCCGATTCTATGAAAGATAAGTGTCCTCAGCTCAAACTTTAATCGCAACAACAAATCGATAGTTTTTAACTCCTATGGTATCCTCTGGTCCTCGATCAGATGTAACAAGCCTGATTACAAAGTGAATTATGTTTTACTTTCAATTTATTAGAATTAATATAAAAGTCATTGCGATTTCTTCTATCGTATAATTATTAATATATGTATTTGACATATCAGAATTCTTATCAGCCCGACAAAACGGGCAATGGGTAATTTTATTTTATCAGCAAACTGACAACATAATGTCTGATTATTAAATTTTAATTTACTACATGGAAAGCTTTTAGACTGTTAATAATCAAAAATACAATATTACGAAAATCACAATAAAAAAATTATCAAGTAATACAATTATAGCCCAAGCTTTTTACAAATGGAAAATCCATTTTCATTTACCTTTCCTATAACATCCATAAAATCATTAACGTATATTTTTCTCCGGGTCCATACCTAATACGTTTATAAAATATTTAAAATTATTTTTATTTAATTTTAATTAAAATACAACAGAGAGCCCAACAACAAAAAAATCCATTTAAAAATTAAAATAACAAAAGCATGAATGTGCTTGAAATTATTCAAAAGTGGGGAATAAAGCTTTACCTATATATATATATACCTAAAACATAGAATATTATATGTATATTATGATAGGAACGTTAAAAATGTTTTGCCATAAAATTCTAACAAATGTTTAATGTATATATAGGATCTTATCAATAAAGTAAATATTTGTATTTTTTGATAACGAAAAAAAAAAAAAAAATTGTCATGTACTTTGTTTTAGGAAAAATTTGTTCCCATTTTCCGGTATATATTATTATATGCAAGCTATCAATTCTTCATACACGAGAGCTTTTTTATACGCGTATATATGTATGTACATACATAATACCGTTTCCATCAAAAAAACAAAACATTTTTGGTTTTGTTGACGTTTGCCTATGTAACGGCACAGGAAGAACCACAACAAAAGAACTTATAGTACTCGGAAAAACGTTTTCAGTTTATAGATAAACAATGGCGGGAATTTTACAAACAAAAAATTGAAACGTTGTTTTTTGTTGTTGTGTGGTTTGTAGTTATGTATACAACAATAATTGTAAGTGTGAAATCTCCGATGTTTGAAATACGAAATGGATAAGTGATTGGGAATAGGAAAATGTGTTAAATAAATTTCTTATATCCAAATATTTTTAAACCAATTAGATTAACAAATATTTTTCCAAACCTTGTAATTTAATTAAAATAAATCTCAATACCATGGCCACATTTTTTTATCTGTAAAGATTAAAAGTCCGGGAAGTACTTACGTATTTTCTTAGTAAAATATTTAGCAGAACCTATGCCAGGTTCTAGTTTCTTTATTATGCATGTTGCCAATTGGTGAAATTGTTAGGATCAGATACACAGAAATTGGTATTTAAACTATTTTTGTTTAGAACGCTTTGGTACCAAACGGATTTGCAGATCCACATAATTTTTTGTTTAACAAATTTTTGTTTAGAACAACATGGTACCAAATGAAGTTCTAGACCCCTGACGACCCGAATAAATAAGGCCGGTATTTTTTAATGTTCGGATAGCTTCTAGTTACTTCGTTGTGGCCGATTGGTAGAATTTCTATTATCAGATATACAGAATTTTTTGTTTAACCTATTTTGGTTAAGAGCGACCAAAATTAAGTACCAAATTAAGTTCTAGGCCCCTGACGATCCGCAGAAATAAGAGAGGTATTTTTTGATATTCAGATAGCTACTAGTTACTTCATAATGAATATGGCCAATTGGCAAAATCTCTATGATCGAGGATCATAAAAATTTAATTCAAACCAACCTTGAAGTGTTAAAAAACTGGGAAGTTTTCAATCAGTTAATAAGAAAATTGTACGCCTTTATCCAGCTCAAAAAATGCATTCAGAATGACGAGGTTTTGATATTTATACATAACGTAGGTTATTTGGTTGTGTCAATTATTATATTTCTAACAATAATTAGGTAAACCGAAAAGCTTTTAGAAAATTGTCCTCTACCAGTGAGCATTCAGTTTTTATGAATTGCCCTTACTTGGAAGGCAAAGATATTTTATTTTTGTTCGACACTTCATCTAGTCAAATCCATCCGAACTAATTGGCTAAATAATAAACAAAGGCCATTTAGAATTATTAGATTTATTGAAAAAATTACCTAAAATTAAAATTGTTTGAATAATAGACATAACTGCTTACAACTGTTTGCTTCTATTTACTGCCAAAGTTTAGGCGAAATGAAAAAGAAAAAATCAAATTCACGGCTATTTAGGGGATCGAACAAGATGGTGAATATTATTCCATATATACCATAAAATGAAAAACGATTGAAGAAGAATACGAAAGGTTATTTATGGAAATAACTCATCAAACTAAAGCAGAGACAGAGCATCGAATTAATCGAGAATTTCCCTAATGTTAACTTCTAAGCCTAAAGAAAATAATTCGGCATAGTAGGGTGATAAAAGGCCAATCAAGTTTTTTACCCCATCATTTAGCCACACATGTACCGAATGATATGATATAAATATTGTATAAACAAACTTTTTGCAGCATCCGCGAAGTGGACGATTTAATCGCCGGTGCCGAAGCAGTCAAGAATAATATAGAAATAATTTAGTCCATTTCGGGTGCTGAAAGCAACCTGAGGAAATAAGTTTAAACTCAGATGAATATTGTTACACGATACCAAAAGAAGATGTAGAGCTTTTAAGGTGGAACTAAAATAAAATCAAAACTTAAAAATATTTCGTACCGTTCCAGCCTTATGTGCCAGTTTTTTACCAAGAGAAATCTCAGAATCTCAAATAATTGAAGGCAGGAAAACCATAATCGATAAAGGCTAATCGAGAAATTGGATATACATAAGCGAATGGGAACCAGCCGTAGTTCGACATTTTTACGCAAAATATCAATAATAACAGTGAAATAGCAAGAGCTAATAACAGTAGTAGAAATGGAGAATCATATCTTTACTATATATTTTTGGAACGTTGAAACGGAATTTATGGCACGAGAAGCCGTCAAAACAAATAAAAATGTTAATAGGTAATATTTGTAGGTCATTTAATCGAGGTCGACTGAATATAGGGCAAATTCAAAATTCCGATGCCACTTAGGAAACAAAAATCCTTTCATGCAAGAACCATTTAATGCAAACTATCGATGATGAGATAGAAATATGTTCAGGAAATGTTAAAAAATTCTATGTTGATTCGTTCTAATAAAATTCCAACGGTTCAAATAGTGGAAGCAGTCCAGAATCGGAAGTATTTCCCCAATTTCAAAAGTCGATACAATGTACAGTCCCTTAATAACATTCCGGTTAAGCTTTAGATCGATATAATACCTGATATCACTATTATTTCTGAGGAAAATTGGCAGAGACCAACAAATCCATAAATCTTAAACAAACATCCTTATCATCTTTGGTATTTGTTGGAATGAAATTAGATCACTATTAGGAGTAAAACGTCCTAAATCCTGTAAACTATTCGGAATAAGCTGCTTCTATAAATATGTGCTGTTAAACTGAAAAATAGAATAATTCGAATACAAGAGTGCCTTTGCACTAATATCTTTTACCATTACCTGATAATCTAGTAGTAATAATTACCTACATCTAAGACATACAAATTTTGGGCAAAAACTACAGAGCATCGAAATAGAAATCTTCATACAGAACTCAACCGTATCGACCATTGTGAATTTGATTTAAGAATTGTCATGTGTTTGCTTAGAATGCCACAAATTAAGTATCTAGGGTTCATAATTGTGTTTTGTAATTTTTATAAAAAAGATCGACACTTATGTCTCGTTATAAAGGTGAAAAACGCCTGAAAAAAAATCAAAAACGCGAGCGAGTCTGTCAGTACTCGGGAAAGATATGTGTAAACATCTTAAAGCGTTTGGGGAAATAGACAGGACGTTTTCTGGAAGTGAGGTGGAACCATTATTTACCATCTCTCATGAAAACGGAAAAAACATATTTTTCTGATATTTCCAATTTCGTCGACGTTACTGTGTATAATTGTAATCACCCAAAACCAACACAAATGTTTATTTTTAGACATTTCTGTTGGTTTTGACGTAACGACTCCTAAATCATTGCCGTATAAAATACACCAATATAATATAATTTAATATTTTTTGACACAGAAATATAATTTTTTCATGCTTTCTAGTACTAAATGAGAAATATTTGGTGAAATATGTTGGCTATTAAGGAACATGGAACTAATAATTTTTTTTTAATAATTTTGAAATAATATTTAATAATTGCTTTATTCATTTTAACAAAATATTTTATAAAACTATATCTCTATGGTAAGATCGATACAATAGGTTTATGAAAACTAAAATAAGAAATATATATTTGAGATTCCAAATCACTCAAAAACCGTTGAAATACTGCATCAATAACTGTGCCGGATGGAGTAGTAGGGACGTCTCTTTTAGAGTTCATTTCAAGTTGAAACGTGTCCTTTAGAAACGTAATTAGCGGTTCGGCCGTCGGCATGTTAAAATTTATATTAAAATCGCCACTCAGAATCATCGGCCGAAGGTGATAGTCCTTTTTTAGTAGAGCCGAACCACTTTCAGTAAATGGTAGGAGTACAAATTGAATAAAGTCGATAATCTTCGGGACAGGCTGATTTGGTGAGATATACACAACTACTGAAAGGAATGTCCTCGAATTTGGAAGTTCACATACAGCAGCGCATATATCCCCGATATCTTGTAATTCTACTCCTAATCCAGTTGCTTGGCGGTAGGTTACGTCCATGATTGGAGTGACAACTTGAGAACTGGTTCGATGTTTATAAATGGCTACGCCAGCAGCCCGCTTCTGTGGTCGTTTAAATTGAACACAACAAAAAAAATTTGGAATATCAATTTGTTCGTTGTCGTCCAGCCATGTCTCGGAGAGCATGAGCAGAGTGCAATTTTGAGTTATCTCGTCACTGAAGTCGTTGCAATGTGCTCTCAGGCTTTGGCAATTAAAAGTAAAGAATGAGATTTTATTATTGATAAAATCGTATATATTTTCCTGGCACGTACGTAATGAGTTTGTGGTAAGGCGCAGGAACTCGTTTCGAAGTGAAATTGTAGAAACTGCATTTTTGAGTCCGTGGTAAAACACATGCTCATCCGTAGGTGATACTATAAAGAGACCTTCGATACTCGTGACTCTTGATAAGGCAACGTATACGAGTTGCTGAGCGTGCCCCTTTTCATACGTATATACAATAACATCAAACGTGCCACCTTGTGATTTATGAATTGTCATGGCACAGGCGGGCGTGAGAGGAAAATGATTGCGCTTTGCAACAATAGTTCGATTATTGTTGAGGTAAATAGAAGAAGTTCTTCGAGCGATTGGAACTAATTCTCCGGGTATGTTTTTATTCTGCATATACTTTGCTGCAAGTTTTCTAGCATTTTGGCCAATTCTTGGATTACCCGAAAATTTTATCCAGATTCGTTTGACGTCTCCAATGTTCGAGTTGTCATTTTCGGTAATATTTTCAATTCTCTCAACAAATTTTAAGTGGCCGTAAGTTCCGTTCGACAATCCATCTGCCACATCGATATTAGTTGTGATCAAATAAGGTTGACCAATTACAAGTATGAGCTCGTAGGGCAAACCCCCTGTATCAATCAACTCCATTTTATGCAGCTTCTGTCGCACAAATGACAGCTGTTCGGTACTGTGATACCCAGTAAAACCGTCGATCGATATGGAAACGATCTTATCTGGAGCTGCATTGAGCACATACTGATTATATGCGTTTACGTCCCTATTTCTCAAAAAGAGTCTGACACCATTAGGACAAAGTTCATCCGCCCGTGCCTTTGTGAAAAATCGGGATTGGACCAGATTCTGCTCGACGGGCTCCAGCTTTTCACCATTGCCAATTTTAGTGAGAACACAAGAGAATTGAGCGTTCGACTGTCGCATGACTTGATCCAGCTCATAGAATTTAAAGCCTCGCCATAGTGTAGGGCCAACGACACTCGCCTTGATCTGCTGGAAAATTGGAGTTGCCCGGACGGGAGGCAGTTGTCGCAAATCTCCTATCAAAAAAATATCTTTTCCACCAAAGTTGTGAACGAAGTCTCCCGTAATTTGCTTCAATCTTGCGTCGACCTGATGTAACAGTTCCGCTGACATCATGCTTATTTCGTCGATAATAATACATCGAACGTATTTGAAAAGCGTTCGATATTGTTGAACCACTTCATTGGATAGTGGCAAGTTCTTTCCGATTGAAATTTTTAATGCAGTGTGGACCGTGAGCCCATCGATGGCTACTGCTGCTTTGCCAGTCGACGCGCATGTAAGATAAGCGTTACAATAGCCATCGGTTTCATTAAAGCGATTGTAAATCTCCATTAACAATTTGATCACAAACGTTTTTCCACAGCCTGCGGGTCCAGTGAAAAAAATTTGCAACGGCTCAACGTTAGTTTTATCGAGAAGAGTACTTATGACGTGCATGATAAGTCCCTTTTGCCGAATATTAGACAAGCGCATTAAATTGTTAAAATCCTCTTTTAACATAAGATTCTGGCGTTTCTTCACAATTGGCCCAAGGCGGTTAAGTAAGGCTAGTCTTATGTCTGAATTAATTTCCGCATTTGCAGCAAGATCGAAATCGGAAAATGGATCAGCTTCGGCGACACGAGTTGATAGTAAGTCTGATTCTTTGTTAGCGATACACATTTGCCGGCAGATCTCAATGGTCTTTCCTATGTCCAGATCTGACTCAAATTCTTTTCTGTGCTGCAGAATAATCGCCTCGTTTTCCTCATATAACCGCAGAAACTTCTTCTCAGCCAGAATTTCCAATTCTTCATTGCGAAATGGTAGATATAGTGTGACCATTTCACGTTTATACTCATCAACTTCAGCCGCCATATCGTAATTACGATAGCGGATTATTCGAGGACCTACTTGGCGTCGCTTCCACGTCGTATTGACCACAGTGTAATTGGCAGCTGCTCGTGCCAGACTCAAATCCTCTAGCTCTACCGGCCTCTTTTCGTATTTTTCAAACAAATTTGTCTTCCATACATCAGTAGAATCATCGTCAATCTCCTCTTTTTCCATTTGATCGATTGTTTTCTTTAAGCGTTGTCTTTCTATTGGCCAAACAGTTGGAAGGTAAAGAACGGCCACCGAACTCAATGACATTGGTAGTCGCAGCAAATACCATGCTGCTTCTTGACTAGTTATTTCAACTGCGTTCAGCATATCGATACTGAGTTTCCGAGTTATCTCCACGAAATCGAACTCAGGATGTTCATTCATCGTCGTGATAATCTTACGTTGCAGATTACTAATCCCTCGGTTTGTCTTATTTACGTACTCAACTACATATGCCGCACATGAGTATTCTTCGATTATGAACTGAATATCGGTGTTGGAACCAAGACAATTCAAAATAAATGGATTAAACGGATTGATCCATTTTTCAGTTGTATTCCGTTTGAGGAAAACCTTGGGTCTCGTGATGCCAGCTCTTAATACATCGAGATAAAATTCATTTGAATTAATATTGTGATCTTTGAAGAAGTGGTCGATATCTATATAATCATTTTCTTCAAGTGCTTTCCACAGTTGATTGTATAGCTTTGCGAGATTATTTCGCCGAGTATCACTCGTAGCCATAGGAACGAGGATAACAGTTGATCGGCTTGGCATGAACGGTGCCTCGAAACGACATTTTTGTCCCGCAGCATTGCTCATCCTTTTATAGCAAGTAAACGTATGCTTGTGATGCTGTAGCTTGACGTGTCCGGATGCGTTTTCCTGTGAGACAGATATTAGCCGATTGATTAGATTTATTGCCGCAGGCATATCTGAACCTAGAGCATCTCGAGGAGAATCTTTTAGCCATAGCAGAATATGAGCGTGCGGACTACCGCGATGCTGAAATTCAATACGTTTGAAAAAATGTGATACGTAATTCACACCAAATGGACTAAAACATTTTGATTGCAGAATTCCTATTATGGTGTCCACCAGTTTATTAAAATGAATTGCGCAAGTGACTGGATCTTCGTTTACAAGTGTGGCTTTTGTGATGTAGTGAAGTTGATGGAATGCATCAGCGTCGATCTCAGCACCATTATTTTTAAGCTTATAAAGCAGTTTAATTAACTTCGGCCATCCAATTTCGTTTGCGCTCATTGTAAGGAAGAATGTCGGCTTACCAAGTTGTCGAATCATCGCAAACAGATCTCGCTTACGTGTTGCCCAGTAATACGTTGAGTTCGGGATATGACGTAAGAACGCTAAATTGTTCTCGATACATCCATGAATGTAGTCTTCAGATTGTATTTGCGCTCTTGTCAACGTATTGTCTCTACCAACAAATTTGAAGGCTACCTGCAGAGAATCGCGCGTGCGTATACGCATAATTTTCATTGCCATATATAGCAAGTGAGTCGGACTTACCCCTCGTCGATCAGCTCTTCGCAGCTCGCTTGTTGCCATCATAAACGGTGTTACCCTGATTTGTTCCTTAAATGCTCTGAATTGCCCAAGATAGATGGAAGGGAACGACAGTTCCTCGCAGTGCTCATCAAATAGAATGCATTTAGGCAAGCTATTTTCTCCCGGAGCAATTCGGAGATACATTTCCTCATTCCAGAGCAAAGTCTGCTGCTGAGCTATCAAATTTTCTTCCATATCTACCAATTCACTTAATTCAGAACGGTCCATCTGAACTACTGGCAACTCTTCAGCAGAGAAGAACGATTCGTTGATATTAACATCATAATATTTGTATAGTTCTTGCTGAACCAAATATTCGAGCCAAGATTTCACAACGCTCTTTTTAACAAACCCCATCAGATAATTTGATTTGTGAATTTGTTTACGTTTTATGTGTACGTTAATGGCGTAATCATCGTCGAGTTCACGTGGAAGTAAATTAACCATGTTATTTACTGATACAGGCACGTTAATCACTTGTCCTAAAATTCCATATTGGCCATTACCATGTCGAAGCCTTCTAATGGTCATGAAAGGTAGTCGTGGTGAGATCAAGCGCTCTGTTATTAGATCCAGTTCCGGCAGATGGGCTGGCTTCAATGGATAAGTGAAGCCATTTGATTTAGATAAATTTGGGATTTTAGTTTTGCTGAGTGATAAATAGCAAGTACCACAAACGAGAGCTGTTTCAAGATTAATTTGGGGAAATTCGGCTGTGAGAATACCTGTGGAACATGGTGGTGGGTTTCTGACATCACTTTCGTACCACAACCGATCGCACACACTACATATAGCACCAAAGTTGTTATTCAAGAATTTTTTTTTAAACTCAGCGTGAGCTTTGGAGAATTCGACAATGTTCGATATTATATTGGATGTACTTGTAGATGGCGCTGAAACTAAACACGAGTTTACAACACAATCTCTCCGGTTTCGTGACCGTTCGGTACTGCTACGTGCAATTTTTTTCGGCTCTGGTCCTCCAGTTTGTAGCTTTTCCTCACGTTTCCGTTTCTTATATTCTCTCATATATTCTGCATTTGTTTTACCCATTTCTGAAAAATGTGGATTTTCTTAATTAATTTAACAATAATTTTCTTAATTAAACAATTTTTTTAACTTATGCAATGATACACAGAATTGCTTATACACCATTAAAAGTTTGGTGCGTCCGAAATGCGTATTTAAATGCACATTTTTAAATCAAATTAAATTTCATTATAATGACATCAACCAAGAACGCACCATTTATTAACTTCTAGATAAAATTTTTATTTGGATTGTTTTTGTCTTACAATTTAACACTATTTATCAAACTTTAAAACAAGTACTCATATTAATTGTATACAGTTAACTAACTAAATCTTAACATATTGACTCAAAAATGTTATTATTATTATTGATATTAGGATATTTTCTATTCAGATCTGGACCCTTCTGAATATTTTTGGTTATTTTACGTTATTTTTGAGAAACTTGTTCTTTGGCTTTTTCTTCTTAAAATCGATCAATTGTAAATTAATAACTCCATAAGCCACCAATACAACGTTTTTGCAATATTCACCTTCGGTGGTGCTATCAAAACAACAAAAATAGGCACCATACATAGTTTCAAATAAAACTACTGTAACATAACTTCAAAATAAATTTTTTTTTTTAAATTAATTCATTCGAGTTACCTTAGAAAACGCAATCAAAAATTGCATGTCTCTTGTTACTCCAAAAACATAATAATAAAAGTTTGACCTTCAGTATAAGAATTCTGTGCATTACACTAAAACTAAGACCAAACAAAACTACATAATGGTGGTTCCGAATTAAACTGCACAGATTTTTCACACGTTAGCTGAATAGAAACTAAAGGAATCTGGATACATTATTTTGTTATTATTAATTCCAAATGATATAATTATGCATTTTTATTATTATTTTTCTAATTTTACATAAATATTATACATATTATGTCAAAATAAACAAAATCGGTAAACGATTTTGTGATTTACGGGGAACTTTTAGTGAACGAATCTGTACACTATTTTGTTTTCAATTTTTTATTTTTGCTATGGGAATTAAAAATTTTTGGTGTTTTGTTTCCATATAGTTAATTTCAACAATCATAAAATAATTTAACAATACTTACTATCTTCACTGAATGAATTATTTCACTTTTGATGAAATTTTATTAATGTTTTGAAATTAAACAATGTCAACTGTTGCACTACACAATAACAAACTACAAATAATATGATGTAAAGTCAATAGACACCAGGTGGCACTTATAAACCACATTCATTATTTTAAATCAAATTAATTTCCGGTAATTTGGAATTTTTGAAGTCCAATAATTTGCAAACCCGATCATTTTTCAAACTGAATTTTACAGCTATGCATTTTTTAGAATTGCAAAGCATTTATAAGATTTGCATTCACAAAATTAAGACAATATTATAAAAAACGGAGTAAAATTTTTTTTTGAACTTTTTTGAATTTTTTGTTATATTTTAAATCAATATGGCGACCGCGCTTGTTTGATCAAGTTCATCACCAATACATAAGAAGCAAACAAGTATATGGAAATTTTTATTATGTATATCAAAGCAATCCAGATTTTTTTATTATTTTTATTATAATATGAACGACGTCATTTCTCCTTACCCATTTCCGTTGCATTTTTATCGAATTACCCTCATATTCGAAAAGTGCATAGCGCGCGGTAAGATGTTTACACATCAAAAATTTTTGCATTAATGTACTGTATTCATACTGCAAACTAAAAATTATCAAACTAAAATTAGATGATCTCGACGACTTCAACATAATGTATCCTAGAAGAATTCGACGAGCGGTGACCAAAATATCTTTTAATTTTTGCTGTTGCTTTGAGCAGCCGTTAACCAAAAAATGTTCTAACCCATTTTGGATGAAAGAAGGCACTTAATATTACCTGTATATGGATCTAATAATCTTTGTTGTAAATAACTTTGCAAAGGTCTGAAATAGTGAAGAAAGTGAGAATAAGTTAGAATTGCATTTTTTTAGGACTTTTTCTCATTGTAAGTGCTTGTATTAAATATCGCAAATTAGATCTGCCTCCCGCAACCGATACTATTGGAAATCAATTTTTCAATTGTATCAATTTTGATCAATTGAGCAAAAGAGGTAATGAATAAAAAAGGAATTTAATAATAATTTGCTTATCTAAATGGGCTATACCCTCACGAGATGATTAACTTCGGTCCGCAAAATACATAGAATTTAAATAGTGAACTGAAATAAGGATAAATCAATCTAATCTCTTTAATTTCTTGCTCAAATCTAACTTAATGCTGTAATCAAGGTACAACTCAACTTCAGGTCAACCCTCAACTCACATCTAAATCACGGTTCGAAAACTGTGTGTGTACATGAAGCGGACGCTCATGCGCATACGGTATGTCGATCTTTTATAAATAAATTATTTTTTCCGTTGATATAGCTGGAGTATTAAGCGGGTTTGTTCTTTACCTGCGATATAATCCAGGGAAGTTTCTATAGATAAATCAACTTGGGGTGGCACACTTTTAAGCTCAAAAATAGGAAATGTCAAAATTTTGACTGCAACACTTGTTAACTTTTTTTTCTTATATGTACCTACTAGACAGGTACAAACTTGATGCTAAAATATTATTTATATATTTGCCTCTTAAGCTACAGAAGTTTAAAACCAAAAGCTTTTCCATTCCTTCAACAGGCTCTCAAAATATTTGTTTGTTTCCTGCTTAAATATTTGGATGAGCTTAGTTATAAACACTGCGGCTCATTATTCGAGCCGTGACAGAGAATTCTGATAGGTATTTCCTTACCAAACTTATATTCTTCCCAAATAACAAAAAATATGTCTGGATGTGTTTAGACAAATTGCATTCATTCAGGCGATATTTTGTGCTTCAAATGTTGCATATAAATCCCAAAAAAGTTTAACTTTAAATCAGTAGTATAAAATATTATATATTACACTACTAGATATGTACATCAAGTACGCTTTATGTCACAAAGTCGAACACATAATCAATCCTAGGGGTCAGCGGTACACATAACAGGCAATTTATATATACAGTATGTTGCGTCAAATTTCAACTACGAAATCTGGTCAATAAAAATCAAAGATTGATGTTCAACTACAGTTCCTGCGTGATCTCTATTGTATAGGCCTTGAACGTAAAATGTCACATTGTCAATCCTAGGGGTTGGCGATATGAATAACAGGCAATGTATTTACGGTATATTGCATCAAATTTCAACAAGGAAATCTGTTCAATAAAAATTTAACAATTGGTATTCGACTACAGTTTCTGGGATCTCTATCACAAAGGCTTTTTATGTAAAATATCACATGGTCAATCCTAGGGGTTGTCGATATAAATGACAGGCAACATATACAGCATGTTGCATCAAATTTCACAACGACGACATCTGTTCAACAAAAATCAAAGATTCATATTCGACAATAGTATCTGGGATCTCTATCACAAAGGCCTTTCATGTAAAATATAACATGGTCAATCCTAGCTGTTGGCGATATGAATAACAGGCAATGTATTTACGGCATATTGCATCAAATTTCAACAAAGAAATCTGTTCAATAAAAATTAAACAATTGATATTCGACTGCAGTTTCTGGGATCTCTATCACAAACGCCTTTTATGTAAAATATCACATGGCCAATGCTAGGGGTTGGCGATATGAATAACAGGCAATGTATTTACGGCATATTGCATCAAATTTCAACAAAGAAATCTGTTCAATAAAAATTAAAAGATTGATATTCGACTACAGTCCCTGCGTGATCTCTATTGTATAGGCGTTTTAAGTAAAATGTCACATGGTTAATGCTAGGGGTTGTCGATATAAATAACAGGCAATATATATAGCATGTTGCATCAAATTTCACAACGACGACATCTGTTCAACAAAAATCAAAAGATTGATATTCGACAATAGTATCTGGAATCTCTATCACAAAGGCCTTTTATGTAAAATATCACATGATCAATCCAAGGGGTTGGCGTCATGAATAACAAACAATGTATTTACGGCATATTGCATCAAATTTCAACAAAGATATCTGTTCAATAAAAATTAAAAGATTGATATTCGACTACAGTCCCTGCGTGATCTCTATTGTATAGGCGTTTTAAGTAAAATGTCACATGGTTAATGCTAGGGGTTGTCGATATAAATAACAGGCAATATATATAGCATGTTGCATCAAATTTCACAACGACGACATCTGTTCAACAAAAATCAAAAGATTGATATTCGACAATAATATCTGGGATCTCTATCACAAAGGCATTTTATGAAAAATATCACATGGTCAATCATAGGGGTTGGCGTCATGAATAACAGGCAATGTATTTACGGCATATTGCTTCAAATTTCAACAACAAAATCTGTTCAATAAAAATTAGAAGATTTATATTTGACAATAGTTTCTGGGATCTCTATCACAAAGGCCTTTTATGTAAAATATCACATAGCCAATCCTAGGGGTTGGCGATATGAATAACAGGCAATGTATTTACGGCATATTGCATCAAATTTCAACAAAGAAATCTGTTCAATAAAAATTAAACAATTGATATTCGACTACAGTTTCTGGGATCTCTATCACAAAGGCTTTTTATGTAAAATATCACATGGTCAATCCTAGGGGTTGTCGATATAAATAACAGGCAACATATACAGCATGTTGCATCAAATTTCACAACGACGACATCTGTTCAACAACAAAAATCAAAGATTGATATTCGACAATAGTTTCTGGGATCTCTATCACAAAGGCCTTTTATGTAAAATATCACATGGTCAATCCTAGCTGTTGGCGATATGAATAACAGGCAATGTATTTACGGCATATTGCATCAAATTTCAACAAAGAAATCTGTTCAATAAAAATTAAACAATTGATATTCGACTACAGTTTCTGGGATCTCTATCACAAAGGCCTTTTATGTAAAATATCACATGGCCAATGCTAGGGGTTTTCGATATGAATAACAGGCAATGTATTTACGGCATATTGCATCAATCAACAAAAAAATCTGTTCAATAAAAATTAAAAGATTGATATTCGACTACAGTCCCTGTGTGTTCTCTATTGTATAGGCGTTTTAAGTAAAATATCACATGGTTAATGCTAGGGGTTGTCGATATAAATAACAGGCAATATATACAGCATGTTGCATCAAATTTTACAACGACGACACCTGTTCAACAAAAATCAAAAGATTGATATTCGACAATAGTTTCTGGGATCTCTATCACAAAGGCCTTTTATGTAAAATATCACATGGTCAATCCTAGCTGTTGGCGATATGAATAACAGGCAATGTATTTACGGCATATTGCATCAAATTTCAACAAAGAAATCTGTTCAATAAAAATTAAACAATTGATATTTGACTACAGTTTCTGGGATCTCTATCACAAATGCCTTTTATGTAAAATATCACATGGCCAATGCTAGGGGTTGGCGATATGAATAACAGGCAATGTATTTACGGCATATTGCATCAAATTTCAACAAAGAAATCTGTTCAATAAAAATTAAAAGATTGATATTCGACTACAGTCCCTGCGTGATCTCTATTGTATAGGCGTTTTAAGTAAAATGTCACATGGTTAATGCTAGGGGTTGTCGATATAAATAACAGGCAATATATATAGCATGTTGCATCAAATTTCACAACGACGACATCTGTTCAAAAAAAATCAAAAGATTGATATTCGACAATAATATCTGGGATCTCTATCACAAAGGCATTTTATGAAAAATATCACATGGTCAATCCTAGGGGTTGGCGTCATGAATAACAGGGAATGTATTTACGGCATATTGCATCAAATTTCAACAACAAAATCTGTTCAATAAAAATTAGAAGATTGATATTTGACAATAGTTTCTGGGATCTCTATCACAAAGGCCTTTTATGTAAAATACCACATAGCCAATCCTAGGGGTTGGCGATATGAATAACAGGCAATGTATTTACGGCATATTGCATCAAATTTCAACAAAGAAATCTGATTAATCTAAATTAAACAATTGATATTCGACTACAGTTTCTGGGATCTCTATCACAAAGGCCTTTTATGTAAAATATCACATGGCCAATGCTAGGGGTTGGCGATATGAATAACAGGCAATGTATTTACGGCATATTGCATCAATCAACAAAAAAATCTGTTCAATAAAAATTAAAAGATTGATATTCGACTACAGTCCCTGTGTGTTCTCTATTGTATAGGCGTTTTAAGTAAAATATCACATGGTTAATGCTAGGGGTTGTCGATATAAATAACAGGCAATATATACAGCATGTTGCATCAAATTTTACAACGACGACACCTGTTCAACAAAAATCAAAAGATTGATATTCGACAATAGTATCTGGGATCTCTATCACAAAGGCCTTTTATGTAAAATATCACATGGCCAATGCTAGGGGTTTGCGATTTGGCAGGCAATGTATTTACGGTAGGTTGCATTAAATTTCAGCAAAAAAATGTGTTCAATAAAAATTAAAAGATTGATATGCGACTATTCGACTACAGTTTCTATGATCTCTATTGCCTAGGCCTTGAACGTAAAATGTCACATGGTCGATGCTAGGAATCAGCGATATAAATAACATAGTACATATATATATATATATATATATATATATATATATATATATATATATATATATATATATATATATATATATATATATGGCATGTTGCCGTATAATGGTTGTCCTGGTAATGCTAATTTAAGGCACTGTGAAACGTGCGGTCACCTTTTAGCAAATTTGATGCTATTCCCGTTTTGGCGAATGGTATTACTATTTGTCCAATACCTTTATTAAATTGCATCAACATATTGTAAATGGTAATCGTATACTGGATAATCCTAGGCCATCTAACAAACAACAAGCCCCTAATTATTCTCGAAATGTACGTATAGCGATAAAAATATTTGTGAATGCTGTCAACTGTATATGCTGATTCAAATTTCGAATGTGAGTTTCTGCTTACTCTTCTTTCTCAAGTACGTTGAATTGTTTAGAAATATTCCGAGTTCCCGCTGGTTGACGTGGACCAAATTTAGCACACTCAGCAACCTGTTGATATAGCACATTAAATTACATGCCGCTTGACTGTCCTATTATCGCAAACAACTTAAAGCCAAATCCAACTTGAATTTATCCCAAAGAAAACACAAATGAATGCAAAAGCTTGCCTCATTTGGTATGACATTTAAAAAACAAATATTTTATCTAAACATTTCTCCCATTCTTCTCCTGAGTCCAACGAATTGAGATGAAACGTTGCTTCGTTAAAATTTGAGTATTCCAAATAATTGACAGTTGTCGCTCCAGGAACGTCGCAAATCGCAAATAAAAACGAATCAGAGGCCACAAGGCCTATACAATAGAGATCCCAGAAACTATTGTCGAATATCAATATTTTGATTTTTGTTAAAGAGATTTCGCCGTTGAAATTTGATGCAACATGCCGTATATATATTTCGTGTCTTTCATATCGCAGAGGCCTGTTATGTATTTAATTTGACATAAAATCAAAATGTAAAGCCGCATTGAACCGTTTTTTAAACACTGCTTAGATGTTATCTTTTAAATTAAATTTAATATTGGCTTTCTCCTTAAAGTGGTTGGATTTCTCCTTAGGCGAAAAAGTTACCACCCCATATATAAAATATATACGTATACGAAAAATTTGGGATTTTATTTTGTGAAGTATTTCACAGGCATGTTTCCTTAGCATTGTTGAAAATTTAGCAAAATGCTAGAGCTTAGCTTGCATCGCAGGTTACCTTGCATCGCAGAAGCCTAATATATCAATAACGGGATCAAATGGATAAAAAAATTGGTAAAATAATTTGTTGATTAATGGCGCTGGTACAAACCATAAAACTATCAGTGGTAAGAGGTCCGATTTTAAATGATGTTACTTACCCACGCAATTCTTTACAACGTGAACTTCTTATAGAATTGGCTTAATAACTTAGATATAAAACGTCACTAAAATCCATTGACATCCATTGCAATGTGGATGCTTCGTTTGGGGCTGGGAAACCTAAATTTATGGTATATGATTTGTACTTACATATATACCAAATTATCATTAGTTGTATCCGCAATATTTGTTGATTTAAGGACAACTTTTATTTAAGAAAATCTATTCCTGCCTCAAATGGAACTTATGCGATTATGCACTTATTCCATTGAAATCTAGAATCTCACTTAACCAACATATTTGATGATCAATAGATTAGTTCCAACATAACATATTTCGAGACTAAACACTAGATCTACCGACCGGTCAAAATGACGGATATATATTTATTGAATTCATTTTATTATTATTGTTACGTTTTGACCTTGTCAATCAAGGTTCGTATCACTGGATTGTGAATAATACAAAATCAATTTAATTTATCACATCAATTTCATTCATTTTTTTTTAAAATCACTTTATATAAATTATTCTTAAATTTTACTGTTCACTTATAATTTTTATTTCCACTAAACACTTTTTAAATCACTTTTTAATTCCTTTTTAATCTTCACACTATCGCTTACCAAGTACTACTAATAATGTTACAAGTTCACACTATCGCGTTTCAAATTCGAATAATCCAATTCGATCTTGTTCGCCTTTTTATATACACAAATCAAGCTTCTCGAAAGTTCATGATTTTTCCAGTACGAATAGTGTAGAAACATTTAGAACTGTTTTATCATGGAAAATGCCATTTACTACAGTAAAACGTTGAGCTATTAATTTAACTTATTCTATTACACACTAGGTGTCACCATCACATTATTTTGACGGTGACACCTAGTGTGTAATAGAATAAGTTAAATTACTAGCTCAATGCCTAACTGTACTACAATGGAATTTTCCATGCTAAAAATTGTTCTAAATGTTTCTACGCTTTTCTAATTGGAAAAGTCATTAGCTTTCTAGAATTTTGGTTTGTGCGTATAAAAAGGCGAACGAGATCGAATTGGATTAGTAATATTTGGTAAGCGATAGTGTAAAGATTAAAAGGAATTGAAAATTGATTTAAAAAGTGTTTTAGTGTAAAATAAAAATTAAAAGAATCATCAACAGATTCAAGGATTGGAAGTCGGCATAATTTTTGGATTGATCGCTTGAGTGTGATGTTTTTGGTCTTGTTGGTCTTGTGTTTTAGTTGATTTTACGGCACTTTCCCATAATCCTCCTTGATTAGGTGCTGCTGGCGGAATGAATCGACAATTTACTCTATACTTCAGAAGACTGGAAATAATAAAATCATTATTGCTTTTTATAAATGTATTTACTTCCTCTAGATGATTCCTTGCGCCAACAAAGTTTGTTGTATTGTCACAATATATAGTGTGACAAACCCCTCTTATGCTTATAAACCGTCGCAATGCGCCCAGGAATAACTCTGTACTAAGGTTCCTGCAAACCTCGATATGTATGGCGTGCGTACTGAAGCACACAAAAATTTGTCAAATATGCTTTAACAGGTATTGAACCCCTTCGTCGCACAGCATGAAGCTTGAATGGCCCGCAAAAATCAACTCCGATGCACCGAATGCCACCGTATATTGTACCCTATCTTCAGGCAGCTGTCCCATTATTTGGCTCATCATTTTTGGTTTTTGCCTCAAAAAATTAATGCACCTCCGGAATATCTTCTTAGCTACGTCCTTCCCCTAATCACCCAAAGATTTTGTCGAGCTTGGCTCATAAGTAAATGTTTGCCTGGATGTTGATGTTAAATATGTATATCATGAATAATAGCTGTGGCTAGAGGTGACTTCGATGAAACGATAATCTATTAAAAGCAAAACATACTCTTCCACCAAAAATTTTTTATTTGAGATACAGATGGCATTAGATTCGGAATGTTGAATACTATCATATGAAAACCACTATGTATTACAAAATCAGTCTTATCCATTTCAAAAATGGCATTCAAAAGTGCTATTGGAATCAAAACGTTATCTTATCCTACAAAGAATTTACAGCAAAACCTTACCTTATCCATCTAAAAAAAATTACAACATAATATACCTTATCCCTAATAATGTTATGTTCTAAATTTTTATTCATGAAGCACAAAATACGTTATCCATTTTTATCCCGTTACAAAAAAATAAAAAAATATTTCATCGTTTTCTATAATTATGCAGTTATAGTCAGTATTAATCTAGATGTTTTAAAGTGTAGTCCCATTTTTAACTAAATTAATATTTTAACCCATTAAAATGAGTGATAATAGTTTTGCAAAAACTGTTACAAATGGTGAAAAAGCACGGAAAGTAACAGTCAACAGATCGAACTGGCAGAGGGAACAGCGAAAGAGAAATAGGTACAGACAATTTATTTGAAAGCATGTTTTAAAATCTAAATGAAAGCGAATTTATTTTAGGTATATTCGTAAATCACTGCCGAAAATGCCAAAATGCTCCCATAGTGGACACGTTTACCATTGTAAACGGATAAAAGGTTTCGATGCATTAAGTTTTTCCGACTCATTCTACGGATGCACAAATAAAGTATCCCAAGATGCTTTCATTCTAATGCATACAAAAATAAATGTTCCAAAACGAAGACGAGGTAAAGGTGGGCCTCCAAAAAAATTTAGTGTGCAATATCTAATGCGAAAACGAAATTCTAAACTGGTTAGAATATGTCAAACCAGCTTTGCAAATATTTTGGGGATAACGAAAGTGCGAATAAAAGGGGTAATTAAAAGGCATTTCGAACAAAATACAGCACCAGCGGAAAATCGTGGAGGCGATCGCATTTCTAATAAATTTGTCGAAAAACGCGAGGCTATTATCAATTTTGTTAAACGATTTCAGGTATTTCAATTTTCTATAGGTTTCTTAATTTTATTTTATTATTTCGATTTTTTTTAAGGTCTTAGAAAATCATTATTGCCGATCGCGGGTACAAAGGCAATACATGTCTGGGGAGCTTTCTATTAATAGACTCTACAGAATATTTGTAAACGATTTTCCAGATCTAGTAGTAAAAAGGAGTTATTTCCGATACATATTTAACCGCAATTTTAATATCGGGTTTAAACCACCATCGTGCGATATATGCAGCACTTGCCAATCTCTGAAGGAACAACTCAAAGCTGAAACGGACCCGCAGAAAAGAAATTTATTGATGACGACGTTAAGGGTGCACAAATTACGTGCAAAAGCATTTTACTGGTTGGCCAAGGAGAAAAACTTCGAGCTTTACAAGGAGAATGGGACAATTATTAGATTGGGAGATCTTGATTGTAAAATTAGGGATTGGAAAAATGCAGCAGTTACAACACTAAAGCCACCTGGTCAGTGGCATTTTAAATTCAATGCGTCGAAAAGATTTTCGATAAATCGTCTGCCCAACAAAACGGTCACTATTCGTGGAGACATAGCTTACCTGTCGGACGTAGGTATAGCCAAATCAGTCGTAAAGAAAGGAAAATCTTTACAAAATATGATTGTGAGCATTCTTCCTCTCAACGTGCCGGTAAAAGTAGAAAAACTTAAGGACGTCGAGCAATTACTGAAAAAACACTTCGGTGAAAATTGGCGGGCAAATCAAGATCTTACCTTTTACAAACATGTACTAGAGGAAACTTATTTATCGCAGGTAGAGGAAGAAATATGTGAGGCAGCTGAAGAAGAGGAAATCGATCTTAGAGTTTAGTTTTATGAGTAGCTAGACAATCAAAAGTGCGATGAAGTCAGACACTTTATTTTAAGTTAAAAACAGCTTTAATTTTGTGTTAAAAAATGTGATATGTTAAATACTTTTTCTTTTATAACTGAAATAAAATATATTGACAAAAGATATCAGTTTTTTATTCCCTTACAGCAGATTCGAATCAAAACAAACCTTATCCATATCGGTTTATTGCAAACTCTACCTTATCCGTTGGTAAATAGCAAAAGCATCCTTATCCATTTTTTATTTGATTTTTTCTCCGACTTCATTAATTTAAAATACCCGAGGCATAATTTTTTAATTGTAATTTACTGTTCTTAATTGTTAAAATGTATAAAACCTGCGGATTTTCTTATAATTTAAAAATGGGAAGATATTGCCATTTTTCTCAAAATGACTTAAGATGGACAAGAGCATGTTTTGCTTTTAACCCACACGATTATCGGATGTTAACTATTGTATAGCAATGCTGATTTTTCTATTCTGCCCCCTACTCTCATATCTCCCACAGTATCTAGAAATGGATTTAGCTACTGCACACTGCTTTTATTGGGTATTGGTTTTGACCCTTCCTTGTAAACACCGATATTTCTCAGAAAAATCTACTTTTTGCAAGTACACCACTATTTCACGGTTGGCTTCTTCAAGTTCTGGGGCTGTTAGCATAGCACTCCCATTCGCTTCTCTAATTGACGTTTCTTGGCCCTCGAGTTGTTGACATATCTAAGGACATATGCGAAATTTTTATTCAGTTAGAAAAAGCTACAATATTTTTGGCTCAACCACAATTTGGTGTCGTTTTGTAGTTTCGGCTTGGATTCTGACAGCGAACTGATAAGGTTATATACTTCTATCTAACTTTCTTCCTTCGTCTCTGGTATTTCCGGCTGATCGGGCCAATATTGCTCTTCCTTAGATAGCCACGCTGGTCCATTCCACCAAAGCTTATTTCTCTAAATTTCAATAACGGATTGCCCACGAGTTGCACAGTCTACTGGATTATGTCTTGATGGAATGTTCCGCCACCGATCCCTTTTATATAAGCCAATGATTTCTGTCAAGACGATTTTTGAATCTGTTCACATTGTAACCGCGGCTGAGTCGATTGATAAAATTTCAGTAACGTCTTTTACTAATCGACTGAGAAGTACTGCACTCAATAGTGGCACCTTGGTTTTTGCACAAATTAGATGTGTGACAAACTCTTCCTTGCTTCGTGATCGAGCGTAGATTGCGGGCTGCATAAGCCCATTTGCTAGCATCGCAAAACCCGTGTAAGGTAATAGTATTCGACGCATTAATATATCTAGAAATTTTCAATTCTGGCATTTGGCAAAGGTTGTTGCTCAGGCTAATCCACGATGATTGTAATTCTGGTGGTAACAGTGCATCCCATTCAACTCTTTGCAACCACAAACCTTGAAATTAGATTTTAATCTTAATAATTATTGGCGATAATAGTCCGAGGGGATCGAATATTTTGCTTGCCTTTGACTGGAAGCTTCGTTTGGTGTAAACTTTCTTATACTTTAAGTGCACTTGAAAGATGAAATGATCGGATGCAGCTTCCCACGCTATTCCCAACACTTTTAACGGTTCCGGATGATCGGAAAATAATTTTAAGGAATTAGATCCTGGATTGTTGAGTAGGTTCCGCATTTGTGGATCATTCGACGACAGTTTGCGCAAATTGAAACCCCCACTTCCCAAAATGTTCAAAACATCCTCTTTCAGCTTCAACAGCTCAGGTGGAGCGCCGGTGTTCACTTCGTCTACATAAATATCGCTTTCTATGGCTCGGCATGCTTCTGGATGTTTCTGAAGGTATATTATGGCCAGTTCCTTTAAGCATCTAGTTACGGTTACGGTATTAAGTGCGTATGGTCGTATTTAATTACCGTCGTCTCGCCACCGGATTATCTGATGTTTGGTATCTTCTTTGTCCACCAAAACCTGCCGATAGATTTTTTTCAATATCGCCTACTAGCACAAAAGGATATTGTTGGAATGTATGATTGCACATTTGGACCTATCTTTAGTTTTTGATTCAATGACGCACCTGTGGTTGATTTTGCAGATGCGACGAACACAACGCGCAGTTTAGTTTTGCTGCTGCTATTTTTGAAAACGCCATGATGTGGGAGCATTTAGGTTTGTAACAGTTCAGTGCCGTTTAACTTACGTGGCTGCATATGATTTAACTCCTTATATTCCGTCATAAACTGCTGATAAAGTTGGCAGAATTGATTGTTTGTCTGGAATCGTCTTTCGACTGCCAACATTCTCGACACTGCTTGCTGGTACGTTGATCCTAGGTCATTCGGTGTTTCCTTAAATGGAAGCTTCACTCTGAATCAGCTGGCCGGAATTGATCTGCATTTGAACAACTGGGTTACCTTTTGAAACTACCCATCCAAAATTCCAAACACAATATTTTGAGTTTGTAGAAATTTTAATTACACCAACTTACATTAATATCAAAGCGCCTTTGCTACTGCGTTGTTTGATGTGTCAGTTGTGAGATCGAATTTTGTATTACCCTCTAGTAAATAGGAGTTATATTAACCAGCTTCTTTCAACCTTTTAAACGAATGTTCACACACTTCAGGCCAATAAGTGGTAGTACTTGACAATCACAATAAATTGATCTAAATATCTGAAATGTTTAAACGGCGTTATGCGTCAACCAAAATTCATATGAAATAATTCGTGTAACTCAAAAGGTGTTGGTGTAATGCAGTTTTGAAAAAATCTTCAGGAATGACAGGAATTAATTGTAAGGTATCGGTTAATGGTCAGGAACTGTTGCAGTGTTTAATGTTCGATAATACCCACATGATAACGGATAAGATAATGGTTTTCCCTAATTCTACAGTATTTCATAATAAATTATAGTTAGGTTGCTCTGTAAGTGAAGAAAACTGCTTAAAGAGACCCAATTTCGTAAGTGAATTGACATTTGCCTTTGTGTCATTTATTGACAGCTGTGTTGCTGAATCAATAAGTTTCTTAAAAAGTCGGCACTAGTTATTAGGCGACTCACACGTCGGACCATAATATTCAATAGTAAGAGTAGGAGGTTTCTACCGTAGGTATGAGTTTTTCTAATGCCTTTGTGCCCTCGCGAGCAGCGGTTGAACCACAGAAGCGGGATGTTTGTTCGGGTTTGAATTTTTTTTTTATCAAATATCACGAAAATAAAACGAGAATGTATTTGGTTTTAATTTTCTGCAACTTTGTCCTTATTGTTTGACCTTTGCTTGGTGTTAGGTATTTCATGAAATCACCGTATTTTAATGCAAGTTAGACTATATGGAAGCACGGAACGTATGTATACCGTGTTTGAGTAATCCAAAGACGTCATTTTATACAAGAGGCTTAATAATAATTTTGGAATTTTACATACCGCCACCTACAATATTAACATTTTTTTGGGATCCTTTAAACCAATATTTAAAGTTGTCAAGGGAGACATTTTGTATAATGGTGAACATCATAGAATTAAGCTCACCCGATAATTTAATTGGACCACAAATTTTTAAACATTTTCCAAATGAAAATGTTACACAATTATGTTTGGCTTTCCTAATCTACAATGATAACATTATCCTGTAGATGCAACTATTTTCATGTCATTACAAAACTTAACAAAAAAAAAAAAAAAAAAAAAAACTCAAATTACATAAATTTAACTTTTTGACATTTCACAAAAAAAGAAAAACTTAAAATTATAATTGCACTTTCAGAACAAGATTATATCTAATAGCTATATTACATATATACACGATATTTTTTGTGTCGAGCAAACAAAAATGTCTCAAGTATTTAAATTAATATCTCGACATTTCAACTATGTATATGTGTACCATAAATATAGGGGATCATCGGTATCACAAAATTCCATTCCAATTGTTTTAATTTCAAATTACCCAAAAACAGCGAAAATTAAAAAAAAAGACAGAACGACATTAAATTGTAGCACATACACACACACACACACACTCACACACCCACACACAGACACAGTTTTAATAAAACAGAAATTCAACAATTTTCCATTTATCATATAAATTTTTATCATTTTCATTTTTATATTTATTTTTACGATTCATTTTTATCTGTTTTCACACAGCAACAACAAAAACATTATAAAGATTCATAAGACTACAAATAAATTAAAAAATAAAAATAAAAACGTGAAAATTTGTATGGTGTCGATTTGATGACGATGAAAATTTTTTTTTTTTACCATTCATACATTATGCGATAGGTGGGAATGTTTAGAGTACATCGACTCACTCATTTCTTACAAATTTTTTACAAATATCATAAATATGAATATTAAATCATTAAAAACATAAAAAATATATATAAAACACTCACCTTGTACATCGATACATCCAATTTGTTTCTTCATTGGACTGGAATTTATTTGGCACATGTAACAACCCCGATCGGTTTCCCGTAATTGTTTTATGCGCAATCGCCACGTATGTAAATCCTCGTGTACAACACTTATACGTGCATTGTGGGTAACGACCCTACCTTGTAATGCTAATACTGTTTGATCTGATGCACGCAACCATCCAACCTATATTAGAACGGGATATAAATTACACAAAGAAATTAAAATTTAAAACTCTAAATAAATTGTTTAGTTGAATTTTTTTATTTTTCAGAATTTGATTCAAAATTGATTTTATTTTTTATTGTTTTAATCCTATAAGATTATGTGACAGTTAAGGTAAAGGGATTGTAATATTTTATGGAGGCTATAAACGATTTTATATTTAATTATGTGTGTGGGTTCGTAATACAACAACACAACAGGAAATAAAAACGTGGAAAAAAGGTCTCGGATTAAGACTTGAAGGGTTAATTCCATAATTTATGAGTGTGTTGAGAAAATGTTACTATCATCCCCCATAATTTTTTATAGTCAATGACGTGTAGGACATTGTATCATTTCAGAGTATTGCTGAGAGGTGTATTTTGGAATGTGAAGCAAACATTTTATAATTTCAATGCATGTTATGATTTGAATCCATATTGGTAATAGTCAAAAAAAAGTTGGAAGCTATTTGTTTCAAATCGAACATATTTTTTTGTAGTGAAATAAAAATTCACAATTCCTACAAAAAAACCTTTTAAACGGCATCAGGTGTCAAGTCGTGTATTCTTGAATTTCCGTGAAAAATCTCACCGGTGAAAAATCTCTCTCAGCTTCCACATAGTCAAAACATAAAAATATGGACAAAAATTTTTGTTTTGAGTGTTTTGTGGCAAATAAATATTAATAAGCGTATTTCCTGGTAGTTCCAAAAAAAAGCATCAAAAATATTACTAATCGGGATAATCTTATCAAATATTCAAAATCTTTTAAATACTCGTATCACGAAATTGTTATGTCTAAGCAAGCCTGTAAGTTTCCGTAACACAAACCTAAGCGCATAACATTGCTATACAGAATTCGGATGAATTCAGAAAGTAGAAAAATTCTCGAATCCTCATAAAACTGTCGAAAAACTTAAATTTAAACAAAACTATGGAATAATCTCGATTTCCCCAGAAAAAAGTCGAATAAATTTTTAAATGAATTTCGCATGATCTCGAACAATTGAGATAATATCGAAAAAATCCGGATAATGAAATACATACATAAGATCGAAATATCAAGCATGGGAAGTTAGCCCACAGTTTTATATCCCAGCAAAAAGGGGATAGCAAAACAATTTGGTCTTATCCCAGTTTTTTTTATTTACGGATATGTGTCAACACGAAACGAACGTAATTCAATCCATCCCGGTTTTGAATTAATTTATGAACCCAATTAAAAGAAAATTGTTCTATTTCATTTGAACTACCCGGACCGGAACATGCGGTTTATGAAGCATGTGAAGTTATCCTAGTTTTACAATCCATAAAAAATTAAAATGTTCATCAGGTAACACTATCCTATTATTATAATGATTTTTTATATTCTAGGCAACAGTAAGAAATAACACTAATAGGTATCCAAGCACCAGCCGTTCATTGTAATTTGCACAATCGGCCAGCTTCAAAATGGTTCCATATAAATTCATTATAATTTTAAATATTTTATAGCCTATCTCCTAAGATCTAAGAGGGCCGGAAATGAATCTTTATGTTTTAAGTTACAAAGAGTATCCGTTCGAGTTTAGCTGAATCGTATTCTTTAAAGCTAAGTCGGGCAACGGTATATGGAGGATACCTATGTTGTATTTATAAGTTAATGCTTTTTGTGGTGTGTAAGTTTGTTAATACCTATGTGTTATTGTTTTTGACTGTAGATTGTGGGGAACTTTTTTGGTAAATTAATAATTGTGGAGTGACATTTTCGTATTGGGAAATTTCACATTGGAAGCATTCTCTGCTAAATCGTCATACTTTTCCCATCTGCCGTTGTGGTAACAGTATGCTATATAATGAGCAGATGCCGGTTATTGTAAAGTTTTGATTGTATATTGTCAAAACAGTTGGGATCTTGGATATACTCAGGCTCTCGATTGCCTCGATAGTTGTTTCACAGTACACAAAAAGTATTGAACTCGATATAGGACTTCGTTTATTGTCTTTTCTTTGCCACAAAGACAATAAAGTATATCTGGTTCTTTAATGCATTCTTGTATAAATTGAATGCCGACTATATCCAGTTTTCCAAGGTCAATTGGTAGATATTTATAATGTTCCATTCCAATTTTGTTGCTTGACTCACATTTTGCTATTGCCTGAATGCTGGAATACTTCATTTCATTTAAAAAGTGGGTAGATATTTTAGATATGTTTGCCGTGCAATCCCATTCCAAACCATAAAGCTTGGCTAATATGTCATGACAATGAACTTTTGCCGAATCTTCTTTCCTATTTAATAAAGCAACAATCAAATTTGAAAAGTATTTCTCTTTATTCTTAAATTCTGTTGAATCTAGGTTTATCATGCATTGCATAAAAGAATCAAATGCGCATGTATTGTGATAGTGATCATTATTAAGGTTTCCATTCCTCAAAAAGGAAAAATGGTCGGTTCCTAAATTTTTAAACACTTTCAATTTTTTTACATTTTTCGATCTCTTCACGCCGAATGGAGGTTTTATGACGGCAAAATAATTTTCCACGTTCCATTAAACGAGAGACACACAAACGTACATCAACCAAGTAATGCATTTTAGATGGCGATTTAAAACAGCTGTGACAGAAATTGAAATACTGGACGATATCCGTTCTATTAAATGCGTCTAAGACAGCATTTATTTGTGCGAAAATAAAATCTGTGACAATAGTTTTAATAAGAGACCAAGTTTTGAATTGTTTTTGAATTTCGATTCTGTAGGATTTCAACTAACCTTCACTGGAATCCAAATTGTGGCTTGAACTAATCATGTCAGTTAAAGGAAGCGGATCGTTTTAATAGTAAGAGCATAATAAAACAGACAAGCTTCCATTTTCAATGGATTTCTAACTAAGCCTCCAGTAGCGTCTAAATAAATAGCCAACTAAATTGTTATCGGTTTCTTTAAGCATAATTCTCAACATTTCTATTTGAGTTTTGCCATAAGTTATTAAAATAAGTGGTTTTATATAAAAGTTTTGAAGTATAGGTTTTCATTCTTGAAAATTTCTCCTACGATATCCATCAAATCATTTGAATCGTTATCATCGGCTCTAAGTGCCTCAGAACGCATTTTTCGAAGCACGTCTAAGGATTTGACATATCAAAAATAAGAACGTGATTGCTAAAAATCCAAGTTCATTCAGGAAACAAGCGGTTAAGGTGAACCGACCCGAAGTAAATCGTACAGTGTCGGGAACTACTCAAGGACAATTTGGTAAAATGACTTATGCTCAAGTAATGATGAGCAACGGAAATCCAGGAAAAACTGCTCAAAATGACGATATAAGTCAAACACTTAAATTAATTTTAAGCAGACTAAATACATTTGATGAGCGATTACAGAAACTAGAGTACAGCACTAAGGGAGCCATCCCTAAACAGAAAAATGGCCCAAGATCTTAGAATCTTATGTTGGAATGCCAATGGACTGATGCAACATCAACAAGAACTGCAAGTGGTCCTGGACACAGAAAAAATCGATGTATGTCTCATCACGGAAACACACTTCACTAGACAATCAAACATTAAATTTAAAAATTATCAAATATATCACACTATTCACCCTGGAAACACTGCTAAAGGAGGTAGTGCTGTTATAATTAGAAATAGTATTCATCAATATGAGGAGTTAAAATATGAAACGGAAGAAATACAAGCAACTGCTGTTATTGTCAAATCCAAAAGTAGTTATATTTGTATTGCTAGTATTTACTGCCCACCGAAGCACTCAATGAAAGAAAAAGATTATCTCGAGTTCCTCAGCAAATTAGGAAAACGATTTGTACTTGGAGGAGACTTTAATGCAAAAAATGTCCACTGGGGATCCAGATTAACAACAACTAAGGGTAAAGAACTCCTAAAAGCTATCAGAAAATGCAGTTGTGAAGCCCTCTCAACTGGAAAACCAACCTACTGGCCAACTGATCCAAACAAAGTGCCAGATCTGATTGATTTCTTTATAATAAAGAACATATCTGTGAATTATGTACAAGTAGATGAAAGCCACGACTTAAACTCTGATCATTCACCAATACTTCTAACGTTAAGTGAAAAAATCATTCAAAAAGAAAGAAACCCTTTCCTAGTAAATAATCACACTAATTGGGCATGCTTTAGACTATCGCTAGAAGAAAAAATTAACTTAATGGTTCCATTAAATACTGAAGAACAATTAGACAAAGAAGTGCACAAATTTGTAAACGATATACAGCAATCAGCTTGGGAAAATACTCCTGAAATTAAAACGAAAATCAAGGGAAACAATTACCCTATGGAAATTAGGGAACTCCTCGCAGAAAAAAGAAGAGCGAGAAGAGTATGGCAACAAACAAGGGCCCCCCAAGATAAAACTCATTTGAACAATCTCACTCAAGAATTAAGAAGAGAAATCAAAGAATTGAAAGATTAATCAATCAGCAACTATTTAAGAAAATTAACTAATGATAACAGCACTGATTATTCTCTTTGGAAAGCAACCAAAAGAATCAAAAGACGAATAATGCAGATTCCCCCAATAAAAATAGCAGGTGAGAAATGGGCTAGAAATAATGAAGACAAAGCTCGAGAATTTGCCGAACACCTCGAAAAAATATTCCAGCCACATGAAGACCAAACGTTGGAAGCCGAGATAATAACTGAACAAGCTGTGCAAGAAAGTAAAGAAATCCTACCCACAACACCAAAAGAAGTCATGCGTGAGATAACAGCTAATATGAATACGAAAAAAGCTCCTGGGTACGATCTTATTACTGCAGAAATCTTAAAAGAACTGCCAAGGAAAGCTCTGGTGAAACTCACCAATCTTATAAATGCAGCATTTAGAATCAAATGTGTACCAAGCTTATGGAAAATTGCAGAAGTAATTATGATCCCAAAACCTGGGAAACCACCACACATAACATCGTCTTATAGGCCAATTTCGCTATTGCCAGTCATGTCCAAACTCTTTGAGAAGCTTCTGGTAAAAAGATTAAATCCGATAATCGAGAGTAAAAACTTGATCCCAAATCATCAGTTCGGTTTTCGCAACCAACACTCAACAATTGATCAAGTACACAGAATAACCAGTATAATTGAGAAAGCATTAGAGGAGAAAAAAGTCTGTTCAACAGTATTTCTAGACGTTGCACAAGCGTTTGATAGAGTGTGGCATGAAGGACTTAACCACAAGTTAAGGAATCTTCTACCAATGCAATTTGCTAAGATCCTAGAATCATACTTGAAAGATAGGTTCTTCAGGATTAAGTTAGATGATACATTTTCTGAATTGAAAGAAATCAATGCAGGAGTTCCACAGGGCAGTGTATTAGGGCCGGTTTTATACCAACTATATACTTATGATCTTCCTACATTAGAAAACAACACAGTGGCAACTTTTGCAGATGATACGGCGATCTTAGCTGTTGGAAAAAGCAACGAAGAATCAACACAGAAGTTACAATCAGCTATAACTCAAATATATAAATGGACAAAAAGATGGAGAATAAAACTAAATGAAGCTAAATCAGTTCACATCAACTTTACAAACAGACGAATCGAACATATTCCGATTACCATAAATCGGGAAATAATACCGCATGCGAACACAGCTAAGTATCTTGGCATGACCCTGGATGATAAACTACGATGGAAAGCACACGTCAAGAAGAAAAGTGAAGATTTAAGACTTAAATACAGAAAAATGTATTGGCTGATGGGAAGGAACTCTTCTTTATCAACATACAACTAGCTTTTACTTTATAAGCAAATTTTGAAACCGATTTGGACTTATGGTATTCAGCTTTGGGGTTGTACCAAACAGAGCAACGTAAATATCATCCAAAGATTTCAGAATATGGTATTAAGGAACATTGTTGATGCACCTTGGTATGTTAGGAACAATGACCTTCATAGGGACCTTAAAATGAACCTCATCTTAAATGAAATCCAGGAAAAAGCACGGAGACATGAAGAAAGGCTCCGCCAAAATGTGAACATTGAGGCAACTAAGCTCCTAAGCATCACGAATTTAGTTCGCAGACTTAAAAGAACCAAACCTTTTGAGCTGGTGTGATTGTCAGTTTAAGCAGCATTATGCTGATCTAAAATCCACAACAAAGATGTGGTTTACATCAATTTACCAAACACTATGGAATGCCAATGGGAAGAAGCCATAGATTAATTTAAGTTAGTAAATTAAGTCAGAAACAAATTGCTAATTAGTCCAGGAGACTAGATTGTAATTACATAAAATAAATAAATAAAATTTATTTAAAAAAAAAAAAAAAAAAAAAACAACCAGTTTTTTTGGTGAAATGTTGGCTACAACGCTTGGACACAGTTTTTTGGCTAACTTATGCTGTTTGGCCGTATTAGAAGTTGTATTCCAAGGATCACCGGAAATTTCCAATTTTCCAATAGCCTCGGTATAAATATTGGACCTTTTGATTTGTTGTTGCTGTCGTATTTTTTTGCGGGCACTTTTGAGCTGGACTGTTTTAAAAACGTCATCCCCACTTAGAATTAACAACCTTTCAGACGGCGTTTTCTCATGCTCAAGTACACTATCGTTAGACTGGTTATTGAAATGAATAGGTAACCTATCCATAGCACTTTTCCCTGTTTCAGATTGATTTCCATACATTTTCTGCTTCAAAGCTTCTATAAAATGGTTCGACTTAAATTTTTTTTGCAGTTTCCTTCGATAAGCATCATTATTGTACAAACTGTCAATCTCTGGACATAAAATGGCGAACAATTTTTAATTGAACAATTGGTTCAAATCTATATTGTCCAAATCGGCAATATGTTTGATCACAGTTGGTTGTATTTTATCAATTTGCGACTGATCTAAAACAAATCGTTTGAATCGCATTTTTAGTATTTATTAACAAACAAACAATCTAGATTATTTTAAAATATATTCACAAGAAAGCCAAGGTGAAATGAAGTAAAATAACACGTATTACGCAAATTACAAAATACAAAAATTATAAACCGTTTTAAAGGAAGTCCAAGTATAGCCAAGGTCGGTAGTATTAAAAAAAACTTTTTAAATGTAAGAAAAACAACGAGAATCACAAAAAAACACAAATCGAAACGCACAGTACAAAGTCTGAGTAGTAAATGAAATAAATACGAAAAAAAAATCATTTATAACACTCTCGAACAAATTTAAATATTCCCTTTTTATTCGTAATTATCACTATACCGTTATTTAAAATCGTGAATCAGAGTTGACCCATATCATTGCCAACTCAAAACATAAAGAATCATTTCCGGCCCTCTAAGATCTTAGGAGATAGACTATAAAATATTTAAAATTATAATGAATTTATATGGAAACATTTGGAAGCTGGCCTATTGTGCAAATTACAATGAACGGCCTATTAATCTTATTTCTTATTGTGGTCTAGTTAGAATATAAAAAATTATTATAAACAAAAATTATAATATAATTAAATTTCTTAGTAAATGAGAAAAAACTGAGATGGGATGAAAATAATTAAATTTCATACTATTTTTTCCTTTGATTTCATATACGTATGTATAGACAAAAACTGGTATGGGATGGGACAGTGTTACCCGATGAACATTTTAATTTTTTCTGGGATGTAAAACTGGGATAACTTCACATGCTTGGTTTATGTTTTGACTTGCTTATGGATTTGGACCCTATATGATTTTAAATATGGAAAATTCACAAAACATTTTCCTATATTCTAGAAACTTCATGGGCCTGGAAATTTATTGATTGTTTTCAGTTTGTCATAGATTAGGACAAATTTTGGTCAACTTACCAGAACAAGTCATTCAAATGGCTACAATTTCCAGCGGCCCCATATGATTTTATATATGGAAAATTCAAGAAATTTCCAATGACCCCTTAAGATTTTATATATGGAAAATTTAGGAAATATTTTTCTATATCCTAGGAACTACTTGGGCCTGGAAATTTGTTTATTATTTTGAGTTTACCAATAGATTTGGCCAAATTTTAATCAACTCTATGATTAAAATGGCAGAATCGGTCAATTTCCAATGACCCCTTATGATTTTATATATTGAAAATTTACGAAATATTTTCCCATACCTTAGGAACTACTTGGGCCAAAAAATTGGTTTATTAATATGAGTTTACCACATATTTGGCCAAATTTTAATCAACTCTATGATTAAAATGGCTACAGTCGGCCAATTTCTAGTCACCCCTTATGACTTTATGTCTGGAAAATTCACGATATATTTTCTTATATATTTTTGAAACTTCTTGGGCCGGGAAATTTTTTAATTGTTTTGAGTTTACCAATAGATTAGGGCAAATTTTGATCAACTGACCAGTACAAGTCTATGATTCAAATGGCTAGAATCGGCCAATTTCCAATGACCCCATAAGATTTTATGTATGGAAAATTTGCGAAATATTTTCCTTTATTCTAGAATCTTTTTGGAAAGGGAAATTTGTTTATTGTTTTGAGTTTGCCATAGATCAGCGCAAATTTTGATCAACTGACTAGTACAAGTCTATGATTCAAATCGGCTAATAATCAATGACCCCTTATGATTTTATATATGGAAAATTTACGAAATATTTTCCTATATTCTAGAAACTTCTTGGGCCTGGAAACTTCTTTATTGTTTTGAGGTTGCCATAGATTAGGACAAATTTTTGTCAACTTACCAGTACAAGTCATTCAAATGGCAACAATTTCCAGCGGCTCCATATGATTTTATATATAGAAAATTCACAAAATATTTTCCTATTTCCTAGGAAATACTTGGGCCGAAAAATTTGATTATTATTTTGAGTTTGCCATAGATTTGGCCAAATTTTAATCAACTCTATGATTCAAATGGCTAGTAGTGCTTCTAGTTTTGAGTAATATTTCGAACTGAATTCTTTAATAGTTTCTGTAATGGTTTTAATCCCAAGATCGTGATGTATATTACTATTTCGAATGTACCAAGGAGCATTAGTAATACTGTGAAGTATTTTCGCTTGGGTTCGTTGCAGGAGTTTTCTGTTTGAAGCGCTGGTGGATCCCCATAACCTAATACCATATGTCCATATGGGTTTGATTATCGCTTTATACAGTAAAACATTATTGGCTAATGACAACTGAGATTTTCTTCCCATCAGCCAATACATTTTGGAAAATGTAATTTTTATTTGGTTGCGCTTTGTTTCAATATGATTTATCCACGTTAACCTTCTATCCAGATGTAAACCTAAGTATTTTACCTTCGTTTGTTGAGGAATATTTTTAACGTTTAATTTCACTGGTGGGCAGGTGCGTTTGTTCAACGTGAATGTGACATGAGTTGATTGGTTTTCGTTCACGTTTATTCGCCATGCCTTCAGCCAGTCCGCGAGTTTGTTTAAATGATTCTGTAATTCCTTTGAGGCAATTTCAGGATTAGTGTTAGATACCAGGATGGCCGTGTCATCGGCAAATTTTGATATTAATACTTTGTTAGTTACAGATATATCAGCTCTGTACAAAAAGTATAATATTGGTCCTAGAACGCTGCCTTGCGGGACACCTGCATTAATATCATTTAAGTAAGTAGTTGCGCTGTTTTGTTTGACCATGTATTGCCTTTGAAAAATTGAGTTTCCCAAAACTGAGTGAAATTTCTTCGGTAGAAGCTCTTTAATTTCGTAAATTAGTCCATCGTACCAAACTTTATCAAAAGCTTGAGCGATATCCAAAAGGCAGAAACACAATATTTCTTTTCCTCAAAGTTGATTTTGATTGCATTTACAATTCTGTTTCAAAAATATAGGAAAATGTATCGTGAATTTTCCAGAGATAAAATCATAAGGGGTCATTGATAATTGGTCGATTTTAGCCATTTGAATCATAGACTTGTACTGGTGCGTTGATCAACTATATGATTAAAATGGCTACAATCGATCAATTTCCCATGACCCCTTATGACCTTATGTCTGGAAAATTCACGATATACAGGGTGTCCGGGTTTGGGATGCTGATCCGTCATGAGGTGATTCCTTGGTTCATTCTAAGAAACAAATCGTAAGTGGAGGGGGATCCATTTTTGATATCCTTTGAGATACAGGGTGTTTAAAAATTTGGTTCAGAAAAAAAGGAGACCCAAATATTAAACTGTAACTTCCAAAATATTTATCGGAAAGCAACCAACTTAGTCTTATTTGGTTGGTAATCGTATAGGCTATTATTAAGGTATAAGTGGTTATCTGCATCCGTTTGAGAGCTATGGTGATTTAAAGTAAAAAAAAAATATTTGTTTTTTATATAATCGAGTTTTTCTCAAAAAATACCGTTATAATTTTTTCTTTTGTTTATTTAATTTTAATTTGTTATGATCTCCTTTACAATCCCCCAATACATTACTTGTACCCACGTGCCATAGTTTTCTTCGTATTCTGTTTATTCTCAATCTAATTAAGAAATGTTATAGTGTTAATATTTTACCAATTTTATTTTGACCTGTAAAACAGTAGGCGATGATTTTCAACTCATTTGTTTAAATGTTGAAAAAACAAAACTAAATATTTTCAGATTCAGTCATTAGTTTCGAGATATTATCTAGTGTTGTATCAGTGTTGTGAATCAAAATTTTAATTAATTTAATAAAATTAATATTATAATGGCACAGTTCTCAGGTGAGGAGTACATTGATATCCATTTTGTTTACGGATTTTGCGATGGTAATGCAGCACGAGCTCGCAATGAATATCAACTCAGATTTCCAACACGTCGCATTCCTGACGCAAGAGTATTTATAAATATTCATAGGAGACTGCCAAATATCGTAACAAGATCGAATACCCGGGCGGAGCCCCATTCAGTCTCACCAAACCATTTGGATATCGACGAAGGTATAATCCGTAATGTAACAGCAAATCCTTCTATGAGCATAGGGAGGCTCGCCTTACAATTAAACGTCTCTCGCTATCGAATTCATCAAGTATTGCACAAAGAGAATCTTCATCCATACCATACAACAACCGTTCAACAACTATTACCGATAGACCGCACTACAAGATTGGAGTTTTGTAATTTGTTGATGGAAAGGAATTTGGACAATACAAGTTTTGTGAATCGTATCCTATGGACGGATGAATCTCAATTCACAAGAGATGGCATAACAAACTTTCACAATCTACACACGTGGGCTGCTGAAAATCCTCATTCGAAAAAACAAATATCATTTCAGCACCGATTCAGTGTAAACGAATGGGCTGGTGTAATTGGCGATAAATTAATTGGACCATTCATATTACCACCTAGATTAAATGGTGAACGTTATTTAAAATTTTTACAAAACGATTTGCCACTCCTTTTTGATGATGTTCCCAATTTAAGTAGATTCTCGCATACATACCAACATGATGGTGCACCTTGTCACTACCATAATAATGTTAGGAATTTTTTTTAACGAAAATTATCCAAATAATTGGATTGGAAGAAATGGTCCAATTCATTGGCCTGCAAGATCCCCCGATCTTACGGTATTGGATTTTTATGTTTGGTGAAAGATGAAGGCGCTTGTATACTCCAAAGAAATTGAAACAAAAGAAGAGCTTATACAACGAATACACACAGCAGCACAACAGATAAGGGAAGAATTACCAAGAATTGAAATAACCAAAGGCATACTTAAACGAATATTAGCATGTATTCAATCACAAGGAAGACATTTTGAGCACCTTTTATAACTCCTTATAAATTAAAATTAAATAAACAAAAGAAAAAATTATAACGGTTTCTTTTGAGAAAAACTCGATTTTATAAAAAACAAATATTTTTTTTTTACTTTAAATCACCATAGCTCTCAAACGGATGCAGATACAAGATAACCACTTAAACCTTAATAATAACCTATACGATTACCAACCAAATAAGACTAAGTTGGTTGCTCTCCGATAAATATTTTGGAAGTTACAGTTTAATATTTGGGTGTACTTTTTTCTGAACCAAATTTTTTAAACACCCTGTATCTCAAAGGATATCAAAAATGGATCCCCCCTCCACATACGATTTGTTTCTTAGAATGAACCAAGGAATCACCCCATGACGGATCAGCATTTCAAACCCGGACACCGTATTTTTCTATATTTTTTAAACTTCTTAGGCCGGGAAATTGGTTTATTGTTTTGAGTTTGCCATAGATTAGGGCAAATTTTGATCAACTCACCAGTACAAGTCTATTGTTCAAATTCGATATAAAATCATACAGGGCCCCTGGAAATTATAGCCACTTGAATGGACTGGTGAGTTTATTAAAACTTGCTCTAATCTATGAAAATTTTTTCTTTTAATTGGGTTCATAAATAAATCCAAAACCGAAGAATAAATTAAAATTCTTAATAACTGGGATGGGATAGAAAAATTATTTTACGTTTAAATAAAAAAACTCGGATAAGATGGATTTGTATTGCCTGATGAAACTTTCTGTTTTTGCTGGGATAAGAATCTGGGCCAACTTCATATGCTTGAAAAGTCTTGTAACAAAAACCTAGAAAACCCACCAAAATTCCGAAAAGCGAAATATTTGTCGAAGCCAGTAACATTAAGGAAGCTAACCTCAACAAAACGACAAACAATATTATGTTATTAGGATTGAAACTCTCCGATTGTGTCAAACAATCATAGATAATTAAAGTACTCGTATGTAGGCTTTCAGATTTTCGAGTAATATCGAACAATTAAATACACTCGACAATCTCTAACATTATTGAATAATCTCGAAAATCTCGAATAACTCAGTGTTTTGAAACACCGGAAAGACTCGAACCCCACCCAGCTCACCTTCCACACTAATCTGGAATAATATTGTAAACCGCGGAAAATTATTAAAAGTGATCAAAATGAAAACCGAGACAAGATGATGGGCGAGAGAATCACGCAAAAAAACAAAATGGATTTTTCGAAGAAAACGTTAAGTTCCATAGAAATCTTGATAAACTGAAGGGGGTGCTAGACAAAAGTAACTATAAAATAAACAACACAAGAACTGATTTTTTTAGGATTTATGACAACTACGGATTCCCGGAGTCAAAAAGTGACTAGATTGCATACTAATATACCGATGCGTAACTGGCAATGAATCTACTGGTCGACATAGGCTGCGGTTGCCCTTACCAAATAAATTTCATCTTAGATGCGACATCTTACGCGCTTCCGATAGTATATGTGTGCCATGCGATATGTGTGGCATATTCTATTGAGTTATCGTGTTCCAGAAAAGATCGGCAATATCCGGTCTTTAAGGTGCTTCTAGTCATTTCAACAAGTCTTATCGTTGAAAATGGCAATCATCATCACCGTTTCCTCATTGATCGTTTTAATCGTCGGTGAGTACAGCTTATGGAAATTGTTATCGCCTATCCTTAGGAAATGGCCTAGAATGTTTTTAACTGTCTAGAATTACTGGTCTAGGTTGATAATATAACTGACTATTGTCCCTCTGGTTTCAAAATCAACATGGTAGCAACTTAGTTACTGCTAAACAATATGTATACTGTACGTAATCAACAAAAAGATGAGGTCAAGAAGTTGTGTTACTTAGACACCTGTTACGATTTAAGAGTAACGACACCTGTAGGAGAATGGAGGCGACATGTTTTTTCTATTTGTATTCGAAGAAGCGAGTTCGTTTTTCGGACGAGTAAGGTTCTGTACTTAAATATAGATGTCGCCACAGAAAAAAAAGAAAAAAATCAACAAAACGTCAAAGATTGTCAAGAAAAAAAAACCAAATGAGAATCTTTCTTTTGGATTTTGGTGATGGTGGCGTGTGGTTGGCAAGATAACTTAAAATAAAAATAAATAACTACGAAAAAATAAACCCTCAAACAACAAAGAAAAAGACAAAGAACACTAAACCAGATAAAAAGGGAAAAACAAACATATAAAAGCTGCATTGGGGCCACACCTTGATTGCGGATTGATATAAAGTCTCGCTGAGTTACGGCAACAGGCGTGATAAATTGAATCGTCAACGTGAATCGGGCAATAGAATTTCCTCTGTAGGGACACCGGGGCCTTACCGGGACAGCGTAGACACCATTCGAAGTACGGCAGAAGCCATACCGCGAGGAATCGACGGTATTCATTTCAACGATATAAAGTAAATAGGCTTTCAGATTTTCGAGTAATATCGAACAATTAAATACACTCGACAATCTCTAACATTATTGAATAATCTCGAAAATCTCGAATAACTCAGTGTTTTGAAACACCGGAAAGACTCGAACCCCACCCAGCTCACCTTCCACACTAATCTGGAATAATATTGTAAACCGCGGAAAATTATTAAAAGTGATCAAAATGAAAACCGAGACAAGATGATGGGCGAGAGAATCACGCAAAAAAACAAAATGGATTTTTCGAAGAAAACGTTAAGTTCCATAGAAATCTTGATAAACTGAAGGGGGTGCTAGACAAAAGTAACTATAAAATAAACAACACAAGAACTGATTTTTTTAGGATTTATGACAACTACGGATTCCCGGAGTCAAAAAGTGACTAGATTGCATACTAATATACCGATGCGTAACTGGCAATGAATCTACTGGTCGACATAGGCTGCGGTTGCCCTTACCAAATAAATTTCATCTTAGATGCGACATCTTACGCGCTTCCGATAGTATATGTGTGCCATGCGATATGTGTGGCATATTCTATTGAGTTATCGTGTTCCAGAAAAGATCGGCAATATCCGGTCTTTAAGGTGCTTCTAGTCATTTCAACAAGTCTTATCGTTGAAAATGGCAATCATCATCACCGTTTCCTCATTGATCGTTTTAATCGTCGGTGAGTACAGCTTATGGAAATTGTTATCGCCTATCCTTAGGAAATGGCCTAGAATGTTTTTAACTGTCTAGAATTACTGGTCTAGGTTGATAATATAACTGACTATTGTCCCTCTGGTTTCAAAATCAACATGGTAGCAACTTAGTTACTGCTAAACAATATGTATACTGTACGTAATCAACAAAAAGATGAGGTCAAGAAGTTGTGTTACTTAGACACCTGTTACGATTTAAGAGTAACGACACCTGTAGGAGAATGGAGGCGACATGTTTTTTCTATTTGTATTCGAAGAAGCGAGTTCGTTTTTCGGACGAGTAAGGTTCTGTACTTAAATATAGATGTCGCCACAGAAAAAAAAGAAAAAAATCAACAAAACGTCAAAGATTGTCAAGAAAAAAAAACCAAATGAGAATCTTTCTTTTGGATTTTGGTGATGGTGGCGTGTGGTTGGCAAGATAACTTAAAATAAAAATAAATAACTACGAAAAAATAAACCCTCAAACAACAAAGAAAAAGACAAAGAACACTAAACCAGATAAAAAGGGAAAAACAAACATATAAAAGCTGCATTGGGGCCACACCTTGATTGCGGATTGATATAAAGTCTCGCTGAGTTACGGCAACAGGCGTGATAAATTGAATCGTCAACGTGAATCGGGCAATAGAATTTCCTCTGTAGGGACACCGGGGCCTTACCGGGACAGCGTAGACACCATTCGAAGTACGGCAGAAGCCATACCGCGAGGAATCGACGGTATTCATTTCAACGATATAAAGTAAATTGTAAAATTGTGAAAATTTTGTGCGTCTTCTAACCGAGTCTCTCTCAAGGGCGGCTAAGTGTTGTTCTTGTTTTTTTTTTTGGTTTTATCGTTTCAGAAATGCAACGAACGAGATACGGCGGGCTCACTGTGTACTCATTCACGTTGCAGCGGGCGCTGTTAACTTCGTCACCGTAAAGGCAAATAAAACAAGAAAAACAAATTTCCGATCTCTTTTTTGTTTTTGTCGCTCGCTGTATTTTTTGTTGTTGTTGATGCGTAGCGTAAAATGAAAAGTTCATTAAAAATATCGTGTTCGGTCAGAAGACCAAAATTAAATTAATTTAAAAAAAATTTTGGGTTTGTTAATAAATTAATTTATTTTCTAAAAATGTTAAAAATGCTAGGCGTTTAAATCAATAAATTTCAGAAGGTGAACGAATCATCAGGTGTATGTCGGATGGAGATGGTAGTGCAGCAACCGTAGTTCTCATTGGGACATCACCCGAAATATCCCATATCGCGACTGAGTACTAGCTGGCTTATGTTGCCGATGATGACCATGGGATAAATTTTCTGTGTACGGTTAACCGCAAGGGTAATCGTAACACAACATGAAATGAAATAAATAAATGGCTGCTTCAATGATAATGTGCCTTTGGTTCGACGAAACTGTTAAATATGATAAAGTTCATTATATTTCACAGCAAGTCGCACACCTCTTCACTCATTTCTAATCTGCTCACAATCAAAAAAAAAAAAAAAAAAAAAAAACTAAATAACTCTCTTCTGTTTCGACAACCCATGCTTGAAATAAATCACAATTCTATGAATCAGCTGGTCAGACATACAACGATTCCATATGTTAATAGTGCCAAATTAAGCAAAACCGTTAAACACTGTTCCAGAAAGTATAAGACAAAGCGCTACGTTATCTACATGGTCGCAGGTATTTTGCGTGACAGCGACTTTAGGTGGTGAGAGAAATGACAGACGATATAGGTTTGTAAAATCAATTTATTTATTATTAGCTAACCAGAATGAATCAGAATGGGAGTACAGCAACGGTGTGTAAACGATTAAGTACTGGACGATGGTTCGAGAAGTACGATTTGGAGCGCATCGTCTCAGCAGCAATTTGTCTGACAAATATGAGATCAATGCAAGTGCCTCCCAAAATCCTCGGGACTAGTATTATGAAAACGCTGTCCCGTTTGAATGTGTCCTAGACGAAGTTGTACGAATTTGGATGCAGTCATTACTTCGATGTTAAAGTGGCCGAGAGAGAGTAGGTATCACAAATTATTTAAAACTTTATGTTCAGTTGCGAAAAAGGAAATTAAATCATGCTTCAATAGTTATCTATGTTCTATAGAACATTCAGTCTAATCCCAAACAATTTTGGTCATATTCTAAAAATCATTAAAAAAAACTCTTGTGCTACACGAACACTGCTGCCGAAATTGCCAATTTATTTGTCAACTATTTTAAGTTAATTTACACTAATGATGTAATAATTTGAATGGTATCCCTTTAGATATTAATATTTCACATTACGTCGTGACAATGATACAATTGGATTTAAATAGAGGTTAGGAACCGGATTGAACTTCCCCTTGTTTTTCCGACGTGAATGTATATTTCCCGAAATTTGTAAAATGGCAACGGTAATTCCAATTATTGACCTGTTGCCCTGCTGAATATTATCGCCAAAGTATTTGAAAAAATTGTATTCAATGAACTATTTAAAAACTAGATATTTCATTTCATTTAAGCAGCACTTTTTTTCAAATCTAGGTCAACTTTAACGAATTTTTTGAATTTTACTGAATTCGTTCATAATTCATTGAACATACTATATAGCATAGTGTCGACGTAATTTATAAGAATTTTGGGAAAGCTTTTAATAAAGTTAATCAAAAAATCTTGTTATTTAAACTTTATTCGTTTAAATTGGATCAAAACATTATTCAATGATTCAATTCCTACCCAAGTAACAGGTCCCACTACGAGATGGAAATTATTGATTCAAAATCAGAAATATTCAATCCATCATCTGGTATATGTCCGGGTTCAATTCTTGGGCCTTTACTGTTTTATACTTCATTAATAATATTGTACTTGGCATTAACAGTGAGGTTTTGTTATTCATGGACGATTTACAATTATTTCGTTCAACTTAGCTGATGCATGATTGTGTGGCTCTTCAATCTGATGTAAATACAATGGTAAATGGTGTCATATCCATAATATGGAACTAAATATTACTAAATATTGTGTATTACTGAGAGGTGTTCAATGGCTATTCTTACAAAATTCAGGATTATATCCTCACACCTTGTCCATTTGTGGGGGATTTTATAATTATAATGCACTCAAATTTCTTCGCTAATGGCGCTAAATGATTGATTCCAACCTCATCTCAAAACCGATATACTTGTAATATCCGCAATCGTTAATCTTTCACAGTTGCCACTTATTGCACTAATCTTTGAAATTACTCTCCAGTAATTAGACTACAAAACACGCACAATAATTTGTTTAACTCAATTGACTTGATTTCCTTCGGGTCTCAGAATTTTAATTAAAATTTTTGTAGAAATTAATTATTTTAATTTAGCAAAATTAGTTAATTTAAAATTTCAATTTTTATTATATTTAAAATTTCATTCTCACTCGAAAAATTTAAATTTTGATAAATTGAAAGAAGTTAGTTAAAAAGCTTCAGCATTTAAAAATGATTTCCACCAATGTTACCAACTTTAAAAGATTCGTGCTTTCATGTCAACTTTAAAATTGGTAACATTTCCATACTGTTAATAAAGGGTTGTCCATCTAACTTTTCCAATTTAATTTGGCTCTAAATTCAAAGATGAATGATTATTTTTCGAAGCGGTTTGCTGTATTAGAAAGAGTAAACATTGTCATTAAGTATGGAACACAATTTCTAGTACAGGCTTTACAGTGCCCCATTCTATCCCAATTTTTCAGAACACTTTCGATCGTATGGAATCCTATGTCATCAATAGCAACTTAGATTTTATCTTGCAAGTTTTGATGGGCTCTGTATGTTAGCGTAACACTTACCCTTTACGGCTCCCCACAAAAAAAAGTTCAACGAAGTCAAATCGTCGCTGCGTGGTGGCCGAATGACATCTCCATTACGTCTGATTATTCGATCCATGAAGATAATGTACAAAAGACCGATTGTTTCGTTTGCTGTGTCGCAAGTTACGCCGTTCTGTTGAAACTAAATGTCGTGTTTGTCCTCCTCTTGAATTCTGGGTAACAAAAACTCATTTATCATGGATCGGTACCGCTGCCAATTGATTTATTCGTTGTGAATGCATCGGCTTCTTCATGGTTACGTGTGGATTTTTTGAGCCTCAAGAAGGACAGTTTTGCTTGTTGACATAGCCTCCGAGGTGAAAATGAGTTTCGTCGGAAAATATGATTTTTCGGTAAAAATGCTATTTCCTTCCAAGCGTTCCACAGCCCAATTAGCGAACCGAAAACGTTGCGGATGTTTATTTTGCTTGAGCTCCTGCACTAATTGATCTTTGTTAGCCTTGATACCGAGGTCTTAATGCGAAATTATCATCAAAGAACTGCACGAAATTTTCAATTCTTGAGCACGATGGCGAGTTGATGTTGATAGATCCTCAGACACATTCTGAGTAACAGCTGTAATGTTCTCGGTTGTACGAACTGTAAATGCACGTACACGTGTCGGTTTATCCAATAACAAACCAGTTTCACGAACTCGTTTCACAAATTTATCCGCAAATTCCCTTGCAGGCATTTCTTTTCTACTGAATTTGCTACGTAATTTTCTTACAGTTTGGATAGAAGACTCACCACTTTGAAAGTAAGTTTTCAATATTTCCCAATTTTGTTTCCGCGTAAAGCTACCTATTTCGTAAATGTCAGACATTAAACTAATTTTCTGTCATAACACGAATTACGTAAGGGTTGCCACACTCGAAATAACCGCTAGTTGAAATTGCAAACGCTAGATGGACCTCCCTTTATATTTATCAAAAACTAATATAGAATGGCTATAACGACTTGACATTTCTTAGTCACTTTTTGGTAAGTCTGAGTCTGGTTTGTTTTTTTTTTTTGTAAAGTGCGAGCGCGTAGAATTTGTTAGGAAATTAAAGCTTGAGTTGTTTGAACTCAAGACTTGTCTGCAGCAATTCTTAAAAGTGGTGTTGATACAAAGGTAAAGCGCAGTTGCAGACAGTTTACGGGTTCAACATCCATATTCTCACTTATATTGTTGAGAAAATATGGGTAAAAACGCGATAACATAAAAAACAAAGCGTTCATCGCAATTATGTACACATACATTAATGCCATTGGGTCGGCCAACAAATTTTACATTAATCTCTTACCGTCGAAAACATCGTCCAAATTGAGCTAAACTTTTGGTAAAAAGTAACCGTAAGCAATGAAGCGCCTCGAATGATTTTCGAGAAAGCCCAATTCGACAATAAAATGGCCGGTGCCGGATTTTCTTGCAGCATATCGCCCGATTTGGAAATTTGGGGCTATCTGAAATGTAAGGTATATTCATCGACAGTTTCGTATAGATCTGAAAGCCAACATTCGAAAGAAATTAAGCTCATTTCAAGAGGCAGAGACGCTCCAAAATACTTTATTTAATTCTAAGAAATAGAGTTATGATAAGAACTCAATAATCCTTTAGTATATTATTCTTAGCCAACAGTAAGATTTTGTTACCACACTGTGATTTCTCGCCATCTGTTTGCCCAAAACCATTTATTAAATCATCTCGCTACAGGGTCCATCACTCGAAGTGTTATCAATTAAAAATTCTGTAGTTCCATCGATTAAGAATATTTTTATTTAATATATTAGGGCAAGGCTTAAAATTCATTATATTTGATAACTAACGATTTCACAGGATCACATTCACTATGCCGGCCAGTGTTATTTATATCGAACAGTGGCATGTTTTCCATGAAGTTTAATTTATTTTTAACATTTTCTTTATATAATAAATTAAGCACTTTTAATTTGGTAACACATTGAGGAAGAACTCTGTATTTAAATTAAACTTCCTTAAGTCTAAATCAGAGCTCTGCGAAGACGGAGGCATTTAATTATGTTAAAATTGTTTTTACAATTTTGATACAATTGTTTTAGGAAAAAATAAGAAGTGGTTAGTTTATCATCAACTAGTAATGCTACCTCATTTTATAAACCAAAGTTGGTTTTGGTAAAGTTTCCTTAAAAGAATTTGTTTTGTTATTCAACCGGTTCCAAATTCTATTTCAAGGCGACAACAAAGATTTCTAAATTTCTAATACTTCTATTACTTTCCAAGAAAATAACGACAATTTCTGAACATACCCATATACGTTCATAGGTATATACTACATTAAGTGGTAAAGCAATTTTAAGGCAGTAATGGTTTTGACACCCTTACAATAAATGTATCTAACACTAGATTTTTAACTCTCCACTTATTGGCTTCCATCACCTCTGTTTTTGATAAAATATCGTAAATAAATCAAATTGGCACATCCAAAAAATGTACGCACACACTATATTTATCCATTTACTGAACAATATATTATGTACTTATTCAGTCGTACGAATAATACGTACGTACGCACATATTGCTAACAAATAAATCAAACTCACTTAACATGTAATATGACAATCGTGATACACATGTCATATCACGTGTGAGCAAAATTTATAACAAACATGTTGTATACATAACGTGACATGTGGCAATAAATAAAATAAAAAAAAGTTCGCACTTTCCCCAATACAATCTAGCTATACAATATTTTTCTGTTTTTTTATTTTTTGTATACAACCCATTTCATCCTCTAACCTCTAATGTATTTTTCATTGTGTGCTAAATGTGAAAATAAGAAAATGAATTAAGTAAAAAAAAAAAAAAAATAAATGAATGAATGAAATAATAACAATAATCATGGAATACAACAATAATATTAATAATATAATAATAATACGGTGTAAGAAGTGGAATATGCGATGAAGAAATGAAAAGCTCATGAAAAGTACAATAAAACCTGACAACAGTACAAAGAAAAATGGGGAGAAAAAGAAAAATCATTTTCTTTTCTATTTTCCTTATTTTGTATTGTGTTAGGATATTTTTCATTTCATTTAATGTTAATATTTTCGAAATTAAATAAATTAAGTTTTTTCGTGTGTGAATGTGTGTGTGTGTGAGAACTTTCCATTGTTGAAAATACATACATTCGATTTATGTTACATTTTTGTATGGGTCGCATACAGAAAGCTTTGCCAAAATTATTAAAGACATTTATTTATCATTTATGTACGTACAGCCCTGGCTTTTTTGTGTAGGGTTCCTGCGAGGCAAATTTCATGTTGTATTTGTAATTAGTTAAAGTGATTAGTTTAGCCCAGCTAAAGAACTGTACCAAAAAAAATTCACACACAGAAACAATAACATTAGTATCATCTTAAGCAAATTGACTTGACAACCTTCAACCTTACCAGGTATTTCCTAATTTTCAAATATTTAAAACACAAGACAAGGCACGAATTTTGGTCGATAAAACAATAGACGAAAGATTCTAATTTTAACAATCATCGCATTATTGTTTTTAATGAGTCAGGTAGTTTTCTGTGTATCTGTATAATAAGCGAAATTTTGTTATCACTTTAATTTGGGGGAAACAAAAAATAGAAATGTGAAACTTGTATCAGTCAACAAGAAATTTAGAATTAGCTATATAACAATTGTTGCTTGGCTTTTCAATAACATTATTTTTAAAGAGGGTGATAAAGAAGTGGAGATTCTATTATGTTACACCGTACTTGATTTTAATGACGCGTATTTGAAGAGCGTTGTTTGTGTGGAAATCTAGTGTAATTTAATTGTTTAACTAATTAAAAAAAAAAAATGTTGCAAGACAATTTTTTTTAATCTTCTAATATCACATTGTACTTATATAGTTAGCGCGATTCTTTACGCTGTTTAAGGATAACGTACGATAAGAGCATAACCGGCGATAAAGCTTTATTTATGGAAATATGTTTTTTTGTGAGTTAACAGTGTTTGGAAATATTGATTTGATTTGATTTAGAATAAAAATATAGAAACTTTCTGTTCTTTGTGTCTACCTTTTTCACCAAACTTTTGTGTCCTAGTTATTGAAGAATGTGGTATGATTGAAAGTGTGTCTTCTAAAATTGTCATAAGTTTAATACCACACCAGAAAGGCGGATATTTATACCGAATGGTAAAATCAATGCTAGAATTAATTATATTCAAGAGTTTTCAATACAATTTAAATTCATTTTGCAGAAGTTTATTATTATTATTTATTTATCAATTAAGTATTAATTTTAAGGTGTTATCACTCATACAACCAACGGCCAATATAAAAATGTTACAGTTGTACATAAAATTTGACATAATTATAACATAAAATAAAATCTTAATTTTTATGATTTTAATATGTTCAGAAGATTGTAGGAGAAATTAATCCAGTTTTGGATCATCAATCTTCTCATCAAGCCGCGGCGACTGGACTGATTATACCACAATTTACATTCTATATATACAGAATGTACAGTGCGCAATATACTAGCGAATCATACTAATACCGACAAATTTTCTCACAATTTTTCTTCTTCAAGACATTCACACAGCTCTATTTCTGTGTAAGCTAATTTTACTTTTAATTTTGATTGTTAATTAATTAATTTGTGTAATTTCTAATATGCAACCGGTCCTTAGGCCATTTTAATAGTGTTTTACAAATATTGATGAGAAGATTGATTTTTTCATAATCATAAGCATATCAGTTCGAAACTGGATTAAATTCTCTTACAACCTTCGGAACATATTAAAATTATATAAATTAAAATTAAATACATATAATTCTGTCTATCAGTCGGTTTCAGTCAGTTGAATGATTGTTTGTTAATACTAATATACTACTACGTGTTAATTAGTAAACACATTTTAAAACGGTCTAAGGACCGGTTGCATATTACAAATTACACGAATTAATTAATTAACATTCAAAATTAAAAATAAAATAAAATTCTGTAATAAATTTAAAAAACAAGCAAAAACCATAAAAATGAAATTATAATTACTGCAACAGCTATCTCTTAAGCAACGTCTTTGAAATTTTAAAAGCAACAATATTGAAATTTGAAAGCAAAAAAAGCATTTAAAATAGGTTCCGTTCAGAGAAATTAATTCTAAAGCATAAAATGTCACGAGCAAAAATAGCACACGCTATTTCTAGTCTACTTGCTAAAGTTTGTAAATTCAATAATAAAGGACAGTTTACGTAAGTTACACGAACAAAATTATGACACAAATTTAATCCTATCAGAATGTGTTTCATAGAAGATGATTCTAAATTACTGAGGCAAATTTTAATACTGACCTAACGTAATTAACGTAAAGTCATTTTTAAGTCAAGGGATCACAAAACTCACCACTAAGATGTTTAATAAAGCCCAGCATAGAAAATGCCTTAGCTAATTTGATTATTAAAGCTCAAATTATTAGAAAAGATAAGTCCAAGATCAAGAATGTTACAAACTCTACCCATCTGTAAGTCAAAGAAACTTATTTATTTTACGAACTAAAAAATTCATTGAGCTGTTCTTGCATCCGATCAGCATTAATAAAAGACTTAATGTTCGCATAAATTTGTAGGTCCATCTGCACAATGAATCCCTCAGTGAGGGATTAGACTTCGGCTAATGAAGCGAAGTAAAGCTGCTATGAATTATTCGGTGGCCATCTCAGAAACCAGCTCTCTATGGACAGCTTTAGTTACGAAACATATAAATAGGATGATGTACGCCTTAGTCAATGGGATCTTTCCTCGACCATGTTTTGTTTTAATATAAATTGTAGCAGCGTAATCAACATACTGTTAAAGTTAGCCGAAAGTTGCCAGCCAATAGTAAAAAAGTCGATAATGCAGATTGTGTTAGTCCAGCTGGAAATCACAAGTCGATAATGCAGATTATGGCATTAACATTCCAGCCGAAAATAAAAAATTTTGTGGTTATCAGCCGAAAGTAAATATAATACATGGATTTAAATAAAAAATTTTGTAAATAGTTTTACTTGTAAAACTTTGCTTCGAAGAAAATGTCGGAAAATCAGAAGAATATACAAAATTGGAATAAAATCAGCCTCTAGAGTATGTATTTGAAGTTAAATCTATCGAATTATACAAATTTTCTCATAATTTTTGGAATATCGATTTTTCCGAGATTTCATACAGAACACTTGAACTGAATTTTTTTCCTGCGATAGCTATTGACAAGTCACATCAATGCAATCCATCTCCAGATATAACACTATAGAGGCTGATTTATTGTCGGCTGGAATGTCAAAAACATAATCTGCATTATCGACTTTTCACTTTGAACTGAAAATTTTCGGCTAACTTTAACAGGGTGTAATCAACACCGGTAGTTGTAAAGGGATGATAGGCCGTCAAACGTTGCTTTGCTAAATCACCCATGAGCTGTGTGGTAATATTTTGTTTTTGCCTCACGCATTTGATACATTTCTGACAAAAATAACAAACTGCATTACGGCTATTTACGATCCAAAATCTTTGTTTCAGAAGACTTGACAATAAAGATGGCCCAGCATATAGTTTGAGGAAGTGAGTTTCGTAGATTATCAACTAAGTAAGTCTATGGCCTTTGGGTAATATGATTGGGTGATTCATGCCAAATTGGCTGTCAAGATTCGACAGACGTCCTACCACCCACAATATTCCATTCTTGTCTATGAATGGTGACAATGAAATAATCGGACTTTTACGATCAATAGGTTCTCCGTTGATAAATGCTTGGATGTCGAACCATAATGTTTCGCGCTGGACTTTCTTAATGAGAAATGATTTGTCCTTTCGAATCAAATCAATAACACAGAGATTTGAATATAACTAGTTCAACAAAACTGAAGCAATTTCACTGCATTCAATATAAAGATGTGTTACGACCGGTGAAATTTGACGTTCTTCGCAGATTGTCTCGAATTGTAGTTGGTTGCTGGATGGCCAATTTTGGTCTCGACTCATCAACCACTTAGGACCGGAGCACCATTGATCGAAATCTTGAAGTAGTTCTGAACTAATCCCTCGTGATGCAATGTCAGCAGGAGACTTCTAGGCACTACTTCCATGATTTGATACGTGCGATTACCAATAAAAGTGTTCCATCTTCGCAAATGATCTGATAACCAAGCCAATACAATTGTTGAGTCAGTCCAAGCAAATACTTGAAACTGGTGGTCTCGGAAAATTTTAGAAGAGAATTTGATTAGCTTCCTCAAAATAAAGGCTCCACATAGCTCAAGTCGTGAAATTGAGATCCTGTTTGATTGGTGCCACGCGAGTTTTGGCGATGATTAGTGATGTTTTAATTAATATTGCCTGCTGCATCTTCAATGCGAGAAGAAAGTACGGCTGCATACACCACCTCAGATACATAACAAAATGCATCTATTTGGATCGATTTCGTAGTTGAAGAAATGAAAAATGACGCGGAATTTGGGTGGTTTCAAGTTAGGCAAATTTAATTTTATACCCTCCCATTGTTGACTGACATCTGCCGGGAATCCATCATCCCATTTAATGTTTCGAATCCATAATTTTTGGAAAAGTCATCATAGCTATAACCGATGGAGATACCCAGCCCAAGGGATCAACAATTTTGGAAATCTCAGAGAGTCAATGTCGCTTGGAATACGTCGTGCGGAAGTTATGTTGATTACTAATGAAAAAAAAATCTCACAGGATTCCATTGAACACCGAGAGTTTTGATAGTCGTGGTATCGTCGTCAATAGTGGTAGACATGGTAGGTTCCTTAAGCTCATCAGGAATTCTAGATAAAAAATCTGATGAGTTCGATTTCCATTTCCTTAGACAGAAGGCGGCTCCCTCCATGACATGAGATAGTTCTTCAAACAAGTTGATCGCAATATTAGGGTTTTCACATCCAGAAAGTAGATCATCGATATAAAAATGTTGTTTTATGATTGTGGCAATTGCCGGGTAATTTTGTTTATTTCAATCAGCTATTTTTTGAAGTGTCCTGACAGCTAGAAATGGTGCACAAAACATTTCATATGTGACTGTGTTGAGTCGGTAAGTTCTAATTTCTTCGGTATCATTCGTTGATACGAGCACCTGCCGATATATTTTTTCGACATCTGCGGAAAAAACGATCGAGTGCTGTCTAAAACGAGTTACAATAGTGATAAGATTATCTTATACAGTGGGTCCTGTAAGTAAAATGTCATTAATTGATAAGCCGGAAGAAGATTTATAGGACCCATCGAAAACGACTCGAAGTTTGGTGGTCAAGCTATTTATCTTAGGAACGTGGATCTTTGTGTAAAAGATAAAAAACGTCTTCGCATCAAGTCTGGCTATTTCATTCTGCGGAATTTCTTTCATTTGCCCCAAATTCAAGTATTCGTTCATGAATTTTTTATATTCAACTGCAATCTGAGGGTTTCTCATCAAAAGACGTTCCATATTTATAAGTCGACCAACAGCTGCACACCTCGTATGTCCGAATTTGCCGTGCGGTGTGATAAATATCAGTCGTACAATGTATCTTTTAGCTTTGTTCCGTTGGACTGACTGGTTGAAATATGATCCGCACAATTGATCATCTGGCATGTGCTTCAATGCTGTTGAAGGTTCCTCAAGCTCCCAAAACCGTTGAAGGATTTTGTTCACATCATCAACAGTGATAGTTGCTGGAACTGACGAGGTTGAAGGGTGATCATGTACTTGAGGCCCTGGTTGACTGTGCATATGTATGTCCTGATAAGACGATTTTTTTCGGCTGTATTAAATCGGAAAATAAGTCAACAGCAAATAAAATATTAATTTCTCTTGTAGTGTCGAGATGTGGAACAGCCAATTCCAGTGAGGGCAATTGTTCCCTAAATAAATTACCATGATCGACTGGATGTAGGGTTAACAGCTTCGGTAAGACGTAAGCGCTGAAATTCAGGCTCTTTTATGATGAAAACCTTGACGACGCATTGATGTTAACTACACCACGGATCCTAGCAGCTTGTATATCAGTCCTTCATTTACTGAATGATTCATGTGCAGACAATTGTAACAAACTCCCGATTGATTGACTAAATTTCGTCTAAGTCTGACATCGAAACTGCTAAATTTCATATTATGAAAGAGACGGTGATTTGCATTACAGCATGGCACAAGGACAAATTTGAATTCAACGTTATTGTTTTGAAGAACGGTTTTGCCTGGAATGTTGGTTTTGCTGTGAAAATGGTTGGTTTCGTAACCCCCGAGTGCAAATTTCTCCATCATCAAGCCGTCACATCTGGTTTCTAAAAATCTGAAAAAATCGGCAATTGTTGGAAAATCCTTTTCGGTTGTTTCCTTTGGCCATAACAGTTTTGTCTCACTATCTAGCTTACGTAAAATAATTTGTATCAACCATGCATCTCGATACTCCGCTTCGCTACCCATGGTTCGAATTCCGATTGCAATTTCGTCACACTTGTCACAAAGTGAACGAATATCAGATGCCTTCCCACTCATTGCTGATGACAAATCGTGTCTCGCTAAAATTTTTGATCAGTGATGCGAACGAATCTTCAAAGGCAGGCCAATTTTTATATGCACCATTAAATTTTGCAAATTCTATCTTTGGTAACTTGGCATGACCATAACGCAGTAGAGTGCGGTCTGCCAATTGAGCCGTTGTTGTATTCAAGTTTTCAAACAATGACCTTTGTTGATCGAGGATTTCTGAGAGTACTGGATGCATAACGGATCCAGAAGGAGCCGTATTTGTAGCAACCTGTTTTGTACGTAATGATCGCATTAATTGTTTTTGAACAGCAAAATATTTATCTTCAAATTCTTCGTACTTTGATATTTGACCGGAGAACGAAAATACATTATTTTCTAACGTTTTAAAATCCTTGCAATATTCATCTAGTTTAGTTCATTCTATTTGTTTCATCAGTAATTTTATTAGCCCACGTTTGCATTTTAGTATAGGATGCCTGTATGTACCTCGAACTACTATAATTACGTCTGCCATCTTCACACACAAAGGTCACACTAAGTTAACCGAATATTAACACGGTAAATTCACGTTGAGAATTTTAACAATATGGATTACCAATATTAATTGATCGGCGTTTATTAGTTAATTCAAGTTAATAAAATGAATTTGTTTGTTAGTAACAAAAATTGTTCTACTTATCGTTTTTTGCATGCCAGGAACAGGATTATTGATCAAATTCTATTTTATCACTATTATCAGTGAATTAAATTTTAAAGGCTGCGCATTAAAAATTAGATAATGGAGATTACAGTTTGAAGTTAGAAACTGATATTCATTTTTCGGAAGTAAAATTTAGTGTGGGGACAAAACTTTGTAACCTGGAGTCCAAATACTAAATTTGGAGAAGGCCTGATTTTTTGAAAGGGTTGACAATTTAACAATTAAGACTGATAAATATATTTTTCTTTCTTCAAGGGACTAGAGATAATTTTTTCCGAGAAACTTCTTAAATTCAAGACTGCTTAAGTGAACTTATTTTCACTAATGTTACGATGCGTCTGGCTCTTGACCGCTTTATAAGCTTTCTCAATGGCAAATTGCTGCTTTATTAACAAGAACAGGTTTAATTTTGCACCCTTCAAAGAATAGTAAGTTCATCTTGTTCTACCGTAAATCAAGTGCACAATTTTCCTCTTTACAATAATAAATATTCTCTGAGGCATTTTCTTACTAAAGAGAGCCATCTCAGCTGTTTGATGTTGAAAGGCCGAATGTCTAAAGGGCGAACGCCGAAAGGCTGAATGGGTCACAAACTCGAACGTCGAAAGTGTTGATAGACCGGATCACTGAATTTAATTGTTACGTAGAAAGCGATAGTGTGAAGATTAAAATTGAATTATAAAGTGATTTAAAAAGTGTTTTAGTGGAAATAAAGATTATAAGTGTATAGTAAAATTTTGAGAATAATTGATAAAAAGTGATTTCGTGAATTTTTATTAATAAACTGTGTTGTAATAATTCTTGTGTTGACTAAATAAATTCGTTGGTGACAAATTAAATTGATTTTGTTGTGAATAATACAAAATCAATTTAATTTATCACCAACGAATTTGTTATCCAGTGATACGAATCTTAATTGACAAGGAAAAAATATAAGCATATTTTGTATGTATTGTAATAACAGGCATTGCATTTATTTTTTTATGGCCGGAGATTTTATTTTGCAGCCTCTTTTAGTAATTGAGTAGGTAAGAAAAAAATATATCGTTATGTTTAGTATTTCGCGAATACATATTTCCAATTTTTATTAATTTAATTTTGTAATTTTGCATTTTTATGGGTAGACGATTTAGAAGGATTTTTCACATGATAACTAATACGAACATTTCGTTAAAGCTGTTTTTGAATTTTGTGATTAAATTATTAAATCTTGATTAATAGGAATTTCGAAACAATTTTTGTGAAAATCTTATATTACTTTATAATTTGAGCACTATAGTTTATAAAACATTGTTTGGTTTTATTTAAAATAAAAAGAAAATAGTTTTTTGTACTACGTGACGGCAAGATGATCAGATCGATCTTTGAAACAGTTTCCGGTCATTACGGTATGTTTAATTACGGAATATGACAGTACAGTATATTTCAATATGGCATATGGTATACTATGGCTTGTTCCAGTACCCTATCTGGTACAATACGGGATATAGTACACTGCGGCTTATTAAATTTAGGCTCACTTCAATACGGCATATGGTTCACTATGGCATGCGGCACAAAACGGTACATTTTAAAACTTGGCAATGTCTTAAACGAGTATGATTAAATTCGATTTATACAATGGAAATTTTCCTTCACTTAGTTCCCTTGACTTTGATTTGTCCTCTCGACACATTCGACTTTTCGACACAAGCAGGCTTTCGACATTCGGCTTTTCAGCTTTTCGACATTCGACCCCTTTTGCGTTTCGAACTATGCCACTTTATGACATGCTGCCTTTCGACATTCAACTTTTATAAAATCGGCTATTCGCCCTTATTCCACCTCATCGGTATTAATTACCTGTTTCAGTTACCTTTTTCTACAATAATTTTGTATACATATTTTTCAGGAAATAATCAAACTGCTTACGTAGGGCAGTTTTTTTTTCTAAAATTATTAATCCACAACTACAAGCTTGAATTTATGATGCGCTGAAACCTTCTCGTTCCTTTTCTTTTATAGACTGGTACAAAGATTTTTTCTTGATCACGTATTAAGTTACAGCCGAGAGGGCTCCCATTCTAGAAATAATTTTGAATCATTTTTCATCCCTGGGGCGTAGCTGCATCTTAAGTACCTAGAATTTGTTTCTGTTCCTTAAGTTAGATTTAATGCTACTTCAAGCATCATTAATTGTTTTGCCTTTTATCGGCATTTTTAGGTGCAGAAATCCATTTTGAATTCATTTTTAACTTCAAAAACTAGGCAAGTTCAGCAATTCTGGGTAAGGCAGAAACACTAATTCTCTTATACAGTTTTTTAAAATGTATAATTGCAAAATTTGTTAAAATTTTCTCCGAAACTTAAACAAATAAGAAAAATTAAAGAAATTGGAGATTGCCGGAATTTGAATTTCGTAAATTCTCAAAATTCTTAAAATTTTGTAATTTTTGTAAGCCTTTATAATTTTAAATCCATAATATTTTTAACTTTTTAAAATACCTTCAATCCTTTGAAATCTTAAAAAAAAAAAATAATAAAAACAAAATTAAGTTAGATACAACTGATAGCTAGTACCGGGTCGTAATAAAACCATATCGAATAATATCGATATTATTGGTAGTCTTCGAAATACATTAAAAAAGAAGGCAAAAATATTGTATTCAATGCTCAATGATAATTTTATAAAATTTTAAAAATGTAAACAAATATGAATATAAAAAATTGGCGAAGAAAAAAGACTACCAATAGCCCTTCCAATTCTACAATAAATTCTTTAATATCTCTAAACTTTTTAAATTTGTTTTCACTAAATACTTTAAATCCATTGAGATCTGTAAAATCTGTAACCCCTGTAAATTCTTTAAAAATTGTATATTTTATATTTATTTGAGTTTTGCAAATTTCTAACTTTTTTGATTTTTAAAATTCTTTCAACTTTTAAAAATCTTTATATTCTTAAAAATCTTAGATTTTTCATTGTGAAAATTTTTTGTGCCTTTAAATTCCGAAATCCTTCTAAATTTTGGAAATTTTTGCTTCCTCACAATTTTTGAACTTCTTGAAATTCTTAAAATTCCAAATGAAAAATAAATTCTTCAAATTTTGTAAATTTTAAATTTTTTAAATCTCTGAATTCCGTTAAATTTTCTAAAGGCCTTTAAAGCTTTTAACTTTTAAGTATTTAAAATTCTTAATATTAAAAAAAAGAAACATTAATCAATAAATTCCTTAAATTTTAAAAATTTGTAAGATTCTCAAATTTTTTGCCTAATTTTAAATCACCCTTATCGAATATTGGCTTTTTGATCGCCAGAAGCTTATGGACGATTAATGTGATTTCAGGAAAAAATTATTTTGATGCCAAATCGAGCGATCTGGATGAATCTTGAACTTTTGACCCAAAATGGTTAATGTTTCATCGGCTATGTGGCACGTGGCAATATCCTTTTGAAAATTGAGGCTTTGCGCACAGATTCATTTACTTCGTGTGCCAAAAACTAGGCCCGCTAAGCGCTGCAGTGATCACAATTGTCAGTAACAACCATACTCTCGTTCTATTCAAATAAGTACGATGGGACATTCGTTTTGAGCAAATTCCACAGCTGATGGTAATTTTTTTTTACTTTCTCATAAAATAATACGACTGTTTTCGGTAGTAACGACTGTTTTACTGATTGAAACCGCCGTTGATATAAAAATGTGCTACGTTACGCACGATGATTTTCTGTCAATATTTTTTTTAAATTGGGCGGCGATTGCAAATGACATTTAACAAATTGACGCAAATTGGTGCGGCTAAATTTCAATTGCCACTAATGCTTTCTTGTTGATATTCTGAAGATTTTACTCAAATCTTCTCACTTAAACGGCCCGTACGCTGTTTGCCACTATAGTTTGCATCTATAAAAAATTGCTGCGTAATAAATTGTACGCTTCTAGAGTAGCAATGACAGTCTCATTTTAATCAAATTGTACCTAGTATTGATTATAACAAGTTATATTTAAATCAAATCGGTGGCGTGAGTAGGATAGTGGATCGTACATGAATTTGAATAGTTTGGTCGTTATATTCAAACAAAATCGTGTTGTTACGGCAGCCTTAAATAAGACAAATTTCACTGTTATTTTTTTTTTGTATTTCCTACAGCTGTAAAATATGCGTTCAATCTACAAGTCATTTGCTTTCTTTTTGTTCATATAAGTTTACGCCATAGGTGAACATCTAAATATTTTATTTCACCAGGTTAAGGTAGCCATATGCTGGTTATTGATTTATATTCGACATGTCCTTCTTACCATTGTAAGGGTTACATAATTAGATTTACCCTAATTAACTTCAATTATCCATTTTGCGAAAGTAGATATAATACGGGCCAAGCACGCTGTATATTTGTAAACCCGTCCTGATATTTTATAAACACCTTATTAAAATCTGGTCCTATGTTCATGAATAGAGCAGAAAAGTATGGTTTTCTTTAAGGGCTTCATGAATTACTTGAACTATTCTGTAACTTGGTCTATCGCTGAGTGCTCTGGTCTAAATCCAAAGTGATGGTTCGGAATAAGTTTCTTTTCCAGCAATTCAGGCGCTTAACTCTATTAAATAGCTTAAGTATTACTTTATCAAATAATTCAGACGAATATTTGATAGCGAGCCGGTAGCTCTGTACGAAATAACTTCTTCTAGCAGGTCGCCTAGGATACAATTTTTTTTAAATTTTCAAATTATTTATTTTTATTGAGTTTTCTAAATTCTTAAATTTCTTAATTTTATAAATTACTTAAACTTTTAAAATTCTGTAGATTCGTTGGGAAGGAAACAGTAAATAAAAATAAAAACGCAGGAAACTCAGCATTAATGAACAACTAATTTCAAGCACTCAGAGAACAAGACGAATATCACACTGATGATAAAGGAAGTGTTCTTGGGCCAATCCTTTATCTCCTGTATACAAGAGATACTCGTATACCAATTACAGAAGCAACAATGGCGACTTTTACCGATGACACGGCCATACTTCCAACAGCAAAAAACCTTAAAACATCTCCACTAGTAAATTTCAGAAAGCTACTAATATGATATGTTATTGGACAAAGAAATGGCTAATTAAATTAAATGAAGCAAAATCAATCCGAGTAAACTTTACAAATCTAAAAGTTAATCATATCCCAATTATGATAAACTCGATAGTAGTACCGCATGCGAACACTGCTAAATATCTTGCCATGACTTTAGATGCTAAACTTAGATGGAAGGAACACATAAAAAATAAGAGAGAAAAACTAAATATAAAATTTAGAAAAATGCATTAGCTCCTATGGAGATACCTCCATCGAGATCTAAAGATCGAGCTTGTCGCGGATGAAATCAAGAATCATGCAACAAAACACCTACAACGTCTGCACCAGCATGAAAATCTGGACATACGCTGTATGATGAATACCACATTAACAAGAAGACTGCAAAAAACCAAACCTTTGAACTTATCGCGACCAGGAGGTCAGTAGACTTACCGTGGCGAAAAATCTGAGGAGGAGTAACACGAAACGGGGGATAATCACTTGAATGTGCCTACTAATCAAAAACTTTATTATGCAATGTAAATTACTAAATAGGTACAAGACTCAGTCGTAATATTCTCTAAGGACTAATTAAATTTAAAAACAATAATCCGTAAATTTGTTAAAACTAAACAAATTGTAACACAAACAAATTGCTAGCAATTATATCGACCGTAGATAAAATATCGATAGATTCCCAACAGTACTTTAAATCGTTTAAATTCTTTACTATCTTTAGACTTTCTAAATCTGAATTCCTTAAACAGTTTAAATTTTAAAAATTCTTAATATTCCTTAAATTATATAATTTCCAATTTTCTTTAATTTTTTAAACTAAAATTCTTTAATTGCTTTAATTCTATAAAATCTGTAAATTTTTTAAATTATTTAGTTTATTCAGATTTTTGATATTCTTTAAAATATTTAATTTTTTAATTTTTTAAAGTCGTTTAAATTCTAAAGTTTTTTAATCCATTGAATTTCTTTAAATTCTTCAAATTAAATTCTTAAATATTTATGCGAATGAAGTTTATCCTAAATTAATAATAGATTTTACAACAACAACAAAATTGTGTTTGGATGTGTTTAAAAAAGCATACATTCGGGCGAATTTATTTTATGCACAAAGAAAAATGCATTAAAATCAAATATTTGAACTTAATGCAGAAATAACAAAAATCCAAATACAAATTTTTTTTTAAGAATTAAGCTATTTGGGATTTCACAAAGCTAATCCCATTTAATTAATAATTGGATCAAGGAGTTTACCTATTAATCGACAATGTTTGACAATTGAAATTTTAATCTTATCCATGTATAAGAAAGGTTTCTTCTATTGGCACACATCCCACTATGATAATCCGATAGGACTATGCGTATAATTTTAACATGCTTATCCGCTAAAATTTCGTATTGGGCTTACCTATTGAAATATCGAATATTCGAAAACTTCAAAAATTGGCTCTTAAGCATATCTAAGAAAATCGATATCTTAAAACTTTCTTCTATCGGCAAACATCTCACTATGATTTTTCGATAGGTCTATGTATGTAGTATAATCAACCACATTTGCTAAAGTTTGATATTGGGTTTACCTATTGAAACAACAATTATTCGAAAACTTGAAAATTTGGATATTATGCATATCTAAGAAAATCGATATCTTAAAACTTTCTTCTATCGGCAAACATCTCACTATGATTTTTCGATAGGTCTATGTATGTAGTATAATCATGCACATTTGGTAAAATTTGATATTGGGGTTTACCTATTGAAACAACAATTATTCGAAAACTTGAAAATTTGGATATTATGCATATTTAAGAAAATCGATATCTTAAAACTTTCTTCTATCGGCAAACATCTCACTATGATTTTTCGATAGGTCTATGTATGTAGTATAATCATGCACATTTGGTAAAATTTGATATTGGGTTTTACCTATTGAAACAACAATTATTCGAAAACTTGAAAATTTAGATATTATGCATATTTAAGAAAATCGATATCTTAAAACTTTCTTCTATCGGCAAACATCTCACTATGATTTTTCGATAGGTCTATGTATGTAGTATAATCATGCACATTTGGTAAAATTTGATATTGGGTTTTACCTATTGAAACAACAATTATTCGAAAACTTGAAAATTTAGATATTATGCATATTTAAGAAAATCGATATCTTAAAACTTTCTTCTATCGGCAAACATCTCACTATGATTTTTCGATAGGTCTATGTATGTAGTATAATCATGCACATTTGGTAAAATTTGATATTGGGTTTTACCTATTGAAACAACAATTATTCGAAAACTTGAAAATTTGGATATTATGCATATCTAAGAAAATCGATATCTTAAAACTTTCTTCTGTCGGCAAACATCTCACTATGATTTTTCGATAGGTCTATGTATGTAGTATAATCATGCACATTTGCTAAAATTTGATATTGGGTTTACCTATTGAAACAACAATTATTCGAAAACTTGAAAATTTGGATATTATGCATATCTAAGAAAATCGATATCTTAAAACTTTCTTCTATCGGCAAACATCTCACTATGATTTTTCGATAGGTCTATGTATGTAGTATAATCATGCACATTTAGTATAATTTGATATTGGGTTTACCTATTGAAACAACAATTATTCGAAAACTTGAAAATTTGGATATTATGCATATTTAAGAAAATCGATATCTTAAAACTTTCTTCTATTGGCAAACATCTCACTATGATTTTTCGATAGGTCTATGTATGTAGTATAATCATGCACATTTGCTAAAATTTGATATTGGGTTTACCTATTGAAACAACAATTATTCGAAAACTTGAAAATTTGGATATTATGCATATCTAAGAAAATCGATATCTTAAAACTTTCTTCTATCGGCAAACATCTCACTATGATTTTTCGATAGGTCTATGTATGTAGTATAATCATGCACATTTGGTAAAATTTGATATTGGGGTTTACCTATTGAAACAACAATTATTCGAAAACTTGAAAATTTGGATATTATGCATATTTAAGAAAATCGATATCTTAAAACTTTCTTCTATCGGCAAACATCTCACTATGATTTTTCGATAGGTCTATGTATGTAGTATAATCATGCACATTTGGTAAAATTTGATATTGGGTTTTACCTATTGAAACAACAATTATTCGAAAACTTGAAAATTTAGATATTATGCATATTTAAGAAAATCGATATCTTAAAACTTTCTTCTATCGGCAAACATCTCACTATGATTTTTCGATAGGTCTATGTATGTAGTATAATCATGCACATTTGCTAAAATTTGATATTGGGTTTACCTATTGAAACAACAATTATTCGAAAACTTGAAAATTTGGATATTATGCATATCTAAGAAAATCGATATCTTAAAACTTTCTTCTATCGGCAAACATCTCACTATGATTTTTCGATAGGTCTATGTATGTAGTATAATCATGCACATTTGGTAAAATTTGATATTGGGTTTTACCTATTGAAACAACAATTATTCGAAAACTTGAAAATTTAGATATTATGCATATTTAAGAAAATCGATATCTTAAAACTTTCTTCTATCGGCAAACATCTCACTATGATTTTTCGATAGGTCTATGTATGTAGTATAATCATGCACATTTGCTAAAATTTGATATTGGGTTTACCTATTGAAACAACAATTATTCGAAAACTTGAAAATTTGGATATTATGCATATTTAAGAAAATCGATATCTTAAAACTTTCTTCTATCGGCAAACATCTCACTATGATTTTTCGATAGGTCTATGTATGTAGTATAATCATGCACATTTGCTAAAATTTGATATTGGGTTTACCTATTGAAACAACAATTATTCGAAAACTTGAAAATTTGGATATTATGCATATCTAAGAAAATCGATATCTTAAAACTTTCTTCTATCGGCAAACATCTCACTATGATTTTTCGATAGGTCTATGTATGTAGTATAATCATGCACATTTGCTAAAATTTGATATTGGGTTTACCTATTGAAACAACAATTATTCGAAAACTTGAAAATTTGGATATTATGCATATCTAAGAAAATCGATATCTTAAAACTTTCTTCTATCGGAAAACATCTCACTATGATTTTTCGATAGGTCTATGTATGTAGTATAATCATGCACATTTGGTAAAATTTGATATTGGGTTTTACCTATTGAAACAACAATTATTCGAAAACTTGAAAATTTAGATATTATGCATATTTAAGAAAATCGATATCTTAAAACTTTCTTCTATCGGCAAACATCTCACTATGATTTTTCGATAGGTCTATGTATGTAGTATAATCATGCACATTTGGTAAAATTTGATATTGGGTTTTACCTATTGAAACAACAATTATTCGAAAACTTGAAAATTTGGATATTATGCATATCTAAGAAAATCGATATCTTAAAACTTTCTTCTATCGGCAAACATCTCACTATGATTTTTCGATAGGTCTATGTATGTAGTATAATCATGCACATTTAGTATAATTTGATATTGGGTTTACCTATTGAAACAACAATTATTCGAAAACTTGAAAATTTGGATATTATGCATATTTAAGAAAATCGATATCTTAAAACTTTCTTCTATCGGCAAACATCTCACTATGATTTTTCGATAGGTCTATGTATGTAGTATAATCAACCACATTTGCTAAAGTTTGATATTGGGTTTACCTATTGAAACAACAATTATTCGAAAACTTGAAAATTTGGATATTATGCATATCTAAGAAAATCGATATCTTAAAACTTTCTTCTATCGGCAAACATCTCACTATGATTTTTCGATAGGTCTATGTATGTAGTATAATCATGCACATTTGCTAAAATTTGATATTGGGTTTACCTATTGAAACAACAATTATTCGAAAACTTGAAAATTTGGATATTATGCATATCTAAGAAAATCGATATCTTAAAACTTTCTTCTATCGGCAAACATCTCACTATGATTTTTCGATAGGTCTATGTATGTAGTATAATCATGCACATTTGCTAAAATTTGATATTGGGTTTACCTATTGAAACAACAATTATTCGAAAACTTGAAAATTTGGATATTATGCATATCTAAGAAAATCGATATCTTAAAACTTTCTTCTATCGGCAAACATCTCACTATGATTTTTCGATAGGTCTATGTATGTAGTATAATCATGCACATTTGCTAAAATTTGATATTGGGTTTACCTATTGAAACAACAATTATTCAAAAACTTGAAAATTTGGATATTATGCATATCTAAGAAAATCGATATCTTAAAACTTTCTTCTATCGGCAAACATCTCACTATGATTTTTCGATAGGTCTATGTATGTAGTATAATCATGCACATTTGGTATAATTTGATATTGGGTTTACCTATTGAAACAACAATTATTCGAAAACTTGAAAATTTAGATATTATGCATATTTAAGAAAATCGATATCTTAAAACTTTCTTCTATCGGCAAACATCTCACTATGATTTTTCGATAGGTCTATGTATGTAGTATAATCATGCACATTTGCTAAAATTTGATATTGGGTTTTACCTATTGAAACAACAATTATTCGAAAACTTGAAAATTTGGATATTATGCATATTTAAGAAAATCGATATCTTAAAACTTTCTTCTATCGGCAAACATCTCACTATGATTTTTCGATAGGTCTATGTATGTAGTATAATCATGCACATTTGGTATAATTTGATATTGGGTTTTACCTATTGAAACAACAATTATTCGAAAACTTGAAAATTTGGATATTATGCATATTTAAGAAAATCGATATCTTAAAACTTTCTTCTATCGGCAAACATCTCACTATGATTTTTCGATAGGTCTATGTATGTAGTATAATCATGCACATTTGCTAAAATTTGATATTGGGTTTACCTATTGAAACAACAATTATTCGAAAACTTGAAAATTTGGATATTATGCATATCTAAGAAAATCGATATCTTAAAACTTTCTTCTATCGGCAAACATCTCACTATGATTTTTCGATAGGTCTATGTATGTAGTATAATCATGCACATTTGGTGACATTTGATATTGGGTTTTACCTATTGAAACAACAATTATTCGAAAACTTGAAAATTTGGATATTATGCATATTTAAGAAAATCGATATCTTAAAACTTTCTTCTATCGGCAAACATCTCACTATGATTTTTCGATAGGTCTATGTATGTAGTATAATCATGCACATTTGGTAAAATTTGATATTGGGTTTTACCTATTGAAACAACAATTATTCGAAAACTTGAAAATTTGGTTATTATGCATATCTAAGAAAATCGATATCTTAAAACTTTCTTCTATCGGCAAACATCTCACTATGATTTTTCGATAGGTCTATGTATGTAGTATAATCATGCACATTTGCTAAAATTTGATATTGGGTTTACCTATTGAAACAACAATTATTCGAAAACTTGAAAATTTGGATATTATGCATATTTAAGAAAATCGATATCTTAAAACTTTCTTCTATCGGCAAACATCTCACTATGATTTTTCGATAGGTCTATGTATGTAGTATAATCATGCACATTTACTAAAATTTGATATTGGGTTTACCTATTGAAACAACAATTATTCGAAAACTTGAAAATTTGGATATTATGCATATTTAAGAAAATCGATATCTTAAAACTTTCTTCTATCGGCAAACATCTCACTATGATTTTTCGATAGGTCTATGTATGTAGTATAATCATGCACATTTGCTAAAATTTGATATTGGGTTTACCTATTGAAACAACAATTATTCGAAAACTTGAAAATTTGGATATTATGCATATCTAAGAAAATCGATATCTTAAAACTTTCTTCTATCGGCAAACATCTCACTATGATTTTTCGATAGGTCTATGTATGTAGTATAATCATGCACATTTGCTAAAATTTGATATTGGGTTTACCTATTGAAACAACAATTATTCGAAAAATTTAAAATTTGGATATTATGCATATCTAAGAAAATCGATATCTTAAAACTTTCTTCTATCGGCAAACATCTCACTATGATTTTTCGATAGGTCTATGTATGTAGTATAATCATGCACATTTAGTATAATTTGATATTGGGTTTACCTATTGAAACAACAATTATTCGAAAACTTGAAAATTTGGATATTATGCATATTTAAGAAAATCGATATCTTAAAACTTTCTTCTATCGGCAAACATCTCACTATGATTTTTCGATAGGTCTATGTATGTAGTATAATCAACCACATTTGCTAAAGTTTGATATTGGGTTTACCTATTGAAACAACAATTATTCGAAAACTTGAAAATTTGGATATTATGCATATTTAAGAAAATCGATATCTTAAAACTTTCTTCTATCGGCAAACATCTCACTATGATTTTTCGATAGGTCTATGTATGTAGTATAATCATGCACATTTGCTAAAATTTGATATTGGGTTTACCTATTGAAACAACAATTATTCGAAAACTTGAAAATTTGGATATTATGCATATCTAAGAAAATCGATATCTTAAAACTTTCTTCTATCGGCAAACATCTCACTATGATTTTTCGATAGGTCTATGTATGTAGTATAATCATGCACATTTGCTAAAATTTGATATTGGGTTTACCTATTGAAACAACAATTATTCGAAAACTTGAAAATTTGGATATTATGCATATCTAAGAAAATCGATATCTTAAAACTTTCTTCTATCGGCAAACATCTCACTATGATTTTTCGATAGGTCTATGTATGTAGTATAATCATGCACATTTGGTATAATTTGATATTGGGTTTACCTATTGAAACAACAATTATTCGAAAACTTGAAAATTTAGATATTATGCATATTTAAGAAAATCGATATCTTAAAACTTTCTTCTATCGGCAAACATCTCACTATGATTTTTCGATAGGTCTATGTATGTAGTATAATCATGCACATTTGCTAAAATTTGATATTGGGTTTTACCTATTGAAACAACAATTATTCGAAAACTTGAAAATTTGGATATTATGCATATTTAAGAAAATCGATATCTTAAAACTTTCTTCTATCGGCAAACATCTCACTATGATTTTTCGATAGGTCTATGTATGTAGTATAATCATGCACATTTGCTAAAATTTGATATTGGGTTTACCTATTGAAACAACAATTATTCGAAAACTTGAAAATTTGGATATTATGCATATTTAAGAAAATCGATATCTTAAAACTTTCTTCTATCGGCAAACATCTCACTATGATTTTTCGATAGGTCTATGTATGTAGTATAATCATGCACATTTGGTATAATTTGATATTGGGTTTTACCTATTGAAACAACAATTATTCGAAAACTTGAAAATTTGGATATTATGCATATTTAAGAAAATCGATATCTTAAAACTTTCTTCTATCGGCAAACATCTCACTATGATTTTTCGATAGGTCTATGTATGTAGTATAATCATGCATATTTGCTAAAATTTGATATTGGGTTTACCTATTGAAACAACAATTATTCGAAAACTTGAAAATTTGGATATTATGCATATCTAAGAAAATCGATATCTTAAAACTTTCTTCTATCGGCAAACATCTCACTATGATTTTTCGATAGGTCTATGTATGTAGTATAATCATGCACATTTAATGAAATTTGATATTGGGTTTTACCTATTGAAACAACAATTATTCGAAAACTTGAAAATTTGGATATTATGCATATTTAAGAAAATCGATATCTTAAAACTTTCTTCTATCGGCAAACATCTCACTATGATTTTTCGATAGGTCTATGTATGTAGTATAATCATGCACATTTGCTAAAATTTGATATTGGGTTTACCTATTGAAACAACAATTATTCGAAAACTTGAAAATTTGGATATTATGCATATTTAAGAAAATCGATATCTTAAAACTTTCTTCTATCGGCAAACATCTCACTATGATTTTTCGATAGGTCTATGTATGTAGTATAATCATGCACATTTGGTAAAATTTGATATTGGGTTTTACCTATTGAAACAACAATTATTCGAAAACTTGAAAATTTAGATATTATGCATATTTAAGAAAATCGATATCTTAAAACTTTCTTCTATCGGCAAACATCTCACTATGATTTTTCGATAGGTCTATGTATGTAGTATAATCATGCACATTTGGTATAATTTGATATTGGGTTTACCTATTGAAACAACAATTATTCGAAAACTTGAAAATTTGGATATTATGCATATTTAAGAAAATCGATATCTTAAAACTTTCTTCTATCGGCAAACATCTCACTATGATTTTTCGATAGGTCTATGTATGTAGTATAATCATGCACATTTGGTAAAATTTGATATTGGGTTTTACCTATTGAAACAACAATTATTCGAAAACTTGAAAATTTAGATATTATGCATATTTAAGAAAATCGATATCTTAAAACTTTCTTCTATCGGCAAACATCTCACTATGATTTTTCGATAGGTCTATGTATGTAGTATAATCATGCACATTTGGTAAAATTTGATATTGGGTTTTACCTATTGAAACAACAATTATTCGAAAACTTGAAAATTTGGATATTATGCATATTTAAGAAAATCGATATCTTAAAACTTTCTTCTATCGGCAAACATCTCACTATGATTTTTCGATAGGTCTATGTATGTAGTATAATCATGCACATTTGGTAAAATTTGATATTGGGTTTACCTATTGAAACAACAATTATTCGAAAACTTGAAAATTTGGATATTATGCATATTTAAGAAAATCGATATCTTAAAACTTTCTTCTATCGGCAAACATCTCACTATGATTTTTCGATAGGTCTATGTATGTAGTATAATCATGCACATTTGGTAAAATTTGATATTGGGTTTACCTATTGAAACAACAATTATTCGAAAACTTGAAAATTTGGATATTATGCATATTTAAGAAAATCGATATCTTAAAACTTTCTTCTATCGGCAAACATCTCACTATGATTTTTCGATAGGTCTATGTATGTAGTATAATCATGCACATTTGGTAAAATTTGATATTGGGTTTACCTATTGAAACAACAATTATTCGAAAACTTGAAAATTTGGATATTATGCATATTTAAGAAAATCGATATCTTAAAACTTTCTTCTATCGGCAAACATCTCACTATGATTTTTCGATAGGTCTATGTATGTAGTATAATCATGCACATTTGGTATAATTTGATATTGGGTTTACCTATTGAAACAACAATTATTCGAAAACTTGAAAATTTGGATATTATGCATATTTAAGAAAATCGATATCTTAAAACTTTCTTCTATCGGCAAACATCTCACTATGATTTTTCGATAGGTCTATGTATGTAGTATAATCATGCACATTTGCTAAAATTTGATATTGGGTTTACCTATTGAAACACCAATTATTCGAAAACTTGAAAATTTGGATATTATGCATATCTAAGAAAATCGATATCTTAAAACTTTCTTCTATCGGCAAACATCTCACTATGATTTTTCGATAGGTCTATGTATGTAGTATAATCATGCACATTTGGTATAATTTGATATTGGGTTTACCTATTGAAACAACAATTATTCGAAAACTTGAAAATTTGGATATTATGCATATTTAAGAAAATCGATATCTTAAAACTTTCTTCTATCGGCAAACATCTCACTATGATTTTTCGATAGGTCTATGTATGTAGTATAATCATGCACATTTGCTAAAATTTGATATTGGGTTTACCTATTGAAACAACAATTATTCGAAAACTTGAAAATTTGGATATTATGCATATCTAAGAAAATCGATATCTTAAAACTTTCTTCTATCGGCAAACATCTCACTATGATTTTTCGATAGGTCTATGTATGTAGTATAATCATGCACATTTAGTATAATTTGATATTGGGTTTACCTATTGAAACAACAATTATTCGAAAACTTGAAAATTTGGATATTATGCATATTTAAGAAAATCGATATCTTAAAACTTTCTTCTATCGGCAAACATCTCACTATGATTTTTCTATAGGTCTATGTATGTAGTATAATCAACCACATTTGCTAAAGTTTGATATTGGGTTTACCTATTGAAACAACAATTATTCGAAAACTTGAAAATTTGGATATTATGCATATTTAAGAAAATCGATATCTTAAAACTTTCTTCTATCGGCAAACATCTCACTATGATTTTTCGATAGATCTATGTATGTAGTATAATCATGCACATTTGCTAAAATTTGATATTGGGTTTACCTATTGAAACAACAATTATTCGAAAACTTGAAAATTTGGATATTATGCATATCTAAGAAAATCGATATCTTAAAACTTTCTTCTATCGGCAAACATCTCACTATGATTTTTCGATAGGTCTATGTATGTAGTATAATCATGCACATTTGGTATAATTTGATATTGGGTTTACCTATTGAAACAACAATTATTCGAAAACTTGAAAATTTGGATATTATGCATATCTAAGAAAATCGATATCTTAAAACTTTCTTCTATCGGCAAACATCTCACTATGATTTTTCGATTGGTCTATGTATGTAGTATAATCATGCACATTTGGTAAAATTTGATATTGGGTTTACCTATTGAAACAACAATTATTCGAAAACTTGAAAATTTGGATATTATGCATATTTAAGAAAATCGATATCTTAAAACTTTCTTCTATCGGCAAACATCTCACTATGATTTTTCTACATACATAGACCTATCGAAAAATCATAGTGAGATGTTTGCCGATAGAAGAAAGTTTTAAGATATCGATTTTCTTAGATATGCTTAAGACCCAATTTTTGAAGTTTTCGAATATTCGATATTTCAATAGGTAAACCCAATACGAAATTTTAGCGGATAAGCATGTTAAAATTATACGCATAGTCCTATCGGATTATCATAGTGGGATGTGTGCCAATAGAAGAAACCTTTCTTATACATGGATAAGATTAAAATTTCAATTGTCAAACATTGTCGATTAATAGTTAAACTCCTTGACCCAATTATTAATTTAATGGGATTAGCTTTGTGAAATCCCAAATAGCTTAATTCTTAAAAAATGTTTTGTATTTGGATTTTTGTTATTTCAGCATTAAGTTCAAATATTTGATTTTAATGCATTTTTCTTTGTGCGTATAATAAATTCGCCCGAATGTATGCTTTTTTAAACACATACAAACACAATTTTGTTGTTGTTGTAAAATCTATTATTAATTTAGGATAAACTTCATTCGCATAAATATTTTGAAATTCAGATCATTCATTTAGATGATTAAATTCAATAAATCCTTGAAATACGCGAATACTTAAAATTCATTAAATTTCTTAAATATTTTAAACTCTTTATGAAAATTCTTTAATTTATTTAAATTCTATAACTTTTTAATCTTCAAATGATTTTTAATTTTTTTAAATTAAGCAATTAATGCTTAAATTGTTTAAATTAAGTTCAAATTACTTAAAATTTTTTAATATCTGGAAATTAAATTTTATTAAAATAATATTCTTAAATTTCATTCATATTCTAAAAAAACCAAATTTTTATTCTATTATTTAAAAGATTTAGAATTAAACCGGTCAAATCAATAAACCAGTTGTTTTGACACCATTAAAAGTTACTGTCTATCCCCAGAAATAACTTAGCCCGTTATGAAGATTCTCTCTTTTCCACCATCATAAACAGATATTTACCTTCGAAGGACTGAATGCGACCATGCATTTGACCGAGAGTGCTTGCTTTGTATAATTGACTGGACGATGAGGCTTTTTCTTTGGCATTATGTTGAGGTTTAAACTCAGTATCAAAAACAAGATCCTTGAAGACTAAACTCAAGTTTCTGTCTAGAGTTTCTTTCCTCGTTTAGTAAGAGACACAACAGTCTAATCGCATTACCGGTATCTCAACAATACCGCCTTTCAATATTAATACATACAAACAAAACGATTTTCAATCATTCATTTCATAAGCAAAATAAAATTTTGAAAGTATCTAGTATTTTATGACTGATTTTTACGTGAATCTGTTATGAAAGGAATCTTTACGCATCCATAACTTTAGAATCCGACCACCCAGAGATTTGTTAGCCAGACCTCGGTTTTCTTGCTTGATCAACGTCTATTAGTCTGTCTTTGTTTCGTGAAAATAGGATGAGTTCTTTTCGAATTGCTATTTGTTAACCAATATCGACAGCAAGGATATAATATCTCTGTCGCTCTAGTGCTTTGCTTGAGGCGAGATGCCTTAAAACGGTCGCGAAGTAATTACCAGGTAATCTGGCTTGAAGAGGTAAACATATGCTGCGAATCTTATGTTCGAAATTTTTTCCCTCTAATTACTTGGGATATGTCAACCGAAGTGATTATTTAGCCAAATTAAAAAACTTTTCGTCAGTTGACAGTGGCACATGAACTTTATTTTGTTTTTTTAGAAATTTAATTTGATATGATTCCACAGTTCGTATCTATTCCCCAGTTTTCATATCTTATCGTAGACCATCTTTCGATTAATAACTACTCTGGACTCCAGCCATTCACTTGCCAGTGAAAATCCTTAACGAAATACAAACGCAATATAAATTACGTTTAGTAAAGCTATTACTCATCTTAAAGCTTCAAAAAAATATACAGTGGTTTAAGGTAGGCCGTTTTGATTCTCCCATAAATTATTGGAATTAATGTTTTTTCACAACAGCCTTGTAGAAAAAGAAAAATACCAGACGTGTTCTATATCAGCCAAAAAATATGCAATTTAATAAATTTCTACGAATAAAAAACCAAAAGGATCTAATTCTTATTAAAAGCTTCGTCATATCCCATTTACATTTCTTGCCTTCCATTTTCTAACAAAAAATCCACATTAAACTTACAGACAAACTTTTCTCTTGAAACAGTTTAAATTCCAATTAACCTTTATAAAAAAAAATGCGGCAAACATAAACATACAAAACGGTTAATATTTCAAATAAATGTCATCTTATGCCCATTTCATTTACTTCTTATCCCATAATTAAATTCAACAAAATGTTTCATAAGTATTCCATCACTTTACTTCATTATAATTGAATTTAAGAGCACAGAATATTAAGAAGACAAAGAAGCAAACGTGAAAGAAAATAATGTAAAAACCCCTATCCAAATTGTGTCTTTTTATGTTTGTTTTATTTGGGTTTAACATTTCCCTAAATAATATATAAAAACGGTATCACAAAGTGAAATGGATTTTCTTCTAATTTTTTACAATTTTTTTTTTTTTTTTTTTTTTGATAAAAGGTAAAAATTAATTTTAAGAAAATTTAAATTTATTTTTCATTTATAATTTAATATTTTGCATAAAATTTAAATTTTCTCATGTTTATGTTTCTTTATTTATTTTTTTTTTTTTTTGTAATTTTTAAAGTTTTACAAACACCTACATTATTATATGTACATATACAATATATAGACGCAGACACGGTTGAGGATAATAATTTTTAACAAGGGTCTAATTTGGTCATTTTTTTTATGTTAAATTTAAATGTTTTTCCTTTAGGTGTATTTGCTTTTGTTGTAAATAAATAAATAATCGACCACCATGAAATTAAAAAAAAAAAAAAAAAAACAGAAAATATATGGGACGGTTGTTGAAAAAGTTTTAATGTTGCTATAAGATTTTTTTTTGTAAGCGTAAACCCATCATTTTTGCTTAATAATTGTTTTCGGGGAAAATATTTCACGAAAACCATAAAATTCCTACTTCTCCCTTCTACTAATAATAAAACAAAGCCACTCAAAGTCTTATCACTCATGTTACAGTCTATAGAAAACTAATCTATCTATGTCTCAACCTAAAACCCCAAGAATTAGCAATTAAAATAAACAATCTGTTGAAACTACAAAAATACGGTACGAGTGAAAAGTGGAAATACAAAATAGCAAAAATAATGTTTTGCTAACACACGCCCTAAACCACCCCACAAGACGGCAATTAATCACATCTCTAATTCGTTTTAAGCAAATAAACCAGCAAACATAAAGAACCAAAGAAAAATCAAAATACCTTTAATTTACATAACAATACAAACCCCAAAAATAGAAACTATCAAGTGTAATCTTTAAAATGATAAATTTATTTTATTTTTTGTTTTTTTGTTAACAAAACAAGATTTATGTTAGATAAACAAAAAATTTATACATTTATCTAAAACCAACAACTAACACACAAACACACAATGTTAACCATTCTATTATGCAGATGAAAATTATTTTTATTTACAATGGATGAAGAAGTATTAGTTCTTCAATTTTCATTGTGTTAAATGTAGCGTACATTCATACTAAAGGAAAATGTTCAGGAGTGATTATTCCTTTCTATAGGCTTGACGTAATATTGCTAGGGTTATTGCTTCTTCTCTCGATGAAAAAGAAATTTTGAATACTATAATGTAATTTCGAAAAATTCCTAATAATTATCGACTACAAAAAATTTTAATGAAAATGCAAAATTGACATGAATTTGAACTGAATTGAATTTTTATTAAATTCTTCAGTCCTGCCTACTCTGAAAAATTTAAGAATTTAATAAAACTCTTCGAAATAAAATAATTAAATTTTAAGCTGTTAGTGCGAGTTTACGACCATTTTCTGAAGAAAAATTTTCAACAGGCAACCAATCAACGTAGTCTATTTTGTAAACAAATTTCCCCTTCCGTACATAATTCTTTTATTTTCCATTTAAAATATATTGAATCTGCTGAAAATTTTTCTTCAGAAAATGGTCGTAAACTCGCACTTAAAGCTAGAGTGTCACTCTTGAAATATGTAATCAAGGACTTAAATTTCAATAAATTGAATTTATAAAAGTAACTAGCTGACCAGGCAAACGTTGTTCTGCCATATAAATTATTTCTAGTGAATATTTTGGTTGCTAGATAAAAAGTTGTTATGTAACATAATTTTATGTACCCGAACACACCCGGTGTTCCGGTAAACCGGTTACCGATTAGCTTGAACCGACAATACAAAACCAATTTTTCCTTGATTGTCTTTCTTGTACTTCAACCACCGCACGATCAACATCAATTCAGAAAAACCAGGAAATAAAATATTTAAATGGAATAAAAAATTTAAATATTAAAACCATAAAAATAGTATATATATTCTATAACATAATCGTATCATAATTTTTATAATCACAAAACTAAATTTATATATAGTTGTGAAGTACATCAATGAAATAAAATAGTGTAAACGAGAATTGAGAATTGTTTTATTTTCTCGAAACTCATACAGCACACATCTAACACACACACACACTCGTGATCTACAACAAAATGGTGACAGCGGTATAGGATTTCGAACATAAGTATATATGTCTACGAATACAAAAAAAAATCGTTTAGTAATCGCTCGTGTAAATTCGTAATATACATATAATTATTCTTAAAAAAAAACAGAAAATTCTGAAATAATAATAATAAAAGTTAAATTCTGTGCATTTTTAATAAAAAAACAAAAAAATGCTTTCTAATTCATCTCGAGTGTGTCGTGTTCTAGAATTTTCCACTCGAATGTGTCAAAATTAAAACGTGCTATATATATACAATATTAATATTAACATTTAATAAAATTAGCATTGCCTATGTATTAAAGGCCGTGTGAGCACAAAAAAAATGGCGTGTCCTATGTATGTGTTATTGACGATTGGAGCATCACAGATTCCACCTAGAGGAAAATTTTTAAACTGAGGTAGCTGCTAATTTGACGTTCGAAATTGTTGTAAAGAATTCCAATTTTGAACTGTAAACACAATTTTTACTTACCAGATTGCTAATAATTGTAAATAATTCATATTTTGGATTATAAAAACAATTTTTAACTACCGGATTGCAAAATATCCTCTCGTCGCATTTATGAGAAATGTCATTTTAGCAGTTGCCTCATTTTAACTTTTTTCCTCGAGAGGCGCTTTCTCTACTTTTACAATCGTCAATTGACGATTGTAAAAGTAGAGAAAGCGCCTCTCGAGGAAAAAAGTTCAAATGAAGCAACTGCTAAAATGACATTTCTCATAAATGCGACGGAAGGAATTTTTGCAATCCGGTAGTTAAAAATTATTTTTATAATCCAAAATATGAATTATTTACAATTATTAGCAATCTGGTAAGTAAAAATTGTGTTTACAGTTCAAAATTGGAATTCTTTACAACAATTTCAAACGTCAAATTAGCAGCTACCTCAGTTTAAAAATTTTCCACAAGGTGGAATCTGTGATGCTCCAATCGTCAATAGGATCACAAACAAAAATATTTACATACAAACCGTAAAAAGTTCTATGAAAAAAAAAAATTTTTTTTGATACTTTTTCGTTTCGCATTTAATAACTTTTTAAATAAGGCCAAAAATGAATTTTCATTCCATTGACAATAAACTAGGGTATTGAATTATAATATTGGGCAAAAAAAAATAATTATTGTTGAATATTTTGCATATTTTCATTCAACGCCGTTTCACTGTTTTCTAAAATTTTTGTCTATAAAACTGCGAGAGAGACTAAAATCAAAACACAAAAAATTAACAAAACAAAATGTATGAAAACAAAATGATTTTGTTTATTTTCTTTAGTATTGCTTTGCAACTCATGATAATCGGTTGTTTCTGTACGATGTTTTGTCCGAGGATGGGGAAATTTTTATTCAGTATGTACGGAGAAAATAAAAAAAACGAGATGTTTGTTTAGTACTTTCCTTATTGTGCGATTACGACATGAGAAATGCGTATACTTTTCTTATATATGTACAACTTTTATTTATACGATCGATTACTAGCAATTAGATAACGTAATTACAATATTATTAGTAATTATTAGTGTCATTTTTTACGACTGAAAAATTATAAATTGATAAAACTATATGTTCTAAAAATGTAAAAATTCATAGTAATGCATTTTTTAGATATAGTATGTAAATTAGAAAATAAATTTTTACAAACTTTTTTTTTTGTTTCAAATTTGAGTTTTGTACATTTTTAATTATTTAGGCGCAAAATATTACAATAAAAATGAAATATTATAATTCAATAACCTAATTTCTAATAATCGATGGTTTACAAAAAAAATGTGTTTATAAAAAAAGCAAAAAACGGATTACGCATTTCTTAATCGCACAATCAACAAAAGCAAATTACGCATTTCTCATGTCGTAAATGTAATCGCACAATCAGGAAAGTACTAACAACTAAAATAAAAATCTCGCTTTTTATATTTTCTCTGTATATACTGATCTACAATTTCCCCACCCTTGAACATAACATCGTACAGGAACGACCGATTATCATGAGTTGCAACCTTGCAACGCAATACTAAAGAAAATAAATAAAATCATTTTATTTTCATACATTTTGTTTTGTTAATTTTTTTTGTTTTGATTTTAGTCTCTCTCGCAGTTTTATAGACAAAAATTTTAGAAAACAGTGAAACGGCGTTGAATGAAAATATGCAAAATATTCAACAATAATTATTTTTTTTTTGCCCAATATTATAATTCAATACCCTAGTTTATTGTCAATGGAATGAAAATTCATTTTTGGCCTTATTAAAAAAGTTATTAAATGCGAAACGAAAAAGTATCAAAAAAAAAAAAAATTTTCCATAGAACTTTTTACGTTTTGTATGTAAATATTTTTGTTTGTTATCCTATAACACATACATAGGTAGCAATATTACTAAAACGGCCTTTAATACACTGGCACTGAAATTAGCCATAATATAATAATAAACGAAGTCATATGTATAATAATCACACTCAAACAACGAACTTAATAATTCGAAAACAAGTGAATTGCAACGTCGTAAAAAGTTGAGTAATGGGGCACAATCACATTAAGAAGATTACCCATTTAGAAAAAAAAACCGCTAGACGTTACATCAGTTAGCAGTTAAATCAGCCCGCTATTATATCAGTTAGCCGTTACATCAGTCAGCCGTTACATCAGTCAGCTGTTACATCAGTTAGCCGTTGTATCCGTCAGAAATTACATCAGCGAATAAGAAAATCAACACAATTATGCAATTTAAATTATTTAATTGCTTTAATTTTTTATTTATTTAAATTGAATTGTTTTGCATTATAATTGTTGCAACATGGCAGAGATCCATGACAAGGTTATGAGTCGTCAATGATCGGTATTCTCATTTGAAGTAACTTGGATAAACGGGTGAGTGAAAATTTATTAGATAGACGCATGTTATTTTTCCTCCAATTCTTAATTATTTAATTCTGTTTAGCTTCAATAATCCTATTAATTTTAAGTCAAAATTTTAATTTTACTTCGGGTATATATTTATTCTGAAAATTTTTCTGTTGTGTTCCCGTGCGTGTTTAATTAAGTATGCAGAAACTTGCACATTATTTAATTATTCGTGAATTTCGTGGTTAATGAGTGATTTAGTTAAGTTCTCATCAGTTTCAAATATTAGTGAAATAAACACTGGTAGCCCGAGCTCTGACCCTAACCTCGAAACTAAATTCCAGGTGGAGGATTACACCCTGGATCAGAGTGATTTTTTGGGATTCCCTGACGAATTTCCGGAAATTATTCCTAACGAGATGGGAAAACTTAATTCGACGGAAGTTCAGCAAACCTACACAAATTTATTAATTGTTGCGAAATCATATACAATCCCCTACCAACCGACCAACAGCCACTTTTTATGACATTAATTCCTTCTCGTTTATCAGGAAAAGCTTATGATTTAAAGATCGAACTTAAGAAACAATTCGGTGAAAAACGGTCTTTGGAATCCATTCAAGTTCAGCTGATTCAAGTGTCACAGTCTAGAAGTGAGGAAGTTCAAGTTTACGCCAATCGCGTGGGAACATTATTATTAGATTTAAATACGGTTAGCGCCGAAAGGAAAGACGAGAACAAAGTTGATGTTATAATAGACATGAATAGTAAAACCGCTCTTCGTGCTTTCCAAGATGGTTTGAGAGATGATCTCAAGCTCATCATAAAGGCATATAGATTTTAAACTCTTAATGAAGCAATATCTAAAGCTTTAGAAGAAGAACTCATTACTAAATCTAGGAAGTCAGTTCCATTAGCACATGTACCTAGATCTAATATTATTTGTCATATTTGTAAGAGAGTAGATCATATTTCACGAGACTGCCATTCCAAATATCAGGGTACAACAAATTTTTCGAGTAGCTCCGCCAAGAGTGGTAATTATTCTTTTAACCAAGCTAGATCTGCATTGAGCGTTAGCTCAGTGAATCACTTATCAGTAACTTGCGCTTACTGCAAACATCCCAGACATCACATAAGTGAATGCCGCAAAAACAAGTTTGCAGACGCAAGAAGAGTTAATTCCGAGCCCAACACAACCAACGCTATATATTCGAATTCTAGCCCATCCAATTCAACAAATCATCTACCATCGGGAAACTTGTTGGGACTTGAATTACCCAGCAAAGGCGCTCCACATCGAGTCCAGACCCATCAGAGGAGTGCTCAATAAACCATTCACGTACCAAACCCTACGATAAAAAATCTACAATATCGCCCAATTCGATTTCGCAAAATTTGGTTGAAGTATTTTTTGTCTCTGATATTTCAAAGAATAAAGTTTATGTCAAGTTATGTCTCGATAGCGGTAGTTCCAATCTTTTACATTTTCTCAAATTTTCTTCAAAAAATTAATGCATCAATCCAAATTTCGTTCCCATAAGTTCCAACATTTGTCAAATCAAAAGTGTCACAACCGGACTTACTAAAACCATTGGTTCCTTGCGCAGTACCATAATCATTTCCAAAGCTTTCCAGTTTCCGCATATTTTTTATGTTGTCGACAATTCATTTTCAATTCCTTGTAGCGGAATCCATGATAAGGACTTTTTAGAAAGATATAGTTGTAACATTGATTTTGTAAACAAAACTCTTGAAATTCCATTGGAAGAGTGCACTGTTATTCTGGATTTTGTATCTGCACCTTCTAAAATTTCTTTTCCGGCTCGAAGTGAAAAAATTACTTCCATCTTTGTTATAATACAGACAATGCCAACTCTAAAGAATACTTGTGCCTATCCAAAGAAATTAGTAACGGAGTATTTGTTGGAAACTCTCTAATTCAAGTAAAAGGCGATTTAGCCACAATAGCATTAGTTAATTCAAATGACTTTCCAGTTGAAATAGATATTAACCATTTCACTTTAGATGATTTATCTTATTATGACATTTTTAAATTCAATTCGTGGACCAATCCAGTAGAAAACCGATTACAAACTCTGAAACCCAAACTCCAACTAGAAAATCTTAACTCAGAAGATGCATCGTCCATTTTATCGATCTGTAGAGAATACAATGATATTTTCCATTAAGATGGTGATATTTTAACCGCCTCAAATATGGCAACTCATTCTATTCCATTGTTACCAAATTCGGTACCCATTTATCAACGACCCTACAGATTACCCGAGTCGACTAAGGCCAAAATCAATAAACATGTAGAAGAAATATTAAAAAATGATATCATTGAATCAAGTGACAGCCCTTGGAATTTTCCACTTCTTGCAGTACCCAAACGGAGTAATGATAAGCAACGAAAATGGAGAGTGGTCGTCGATTTCCGCCGTCTCAATAATATCACTCTCGATAGAGTATTCCCGTTACCAAACATCCATGAGATTCTTGATCAGTTGGGCCGTTCTTTCTACTTCAGCACCGTCGATTTGACTAATGGTTACCATCAGGTTAAAATGAAAGATTCCGACAAGGAAAAGACTGCATTCAGTACTACTTTCGGCCACTTCCACTTCAAACGAATGCCTTTTGATCTAAAAGGTGCTTCGGCAACGTTTCAGCATCTCATGAACACAGTTCTATCGGGTCTTAACGGTCTGAAGTGCTTCGTCTATTTGGGATGATTTTGTCAATATGCATCCAATTTAAGCGACCATAATCAAAAACTCCGTGCCGTGTTCGATTCTTTGCGTTCATACAATTTGCAAATCAATCCATATAAGTGTCAGTCTCTTCGAAAGGAGATAACTTATCTAGGACATTTAATTACCCGTGAAGGAATTAAGCCAGATCCATTAAAGACAAGTGCAGTAGTAGATTATCCCAAACCCAAAAATCCTCGAGACATCAAATCATTTTTGGGCTTCATTGGTTACAACCGACGCTTTATTAAGAACTTGGCAAAAATTGCTAAACCATTAAACAACCTCTTAAAGAAAGATGTAGCCTTCGAATGGACACCGTTTTGCGACGAAGCTTTTAATATCTTAAAAAATTGTATAGTTGTTCCTCCAATTCTACAATTTCCTGATTTCGAACGAGAATTTACTATAACTTGTGATGCAAGTGACTTCGCAATTGGTTCCGTCTTATCCCAGTTATATCCTCCCGGTGATCTCCCAATAGCGTATGCTAGTCGGACTCTCAATAAGGCAGACAAAAATTACTCAGTTATAGAGAAAGAGTTACTGTCAATTTTCTGGTCAGTTCAACATTTCCGTTTTCGGACAGCACAGCCGAAAACTTTTTATCAAACTTTCCAATTCCCACAACTATCCAACAGCATCCATAGTCGAAGACGTGAATATGATTACACGATATAAATCAAGAACCCTTGCGAACTCGGGCAATAACTCTGCTGAATCGATTACTAATTCTTCTTGTAAATCCGTCAAACAAGCTTGTAATATTAGTCAATCCATAGTAGACCCAAATCCATTATCAAATTCAAATGAAACTTTAAATACTTTAATCGAAATCTCCGACCCTAATGAGCAAACAAAATTAATTAAAGAATTCCACAATACTCCTTTAGGTGGACACCAAGGAATATTACGCACTTATCGACGCTTACGCAAGTATTATTATTTTCCAAAGATGTTCCGCTAAATTGAAACTTATATCAAGTCTTGTGATTATTGCCAACGACATAAAATATCTAAGCTAACTAGGGTACCAATGAAGATCACTACTACAACTAATTTTCCATTTCAAAAGATTTTCTTCGATATCGTTGGTCCTTTGCCTTCCAGTCATCAGAACTTGGTATGATACCAAGTCGCTTGCCAACGACTGCTGTATCTTGAAGTTTAAATCGTCGACGTCCACATTTTTTGCTGCCAAAATGGCTCTTTCTGTTAGCCACGCATGATTTATGAATTGTGTGCGTACATCGGGCAATAAGCAGTCAATGAGAGCATTTTGTAAATCAACGATTGTGCAGAAATTAGTCGGCAATTTTATGCATCCAGTATTTTCATAAACAGTAACTTTTCCATCGCTGATATCTAACAATTGGTTTGAGAATGTGTCAGCGGATGGATCGTGTAGCATTTAGACGCGCATGTCTATTGTTAGCTGGACTTTTTCAACATTACGCCACAGCGGCGATGATTTCAAGGAAGCGTTAATATCATCAATATAGTTGAACGTGGAATGATGGGAAGTGTTTGTCTGAAATCATCTGAAAGGAGTAACAGAGTCGCGATGAATACTCTGTCGCTGTTTTTTATATCTTTGACTGTTCTCTTCAACGCCTCAAGAGAATGTTTGTGTGTCATAGTGTATTCATCCCAGATGATAATTTTGCATTGTTTCAGCACTGTGGCCATGGACGATTGTTTTTTTATGTTGCACGCTGCGTCTGGGTTATTTTGAATATTCAGTGGCAGCTTAAATGCTGAATGAGCTGTTCTGCCTCCATCCAATAAAGTTGCTGCAATGCCAAATAATACAACGGCCAATGAGATGCCATTATTTGATCGTATTTCGGCGAGAATTAGCAAAATGAGAAATGTTTTGCCGGTTCCACCTGGTGCACCCGAAAAAAAGATTCCACCTTGTCCCGCCGAAACTGCCAGCATAATGCAGTCGTAAATGATTTTTTGTTCATGAGTCCGTAGTGGGACATTGCGAGTAACAATCCGTGCCATTTCTGCAGTATCGTACTCCAGTTCACGATTCATTTCGGTGTACATTAAATCAGATGCAATTCGATTTGGCGAAGTCATACCGAAATGACTGAGTGGTAAATTGGCAATGAAAGCAATGCTTCATTGTACATAGCGTCGCTAAATGTATTCGTTAAATCGTTCACCGTGTACGAATTCGATGCAATATATCGTAGATAAAGACCAATACTACTTCAGCAAATATATCGCTTCAGTAATTGTCGTCTTTGAGCAAGCCGGGTGCAAGACATCCAACTTCATGTGTTGGATACTGTTGTCCATTCACTTTCCGTGTATCTTTAAATGTTTTAAATAGGCCGGGGCACGCATCAGTTGGTGTGCCTTGCTTGCGGGGCATCCATTTTTTTGTGTTTGATTCCATGTCAAATAGCGTGCACTTCGGAATAGAGTAGTGTAGTTTTTGTTTTTTTAAATACACGCTGGCCGTTTTCAAGATGGACAGCTAAATGTATAACTGCTGGGTCCTGTTAATTAATTTGGAAACCAAAGATATGCCAGATAGCTTGGCCAGATAGGTATTTTGAATTTAAAACACAGCTATACCACTGACTATATTCACATACTTGCAAATGTATTTGATGCTCTTCACCGAACTTCAGAACTCAACATTAATATGAGCATTAAATATTTTGCTTAGCAGAGGCGATCTGGAATTTCCGCGAAAATTACATTATCGATTTCCTCAGGGCGTATTTTGTCGACTAATGTGTGCATGAGGTAATCCTCCCTTTTGCCATTAAACCGAATACATCCAGCTACGTGTGGGACCGAATACGTGCAATTTTGTAATGAAGCTCATTAATGAGTTCAATTTTTGTTTGAACACACGTGCTGTAATGTCATGACGGTGTATTGTCGTCCGTACTCGCGCTCGACAGTCATAGCATTCTGTATATTTTCTTGCATATGACGTGGACTGCCTACGTATGATGATGGTAGAATGATAGTGTTAACAATTTCGGCGGTGTCGGCGTCGCTCATGATAGCGTCTCGCAAATAAATGTATTCTTCCGCACGCAGCTTCTCTTGATTGTATCGTAGGAATCGCAGTTGTTCGCTCTCTACCTTCGCGTACATGTCGACCATGAATTGTTGGATACCCATAAAAATCCATCGAGCTCACTTTCTTGTTTGTTTTGGCTCCTGTAACAACATATTCATAAATATTATCTGTGGCAGGATCTCGTTGTTTAATATTTATGCATTATCCATCTTGTCCCTTCCCGAAAATTAGCGGATATTGGAGAGCGTCATATGAACGATGTGTGTAGGCGATGAACTCCAGATTATTGTTTCTTCCTCGAATGACGATTTCTCGCATCGATGCCAACCATGATTCCAGCAACGTCATCAACAACAGGCGCATTGAATCTACGCATGTGCTCTCCAGCTGGTGTTTTATCAGGATTGATGACAATAGCGTGATTGTTACTTTGCAATTCGTGCATGTCTGATTAGAAGATTTTCAATAATTTATTGTACTCATTCAATAGAGCGTCTAGTTCGCCGATGATGCGCCTGTCATTATACAAATTGAGATTATTGTAGCCGCAACGTGCATCCACACGATTGATGTCCTCACCGCTCATGAAGTAGATTTGTAAAAATGTATATGGTTCGTTTAGCATTGGCAACAATGAGCCTACTTTGTGGTACACTTGGCCTTTGATTTTAATCGTTGAATTGAATTGTTGACCATTTGCCGTAGTATTGTTAACTATTTCTGTTGCTCCAAACGAAGTCATTTGGAAGCATGAATTTAATGTGCGAATGGACTTCAGGAACAGGTTTGAATCTGAATCCGTGTCGTTGAGCAAGCCAAGTTCAATGGTTCTGGTGGGGTCTCAATTTCTGGTAGTTGCACTTTTCCTGTTGCGCAACACATTCCGGCTAACTCATGGTTGAATTTGAGCGCATGACAATGGGGACATTCCGACATTCTTTGTCCGTAGAAACAATCAGCACTTTCGGATGAGCGGAATATTCAGTATCTGGCTGGTACTCAAACGCCAGACAAAGGAACGAAGCCGATGTATATTATGCTCGATATACTTGTTGGCGTTGTCGGTCATTTGCTCTGCGTGTGTTAACTACGAACCGGCGTGCTTGCCTCCGTTGTAATTGTAGTTGTTGATTTCGTTTAGCTAGTGCCTCTTGTGATTGAGATGCAAGCAATTTCGACATGCTCACATGCACATCTCCGTTATCTTGTTAGATTTGTTCATCTGTTCTTTCTGCTCTACTATTTCGCAAGTTTGTTACTTTATTCGTTTTACGGGCCAAATGGGCCCCTTTGCGTCTGCGGCGACACACAGATAAATAGACAAAATTGTTGTACGATAATGTAAATGTTCTTTTTGTATTTTACCAACCTTTTTACAATCATAAAACACGTATATATTTCTTGAGCGATGTGATACATAAGAAATGCAGAATGAAATGTCAAAATGACGCGATGCTCTTCGTAAATGACTTGCGCATATGTGCATGAATAAATAATTTCGTAATGTTTGAAATACGAACGACGGTTAAATTATTTGGATATTATTCATACAAAAATACTAAAATCGCGATTAAGAAATGGAAGGGTAGGGTAGAAGGGTGAAATTTTGGGGTTATAAGTATTTTTTTAAGCCAAATAAAAAAAAAACCAAAAAAAAAAATTATTGTCAAAAAAGTAGAAATAGAAAAAAAAATTCTGGATAGACACCCTTATCAACTGGCGGTATGAAATATACTTTACGACCTATTCTCATACCTACCAAATATACATAAAAAATTTCATAAAAATCGGTCTTGCCGTCTCGGAGGAGTGCGACCACAAACACCGTGACACGAGATTTTTATATATTAGATTGAAATTCTGGTGGGCTATTTGTGAATTCGATTCAAACGTATTCGATTCTTCGAAATATTAGATTCTTATTTGAATTAAATGAGATTCATTCGTTTCTTCAAAACGAAACTCGAACTTTGTCCAATCATTTATCTAATTTTTGAAATGTTTGTAGTATAGTTAAAGTAAAGCTTTGCCGAAGTTCAAGACTCCGTCAAAGCTTTACTTTAACTATATTTAAAAAAATAAAATTTTTTAAATTCCTGACACGTTAAATTATGAACTACTGTACCTCATTAAAATACAAGAAATTCCTTAAATTTCTCGATTTTGACAAAATTGTTGAAATTTTTAATATTAGGACTTTCATGAAATATTGTAAATAATTAGAATTCAAAATTTTTAAACTTCTTCAAATTATAAAAATCTTAAAATTCTTGAAATCTATTCTTGTTGAAGTTATATATATAAAATTACTGAAATCTTAATCTTCCCAATCATTACCAAATATCTTACAAATTATTAATTTTTGAACATTTTAAAGTTTCAATGTTATTAAAATTCGTGGCGTAATATATTTTAAAAATGTTTTTAAACCTCGTGAAATTTTTTGGAACTTTAAATATTTGAAAAACCAAATTTTACATTTCTTTAATTTAATTAAATTATTGAAATAGGTAATTTCGTTATATCTATTGAGTTAAGTTTACTGAGCCAATATTTAGATAACTAAATAAATTAATTTATTGGTTTTAAGCTGTAGCGGGTAGTTTCTTCCATTACAAGAAACACCGCACAATAAAATCAACACCTCTGCAAGCTCTAATTTTTATCTATGGACAATTCTCCAGATAAAGAATTTTACAAAATACGTTCCAAAATTTGTAACGAACAATTCGCATTTAATTGTGACTTCATTCTTTTCCTCATTACATAACGATTCTACTTTGGTATACAAAATATACAAAGTACATTGCATACACAAACATACAACATAACTTGTATATACAAATTTCGTATGCAAAATATAATTGAAAAATTATATTTTTGTGACACACAATCATTTTGTTAGCATGACCTCCAAATCACCTCATTTGGAATTGCATTAAAATCGCATCGATTTTAACAAGACAAAATTGATAAAATCATACGAAGACAATAGGTATAATGTTTTTTTCAACAGCCTGCGTCATAACTTTAACATCATCAATAGCACGATGGCCCGAACAAAGAAAAACTGGTTACCGAATTTAGGTTCGGCGTTTATCAAAAGCACACGAGGAAGAGAATAAACCACATATTCGATCTATTCAATTTGGGATTTCGCAGCAGCAGCAGCAGAGCAGCAACCAACACAATTTAGTAATAATAATTAATTTTGTTGAATAAAAGTTAAAAGATAATTAATTAACCAAAGTTTTATTTTTTATTTTTACTTTAATCAACATTAATTAACATTATAAAGCTCTCCTTTTGAATTTATAAATTAATTATTTTATTTTAAGTTAAACACAAAACTTTTGAATTTGATATATTTCACAACGTTTTAATTAACAATTATAAAAATTTTTTAAAAGAAATTTAAAATTTAAAATTGAAATTAAAATATTTTCAAAATTAAAAAAAAATAAAAAATGTGAAACCGTATGTAGAATTCTTTCTATTTTTGCGTGATAATATTTAATTAAGATAATGTTAGATCAATTTCGAAACTTCGTTCTTCGTCAGTTCAAATCTATTTAATTTTTTTTTTTTTTTTTTTTGCAAGTTACTGACGACGAACGAAAGTTCGAAACCGGTCTAAAGTTAACTAAATTATCATCACCAAAAAATAGGAAGAATTGTAGATACGGTTTCACATTTTTTCTTTTCTTTTAATTTTGTAAATTTTTTAATTTTAAATTTGAATTTGTAAAGATTTTTTTAAAATTGTTTTAAAATTTTTTAAAATGGCTAATTAAAACATTGTGAAATATAATGTTACGTTTTTGCCTTGTCAATCAAGGTTCGTATCACTGGATTGTGAATAAAACAAAATCAATTCAATTTATCACCAACGAATTTATTTATTTAGCACAAGAATTATTACAACACATTTCAATATTATTTATTAATAAAAATTCACAAAACCACTTTATATAAATTATTCTCAAATTTTACTGTACACTTATAATTTTTATTTCGCACTAAAACACTTTTTAAATCACTTTTTAATTCCTTTTTAATCTTCACACTGTCGATTTCGAAATGGAATGGCACTAAAATGGAATTTTCTACTGAATCCAATTCGACTTTGTTCGCCTTTTTATATACAAACACCAAACTTTTAGGAAGCTCATGAACTTTCAAGTTAGAATAGCGCAGAAACATTTAGAACAATTTTATCATGTAAAATTTCATTTTACTACAGTTAAATATTGAGCTAATAACTTAATCTATTACACACTAGGTGTCATCGTCACAATAATATATTGTAACGGTGACATCTAGTGTGTAATAGAATAAGTTAAATTAATAGCTCAATGTTAAACTGACCGAACAAACGGCGCAGTTGTTAAAGCTGCGGCGTTTGGATCGGGAGGTACCGGGTTCGAATCCCGATAGGGGCTGGATGCAAAAGGGATTTTTCATCATCTCGATTAAGATCGGTGAGGAAGATGAACACATCTATGACCCCCTGTTGAAAGCGCAGAATCCATGGGCCGACCCACCTTTCATGTCAGCCCTGTAGGTTGGTATGAAGCAATGCAATGTGCAGGTGGTTTATACAAAACAGGTCTATAGCCGTACGTCCTCGATTTGGCTAATACTGCATAAAGTAGGACGGTAAAAGTAAACTGCGAAAGAGTTGGGAGTGCCTTGAGCCCCAGAACAGATTGCAGAGATTACACTATAAAAAAAAAAGAATGGTAAACTGTACTAAAATGGAATTTTCCATGATAAAATTGTTCTAAATGTTTCTACGCTATTCTAACTGGAAAAGTCATGAGCTTTCTAGAAGTTTGATTTGTGTATATAAAAAGTCGAATGAAGTCAAATTCTCGGATTATTACTATTAGGTAAGCGATAGTGTAAAGATCAAAAAGGAATTAAAAAGTGATTGAAAAAGTGTTGTGTTTTTAGTGCAAAATAAAATTTATAAGTGTACAGTAAAATTGTGTGCATAATTTATATAAAGTGATTGTTGGAGCACAAGCTTTTTTGTGCTGTTGTTTCCTTTTTTTTGCAGTTATTAAATTTATTAAAACAAAAAAACTTTTAGAATTTTATTGGTTGATGTTTTTTATTTGACTTTCAAAATGTATCTGATCTTTATTAATTATTTTTCGTTGTTAACACATATTTGAGACTAATACATGTATAGCCAAAAAGAATGAAGTTGGCAATGATTTTCTTGTTATACAACATAAGGTAAATGGTATAATATAATTCTTACATGAAATCGACTATACTTAATTTGTACTGTCAAATATATGTCAACAAACAGTACGTGATTAAAGAAAATATTGGTAATTAATTAATAAATTTAGGTAATAATAATTTTACAATGTTTAGTTTCGTTACAGAACTACAACAATAGATATTTGACTGGCTAACATAATAAATATACTGGGTGGTTAATATATGTGTAATAATAAAGATGTTAAATTAAATTGTATGTGTTTTCTGCTTTGTTCATGAGACATCTGGAGCTGGTGGTCGATGCATGAACATTCTCCCCGCCTTGGAATGGGTCAGACATTTCAATTGTGTCCTGAGGGAGCCGGCAAATTTTTGCTATTCCGCGCTTCAGGATTCCATTAGCAGTTTTAACATCTGCTACACGAACAATACCATCGTGACCACTGTAAACCTTGATCACCCGACCCAATTTCCATCTACGCGGTGGTTGATTTTCATCGTTCAGAACTACTAATTCTCCAACAAAAAGGTTTCGTGTTGCTCTGGTCCATTTGGTTCGTTGTTGGAGAGATTGAAGGTATTCAGTTGACCAGCGCTTCCAGAAGATCCGATGATAAAACTCAATTTGCTTCCAAGTGTCTAACGGAGGTCGATCTGTTAGATGAGGCATCGGCAATGCATTGAGTGGTCGCCCAATCAAAAAATGCCCCGGTGTCAGGCAATCGATGTCATCAAGGCTGTTAGTGAGTGGTCCTAGCGGTCGAGAGTTTAGAACCGCCTCTACTTGTTTGATCAAAGTAATCAGCTGTTCGTATGTAAACCTTGCAACACCCATCATACGACGGAGATGAAATTTTGCAAGTTTTACACCTGCCTCATGTAGGCCACCAAAATGAGGGGTAGCTGGCGGCGTGAATCTCCACTCTATCTGGTCTTCTTCACACATTGATTGCAATTCATCGTTTAGCTGTTGGGATGTGAGTAACGCATAAAGCTCGCGCAACTCTGAATTTGCCCCGACAAAATTTGTACCATTGTCTGAGAATACACGTTTGCAGAGACCTCGGGTGGCCACAAAACGTTTGAAGCAGCCCATAAATGATTGTGAGCTTAAATCAGAAGCCAATTCCAGATGGATTGCTTTCGTCACGAAGCAGATGAACAAACATAAGTAGGTTTTCGTCGGTGGTTTGCCACGAATTCGGTAGTGGACATAGAATGGTCCGGCGAAGTCCACTCCTACTGTATAGAAAGGTGGTGATGCGGTTACACGGTCCGGTGGTAGATCTCCCATTGATTGTGACATAGGAGACGGTCGAGCTCGAAAATATTCTTTGCAATCTCGCACAACCTTCTTGCAGATAGTAGTACCATAAAGTGGCCAATAAGACTGGCGAACGGCAGCTAACAACGCTCGTGGACCAGCATGTAACAGCTTCCTGTGGTAATAGGTAATTAATGTTATTGTAAAGTGGTGAGTGGTTGATAACAAAATTGGGTGTTTTGATGTGTAAGGCAACGCTGTGTGCTGAAGACGTCCTCCAACCCGAATGTTGTGATTACTATCCATAAATAGTGAAAGCGATCGGAGATGGGGCTGCTTTACGATGAAATGTGCCTTTCCCAACCCGTCGTACTCAACAGGAAAACACTCACGCTGTACAATTCTGATGATGGTGAAGAGTGCTTGGTCCAATTCTTCCAGCTTAAGCGGTCCGCTAAATTTGAATTTTGATTTCACCTTTAAGCGTAGCATATACGCAATGACTCGTCGCAGTTTTCGGAAGTCGTTATGAAATTTTATATCCTGTAGGATATTGGTAGGTTCCGTTGACACGACGGCGACTTGTGTCGCTTTCTTCATTTCATACATTTCCTCAGGCAGTGGAAATTGTTCACGCAATGTTGGCCAAGATGAAGGTTCTTTTAGCAGGAACGCAGGTCCATGAATCCATAGGTCCGATTGAATAAATTTTTCTGGGACGACTCCTCGGGAGATCAAGTCAGCTGGATTACAATCGGTGGGTACGTGCAGCCAATTTTCTTTCTTTGATTTTTCTTGTACGATGGTCACTCGATTCGCAATGAATGTTTTCCATTTAGACGGGCAGGATTTTATCCAGTGAAGCGCAATAGTAGAATCTGACCAATAAAATGTTTCATTGACATCAAAATTTAAAATTTGGTGAATTTTGTGCACCAGCTGAGCAAGGAGCACCGCCGCACACAATTCTAATCGAGGTAATGTTGTCTTTTGCAGTGGCGCTACACGCGATTTTGAGCACAGTAGCTTGACAGACACCAGGCCATCTGGTGATGAGCTGCGAATGTACAGTACAGCTCCATATGCACGTTCACTAGCATCGGCAAATCCATGTATTTGGACACTTCGCACATTACTCGAAATAAAGAGATGACGATCGATCACAAATTTATTGAGTAGCTTTATACTTTCTCGGAGCGTCTGCCAATATGTGTGTTGGTATTGTGGTAGTGATTGATCCCAGTCCAACTTCAACTGCCATAGCGATTGCATGAGCAGTTTTCCCAGGACAACCACTGGTGTCAAGAGACCGAGAGGATCGTAGATTCTAGCGATATCGGAAAATATGGTTCTTTTCGTGATCGTTTTACTTTCATTGAAGTTAACGACGAAATTAAATTTGTCGGTTGACGGATTCCAAAAAAGTCCGAGTGTTTTAACCAACTCATTCTCGTCGATTTTTAGAACTGTCTCGATGGATTCCGTTGGAATATCTTTGATAATTTCAGGGCAGTTCGTGCACCACTTTCTTAATTCCATGCCCGCAGACTGCAGTATGTTGGAAATTGTCACTCTCAGCTCTATTGCAGCATCTGTTGAATTTGTTCCTGTAAGCAGATCATCCACGTAGACGTCTCTTTCCAGTACATTTGCTGCGACGGATGCGGTGCCTTTATGATCTATCGCTAGCTGTTTGAGACATCTCGTGGCGAGAAATGGTGCCGAAGAGGTACCATATGTCACAGTTTTCAATTTGAATGTCGATAATGGTTCAACAGGCGAGTTTCTCCACAATATGAGTTGGAATTTCTGGTCGTCTTCGTGAATTCGAATTTGCCGGTACATTTTAACAATATCGGCACTAAACGCATATGCATGTGACCGGAAACGAACTAAAATTGAGAATAGATCATTCTGAACCACTGGACCTACCATCATTATCGAATTGAGTGATTTTCCTGACGTCGTTTTGGCGGATCCATCGAACACCACTCGTAATTTAGTTGAAGAACTGTCCGGTTTGATCACACAATGATGCGGGAAGTAAAAATTCGGGTGATCGATGGTTTCCGGATCGATAGGTTCCATATGGCCTAAAGTTTTGTATTCATCGATAAACTTGATGTAACTGTTTAATAATTCTAGCGACTTATGGAGACGTGTTTCTAGGTTGAAGAATCGGCGAGTAGCGAGATTCTTTGAATCACCAAGTTGCGATGGACATGAGGAAAATGGAATTCTGACGATAAATCGTCCCTCACGGTCCCGTTTTGTAAATTTAGTGAAGTGTTCTTCACACTCGGATTCTTCAGATGATAACGGCTTTACAGAATGTGGGAGATTCTCAATTGTCCAGAACCTTTCAATTGCTTCACTCAAACCCACTGAATTGTCGCCAGCCAAATGACAAAAATGTTTTGATTTCGGCACCGTTGATGCCTTGCCAGAAACTATCCAGCCTAGTACGGTGTTCTGCAGCAAAGGTAAGTGGTCAGCAAATTGTAATTGACCCATAGCGAGTAATTGATGGTAAATCTCTGCACCAAACAGCAAATCAATGTCTCTAGGTTTAAAAAACTCTGGATCGGCTAGCTGGATGTTTGACGGAATTTCCCACGAATCGATGTTATAAAATGGATTGATTGGCTGGTAGCTCGTTATCTTGGGTAGTACTTGGACGTTTAAAGTCGTATAAAAATTGGTCGTGTTCGACTTTACGGTGATTGTTGAACTGGAAAGCGATGATATGACGTTGGCTCCAATTCCGTGAATTTGGCTCCCACTTTTATGACGTGGTAATTTTAGCAACTCCGAAAATGATTCAGTCATAAAATTTAGTTGCGAGCCGGAATCTAGCAGTGCTCTCCCCACAACAGAATGTCCATCTTGGTCAATAACATTGACCAATGCAGTAGCCAGATAGACAAATGATTCTGAATTTGGCTTAGATTTGGGTTTTGCTAGCGATAACGCAATTGATATGGCAACATTATTGGTTTGATGATCGCTCTGTTTGTTGGCTGATGTACTCAAGGCCTTCGAATTTGTATACGGTGGTACTGGTTTCGATGGTGAGTGATGTACTCCTTCCGCGCCTTTGTGAAGGAGCGAATGATGTAATGAGTTACAGTGTCGGCAGCGAAGGGTCACTGGACATGCATCTACTGTGTGATCAGAACGTAGACAATTGTAGCATAATTTGGAGCTAGTTACGAAATTGTGACGTTGATCAATTGGCATGTGTAGGAATTTATGACATCGAATAATCGTGTGTCCACTGGTTTGGCATTGCACGCAATAAAACCTTGGTGGGTTGGTAACATTAAGCAATGTTGTGGGCGGACGGTTGTTGCGTGGAGTAGGTTTTTCCACTGGTTTTGTTGGTGTTGATACTCTCTGAATGAACTTTGGTTCGTTGTGGATACGATGAGCTCTAGCACTGAGAAAATTGCACAGATCATCCATTGTTGGCAGGTGGGTTGATGGAGCGGCATTGTCCCATTTAATTTTTGTATCTGCATCTAGTTTTAAGACCATTAAATAGACAATCATATCATCCCACTGCTTCACAGGCCGTTTGAGCGCCTCGAGTGAGCGTAGATGCGATCGAAAATGATCCACAAGGCCCAGCAACTTATTGGAATCCGGTTTATCGATACATTTGGACGAGAATAACGCATGCACATGCTGTTCGCAAATAAAGTTCGGTTTGTCGAATCTATCCTTCAGAATTTGTCGTGCAACTTCATAATTTGGATCAGATAACTCGACAGCTGCTACGGCACCAGCAGCGACACCGCCAAGTGACAATTTAAGATATTGGAACTTAGTGCGTTCACTTAGGGACGGATTGTCGTGTATAATGGCGTCGAAGGTACCAATAAATGAATTCCATTCCAGGTATCCACCACTAAACGTAGGAAGCTCTACTGTTGGAAGTTTAGCGCCAATAGTTACAGGTAGTGGATTTACTGGTTTTGCTTCAGTGGCGTGCGCCATGCGTCGTGCTTCTTTCAGCTCTTCCAATTTCTCCTCAAGGTCGGAAACAATTGAAATATATGATTCCTCAATCTTAGTGCGTATAGCTTCAGTTAATAGCTCTGCATCCATTAGATCGTAAGGCGGTAACATTCGTTGATACACAGAAAAACTCTCGCTTAATTCGGTTAATCGGTATTGGATTTGATTGACCTTTGCAGTTGAAAGTTAGTTTTCAACATACCGCTCATACCGTTCCAATTTTTCAATCAGGTTGTCGATAAACTGTTTAGAACGACGAGGATCCGCAGGCATTTCGTAATAAAAATTGTACTTACAGTTCGGCTGGAGTATAAATTGTTTAATATAAGTACCGTTCTTCGTTGGTTACTGTAAGTACCGCTATTTCTACCACGCCCAGTGAAACGGATTCCGTTACGCCAGACAAGCACCGATACAACTATTTTGTATTTCGCCACAACTTTTCACTACAAGATGGTAGTCTTTTTTAACTAGTTATTCTACCACCTCTTAATGCACTGATATATACTGATTGTGAGTATCCCACTTCTGACACCAAATGTTGGAGCACAAGCTTTTTTGTGCTGTTGTTCCCTTTTTTTTGCAGTTATTAAATTTATTAAAACAAAAAAACTTTTAGAATTTTATTGGTTGATGTTTTTTATTTGACTTTCAAAATGTATCTGATCTTTATTAATTATTTTTCGTTGTTAACACATATTTGAGACTAATACATGTATAGCCAAAAAGAATGAAGTTGGCAATGATTTTCTTGTTATACAACATAAGGTAAATGGTATAATATAATTCTTACATGAAATCGACTATACTTAATTTGTACTGTCAAATATATGTCAACAAACAGTACGTGATTAAAGAAAATATTGGTAATTAATTAATAAATTTAGGTAATAATAATTTTACAATGTTTAGTTTCGTTACAGAACTACAACAATAGATATTTGACTGGCTAACATAATAAATATACTGGGTGGTTAATATATGTGTAATAATAAAGATGTTAAATTAAATTGTATGTGTTTTCTGCTTTGTTCATGAGACATCTGGAGCTGGTGGTCGATGCATGAACAGTGATTTTGTGAATAAAAATTAATTAACGGTGTTGTAATAATTTTTGTGTGAAAATAAATAAATTCATTGCTGAAAAATTGAACTGATTTTGTTTTATTCACAATCCAGTGATACGAACCTTGAGTGACAAGGCAAAAACGTAATAATATCAAATATAAAAATTTTGTTTTTACCTCAACAATCGAATGAACTATTAATTTATTTAAGAGACAACTTTTCGAATAGATTTAGAGAATTTATTTCCTTAATTGATTAGGGAATTTTGTTCAAAAATGAAATGCAACGAACTAGCACCAAGTTATTATATTCGTTCGAACAATTACGCCATATGACAATGTGACCCGTTCTGATTCATGAGGCAAATCCTCCACCTTATCAAATAGATATTTTGGTTCACGAAATTTGATGAATTTTGAAATAAATCAAACCATCCTAAAATTTAGATGGTTCGTCAAGGACTAATTATGTCCAAGAATAGATTTGGCGTAACCTGAGACATAGGTAGCTAGGCGTAACCTGAGACATAGGTACTCTTGACAACTTTTTCAAATAACTAATTTATGCCCATACAACATTTTAGTTCAAACAGAAAAAGTATGGGTTAATTGTCAAGCTTATTGTAAACATATATTCTAAATTTATTCCAAAATCCTACCTTCCTTTAAACTATCACATTTCATAACAAAAAGTAAATGATTTGGGTTAAAAAGCTTCGATACGTGAAAGTTCCTAAAACTTAAAGTTCGACATTTTTTGTAAATATATAATTTATGTTCATAAAACCATTTAACAAAAACCTTAAATTATGAAAAGGCTGACAACTTCAAACCCAAAAAGAATAAATTAATTATTAATCTTAAAGCTCATTGGCAACAAACATTCCAAATTTATTCTAAAATTCCGTACAAAACTCTAAGAATTAAAAGCTCTTGAAACTTTCTGCATATACTTATTTTTTGCACATAAACATGGTAACAAAAGCCCAACAATTATTAAAAGACTCAGAAATGTTAAGTAATATATATTAATACAAATATTCTAAATTTATCCAAAAACACCACCTTCCTTTGTAATATGAAATTTTAGAGTTAAATTGTTTGGTTTGAAACCCCTCAAAACTAAAAGGTTTTGATGACTGATGATTAACTTTAAGAACAAATATTCTAAATTTTAGCCAAATTTTTCCGTCACCCTTTGTGAAATCATATTTGTGAGTAAAATGGTTCGGGTAAAAGTTCTAATTAAAAGTTCTTGATTTTTTTTCAAATACATAAAACTTTTTATCAAAAACCTAAAAGTATGAAAAAGGCTCAACGATAAAAGTTAAGTTAAAACTCAAACTTGTTTAAATTAACAATCAAACTTAAAACTAAAAAACAATTTTTGCAAATACATATTTTATGCTTCGTCAAAACGTCAGTGCATTGAGTTGCAAGATGTGTCGTGTCATCTACTCTCAAAATCAGATATTTTTAATTAATGCGAGACTAGACAATAGGTAGAAATAAGTTTTTCACTGAAAGCTTTATTTGTTCATAAGTAGAGGAAGCATTTGTTGGAGACCAAAAAATTTTGCGTGGGGGGCCCGAAATTTGTAGCTACGCCACCGTAACTATTAAGATTGTAAACATATCTGATATCATTATTAAATGAAACTTTGCAAAGTATACTTAGTCGCGGCATCGCAGTTTGAATAAATTAATTTGCCATAATTTATATGGAGCTTAATAAGAGATTTATCTAAACAGATTTTAAATTCAGTAGAACATATGCCCTTATGGAGTTTTAAACTGTACAGAATTGAATTAATTTTCCACATACTTTAGATACATGATTATTTCAGAAAAAGTTTTCATTAATTGTTAATCCTAAATTATTAACACTTGCTGATAAGGGTATTGCGTTATGATCAATGTAAACCGTAGGTGTGTTTGATATGGTGTTATTTATCATGCCATTTTTGGCAGATCAACCGTGAATATTAACTTAGTTTCTTTTCCATTTTTAAAAAATTAACTCAATATGGTTAATTTCCCAACTAATATCTGGTAGTGATTAGCATAAAAATGAAGTTTACAAAATTTTATATTATTCCCCAGGTCATTAAGATATAGACTAAACAGGAGAGTCCCAAAATATTACCCTGAGGTACACCAAGAACCACAGCCCTATAGTCAGACAACGTGCCATTGAGCATTACTCGTTGTTTTCTTCCTGACAAAAATAATGTCATAAGTCTTAACGCAGTTGGTGAAAATTGTTACTATAACATTAGTTTTTGAATAAGTAAAACATGATCGAGCCAGTCAAAAGCCTTACTGAATTCCAGAAGCACTAGAATAGCCAATCGGTTTTTTTTTTAATCTCAATAATCATAACTGTCGCAGTGCTGTGAAGTTAACGAAATTATTGTGATTAACAAATGTCTGTATTTGGTCTTTTAAAATTGTTTCAAGAACTTTTTATATTATAGGAGTAACGAATATTGGCCCTATGTCACTACCGCAGTTGACAATCTTAGTTTTTGCGAGGGGTGTAACCAGGACAGCTTTCCAAGTACTAGGAGAAACTGATTTAGTAATGCACTCATTTATTATTATTTTTCTTGAAGCTATTACTAGAGGTAAAAGAAGTTTAATGAAAACAGGCAACAAGTGATCGTCCTCCGTTGCCATAGAATTAATTTTAGAAATGGCTTTACTGATATCATCGCCATCAACTACGTTAAATTGCAATAAAGTTTTACTACTGTCATATCATGAAAAAAACTTTTATCAGGCATAGGTAAATATAGCAAATTCTTAGGAATAGTTGTAAAATGGAGATTTATGTCATTAGCCGAAAATAATCCATTCAAATTAGGTCGTCGTGATCAGATATACATAGAAAGTCTTTTTAAACCGATTTTAATATTTGATTTTTGTTCATTTTTTGAATGATAATTTGATCCAGTGTATTGTTACCGCGGGTTGCCTTAAAAGAAACGGAATATAAACTGGTAGAAAATAAAAAATCCGAAAATTTATTAGGACTTTTCATGCGATAATTAATATCGCCACATACAATAAAATGTTGTAATTTTGTCAAAACCTAGCTGAAACTGCAAGATTTCATCAGCGCGCACCGGGTAAGGATTATAGCAAACAACAATTCCTAGTTTTGTTGATGTTGACAGTAACTCCGCCCAAAAAAAAATCTACTTCACCAAAAAAAAATTTATCCACTAAAGTTACATTCAAATTGAATTTAGAACTTAAAGCTACCACTCGCCAACCTGATAAACGATCACGTCCCGAGATTCCATATGTTAGGTTCTCAAAAATTCTTAAATACAATACTTAGTAATTTAAAACGAACTATTCATGTAATTCTATAGTTCCTGAGAAATGCGCAATTACTTCGGTCTAAAAAGATCAAAGTATTGAAATCCTGTAAAAAATGATCAAAAATTTGGTTGGTCTAAAACCACTTTTCTCGACGTTTTGAAAGTCCCTGAGTCTATAAAAGCCAAAAAAAAAATAAAAAAATTCCCGTCCGTCTGTCTGCATGTCTGGATATCTGGATGTCTGTTCTATGTCTGTACCCACGATATCTCTGTTTCTTTGGTCAAGGCCGAGGTTTGAAAAGCTTTTGAAACCTGTGCGTCAAGAGGGTCGGGTACCTGCCATACGAATTGACCCAAAATACCTTATTATAGAAACATTTACAAATTTTTTATACGAGTACATGCTGGAATAAACATTGAGGAGGATATTGAGTTTGGGGTTGAGTTGAAGGTTAAGTTAGGGGTCAGTTTGTGAGTTGAGTTCAAGTTGAGTTGGAATTGCGTTGAAGTTGGGTTAAGATATAGTGAGCAGTTTACCCATTTTTTATATATGCTGGTTTGAGGAATGAGTTGAAAGAGAGTTTGTGGTTGGGTTGTGGGTTGAGTTGAAGGCCGTTTGCGGGTGAATTGGAGTTGGGATCGTGTTAGAGAAGTGTTTAGTAGATCTATAAAATAAAGTGATGTTTTTATGTTTGTACAGTAGCCCTGTTCATTTTGTGGGGTGTTTTTTATCTTTTTTGTGCTTCACCTGGGATCGATTCCGTATCTAAAAAAAATGATTTTGCCAATTTAAGGAAATTTTTTGGATGTAATTTAGAGGTTGCCACAGTCAATTTTTCATGGAAAATTAGAAATGACGACCCCACTTCCTATTGACTCGAAACTTATGGCCAATTATTTGGTAAATCCGGTCTGACGACAATGGTTTCTTACAAGAAACTTTATTGAAGTTACAAGAAACAATATTGAAGCTTAAATTATGACAAGAAGAACAAACAAACGATGTTTCAACCAGTGTTTGAAACTTCACAAACTATCGTCATAAATTACGAAAAAATTATTGTTTTTTATAATAATTGTTTCCAATAATAACAATTGTTTTTATTAATATTGAAAGTCTTTCTTGAATTATTTCTCATAATAATAGTTTTTGTTCAACTCAATTACAGAATACGCGCAGATTCAAATCCTAATTTCAAATCTTCTTTCTTATTACTCGCACAAACGTTCCTATAGTGAGCTACGGTGTTGTACAAATACTGTTATTGTTCTACACTCCTGCCGGCTAGACCATTGAAATCTTGAGCTAGAGAAATTGATCGCTCCGCGACATCATTAACGACCTTTAGTTCAGAAATTTTTTCACGAGCTTGAAGATAAGATGCGCGATTTTTCCAGGATGCCGGGTCAGAATTCAGAAATTCCATATTAATATCATAGCTAGTAAAATAGTTTCTCGTATTTGCATTTATAAAATTGTGAATTTGATAGCTATGGATGTCACGATTATTAGGTTTTAATTTAGGTTTTTTCCCCAAAAGTCTTTCCAAAGGTACGCAAGCTCCTTTATAACGCCCAGTGTTGCTTAAAGTCGTATCAAAACATATCGCATTTACATATATTTCGAGCTAAGTTGTGTTCTTGAATCAAATTATTTAAGTTGTCCGCCATGACTTCACCTGCTCCTGACGGTATCTTTGGGATTACAAGAATTTGCTCGATCCGAAACCCAGTAACAATGACCGCCATTCTATTCGCAATAAAACAATAAACAATGAGTGATCTAAATGGCCTTCGAGGTTATGTTGCACCTTCGAACAGTTAGCGGCAGATACGGGTGTACGACTTGCAGTCTATCTTGGCTACATTTTACCTATACTATACCCTTTAAGGTAATCCTGAAGAGGCACACGGTGGACAAAAAATGGCTTTTTGTGGACAAACATCTTCATCCACTTAAATTTTGAAGGGATCTAAACAATTTGGTTTAAATCACTCTGGAAAGGGTAGGCGCGTCACAGGTAATTTTACCATAACCTGTAACCTAACCTCAAAAAAGACAAAGGATTACTGTACGGAAATTATTAATAGTGGAAATGATTTTCCTCTAATTTAATTCGATAATGCTTTAAATTCATTTGGAATGTGTTGCATATTTAGGTAAGGTCATTTCGAAATCCTGACGTGGTCGAAAGATTATGTCATTAGATTCGAAATCAGCATATAATAGTACGACGGAAATGACCTAACATTATCAAAACGAAAGATCTTGCAGGTCTGATTTATGCCTTAAATCGATAAAAATAATTTTTTGGCTTTTACAAGCCTCAGGAACAAGATCAAGAGTATCTTTTTTAATAATTTTTCGATGTTTGATCAAATGTTGAAATATTTCGAATAGATCTTTGAAATAAAGAACAAAAATCGTTATTTTCCTATTGAATCCTACCTTTTCCAGAGTGGCACCATTAAGTGGTTCAAAATGGAAGTGGAGGAAGATTTTTGTCCTCAAAATGTTATTTTTTCCCCACTGTGGGACATGTCGCTGAAATTAGTCTATTTGGCATCACGGGTGGCGTTGAGTTGTCACTCATCTCTTATAGAAATGGGTGAACATTTCAATATTCATTTAACCTGGGTTCCTGTGGTCACTCGGACGTTCTGGCTAAATGCATTGTGGATAAACATGCTATTAACGGTACAATCCTCCAGCTACAACTGGAAATGGCAAGGAAATGGGTGCTAGCTTCAGCAGAGGAAAGGTAGACTTGTAGTCACAGTATGTGAGGAGTTAATTTTTCCGAAGAGGCAATTGAACATATTTGGTATCAATTTTAACGAATTTAACTCTAAACTTACAGAATATTAGGTTAGGTAAAATACGAATTTTGGCAAACATGTTATTATATTCGGAATTTCGCTTCGGTATTAGCTGGATCAAGAGAGTCAAGAAGCATTCGACAACACTAAAAAAATGAAAGTGGTGTAAAATGTATCATTCACTACAGTGGGGCCTTGAACAAATATAAATTAAACTATTAATTAAATAATTTTCTTAGTAAATTAATTAATTTAATTTCATACTAAATATAACTCACATACCTAAACATATAAATGAATTTACATAAATTTGTAACGCAAAACAAGCAACAAACACGATATCCTAAGAATCATCTATCCTTTGGTTTATTAATAAAACGATTACCAAAATTGACGTTAAAGTATCTACATAATATTTAAAAAACAAAAATCTCAGAATTTGCAGATTCAGGTTAAATATAAAAATATTCCTAAGAAAATAAATGAGGGCCGACGATAAATTTCCCAGTATATAGGATACTTGAGATTTTTACTGGAAATGAAATGCGAACAAGTTAAATATAAGTATTTGTATACTCGACATTCCAAGTAAATGACTTTATTAAGTTGTCGTGTAAATTAATTAACACACGTTTAATTAATTTCGTTTTTCTTGTTGTTGCTGTCGTCGCCCCATAATATAGACAAACACACCATTAACAATTATTACATCATATATCATAAAATTTAATTAATTTAACGGGTAATATCGCGTAGTGAACTAGAAAAAAAAACATCTTTTTCCACCCCAAGCTGTGTTCGCACAAATATAGAGCTTTTAAGGACAAAATTGAGTGAAAAGTAAAGGAAAAAAAAAGAACTAAACTTTACGAAGCATTTTAATTATTAACAAAAATAAACAGAAAAAAATTGAAAAATTCAATTATGTTTCGTGTTTCAATAAAGGGTGGAATTGTAATTATTATTATTAGCTATTTGCGGTTAAAAAACATAAAATATTTACTTGCAAAACCATAACAGTAAAGTATATAATATTTCAGTTATTACCTTAAATCGTCCTAAATTTCGTACCGAGCACGTGAGTATTGCTTCCCGACCAGCTGGAAATGTTACATTTGATATTGTTCCCTCGAATTCCGGCTCTGGTTCGCCACCTTGTAAATTTAAATCTGCAATAAAATACAAAAAAAAAAATGTTTACAGTAAAAACTATTAAACTTTTAAGAATTATAAAAATATTTTTTTTATCGATTTTTTGACCTTGGAAAGTTTTTCAGTTTTTATTGAAATGGCTGTCATAATATAAAATTTCGAATGTATTTACTTATAGGTTTTATCGAAAATGGATTTTTTTGACGCAATCTAAAATTTTGTTTATATTGAACCTTGTTTGTCTAAAGAATAACCGTAAAATGTTGGGTGAAAATTAAAAGAATTTTTTTCCGGAAAAAGTTTGTTTTCGTGACATAATTTCATGTATATTACAAAAATTCATGGTACACGCTTTATTTTTACAACGTACACAGTTGAAAGTCATGCAATGAATTTCGTTGCGAGCTTTGCGTCAAGGCGTATACGATTTTAGTGTACATCTTATTCTGACGTAAGACATACATCAAAAATATATTTCATACAATTAGTATCATATGCGATGTAAAGTTGCAACTAAATCGTTCGTCGATGCACTTTCGAGGCACTTACAATACAATTTAAGTCTTATTTTGATGTAAGGTAGGCATTCAAAATAAATTTAAAAACAAAATGTTGAAAAGTCATCATTGCTATAAGCAAAAATCCTGCTGTAGATTTTCTCATCGCTTCGTTACATCACTGCTCAATTTGTACAGCTAAAAAAAGTCCACTTTCCTTGGCAGCAAATATATTTGATCCAAATGTTTTTATATGCGAAGGATTGGATTTTAACTTTAAGTTTAAGTATAGTATATCAAAATAAAAAGGCAAAATAATTCCTTTACATTGGATTTGTTTGAATAATTAAATTTTTTAATCCCTAAAATGATTTTATCATTCATTGTAGGACTATAGAAGCAGTTTCACCGCAACATCGCTCCACAATGGAAGTCTTTTAAGATAGAGACAATTTATTTTTAATTGAAGGTTAACTTGGTTGCGATGTACATAGTTTAATTTATTTTTAGGCTATAGGTATTTTAATAAATAAATTAGTTAAGTATTAGAATGATTTTTATTATGTTTCGAAGATTGTAAGAGAATTCAATCCAGTTTCGAACTGATGAGCTTATGATTATGAAAAAATTAATCTTCTCATCAGGCCGCGGCGACTGGACTGATTATACCACAATTTACATTCTATATATATTCAGAATGTGCTGTGCTTTAAGTACTAGCGAATCTTACTAATACAGATGAAATCTCTTACAATTTTTTTCTTCTTCACGATATTCACACTGCTCTGTGTGTAAGCTAATTTTTAATTTTTATTAATTTTTTTTTTTTTTTTTTTTTTGACTGTTGCTTAACATTCAACAAAAAAATTAATAAAAAGTAAAAATAAGTATTAGACATAATTTAGTATTGAAAAATTTATTAAATTAATTTTATTTATTATGTATTTTTGAATAAGGTGAACTTTTCTTTAAAAGCGACAATGTTTCTTTATTTATTTCTACATACTTCAACAAATTATTTTTTGATTTAACATATTTTAAATTTTATTTTAATTTTATTAACAAAATATCTTTATATTTGCAAATTTATATTGTGTTTCGTTAGTCCATCAAATTAAAAATATTCGTGTAACACTTCAATAAGTTTCGTAAAATCTAAAAATTCTGTAAATTCTATAAATTTTATAAATCCGACATATGTATTTGATAAATTTTTTATATTCTACAAATTCTAAAAAATTTATCAATTCTATAAATTGTATGAATAACCTGTAAATTTATTAGATTCTTTGAGTTCCATAAATTATTGTTTCAAACCTGCCTGTTCTATAAATTCCATAAAGTCAAATTTTAATTATTCTAAAATTTTCATGATTTCTATAAATTTTATAAAGTTTTGTATATTCTAATGACAGAACATTTATAAATATTATAATTTCTTTAAATTTTAGTTAGTTCTAATAAATTCTGTAAATTCCATTAAGTCTATAAATCTTAAAAATCTATTGAATTTTATAAATTTCATAAATTCTCTAAATTGAATAAATCCCATCAAATTTATAAATTTTAGCAATTCTAAAAAATCTATAAGTTTTATTAATTCTTTTTATTTTATAGATTCTATGGCTTCTAAAAATTATTTCATGTATGTCACTTTTTTTTTAAATTCCAGAATTCAGTTAATTCTATAAATTCTATTAATATGAATTATAAAAAGCCTAAAAATCAGTAAATTCTTTAAATTATCTAATTTCTTTAGATTCTTTAAACACGATAAATTCTATAAGTTTTATAAATTTGAATAAATCTTCAAACACTATAAATTCTCTAGATTCCATAATTTTTATAAATTCTATCAATTCTATAAATCTTACAAATTCTAAAAACTTTATAACTTCTGTAAATTTAATGAATTTTATAAATTTTTTTTATTTAGAAGTTTCTTTTCCATTTTTTTCTATTTATAAAATTCCCTTATTTCTATGAACACTATAAATTTGATAAATTTTTTGAATTCTGCAAATTTTCAAAATTCGACGTGTTTTATAAATGTTAATAATTCTAAAAATTCTTTAAACTCTGTAAATTCCAAAATTTCTGTGAATTTTTTAATTTGTCCCAATCAGAAAAATATCGATATTGGGGCTTGCTACTTTTTAAAATTTTCAAACGTAAGTAACTGTCGCCATAAAAACCTCTTTTTCTCCAAATACGTTAAAACCCTGGAAATACACAATAGTATAAAACGAAAGATAAGCAATAAAGATATGTGGAATTCATATGGCATTATAAGTATTTGGAAAAATTTGTATTTATGAGAAATATATACATAAGTAACAGGAGGCCAGTTGTAGAAATGACCAAGTCAATTTTTATAATTCTGAAACAACATCGGAAAGCTGGGCTTTACCCATTTTATTGTAAATTAAGTTAGCACAAAAATTTGATTTATTGGAAATTAAGAAAGCAAAATGTTTTGTATTTGTTTAAAAATAGGTACTGGTTTCTTTTCCACCCTACTTTGTAAAGAGATAGAAAGTAATTTAGGTTAAATTACGAACTGAAAATGTTATTATGCAAGGCAAATAGCACTGAATTGAAAAACATTTTGATATTAGGTTACATTTAAGATCCTATGAAAATAGCATTAGAAATAATATAACTTTTATAAGGAAAGCTTGGCTGCAATTAAATTCAAAGTTTACCTAGAAGAGGACGCAACATCTGGTAATGCATTTCCACATGGTAGAAGAAAGAAACATATTACCGTTAATCCTGATTTGCATAACAATTTAGGAAGGAAAAAGGAGCAAAAATTAAAGATAAACTATTCCTTCCTCGACGATTTTCTAAGAATTTATGATCGACCTTTAGAAGTTTTTATTACTACAAATATGTGTATCTAGTTAGGAAGGAATACAATTTTTGATGTCAAAACATTTTTAGCGGCAGGAGTAACTAAAAAATTGTATAGAAATCATGTTGCAGAAACATCTGTGCCGATCAAATAATATTGCATATACCTATGAGTGAATATCGATCAGAAAAAAATAAATAAAACATAGAATCAATAAATAGTTGGTTATCAGGGGTTTCGCGCTACCAACTTTCCAGTTGCTGTGAATTTACGGTCAACATAGCGCCCTAATAGAATCGCTCTATTTGGGGTATTTCAAACTGATAAGAGACAAAGCCATTTTGCCGTAACAATTCACGAATCGAAAAAGTGGGTTTCGAAATGGTGTTTGTCTGTCAGTCTGTGTCCTCTATACACCCCAGATGGTTTAACCAATCGAACTGAAACTTCAGATTTAGGTTTTTTTTGATAAATTGGGAGGTCCCATTGAATTTTACTCTAAATCGGCTAACCGGAAGTTTCCACTTCCTTGGTCGAGAAAATTTATTTTGCAAATATCTTAAAAAATAGAAGGCTTACAAAAAACTACTTAATACAAAATGTTTCAAAAAAAAAAAAAAAAAAAAAAAAAAAAAAATCTCAAAATTCTCCGTTCGTAAAAGAAAGTCGTGTGTCCACCTCCATTTTTATTTTCAATTAAAGAGTTTGTGATACACAAAGTAAATTAATTTCATGGCACCTTAATTAAAAAGAGCGCTGATTGGCATTGTATTCGCCATTAATAGTGTAATAATTCTGTGTGATGTACAACTTTCATCGAATTAATTTTTTCCATGTAATTAGTAATTTAATTTTATTAGATACAATGGCAGCATCTAAATTCCGTTTTCGATCCAAATAATATTTAAACGATTTCGAAGCAAGGCATGTATCACAATGTGATGTTAAGTTAAGCATAATTAATAAAATTATTGAACTCGAGATTTTTGTCAGTTTGTATTCATTTTGAAGCATTTTCAGTTAGAAAAAGTAGCTTTCGACGCAGTTCTCATCCTGTTTGATTGACTATCTGTCCATTATTTCACTGCATTCCGCGAATACGAGAACTTATCTCGGGTCAACGCAATGTAGGCTTTACCTTAACTAACAAACCAATTTATAACTGAACCCCTTATTCGTCTACTCAATCTGCAATTAGACCTCCAACTCAATTAAAACTTGAATAAAATCAAAGTAATAATATTAATAATAATTCATCACTCAAAGAATTAAAAGTTTCAACCTCAAACATAATACTTTACTAAACCCCGAAATCTGCATGGTCTGCAAAATAAGTTGCAAAAATTATTATAGACCAAATTAACTCAATTTAGCCTCCAAACAATGGGTAAAAATAAATCACGTAACCCAAATAAATGAGCACGGAACACTTCATTCACTCATCAATTAAACTACTGACTTAACCAGAAGCTCAACGCCCAACTTAATCCCCAAATAAGGGGACGGATAACCCAGAAAGAACAAGCGTACGTGAAATAAACTTAGTCTAACCTCAAGGTCAGCCCTAGAATAAATCCCCAACTGAATTCCCCACTCAATTCAAATACAATATCAATTAAACGACAGCCTCGATCCAAACTTAACCTTCAATTTAACCCAAAACCTAACTCTCATCTTAACCCGCATATCAACAGATCAAAAAATTAAATGCGTTTATGAAGTCATTGTAAATTAGCTCAACCAAACCTCCTATTTAAATAACAAATAAATTCAATTTGTACATGCGCACATAAACTTATAACTGAAATCAACTCAACCTCCAAATAATTTCCCAACTAAATACCCAAACTCAACCCCAACAAAAGTTGGTTAAACACGATTCAACTTCAAATCGACCCCGGATCGAGCTAAATTTCATTTTTCTAATTAACTCCAAATTTCACAAAGGAAAACTTTTAGGGTAAGTAAATCAAAAATATGAAATACATTTTTGTTTTTATTTCGTAGAAATCATAAAAGAAAACGATAACGAGCACCACTTGGTAGAGATGTTGTACGCCTTGGGTACTGCTTGCCTATAGCAAATTATTGAAACATTTAGTTTTAAAAAATTTTAAAACATTTTAAATTCCTTAATTATTAGTACAGATATTTTAATTTGGATGCATGGAACTTTTAAACTTCTTTAAATTTTTAACATTCAAGCTTTTGGAATTGAACCTGGTTCCTACTTAATCCAATAGTTCATTTCGATGCCACAATTTATTTAAGGAACTATTTGCAGAGTGGGCTGAGAATATTCACCAATTTTTTAATTTAAATATCATCAAATAAAACAGTATTCCAAATAATGGAATTTCCTATCAGAAATATATTTTTATCCTTCCCCAATTTATTATGCAGAGGAGTTGTATAATTACTGAAACTAAAAATAAAAACCAAGTGGAAACTATTTTCACACCCTTTCAAATAAGTCAAAAAAATTGACCTAACGATCTCGCACTTTTCTTAGTTTTCTGATAGCGAGAAAAAAGTTAGGAGCTTAGCGATGTTAAGCTGCATTTATTTATGTGAACTTCATCTGGATAGTGTGTCACTGTGGTCAAGCTTAATTAATAGATACGTAGAATATTTTCTAATAGTGATGAAAAGCTTATAACTTTCAAGAGATAGCCTAGTTCTAAATCTCCTTAGCATATCAAATTAGAATAAACATGTATTGAATAGTCATGAATACCGTTCTTATTTGCTTAACCTAGGTAGCCAGGTAGGTATAGCGTTTTACCCCACCATATTTGTTTATGTTGTTAACCAAAATTAAGTAATTAACTCCTTAAAATATTTTAGACTCAAAGGTTTTTCAAAAACCAAAACTATTGTTCATTAAGATTTTGAAAACCATAACTTTGAAAAACAGGATTTTTAACATCTAGATTTTCAAATACCAGGCTCTCTAATAAAAAACATAATTTTGGTTGGAACCATGATTTCCCTTCATGTAAATATTTCAAAATATTTTTAAACTTAAAATATTTTAAAAATTATTATTCTATAAATTTGAATAAAATCCAAAAATGTTAACTATAAATATACACCCAAGTTCAATCAACAAATTATTCTAGCGTTATAAGCAACTATTGTAAATATCCAGATTATTTAATTAAAGATTGTCTTAAAATATTTTTTAACTAAAATCGACAAAAATTATTTTATCAAATCATCATCGTGCTCGGAAGAATCCAATTGACACGAACCAGAATGCCATAGTTCGAGCCAACATAAAAATGATTAAAATAAATATTAGTCAAAATAAATCTAAATAAATTAAATAAATTTAAAAATAAATATAAGCCGGATCAAGTCCTATTGCCATAAACTCGATAAACATCTTAGTAAAACTGAATCATTGAGAATGATTTTTCTATTAGTTGGAAACATCAACATATTTGTCCTTCGGAATTTGTAAAACTGGCGTGTAGCATACAAATAATTTGGCTCGCAATAATTAATCAACTTAGACAATGAGGTACCAAATACTTTACCAAAATAATGCGATACATGATCATATTTCCGTAGCTTATACACGTATCTAACATAATTATTCAAAGTTACTTGAAGCAAATGAAACGAAATCTCATCGTAATTAGAATAAATTACATCGCAATATAATATATGATTCACGATCAAAAACTTAATCAAATAGAGCCTAAGGTTTTGTCACCAAAAATGTTGCGCAAGTCGCAAATTGTAAACGGTTGAATTAATTTTTTTGACAAATAGATCCAATGTGATGGTTCCGAATGAAGCTATTACCAAGATCATTAACTTTATCCAAAAATTTAATGGCAGATCCACTATTGATCAATTTCGGAAAAATAAATGGGTTTTTAGATTAAGTAAAAAGCGTTGCACTACATTATTAGAACTAGGCTAATGGAAAATATTACTTAAATCTAAATTAACTAAATCAACAATATTTTGAATTTAATCAAACCACCCAGATAAATCTGTATATCATCCGCATAAATATGAAAATAACAATTACTGATGCATGTAGAAATGTCGTTCAAAAATAACGAGAACATCAGTGGTCCCAATATAGAACCCTGAGGAACACCATCATTAAATTTACCCAGATACGATACCATTCCATTCGAACTAACATATTGCCTACGATCATTTAAGTAAGAATGTAGTAACTTAATTGAAGTATCATCGAAATTATAGAATAAAATTATAGAATAACATTATAGCTTCTGCAAAAGAAGTTTACGATTAATCATATGAAAATTAGTAGTGATTAGTGGTAGTAATTTTCTCAAAGACGACTTTCCCAAGAACCTTTGATAAAACAGACAATATACTTACTAGGTCTTCGACTTTCCATAGATGAAGCATCTGTTTTATTGGGAATTGGTAAAACCGAAGCTATTTTCCACAAAGTGGGAAATGTTGAGGATACAATTGAAAAATTAATCATGTGTATGGGATATTCTAGAAAGCATTCCAAAAACATCTTAACAAATTTATTATTGATACCATCATGTCCAAATGAGTTAGATCTTATGTAATTTATGGCTAAAGCAATATTATTTGGGGCAATACAGTGAAATGTAAATTTTTGAGTTGATTTATAGTGTAAATAGAATTTATTATCAGGCAATGGAAAATTGACTTGTTTAACTGGCTTAGTTAAGAAATGTGTATTTATTGGATCAATAGAAAAACTGGATTGTCGTATGCTACGTAAATCGAAAATATAATATTCGACCGTCATCCCTGTCCTGCAATTTTATGTTTTTCTCAAATAAAAATGCCTATCGATTTCCAAACAGTTCCATAAAATTTTCCTTTACATTGCGCTGGTATGCGTTGGGAAAATGGCTACCAATTTTATAAATGTAACATTGGTTTTTTAAAGAAAACTTTTCTAATTCAAATAGCCAGGAAGGAATTGAAATATTAAACTTCCAATTTGATCTTTACAACAAGAAATATAATTTTTTCAATGTGCCAATATTTATTATTCCACCTAAAAGAAACGAAAAATTATTAAAATACCAATTTAAAATAACCTAAATAAATGACGAATACTCAATACTCTCAAATGAAATCCATCGCGGATGTGCGTTTTGCTAGTTGAATTGTAAATTCAAATCAATTCATTCGAATTTGTTTTATTAATTCAAAAGAATATTCTGTTGAATTGAAACACTTAAAAATTCCTCTGTACCCAATTAAAAATTATTATATGTGTAGTTTCCGAGACTACAACATCAAAATAGAAAATCATTTAACATTATTGGAATCACAAATATATAATTGAACGTGGGTCAGTTTTAGAATTTTTAAATTCAATGAAGACAAACAAGACAAATAAAAAATAACAATGCAAGCTTTTACAAGTACCCCTCACATTCGAATTCCAACCGATAAATATTAAACCATATGGATTAACAGAATCCAATTAATCTGAAATTAATTAATAGGTGGCAGAAATGCTAACTGATGATCGAAGAAAGTATATCCCCATTGAATGCATGAAGAATTGTGATCGATTTTAGAAGGATAAATGAAATTACTATAGATGGCTAACCAACGTTAGGTACTGATTGTGATCAATGTATTGTAATTAAACAAGTTAAATACGCTCCGTTCCTTTAGAAGATTCTTTTTGAAACTCCATCCTTCGATTGATGTCACATTGAAACTAAAGAAGGAGCTAGTAATGATTTGCCTAATCTGGCTAGTCAGAAAAATATTAAATCATTTCTGGGTTTAACAACAGTTTTAAAGATTCGCCGAATCACTTTAGGTTTTTCTCCGAAAGAGTTCATTATTAAATTGTAATGAGATGTGCGATTATATATTTATTCAATTAAAATCTAAATTAATTTCACTTTCAATTCTAATTCTCTCAAATTTTTTTTGCAAACATTTTTTATTACTACAGATTCAAGTGATTTTGCAATAGGCGCAATATTATTACAAATTCAAAATTCGGTCGATTTCAAATCACTTACGCAATTCGTTGCGTAAGATATACCGAGCGTAATATTATCCATAGTATGGGCTGAAAAAAATGTTATCCCTATTTAAATGGACAAAAATTTAAATTTTTTTCTGATCACCAACCTGCTGTAGCTTGCTAAACACCAAAAACAATATCTAGATTATTGCGATAGCGCATTGATTTAGGCGAGTATGACTATCAAATAAGTGACAAACAAGGTAAACCAAACTATAATGCTGATCACCCAAGCAGAATTAAAAATTTTGCACAAGTTAATGCATTAACCCAATCAAAACCAAAAACTGCAACAACGAATAGTTTTAACTCAAACGATTTAATCATACCAATAGATTCCGATTTTTAGCTTGAAACGCAATTTTAGGTCCAAATTCAAATAAACAACTTTCTAATTCTAATTTATTTCAACCAATTATTACTGTAGATTCTGATTGAGAAATTGATAAAATCATCAACGAATTTCATTAAACATATTGGTGAACATCAAGCAGTGTGTATAGTAAATCGAATCAGGTCCTATTATTTCCCAAAAAATGAAATCAAGTATTAGAAAATTTGTACAAAAATATTCCTGATTTCAAATGAATAAATTCCCGATGAAAATTACGACCACTGCAAAATTTGCATTCGAAAAAGCATTTTTTGTTAAACATATTCATTTGCAAAAGCTTTTTCAGAAAATTTCGTTTCTTTATACGGAATTCCACAATCACAGTACATTGTTTTGAAACTGATGCTGCGCTTGTGTTAATCGGAATTGGTAAAAACCCAAAATTGGATTTTAGTATGTATAACTAAAAATCGATTTTTCCTTTCGTGATAAGTAGAAGTTTGTTTTGACATTTGAGAACGGGCGTAGTTTGCTTCATTAGCACCAAATTTTGTGTCTCAACATAAGGGAATATGCAACGAATTTCTAATAAAGGAGCTTGTTATACTGATACTATTAACTGATTTGAATGCGTTGACTTTGTTTCGAATTCTTTTGGAGAGCACTTTTGTAGGCATTTTTCACCCAAACTGTTGTTGTCCCTTTTATAGTTAGAGTGTTTTATATCGTCTTTAGTCTAGTTCAGGATGTTTGTATCAATAAAATTATGTAGGCGTAATTTTTCAAAGAAATGTCGATGAACGTTCAGATAGTGAAGTTTTTCTTTGTGACAACCAGCAGCCTACTAAAAATTTTAGATTAACCTTGGTGCTTTCTAATTCATTGTTTCGTGCTCCTGATTTTGATGCGTCTTGGAATATTTTACAAAAGTTCAAATTACCTCACCTGACCTTGATGCAGTACTTTATTAGATCCTTATCTTTTAATTGCGCACATTTAAATTGCTCTCTCTGTGTAAGTCAATGTGATTTACGTTTAACCCATAAAACAGACTTCTATCTACATAAAAAATATCAGTTATAACCGTGTTACTCAATATTTCAGCACAGTATTGCACTTTGAACTTTATTCATAAATAAATCAAAAGATTGAGAACCATTTTAACCCCTTTTTATACACTTGAGTGAATTTTACATATATTGGCGGCACGTGTAAACAATCCTGCTTTCTACATGAGATTCTTAAATTTTATATTTCAGAGCTTAAATAATTAAATTTATTACATTATTCGAAACTAGTTTGTATGATTTTTATATGGGGTTTTCTTGAAAGCAATATGCCGATAGTAAAAAAAAGTCCTTCACCGGATTTAGTCAGAAATTAGAACAGACATTTAGTGAAGCAAAATTAAGTTAATTCAGCTTTCTTAAAAAGTAATTATCGGTTTCAGTACATTAGATGCAGACATACTTATTTATATTACCTAGTTTCGGGTGGCTATATAGTTAAAACCTTATTAATTTTTTTTTAATAATTTCAACTTACAAAAAGGTCCTATGCAATTGAATATCTTAAATTTTTGTTAAAGTTATTTTTATAGTTATTACTATTTTTATTTTGTTTTTATCTACCATTAATATAATAAATTAACTTATTAAAATATAATAAGTTTTACTTTTACTTTTTATTTATTTGCATAAATGGGTACACTTTATCTCACGCTGAATGCCGGTATACCAACTAAAATTCATTTGACAATTTTGTTGTGATTCTAAAGGTCAAAACAAACAGGTACTAAATTAGTGCAATTATATAAAATAAATGAGTACTAGATTCTTTTGGTAGTACACGTACAAAATAAATATTATAATACATAATTTAGTGCATTTATAACAGTTATAAAAATCTTACTTTAATTTTATCAATATTGCCTCAACTGACCACGGCTCGTCTAAACGCGGCTCAACCCAAAAGTGCTTGCACTTCTGGTTTTTTTTTGGCATAATGTACCCTAAGGTCTAACAAATAAGATAAACGTTTTTTTGAAATCATCCACCGACCAGTTTACATTTTCGCGCCAAAATTCGAAAATTGGAACCAAAAAAAACGGTTTTATGGTCTGAAAAAGTGAAATACCTTATTTCTTGGATTCCAGCATACAAAGATCGAAAGAGGAAAGTCTCAGGAAGAGAATGCAGAAAAGTACAGGTCAAAAGATTGTAAATTTGCAAATTATTTCTCTCTTTGTCGACAGATGTCTTCTAAACACATACGTGGGGATATAATGAATTCCTTCAAACAAATCAAAACTCATGAAAGTCGAGAAGAACAAAAATCTTTATTTCAGTAACATTAATTCCAGTTTGATTCAATTAATTATATGCTATTATATTCAATTAGAGCTCTCATTAATTTATCTTTATATTCTAGGTGATTTTCAGAAACTTGATATTTGTTCCACATTGTCTTGAAATCAGAAGGCACTGTCTCCATGGCCTGTTCACTGTAAAACCCCAACCCTCTTCTACGGCCTTCACAAAAATCTTCTATATGATAAAATACTGCATGTACTTTTGGTGTGACTAATAGCCCTAGGGCCAAATAGCTAGTCTTGAATTGAGCGATACATTCTTTGTAACAATCATTTAATTCGATTCCAAAACAATTGTGAACTACACGATCAAATTCCTTCAGTATTTCCACATATTTCAAACAACCAATGGAGCAAAACGATCGGAGACTATCCACTTTTTTCAATAATATTCTACATGAATTGCCATTGAATTTGGTACCTCCTTGAGTAAATTCTCGTTGAACATTGCATAGGTTGATCTATTATGTTGTTTCAGTTACAAATTCATCTTGCACATGACTGACATTTTATTAACCACACCAAGCATTAGATGTAGTTCTGGAGGAGAATTAATGTCAAGAATCTTTTTATCGTCATCAGCTGAAAAAACTGGAGGATTGATACAGCTTTTGAAATTTTTCGCATTTTTCATTATCGATCCGCCAGCGTTTCTCCAAGCTTCAAAATATGACGTTGAGTTTCCTACAGTTCGCCGAGGTCCGACGTGCTCCAAATTTGTGTTCAATTTTCAATATTTTCCATATTGCTGACACGTTTTCATATTTCTCTTGAGCCGATTTCACAATAGCAAGAATAAAGATTTTCTTAACGCCAGAGTCAGCAAAAGCTTTAGCAAACACGCCATCATCATACTTTTGACGTTTTTTCTCCTGTTGACAAATTTCAGTTGAATCATCTTGAACAGACAGGCACACCTTCGAAAAACCACCGCCACCGTCAATTTCAAATTTTAAGTGCTGATTTCTAATATCCCGCTGTTTCTCGATATGAGAAAGAAAATCTTCAAGAGTATGGCAGTAAACTATGGGACATTGGATTGGTGTACTCATTCGAGCTTTGATGGTTACAAAATCTATTGTCTTAGCACAAAAGAAACTTTTTACCACGCCATTCTCCTGTTCCAGGTTTTTTTCTAATCCTGGCTCAATTATCGCCCGCTTTTTGGTAGCAACTCTCAAAGCGGTCGTTATATCAAGAGTAGTCTTTGTACTAAGATTAAATTTTGTTTTGATTTTCAAGAAATCGGCTGTGGATATATTCGAAGCTGGTTCCTCTTTATTTTTCTCGTGGGGATTTATGAATAATTTCATGGAGTTTCCTCTACGTGCCTGAGTAAGGGAGACCGTCAAATATTTTTTGTTTACTTTGTCATCAATGTCATGTTGTTGAATTGCAGTTTTACTGATAAATGTTGACGCCACTTGTTTGATTATTTTCTCCCCCATTGTATTTATATAATTGCATACATTATCAACTTGGGCAGTTTTGGTGCATTTATGAGGTGTTCCTCGTTTGGGATCGATAAAACATTTGGAACAACGTTTGATGCATTTCCCTCAGCCGATTTTTTTTTGTTAAGAAGTTGCATGGATATCACTGGCACAAATAGCACTGACAGGGATTTTGAGTCCTAGATCTCGTAGTTAAACTTCCACTCAAAAATTTAGAATAATCAAGTAGCTCGACAGTCTTGGAGGGAACGATTCCTGGATCGGCACTGGGAAGTTGTCGGTAGACGTTCTGAATGCATCCGGCACAAAGAACATTCGGCAGTATTTCTTCACACAAGATATTGTCCACACGATGTTTCAGTAATTTTTCTAGATTCGATTGCAGCGAGGCTTCTATCTTGAACATGACATTTTTCTTTTTTAAGCACAACAAACAAATTTTACTCCGGTTCTCTTCGTGTGAAAGTGCGTGGGCAACTTTTGGAGGATTAAAAATTTTCGACATAATCAAAACTGAAATGAACTGATCGAGGCGAGGAAAAAAAGTTTTCTGCTTTTCTTGTAACCTGCCTACTGCATTCTCTTCCTAAAACTTTCCATAACACATAAGATATTACACTTTTTCAGACCAAAAAATCATTTTTTTGGTTCCAATTTTCGAATTTTGGCGTGAAAATGAAAACTGGTCGGTGGATGATTTCAAAAAAAACTTTTTTCTTATTCATTAGACCTTAGGGAATATGATGCCATAAAAAAACAGAAGTGCAAACACTTTTGGGTTGAACCGCGTTCAACCTAATACCATTAAAATAAAAAAATCAAATTGAAATGAAAAATGTGATCTTAATCTAGCGAATTATTGATCTAATTTAGTAAATACCGATTTGAGAAGCGCGAGAGGAAAGTCTCATAATCTACAAAATCTTATAGTAACATCCTACGTCAAGTTGCTTAAACAACAATTTTCTAATACCACGCTCAAGATAACGGAAAAAATTACTTGTATGTGTACTTCCATTATTCTTATATTTTATTGATTTCTTTCCTCACCATTACTATGTAATCCATAAACCTATTTTTAAAGCAGGCACACATTTTCTAACGATTGTAATACAAACAAAAAAAAATAAAAAATCGAAATTCAATTTGCTATCTTTAATTTTTGATGAATTCGATGATTCTGATTTAATTTCCAAACCAAACAGACACAAAAAAATTTATACATATACGAGTAAGTACACGAGTATATAAGAAATTTGTAATCAGCAAAACTTAAAAAAAAAAAAAAACAGTTTCAATCAGATTTTGTATTTTCCTATTTTCCAAAGCACACACAAAAAAAAAAAAACTCAAAATAAAATGTAAATTTGTGAGTTAGCAAAAGCAGCATCATATCCCTTCAACTATATACGAATAGAGGTATATACATAATATATATATGTATGTACATGGGTATGGCGAGATGCCGCAAAAGGCAGACAGACATAATAAAAATCGATTACATTTTCCGGTTTTACCAAAGAGTAGAAACTCGACAAAATAATTTATGAGTAATTTGGCTGAATTTCAAATAAGATTCACCAGATAGAGCAGTGTAGCAATATTATTCTAAAATCTGTATCCGCAATCATTTTAATAGATTGCAATCACTGTTTTAAGTGCCCTAACCAAATGTAATTAGTTTAATTCATTTACATCCACTCAATGTTTTTTTTTTTGGGTCGGCATACAGAAAATAAATTAATGTTGTTGCTGGTTTTTCTATTATTTACCTCGAATAATTAACATCTAGAATTAAATTAACCAAAAATTGTAATTGTATTAATGAGATTTTATTCAACATCGCACACCGACAAAACTCGACAAATATACAATTTCTTGTTAGCTTTCTGGTGGGTAGATACATGTATATGAGGATAAATTTTCTTTGTTAACCTAACCCAAAAAAAAAATATATAGGTATATATGTACGTAAGACTAAAATTGCAAATCATTTATTTAGATTGGTCAACCTATACTGCCCAAACAAAAACCGTAACCTCATCAAGTTAAAATATTGTCCAAATACAACCTTCTGTCAAATGCAAATACAAAACAAAATATTGTAGCACAGACACAAAAACACACACACACACGCATACATTCACAAAAATACGAATACAACCAAATTAATTTTTCATTGGATGTTCTCCATTTTATTCGAAAAATAACAGAAACAACCCGTCTTCCATTCTATCGTATGCCCCAAAATTTTATATGGGTTTTGATACATTTGTTTTTTACATTTTTTTTTTTTTTTTTTGGTTTCTAATCTATTTATTTAGGACTTTTCAAGTTCACCAATAATAACAACAACAACAACAACAACAATTTATACAAATAAGCAGAATACCGGATCCAGAATATAGTAGATGCTGAAATAAATAAATAAATTAATAGGAAAAGCGAACAAACGATAAACGTCGTAACGGAAAATGAACGTATACGATACCAGTAAGCAATACTGAAACTCAATGGGAAAATTGAATTTAACTTATTTAAAATTTAAGCTTTTCATTTATTTGGATTATTTATTTTTGTTTGAAGTTTTTTTAAAATTCATTTGAGAATAATTTAAACAGATTTAATGCTCCTCAGTCTTTTTTTTTCATCCCGTTATTTTATTTTTAAATGATTACCTGATTTAAGAAAATTGGTTTATTTTACATTAAAGAACTTTTTATAATCGATTGGAAATTTATTTTACTTGGGGTGGTTTTGGTACTATACCGGTATTTTGTTTTCGTAACGCGAATGTATGTTTAACTGTATGTTAGGTATAATGTAGAGATTAATATTTGATTTTGGGACTGTCGCTTTCTTTAAATATTGAAACCAACATTTTATTGCGCCTGACGGTTTTTATTGTATTTTGGAGATGGGGAGCGTGATGTAGAGTTCAATGGAAATCTTGTTTCAAAATGTCATTCTAAAGGTTATTTATTGACCGCAAAAAATGAGAATTTTTTGTTATTTGAAGCAATACAGAAAATTCCCACAAGCAATATGTTTAGGCTATTTGCATTTTTGGACGCATTCCAACGATTTGAGCTGTAGCTTGAAATGAGAATGAAATATATTATTATGATTAGAGAAAATTTCATTGGTAGATTTTAAGAAATTTATATTATTATTGGTTTACTTGAAATGCTATAAGTACATGTCGGGCGCAACTATTTGATTTTTGCGATATTTTCCACATTTATCGTTCACAACATCTGCAAAAGGTTGACTTTTGACTTACAAGTTTATGATTTTCCAACATAACTGACAAATATTTTTGTTCGTCATGTAAAATAGTTATATCACTGTGAATGCACTGTAGTAAATATTTACTGTTCGGTATTTCTTGTTGGTATTGTGCATTTCAGCTATTGAGTTTTTTTCCCAAATATGGTTAAGTTCAACAAACAGAATCATTCCAAAAAGATGTTTTATACGAAGGGTAATAGAAACTGATATTTTTGTAAAGTGATTTTACGGCTGAATATAGCCTCATTTAGGTTTGTCACTGTTTACTAACTAAGGCAAAAAATATCCTCATAAGGAAGCGAGTTACTAACCTAGTAAAAGCGAGAATTAGCTATACTAGAAAAATCAAAAAAGGTTAAACTAATAGGTACTAAAAAAATGAACTTATTAGCAAAAGAGATTATATGGTCAAAAAACGAACAACAAAAACTTGGTGCAACGGTGTTGTATACGGATAAATTAAGACTATTGAAAAGATTCAAATAATACCGAAGGAAGGCGGAATTTTCGGAGAATATCAAAATTGAAGTCTCCGAATATTACATTTCATCGAGCCTACAACAGTAATTACTAAAGAAACTGTAGCAGTTCACTTATGCGTGGTCCGCCACAATGCATCACCCACATACATTGGCGTCTGAGTTCACCCGACCACCAATGCAACATTCCACGCCACTCAACGTTCAAGTTTAAATTCGGGAACATACGAATGCAACCACTGAACTACTGTCTCTTCCACATGAATAGACAACACGAACACAAAACAAACTTGATAATTAATTCTTTATTCAGGCGACATGCCGCCAACATCACGCGGTGATAAAAAAATAAAATAAAAAAATGGTGCAAGGTAATTAAATAAAATTTTCTAATAAAAATAATTAATTAAATAAAAATAAATTAAATTTTTTTTTTTTTTTTTTTTTTTTTTTTTTTTAAAAGATTCTTTATTCAACTATGCAATATGCAATATAAACAATATATAAAAAAATATAATTAAATGAAATATAAATAAGAAAATATAAATATATAAATGTAATGTACATAATTGAAAAAAAAAATTAGGTTAGTTCTTAGACATACAATGTCTGTTTAGAACTACCAACAATATGAAAATGTAAATAAAATAATGAGGAAGAGGAACAATAAAATTCAATACTAAAGATTAAAAAAAAAAAATAATAATAATATAGCATTAACAACTTTAAAATTAAACAATAGTAAATGAAGAGAAAAATAAAAATAGCAAAAATAACAATATAAGAAAAATGAAAGGAAAAAAAAATATATAAAAAAAAATGAGAGCAAAAATAAACAATTTTTAAAATTTAAAGCATAATTTAAACAATTACATCAAAAAGAAATTCGACACTTTCATTAATAAAAAGCCACCCTTTAACACCATGGAGAAACTTTTTTAAATTACGTTCAATTCGTATATTGAGAGGAAGTTGATTGAAAATTCTTGGAGCTGAAACTAAAAAATATTTGCGGAAATGTGTTGTATTAAATTTTGGAATAAATTTCATACATAAGTTATTTTTCCTCAATGAGTAGGCATGATAAGAATACGAACGATTACCGCAAATATCAAAGAACATCTTTAGAACCTTAAAAACGTATAAATGTCTCAGGGGAAGAAGTGAGTTAGATGCAAACAAAGGCCAAGAAGCCGAACACTTTTGCTTGAAATACATTACTCTAATAATATACTTTTGAGCTATCATTAATTGTTTAATAGTATTAAGGTAAGTACCCCCCCACGAACAAATACCATATCGAAGTTTGGAATCAACTAAGGCATGATAAAAAATTTTTAGAACTGCAGGTGGACAATGATCTCTTAAACGATACATTTTTCTAATAGAGAATGTAAGGTGCGAGACTAATGCTTTAACGTGTAATTTCCAATTTAAACAGCAATCAATCGTAATCCCAAGGTATTTAATACTTTGAACACATTCAATTGGGACACAATACTGGGAGCAACCCATCCTAGTACAACGATTATCATGATAAACGATGTCACTATTTACGCATGGGTAGCTAGTTAAATTAAAAAACATAGCTTTAGATTTAGGGCTCAAAACAAAGGTGTGAAAATTAAACCATTGGCTAAGAATCAATAGATCATGATTAATATTAGAAATAATGTTAGCATAATTATTGGACTTGTAAGCGAACGCCATGTCATCAGCAAACGCCACCACCGTGCTTTTGAATTTTTGGGAAAAAATGGAATTAATATAAATGAGGAATAAAATTGGACTGAGCACTGATCCTTGAGGAACACCAGCTGGTAGAACAGAGCGATTGCTTAAAACACCATTTATACGAACGCATTGCGAACGATTATCAAGATACGATTTAAACCAAGTTAAAATGAAACCTCTAAATCCAGCATTCATAAGTTTAACACAAAGCAATTGGTGGATGACCATATCGAATGCTTTCATAATGTCAACAAATAAAGCACCAACCGATTGATTTTTGTCAAGGCCAATATGAAGAGGGTTGAGAAATGCTAATAAAGCATCCTCAGTACCCAGACCAGCACGGAAACCGAATTGAGCATCACTAAAAAAATGTTTACTGTCCAAATATTCCACCATACGATGTTTAACAGCTTTCTCAAAAACTTTAGAAATTACCGGCAATAGGGAAATTGGCCTGTAATTTCCGACAAACAACCGAGAATCCTTTTTATGCAACGGAATAACAATAGCTGACTTTAAACAATCGGGAAATATGCCACAAGTGATACTTGCATTAAATAGAAAACATAAAATGTCAACAATATTATGATTAATATTTTTTAAAACAATGTTGCTAATACCAAATTCATCAATGGAACACTTTGTAGGGAGGGAATTAATAATCGAAAAAATTTCACTGGATAGAAAAGGGCGAAAAAAGAAACTAGAATCAACTAACCTTTCTTGAACTAGTAAATCAACATTCCCCGGTAATAAATGCGAGTTAGCAAGGCTAACAGTATTAGTAAAATAGTAATTAAAACTATTAGCAATATCAAACGATGAAGTAAATTTACCATTAAAATCATCCAATACTTCATAAAAATATTCAGCCTTAGTATTAGAATTCAATATCTCATTTACAACTGCCCATTGCTGTTTAATATTGCCAGACTGATGATGAAATTTAGTCAAGTAGTACTTGGCCTTAGCTTGTTTAATATCCCGTGTAACATCCTTAGAATATTTATTGTAATATTTCCGTAAGCTAGCATTCAGAGGTAGGTTATGAACTCTTCTACCCAGCTTATTTTTTTTATTAATCCGGCGAACCAGAGAAGAATTAATCCATGGTTTAATGTTAACACAATTGCTAGTCATGTTGAAAGTGCTAGTACAATCGGAAATAATGTTAGATAATCTGGAAAGAAATACCGAAAATGCCACATTAGGGTCAGGAATTGAAGTAATATTCACCCATGTCTCTGACTGTAAAATATCATTAAGCCTTAAGTAATCAATTTTCGAAATCACTTTATCCGTAGAGGGGCAATTAATTCCTGAAACTTCCTGCTGTAACTTAAATTTGGCAAAAGTGGCACAATGATCAGAAACATGTAAATCTTCAACCCAAGCATCGGATAATACAGGATTAGTCAGCCTACAAAACATATGATCAATACAAGATTCCGAATTACCAAAAATTCTAGTAGGGCAATTAATAATAGATTCGAGCCCATGACTTGCCATCATGATATTATATTCATCAATTAAATTAGAACTAGTTAGTATGTCAATATTAAAATCTCCAAGAATTAATAAATTTTTCGATTTCACAACACACAGTAAGGCATTAAATTCAACTAAAAATTCAGTTATACTAACAAAATGGAACCTATACACACATAAAATGGAAAATTTTAAGCCACCAAAATTACAATCAACCAACAATATATCAGCACTTTTTAATGAATAATCAGTATTGGTTACACCATTTATGCAAGCGGCAACAAAAACTGCAACACCACCTGCGCGAAATCTATTGTTGCAGTTCGCATATAATGTATAACCATCAATCCCATAAAGGGAAAGTTCGTGATTAGAAATCCAAATTTCCGATAAAAAAATTAAATTAGGTAAAACCGGGAAAGAATTCAAATGGCATAAAAGAGTATCGAAATTCTGCCGAAAGCTACGAATGTTTTGATGCATCACTAAGAGTTCAGATTTGATCACACTGTTACTTATACTATCGTTAAAGGAAGCACGAATGGAAGAATTACTGTTGGAGGTCACATCAACAATGACCATGAAATTAGAAACGATTATAAAGCGTCAAGATCAGACAAATTATTGATGATCTTGACTTCATCTCCCTCACATTTACGTAACATAATTCTTCCATTGCGCGACCACAAATATTTATAATGCTTAGATTTTCTAATTTCTTTTGCCTTTTTAAAAATTATATACTTAATTTTAGTCATGCATTCGTTTATAAAAATTGGAATATTGTTGTTGTTATTTAAATTTAAGCACTCCGTTGATAAATTCTTTTTTTTCCGCTTGGCTTGTAGAACTGCGTTCCGAGTAGAACTGTTAATAAATTCAACAATAATTTTACCCGATTTCCTGACGTCACTTGATTTAATTTGGTAAATTGACTCAATATCAGAATCATTGACAGCTACATTTAAACCCGATGAAAATAAATCCAAGGTTGTTTTTAAAACTTCATTATTATTTTGAAGTACCGGTACGCCAACAATATCCACTGATTTATTTTTCGCACGTTGCTCAAGGTTATCAATAGCTGATTCCAGTTGCACAATTTTTGATTTTAAAATAGCATTCTCTTGTTTTAATGATTCGAAAATGCTGATAACATCATCAAATCTTGAATTGAAAGATGCTGAATAGTAACTTAACTTGTCACATATAAATTTAAAGGAACCAGGAATGTTATTAAAATCACAATCATCACTGGTTAACACAGGAACAGAATTTGATGAACCACCGTTGTTTTTTTTTACATCACAATTTTCACAAGTCCATAATTTTTTTTCCTTATGAAAGAGATCAATTTCACTCTGCGACATATTAACACACGATGCATGGACCATTAAACTGCACTGGGAGCATTTTAGTTTTAATACATCACGGTCACGGCTCACTTTCAATTTGCACACAATACACGACATATTAGGAAAAAAATGTATATATATATATATAACTGTAAATTTAGCACAATACAAAATATGAATTATACAATTCAGATTTATTATTATTATTATTATTAAAAAATTTGTTTTGATTTTATATTTCGACTGTCCTCTTCAACAGACAAAACAAAAACTCCAATTAAAAATTCCTCCATTAAAAATTAAACATTTTTAATTAAACAAAATTGTGTTTTTTATTTATTTGGGTACGCTATAAATTGATAACAACCGACGTCCGTTTATACGGTATGCAACACTCCACGAATGCAAATCGGTGCAAAATTTTTTTTTTTGTAATAAAATTGTGTATACCTGGTACGAACCCGTACCAGGCAAACAGTATGTATGTAACATAATAAATAAATCGGACACGTACCATGCTAAATTTTTATTCTTGTTTTTTTTTCATTTGTATGTAAAAAAATTACAACACACACGGGGCACACCAGAAACACGTGTCATGCAGACAAATTTGCGTGCCCCACCACCTACATCAACATGGAGTCAGCATCATTCATCGCCATTAACACACCAGCCGGCACAATAACATCGTCGCTACCATATATCATCACCGCCAACACCTATACATAAGCAGCATCACTATAATCACTACCATTACCGGTATAGCAGTTAGCATGGACAGTGGTAACATCGCCACTGTCACCACCATCGCCGTCATCACACCACCTGGTATTGGCAGCGTTGACATTCTCATCGCCACCGTTATTTAGCATCTGGTGATTGCAGTCAGAAAGGGAAGCGGTAACTATCACCACCATTTCTGCTATTTCACCAGCTGGCAGTATTATTATCATTATTACCACTATCATGACTACCATGACGACAGCGCCAGCACCATCACAGCCATTACCGTCATTGCAGCAATAACACTTCACTTCACCCCATCATTTTATGTTTTTATCATAATATTGAATATTTTTCACTATAAAATCTATTCCGGTTTTACTTTTTCTTTCTTTTTCACGTTTTTGCAATAAAAATTTTATTTTTTGTCCATCAAGCCATTCTCCACCGTATTTTATACGGCCACAGTCGAGGCTCACTTCGACTGTCCCACCCTATCACCAGATAGTCGAGACTTACGTCGACTTTCTCCGGCCAAAGTCGAGTCCTGGACTGGCCTAAAAGCGGCCACTGCCAACACCTTTTTGCAGGCCCCAAAGCGGACTCCAGACTTTAGAATTCATTTTCTGATCTGGCATGTCACAGATTTGTCGTAGGATGGAAGCTTGATCAATTCTTCACTTCCTTGTATTGCCAGACATATTAAATACAACTCTGTCGGCAGCACAGTACACTTCAATGAAGGAAGATAAAAGTTACAAACCAATATTTGGTCCGCATCTTGCTCCCGTTCCTATGTCGCAACACATCGTCTTTTTTATTTATTTATTTCTTATTAATATTATACAAGTAAGGCTTACCCTTATTACAATTTCCTTAAAATACAAGAAAACCTTCTTATGTATACTCATTTCAAATATTCAATTACACAATCTTGATTAAAATTAGAACATTAAATAATTTCATATGACAAACAATAGAATTAAATAAAATTTCAAAAATGAAAACCAAATACAATATTTGCTGTCTAAAAAACTTATGTTAAAGTATTAAATAAATATATAAATTTACAAACCAGATTTACAAAATTTATAAATTCCTAAATCATAAATCATAAATCTGGTTGCATCTACCCGAACAAAATTATCACAAAACAATGTGAACTAGTATTCCAAAATGAAATAAGTATCAACTTAGAGATGAGAAATATGTGAAGCAATCGTTTTTAAAATTACTTAGACTTTTCTTAAATTGTAAATTAGGATTTAATGAGTTCCAAATTTTAATACCGCGCACAAAAAAGATGTCTCACGTGCTTTAGTTTTCTAATTTATAGGAAGACTGATACTAGATGTACGAGTCGATCTAAAAAGTTTAGTCAAATTGAAGAGATACATGGGATTTCTATAATAAATTATTTTATATAGGAAAATAACTGTTATGAACTCTAAATAATGATATAAATCACTCCCCAATATTAAACGAGTATAACTTCAAATTGGATCAGCTCTCTTTTTGTTGTATATACACCGAGCACAAGAATACAAAAAAGCGATATTTAATTTTCTGAACGAGGACTTAGAGCAACCAGAATAAAGGAATAACTAATGATTGTATTAATTTCAGCTTAGCGCCCCGCGGCGTATAGCTTGCATATATTCTACTACATAATTGAGTTACATGGTCATCCCAACTAAGTTTGTTATTCATCAAGAACTTCCAGTTCCTAACCGTATCCACAATCTCAATATTCGCATTGCCAATTTTGATATTATAATGTCGAAGGTTAGATAACATTATTTTAATATGATTGTTATTGCTCCAAATTAAGATTATTTAAAGTGTATCGTTTATTCTCAGCACGCAAGCATCCATATCGCTAGCTACTACCGAGTCTTAGATTTGCACATCATCTGCAAAAATATGAAACTTTACCGGAGCTATACTATTTCTGATATCATTTATAAACATCATAAATAACAAAGGGCCGAAGATTAAACCCTGAGGAACACCGGAAGTCAATAAACTCCCGTTGAAAAATTTTTCATTCAATTTGACAATTTGATACCTATCCGATAGGTATGAAGCCAAAAGCTTAACCGCAGAATGGGAAAAATTAAAGTTTGAGCGCAACTTATGGAGCAGAACTTTATGGTTAACACTGTCAAATGCTTTGGAAAAATCTAGAAGCACAAGCAAAGACACTTTACGTTCTGCAACAGATGAACCCAAATCATCAATATTTTTAATTAATGCAGAAGTTGTACTATGTCTTTCTCGAAACCCGGACTGTATCAATTAAGCCTAAACTAAAAATATGATTCATCATTTGAAACTTCATAATTTTTCAATTACCTTAGATAATCAAGGAAGTATACTATTGGTCGAAAGTCTGGTATAGTTTCAGGCTTAGGTACTTTCCCAACATTGGTTATACGTGCAATCTTCCACCCCGTCGGAAAAACAGATTTAGTCAATGCAGTGTTAATTATGTTTGTTAAAACAGTGCTTATTGACGGTAGTAAAAGTCGAATGAAACCTATAGGGATATCATCAGAACCTTGTGCTTCAGATTGGATACCATCAATTGCATTACATATTTCCATAATGGAAACATTCCTAGAATAAAAACATTGATTATGAGAACACACCGTCAGACCGAAACCAACCATGTTTCGCAGGAAGGGGAAAAGCACTTGTAGGGAAGTCATGTATGTGAAGTTAGCCCAGACTTTCATCCCAGAAAAAAAAAATATATTATCAGGCAACACTAAAATTACAACGTTATCCCAGCCCAACATTATTTAATATGATATAATTTACTCTAGCCCAGAAAATATTTTTTATTTTATTTTATAACATATTTTATGAAAGAAAATCGCAAAAATTAAAATCTGACATTATACAGGAATATAGAAAAAAAACACAAAGAAAAAGGCCTTTAAGATAGAATACTACCGAGATTTAGTCGGGATGTTTCTTTTCCGAAAACTATCGGTACGCCATTTGGTTTGGCGTTACGTTATCTAATTCCATTGAAAATATCAAGACGATTTGCATGTTGAGATTGGCGCTATAACTATTTAAGTTAGTGTAGTACTGAAATTTCATACAAATGGAAGCGATTTGGCCCTGGGATGATAGGGATGTTTTTTTTCCGGAAACTATCGGAATGCCATTTGGTTTGGCCTAATGTTATCTAATTCCCTTAAAAATATCAAGACGATTTGCATGTTGAGATTGGCGCTATATGTATTTAAATAAACATAGTGCCAAAATTTCATGCAACTGGATGGGATTTGGCCCTGGGATGATAGAGATGTTTTTTTCCGGAAACTATCGGTAAACCATTTAGTTTGGCGTTACGTTATCTAATTCCATTAAAAATATAAAGACGATTTGCATGTTGAGATTGGCGCTATAACTATTTAAGTTAGTGTAGTACTGAAATTTCATACAAATGGAAGCGATTTTTCCGTGGTATGGCCGGGATGTTTTTTTTACGGAAACTATCGGTACGCCATTTGGTTTGGCGTTACGTTATCTAATTCCAATAAAAATATCAAGACGATTTGCATGTTGAGATTGGCGCTATAACTATTTAAGTTAGTGTAGTACTGAAATTGCATACAAATTGAAGCGATTTGGCCGTGGTATGGCCGGGATGTTTCTTTTCCGGAAACTATCGGAATGCCATTTGGTTTGGCCTTACGTTATCTAATTCCCTTAAAAATATCAAGACGATTTGCATGTTGAGATTGGCGCTATAACTATTTAAGTTAGTGTAGTACTGAAATTTCATACAAATGGAAGCGATTTGGCCCTGGGATGATAGGGATGTTTTTTTTCCGGAAACTATCGGAATGCCATTTGGTTTGGCCTAATGTTATCTAATTCCCTTAAAAATATCAAGACGATTTGCATGTTGAGATTGGCGCTATATGTATTTAAATTAACATAGTGCCAAAATTTCATGCAACTGGATGGGATTTGGCCCTGGTATGATAGGGATGTTTTTTTCCGGAAACTATCGGTACGCCATTTGGTTTGGCGTTACGTTATCTAATTCCAATAAAAATATCAAGACGATTTGCATGTTGAGATTGGCGCTATAACTATTTAAGTTAGTGTAGTACTGAAATTTCATACAAATGGAAGCGATTTGGCCGTGGTATGGCCGGGATGTTTTTTTTCCGGAAACTACCGGAATGCCATTTGGTTTGGCCTAATGTTATCTAATTCCCTTAAAAATATCAAGACGATTTGCATGTTGAGATGGGCGCTATAAATATTTAAGTTAGTGTAGTACTGAAATTTCATACAAATGGAAGCGATTTGGCCGTGGTATGGCCGGGATGTTTTTTTTCCGGAAACTATCGGAATGCCATTTGGTTTGGCCTAATGTTATCTAATTTCCATAAAAAATATCAAGACGATTTACATGTTGAGATTGGCGCTATATGTATTTAAATTAACATAGTGCCAAAATTATCGAACCTTACGAAGCAGGAAATTCGTCAAAAAAATAATTCAGTCTTCGTCTTCCACGTTGAACAGTGTTCAAAGCTTGATCTTATTATCGTCTTGATATTATTATTGGAATTAGATAATGTAACGCCAAACCAAATGGTATTCCGATAGTTTCCGGAAAAGAAACATCCCGGCCATACCACGGCCAAATCGCTTCCATTTGTATGACATTTCAGTACTACACTAACTTAAATATTTATAGCGCCAATCTCAACATGCAAATCGTCTTGATATTTTTATTGGAATTAGATAACGTAACGCCAAACCAAATGGCGTACCGTTAGTTTCCGGAAAAAAAACATCCCTATCATCCCAGGGCCAAATCCCATCCAGTTGCATGAAATTTTTGCACTATGTTAATTTAAATACATATAGCGCCAATCTCAACATGCAAATCGTCTTGATATTTTTAATGGAATTAAATAACGTAAGGCCAAACCAAATGGCATTCCGATAGTTTCCGGAAAAAAAACATCCCGGCCATACCACGGCCAAATCGCTTCCATTTGTATGCAATTTCAGTACTACACTAACTTAAATAGTTATAGCGCCAATCTCAACATGCAAATCGTCTTGATATTTTGAATGGAATTAGATAACGTAACGCCAAACCAAATGGCGTACCAATAGTTTTCGGAAAAGAAACATCCCGACTAAATCTCGGTAGTATTCTATCTTAAAGGCCTTTTTCTTTGTGTTTTTTTTTTCTACATATTCCTGTATAATGTCAGATTTTAATTTTTGCGATTTTCTTTCATAAAATATGTTATAAAATAAAATAAAAAATATTTTCTGGGCTAGAGTAAATTATATCTTATGAAATAATGTTGGGCTGGGATAACGTTGTAATTTTAGTGTTGCCTGATAATATATTTTTTTTTTTCTGGGATGAAAGTCTGGGCTAACTTCACATACATGGGAAGTCCTGTAGCGGCTCACTCATGCAGTTGTTGTGCATGCACTTATGCATAGAATGAATTCAGTTGTTGTGTATGCACTCATGCATAGAAATGTGAAATTTTGTTTTTAGAGATTTCCGAGAAATTTGATTCACCTTCCAGAAATTTCAAACGTGCAACGGATGTGCAGTTTGGAAATTGTGTTGTCTTGTTTTTTGTCTTCTTAATTTAAGGGCACTTTTGTTCGGACTTCATACTTTAGGAACTAATTTGCGTCTTATTATTTGGATTTTGGTTACTGGTTCAGTTTGGTTACTATTGTAATTCATTACAGGACAGCGTCCATCATAGAATAAACTTCTATAATCTGAGTAGTAGTGGTTTTAGGTTCCGACAGTGACTAGTATGGCGGAAATCATCTGAAAAAGTAGCTGAAAGTAGCTCAGGCGATCTATAAAGAGGCCTTTCTTAAAGCTTTTTCGAACACCCCAATCAATTGATTTAGGTTGGTCACTAGTCACCATTGATATTATACAATAAATTTTATGAGAAAACCCAAATATAAAATGTAAAAATTTCTATAAATTCAACCCTTTAAGTGTCATATTTCAAAAGTCTTTTAATTAGTGTGCCTAGCCAACAGTTATTCCTAGAAAAATGATATGGTCAAGTTTCATGTGGGAAGCCCTTGAAAATGCAAGGCCTATAATATACATTTAAAAATTTGTATAAAATCAACCCTTAAAGCGTCATGCCTGAAAAGCTGTTCAATAAAAGTACCTAGCCAATAATTATGTTCATGAAAATTCATTTATATGAAATGCCCAAACAAAATTTAAAAGTTTCTATAAATTTAACTTTTAAAGTGTCATGTTTCTAAAGTAATTCAATTACATAGTTTGGAAATTTTTAGATTTCATATACATAAGTCTTTCATTTAAACGAATTTTTCTGGGCTTCCCCGGATAATTTTCGTAGGGATAAAATATCAGTTTGTAGGTAGTTTTGTTAATTTTTGATTTTTTTAAAAATATAATTCGGCTGAAATAGGTCGGCTGGAAACTTTCGGCTGAGATAGCCAAGACAAAATCTACATTACCAACATTGTACTACTTTCGGCTGAAAATTTTCGGTTAACTTTAACACGGTGATTCAACTTATATATTTGTGAACTCATTTATAAGAAGAAAAGAGAACCTTTTAAATTTTTACTCACAATGCTACGTAACCTTGACAGTGATTCAAAAGATTGATGATCTATTCAAATTTCCTATTCGGATTCTTCATTTATACAGAATTTGATTTTTATTTTTATTGTTAATAATTAAAACAAATTTATATTTAATATTTAATGAGTTCATCTGATGCTTTTAGTAATGAAAGCGATCATGCTGCCACATGTAATATCAACGAAAAGGTGAAACTCATAGACAAAGAGAAGTTTCCAGACAAAGTTTTACTGTGGTTGGCAATAAGTCAAAAAGGAATATCGGAACCTGCATTTCTTAAACTGGATTAGCCATCAAGAGCAAAATGAACAAGATCGAATGTTTTGCAAAAATTGCAAAATTTATAAGAAACCACCATAGAAACCAAAAAACGCTGTTGTTTAACTCAAGCACAGATACATTGCGGCGTTTGGCTATTTGTTTTGTACCAAAAGTGGAAAATATAGTACACCAAATGTGTCTCAGTTATGACCAATAAAGGATTTTTGGGCAAATCTTAGGCGGATACTGTTTGGTAAAGATGTCAACCAAAAACCATAAATTGCCGTACCGCTAAAATTAAAGCGACTCTCAGGGAAATTGATACATCGATATTTAAATCGGCAAAGGAGAGGGTCCCTTTAAATGTACTAGCGTTAACCAACTTTTTAAAATGCATTGAAATACAATTTCGGAAATTCGAAATATTGAATTTATACGATTTAAATTGGTCTTAATTTTCTTGTCCATATATCGAAAAAAAAATCTTTCAAAAGTTCGTTTGAAAAATAAGAAAGAAGAGACTTCTAAACTTTTGTCTGAAAATAACAATTTAAAACTATAGGTGCGACCTCACAACATGTAAACCACTCTCTAATTAAAAAGCCTTCTACTTGCTCTAATCCAAATCAAAATATTAAAACGTCTCCCTTAGAACCGAAATAATTATTAAAGCTAGCCCCTAATTTTTTTTTTGTAATAAATTTGTCTAGGTCCCTTATGTCAACGCCATGGGTTGGTATCCAAATGTATTTTCAGTGCTGATTAAACGTTACGTGAAACAGAATGGCATATGACATTATTCCAAATTGGCTTGTGGGCCGACTTTAAGAAAATGTTTACATCGGAATTTGCGGAAAGTAGTTAAGGCACTTCGATATAGAAAATAAGTGAATTACGCCATTATCATTATCGCAATCAAACATTTTTCGAAAGTTCCAACACTGGAGCTACTTTTAATCGAAAACCAAGCAAATTTTGCCAACTATGAGAACTATTTCGGGAAATGTGTAATCATCTCTGAAGTCAATCAAAGACAAAAGTTCAACAAAAAAACGTAATAATGGCTTTTGCGTTAATCGACGAAGTTGCTTTAGAACATAATACAATTTCATTATAGCCTTAAGCTCTGAACTCGAAATATAATGTAATCAGTCTATAAAAATATTAACTGGTTCAGACAAAATTTTAACTTGAATATTTAATTGTGTCAATAAATCAGAATACATAATATACGTTTTAGTCTTAAAGTTGAACTTATATCTAATTACCACATCATTTCCAAAAATGAAATGATGTACTCGATAAAAGACCAGAAACATTAGCTTGATCCATAAATCTGCAATATTTTAGTAAATAAAAACAGAACGCAATAATTTTGGTAATTCATCAATTTAATGATGTATTACATCTAGAGGAGGACACATTAAGGACCACAAGTGTAACCACTCATGAAATACGGACAGTTCCCGATATTAGCCCAATTCATATTCGTCAATATTATAGGCAGCAACTTTAAATAAAATTATAAACTAAATAACAAATTGACCAGACCATTGCTGAAAGATAAAATATTAGAATTTCCCCGCTCCTCATTGTATCAAACAAAAGTCAAGCACAAATTAAAAAAATGTCGAGCTAGCGCCTTGGTTACCGCAAGTTGAAATTTACTTGATAAACTTGGTAGCGCTCAGTGAATACCATCAAGTGACTCTTTCAGAATCCGATCGAATTAAAACAGCATTTAGCACAGATGATGGGGATCAACATTTTGTCAGGATGCCTTTTGGTTTAAAAGGAGCACAACTCCTCTTCTTTCGAACGGTTTTGAAAATTTGATTTATAATTAAATACAAGCAACAGTCGGTTTATAAGGAAGGAAATAACTTAGCCTGGACAAATTGCAACATGCGGTGGCCAGACGAGAATGTAGTTTTCGTAGTTGAGAGTTTTCATGTGTGAGGGATATCACCGAAGGTTTACATAGAACTTCTCTGCTATTGCGAAAAATAGCAAAAGTTTGACTGTAATGTACTATGCCAAAATGCGTTTGACAAATTCAAACAAGCAATCATAACACTTCCAGTACTTCAAATGACAAATATTTCAAAACCGTTTGTAGTAACTTGTATTGCCAGTGATTCCGCAATTTAATCCGTGTTATCACAATTAGTAGATTCGGTTGATCTATTGTGTGCGCCAGCGGGACACTAAGCAAAGGCGAAAAAAATTACTCAGCTATCGAAAAGGAATTATTATCAGTCGTTTGGTCAGTCAACTAATTTCGCCTATTTTTATACGCATATAAATTTCAATTGGTTACTGACTACAAAACACTAATTTGACTATGCATAATCTAAAAAAACCCATCTTCTAAATAAATTAGGCGAACAATTAAATTGGATGAATTCGATTATAATAATAATTCAGCAAATAGATATGACTGTTATGCGATTACAATAACACAAATACAACATATCAATGAACAAATAATTAACGGGTTTGAACCCGGATTTCAATGCTAATGAATTCGAAAAATTGAACGATTCTCTAAACAGTTTGGATTTACTTAATCTTAATAGAAATTCTAGCAGAGTTCATTTGGATCTTCTTTCAAGAAATAATATTGATATATATACTTTAAAATCATTCATATATTTCTTCAAATGGTCTTAATCCTAAAGCAAATCGACAAGGTTTACAAAAGAACGCCTGAGAATCCAGAAAATATTTTTAGACATATAGCAAGCCCTACGGTACCTTTCTATAATAATAATAAATATATACATACCAAACGGATGACCTTTTAAAATATTCAGTGGATAAAGTAAATGTAGGTAAATCATTTTGGGATTTGTTCAGAATTTTATTTGTGTGTATGCTATCATGAAGTTTTAAGCGACCAGGGCACCAATTTCATGAGTTCCATAGTGTTTAAACTATTAAAGAGACAAAGTAATGGTTCCCTAATGTTTGCTAAGACATTAGGAGAATATCTCCGTAATTTTTAGGAAAGCGTAATTTATCTTATAAATTGCAAATTATTGTTGTTGTAAATTTAGTGAAATAAGTAGAAGTAATTTTAATTATTGTGGATTCAATTATATAGTCCAGTGTTTGACGGATAAAATAAGCTATTACCTCAAGATCGATCTTCCGGACAAATCCGATTGACGTTAAATTTGAACAGCAAGTAGGTCGTGGCTCAACAACTGCTTAGAATTCATCCCTCAATCGATTTCTGCGGTTATTTTGAGTAGACTTTTTTCACCCCCGAGAAGGGCTGGCGTCCATCCCAAAAGCACACATTGAAATTTTGTTCCTTAAGCCATTACCTAATTCCTGTCCAAATTTCACGACAAACGGTTTTATCCGTAAGAATTCTTTGCAAAACACCGTCAATCACTGGAGTAATAATAACTAACATTTACTTTAGGTATTTTTAGGTAAAGGGTTGTAGGTTGTAAGTTCGGTTTAAAATTCTATCATTTTTTTTAAATACCTATTTTACATCAAATTTATCAATGTAACCCACGATCATTTCTGGTTGGAAAAATCTTAAATGAAATGTTGTTGTTGTCAAATTTATTTAAATTTTAAGTACTTCTGATTTTAGAGGTTGTGCTTCATTTTCGTGTTTTTAACATTGTAAATTCATCTGACAGTGTATTATTTTGACAATTCCCTAAATTACCAATGGATTTTTTTTTGTTTTTTTTTTTGGTGGTATCTGCATAGTGCATACATTTTATTAATTTTTTAAAAACACAACTAATGCGTATGCTTGGTTATTTTTAATTGTTTTTTTATTATGAATACACGTTAAAATTTTCAAAATAAGAATTATACCTACGTTCACATAAAAAAACCATAATTGGTGATTACTTCATCGCGTGCGATGGAAAACCGACAAGGAATAATAGTATAATACTATTATACTATTAAGCTATTATACTATTGACGATGGAAAATCGGTATTAGTCGTCGAGCTTTATTTTCGGGTCATATTGGCTATAATTATTATATAATTTGTGTTGCTGCTTTGGCAGCTTTAAAATTTAGGAAAAGCTTGAACCAACCAACGAAGTAATTATCACGTTAAGAAATTTGGTTTCTGACCATAAAACAAGCTTTTTACATGAAATTAATAATGAAGCCGCCGTGATATTTTGTTGTAAAACTAAAATATTAAATACTTGTTATTTGATTTTTTAAGGCAACTTGACCCAAATAACGATTAAATTAATTAATACTTTAAATTATTCGGTTATAGATTCCAGCATTTTGTTAAATAGCAAACTTGATATTTTGTTGTTGTGATCAAATTTAGTTAAGTTTAAATACTTGCGATTTTAGGGGTTGAGCTTTATTTTTACGTCACATTTAATAGTTGTTAAATTAATTCTCGAACAAGCTAAATAAATTATGTACAGAAGTAATCAAAATCAATATAACACTCATCCATATATACAAGGCTTAAATAAAGAAGGAGCTACTTAACCAATATTTTCTTAAACAAATTTTCTTTCTGATTGTTGCAGGCCCCTATGCTTTCATTTCCATTTCAGTTAACAGTTAGGGCAAAACTGTTAGTTAAGGAAAAGTTTAACCAAAGAAATTCCATTTATACAATTATTTTAGTTTGTTTTAATTAAATCGATTCATATTATTTCTAAAATTAAAATTATTATAGAGACACAAATTAAAATATATTGAATTAAATCAAAATTGATTATATGTAACCAATATTATACGAAATTGCCAATAAACTGAAAAAAAAAAAAAATAAACAAATTTAATAAATCAATTAAAATTAAAAGTTTGTTCCCAAACACTAAATCGAATTTACTAAAATTGAGCACAAAACATTTTTTTTTTTCTATCAAAATTGTTATAATTTTAATCCATTACTCGTAGCTGTGTAACGATAACCAGAAATACTGTACACATATAAGATACGGCGATATAGATGCATATACTACATAAATGGAGAAGCAATATTACTGGAAAAATATTAAATAAAATTTAAATTTGAGAGTTTAGTAAAAAATTAAAAATTTTTTGTTAGATAAATCATAATACTATATTTTGTATGTGTGTCTGTGTGTGTATATGGTTAAAACATTTATTTTTTGTTGAGCTTTTTTGTTGCAGCTTACTTACTTAATATACATAAATAATGGAAAAAATTATAAGCTTTCCTGGACTCACAAAAAAAAAAAAAAAAAAAGAAAACAAATGATTATTCTGTTTTACTAAAGTTAGTTTAAAATTAATAAATAAAATTTCTTTTCCAACAACCGACTAAACATAAAACAATAAAATTAAAAAGATGCAAATTTTTATTTAATGTGAAAGAAATTTATTTTTAAAGACAATGAAAAATAAAAGTTAAAAAAGCTTATTATAAAATTTAAAACTATTTATGAAAAATATCTAGTTTTAATAAGTTCTACTAAATAAAATCGGATTTACTGCTTTACTTTTGTTAAATATTGGAAATTTTTGGAAAGTATAGTATGTAGCAACGTAAAAAAAAATTCCAAATATTGTAATAGACGATTAGAATATATTCTAATACTCTCTGTATCAAAAAATATTGATTTTGCTTTGTGGAAAATCATTACGTTTTTATTTTGTTTCTTTATTAAATTCTTGTATATGTTATAATATTTGTTATTAAATGATTTCCTAATTTTAACAAATGACTCAACCATTTGACTCAACTACTAATTTGGTTCATAGGTATAATAAATATTTTAGATAATGGCGATTTCACAAATTCGTTTTCGGCCTGTTATTATGTACGACATTCACATGATAGTCTCTTTAAATTGCTGTATTTTCCGGCGAAGCTAGAAAATTTAATAGTTCCATGTTCATATTACAACCATACTAGCTTAAGGGGAGTAATTACACTATACTCATTAATACCTTTTAAAACGGAATTTTTGATTTTTTTTCTAAATTCGTTTTTCAAACAAAAATCGCACTGTTTAATAAATTTATCTACCTTGTTCGATATGACCCTTGATGGTCCCCTCATAAGTTTATTGTTTTGGAATGTTTAGCAGTTTTAAATTCCTCATTATTAAGATCGAATGTTTAGAGATTTGTCCTTGTTTTAATGCTGTTTTGGTGTTAGATAATTATATTTGTTTTTGTTGAGATCTAGTTAAAATGTAAGCTTTGGATTTATCTTAATAAAATTATACGATTTTGCAGGCATATCGGTGACTTTATTAGAAAGATTAAAAAACATTTAGTTACGAAATTGTTCGAAATTATAAAACGATTCGATATTTAAAAGAAGGGTCGAAAATGATCAATGGGCCAGCCAAATGTAACTAATTCCTCTTGAATGGTAGGGTAATGTTACTCACCGAGCTGCTAAGGTCCTAATTGTTATTCATGGTATAGTAAATCTATTGAATTGATATTTTGTGATTAGGCAGATCTAAGAGCATAGCTGCACTTAACTGTTCTGACCGTAATGAAATATGGGTGGATAATCCATGCCTTTTTTTAAAGTTCTTAAGGCTTCCTCGCATTTTGCGTTCCATATATACTCAATATTCTTTTACAAAAAAGCGACCAATGATTGGACAGTAGTAGAAAAATATAAAAAAAAATCGACAATGATAGCCTATGAATCTCGGGCAAGTTTTATTTATCCCTTGGAGTAGTTGGTCTTTGACAGTTTATAATAGCGTCGATTTTTAGGGGGTTATGTGACCTAAATATCGAAGTTATTTTCTTAAAAATTGTATTTCCTAACATATATATATATATTCCACCTATTACTTTTTTGTTATTGTCGGATAAATTTTGGCCGAATATTTTCACATCGTTTTTATAGACTAAATACATTTTAGCTTGGATCGCGGCTAAAAAATTGTTCATCATACTTTGAAAAGTAAACGGGCCACATTTTAGCCAAAATGGTTGTTGATTGAAGCGGTAATGACCTATTTTTGTACTAAACGATTTTTTCAATCTGTCCGCTTCGGATATTTGGGGCATAAAACAAAAAGCTATACCAGATTGGTGAAAAATGTCGCAATTATTGGGTAAGGGAATTATTCCATCTAGCTTAACGTCTTTTAACCAGTGATAATCGACAACAACCCGCCATTTTTTTCTCTAGTGTCCGATTTTTATTTGCCTGAATTATTTTCTGTCGTAGGATTTCATCTAGTTGGTGATTTCAGTTTTAAGGCTATAAGGCAATCTATGTGTAGTGTTCCGTCTGTTAGAGAAATCGTGTGTTCATCAACGGAAGTGGCAGATAAAGATCGCCTTCAAAATTTAAATATATTACTTAATGAAGTATTTCCGACATATGCGAATAATTGATTCAGCTTTTTCTGCATTCCAATGTGTGCTATCAAACAATTTTGAAAGATTTCCACCTGAGCTTACACATATAAATTTGTAAAATTTGGTTTTACCAAATTTAGTTAATAAATCATAAATGTAATAGCAGGCAAAAATTCTAAAAATTTAGATATACTATATTAGTAAAACCGTCTCTCTAATCTTCATAGCTTTATCTTTCAAGCCGCCTTCGCTAAAATCTTACCTTCGTTATAGTCACGTAAATCAATATCTTCTACACCGCCAATATAAGGACATTTAATTTCAAATATGATTTGTTAAAATGTGGGTGTCTGTTTCCCGGTATAATCGTGTTTTCTCTCCAAAGGATCATTTCATACCTTTCATCTTCAAGGGAAATACATTTCCGTTTTTAAAATACTCGGTCATACTGTTTCTAAAATTTGCAAACCCTAGCGCTTTTGGAACCTTCTTTTTAAGGATTAAAAACATTTTGCTACCATCTGACCCCAGTAACAAATTTAAACGGCAGTTAAAATTTAATTTTTAATTTTTTAACCCTTTAATTGTTTTAATTAAAAAATAAATTTTAAACTTTTTAACTTTTTTACAGTTTTATTTATCTTGATTCAAACTGGTTTAGAATCTGACAATAGGGAATTTAAAGAGAATTTTAAGCTAATAGTCTTAGCTGTAGATTAAACGCGGTTAAAATTTAACTTTTGACTCAGGTAAACGCAATTTAAGTAATTTTCGAAGTATTTTCTACATTTTTGGTTAGATGCTAACTATTTAACATCTTTTTTAAGGACATGTTTTGTTTTAAGTTAAAGTTTCAACCTTTATCTAATTATTTGGTTATTACCAATTATCAGTTATGTTAATATATAGTAACCATCGTTTATTTTAGTTTAATTTTAAATGAATTTGGAACTGTTTAGTTGAATTTTACCCGTTTTCCAATATATAATACAGCTCGGTTAATTTTAAGTAATATTTGAACCATTCTTAAACCATTTGGTTAAATTTTTACCGATTATCAAATTTTCTGAAACCATCCGATTTTTTTTTTTTTTCAATTGTAAGAATTATTATTTTTAAAGTTGTGACCCAGGTAACAAATAGTAATTGTAAATTTTAATTTAGAAATGTATAATTCAGAAAAAGCATCGAAGAGTTCTAGGAAACGAACGAACTGTTTGAACCGCCAATTTTGATTTTTTTCGTATTAAAGCAAGTACAGGACGATCTGGACACTAATAATTCGGTATTTATATTATTTTATTAAATTCGACTATATGGTGAATCAGATGACTGCAACATAGAAAAAGCCATTGCAAGTCAAATGTTTTCTGACTGTGCCGGTTTTCTCGAAAACCATCAATGTGTAAAATATTTGCAAAATGGGGTTAAATGAAGATCAGCTCAAAACGATTTTTTTTTCACTGTATTGCAAATGCCTGAGGTATCGCAATCAGTTAAGCTGATCAGCTGATATTTTCCTTTTTTAAAATTATTACGTTTTCATAAGGGAAAAAAATAATTTCTGAAGTTGATTATGTAGGAGTTCCAGTCGATGCGATTGGACTGATATTTATAATTCCTTGAAAGAACATTGATAAAGCTGTACCGGTTTCTTTTATTATTTCATCATTACAACCATCAGTCAATTGAGTTAGCTTAATAATTTTGGTCCCCAACCGCAACCGGTTCTATTCTTGGTGCAGAATTATATGATTGTTACACAATATGCTCACAATTAGTTTCGGCCAAATCAATTTTTAAGGCAAAACATACAAATACAATATTGGTGAAGTTATATCGATTCCACCTTCCCAAATATTACTCCGGTAATTCTTAATCATAAGAGTTCTCACCAAGCGTATGAGTCCTTTACCTGAAAAATATGTTGGTAGGTACTCTAGGGTTTTCTCAACCTTATAAGCCAAACCAAAATTCATGTCATTTTATATAAAAGTTTAGCCAAAATTACATAAATTTTGAAATTTTTGAAACGTGAAATCACATTTCCTTTCAATGGGACCGGAAGTAACCTTTGAATTTTATCATTTTTATGCTTTGGATGTTATTCACTAGTTAAACAAATCATTTATGAAAAATATTTTTTTTATTGTTGTTTTTGAAGATACAGGGTGTAAATATTTAAAAATGTCATGCACTTGGTATAGTATTTATTTCTATATTTAAAGATAAATGTATGTATTTAAAAACAAAACAACAAAAAAAAACAAGTTCCATAAATTATTTATTTCACTCTGTGCTACACACATTCAAAACAGAAAAATCTAAAATTAAAACAAGACTTCCAAAAATAAGTGATTTGACGAATTTTTCATCATAACTAAAAATTTCATTAACACAAATATCGAATTTTTATTTAAAATGCAATCAAGTAAATATTGGTATGTTCATGTTGTTCGTATTGTAACTCTTTTGAAAATCCAATTAATAATTTCAATGATGTATAGGATCCCAATTTCTATCTGAACCGTTCAAAGTCCAGTTATCGCAACGTTTCTAAAACAAATGAAAAAATTTTCAAATTCAAATGACACTTTTTCAATCTAAATTAGAACTCTTTCAAAATCAGCAGGAACTTAAAAAAAAAATGATTTTGTTTCAATCTAAAGCGCAGCCGATCAATTTTTTTTAGTACTTTTTGATTTTGAAAGGGTTTTACACTTTATTTTTAAAACGTTTTATTTCAATTTGAAAAGGTTTTGTTTGATTTCCAAAAAATTTATTTGTTTTGAAATTGGTTACTTTTGTTTTGCAAAAAGTTTCGATTGAACTTTAAAGGATTTAATTTGAAATTGAAATCCTATCTATAAATATAATTTGCAAAAAGTTGAATTTGAATTGTAAAAGGTTAAATTTGAAGTATAAAACCCAAAACAGCGCTGACCTAAACGAGAGGCTTTGACGAAGCATTCTCGCAAGGTGTGCTGGAAGGTCTTTCGGTAGATATTTCTGTAAATAACAAAGAATACTATTTTTATATATATTTTGTTTCTTTCCGCGAACGGGCTCCTTGTTAAAAGGTTTATTGGCTGGGAATTTTTAAGAACTCTTTTTGTCTGGATTCACCTCAGTAATAAAATTTCACAGACATTTTTCCATTGGCTATCCCATGACTAAGAAATGCGTTGTGATCTTATTGGCTGTCCCGTTTAGACCATTTATTTAGTTTAGTCTCTAATGGCACTATTCTGCAATATCATCTGCAATACTTGGAGTAACTAGCTCATTTGATTGTTACGAGTCACTGTAGGTTTAACATTACAAACATGATGAATCTCACAAGGACGTTTTGTCACAATTGACCTTATTAAAGTCCCCACTAACATCGTCGATTACTTCTAAATGTCAATCCAGTTTTTCTCATCGACCTGACATGTTCATAACAACACTGCTCCTGCAGCCACCTAAGATCCTTTTGCCATTTTAGTCTTTTGAATTCTACTAAAACGTTTCAGTAAATGATTCTAACGTTGCTTTTATTCGTATACTGCCAATCAAAATTAATAATGAACTTGAACTCTACAATTGTAAGAGTGACTCATCCGATCTTCTAAGTTCTTTCTCAATAATCTTATTCACATTTAAGTTGCCTTCTCTTCAGCCCGACAAAAGTCTAAACCTCGGAATTGAATTTTATTCCAACAGCCGATTAAAAGTTTTCAATGCAATTAATACGTACATGGGCTTTAAAGCGAGTGGATTAGGATTTCATAAATATTAAAATTTTAAAATTGTGGCTCTCCATAATTCTTTCATAGAACACTTTTTTATATTTGCTCCTCCTTGGTCCTGTCAGATTTCTTCCAAATAATTGCACAAAAAGATAGTCTTCCAAAATGATCAACGACGACAAGTAATGCCACTTGTCAAATTAAAATAAATGTAAAGTAAACAATAGTTCTTCTAAAATCTATTTCTAATTTGGTCGCCAATGTTACCAACCGATTTTTGGGACGTTATGTCTTTTTGTACAGTTTTGGCTGTCAATTTTTTCTTATTTTTAAGTTTTCGCTTCCTTAACAACAAATATCAAATTTCTACCGCCAAATTTAACTTAAATTATTCTTTTTTAAATCATTAAACTTGTGATATTGTTTGAAAAATAAAATTAATTATCTTATATTGAGACGGCTTACTTGGACTGAATATGCTAATGAGATTGACTGTAACGATATACTTTAATTGTTTTCACTCCGCTATTACCTGCATATTAACCCTGTCTAAACCAGAAAATTAAACAGAAAATTTAAAAGGAAAAATTTAACATTATCATGCACATGAAGGTTAACTGACACGACCCAGTGATAATCTCGGTCGCTATATGACACCGACTTTGAATAATTACATAGCTTTCGGGCTCTTAGTGACTCTTTTCGGGCTAATTTAGTCAGCCAAGTCTTTTAACTACTAAATTTTGGTCGCAGATTATCAGTTAATAATTTCTTTTCATTAATCAATCACCAAAGCTTTTGCTATCTGTAACTCTTTTAGGAGACGCTTAAGAAACATTGAAATCACAAATGTTAGTTAATTAGTTTTAGTTTGCTGGCGTGACGCAGTTGTATTAACTGAATGTAAATCAGGAGAATTGCTATTAAGAATTCTGTCACACTTTAAGTTCTACAATAAATTAACTTTGAGCCGCAGCGACAATAGCTATAAAAAATCCTGAAAAAAATGTTCAAAAATTTAGGTCGGAGAGTGGTCGAATGCGAGGTTTAGTTCTAGATCTATTTGGGGGTTGAGATTAGATTTTTTTTTTTTTTAGCTCGCCAATCATGATTGTTAGTAATTCAGGATGGAAGGCGATAAAAATAGATAATTTGGTGCAATCCTCGTTAGCCGGGAGGAAACATCCCAATTGAAATGAAGTGTCAAACGGTGTTTGAGTAAATTGGATTTAACTTTAAAATATATTTATTGATTGATTTTATTTATTGATTTGAGTGTACGATCAAGACTAAGCAAGGTTCCCGGAAAGACGCCGGGTACCGAAGGAAAGGAAAAGTAGGTTAGTAACAAAGAATCTACCCGGTAGTAATATATATGATAAAATAGTTAGCATAAGACAATACAATTGCTAAACTATGTGATCGCTGGATGCTCGATGTTTCTGGAAGCTGAGCTAAGTGTTTCCGGTACTTTTGAAAATCCAAATTTCAATTAATTAATTATCGCTATCTGCTACTTTAAAGTTAAACTAAAGCATTATTTAAACTATGAAACCCTCATTCATTTCTCTGAAATAAATTATAAATTAATCTTTATGTACTACAATTAAATTAATATTAATCTTCCGAATCCTTACATCCAATAAAATATATATAAAAATAAATAAATATCAATTTTCATAAATTATTTTGCTGTCACGGCTCTCGCCATCTATCCATTTCCAGGCTCACACCAAGGAGTAAAACCTAAAATGCAAAATAATGCCGCATCCTACCTTGATACCAAAAAAATTCCATTAAAGTTTTTTAACGTACAGCCCCATACATTTAAATAAATAAATGAAATAAATCAATAAAATTAAACAAAATATATTAAATTAGTCCCAAAGAAACAAGCCGGTTCCAGACACCTGAGTAGCTGATAGTTAGCAAACCTGTTATTAATAAATATAGTAAATAAGTTAGCAAAGACAACGCAATTTCTTACTGCAAGTTTAATTGCTGTTTAAGTTTCTGCCAAATAAAGATTTAAATCGGTTTCTGAAAAACTGGATTAGGGTTTCTTTCAAAATGTATGACTTATAAGTGGCTTAAAAAATTGGCCAGTGTAATGGAGACCTAAATTGTATTACATAAGCCAAAAATAATAAAAATAGTTAAATCGCTAAGTGCACTTATGTAGTTTTCGCTTTTGGACCAGACCCAGTTTTTACTAAATTCTGTATAATAATCTAGACTCAAACACAATTTATATTTTAATTTACATTTATATCCCTGAAACAAATTTACGATTAATATTTCTAACAACCAATGAATTTGATATCAGCAACCCCGCACTGCTCCACCACCAAAAAATTCCGGCCACTTCTGCGCCTCGGCGATTCAGACATCTGCGACTTCTACTGCTTCCCACTCCAAACCGCCTAATTTAGCTTAAATCTAGATAACTTAAAAGAATTGCAATATGAATGGTCAATGGTGGCCACAACCTGTCAGCACTGACAGAACGAAACAACTAATCACCCCTGCCTTGGTCTAAACCAACCTGCAATATTACATCCAGCTACCCCACCCGCCATGCAACGCCAAACTCCCAACACAAAACTCGGCTCAACTTTTATTGTCTTTACACCATCGACAGAACAAAAGTAAAACAGGACTACATCCTTCTACCATAGTCGGTTTTACACATTCATGAAAGTACTTGAAATTTATAACTACACAAGACACACACTTGCTCCTGAACCAACTCATCAACAACCCATCAACAGCGAGCGTCATTCTCCAGACAGCGCAGATTAACTGGTAGATTGGAGAATAATGTCGATGACAATAAATTATAATAATTCAGTCTGTAAGTAGGGAATGAAAGAGGGGAGAGCCTTAGTTGGGATCTTAGTTCATTTTATTTTATCTTAACTATTTCACATTCATTTTATTTTATCCTCTCTCGACTTGTACTATGGTGCATTAAATTTGTGTAAGGTTACATCCTATCCGTCTCCGCTCTCGAACATTTCACTGCAATCGGATTCTTCGAAAAATACAGCTCTTCAGCGGCCTTCTTTAATTTACCCCGATTTGATAGAAGGTTTTTCCATTCAATGAAAGTTCTGTCATACTAACTTAAGTCGTGATTAAGAGAATTTGTCCAGGTGAAACATGGTCGTCCTGGATTTTTGGGTCCAGCAGTGTATCTCATAACGGTGCTTAGAATATGGGTTGGTTCGCGGCGATGGATATGTCACCAGTAATTGATTCGATGTACCTTTATCCTTTTGTTAATAGTTCTACCAACAAAAACTTCCTTGAGGCGTTGGGTGTTTGGCTTATTGGTGGTAAATTCAGCTAACATCTTCTGGAAAAATAATTCATACTGCCTCAATCGACGACGGTTTGCTTGAGTGAGGGTGGCTGTTTTTAGTCCATATGTGATCATGGGTACAATCGTGGCATTGTATACATGGTAAGGATGGTCTTAAAAGGCACTTTGTGTTTTTTGATAATCTGTTGCATTTGCCGGACGATGCCGATTGCCTGACGACATCTAGTTCGAATGGTGAGTGGTCGATTTAGACATTAGGTTGGATAGGTGGCCAAATACCGCATTACTTCGACACGGGTGAAGGTTATACCAGCTAAAACTATGCTAGAGCGGGTAATGGATACCACTTGTGGATCTCTGATGGGATGTCCACCCCCTTTTGACTCCTTTATTCTTTTTAATCTTAGACGTGGATACATGAAGACATTTGATAGCGGTATACTCCCAGAAATATGCCTTGATGATACGGTTGACCAAATAATTAGGAGCGTACTGTTGAAGACAGTCGGCTACTTCATCTAGGTTGACCGTGTCGAAGGCTTTCGCCAGGTCAATGGAGAGAATGTATACCAGATGCCCCGCACGCCATTCTTCGTCGAGAACGCGGCGGATGGTGATCATATGGTCTTCAGTAGTCCGATTGGCTAGAAAGGAAGCCTGATAAGTCGATGGTAAATGCAAATGTTCATCCAGTCGATCGAGTAATAGCTTTGCGTATATTTTATGTACGACAAATCTAGGTCTCTTTATTTTCGAAATGGGAACTTGAATTGTATCATTCCACTCCGGGGGTGGATCATTATTGGTCCAAGCAGTTTCAATAACTTTTTGAAGTGCATGAATTATAAAGTCCGGTGGGTGTTTCAGCAGTTCGATGGGAATCCCATCCTTGCCAGGAGCGGTTCCGGATCTTATGTGTTGGATTGTTGATTTGATCTCGCCTTCTGTTGGTGGAGGCCCTATTGGGTGGTAGTCCTCCTCTTCAATGGGGCTTGGCCAAGCCCCAGAGGACTCCATCAGTTCATTTGACCAGGAAAAATCGGAATATAGGGCCCGCTTTGTTGGTGGTTACCTTTTTTGTACTGGTTAGAGAATGCATAGGTTTTACGCAGTCGATCTGATGGCTTAAAATTTGACACATCTTTAAAAAAATTATGACACTCGAGAGTTCTGTGACTGGCAAACGCATTGTTTAAGTCAGTTCTGCTATTTTTCATGCGGGTATGCGCAATGGGGTCTCGAGGATAGGCATTTCTTATATGAAGGGCACTTTTATAACGGGCCAGCGCTTTTCTGCGTTTCGATGTGAGAGGAAGTTTTCCTGTTATGGATTTATGGGATGCAATTTTTAGACAATCCACAATCATCTGCCACTTGTTGTGAGGGCTGCCTTCGGAGATAGCTTGCTCGTAGGTTTATTTTTCCAAAATAAGGCAAGAGCTGTTATAATTAACAAACATGATTTAACGAATAATTTAACAAAATAATTTTTATTTTATTTATTTTTATTAATAATAATTGCTTCGTCAACCTTGCAGACACAGATCAAAGAGTTTTTGTTTTCGCCCTTATCGCTTCCTCTGATAGTACCACAAATGTTAAAAGAAGCCATTTTCGTTAAAATAACAACCCTTTTAAAGCAACTTCAACTCGTTCCATACCTTAGAGCGTGGAGGCTGCCGCCCCAAACCGCCGCTCATTTTTCCCTTCTCAAATTTTATTTATATATTGAAACTAAGTAAAAAAAAGTGGCCAAATTTCTGAATTTTCCTGGAAAATTTGCAAAATTTTCCCGGAAAAATTACTTGCACATTTTTACGTGCATTTTTACAATATTTTCAAACTAAAAAGTGAAAATTTTCGCGGGAAATGAGGAAATTTTCCGGTGAAATTTGGCTTCCCCCTCCTAAAAACCACAGATGCACAATCCCACATTCTAAAAATTTCCAAAATAAATACTCCTTACCTGATTTTCCAGATGGATATAAAGTAAACTTTAGCCAAAATAGGTAACATCTGTGTTGGTTTTGAGCAAATCCAAAATCCAACCGAGATTCATTAACAATACGACAATAAATATTGATAAACACACATGTATCAATTGCCTAACAACATAACATAATAATATCTGTATAAAAACTGTCAAGGACATACAACATAACAACGCTTTCTCTCATGTTCTAATATTATCGTAACCACTTGGACTAGTTAAATTTAGACCAGAAATTGCTTCTAAGATATTAGATTCTGAAACATAGTTGAAACTTTCCATTCGACTACATAAGGCGTACCCTTTAAGCGCATGTAAGTTGCTTGCTGCTGCTGAATTGAGGTGTGGATTAAGATGGTATGAGCTAAGTTTGAGTTGGGCTCACGTGAGGAGTTCAATTGGGAATTTATTTTTGGGATGAGTTGAAGGTTAGATTGAGTTCAGCTTATTCACGTATGCAGATTATCGGACATGAGTGAATTATTAAGTTGTGGTCGACTGAAAAGTTTTGTTATAAATCTATTGGGTTAAGTTAAAGTTTACACTAAGTTAATTTAAGTTGAGTTTCGGTTTATTAGATGATTGCGTTATTGTTGATTTGTATGTTTATTTGGAGTTTGTATTGGATATTGTGTTGAGTAAGAGAGTGTAGCACGTAATTTTACAATCCACAGTTCTGATTAATTCGTAAATCAAATGGAATATCTTTAATATTAGTCCTGTTTTTTAAATCTCTACAATTAGCACTGTTTTAATTTGCGTCCTTCCATATTTCGTTCAATTTGTCCGAACATCAATTTGGTTAACCAAGAAACAAGTAAAATTTTAAATTTGGAAATAAAAAAAAACATAAATAAACTAAATTGCATTAAGGATAAGTTGGTTTGGTTGCAGATAGTATGTTTTGTCCCAAACAATAACATTTATTTATCTCACAATACATAAAATCTTATTTTTCAAATTAAACTCACCGTATAAAGTTTATAAATCTTGTTTTCATTATACAAATTTCATTCAAGATTTAAAGAAAATTCCAAACATTATGTTTTATCCTTTTTCGTATACTACATAAACCCGTAGTAATAATAAAAAATTACATAAATTAATAAAATAGTAATATTTGTTGTATAGTTGTTAAAAAATACAAATAAGATTTTTTTTTTTTTGTAACTATGTATGTTTACAAGAATCAAGCCAAATAAATAAATAAAATATATTTTTTATTCGAGAGTTTTTGTGTCCAGGAAAAATTTAATTAAATTCCATTTTCCAAAAATTCAAAACATAACAAAAAAAAAAAAAAAAATTTAAATTAGATTTTATATACAATCCGAGGAAAACAATAAGAAGTTTACGAAACAAAAGAATGAAATATGAAAAACAGTAACTGAATTTTTATTGCTTTTCTTTTGTTTTCTCATGTTTAACAAAAAAAAAAATAAAAAAAACACAAAAAACGTTTTTTCGGCGGGTTGTTTTAGTTTTGAATAATCACACGAAGAAAAACTAAATAAATAAAAGGAAAATTAAAACAAAAAAAATAAAGAAAATATGAAAAATTCTTATTTTAAGGATTACATGCAAAATTAAATATAACAAATAATGGAATAAAATGGAATTTAATTGTTTTATTTTATATTTTTATTTCTAACTACTATACAATATGTACTGTATACCCACAAACTATTCTTTTTTCAACCTTCTTGGGTGGAAAAAACAATTTTTAATGCGGAAAATCATATTTCAGTTTTGTTTTTTTTGGTATTTCTTTCGTTTTATTGTTTTAATTACTTGCAGACTAATTATTAATTTTGATTGACAATGAAAAATTTAAGTTTTACATAAATTATTTAAATATTTGCAAATATTTTACTTATAAATATTTAATTTGTTGATTTAAATATTTTTTTTTGTGTTTTTTATTATTGCTGATGAGATATGATTACTTACAAAATGGTTTCGTGCTAATATTATTGTTTCCAATTTTTTATTTTTTTATTTTATTAAAATTTCCGCTCAGACCAAATTCTATCACTAGATGTCAGCCTTTTCCCTTTAGCTATTCCTGGCAATCAATAGCTTAAACCAGGCCTCGATGATTCATTGCGCATTCATCCCAAACAATTAGTTTTGCATATTGAAAATTTTTACACTGAGGACCATTTTTACGGATAGAGCAACCGGGCCCTTATTCACAGGATAAATTTACGGTAATTTAAAAGTAGAATGTGCAGTTCTACCGCCACTGAAAAGTGTCGCAGCGATGCTCGATTATGCTATACCGACAGCCAAGCAAACTATGGATCGAACATATATACATGAAGTAGATTAATTATAAAAGTTTCTCCAGCGCTTCCCAGAGCACATATAAAAAACAATTTTTTTTTCTGTCGTTTGGTAGGTTGTTATGGACGTGCTCTCGCAGTTAAATTCTGAACGCATTTCGGATTATAGAACGAGTATCATAGGGGTTTCCATTTTCCTGTTCACCACAAATTGGCGTCGGTAGATCAATTTCACATAAATACTTTTCACTAAGCCTTACAAATTTGTCTTTAATATCAATAAGACCACTTTTAAAAATACCTTCGAATAATTAATACCAATTTCATTAGTTCGAATTCTACCTTGATAAAGGGTGTGCTCAAACAGGTTGAAAAGGATGACAAACAACTAAAATGAAGGCGGATAAGTCTGCCACGTTTAATGGAGTCTGTGAAATGGCCGAATACGCTAGAGTATCATTCTAATGATAATCTTTTTTAAAAGATCTAAAGCAGCGCAAACAGTTTGGAACGGTGGATAACCAGCCCCACCAGTAGTCTTAAAATTATTAAATGAGGTAGGTCCACGAACGTGATGTAAATCCATATATATATATATGGAAAGATTCAGTTGGATTTGAATGAATTTTATAGACTCGCCTTAGAAAACTCGTCTATTTTAGTTCTTCGGGGATTTTTAAGAATATGATGCATGTTTCCTTTCGTAACATACGTAGATTATTTGGTAATTCTCCAGATGTTAGTCCAGGCAAAAGTTAAAAAAATGGCAATGCAGATTGTCTAATACCAGCAAGCAAAATCCAACCGTGAGTATTAATAAAAATATATCAAAATCTGTGCCTGATAGTCCACGTGTCGTATTACAAGCATTGCCCATTATTCCGGTTTTTCCCACGAAAAATACACATGAATTACAGATTTCTCAAATATTTCCATTAGACTTTGCTTCAAACACTAACACTAAAATAAATAATAATTCGGACGTTTATTCTGAATTTACAAAACAAACAGTAAATACTACTAAACACGATATTTTAAAAATAAAAAAGCCACAAGTCAGTATGCCGTTAAATACTGAAACATTCATTAAACTTGTGCCAGAATTCGATGGTACTTCTTCCGATTTACACAAATTTCTATGTTGTGTTGATTTCATGTATAAATCAATTGATACTAAAGGTACAGAAGAAACCTTATTTTTAGAATTAGTTAAAACAAAATTGAGTAAAAATTCGTACGAAGTAGTTAAATATCACAATTTCGAAAAATGGGAAAATTTAAAAAATGAGTTTTGCCCAGTTTGCCATTTCGAGGCCTTTAGAACAAGTTCAATTAGAACTAGTCACAGATAGACAAAATAGAAACGAACCTGCAAAAGAATTTGCAAACCGCGTAGAAAAATTATTAGCTGATTTAAACGAAGCATGTATAAATAGGGAAGGAACAGAATCTGCGAAAATAGTACAAAAGCTAAACACATTAACGGCCCTTCGAGCTTTTTAAGACGGTCTTCAGAATCCAAGTCAGAATCCTGTCAAATTGGTAGTAAAAGCCTATCGGTTCAGCCTCAATGTCATATTTACATTCTACTCGAAATGTGGGTAATAATAACATATCTTTTAATCCTCTGTCTTTCAAAGCAAACGACAGATTTAAAATTCAATGTCAGATATGTCATAAAACTGGACATTCAAGCGGATGAATGTTATTCAATAAATCCCAAACCATCTGCGAGTACGTCCAATTTTGTGCGGCCACAAGTGAATCAAACATTCATTCCTCAACATGGCAGTTCATTTAGTTTCAACCCGCATCCAAAACCAATAATAAAATCAAACCAAACAGTCAACTCAATTCCAAACAGAACGGTCCTAAAAATTTGCAATTATTGTCACAAAGTCGGCCATACTCTACCAGAATGTAATAAAAGAGCGAAAAAAATAGCTTAGAAATTAGCAAAAACTAATTCCCTTGATCAAAAAGAGGAGAATTCGGGAAACTTCGATACACTCAAACAAGATTAGATGAACACCATTGTTTGAGTGAAACTTTAATTAGGTGTTCACAGCAAAATAATTTAGAATCTCTCAATCGGTCACATGGTGAAAAACACGATGATAAGAACTTGGCAATTATTCCAATTCGTGATTATGACGTCACTCAGCCAAAAAAATCATCAGACAAAAATCCAGCGCAAACTAACAATTACGCCAAACAAGTAAAACCTGGTGTTCATATTTGTTCAAATAGTTTGAAATACATACCATTACAGATTCCCCAACTAAAACATACACCATCGTTTTTCGTATGCGATAGTGGGGCTGAAATAAGTATTATCAAATTGAGCGTATTAAATCAACCTGAAAATATTAAAATTTTAAATAGATGTAATGTTAATGGCACTACAAAAGAGAAAATTCAGTCAAAGGAAACTATTAAGCTCGCCCTACAATTTCAAAAGGTATCCTACAACATGAATTTCATGCTATGTCCGATAATTTTCATCTTGATTGTGATGGTATTCTCGGTAAGGGTTTTTTTACAAAATAATTTGTGCAAACTTGACTATGAAAATGAAATTTTACAAATTGAATCGATAAACCATTCTACTCGATTTTGTAATCATCCAAGTTTGGGCAATACCATACCACCACGAACTGAAATGGTTTGGTTACTGCAATTTAATCAATCCGATGGAGATTATTTTTGTGAAGCAGATGAAATTGATTCAAATGTATTTATTGCACATTCTATCTTAAGAATCGAAAATAAAATGTCTACAGCAATGATTTTAAACTTAAATGAAGAGACAGTAAATATACCTAATCTAAATGTAGCATTGAAACCTCTTTGTGATTATAATATGTATTGTTATAATAGTATAACTACGAAATTCTTCAAAAATAGAAGATCGCTTAAAGAAATTAGAAGAAATAATTAACTTTCTATTTTAAATATTTGTTTAAGTTCTATTTCAAATATTTGTCGAGAATTTAACGATGTGTTTCATTTGCGCGGTGATAAATTAGGTACCACAGCTGCAATAACACATGAAATTCCTCTCACTTCAGGATCTAGACCAATTTATACAAAACCGTATAGATTACCACACTCAGCAAAGGAACAGATACATCGACAAGTAGAAAATATGTTAGACGAAGGTGTAATTGAGCAAAGCATGAGCCCATGGAATTCGCCATTATTAATAGTCCCGAAGAAATCAAACACAAATGAAAAAAAATGGAGAGTGGTGGTAGATTTTCGTCGCCTGAATAAATGTACCTTAAACGAGGTTTATCCCCTTCCTAACATCTTAGACATTTTTGATCAATTGGGCAAAGCTACGTATTTTTCGACTCTAGATCTTGAAAGCGGTTATCATCAAGTTTTATTACATTCCGATAACAAATATAAAACGGCCATTAGCACCGAAGCAGGTCATTTCCAATTTACACGTATGCCGTTTGGTTTAAAAGGAGCTCCTCTCACCTTTCAAAAATTAATGAATTGTGTACTCGCCGGATTAACGGGAGTAAAATGTTTTGCATATATGGATGACGTAGTTACATATGGTTATGACCTAAACGACCATAATTCTAAATTAGCAGACGTTCTTAAGTGCTTGCAAAGTTTTAATTTAAAATTAAATCCTAAAAAATGCCATTTTATGTGTCGCGAGATAAATTATCTAGGCCATATAATCTCTGAAAAAGGCATCATGGCTGATCCATCAAATATTTCGGCAATGGTAAATTTCCCAAGACCAAATAATCAAAAGGAATTGAAAAGCTTTATTGGGCTTTGTAGCTACTATCGTCGATTTATTAATAATTTTGCTGATATTATCGTGCCACTTAATAATTTGCTAAAAAAAAATGCTGAATTTAAGTGGACAGCATTTTGTGATGAGAGCTTTAATTTTTTCAAAACCGCATTAAATACCCAACTAGTATTACAACATCCAATCTTTAATCGTGAGTTTATTGTCACAACGGATGCTAGCAAGTACGCGATAGGGGCAATTCTATCCCAAGAAAATGATAGCAATGATCTACCGATTTGTTTCATAAGCACAGTATTAAACCTAAACCGAGCAACGTTATTCGACGACTGAGAGAGAACTGCTAAGCATTGTTTGGTCACTAAAACGGTTTAGACCCTATTTATATGGCAATCATTTTCTTGTGAGAACGGATCATAAACCATTAACGTATTTATTCACTAGTAATGATCCAACATCCAAACTGATAAGATGGAGATTGGAAATCAAAGATTATAATTTTGATATTGCCTTCAAGCCCGGAAATTGTAACCTAAACGCAGATGCCCTAAGTCGTATTAGTTTTGATGAATTTAAATTATCTATTGCTAAAGTTAATATTACTACACGTGCACAAACTAAGGCACAATCTTAAGTTGCAACCTCAAAATCAACAATTGTCTCAAACTGCTACTTCTACTAGTACAACCGTGAAGAATTCCCAAACAAATGATTTATCAACCCAGACATATCAAAAATCAGTTAATTCAACAAATATAAGAGAATTAGTTAACGAAGGCGATATTTCAAAAACAATATCAGAATTTTACATCACTCCATTAGGTGGCCATCAGGGTGTTGCAAGAACATATCGTAGAATAGAACAATATTATAATTTGCCCAGAATGATGAAACGTATCTCAAACTTTATCAAAAAGTGTAAACAATGTCAACTTCATAAGTTTGGTAGGAACAAAAAATTTCCTATGAAAATCACTACCACATCATCTGAACCGTTCGAAAAAATATTTTTGGATATAGTAGGCCCATAACCTCTAACTTACAATGGCAATCGCTACATTCTTACTATGCAAGATGATTTATCCAAATTTTCTGTTAGTGTACCTATTCCAAATCAAGAGGCGTCAACAGTAGCGGAAGCATTTGTGCGAGAATTTATATGTAAATTTGGTGCTCCAAAAGCAATTCTTACCGATCAGAGTTCAAACTTCATGGGCTCGCTATTCTCTAAAGTTTGCAAAATTTTGCATATTCAAAAATTTTTTGCAACGGCTTATCATCCTGAAATGAATGGTGCATTGGAGCGAGGTCATCGTACTCTTAGAGAATATTTCCGTATTTATTGTGATAAGGATACTTTTAATTGGGATTTATGGATAGTATTTGCAAATTTTTCGTACAATACAAGTCCACATTCATCTACAAATTTCACGCCATTTGAGCTTATGTACGGATTTAAGCCAAATTTGCCTACTTCTCTAAAACGCGAACCAACCCCGCTTTACAATTACGAAGATTTTACTGAAGAATTGAAATGTCGGTTAAGAACGTCTTGCAATATTGCTAGACAAAATCTACTAAATCGTAAAAACGAATCAAAACTTTATTATTGATTGATTGATTGATTTCGAATGTACGGCCAAGCATTAAGCAGGAGATCCCGGAAAGCGCCGGGCCCACCGTACACCCATTTTTACATTTACTTGGAAGGATAAGGAAGGATATTAGTAATGTTTGAGATCGACCAGGTTACAAACACCGTTACAGTCAATAGTTAGTAAATTTTGTGTGGTAGGATGGGAAAGGTATGTTAGTAATGACAGAATTGGTCCGGTTTCCCGGTGGCCAGTTTCAAACTACTGTTAGTATTCGACAATCACAATTGGTTACTTTATTAGTTGATCATTTCTCTGGAATCCGGGGGCTGGAACTCAGGACTCCCTAAATTTTTTATCAGGACTTAAAAATTATTAATGTTATAATTCCCAGGCGACTCTGAAAGTTCAATCCAATTAATAAAACACCATAATACCAAATTTTATTACTTAAATGAATAATTTATGTAACCGTATCTTTAGCATCCCCATGCACACATCATACACCCATTTTCACATACCAACCAAAACCGATATAGGTTATTGATTTATTACCCTAAACCTTAATTAAAAATTATTAATGTTGCCATTTCCCTCAGTCCGCCTTTCATTAATTTACCTGATAAAGTATTTAAGAAATTTAAAATTACTAAGCTAAGATTATAATTAATCCTTATAACAATAAATATAAAATTAAAATAAAATAAAATAAAATTGAAATTAAACTTTAAAATTAATATGCAATTCCCAGGCGATTCTGAAAACTAAATTTAATTAATAAACAGCCTAATAGCAAAATTTTATTTCTTAAATGAATAATTAATATAACAGAATCTTTTGTATTAGTTGGGACAGACTCGACCCGTTTACAGACCGCAATGCGATCGATAGTTAGTAAATTTTTAGTGGAATATATAATAAAAGTTAATACAAGACAGCACAATCTAGCTACTTTATTTGTGATCATTTCTCTGGAATCCAAGCCGGATACTCAGGACTCTCCACATCTAAATCAGGGCTTTTTAGGCTAAAACCAAAAAAAAAAAAAAAAAAAAAAAAAAAAAAAAAAAATTGTTTAGGCCAATAATTTATAGATTTAGATGCTGAATTTGCAACAGATCTATAGAGCAATAAAGACAATTTTCATTGAAACTATTTTGATGATAAAGTGTAAATAAATAACTGACCTTGGCAATAAACAAATGCCGGTCGGTGTATTCAAAAATTAAACCACACTCGTAGTTAGTTAGCTAATCGTATTCAAATACTAAAAATCTTGTTGGTGTGTAAAATAAAAACTTAATTTTATTTATTATGTTTTCTGTCCATGATTCTGCTGTAAATATATACATAGATGTATTACATTATATTCACGAATTCACGATCTTGGTCTTTATCTAGTTACTAGTTGTCAACTTTAAAAATGACATCATTTCGAACATCACAGCGTCACTTTACGTAATCTGAAATTCCTCGAATATTTTAAAAGATGATTCAAACCTTCTTAAAATAAGCACTTTAACCTTGAAACGGAATCGTTTCGTAATCATATAATCAGAAACCATAATTGTTTTATGAAGAAATAGTTTTTCAAGTTCAACGGCCGCGATTTGCGCGAAAAAAAGCGTGTTGATGACTTTAAGTCGTTGCTTTTTTCTTTAGTCTCTTTAAATGAAAGTGAATTCCGATCTTATTTGGAATTATTTGGCAGTCACTCTTATTTTATATTTGAGAATAGATATGAATCTCTATTCTACGTAAACTGGATGCACTTGCTTAATATTTCTTATATTGTTTCGGTATAAACAATTTGATTTAACTGTACAGAAGTTTTGGTCTTAAAATTTCTAACCAATCACTAATTAAATAATTTGTAAAAATTAACCAAAACTTTACCGGCATTTCATAGTTCTATTTAATGTTAGCTCATCTGTACTAACTGCCGATCATTGAACCGTGATATACCAATTGGAAATTGAAGAAATTTTTAGAAATATCTTAATAGTACATATACCACTTGGGTTAGGTATAAGTTTTGCATTTAACTATAATAGATTCCTCAACTTTTATGTGTAAATATACTATCGTTTCCCTAAAAAAATGGATTTTTGGTTTTTAATTTTTTTGTCGTAATAATATACCAACTGTTGGGAAATTAAAACTTAATAGCATATGCCAGTGATTACACTATTTGGAGGTACAATATTTGGCAACTAACAGTACTGGAATGCCCGTGTTGTCCAAAAGTATAGTTTGTACTCTACTCAATATTTTAGCAGGCATTCAGAATTGAAAGTTAAGCTTTGTAACCAAAATTGAACAAAATCCTTTCTGATTAATTTTGGATCTAAAACAAATGAGATACTAAAAACAAAAATAAGTTATCACAATTGTGTTCACCATTTTCAGTTATCTAACATAGCTATTTTTATTATTTTCTGATTAGTAAATTCGTGAGATATTGAAAAAAAGTAAATTTATTGATAAAATTTAAAATTAAAACAATTAGCTATAAGTAGTATTCTCAATATGTAATTTTGTTTAATACAAAACTACCACAACGAAATTTATATGAATGCAATTTCCCCTCTATTAAACACCTCTGACAGACTGCTGTCATTGTTAATAATTTTATTCAATATTACGAAAAAAGAAAACAGAACAAAAATTTTAAATTTATATTAATAAATTCGTTTTTATATATAGTTTTATTATTAAATGCATATATGTAACAAGAAAAATAAAATTAAAAATATCTTACAGCGCGAACTTGTCGATGGAACCTATAACAAATACATGTCCATACTTTTGATGCTAAAACCAAAAATGCACGAAAGTTCATTTGAAATTGTGACCACATTGGCAAGTTTAGTTTCCCAAAAATATTTATAATTAAAAAACTATTTTTAATAACAATATAACAGCTATTTTAATCTATAGTACACGACACTCATTAAATTTAATTTTTCATTTCTATATTATTCAAACACAATATTTTTGCAAGCGACGAGAAAAAATACCAAAACAGAACGACAGAAATATTTTCGCGTTTTATTTTTAAGTTAAATACACTATTATCTACGATTTTAATGAAAATTTGAAAAAAAAACTTTAACGTAAAAGTAAATCTAATTTTTTATTTTAAAACACAAAAATATTTATATTTTCCTATTATTTTATCACATTTTCTAAAAATGAGCGCCGACTGTAGTAAACACATATTCGATAGCGACCGCCATCTTAGTTCGACCTCGTTGTTGTTTGTACTTTATAATACAAAAACCCATAAAAACGAATCAAAACTTTATTATGATAAGAAATCAACAAAACACAAAATTTAACGTAAATGATCATGTTCTTTTAAAAAATTAAGCAAGGAAATCAAAATTAGATCCTATTTGGACAGGTCCATATCAAATTACTGAAATAAATTCTCCTGAGAATTCTGTAATTAGAATAAAAAATAAGAATGTTATCGTGCATAATAATAGATTGAAATTATTTTATTCATAAGATGCACAGTTGTTTATATATTTATATTATAACGTATAATTATTATTTTTAAATAAAATAAAAAAAAATTTGATCTGTTGTACTCCTGAAGCCTTGATTTCTCCTCTAGGAATAACTGTTGGGTAGGCACATTAATTGAAATACTTTCCAGACATGACACTTTAAAGGTTGAATTTATACAAATTTTTTAATTTTATATGGGGCTTTTCATTCAAACGAATTTTCCCGGGCTCCCCACTAGAAACTTGCCCTGATAATTTTTGAGGCATAAGTCACACTAATTGAAATACTTTCCAGACATGACACTTTAAATGTTGAATTTATTCAAATTTTTTAATTTGATATTTAGCTTTTCTGATGAAATTTTAAGTATAATTCCTATGGTAAACAGTGACAAACCAAAATGAGCCTTTTTTCAGCCGTAAATTCACTTCATGAAAATACCAGTTTCTAGGTTGTTTTGTTATTTTTTCATTTTATTTAAAATATGTTTCGGCTGAAATATGTCGGCTGGTAACTTTCGGCTGATATAGCCAAGACACTATCTGCATTACCGACATTTGATATTTTTCGGCTGAAAAGTTTCGGCTAACTTTAACAAGGTTTTAATAAATGTATACGTATATTAATTCAAGTTTGGAAACTACAACTACTATCCCTAAATTATTTACTAGCATTTACAAATTTTAATCTTTTTGCAGCCTTAGTTGGGCCCGATATATTTTGACATATTGGTTTTTTTGAAATCCCCTTTTAAAATGTACCACTTAGAATTTTTTCTGGTTAATTAGTATAAAATATTTTATTAATTGTTTTACCTATTTGTCCAAAAATGGATCATCATGTGTCATATGGCCTTCTGTCGGTTGTGGCAGTGAATTAAAATCTCGTTAGACAACAGAAAAGCATATACATATTTGTAAGTTTTTTGCAAATATTAGGCAAGTTACATTGCTTTCTATATATGTATGTACTTGCTCAAAAATATTTACATTACTGAGAGCCATTTCAGCGAACTTCTCAGCAGGCGTAAATAGCTCTTTATTTGGTCTTGCGAAAAATAAAATAAAAATTTCAAGTGTATGTGGGTATGTGGGATGTCAAAAAGAGCAATTAAAAGAGTCGTTCTTCTATTTCCACTATTTTAGTGGATGTTGAGGATGATAATGAACCTATTTCAAATATGGATCTTACAAAGAAATTTGATGTCCTAAATAATGAAAATCATGTAGACACAGTGGACCACAAAAATTCCACCTGTTATAATTATTAATCAAAAGTACCAAGTTATTATAAACAAGTTAAGCCAACTTAATAAAGCAATATTATACTTTAACTGAACAATGTGGATGATCATAAAAATGTAACGTCAAGTTTCAAACAAAATGCGATTAATTTTTTTCTCTTATGAAGTGGCGAAAGAGAAACTTATTAAAATAATACGGGTGTACCCAATATTGAAGTGAAAAATAAAAACATCGAAGCAGTGCATATAACATCATTGAAGTTGAAAATCTTTATTATAAAAATGGTAACCATAATTTAAATTATATAAAAGGTCACTTTATAACGTTCTTGTTAATTGATCGTACTATCGTAAACCAAATAACATTACACAATGCCGTTGATGTCAATATTACGGACATTGATCAAAATAATGCAATCTTCCACCACATTGTGCTTTATTTGGGAAGAACATCTTACTGTATAGATTGTTAACATTACGTTTGCGGCAACTGTTCATAATCCGGTCATGCCACATCTGCCAAATCTACTCATTCTAACAAGAGTTGTCCACAACGTTATGATTTGATGGTATTTGGTACGCTATAAGCGAGAGAGTCATTTTAAAGCGTCTAAATAAACAAGCTGGAATTCTGCAAACTGTTCCGACCTGGTTGCAGCACTAGTCATCAACTGGCTAGAATTGTATCGTTAATTAAGTCAAATTTTTATCAAAAAAAAAAAAACTATCGGCATGTTATCTATGGATATTGAGGAAGTATTTGACTCGGTCTGGCATAACGTCCTTATCTACAAACGATTAAAGTATGACTTTCTCACATCGATAGTGCGACTTATACAATCTTACCTAAAAAGTGGTTTCTTTTACGTTAAGATTTTAAATGAAACTAGTAATACTCATGACATGCTAGCTGGAGTGCCGGAAGGGGCTGTTCATATAGCATTCTATGCTGATCACACTGCAATTATACTTGTTTCTGGTTTAGATCCAAATGAAGTTGCTATTAAGATGTAGATTGCGTTTAACGAATTAACAAAATTTTACACTAAATGGAAAATTCAAATCTATACCAACAATGGCACAACACGGATGGCCTCCACTGCAAGCTAACGTTAATATGATTGTTGATTTTATAAACACCAGAAGAAGAATCAAATTTAATAATCCACTAATTTTGATCAATAACTCATTAATAAGCGCATCATCTTTAAATAATTTTTGTTTAAAATGTGTATGTATGCAAACTGATTTTCAATCATTGTTTTAGTATAATTCGACATTAGGCTAGGTGTAGTTTAGTTTTGAAAATTTTATTTATCACGTAGAATTAATTATAATGTTAATTTATCTAAAATGTATTCTCAATATTAAACACGATTAAAAATTTTGTAACCATCAATGTAATAAAATATTTGCCCAATAAAAAATAAAATAATAAAAATAAAGAGATTCCGGCTCAAAACGAGTTCATAATGTACCCAAATTAACTACGTCGGGTAAGTCATTTTACGTAAAACAACAACCTGCTTGCCCGATATGCGCCGATACATTACAAATATTGTTATTAAACCGCTGGTCGATCTCGAGTTTTATCAACTAAACCAAATAAATGTTCAACTTGGGACATTGAAGAGATTTTATCCTACCCTAGTAGTCTCACCAATCACTAATGTATCTCTGTAAAATATTGTCTTGATATCGTTTTGTATATCAAGACCAAATATTGGTTACAGTTTGTAATGACCGTCCAAATGTGTTCCCCAGAAAATTAACGGATTTACTCATTTCGGCCCGGGAGAGTTACGTATTTTCAGATTTGTAATATTGGTAATTAAACAAATCCATTCTCTGGGAAAATTTATTTAGGTCAGCCACATCTTTCTTCACACACCAATAATAACAATACAAAAATTTTAAGGAATCATATTACCAAAATAGAACTTTAGTAAGAAATGAATTCATTAAAGAAAAATTGGAAACATTTTTTATCACCTATTGAGATTTACAAATTATTTGTAAATCGGTGAAATAATTAAAATTATAATTGCGAGCCGTGTACGAAGTCAAAACATTAATATACATTTAAAAGACAAAATAACTCACCCATAAGCTCTTATGATGAAAGCAGCTGAAAATCGAAAATGTTTTATCACCTATCACCATCTCACTATATAATCATATACCAGCCAAAAAAAACAAAGTTACGTTACTTTACACTAAGAATCAAAATCAAGCAAAAATTTAAATAAAAAAAATCAGATTTTTTTAATTTTAAAAAACTAACAAGCAATCACATAATTAAGCTTCTAATCACACTTTTATTAATCACAACACATTCACAACACAACACAACACATTATCACCAATACAAAATTTACGAGTTTTAATTTTTTTTTATTTGATTTATTTCCGTAACAAACGCACTACTTAATTTCGACTTAATTCGCGGTGACCTCTCATTTGAACTGATTTTTATATTTAATAATTATTTGTTTGCAATATAAATGATTTGTGTTCATATGTATGCGCTTATAACTGACACGTATTGCAATTGGTAATTTGTATTCAGATTCGTACTATCCTATACTAATACGTTGCACCTAGATATACTACATTTATATGCATATTACTACATCATAACTGCACCAAAAATCGAATGATACAATCATATTTTGAGCATTTAAATGTGTAGTTAAGCAAAAAAAAATAAAAAATCAATACAGTTACCTGATCCATTCTTAACCTACACCAACTTTTAAACAATACGTAGTACAAAAACAAAATAAAAATAAAAATGCAACAATAGTATATTAAAGGGATGCGTACCATTTCATTTCATTACAAGCTACCATCAAGCATTACGAGGATATTTGTCTCTAGAGATTAGGTTTTCACTCAGATTTTCCACTTGAGGTAACATACGAAAATATTATAACTTAAGTATTGTATGACAGTTTGGGAAACATTCCGCTAAGGGTAGGTAGATCATTTTTGATTTTATTCTGCTTTCCAAAGACTACGCAAGGAAAAAGCTGTGAGTAAAAAAATTTGGTGATTTCCAAAGAGCAGGCCTTCTTATAATTTTTGGTATTTCGTTTTTGAAAACGTGAGCTATAAAGCTGAGCTATTCTATATAGTATTTTGTTTAAAATTTTATCTGTCGGTATATCCTTTAAATTAGAAAATTTTCGAAACGGGTGCACTCATCATCATTCCTACACAATACACATGCACAAACAAATTAATGTTGTTGTTTTTTATTATACATTTATTTAATGCTAGTTTTCTGAAAAATTAAATCACATTGATTTCAAAAGTTTTATTTTTTTTACGAATTTATTCGTTTCTACTAATGAATATTCATGGATTTGCAGATTTTAACTTTTTTTTTGGTATGTTTTACCAATAAATTGTTGTTCCTGTTATTTTGGTATATACACATTTATGAATAAAAAATGGGAAACATCGGAAAATTACAAATTATATTAAGCTCTGCGAAATACAAATCTGTACATCGATGTATAGGATTTTATTAAAAATGAACTATATAAATAAAACGAAAAAGTTTAATTAAATCAAATTAATAATTGACAATATGGGATTGAATTTGTATAAAAAGGATTTGACGTTTTATAATTAAAAAAAAAAAGGAAAATGTCATTTTGATTTTGTTGCATTAAATAAATAATTTGATTTAATTGTTGGTTATCAACCTAATTTTACCGTCGTAAATAAGAAATTTGGAGGAATTATATTCAGGTATAAACCAATATGTCGTGGTGTTTTCTAAATGTATTTTATTTTTACTTTTCCAATATCAAGAATAATGTGTTTTTTAAATTAATTGTGTTTTGATTAACTAAAGTAAGGCAGTGCCTTACAGCCTTGCTACAAAATGTAAAGTTCTGGATATTAAAAGCCTTTAAAATTAATTGTTAAATAGAGTTAAAAAATTTCCAAACACGTCGATTTCAATCAAATATAGAAAAACATCGCCTGATTGATTATGGCAAATTCCCAATATCTATTTATGGGAATGAATTAAAAGCGAGTTTAGCGATGAATTTGTTCAGTTTTCGTAATGGAAATGAATTAATTTCGCCATAAAAAATTTTTTTGGCGAAACTAACTTCCGCAAAATTAATTCGGTCACAGAATACTAGAAATCCCATATACGAAAATTTTGTTCTTATTTGAATTATCAAGAACCATCATAATTATCAAAGTAGCAGCCATTGAAATGATCGAAAGAACCGGTTTTCAGAAGTATTTACATTTGTTTTATTGACGGGTCCTCGGTTCCTTAGTTCAGATTCGGTTTCACAGCTCAGTTAGCAAGAGAAATTGATTGATTTTGCTAAATTGCTTTTTAAAAAAAATTAAATAATCGCGGAACTTCCAATTATGTTGAAATAAGATAATGAAATAGAAGTTTAATTACAGTTTCTCCAAATATGGTACTTTATTAACTAAATTACCCAAATGACTTAATTTAACAAATTAGATCACAAATGTTCTTCCCTAACTTAGCTTTTTGATATCATACGCGTTGCCAACCATTGAACTTTCCTTATTTTACGGGGATTACAAGCAATGGACAAGCTTTTATAGACTGTTCAATAAAACGGTACATCAAAATGAGAGTTTGTTAAACGAAGAAAGGATGTATTATCTACTTTCTGGTTAGCGCACAAACAGCGAAACTAATCAATCATCTCACACTATTGGAAGACAACTATATGACTGCATGGGATACTATTATTGCCAGGTACAATGACAAGCGGCTATTAGCTAGCACGCACGTAAGTGCATTGTTAGATCTACCCAGTTCGACGGTGGAATCTGCCAGCGGGTTAAGGACAACACACGACATCGCTTAGGAATATCTACACGCAATAAACAACTTAGATGTAGAGACCGAACACTGGAGTCACTTAGTATTACGCATTTTAACGAGTTAACTTGATGCTGAAACACATCGTATTTATGAGAGTACGATCAAAAATCCAAAAGAAATTCAAAAGTTAAAAAATTCCTTTAGTTTTTTGAAATCAAGATTTCAATCTCTAGCAACTATAACTAGAGAAAAGGGAAACAAGTAACCGCAGCCATAAAACCAACAAAATATTGCAAAGAAGATAACGCATGCTGTAACAACAAGTGAACCATCCTGTGGTTATTTCTGTGTGACTCATCAAGTTACAGGTTGCAAGACTTTCCAAAACTTAGCGATAGTGGAACGAACTTGAGCTGCTAGAGCAAAATCCTTGTGTAGAAGCTGCCTACAGAATTATCATGGAAGATATTGCCACAAAAGGTGTGCGACATGCAATGAATTTCATCATATGCTACTTTACGACAACGAAAAGGCAACCAAAAAACCGAAAGAAACCCCTGCAAAAACAACCTTACAAACAGCTAATGAAGCTGCGCAAGGTAGCATTTTATTAGCTACCGCTATGGTAAAAATAACATGTAATGATGAAGAACACTTGGTCCGTCTTCTAATTGATCCAGGCTCCCAAGGCACCTTCATAATTGAAGAGTTAGCAAACAATCTCAATCTTACAAAAACACCGATTCAAGCAGACATCGCCGGAATGGGTCGGACAGAAGCCGGTATGACTCTTTCATCAGTAGAGTTCATCATTAGTCCCCGGTTTTGTTTAAATTTCAAGATCAAAATTAAGGCTATTGTGTTCAAAAACATAACTGGTAGCATGCCTGATAAGGTCATTGAACCAAATTATTGGAACCATACAAAAAGTCTTATTTGGGCAGATCCAACGTTTTATGAACCCGGTCCAATTGACATATTATTAGGTGCAGATTACTATGGCCAAATAATAATGCCAAATCTAATGAAAGGTGCATCTAATGAGCCTATTACACAACAAACCAAACTGGGATAGATTCTTACTGGGAATACATCTGCTAGTGTCAATATGGCAATGTATCAGACAATGATTGTAACCACCAACGAGATTGACAATCAATTAAAAAAGTTTTGGGAAATCGAGGAAACCAAGAAGTCATACAAAAGAAGAAAAGGAATGTGAAGAAATTTACGACGAAACCGATGGAAGTTATAAGGTAAGAGTTCTGCTGCATGCTGTATAACATGTCATCGCTTCAAATCCGGCAGCAAACTACAGTTAATGGCAGACTTACCTCAAGGACGAGTATTAGCGTCACGTTCATTCACACACACGGGCGTAGGCTTTGCAGGACCTATTCAAGTCAGAGTTTCTAAAGGAAGAGGCACGAAGTCCTACAAGGGATACATAACAGTCTTTGTATGTTTTTCAACTATGGCTGTCCATCTTGAGATTGTGAGCGATTTAACTGCAATAGCCTTTGTAGCAGCATTCAGAAGATTTATTGCGCGCAGAGGCATTTGCCAACATATTTATTCTGATAATGGTACAAATTTTGTCGGAGCTCGATGAATACTCGACAAGGAAAAACGTGAGTGTATAAAACAAGCCACCCCAGAACTTCAAAAAATGTTGGCTAATAATGGCACACAATGGCATTTTATTTCACCATCAGCACCACATTTCGGAGGGCTATGGGAAGCAGCAGTCAAGACATTGAAGTATCACCTAAAGCGAATAATCGGGGAAAGCACACTAACATACGAAGAACTTTCAACAGAAATTTCCCAATTCGAAGCATGTTCATTCTAGGCTAACTATATCGGCAGATCCGTCTGAAGTAGTCCTAACACCAGGTCACTTCTTAATAAGCGATTCACTACTCGCCGTTCCAGAACCAGATTTGTTGCATGAAAATGTAACTTTAGGACAGCTTTGGAGACTATTGCAAAAGATGGTTCAACAATTTTGGAAGCGATTGTCGACCGATTACCTATCATGCCTTCAACAGCGGGCAAAATGGAATTGCAAACAGCCAGAAGACAACCTAGATGAGATTGTTCGGATTAAAGACAAGAATCTGCCACCGACTAAGTGGCGAATTGTCGAATTGCTTCCGGGATTAGATAAGCTGACTAGAGTCGTGACAGTAAAGGATTGTCACGGAATCAATTTTAAACGACCAATCTCGAAGATAATCATTCTCCCTACCAAAGACGCAGAAGCTCCGGAGAAAGAACAAAGCAGAGAAGCTCGCAGTAGATACATAAGCGCAAGTACCAGAATCAAAATAATGCCCTTGTTCATATTGAGTTTACTAGCAATGTGTAACGTTTGCTCAGGAACGTCAGCAGCTAATCTTCCGTATAACCTGACTTGTTTTTCATATCAGCCCGGACTCTATTTTGAATACACTGGAAACGTGCAGTTTACAAATAACCATAACAACTTATCACAATGAGCTAAGTTTGTATCAAGCTTGCGTGAGAAAGCTAACCCAGCTTTGTTTGAACAGCTCTATCCCTGACACATGCTTATTAATAACCAACCAACTGCAAAACAGCTTATCAGATATCAGTCAGAGAAACGAGTTACTCCACCACGGCAAAAATTACTGACGAAAAACAGTACTATCAATATAGTAGGAAATATAGCAAGCGAGCTATTCGGGATACTAGACAATCGTGGTGCAGAACATTATGAGCAGAAAATAGAAAAAAGGAAGGAGAATCAGGAGTATTTACTAAAGCTCATAAAAAATCAGACATCTATTGCCGAGGCCACCCTTAGTCTGCTTAAGAAACACGAGGCAGAAATGACTCAGCATTGGAAGATATTTAACCAGCAAGTAAATGAGCATTTGAACGATCTCAACAACATTAACAGATTCACAACTATGGCAATTCAGGCCTTGATGTCAATGTTGAAATTTAAAGAGATTCAACAAAATGTAATTGAAGCAGTTCTAGATACTCACAATAAGGTAGTTAGTACTGCCATTTTAACACCACCACAGTTATCATAGGAAATCAACAAAATAACACAATACTTGCCACCAGATGCAGTTCTGCCAGGATTCAGGACCCTGATCAAATAATAACCTTATATCAACTGATATCTTGCAAGGGACGTCTGAATGGACAATATGTTAATTTGGAGCTAAAGCTGCCCCTATTAACCAAGGAAAAATATCAATTCTTTAAGCTCTTATCATTCCCAACATCAATTGCTACCTTCATACAACCATCAATGGATTACATGCTATCAAACTATGAGTTCCATCATTGCTAGCTCATTGAAGCTAGCTATATCTGCATACTGCTTATTTCAACAACACTATTTGTGAGTTTCAATTGTTAATCTCAACGAAAACAAATAATTGCGCGACAGCGAAACAAAAGACAGACAAGTCACAAACCAACTGGGTCAAACTTAGGAACGATAACTGGTTGTTTTCATCGCAACATCCACAAACAGCCATTATAGTTTGCGGGGAAGACGTGACTACGTTAACTATTTAAATAAATGGAAAGATTTCACTCAAGGAAGGGTGCACATTGAAAGTTGGATTAATTACACTAAAAAGTCACAAAACCATCAAAAGCAGAGTAGATTTATCATTCCTATCAGCAGTCAATCTATCGACCAATTGGACGACCCTCTACAATACAACTATTCTTTAGGAAGTTCCAAATGAAGGAGAATTTACTGTTCTCCACAAGAAAATAGCTGAATTACAAGATGCTAGGGTAAATGTATCATAGGATGATGTGCACCACTACGCAGTGACATATAACATAGTTGGCTTTATTCTAATAGGCGTGATAGCATACCTATGTAAGGTAAGAAGAAGAGCCAGGAGTCGTATTCCAATTGATAATTAGAATAGGTCACGGGCTAGACTGACCAAGGAAGTATCCAATCTCAGATTAAGGTCTACTATTGACAGTCTTATGTAATACCTATAGATTGCTGTAATTTCTAAAAAATTCAGTTGATGCCGGCAATTAACACTTTAGGGTCTTGGTTTATTAAGCTCGGGATCGGGAGCAGTTATTCCATGCGCTCACTGATGGAAAAATAGAACATATTGAACTTAGCCCAATCGCTTGCAAAACCCGTTTTGGTAGGATCATTACAGGAAATTTCAACCTAAATGATTCCTTACTCACTCAAGATGCAAGTACAATTAAACCAAGGACAACCAGGGTTATGAAGTACCATATTAGGAATTCCCTTCAGCGGTTTTGGGAAATTGAAGAGATTCTCAACTCTAGTATTCCCACTGATGACTGTTGTACCTCCGTCAAATATTTCCATGATATCGTTTAGTATCAAAATAATCAAATATCTTTACCATTGTCATTTAAAAAGTATCGACCAAATCTTGGTGATAGCTACCATCAAGCATTACGATGATATTCGTGTCCAGAAAAATGATCTGATTTAGATTTTCTACTTAAGGAAGCCTACGTAAGTTTCTGCAAGAATACTTATCCCTAAGATATAGGGAACATGTAACCATTCAACTAAAACTTACTGTATGCCTCACAATCCAGTTGTTAAAAGCTCCGCAGTAAGACAACTAAGGTCCGTGTTATTTTCGATGCTTCCGCGAAGACGGCATCCAGAGAATTAATAAACTAATAATCTCCTTGTAGGACCTAAAATTCAACAGAATTTAATAATTATTCTTATCTGATTCCGAAAGAACCGATTTGTCGCGTTTTAGGTTTTCTGACAAGCTCCCAATTTGTTGCGAAATCCTAATACGCAACTTTAACATGGACGACCTGATGCCCCTGCAAAGGGAACTCATATGCTTGCTCCAGTTAGATGGGTTTAGCCTTCGAAAGTGTTCAGCGAATTCTGCTTTGTTAGAACCCATTCAGGTTGAAAAACGATAACTTTCCTCTTTGGAGTTACTCGACGAATCCAAATTAATTTTCGTTCTAGGTATAAGATATGACCCTGGTTAAGGGTTGGGATGATGAACTTGAGAACATTGAGAACACATGGAATGCTGAGAGTGGGAGGAAGACTAAGCCATGCAGACATGAAATATGATGTAAAACGCCCCTATATGTAATGATACGCACATCGGTGAATCAATTTTGCTTTATTTCAGTGCTACCAACCTAACATTCATATGTATATATAGTATAACATCAGTAATCATCATTTACATTACATCTCCCTTTTTATATAAGATTAAGAACTTACAGCTTACAATTCAAAATAAAGCATACTTATAAGTAATACTTTGACAGGCCTAAACATTAATTAATAATTTCAATTTCTTACTCTACTACCCCTTATAATATCAACAAGAATAAACTACTCCCAATACGAATACAATTCAATAATAACGAAAGGATTGAAATTTTAAATTATTGTGGAAATTTTAAGTCTAGTCTATTTATTGGCTTAACCAATCTACCGGATCTAGTGGTCTTCAAAATGTTTGAACTTGATTGGATATTAATAGTTTCGGATATTTCCTTGTTACCAGCATTGGTAATTGCTTCTGAATGTGATGACGTAGGAACCTCTGTATTATTTACTTGTGCAGTTTGATTTGAATTCGTTTCAGTGACTGTTTCATCAAGATCTAATAAAGCTTTACTGGGAAACTTTGCTTTTGTTTTATTGATGTATGCATGATTTCGTCGCCAATTTTGTCCTTGATTAGTTTGAATTATAAGATACGAGTCAAAGTAGCCTTAGTGAACGGTTTGGTTTTTTTACAGAGAAAATCATTTTTCTATAAAAAATTTAAATTCTAATTTCAACTAAATTTTATAAAATTTTTATCGAAAATCGTTATATGTTGCGACTGTGGATTTCGTCTGCAGATAATAGAGTAAACATTTTTTTGGTGTCAATCTTTTCTTTTTGGAAAAATTTCGTACGAGTGAAAAGTTCGAAATTTTGCGTCATGGGGCTCTAACCGAACGACAAACGGTGTACATGTGTTTTTGCAGTGAAGCAAATTAAATCGAAATAAATCGTACTGTGCTTTAAAATCACAATATTTTCAAGTGCAAAAAGTTCATTTAAAATTGTCCTGGATTCAGTTCATTTCTTCATTTAAAGCGTGGCGGACATAACAGGCCCCGAAGGCGGGTGAGTATACGTTGTGTTGTTTCTTTATTTATTAATAAGATTCATAGAATGCTAATATATAAATTATAATCAAATTGTTGAAACAAAATTGTTCAAAGTTTTGAGTTGGTGAAAGTGTTTCGTGAGCGAATCACTTGTATACACTTGAATATATCGTTTATACTATATATGTACGAGTGTGGGGTGCAATCATTCTCTCGTATAACGAATTGTGAATTTCAAGAGATCGAAAGGAACCTACCTTTAATCTTTGTGAGTTATTTCATACCTATACTGTTGAAGTTGGCGAGAGGTTGCGGGCCGGAAGTGCAAGGTCGATAATACAGATTGAGTTAGTCCAGTAGGAAGTAAAGAAATGGTAATGTAGATTGTGCAATTCCCGTCGAAAGTGGAAGGTCGATGGTACAGATTACGGTATTGACATTCCACTCGAAAAAAAATAAAAATTGGTAGTTATCAGGCGAAAGTAAATAGGATGCATGGATTTAAATAAAAAATTTTATAAATAAATCGGAAGAATCAACAAATTGAGGGGTTGGCCATGACTTTCGAGTCAAATGGTTGTGTTTTTTTCCTCGAGAATTAATTTTTATTAAAAATAATTATTTTATTGTAAATTGGCTATTCAAACTAAAATTCGAGAAATTCAGTGAATTGTGAATTGTGTAAGAGTGCATGATTGTGCATCGCTTTATTACGGTTCAACATTTAGGGAAAAAACATTAGGTATAATGTGTAAAGTTTTGATTAGACAGGTGAGATAGGGAAGTCTTGGAATATATGTCCAAACTGGAAATGCAGTTTATTGATGTTAAAAGAAGTCTTGATGTAATGAAACTATTGGTGATGTGTGATGAAAGAAAATATAAAAGATAAAACAAAAATTAGATAATTTATAAATTATTAGAGCAAACTATAGAGTTACGGTGTTTAGTGATTAAAAGATAACAGAGTGATATAACAAAGGGTACTGAATTTAATAAAGGAATAATTAAGTACATAAATGATAAATGGCTAACTAATTATTAAACTAGTGTCTATGTGTTTAAAGAATTTATTTGAAATATAGAGTGTAGAATTTATTTGAAATGTAGGGTTATATGAAATGTAGTGAGTTGATGTGATGAAATTAGTGTGTGATGAAATAGAATTAAAATTAAAATAATTCATAAATTAAATTATTTAGTATGCTATTGAGTTAAGAATTTAGAATTTACAATTGTAGTGGAATAGCTGGAATTAATAACTAGAAAATTAAAAGGTAAGCTAAGTTAAATAAATCAGTAAATTGGCAATATTGTATTATACATTGCACACTCAGTATTTACTGTTAGGCATGGAAGTACACAAATTAGCAAGTGATGGAAATTGCCTTTTCAATGCAATCATCCATCAGCTGCAACTACAAGATTCTCATTCTTCAACCTGTTCAGCAAGTGATCTCCGAGCTGAAATTGTCAGCTTTATACGTGGTAATCTTGTTGATTATTCTCACACAATATTGGATGCATGTCATCAGATCTATAATCCCAGGGAAATTTTGAATCACACTGGAAATCAATTAATATTAAGATATCTATCCGACCTTCAGCAGACTGGATTTTGGGGTGGCGCCGAATGTCTTTCGGCCATGTCTAATTTGAAAAAACTAAAAATAAATATTTATTATGTCAAACATCAAATCACTTTTACACCGACCAGGGGAACGTATAACACTGAAATTAATTTGCTATATACGAGGTCACATTATGACAGCTTAATGTTCCAACAGGAACATACCCCATTGCTTGCTAACATGGCACAATATTCCGATTTGCCTAACATAGCAGAGAATGTCCACCGGAAAATTTCCACCACTGACAATCCTTATACACTAATTGAGGAATCACAGTTAATTAAGTGACCAATCCTGGACCTTTCCGTCAACTCATTCGGCCTTGGAACTTGGAACGTTCGAGGCCTTAATAACTCCCAGAAACGTGACGTTATTGACAGAATTTTATTAGAAAATAATGTCCATATATGTAGTGTCTCAGAAACAAATATGCCCTCTGGAACCTGTTCTTCAAAAAATTACATTTGGCACCTTACAAACGATCCCAAGACAAAAAGACGTGGAGTGGGAATTTTGATAAAAAGGCATACCTTCATTCGGACCATGGGAATTCGAAAATATTTTGGTGCCATAATTACTCTGAACGGCAGAATTGAGAATAGGAGCATCATTGCAATATCCGTTTATGTTCCACCTCACACTTCCCAATACAATCGTCGTCTTTCCACAAAGATATTCTCAAAGTTACTTTCGATAATTGATCGTTGCCCGCAACAGATTGATATCGTCTTATTTGGAGATTTTAATGCTCACCTAAAAGAAGATGATTTGCAGTCGAAGAATGAGAATGGAGTTTCTCTAGAACTACTAACTCGGTTAACTCAACTTTTTAATCACACCCTTCATGGACGTCGGCGGAAACTTATGACCTGGACTGATGGTCGATTGTATTCCCAGTTGGACTATATTTTAACCCGTAAAAGCAATCGGGTTGTTTATGTTAAGTCGGTGAAAGCCGCCTGTTTTTACCCGTCACTAAGCGATCATCGTTTAATATGGATTGTGTGCACCATGCGAAAAGTGCGGTCGCTTGCCTGTCCTACTAATGTAAAGCCAGTTCTGATCTCTGCAGGGCCACCTATGAGCTATTCATTCAAATCTTTGAATCTCTCGTTACTGCAAGGAGTAAAGATACACAAACAATATCAGTCCGTTTTAGCAAAATCATTTGCACAAGCAGTTTCAGATATAAATGATTGTAATCTATGGCATTTGATAACTACTTGCATCAAGGAAAGCTCCTAACAGTTACTCACCACCAAGACGCCCCTGACACCTAAGCGTAGGAAAGCATTGGCGCTCTTTAAACAGGCCCAATTTCACAAACATGCTCATCCACAGGAGATGAGCTCTCGATTGCGTCTACAAAGTGCCAGGAAACGTTTGTCTGATGCCTATTCCAGGCACAAATCTTCTGAATGCAAACAATTTTTTAGTCGTTTGACTTACTATTCTCCTCCAGAACGTCTTCGCAGAACTTATTCATATTTTAAGATTTTCAAACGAGATTGCTCTTCCTTTCGCGGAAATTACATACCAATTTCCTCCTGGGTAAATGAACTTTCTACCATTGAAGGAACCTGGCCGAGCCTTATAGAGGAACAGGATTACTTTCCTTTAGGTCCTCCTCCAAATAAGGAAGACATTCAGTCAGTCCTGAATTTAATCCGCCCAGGCACTGCCCCGGGGCCGGATCAAATTCCCATTGAACTATTTAAATATGCACCCAACAATATTGTTGAAGCGCTTCATAAAGTCATAGAAACTGCATGGATAAACAATGACCGACCAACCGAGTGGCTGGAGACCATTCAGGTTCCAATTCCTAAGAACAAGAATCCTCGTCAAACGAGTGATTTCCGACGCATAACCCTATGCAATGTAGGATACAAGATCTATGCCAAGCTTCTTCTTGAAAAGTTGGATGATCATCTCGAATTACCGCCTTCATACCAAGCTGCGTTTTTGCCCAATCGCTCGACTGATGATCACATGTTTGTCGTTCGTCGAGTACTGGATGAAGAATGGCGCTCCGGGAATGAAACTTTTACCTTTTCTATTGACTTAGCAAAAGCATTTGACACAGTCAATCTAAAGGTCGTAATCGAATGTATTCAACAATATGTGCCTCATTATCTGGTAAACCGCATCATAAAGGCTTGTTTCTGGGAGAAAACCTCCATCAAGTGGTTTAACACCTGTACAGCTAGAGTACAAAGGGGTAAAACAGGGTTGTCCTCTATCACCAAGACTTTTTAATTTCATTTTGAATGAAGTATTGGTAACTGTTGCCGATCAGTATCCAGAATTATGTTTAAATCAAGGAGGGACATTGCAGCTTCCTTTAATTCTAGCATATGCTGATGACATTTTAATTGTCACTCGGGACCCTGCACGCTTAGAACCCATTCTGATTGAGTTGATCGCTGGATTAGAGATTGCCGGACTAACAGTAAATCCAAATAAATGCACTGTACTTATTAGAAACCCAAACTCCTTAATACCCATCACATCCAATGTCAGAATAGGTGGAATTACTTTCACCTCAGTGAAAACATTGCGATACTTGGGCACCTACTTCACAACTAGGTTAGTAGGCCCCTCACTATCCGGACCCGGTGTCGCCAAGCGCTCGGGGTCACAAAACTAATGCAATCTTTCATTAAAAGAAATAAAGTATCTTCTAAGATAGCCATCACGATGTATAATACTGTCATAGTTCCCATGATGATCTATGGATTGAAAACCACCGCCCTTACACTTGCAAATCGGAAGAGATTAAGGAAATTTGAGCTCTTTTTCTTGAGAAGATTACTGGAATTTAGTAAAGATAAATCCACCCTCGGAGCAACGAAAATTAAAGAAATTTTGAACGGTAAAACAATAACAAAGCGCATTAAGTTCCAGCGGATCAATTATTGGGGACATGTGTACCGCCGTCCGTCTATCCATATACTCAAGGCTGCTTTCACGTACAGTGCTGGTCCTAGGAAACTAGGACGACCATGTTTTACCTGGCATGATTCGTTACACCAGGATTTAAATTATATCAACAGATCGCATAATGAATGGGAACCTCTCTTATCCTCTCGAGTTGATTTACCGAAAGCAGCTGAAGGGATTTACCAATGCGGAGAATCAGATTCAAGTGAGCTTCTTGAAGATGAAATTTCGGAAGAAGAGATAGCTAAAGTAATGTAGGTTGGATATTACAACTTTTATCAAATATTCATCGCTTACGTACATCAGAGCGATGTCAAGCAAGGAACTAATGGGTAATTAATTAATTAATCAACTGCTAAACCAATGTATTTAAATTTATTTAAGTTAAGTAGAGGTAAAATAAATAGATATAAATGGATTGACATAGTAAATAAATAATTGAATACATATATGTATAGTTTATTTGTTATAATTTATAATTGACGAAGGGTTTGCGGTTGTAACGTCAAGGTGGGAGATATGGTGGTTGTGGGCGTTTTCGGATGGGAATAAATTTGTAGTTGGTTGTGTTCTTATATGGGAAGGGTGGACTATTCATAACATGCTAATTGGGTTCAAAGTTTGAACTGTTTCAGGTACATTGCAGAATTTATTACTCTCCAAAAAGTTAAATAGCGAATTGAGACTAATTTAGTTTAATTTAGTTATTTATATAGGAAATGATCAAACTTGATGGAGCATGCAAGTGTCTGGATGGATTAAATAAAATATTATTAATAGATTTTTCCTGCTCCTGGACAGGATTGTTACTAGATGATTAATTATTTATTTATTTAGTATAACTTAGGGTAGGAAGTAACTAACCGAGGATTGCTGAGAAACATATTTAACCTTATTAAAATAAATAGTGATTAAGATGATGACATGTTGGACCTCAGGAAATTAGCAATAGATTAGATAATTTTGTCAAAATAAATTACAACAATAATACAAAGTTAAAATTTCAGGACTGAAGGAAAAAAAGCAAAGTTACCGATCTTAAGGAAATAAGAACTTGTAGATAGAAATTATGCCGTCCTGTGATAACAAATTATTATTATTATTATTATTAATATTAACAATTGTTATACTACTAACTGTTGACCGTCAAGGTGTCTGTAACCGGGTCGAACTCAATCCTATACTAACAATCCTATCCAATCCTTCCAAGTCAATGTAAAAAGTTTGTACGGTGGGCTCGGCGTCATCCGGGAGATCTTGCTAAAGGCTTGGTCGTACAACCCAAATCAAATCAAATCAAATCAAAAAATTAGTTTGAATTATAAGTGATCGCGGATTTCTTGATACATCAGTTATTTTTGCTCCAACCCACTCACGATGATTAACTTGAACTCTGACGTTATCGCCCTTAGTTTGTAAGTCACTGCGTTTTTTCGAATGTTTACCTGCGTACAATTTTTGTTTCGCTCTGTTTTCTTTAATGTGTTGTGATACCTCGTTGAATACTTTTGGCTTAAGTAACTCTGTGTCATATATTAACTGAGAGTTAGTAATTCGATTTTGCAATTTTTGATTTGGCGAAATATTACCCCAAATCAGGCGTATTGCGATGATTCAATAGTGCGATATATATATATATATATATATATATATATATATATATATATATATATATATATATACTCGTATATATATATATATATATATATATATATATATATATATATATATATATATATATATATATATATATATATATATATATATATAATTATTATCCATGATACACTATTTTATCATATTTTTCGCAGGCTGGATATATCGTTCTGCTAATCAATTTGCTCGAGGAAACCCTGGACTCGATGTACGATGTTCAAACTTCCAATTTCTAGCGAAATCTTTGAATGGTTTTGACGAATATTGCGGTCCATTGTCCGATTCAACAATTTCTGGTGCTCCATGTACTGAGAAAATATGATAAAAATGTTATCACTTCTTCTGATGTGGAATTATTCAGTTTTTCTACGTCGAAGAACCCGGAATAACTATCGGCCAAGACAATATAATTATTACCGTGCATAGTACATATATCACTCGCAAGAATTTGAAATGGATATTGTGGAACCTCTTTTGACATTATTAGCTCTCTAATATTTCTTTATGTGTTTTTTGACATGTTAAACACTTTTCAACATAGTTATTGATATCATTGTTCATGCCATACCAGTACAGAGATTGTCTGGCTCTGCTTTGACAGGATTGTATACCTGTATGACCTTGGTGGATACAACTTAACATTCTCTGTTAATTTGACTGTGTGGCACGACTACTTTGTGACCTTTGAAAATAAATCCTTTATAAGTGGATAATTCTTCTCTGAAATTCCAATATTTCTGTACTTCTTTTCCGATTGTGTTTCGATGTTCTAAAATCGGCCAACCAGTTGTAATTGTTTTTGTTAGAGATTGTAGCTCGTTATCTTGTTGTGTTGCTTCCACCATGTCTGTGTAGTATTCCTGTGTCGTACGCAATATTATTTGAACTTCGAGATTGCGTTCATCGTCATCTGTTGAAGTTTCATTGATGCAGTCTCTGCTTAACGTATCAGCGCCAGCGCTTCTTTTTCAATTTGTGGATACAGTTGTTGACATTTTGTTAAAGCCTTTGTTGCATATGCTATAGGACGTCCATCTTGAATCAGAGCAGCCCCCACAGCTTTTGAACTAGCATCTACTGTTAGTAAGATATCGTTATTTACATTGTAATATGCGAGTACCGGTGATGTTTTCAATAGTATTTTGATTTTTTCGCTTGTGATGATGCGCTTCCCAATTCAAAACAATGTCTTTGCTTAGTAGTTCTCGTAATGGATCAGTTATTGATGACAAATTAGGAATAAATTTATGGAGGTATGTTACCATTTCCAATATTCTTTACAATTCTTCCTTATTTGTTGGTTGTTTCAATCTATTTATGGCCTCGACCTTATCCGGATCAGCTTCGATACCATTAGCCGTTAAAATATGGCCTAAAAACTTGATGGACTCTTTTTTAAACTGGCATTTGTCTTTATTTAATACTATACCAGCTGTTTTAAATTTTTCAAACACTTTTAGCGTTATCTCACCTATTTTTTCTTCCGACGTAGCGTAAATGGGAAGGTCATCCATAGAGCACTCGACGTTCTCGATATCTTGAAGTAACGGTGACATCATCTCTTGGAACACCTCAGGTGCGGATAAAAGACCAAAAGGCAATCTTGTACAGCAATATCTACCCCACGGCGTTGCAAAGGTTAAGTATTTCTCCGTCCTTTTGCTTACCTGCCAATTTTGCGCCATATATTTTTGGTGCGATTTCTTCTAACGTATTTAGATAAATATCAAATGAGTTATCAATAAGTTTAAATATCAAATGAGAAAGGTTCAAAAATTTATTAATTCGTATTCTGATAGCCCAAACACTCGTCGGACAGAACCACCAATATCAACAGGTATAAAATAATTTATTTCCACAGATGATTATAAAACTAAGTAGCTAAGTGGTTCACTTTATTTTACAGAAAATTCAGCTTCATATCTAATAATAAAAACCGAACTTCATAATTTAAGAAGTACGAAAGTACTGGTTATGCAGAAATGGAGCTGATCATCCAAAGAGCGGACAGCTGAGCTGTTGAAAAATAAAGATATGTCTCTGAGAACGTTATTTGAAGAGTGGCCGTTATATAAACACCCTATATATATATTTTTATATATATATATATATATATATATATATATATATATATATATATATATATATATATATATATATATATATATATATATATATAATTATAGGTTTCTTTACGAGAGAAACATAAAAAAAATTATTTTATTTTTATTTTATTTCGAGTTCTTTACAGAATGAGTTAGATCTTAAAACTAAATACTTATTTCTATAATTTAAAATATTATGTCTTATCAAAAGTGCAATAATGCATTTTTATATCTTTAACCTATTTTACTCGATCGTATTACGGAGCGTTTCCTGTTATTCATTGGAATTTATTTGATACCTTGCTTGTGCAATGATGGAATGTTCTTAATCATCACTTATATGATTTATGTGAATGTAACTCCTCCCGGGGGTATTGGAAGGGCGTCCTCGTCCTTTGTTCTAATCCCTAATTTTATCAGTAGATTTGGGTATGTTGTGTCTTCATTCTGTTTGGATATTTCCGGTTTTCGTTCTTGTGTGTTTTTTTTTCACCGATTTCTCCATGTGTTGTCTAACATTGATGTAAATACAAAGTGTTATTAACCCAAACGATGAGATAGATACACCTCCTGACAAAGACCATATCCAGAATTTGTGGTTCTCTTGTTGTAGGTTCATATGTGTTAGCCGTTTTCTGTTTTGTATGTTTTGTTGTTCAATCAAATCTATATCCACAGATTTGATCAGTTTGCGTGTAATTTCGAGGTTATGAAGAGCACCCTGTATTTCTTCTGTTTCGCTTTTAATTTCGAAGGATTGGAACTTCTTATTTTTTACTATTAAGGTGCAGTTATGGAATGTTATTAAGAAATTACCCGTTATTGTGCGATTATTTGGTCCGCAATCCGATAAAAGTATTTCTTCTTTTGCGTTATCAATGAGCAATTTGTCTTCTGTGATGAACCGTACTGTAGTTTCTGATTTTGCGGTTACGTTGCAAATACTTTTAGTTCCCATTATAAGAGGTTTGATACATTCGTCCTCAAACTCTTTGATTTCCGAATATTTTTGTACAAAATTATTACGATTGATTGTTGTAAATAATTTTTGTTTCGTCTTTACGATATGCTGAGGGTATTCTTTTATTATTGTTTCATTGACTGTTAATGGAACGATCATTGCTGTTAGTGAAGTTTCCTCTTCTAGTTTTGGTGTTTCTAGAATAAAAAGTAGCGTTTCCTTGTTTACGGCTACTTTTGGTATCACGTATTGCAGTGCTTCTTCAGGTAGAGTTATGTTTACTCCTTGGCTTGTCATTAGGTCTTTTATCATCATTAATTCTTTTAGCGATATAACTTTGTTGCTTGCCAGGCCGATTTTAGTTTTGACGATAGCGTCCTGGATGTCTTCTAGTATGGTATTTATGTTATCTATATTAATGATGGCTGCTATCATTTCTATTTCACTGAGTGTTATTTTGTTCGCTGTGTTAGTGGTTGTTACAGCTTTGTTTATTGTGTCTGTTATCATCCGTATTCTTTCATCAATCTGGTTGTTTATTTGGATTTGCTGGTTGTTTTCATTTACTAGTTCCGTCATTTTGTTCTCTATCATTCGCAAATCTATGGCATCTGGACTACCCGCCAGCCATTTCCACGCTGAGCCCAGGGCATCCCAACGTTTTTGTCTATAATGCTTTATAGGTTTAATTTGTTGTAGATTGTCGTACAACTTTCTGCACTTTTGTTTTACTATTTTATATAAATCTAATTTATCGTTCTTATCATCTAATTTATTATAAATAAATTTGTTTATTGAATCTACTGTTTTCTGTATGTTATTTAAATCAATTGGATGAACGACTTTTATGCTACCTACTTGAATTTTACAATCATTAGTTTTTAATATTAAAATAGGGTCGTCATTTAAATTTTTTATTTCTAATTTTTGGAAATGATAAATTTTAGGAATTATTATTAATATTGCTAATTTTATTACAAAGTACATTGTCATGGAAAATAATAGATTTGTTTATTTGTTTTACTTTAAAATTTAGAAAACTGATATAATATTCTTTTAATTTTTTTTTTTTTTTTTTATAAACCCTTAGGCTTTATTACCAGCTAATTATAAAGAATGTTTAAAATACAATATTCAAGCCTAATAACTTATGTTATAATATTATTTACTATTTAGTATTTATTTCTTCTAGTATCTAGATTTTATCTTAATGTTATATATTTTTTTTCTTTTTTTTTCTGAAAATGATACAAAAATAAATTTAATTAGTCTTTTTTATTCGTTTTATTTTGTTCTTATTCCGTTTTATATTTCTTTTTGTACGGAAAGTTTTATTTTCAATGTTTTGAATTTTAGTCTCAACTCCCCTTGGTTGAGCTTTCGTCCTTATATTTGGTTTCAAGAAGACCGTTTCACCTTCTATAAGATTAGGTGGTTCTTCTTTTTGGTCGTTTTGTTTTTGCATTTTCTTTGCGGCTTTTTCCAAATTGTTGTTAACTGTTTGGAAGATATCGTTAGCTTGTGCTCGTATTTTTATGGGGTCAATGAAATTATTTTGATTGAATATAACTTCATTTGGCGTAAAGCCAGTGGCTGAGTGCACGGAATTATTATAAAGAGCAACTGACATTTCGATGGCAGTTGAAGTATCTGGGCTTATTGCTTTATGTTTATTTGTATTGAATATTTCGATCACGGTGGAATGGGTTTTTTCTATCTGTCCGTTGGATTCTGATGAAGATGCGTAATCTAATTTTATATTAAGGCTGTTCAGAAATTCTTTAAATTGGGTGGACTGGAAAGTAGTTTCGTGATCACAGATAATAGAGTTCGGTATTCCGAAAAGGGTAAAATATTTACTAAGACTACTGGTTACGTCTGTTAAATTTTTTGTTTCCATTGGCATCATCTGTAGATGTTTGGAAAATGAGTCAATGATTGAGAGGAAATTGTTTCTGTTTATACTGAAAATGTCAATGTGTAGTCTTTCTAACGGCTTCTTTGTGATTGGCCGTGGGCTTATTTTAATATTATAAGGCTTGCGGTCGTATTTATGCACGTTGCATATATTACATGCATTAATGTGAGTTCGGATTTTATTTCCCATTCTGGGGAAGAAATACGCTCGCCTTAGTTGGTTTTCAACCTCATTAGTGCCCCTATGTGCACGTTCGTGTTCCTTGGTTATTAGTAAATTTTGTCTATCTTCATTCGTAACGTCTTGGACTATTTTTGTGACTATCACAAAATGACCTTTTTGACAAAAATTTTGTCTGAACGAAGTTTGGATTTTGTCGTATAGACTTTCGGGAGCCATTATTGCTGATTGTTTCCCATTATGGTATACTTTTAAAAACTGTGTGATATCGTTTTCTTCGAAGGATTTCTTTGAAATAATGGTTCGTTTGAAATTTGGGAAAATCATTTCTTCCGAAATGATACTGTTTTTGTTTGAAAATTTGAACACTAACTGGTTCCTGTAGTAATTAATTGGCCTGTCAGCGAAGTGGATGAAGTAATCGTCTGACGTGTTCGCTGAGTGGATTGTTTCTATTTCGTCACTATTGACGTTTGGAATATTTTCTGCGACTTCCTCGGATTCACGTGTAGTGTTATCCGTTCCCTCATTGAGATGCAGTTCGTTATTTATTGTAGGCATTCTACTAAGTGCATCTGCCACTATGTTTGCTCTGCCTTCCTTATAGACTACGTCGTAGTCGTAGTTCTCCAGTTCAAGCCTCCATCTTAAAATTTTGGAGTTTTTTTCTGAGGATTTTATAAAAGTGAGGGGTTTATGGTCCGTTACCAACGTGAATTTATTACCGTATAGGTACGGTTGGTACTTTTTTACGGCCCATATTATGGCTAATGCCTCTTTCTCATTAGTCGCATAATTTATTTCTGTTGAATTTAGTGTCCGCGAAGCGAACGCAATAGGTCTCTCCACATTATTCTGTATTTGAGAAAGAACTGCACCCAGAGCAAAATCTGATGCGTCTGTAGTTAGAATAAATTGTTTTGTGAAGTCAGGGTAGGTTAATATTTGGTCGGTTGATAAGATCCTTTTCAGGGTTTCGAATGCTTTTATATATTCGTGGTCTTTTATATCCAATGTTTTGTCTTTTTTAAGATATTTGGTCATAGGCCTACTGATTTTTGAGTAGTCCTTTATAAATCGTCGGTAATAACCGGAAAGTCCCAAAAATTGCTTGATCTCTTTTTGGTTTCTAGGTAAAGGCCATTCTAAGATTTTTTTAATTTTTTCTTTGTTTGGTTTTACACCATCTTCTGTGATGATGTGTCCCAAAAATTCCGTCTCTCTCCTTAAAAATTCGCATTTATCTAATTGAATTTTAAGGTTAAATTCTGAGAGTCGTTTGAAGACTGTGTCTAGGTTCTGTAAGTGGTCTGTTAGATTTTCTCCCACTATAACTATATCGTCTAAGTAGACGTGGCAAATTTTACCTATCAGTCCTTGTAGTACGTGATTCATCGCACGTTGAAATGTCGCTGGGCCGTTTTTCAGGCCAAATGGCATTCTGCAGAATTCAAAATGCCCCTTATCCGTCGAGAAGGCCGTTTTCGGTTGTGACTTTTCGTCCATCGGTATTTGGTGGAAGCCAGATTTTAGATCTATTGTTGTAAAGTAGGTGAATTTCCCTAGGTTATCCAAAATCTCTTCAATTTGGGGCATGGGAAATTTGTCATCGATTGTTTTTTCGTTCAATTTACGATAATCAATGACAACCCTGATTTTACGTGTTCCTGACGCGTCTATTTTTTTTGGAACAACCCAAATTGGTGCTGAATAAGGACTGCTTGAATGGCGTATAATGCCACTATTTAGCATGTCTTGTATCTGTGTTTCCACGTCCTCTTTGAAATGATGAGGGTACCGGTATGTTTTTGTATACACGGGCGTTTCATCTCGTGTATGAATTTTATGTTTAATTACTGTTGTGGCTGATAATTTCTCATCCTGTTTCAACAGTATCGTCTGATTTTTATATATTTTATCAATGATGGCATATTTTTCATTTTCATTGAGATGCTCTGTTCTTATTATGTTTTTTATATCTTCTTTGCTAATTATTTCATGTCCAAAAATAGGGACTGGTTTTAGCGTTTCGAAGTTGTTAACGTTCAGTTTTAACTTCGGTAAATTTTGTGGTGGTACTGGTTCGTTTGTGAGAATATTTACGATCGTATTACCATTAATGGCTTTATATACGCCGGGTTGAATTATTATATTTTCATTTAAATTTTCGTAACTTGGCACGAACCATTCGCCTTCATTACTTGTTCGAAATGTTACTATATGGTTATAGACTGTTCCCGTTGGATAATAACGGTGAAATTTGAATTTTGAATTATTTATTATTATCTCATTGGTTCTGTAATCAATTTTGGTGTTTAGTATCGCCATTGATTGCGAACCTAGGATTCCATCAAAAAATTTATGGAATCCTAATTCGTAGTAAGTTTGTTCCGGGATACCTTGACCCAGAAAATTTATTTTACCTTTGGTATTTACTACGTGAGTTCCTAAAATGTTTTTCACAGAAGCTTCTTGGAAGCTTAATAAATTTTTGGGGATGATACCGGGTTTTATTATGTTTTTATTTGCTCCGGTATCTATTAATAATTTTATATTTATGTTGTTATGTGTGTCCTTGCATTCAAGGTAAGGAAGAAAGTTTAATCTTCCGTATCTTCCACCTGATCGTCTTGAAAATTTGTCGCATTGACATCTAATTCATTCGGAAGGTTTTCTGATTCTTCGCTTTCAGCGTTGATCTCATGGGTGTTCACCATTTTTTTGTTGAACGTGTTTCTAGATTGCATAGAAACGTCAACGTCCATAGGAGTGGCTTTTTCTCTGATTGAACCTGGTCTCTTTTACACCTGGTTATTTTCATTCCATTCCTTTGGTTTTTGGTATGAATTATTAAATTTCGGTTGCGGTGGTGGAACATGATTAATTGGTTTTCGAGAATTTCCTGAGATTATCTCGTTTGAATTAAATTTACAAAGGAAAGCATACGCTTCCTCGATTGTTTTTGGTTTCGTCGCTTGGGCGTAACCGAAGTAGGGTTTTCTTAAACCGGATATGAAGGCTGCCAAGGCATCCTCTTCGATAAAAGCGTTTATCGCGGTCCATGAGTAACTATAGGTAGCGTTTTGTCTCGCTAAAGTTTTAATGTTTTGAACATTTTCTTTTATTTTTTGAAAATAAGTGTGAACTGTTGTGTTCTCGCTTTGTTTCGTTGCCCATAACTGGGACTTATAGAAAGACAACTCTTGTTTGTCTCCCAAAGTTTCTAAGAGGATTTGTTTGATTTCCTCAAAATTTTGTGGGTTACCGGCTAGACATATCGCGTCTTTTGCCTTACCCCTTATTTTATTACCTACTGCTTGTAAGTATAATTTGAACTGTGGTTCAGACACTAATGGCGCGAATACGTTCAGTGTATCCTCCGCTGTCTTGATCCATGCAGATAATTGTTTTCGATTCCCATCATATTCGGGTATCGATTTGATTGGATCCGGTATTCTGAATAAATCAACTGTCAATTGTTGTTCTACAGTAGGTTTCTGTGCCTCTGTAGTGTGTTGTGCCTTTTGTTGCAGAAATGCCAACACTTGTTCGTGTTCTTCCGACTTAGTGGTCATTTTCTGTAATTGCTCAACAACAACTTTCAATTACACGGTTAATTCGTTTACCGCTTGATCCATTTCGTGGTCGAGATCGATCTGTCGATTAGCTATGAATCTATCGATCAATTTATCTCTCATTCACTTTATTTATTTATTTATTGATTAATTTTTCTTCCGTGTCTATCAGGTAGTGCACGGGTATGGTTAGCAGGTTTGCGGCTATTTAGTAGTTCCACACGTTTGCCAAAAGATAATCAAAGTATTTGGTACAATTTAAAAAATTAAAAAAAAATTATATAAACTTTGTTACCTGGATATTATACTTCGTATAATAATTTGTAGTCGTGGTGTCTCAGGTTCAATGTAGAGCTCGTGTTGTGATGCGGTGGAATCTCAAGTCTCTTAGCGGTTATTTAACCTTCAGCTAGAGATGTTTTTCACAAAAAAAAAAAATTAACACCTATTTTTTTTTATTTTTACGGATTCACTTCTTCACTAGTTTTTATTCACTAATGTTTATACACTGTTACACTAACACGAAAACTAAACACTACCGGACGGCTGCGCCAATTATAGGTTTCTTTACGAGAGAAACATAAAAAAAATTATTTTATTTTTATTTTATTTCGAGTTCTTTACAGAATGAGTTAGATCTTAAAACTAAATACTTATTTCTATAATTTAAAATATTATGTCTTATCAAAAGTGCAATAATGCATTTTTATATCTTTAACCTATTTTACTCGATCGTATTACGGAGCGTTTCCTGTTATTCATTGGAATTTATTTGATACCTTGCTTGTGCAATGATGGAATGTTCTTAATCATCACTTATATGATTTATGTGAATGTAACTATATATATATATATATATATATATATATATATATATATATATATATATATATATATATATATATATATATATATATATATATATATATATATATATATATATATATATATTTATATATACATATATAAATATATAATACCAAAATAATATACTAATAATGTAAATGATATTGAATTTTGTGAGTTTTAATTACTTATTTAATTTTATTAGTTTTTATTTGTTAAGTTTATTTATTTTAAGAATATGTAAAGAATTGAGACTGGTAAATGATATAATTTTATCTTAAGGCTTAAAAACTTATATGAATAAAATATATTGTAGTTTATATTTTAGAATATGTACATTTTTATTTTGTTTTAACATATTTTCGAAAATTAAATATATGCATATATTAAAAATATTAAATATATGAAAATTATTGATTTTTTACCAAATTTATTTGTCTACGATGGGTGTTGCGGAATTTTGAAGATATGTATATATATATATATATATATATATATATATATATATATATATATATATATATATATATATATATATATATATATATATACAGGGTGGCTGAGACCAAGTGTTACCAAATGAAAACGCTGTAATTTTTTTAATTTTGATTATTTTTTATTGAAATTTCGTGGAATATGTTGAAAACATATTACATTTTATGAAAAACATGTTACTGCTCGATATGACCTCCTTTGGCTTTGATTATTTGATTCAGTCTTCCATAGAAAGCATTGCATGCTGACCGAACGTGGGCTTGCGGAATTTTATTCCATTCTCGAACAAGAGCTGACTTCAATGCATCAACACTTTCGTATTTTTTAGTGGACACCATACTCTCCAAAATGGACCATATGGAGAAATCCATGGGATTCAAGTCTGGTGAATATGGTGGCCATTCTTTCGACGAAATCAGCCGCGGAACGCAATTTTGTAAAAATTGCTGTGTCGCTCGAGCTTTGTGTGACGGTGCCGAGTCCTGTTGGAATGTCCAACGGTTCGTACCAAAGTGTTTACGTGCCCAAGGTAGCAAAGCATCGTTTAGGATCTTTTGGCGGTACATCTCTTGGTTTACCTTGACTCCATGTTCGATGAAAACCAGAGGAGTGCGTCCATCTGCAGTAACTGCAGACCAAACCATAACATAAGCTGGTGATTGCTTGCGCATGGCAACTCTTGTGTCCAAATTATCGTTGGACTTGTCCTCTAACCAAACACGATCATTTTGTTTATTCACATGCTGTTGAATGGTGAAAATTTTCTCATCAGAAAAGACAATTTTTGGAATCTCATCACGTTCGGCCAAGGCCTTCAATGCTCGTGTTCTTTCAAGCCTAACTTTTTTTTGTGCCTCCGTAAGATCTTGAACTTTTTGTATCTTGTAGGGCTTCAAGTGTAGTTCATTTTTCAATATGGTTTGAATGCTGTATCGTGAAACATGTAGACGTGCGGCTAATTGATTGGCACTTTGACGAGGATTTCGTTTGATTCGTTTCTTCACCTTTCGTATCATTTCTTTTGATGTTGCTGTCTTTTTAGGACCGCCTCTGTTGCGTTTAGCGATGCTACCAGTTTCGTTGTATCGAGTTATGGTTCGATACACAAACATTTTATTCACATTCAAATGCTGGAGCTGACGAACTATTGCTGTTTGTGAATTTCCACCCAAATACAGTGCAATTACACTATTACGTTTGAATTACATTACGATTTTTTTATTAAGATATTAATTTAGAACAATTATTTATTGACCACATATAAACAACTAACCAAACTTCAATCTGTCAAAAAATTAATGCGCGAAAATGACAACTACACAAATGACAGCAGAGTGAAGTTAGTAACATTTGGTCTCAGCCACCCTGTATATATATATATAAATCAGTCCTCTACCAACCTTCATTGAGGTAACATCTTTGAGGTTTAAAATTGAATTTTTTCTGTGTAACAATTATTGTTAAAAATCTTTATAAATATAAATTGTTCTTCACAATTAATTTACTAGTTTTCAAACTAATAAATAAGTGTATAAAATAAAACAATCTAACGTGAGTGGAACTAAACGTCGCTCTAATGCGACGTTAACAGTGATACCGTTCAAAACTGAAAAACAAAAAACATACGATGAAACAAGTTTACAACAAATGATTAGAGAAAATCAACGCGTGATTAACTCTCTACAACATAACAATAATATGTCTGGCTCAACATCAACAAATTTATCAACAAAAAACTCATTCAACAATCTAGTTGATGATGATGGTAACGGTATTGAGTTTGATCTCGATTCTGAGATTCATTCAAAAAATAAAAATAACAAAGTTATTATAACGCCTATAATAATACAAAACATCACTGAAAACAAATTGAGGGATATTCTCAAACAACTTAACATTAATAAATTTTTGATTAAATTATGCAGCATTGGGATAAAAATTTCACTACACATTCAGTTAGATTACAACAATCTACGTAAACAACTGACAGAAGCGAATATTGAGCATTTTACTTATCGTTCTCCATCAGAAAAAATATTAAAAGTAATATTAAACGGTCTACCCAAAAAAATTAGTACGGATGAGATTAAAGAAGTACTCACTGATAATGAATACACTAATAAAGACATAAACAGTGACGATATCATCGAAATAACTGAACTTAATCCTAAAGCAGGCTCGATGCAAAATGGTCTTTATCTAATCAAATTTAATGCAAATAACATAAAATTCCAGATTATAAAAAAGATAAAAAGTCTCAACCATATAATTGTATCATTTCGGATACACACTCCAAGGAAAATTTCTCCAACGCAATGTCGCAGATGCGGTATGTATGGCCATGGTACATCCTACTGCTATAAAATACTAAGATGTCTCAAATGTGGTGACCCTCATGATACGTTAGAATGCAAAGTTTTAGATGCCAATTTGAAATGCTGCTTGTGTCAAGGAAACCATATGGCAAACTCACCCAACTGTCCAAAGTTGAAGGAATACATCCTCATACAAGAAAACATCAAAATTAAACGGAATATAAAAAGTAACAATATAAATAATATTAGGGGATCTTCAATACGGCCTCCTCCGAATTCGTTTAATGCTGAAAAATTTCCGGAACTTACTTCCCCTCGGCCAACACAGATGCATCAGTCTTGGAATTCAATATTTAATAATAAACCATCAAATTCTAATTATAGTGTAAACCAAAACAAATTGGCTGACACAAATGAATCTGGACAGGTAAACTCTTCAAAGGATTCTTTATTTACGTATGAAGAAGTTTTGACTTTGGTAAGTGATATGGTCTCAAGTCTTTCAGTTTGTAAGACAAAAGCGGAAGAATTTTCTGTTTTAACTCGCCTAACTGTAACCTATCTCTATAATAATGTTAAATAATGGTTCTGCGAATCTGAATAATAACGCATTAAATATTTTTATCTGGAATGCGCAAAGTATAAAAAATAAGGCAAATGAAACATTCTCTTACATGAAAAATCTTAATGTGCATGTTGCCATAATTTCGGAAACCTGGCTAAAAGACGATGTTTCACTCTTTGACCCGGAATTTAAAGTGTATAATTTAAATAGAAAATCGAGTGGCTATGGTGGTGTTGCTATTACAATTAAACGAAATATTCAACACTGTTTGCTACCCACTTTGAATTTACAAGCTATAGAGGCTTTTGCAATAGAACTTATTACAATTCGTGGTAAAATAAAACTCATAGCCGCTTATTTTAAAGGAGGAACATCCAATATAATTCTAAACAGATTTAAATCAGACATACAATACCTTACATCATTCCAAACTAATTTCATTTTAGGTGGAGATCTGAACGCTAAACATCCGCATTGGAATTGCTACAGAAATAATAGAGCTGGGACAATCTTATACAACGAAATGTTAGATAGTAAATTTGTTATTAAATTTCCAAGTTCTCCAACACATTTTAATCACAATTCAAAATATGGATCTACTCTGGACATATCTCTGACAAATTGCCCACAATTCATTCATAATATGAAATCTCGCCCTGATTTAAGTTCTGACCACCTTCCGGTACATTTTCAATTGGACTGCAATCCCCAATATTATGAGGGTTTTTGTAGATCTAATTATTCTAAGGCAAATTGGCAACTATATAAATCATGCATTAATAACAATTTAAATCTAACTAGCGAATCTCTAATTCGAAATTATAAATCATGTAGCGATATAGATGAGCTAGTTGGTAATTTAAATAATATCATCTTATCTGCCAAAAATAAGTGCGTGCCATGTAATATACCTATATCAAAAAATATTGAATTCAAAATCCCAGAAGCAACCAAAATGTTAATTCGGCTTAGAAACACTCGTAGACACCAATGGCAACGTTCTCGTGATCCTATGCTTAAAACTATTGTTAACGAGTTCCATCAACGCATCAAGGCTGAATTTCAAATTCTGAGAAATAATAAATGGCGTAATATGATTGAAGAAATCCAAAATGACCGTAATAAAAATAAAATATGGGCAGTCAGTAAAAACCTACGACAACGAAGTAAACAAATACCCCCCTTATTTGACAAAGAAAACCATATTTCGATTACTAATATTGAAAAATGTGAATCTTTCGCAGCACAATTTGCTGCAATTCATAATAAAGACAATCACAATCAATCTACTTTTGCCCAACATATATCTTCAGAAGTCAATAGTTTTCTATCTACTCATGCCGGATTGTTATCGTCCCATGAATTTGATATGACAACTCCTAAAGAGATAAAGCAAATCATCAGATCTATCAAGCCACGTAAATCTCCTGGGTATGATACAATAAATGGTATATTAATTAAGAACCTTGCTATAAAAGGGCATATATTTATTTCTTATTTATTTAACGCTTGTATGAAATTCTCTTATTTTTCCAAACATTGGAAAATGGCAAAAGTTATACCAATTTTAAAACCCGGAAAAGATAAATCTAAACTATCCAGCTATCGACCAATAAGCCTATTAAATTTACTTGGAAAAATTTTCGAAATACTTCTCAAAATTCGTTGTAACGAATTTATTAAAATTAAAAATATCCTACCAGATGAACAATTCGGCTTTCGTGATGAGATTTCAGCTCAACATCAGGTGCTTCGCATTTATCAACATGTCAGATCTGCATTCAACCAGAAACAATCGACGGGTCTTATCCTATTTGACATTGAAAAAGCATTCGATCGTGTTTGGCACATGGGACTTATTTACAAACTAATTCAATTTAATTTCCCAATTTATCTCATTAAAATCATTTATAATTATCTCAATGAAAGACGGTTTTTCGTCTATATGTCTAATGAGAAATCTCAAGGGGCCGTTCTATCACCAATTCTTTATAATCTGTACATGGCAGATATTGGGAAATTTTTTTCAAATATCCATTTTGCCCAATATGCCGATGATACAGCAATCTTTACGTCATCTACCGATGCCAATATCGTAATAAATAACTTACAGATCAACATGAATACATTATCTAGCTATTGTGCTCAATGGGATATCAAATTAAACCCGTCCAAAACCCAAGCAATATTTTTTACCCGGAGGAGAGCAACTAGATTTTTACCTGGGGGTCTTCACGTGATAGTAGATGACTCTCCTATTGAATGGTGTAAAAAAGTCAAATACCTAGGCCTCTGGTTTGATCAAAAAATGTTATTTCAAAATCATATTGAACATACAATTGAAAGAGCACAAAAATTAACCAGAATTTTATATCCATTATTATGCCGTAACTCAAAATTTTCTGAGAATAATAAACTCCTAATTTAAAAAATGATAATTAGGGCAACAATCACGTATGGTAGCCAAATCTGGAGCCAAGCAGCCTATACACATAAAAAGAGATTACAGATTGTACAGAACCGTTGTTTGAAAATTATAAGAAATCTCCCCCGCAGATATCCAACAATCGACTTGCACACTGAATGCAATATTGAGACTTTATCAACTTATATTTCCAGATTAAACCAAAAATACTCTATGTCATGTTTATATCCGGAAAACACTTTAATTAGAAATTTAATTTCTTAACTTTTCATGTTTATTATTTATTGTTTTTGTTTTAAATTATATACAGTAAGGTTTTTCTAAATAAAATTTTTCCTTAAATACTTTCTCTCTAATTTACAAAATATTTTAAATTATAAAATAAATAAATAAAATTTAAATGTAAATAATTTAACTAAGTTGTACGTAATGTTAAATTACAGAGCTCTAAAAATGTTTTATAATAAAAAATAAATAAAAAAAAAATATATATATATATATATATATATATATATATATATATATATATATATATATATATATATATATATATATATATATATATTTATATATATGTATATATATATATATATATATATATATATATATATATATATATATATATATATATATATATATACTGTTGTATTTGCTAATTTCACTAAAGAACTATGCTTTGGTTACCTCGGTACATACCTAATTCTACTTTGGATGTTATGTGAATTTAACTTACTGTTGTGCCATTTACACTTTGAGACATGGTTAATTCAACGTTTTACAAATATGTTAATTTCCTACTATGGTGCTGCCCTATATTTTCCTCGAGATATAGTTAAATTTACTTTTAGAGTAATTGTGAGTTTATCTTTGTTCCTTTACATAATTTAACTATTACCCGTAGTTAATTCTACTTGTCAGACTTGATGATAATTTCACTATTATGCTACTCTATTTTCACTTCGGAATACAGTTAGCTTTACTATTGTATGCATAGTAAATTACACAATACTTTTGGTACAATTGACTAATTTAAGGTAGATAATATTACTTTATAAATTTGCTATTGACGCATTCAATTCAGTTGAGTTTACTTTGCATTTTGCGATTTAAAAAAATAATCATTGATTCAATTTTACATTTTGAAATTTGTACTATTTGGAAAGTCACAAGTAAGTTGAATTTGCAACAACTTTTTTATTAAATTAACTTTGCTTTTTTGTTAATAAAGCCCATTATTTCTTTGCGTGTACATGTTAAATTGTCTAAGCCAAACTTATGATACCAAAATTAGAAGATCTTGACTTCCCACTTTCCAAATTAAACTTATTCGGTGATATTATACATAAATACGGCTATAATATCCGTTAAGGGGGTTACTTTATGATGATCATCCCCACAACTTTATTTACCATCTAATTTTCCTCAAGCGCATCATTTCAAAAGAATTTAGCTATGTTTTATATCCATATTTATACATTAATGTAAATATTTATATGCCATTTCCCAGAGAGTATGGCGGCAATTTAAATGCGAAAAATTCAAACAAACAAAAAAAAAAGTATAACATTTAATAACATTATTTAGGTTAATCTATTTGTCTGTTACATTGGCATAAAGTAAAAATAAAATATCATGCAACAAAAACAAAAAAAAAGGAAAAGCTTACGACACATTAAAAGCGAAATACAAAAATAATTCCGCTAGAAAAATATGAAGAACAAAAAACACGAAAAACCCATAGAGCTTTTATTCAAATTATGAAACAGATCAAAAATAACATCAGAACACAAACCTTATGTACATATTATGTACATTACACAGAAGAAGCGCAAAGATAATAAATTTGTTTCAAGCAATTTACGTTTGGAAAAAAAAAATGTTTTTTGTTAGATTCCCGGCAAATGTTTATTTTGCTTTCAAACCAAACACAAATAAAAAAAAAAAACGAATTTAAATGAAAAAAAGCTCTAAGAATAGTAAACAAACAGTAAACACAACAGAAGCCAAACCAATGCGAGATAAAATCTTTATATCATTGTTTGTGGTAAGTTAAAAATGAAAATATATGTTACAACATGAAAATCCAACAACAAAACAAATTTTAAGCTCAAAAAGCACATAATTTATATTTTCCTACTGCTCTGTTTCTGCGAAAGATCATGATCTTTAATTTAAAAATGACGAAGACAACAGAAAACAAATAAACAAAATCTTAATGCCTGAATATTGGGTTGACATATTTTGAAATTAACTTTATTGCATTAAAGCTGTTTTTTTTTTGTTTGTTCATTTTCAGTATCGCCCAACAAGAACACGTTGATATGATATGTGATAATGTTTAATGGCCTTAAAAAATGTGCCTATGTACATCCGACACAATAACAGCAGTGACGGCAACTAAATTTATTATTTTTGTACATAAAGCAATACTCGTCTGTCTGTTTTATATACTAAATATTACGTACCTTGTATGCTATATCCTAAATGGATGGCATATAATGTATCATTAAGACAGAATTCTTGAATAATTTATCTGCATTAATCCTAATTATGTAATATAATCAATCTCAGGTGTGTTACAGAATTAATTACATTTATGATGTATGAACAACATTCTATGTATAATTTTTATTTTTATTTTTTTTCGTCTCATTTCTCTTCGTTGCTAATTAATGTTGATATAAAACAAAAAAATAATGAAATAAGGAAAATTACAGGATTAAAATACAACAATATTGCTGCTCTTTGGCTATATAATATTGTAAATAACACGAACAACAAGTAGAATGTGTGTGCGGTGAACTCAATATTATATGTTCGTCAACTCTAAAAGCTTAATTAAGTTTGATGGTCATGTGTATTATATGTATATACAATTGAAGCATAATATGATTGAGTATGCGGTACCGTTATACATGTTTTCTTGAAATATACGAAAGTTTGTATGTTATACCACCTGGACAGGTTTAACATGGTTATGGACTTAAAGTGGAGCTTTTGTTCTTAAAAAAATTGTATAAATTTGATATTCTTCTGTACTTTGTTTTAATTCTGTAATTTGTTTGAAGAATAAAATCAAATTATTATGAAACATAATATTAAGATGTTTGCAAAGACGTCTCTCTCAAACAAGAAGAAGGTACCAAACTTTTTTTTAATTTGCCTGGTTATTAAATTTTACTGTATCTGGTAAATACATTACGTTTAACCCAGTTAACTGATTGATTTGTATATGGAAATTTTTTACTAACAAAAATTATTAACTTGTATGAAAATTAGTTGCGTGCGCGATTTCAAAATTTTCAAATCTATCAACAACAGCATAATTTTTGATTTATTCAAATCATGCAAAGCTGTCTGAAGGTTTGATGAATCAATTAAAACTTAACATTTTTTGAGTGTTTTATCCAATACTTTAAATAAATGGAAGTAAAATGGCTGACAGCTCAAATGAGTATTTTTCGTCAAGCTTTCAAATTTAATAGAGCAATACAACTTGGAGAAAAGATCAACTGTGAGGGCCACCATAATATAGAATTATTGTTGCATAAATCGATACATAAATAATTACTGCATGGTTCATTGAGTTGGTTTTACAATTTTTTTCAAAGTTTTCTATAACTATTTACACAAGCCTTGAATGGAATCGAACTTTGAAGCATTTTCGAATAAAAAAGTGCTATATGGTTTCGGTTTGCCGTCCGTCTTTGTCCACAGTAACTTGAGAACGCATCGATATATCAATTTCAAGTACTTTCTTCAACAAACATTCGAGAAACCTTATTGATTTGAACGTCACTCTATTGAGAGGGTTCGGATATATGAAGTATCTTGTTGACCAGCATCCTTACAACTGACGATTATTTTTGTTTTTACAATACAAATTCAAATAGGAAGCTGGGGAAATTAAATAACTTAACATAGATTTAATGGTAGTAGGATACGGCACAATACATTCTTTATTATTTTAACAGAAATAATTTTAAAGGAAATTCGAACAGAAAACCAATTACGATTGTTGTAATTATTTTTATAATTTTGGCAGTTCTGATAAATATTAATTCATTCTAACTTTATCGGGTATTATTGCAATTAACGAGTGATGCAGAACATGTGATTTCGACCAACACCCGTAAAATTACAATGTTGAGGTAACGCATATTGAAAAAGTTTCCCTTCAATAAAATTTTAATGAAAGATGTGTACATATTGAGCGCATGCCGCGCATAGAGCTATCACAAGAAAAATGTATTACTATAGCATTTAAAATGTGTGAGACTTACTTATTTTTAGTAAGGGATCCCGGCGCTTAAAATCCAGTCGTATCTCAACTCTCGTCTTCAAGTTGTTGCTCTCAACCACACCGAGAGTACACCTCTGTACTCTTTAAAGGGATTCATGCAAGGATCCATATTTGGCCCTGTTCTTTTCAATATTTACAGTAACGATATTTATGGCTTAGATTTGAAAGAAAAAATTCAATTATATGCTGAAGATGCAGTTATCAAATACAGCAACACAAACTTAAAAGACGTTTATGACTGTATGCAACACGATTGAAATCTATTGAATCTATGGCTCACAAAAAATAAACTCCAATGAACACCATTAAAACCAAATTCATGATATTCACTAATAGAAAGATACCAGAATCTGTGATTAATGAACACGTCATCACTTATTGTGGAGTAAAAGTTGAAAGAGTTAGCTCATTCAAGTATTTTGGATTAATAATAGAAAAAATTTAAAATGGAACCTTCATATTGACATGATTAAATCGAAAATTCGCCCATATATTTTTTCTATTAGACGAATGAAACAAATTTTACCTCGAAATTATCTTATACTTATCTATAATGCTTTCATTTTAACACATTTGACATATCTCAATTTAATTTGGGGAGGTTGCGCTGATTTTCGACGGGAAGAACTAGAAGTGCTGCCAAAAAGTTACGCTAAAACATATATACCATCTACCTCCACGTTACCCAACATTAGAATTGTTCTGCGATATTCCTTAACTACGACTAACTAATATAATACAGTGCGAACTTCTAGTTTTGATTTTTAAAATTCTAAAAGGATTTATAAAGTTTAATCGATCCCTCCCACAAACCTCTGCAAGGCACCCATATGAAACACGACGTCGTTCTCATTTCTAAATCGAGTTCTTTAATACTAATTTACGAAATAATAATTAGATTTACAAAGGCCTTCAGGCGTATAACGCATTACCTATAGATCTAAAACAGATTGATAGTTGTAATCAATTTAAACAATTTGTTAAAATTCATCTGAAGAATCAATTAGGTTCAAACTGATACAAGACTTAGTTAAGTGTTTATTGATTTATAACAATAAAACATTTTTTTTTTTCATTTTTAGTATAAATGTTTCTTAATTCATTTCTTTTTATTTTGAATTTATATATATTTTTATTTTATTTATAACAATTTATAAATTTTTATTTAAAGATCAGTACGCCAAACGAATTATTGTTAATGTGAGTCACACACAACACCAGGTGTCAAGTAACAAAAAATGTAAAAAAAAACTAATTTTAGGCAAAATAAAGCAAAAAAAAATTAGGACTAAAGCTTTGAAATCATCTTTTGGTAAAAATAAATTTTCATTTTTAGAAACGTGGACGATATTATTACGGCTATACTAAATTCTGAAGCTGTGACAGTTACACGCAATGAGGATGGAAGTTTGACCGGATGTTTGATCTCGGTACTTTAATTGAGTCAATACTTTTGTCATATAAAAACCATTCGGTCATTTTATTAGCTGTGGAAATTTTAAATTATCAGTTGCGATCTCCCTCTCTCTCTCTCTCTCTCTCTCTCTCTCTCTCTCTCTCTCTCTTTAACTCCTACTTTCATACAACTTTAAAAAAAAAACAAATCCTTAATCGAAAACTAATTCCTAATCAGTTTCAAAAATAGCTGTTTCATAACCCAAATCACTTCTACAGTCCGTCGACACCATAAAAAAAAAACGCAAAAACGGCAATGTATACTAGTCAAACTAATCCGTGTTCACTCAAAAATTTATATTCGCAATTATTATGGGGAACTAGCTAAAGTAACTAAAGTACATTTACCATATGTGATGAAACAATTTATGAAAATATTTTGTTTCAATTTAATTCATGTACTATTCAAACTGAATTACATTTTTGTATTGGCACTCATTTTAAAGATTAGTTCATTGTATGTCAAAACCTATGACCGATAATTAAATATTTTGCAATATTTCCTCATTTTAAATGTGTTAGTATATTGTGCAACAGAAAAAAAATATGATTTAAAACAATCAATATTGGTCAAATTAGGTCGTGCACATCCAGAAATCTATAGTCACACGAAGGGTTCACCTTGCTCTGCATTTTGAAAAAATTAATTTTTACCGTTACAACGCTAATGATTCCATCGGATCCTGGATGAATGTGATTGACATTTCCCGCAGATATTGGTTTGTTCCAAAAGTGTTCTAAGAGCAACTGCACAATTTAAGATCGAGATAATATAAACATTTATGGTGAGTTTCGTCGAGTTCTGGAATTCGTGTTACTATAATACAAAAATGTGACGTCAATGTGAGTTAACGCATCAATGTCATCCAATTTGTAATGTGCGTATTGGCCGCGAATTTAGGATAGCTTTGAATTCTGCTAAACGCGTATTTATCTGCTCCATTGTCAGCATGTCGCTTCAAGTGAAACTTAGTCGATTTTACCACGCAGCTTTCCAAATAGCTCTGAAATGCGGAGCGCTAGGAGTGTTAAAGGGCAAGGTTATACATTGTCTGGAATAATAATTAGAAACATTGCTATACTGCTGAATTAATTTATTAATTATATTAATTTATTGTTTGCGCCAATGAAGTTGGAACCGCAATCGCTATAAATGTCTTGGCAAACACCTCGACGTGCGATAAACATTTTTAGGCTACTCTTAAAAAATTTCATTTGTCATGTGGGTTACGAGTTTTATAGGTGGACTGCCTTAGTACTTAGATAAATAAACTTACACGCCTTATATATCTTTTGGCAAAGTATTTTGATTAAATGCATTGGCAGTGGACCAGCGTCGTCAATACTAGTTTTTAAAGAAGTCTGACCAATTCTATTCTGCTTGAATGGTTGAAGAGTTTTAACACTGCTAGTATTTCCAATGCAATTTTTCGACTTCAGTGACCGAATTTCAATAGAAAAATATTAGTTCTGCTTCTTCCGTGGTTAGATATACGAGGGCGGATTGAAAATGAAGCTACCTAAGTAGGAAAACAAAATTTTTTTTTGCCAAAAACCATTTATTTCTCAACATAGTCTCCATTTAATTCGACACACTTAGTAAGACGATATTCCAACTTTTTTATACGATCTGAATAATACGATTTCGGGAACCCCTCAAAATACGCATTAGTTTCGATAATCACTTCTTCGTTTGAGATGAATCTTTGTCCTGCGAGCCATTTTTTCAAGTTTGAAAACAGGAAAAAGTCACTAGGAGCTAAATCTGGACTATAAGGTGGATGATCAACCAATTCGAAGTGTATTTCACGTAATTTTAGCATCGTATCTAATGCTGTGTGAACCGGTGCGTTGTCTTGAAGAAAGAGCACGTTTTCTTCTTTAAATGTGGTCGTTTTTCTTTGATTGCATCAACCAATTGATCCAATAATGCACGATAATACTTTCCTGTGATTGTGGATCCTTTTTCAAGATAATCGATGAGCAATATTCCGTGTGCATCCCAAAATATAGTGGCCATAACCTTGCCAGCCGATTTCACTGCCTTTGCCTTCTTCGGAGCACTTCCACCAGCTTTGGTTTCAGGTGTGTAGTGGTGGACCCACGTTTCATCAACAGTAATTAATCGACGCCAAAAATCAACAGGATTACGCTTTATCATGTCCAATCAGCGCTGTGAAGTGGTCTGTCGAACTCGTTTTTGTTCGACACTGAGCAAACGCGGCACCCATCTTGCCGATAGCTTTTTCATATGCAAATGTTCATGCAAAATGTTGAACACACGTTCATATGATATGTTTACCATTTCAACAATCTCACGCAACTTGACTCGGCGATCATTCATAACGATATCGAGGATTTTCTTGATATTTTCTTCAGTAACCACCTCTTTTGGCCTTCCTGTTGATGGTATTGTTGCAGTACTTCTTCGGCCGCGTTTAAATTCAGCAATCCAATATTTTACCATGTAATCTGACGGAGCAGACTCACCGTAATGTTTATCGAGCTTTTCTTTTGTCTCTTTCGCCGTTTTCCCTTTCAAATAATAGTGTTTAATCAATGCACGAAATTCGTTTTTTTCCATTTTTCAAGAAACACAAAAGTTGCTTACTTCAAACGACTACAACAAATAAACTAATCGATGAATTTGGGTGAAATTTTAACAGCTGACGTTTGACAGATCGTAATTTCTAAAAAACAAAAAATGTTTGTGTTTGTGCTGCCATCTAGCGCTAGGTAGCTTCATTTTCAATCCGCCCTCGTATTATGTTTTGCAATTAAGCATTTTAGTCATCAAACAATGTGTGCTTATTCTAAATTATAATTGTGAATGAAAACTACTTGTTGCTTTCTTCGTGTCTTTCGTATGCCTAAGGGTTTAACATTTTGTCTGTCCGATTTCATACGTAAGTGCTTAAACTTCTGGAATGACCAGCAAGCCATCCAAAACAATTTTAGAGTATATTCAACAGAAAACTTTAATGATTTTCAGTTGTGTTTCTTTATAACTAGATTTAACAGATTGGTCAGTAGGAGTGCTGCACAAAGCTCCAGGCGAGGCAGGCTTTTTTGTTTGATTTGTGCCACCTTCTATTGGTGGATGTTTTAGAAATCGGTGAGTAAAAATGTTAGCCATTTTTCAGACAGTAGGTGAAATCACTCTAGATCGAAATAACAATTGGAGCTGGATCGAAATAAAGCGGATCAAATGGAGGCTTGGGACATATTGCTAGAATTGGCTCACACCGAAGATCGGAAGAAAATGTAAGCTTAACGGTTACTGTGTTTCAGCTTTCATCTAGTGTTCGATTGTCTCACGGATCACAATTATCACCAATTGTTTGGTTTAGTGGACTGTATTTTTGTCGCTCGCACTTTCTTCAATTAAATTTTGTATTTGTATGTCTCGATGAATTTCAATGAAAAATAAGATTCTTGTGATTTTCTTAAATGACACAGTTTCGTTTTTATTTAATTTTTGAAAAGATTTACACGTTTTTTATTTTATTATTATTTTTTTTATACAAAATTAAATTGTTTTATTTTAAATTTTCGCTTTTTGTGGTTCTTGCAATGGCTGCCGATAAGAAGAGAGTCACTAAAAAAACCTTATTGCTGAATTTATATAAAACAAAATTTGCTGACATTAATCGGGGACCACTGAAAATACCACAATAATTACAATAACTTACTCAAGCAATACATAAAACTACAATAATTGCAATATTGAAAGAAAAGTATCTGACATTACAAAAAGTACTAACTTATTTCAAATAAGAATTAGAATACGACTGGTTTGACAATTAGAATGAAATGTCAGTATTTTAATTCTTGTTTTGGATGAATGTTTGCACAATAAATTAAGATAAGTATCATATATTTATTAAATAAATTTAAATGATTAATTGAAATCGTATTAATTCTTATTTTCAGGTAGAATAAATTAACTACAAAAAATTGAAGTGAAACCAATCCGAATCATAATTCATTGAGTAATTGTATTAAATAAAATGATTGTAATTATAAAGAAATATGTGTTCATCATTTCAGAGTGAGATTTGAAAATTTGTCCGATGTGATGCTACCAAACATACTCCCCTCAAAAATGAGATTTATTCTTATTTTATAATCAATTTTGCACTGGCAACCGAAACAATTTTGTAATTGGTCGTTTATATATTGAACACTTTGTTTGTACTGTGGCTACTCTAACTAAACCGTCAGATCCGGCATGTAATTCCTTTACGCGACCTATTAGTCAAGTGCATGGTGGTGCGTTTTTATCGTGGAGTAAAACTACATCGTCGATTTGGAGATTTCGATCTTTTTGTTGCCATTTAGATCGCTGTTGCAATGTGTTAGTGTATAGCGACGCCAAAAGGATTGCACCATTTTTTGTGTTTGTTCCCATCGGCTCAACCTTGTCATGTTACATTCTTCATAGTTTGGATGAGGTAAAGCAGTAATGGGTCCTAACGTTAGGAAATGCCCCGGTGTTAATGCATCGATGTTGCATGTATCTTCATTAGTGATTGCGCATAAGGGCCGCGAGTTGAGGATTCCTTCAATTTGAATTAAAATAGTTTGTATCTCTTCGAAGGTGCGGTTGGCGGTTCCGATGACCTTAATTAAATGAGTCTCTACTGACTTCACTGCGCGTTCCCAGATTCCGCCGAAATGAGGCGAGAGTAGTGGAATTAAATGCCATATTATCCCCTTGGCCACTGCGAATTCATTTAACTTGTTCACGGCTTCTTTTGATGATAGTACAGCGTAATACTCATGTAATATTCGCTTTGCTTCTAGGAAATTTGACCCGTTGTCTGAAAATAATGCCATCGGTACTCCCCTCCTTCCTACAAAACGATCTAAAGCATTGATGAAAGCTTGGGTGGTTAGCGAAGATGCAACTTCAATGTGTAAAGCCTTCGTCGCGAATCATATAAATATCACAATGAAACCCTTTGTAAGTTTTGCACCTCTTCCTGCTTTTGATGAAATTAGTATGGGTCCCGCGTAGTCTATTCCGATTTTTGAGAATGGTCGGCTAGGAGTTACTCGTGCTTCTGGTAAGCAACCCATTTGTTGTGTTGATTTTAATGTGGAGTATCGATAACAAGTCACACATTTGCGAGTTATTTTCCGAGCCATTTCACGTACTCCCAAAATCCAATACTTTTGTCGTGATATCGCAGTTAATAGTGAAGGACCAGGATGTAAATGCTTTTTGTGTAGGTGATTTAATATCAAATTGGTAATTACATGCTTTTTTGATAGAATCATTGGATGCTTTGTTTCGTATGAACAATGCGAATTCTCAAGACGGCCACCTACTCTTAGCACATTATTTGAATCGAGAAATGGTGCTAATGTCTTTAATTTCGACTTGACTGGTACTTGTTTGTACTTATAGTTAACGACTTAATCTCCTCATCAAATTCCAATTGTTGAATATATCGAATGATTATAACTTCTGCTGCATTTAAGTCCAATGCGTTCATTGTGAATGCCGATTTGATATGTTGTTTTGAATTGTAATTGAACCTCAAAACATAAGCCATTATTCATAACAATTTTGGCCAGTCGGAACAACGTTCCAACAAGAGGGCAATTGGATGTGTATTCTGAACGTTGAGTGTTATGTGGCAGATTTTAGTTTCGTTGCTACGAATGTCCTGAACTGTATAAATGATTACTGACTTCGTCGGCCAATTTGTATCAGTCATTTCGGGCCCTTTAACCATAACTCGCTAGTGATTAATTTATCCGCCGTTATTCCTCTGGTTGCTAGATCTGCAGGATTCTCACTTCCCTTTATATGTCGCCAGGTCGCTTCTGATAGTAACGTGTGAATCGCACCTACTCGATTAGCGATATAATTCTTCTATTTCCGCGGATGACTGTTCAACCAAGCCAAAACCACCGTAGAGTCTGTCCACAGTGAAACAGATACTTTTTGGTTGTCAATAGCGTGCAATACTGCTTTTATGAGCCTTGCTAGTAGGTGTGCTCCACAAAGCTCTAACCGAGGCAGGCTAAGTTGCTTAATTGGAGCTACCTTTGATTTTGCGGTTAATAACTGCACCTCATGTTCCTTATCACCCCTTGATGTCACATAAACTGCTGCCGAATACGCCATCTCACTTGCATCGCTGAAACCATGCAACTGTAATTCGCTGGAAAAATTTGCTACAAATCGAGGTATTCTTACTTGATTTAGAATTTTAAATTGGCCGTACAAATTGACACAAACTTCTTGTAAATCTATCGGTAATGGTTCATCCCAAGGTATCTTCCGCAGCCATAAGGTTTGCATTAAGATTTTCATATTCACTGTGAACGGATTTAACCAGCCTAATGGATCGAATATCTTCGAAGCAATCGACAAAATGTTACGTTTTGAACAAGCTTGGTAATGCGTATCTTTAATTTCAAATAAAAATTGATCTGCTAGTGGATTCCAATGGAGACCCAACATTTGTGCTGTTCTTCCTTCTTCTACAATTTGCGTTGTCTCATTTGAATCGTTTAATGATGGGATATTGGAATGCCATTTCCTTAATGAGAATCCACTGTCGGCTAGCACTTGTACTAAGTCGTTCTTTAATTGCAAAGCCCCTTGTTCCGTTGTCGCTCCGGCTAGCAAATCATCGACATAGAAATTTTTTCTTATCGTACTTGATGCTTCAGGATGAGTCAGCTTACAGTCTTCTGCTATCTGATGTAATACGCGAACTGCGAGGAATGGTGCAGACGACGTTCCGTAAGTGACCGATAATAGTTCGTAATGACCTATAGGGTCGTCTGGATGTCTGCGCCAAAGAATTCTTTGCAGTGATGTATGATTTTTGTTTACAAGCACTTGTCTATACATCTTCTCGATGTCTGCGCACATAGCTACCTTGAATCCTCGGAATCTTACTAAAATGGTCCATAATGTGTCTTGTAAGAACACGACTCTTAATTTCGTTGTCGCACTGCTTTCACGTATTACACCATGGTGTGGAAGATAGCAAATCTCATTTCCAAAATTCTTCGATTCGTCTCCTACTGCTCGCATATGACCCAAATTAAGAAATTCTTCCATAAACTCTCGATACATCTTCCCGAAATCCTCGTTCCGCTTCATTTTCCTCTCCATGGCTATCAGTCGCTTCAGGGCCAACTGGTAAGATTTCCCCAGTGGTGGTGAATTCGCCTTTATAGGTAGCTGTACTACAAATCGCCCATTTTCGTTTTTTGTATATGTTGTCTTAAAGTTAGACTCGCACGCTTCTTCTTCTGATGCCCAAGGAACCTGTTCGCTTACTTCTTCCTGTTTCCAGAATTGTTGTAGCGTTTCATCTAAGCTACACTCGTCATTAATGGTTAAGTGGAAACTGTTGAAAAATCCTAACTGCGCATCGTTTTGATTGTTATCAGTTGCTACGCCTGCGATTACATAGCCAAAGATCGTTTCTTGTGCCAGAACATTTTCCGCTAATTGTATTTGGTTTGGTTTCAAAATGTGGAAGAAATAATCAGAACCTAGCAAAATATCAACTTCATTTCTTTCATTAAACCTCGGATCAGCGAGTTGTATATTTGGCCATTGACTTAATTTACTGTTGATTTTTTGATTTGCTGTTAAGGTACTGATTTTTGGGAGAACGAGCATTTTGATATTCAAACCTTGAGACATGTCAAATCGCGAATAGATAGAAAGCTCGGTTCTTCCTATTGTTGAGACGTTTGATGTAGCAATTCCCTCTATGCGGAGTCGACAACTAGTAGGATATAAACTTAACTTCTTGGCGCAGAATTGGGATATAAATGAGGTTTGCGATCCAGAATCTAATAGTAGTCTGCAGAAACTTAGGTGTCCTGCCTGATTCTTCACCCTCACTATTGCCGTTGGTAAAACTGTATTTCCGAGACTACATGTATTTGTTAAGTGCATGCCACATACAAATGAGAAACCGGACAATTCGGTCGGATTATCGGTTTACATCACCACATTCAAAAGAATTGTCGGACTGCAAAATGACATCACCACCCAAACAATTTATATAAACAAAATTTAGTAAAATTTTGTATACAAATATAATGTTCTTACCGTATTAATTTTAAATTATTATTATTGTTACTAAAGCAACAGCACAACATATAACGGAAAACGCCATTTATTTGGCACTGAAACCAAAATCAAAGCCGACAAAAAATCTGGTGAGAAATGATAGGTTCGTAAAACAGCAAAAATGCGTTCTTTAGCCGACACAAATTATACCATTCAAAATTTTGATGGACGGATTTTATTTTGACGGCCGGCAAAATATATCATTAGGTTTTTTTGAATGAAATTGTATTAATTTTATTAAAAATTTCCATGAATGTAATAGTTATCATCAATTCAAACATTTTTTCTAATAATTATTATGTTTAAGTTTTCTCTTTTTGTCAAAAAATGGAATTGACGGTTTCAAATGCCGGTTTGCCGTGTGTGCATGGGGCAACGCCTTTATTATAGTTCCGGAAGGTGCTTCGCTTACTTTTGGTTGGTCAAGTACTGATTTCACTGATGTATCTGTCGTAACTGTGGCTGAATTCGAAATTGAATTTTCAATGTGTAATAAGGTGTGATGTCGACGTCTACACTTTAAGCAATTAAATTTGTTTGAACAATTAGAAGCTCGATGTTTATTTGAAAGACAATTGAAACAAAGTTTCAACTTTGCTTAAACCTTTCGCAGTGGCATAGACGATGTGAACCCTTACAGTACAAACATTCAAATGTCGTTGAATTAACTGGGCTTAGCTGGTGGGTTTTAATTGTGTGGGTAATTTGCCTTGACGAACATTGCTTAACAGGCGCACATGATTCCAGCGCATCGCATCTTTCACTAAAAAATTTTAAGCATTCGTCATAGGATGGGTAATCCTGGTTGACAATTCTATGTGCCCATGCCTCTCTGGTGTCTTCATCTGTCTTACTCAAAAGAATATGAATAAGCTATGGATCACGCTCTGTTGCCTCACCACCCAACGCGATTATGCCCCTGTATACTTCGTCCGACGTGTTGAATAATTGTTGTAGTTTCTTAACCGATGGCTGTTGCATGGCTGGTTAATCGATAAATGATCGAATTAATGAGGTTGACCAGTTTTCCCTTGTCATACCGATGACATATTTTTCCCATGCCTGGCTGTAATTCGCATCCGAATAAGTGATGTGTTTTATTAGGTCTGCAGCATCACCCTCTAGTTGTCCCTTTAGATATTGGAATTTTTGAACGTTGTCAAATCCTAGCTTACTGTGCACCGAAGCAACAAAAATATCCTTAAAACTTGAGAAATCCTCGTACCTTCCTGAAAATTTCGGCAAACGCAGTGTCGGTAGTCGTACCGGAGGGTGATTCTCGTCTGATGTGTCTCGAATGGTTTGATTTAAAGAGGTTGTAAACGAAGAAGATAGTGTGGTCAAAAACTCGTTTTGTTCGCGTAGTAGTCTTGACTTCATTCCCTCCACTTGGTCTCGTTCATGTAATTGCTTCTCGGTTTGAATTAATTGCTGAAATTTAGCCTTCACATTTAAATATTTTGTTTCGTACTCAGTGAGTTCAGAAGGAACGTCAAGACTGGCTAATTTAGCGTCGCACTCAAGGAATTCCGAAAAGGCTCGCTCTAAATATTCTAATCGCGTTATAATCTCAGTTCGCTGCGTTCTTTCGGTTATTTTGCTGATGCTACTTTTCGCTGACTCTCTCTTGTTATTGAATTCTTTCATTTCCTTAGTTGCCATCTCACTGAACCGATTTTTAACTTCACTCTTGTTTGTAAGATTATTTGATTAATTGCAACACCGACGCAACAATTCGAAATAAAAACTTTAATATGTTTTACCACGCGTATTATATGCTCACTGTAACGATGAGTATAAGAACACCAACGAATCGACAACAATGCACTTCAATCACAAAAAAAATGACAACAAGATTTTGATAAACCTTAATATGGTTTGCTACGCGGTTTGTACGATCACTGTTACGATCAGTATGAGAACACCAACGACTCGGACAACAATGCACTTTAATCACGACAAAATGACAACAAAATTTCGCAAAAAAGGAAGATTTTATGATTCAGATATTGGTTTCACTTACCCGAACTGAACAGTATCATGTTCCGATTCCCTCGCTCGAACGTTAAATTGGCTACAATACAGCTGATCGCAGTTGCCTTGTAATCCCTCGCTGGAATCTGACGCTGAGATGTACTCCCAGTATCTCGATTCAGTTCGCTTATATTTTTATTTTTCTTATTGGTTGACAATAGTCGCACTATTGGCTTCGCCTTGTGATTGAGTAAATTATGAATTTACAGAGCTGATATCGTACTTCCGTGTAATCCTTCGCTGGCATTTTGACCTGAGATCTACTCCCAGTGTCTCGATTCGATTCGCTTAGTAATCGCTAAGTAAAATGGCGTCGCCTCGTGTTGAATAAAATTTAACCTTGCAGACGCCGATGTCGTAGTTTTCTTTTTACTACTCACTAATGATTTCCTCGCTGGAAGCAAAAAAAGACGCATCCGGCTCGAAGGACCAGAATTATGTTCGATTGTCTCACGGATCACAATTATCACCAATTGTTTGGTTTAGTGGACTGTATTTTTGTCGCTCGCACTTTTTTCAATTAAATGTTGTATTTGTATGTCTCGATGAATTTCAATGAAAAATAATATTCTTGTGATTTTCTTAAATGACACAGTTTCGTTTTTATTTAATTTTTGAAAAGATTTACACGTTTTTTATTTTATTATTATTTTTTTTATACAAAATTAAATTGTTTTATTTTAAATTTTCGCTTTTTGTGGTTCTTGCAATGGCTGCCGATAAAAAGAGAGTCACTAAAAAAACCTTATTGCTGAATTTATATAAAACAAAATTTGCTGACATTAATCGGGGACCACTGAAAATACCACAATAATTACAATAACTTACTCAGGCAATACTTAAAACTACAATAATTGCAATATTGAAAGAAAAGTACTGACATTACAAAAAGTACTAACTTATTTCAAATAAGAATTAGAATACGACTGGTTTGACAATTAGAATGAAATGTCAGTATTTTAATTCTTGTTTTGGATGAATGTTTGCACAATAAATTGAGATAAGTATCATATATTTATTAAATAAATTTAAATGATTAATTGAAATCGTATTAATTCTTATTTTCAGGTAGAATAAATTAACTACAAAAAATTGAAGTGAAACCAATCCGAATCATAATTCATTGAGTAATTGTATTAAATAAATGATTGTAATTATAAAGAAATATGTGTTTGTCATTTCAGAGTGAGATTTGAAAATTTGTCCGATGTGCTACCAAACATCTAGTACCTCGTATTCGATTTCTTACCGATAGTTTTGTCATCGTCACGTCAGGTGCCATATCTATTATTGCCTCTCAATTCGACGATTATTTCTGGAGGTTAAAAATGCGACTTTCCACTATGTGGTAACATAGTTAAGTTGTATTGTTTCGTTTCCACTACCTGTGCATGTCATCATGGTATTCAGGCTTAAATTTTCTGTACTGTGCCATAAATTTTGGCAAATCGGCGTTCCACGCTGCATCATCTTTGAATGGCATTACTCACTAAATCTCCTATAGACATTGGGTTTACTAGACATATTAAAATTGGGATCAGTTAGCTCGACTCTTTGGTAAATTTCAGCAAGGAGATGGTCATGGTAGGTGTGTAGGAAGTTAAGAAGAACGCTTAACACTAGATTATAAGTACCTATAGGTAGTCGAAACATGTATAGCTGTCGAAACATGTGTAGTCTCTATAGCTGCTAACATGTCTTTGCGGAGTAATTCCGTATTCGTCTTTCTGAATTGGATACTTTCGAAAGCAATGTTTTAGTAATTTACTAGTAATTTACGAAACATATTAGAAGCGGCATTTTCATTTTTCAATTTACCAAGCTTTTAGAGAAAAATGACACAACTGAAAAAAATAAGTTTTTGATATTTTATTCTCGGTTATACATAAATATGGTATAAGCTTCAATTTTCCGATATATAATGTTTTATTTCAAAAGATCTTTGATAACCACATTTCTTGTGAAATATATTGTATTTTCAAAAAAAGCACCTTGATACGGAGAATTTTTCATTAAACTTTTAAGTTGTTCTTATTCTTTACTTTCGACAGCGGGACATATAACTGACCATGTGAAAAAACTGAATCGGGTAAATAAACTCCAACATTGCCATATCACTGACCTTGCGATTTGTTTATTGACATAGCAAATGCCAGCATTACTGAAAATTGTCTTTTTTTCATTTTGAATGGTAAAATTGATTCGCTAGGCTCTAAATCAATACTTGGTATACAGGCTACTTCACCTTTATTGCAACCAGTTAAAATTTTTGCCATTATAACATTTGCTAAGAGCTCTTTAACAATCAATCGGGAATCATTAAGTAAGCCCCTTTTTGGAATCAAATTACAAATAAGCATAAAAATGCACCTTTCTTCGGTTTGAGTGAATTCAGAGGCATTCCCTGGATTGTGGATTAGTAACAACAAAATTTTTTGGTACAAAAATAATTTGGTTTGTTAGTTAAACGATTTGTTGTTCAGTTGACGTTGTAATTTTATTACCAAATATTGCACTAACGATGTCATCACATGACTAATTATTTGTCAATTCTCCGTCATCTAAGCGTAGAAACCAATCATTAAATTTATTTTGACCTCCCATATTTGTGATTAAACTTTTTTTCTTAACTTGACACCATAAAGATAAATTTTTAATGTAAAGCTCAACAATATCTGCAACTGATCCTATCAGTACTACGTTTGACGTCTGTCTGAAGTCAGCTCATAAAATAAATAATATACCATCAAATGGTCTTATATCATTTTGGATTTCGTTCAAAAAACGATCAATGTCTCAAAAAGAATGTGTTCAAAACATTGATGCTTCTCAATTTTTGGCTGTCAATTGATGGAATTTTTATAGGTGAAACAGATGTTTCAGTTACTAACAATAATATTTTTAAACCACTATGAGCTGTTCTTTCACCTTTCAATAAGTCTGCCAGCTGTTACAAATGCTAAAGTCGATCCACCTTGTCCTATTACATATGACATCAATGTCATATAAAAATTCGTTTTTCCAGAACCACCTGGCCCTTCGTTAAAAAAACCTGAACGAGTTGCTCAGCTGTTTCATTTTCTTCATTTTGAACACCAAAATCAACACATTTCATACCATGCATACGTAATACAAATTCAATAGCTTGTAAACATGCATAAACTTCTATCATGTACTCTTTAAACTTTTCATACAATTCCAATGGATTTTTTAGAAGATTAAAGGCACAAATAAGTGCAAATATTATTCGTATGGTGCACTAAGTGTTAATGCTTCTCCTAAGTATCTTTCCCATTCCATATCATTCGTTAGTAAATTTAATTGAATTGCAGAATCCTTAAATTTGTCCTATGTTATACCATTAACTGTTTTGAGAAAATCAAACCTGGTTGCACTTCTAACATGTTGTAGCACAATCTCAAATAAAATCGTTCTTGGTCCTTTGGACTTACTGCATACATTCTTGTAATAGTTTTGCCACCTCCTCTTTTTCTTGGTTTCCAAACTGTATCAAATGTATGTTGTTCAGATATTTCAGTATATAAAAGAGTTCGTGCATTAACATCACTTCCATTTTATTGAAACCAAGCAGTCAACTATGTTAACCGATTTTCGGCTCTATTTAGAGTGGTGTCCTCATTTCCGTCCTCAAAGTTTAGGATATGCTCATCGGGAAGATGTATAGCAAGACAATAAACATCATGTGCTGTATCGTTCATTTGAATTTCAAGTAGACGCCGCATTGCCTCCGGTGAACAAACGTATATTGCATCAACGAAGTGTTTTATTTCATCGTGCATGAATTATTTGACATGTTTCGACATTGATGTGTCAGTTATAATGCTTGGTCAAATACTTGTTGTAAGGAACAATCCAATGGTTATCAACAATTTTTGTTCAAATTTAAACTTGAGTTAAAACGTAATTTGCTTTGTTGGTGTCTAATAAAATTTAAATTATTTTCCTCAACTTGTAAATAAAAATCAATTCCCTGCCTACTGTTGAAACCACTTGCCACCATGAATTATCAGATTAAATACACCTTGTCTTGCAGTATGTGCAACTTTCCGTTGCAATATTGTGATTTACGTAGGTACGCTTTCTGTCTGGATTATTTACTAAATTTATTTGCGTACGTGGTTGCCATTCAGCTTGAAGCAATGGACAAAATATTGCATATTTCAGGCTGTCCATCATTGCTTGGATATACACGGAAATCACGTACAAAGGGCATTTGTCCATCAGCACTAATGGAAATTATTGCAAGCTCATTAACAGTTGGTGAATTAGAACGTTCTAAATATGATGTTTGAAACTGGAGCTACCTCATTGTTTGCTCACCAAGTCTTTTATATGCTAGTGCATAAACATTTACCTCACGCAACAACTCATCTAAATATTTGACAATATTTTCATTTAAACCTTCGTTAGCTGAATGATCTAATCGATAACACATAACTAAGCGTATTGACGTTGATTGTGATTTTATGCGTCCTGTCAGTTTATCAATTTTGGCACCCATAGATGCGAACGACATTTCTGAATTATATGGTCTAATGTTATTTTGACCGTGACGATAAAGACGAAGATCAGGATTTGACCTAAGTTCTTGTAAGTACTGTGAAATAGGACGAATTTATTGATTATTTGGCTGAATCATGACAATACCTTAATGGCAGCAATTTTTGAATATACCATCTGGTGACTTTTCGCCTTCAGAGATGATTGAATTACAGAAAGTATATAAAACGTTTATAGGACTAAAATAATGTTCAAAATCATCATGATTTGATAATGTTATACAAAGCGCGCCACGGGATCTTGCAACTTGATTGGCACCACGTGCACGATGATGTTGAGCTTGTTCTACTGTTTCACTAAATCGTTGATTATAGCTCTTGAATTTCGAACTTGTTCAGTGGTATTTACACGTCGTAAATAACCGCTCTAGAAACACGCATACTTTTCGCATCATTTACACGACGAACATTTTCTCAGCTTCAGTTTGGTTTGCTTTTATTTCTATATTCTTCCTCTTTTTCGAGCTGCAGTATCATTGAACTGGTTTTGTTGTCTTTCATCAAAGCTTTTGTTTAATCGACGCTGACATTCATGATCAATATCATTTTATCGTATATAAGTTCAAGATTTTCTCGGCTTTGACTTACCCGAAAACGTTCGACTCTTTCTTTTATTAATTATGAATCTAACTAACGTATTAAATGCAATACAACAACCACATACCATGCAGCTCTTCTGTAAAAAAAGTATTCCATGCCGTTACGTTTAGACAAATGTACAAACGATGGCAATTATTATTTAGGAACATTTTAATAGTTTGGAAAATTATTGCAAATCCAATATTTCCCTTTAATCAGCATCTTCAATAATATTATTTATTTGTACAACGCTCCTCGTCTTATCCAATTTAGACAAAACACATTTCTCTTATTCTCAATTTCTTTATTTTCCTGCACCCTACGGTTGGTGCAGTAATTTTCTACGTGCTATAATAAGATAAAAACCTGACGTCACGTACCTAAAGGAAGTAAACCGAATAAAATAAAAAAAATAAACTTTCAAAGCTCCTAATTATACTTGAAGAAAACAGAATTTATCTTATTTACCAAAAATATATAATTCCAATTACCTTTACTATACTATGTCTATGAGTATGAGCATGTATATGCTAGTGTATTATACATAGGAAATATCTAATTTAAAACTTTCTATGTTTCAGAATACATAAGAATATAAAAACTTTAATCTTTTGTGTTATTTATAGAGGTCAAAGTGATTAAAGGTATTATCATTTAGAGACATACAATACACCCAGACTTTTACCATAACAACACAACAAAAATGGTAAAATGAAAAAATGGTCCTGTATTTATAATAATACACTGTAGTACGAATAAATTCTTGTTATCATAATAAAAATTGAGTTGAATATTTATTACAATGATTTATTAAGATTTGTCATCAAGCAATTTTTCGTTTTTCCCAAACAAAACAAAACAAAATAAAAGCAGGAAAAACCCTATTTTTATTGTGTATACATACTTCTATTATTATTATTGTTGTTACCATTATTGTATTATATAATTTTATGTTTAGAATATCCAATTTTCTTGGCATTATATTTCACGACAAGTTGGTTTACAATTTACTTACAACGACTATGTTTATATTTTACACACACACACACGCATGTACACACACAAAAAATTTGATTATGACAAGAAGAAAAATAACAATAATATTAATAATATTTTCGGTGAAGTACAGGAACAGAACCTAAATTGAAGACTACCAAGAAAATCAACAATTTCGCATACTATAGAGAGGAGGTGGCAAAAAGGAACCAAAGAAAAAAAAAAACATTTTCTCAAGCACTCAAAATACAACACCAATGCAAAAAAAAAGTGTTTGTGGGGAAAACAGAATACATAAATATTATTCTTACCTTTCATAAAAAAAAAAAAAAAAAGTTGGATTGAAATATTGAAATTGGTTGCCTTTAAATAAATGTGAAAACATTTCTAAAGTGTTTTAATGAAAATAAAGAAAAGCACCAGCAAAAAAATTTTTCTTTTTTATTCCTCTCTTTTTTCTATTCGCAATTCAAATGATTAATGTTACGATAACACATAATATTTATGTTTTATAATTTTTTTTATTTCGAAAATAATATTGTGAAAAAAAAAAAAAAAATGTTTACAACAATAACACAAAAAAAAAGAAAAAACGAAAAACTGGGACAGTACGAAGAAAAATCGTATGAAAAGGGGTAAAAACAGAATGTGTGCGAGGAAAATTTCTATTTTTATTTTTACATTTTGCTATGTGTTATACAAAAAATATACACACAAACCAACCAAGTTTTACACCAAATACAATGCAGTATGGGTTAACAGTGGTTTGGTATAGAAAAGGTTATATTCGCATTGTATAATACGCTTCTTGTTCCTATTTCACTTATGGCGCGTACCTCTCACACATAGCATTCGAAATGTTTTATATAGAAACGTAGCGAGATGATTTATTTACACCATAATGGCAATGTACGTGCTTTTCATAATAATATTGGCAATAATGAATCGTTCGTTTGTTATATTGGCTCCCTGTTTTCGAGATTAATAGATTTTAAGGTCAGATTTTTCGTTTTTTTTTTTACATCACAATGAAAAATGTAAATACTGTGATGTAATTTTTAAACAAGGGAGTGATGATGACTGTTGATGTTACGATGATTGTTTGTTAGGGAATTTAAGTGTGATTAATATTATTATTGGAGCGGTGGGAATTGTGCAGAATATGAATGAATAAATTGGGTTTATGTTGGAGTATATACTTAATTTAATTGTTTGATTAAGATATTTTGTTGACAATTAATAAATTTATTGTCGCAGCATTAAATTTTGCTTCTTTGCTTTTATTGTATGAAATATTATATTACCTTGTTTTTGTACAATTTTATATAGAAGCCTTGTAGTGTTGTATATTGATCATGTTAAATTACCTAAAAAGAAAAGAAAAAAGATTACATCATTAATATTGTTAAATATTGTCTAACAATGTTAAATCTTACAAAATGACATTTTCATTTTATAGCGAGAGTACGTAGCTGGTTTACAAATTTAAAAGTTTTACCAAATTAACTTTACATATGCACATCAAAAATATACAAAAACTCGAGTACCGGTTAGTCTTGCTGTTGCTGTGGTGTCCATACGTTATTTTAAGAAAAATACCCACCTAATTGAGTCTAGTGATCAATATGAACTATATAGCCACCCTAACCGTCATATTAAACAATGAACTCATACTATGCAGAGAACATAGTAGTTAGTTTTATTTAGAAATTAATGTTGTGATAGAAAGTGTTAGCATCATTCTGGCGATACTTATTTCTGATCAACCCAAGCGAAACTATTAAAACAACGTTTAATACAACTAATTAATTAATAATTTAATGTACAGTTGTCATTTACAAAAATGCTAGGGTTTGAAAACCAATTACTGCGTACGGCAATTGAATCATTATTCGTTTACTTTTTATTTTCTAAATTTAAAAGCACATAAAGCTCTGTAAATTTTTTAAAAACCATAAGTTAAATATTTATTAGTTATTTACGTTATATAATAGTAAAACAGAACCACGGGAATCAAGTATTTTAATTTTTAATTTATTTGACAACAACAACGTTAAATACTACTAATTAATTAATAATTTAATGTACAGTTGTCATTAACAAAAATGCTAGGATTTGAAACCCAATTACTGCGTACGGCCATTGAATCATTGTTCGTTAACTTTTTATTTTCTAAATTTAAAAGCACATAAAGCTCTGAAATTTTTTTAAAACCATAAGTTAATTATTTATTAGTTATTTACGTTATATAATAGTAAAATAGAACCACGGGAATCAGGTATTTCAAATTTTGCTTTATTTGACAACAACAACGTTTAATACTACTAAATAATTAATAATTTAATGTACAGTTGTCATTGACACAAATGCTAGAGTTTGAAACCCAATTATACTGCGTACGGCCATTGAATGATTGTTCGTTAAATTTTTAGTTTCTAAATTTAAAAGCACAAAAAGCTCTGTAATTTTTTTAAAAACCATAAGTTAATTATTCATTAGTTATTTACGTTATATAATAGTGAAACAGAACCACGGTAATCAAGTATTTCAAATTTTAATTTATTTGACAACAACAACGTTTAATACTACTAATTAATTAATAATTTAATGTACAGTTGTCTTTTTTTTTTTTTTTTTTTTTTATTAGGCCTTGGCTCCTACAAAATTAGAGCCATATTGCCATAAATTCAAATTTGTATTACAATTTTTATTTACATTGTTTTAATTGATAATCCATATTTTAGCCAAAAAATGTTTAATCTTTAAAATGGTTCCGGATTACTCCCTACACATATTCTGTCGGCTACTGCTTATTTGTATCATATTGCTATTCCACTCATCCTAATAAATTCATACATTTCCTTGTAAGCCAAAAAATCACCCTCATTCATTAAATCACTTAGATTTCTTGCATTCCGAAGGATGTTGAACTTAGATCTATATTGGCTATATCTGGGACAAGCCAATATGAGATGTTCAACATCCTCCACACTTCCACACAACTCACAATCTTTGTCCCCACTCAAATGACGTTTCCACAAGCATACCTTCCAGTTTCCATGGATCAACCTGATTCTCTCAACCATTCGCAACATTCGCGTATCTCCTTTGAGCTCCTTAAAGAACGGAATTCTCAAAGGAGTACCACGGGCACTCTGTACTTCATTCCTTTCGTTAGACTTTTCTCGTTAAATTCACTCTCCCATTTTCTCCACAAATTCATCTGAAACATTCGAAGTACGTCTCTTGCATCCTTCCTTTCGTACTCCTGAACCATGTCATTCAATGTACCATTTTTTGCTAACATTTCGGCTCTTTCATTCCCTTCGATCTGTCTATGTGATGGGATCCATTGTATGGTCACATCACGTTGACAGTCTCTAACGCATTCAAAAATAAGAATAACATACACATTGCCTTCCCTTCCACCTCTACATTTTAGCAAACATAAACCACTCTGGGAATCGGAAAATATTACTATTTTCCTTTGCCCTTCATTCACAGCCAGTTTAATTCCTTCCAACATTCCAATCAGTTCAGCGCTCATTTTGCAGATGCTTTTGTCCACTTTAAAATACCTTTCAACATTGTTACCAGGCATAAAGACACCAACACCCACTCCATTCTCATTCACACTAGCATCTGTATAAACAATTTCATTTTGCACATACCGCTGACTGATTTTCCCAAACATAATTTTGGCGATAACTTCATTCATTCCCTTATTATATTCCTCCATAGTCAAACAAACAGTAAGATTATTAGGAATGTGTTGCGGACCAGCATTGCCTATACTCAGAAACATGTTCAAGTTTTCAAGTGCAATACTAGTTCTATATGTCGGTTTGTACACCGCCCTATTTTGTAATCTTACTATCATCTCGTTCCAAAACTCATTTTTCTTAGTTATCATTCTCACCGACTCTCTCACTGTGATCCACTCTCTTTTGTAATCGAGAGGTGAATCACCCATTTTAGACCACAGATTGTGTATTGGGGTTGAGTTAATCGCCCCCAATACCACTCTTGCACATGCATTTTCTACTTTCATTAATTGGCTAAAAGCCCCTTTCGAACCATTCCCATACACACTAATACCATATCCAATTTTGGAGGATATAAGGGCCTTCCTTAACATGTCAGTCACACTCGGATGAGCGCCCCATTTAGGTTTGCTCACCCGTTTAACAACATTTAAACGTTCCTTGCAGTTATCTGCCAAAATTTTCATGTGCTTCCCAAAATTCATACGTCTATCAATCCAAATACCCAAATACCTGTACGCATTTACTTGTTCAATACTTTGACTATCAACACTTATATTAACATTTGCAACGTTTGTTCTGAAACTCATATAAGCACACTTATTAGGATTCACTCTCAGATTCAACATTTTAAGTTTTTGAATTATATCATCTACCCCCTTTTGCGCTCTTTGAGCCGCCACATCAATACTTCTCCCTTTTCCAATTACTACAAAATCGTCTGCAAATTGCAGAACGATTTGATTGTCCGTATTGATGTGGTGTATCTCGCTGGTATATAGGTTGAACAGAGCTGGAGATATTCTACTTCCTTGCGGAAGTCCAATATTTGCAACTCCCTCCAACCTAAAACCACTTCCATTCAGAACCATTTTTCTATCAGTCATGAAATCCTTTATCCACATACATACTTTCCGTGAAAATCCAAAATTCGAGAGAATTTGTTGTAATCTCCACGGAACCACATAATCATAAGCTCTTTCGATGTCCAAAAATACCGCAACAGCTTTCAAATTATCCTTTCTTACTTCCCAAACAAACTTTTCCACACACTCAATTGCAGAGTGGTTCTTTCGAAATCCAAATGTTGTCGATGGCAACAAATTATTTTCATTCACAAAATCTTCCATGCGCTCTTTCATCATTCCATTTAAAATTTTTATAAAAACATTTAACATACATATACCTCAATAATTTGTTGCCACATTTGGATCTCTATCCCGTTTAGGGATGGGAACCACCCTGCTCTCTTTCCATTTGTCCGGTATTTTTGATACCATCCACACTTTGTTGAGTATCTCAAGCAAATTATGTTTTGCTGAGTCACTCAACAACCGAATCATTATGTAACTTACTCGGTTCGTCCCTGGAGTGGTAGATTTTGATCTATCTAACACCCTCAGGAACTCTCCCCATTCATACATACAATCCATTCTTTCATTTCTACTCATTCTATCAACTTCATTTATTACATTCAAATCATTGCTTACATTCAATATCATTCTTATAAATTCTTCACCTTTTTCTCGGTTCTCACATACCACATTGCTCACCTTAAAATGTTTACCATTCACCCTATTAAACAAACTCCATACATCCTTAGTTGTGGTTCTATGTGTCATTTGGGACACATATTCCCGCCAACTTTTCCTATTTGCTCTGCGAATAGCCTTTTTCAATTTTCCATTCATTTTGCCATACATAATCTTATTCTCACAACTCTTATTCCTATTAAATTCATGCAAGGCTATTCGCTTCCTTTCATACCAGAATTGAACTTCATTGTTCCACCAACCATTCACATTAATCTCTTTCATATCCACAATTTTTGTACACAATTTATTTACCCGTTCAATTTCACTATCTAACTGGCTTTGATTTATTTCATTTTCTCCGAGAATCTCATTCATTTGATTCACCCATTTCCTGTTATTCATTAATTCACGTTTTCTTCTGAACACAGTTGTCATTTACAAAAATGCTACGGTTTGATACCCAATTACTGCGTACGGCCATTGAATCATTGTTCGTTTAATTTTTATTTTCTAAATTTAAAAGCACATAAAGCTCTGTAAATTATTTAAAAACCATAAATTAATTATTTATTAGTTATTTACGTTACATAATAGCGAAACAGAACCACGGGAATCAAGTATTTCAAATTTTAATTTATTTGACAACAACAACGTTTAATACTACTAATTAATTAATAATTTAATGTACAGTTGTCTTTTACAAAAATGCTAGGGTTTGAAACCCAATTACTGCGTACGGCCATTGAATCATTGTTCGGTAAATTTTTAGTTTCTAAATTTAAAGGCACATAAAGCTCTGTAAACTTTTTAAATTTCTTTCCAAACCAAGAATTGATGGTTATGGTGGAGTGGCGATAATGTACGCCAGAAATATGAAGCTTGAAGAGGTTCAGTTACCCGCTTTTGAGGTGATTGAAGCAATAGCCGCCTCAACAACGAATTTGGAAAGAAATCTGTTACTTGTGAGCGTGTATATAACCCAGGTGCGTGATGAAGATGAAAGGAAAAAAGCCTTGAGTGATTTTAAAAAATTATTTGAGTGGGTGAGAGATAAAAGTGACCTGATTTTATGTGGAGATATGAATGCGCATGCGAGAATGTGGGGTTGTTTAGACAATTGCGCAAGAGGAAAACAGTTGGCTGACCTGATTCAAAACTCCGATATGGTCCTCTTGAATGATGGAAGACCAACTAGATTGGCGAATGTGGGAGGCACGGCCAGCGCAATAGATTTGTCTATGACAACTATTGGACTGGCCTGACGGGTCACTTGGAATGTTGAAGAAAAGAATTTGCGTGGTGATCATTTCATGATCAAAATGATCATGAATGATAATCGAGTGTTTAGGAAAAAACGTGAATTAATGAATAACAGGAAATGGGCGAATCAAATGAATGAGATTCTCGGAGAAAATGAAATAAATCAAAGCCAGTTAGATAGTGAAATTGAACGGGTAAATAAATTGTGTACAAAAATTGTGGATATGAAAGAGATTAATGTTAATGGTTGGTGGAACAATGAAGTTCAATACTGGTATGAAAGAAAGCGAATAGCCTTGCGTGAATTTGCAGAGTGGTTCTTTCGAAATTCAAATGTTTGTAAATGTTGTTCATCTGTTTCTTGTGTTGTTATTGTTTGTTGTTGTGCTTGTTGTTGTAGTGGCAACTCGTTGGTGTTATTGCACAATAACGGACAATCTTGTTTTTTATGAGTGTCTTCGCCGCATTTAAAACACCTCTCTCTCATTCCATCATAGAAAATTCTTGCTTTTATATTTTGTACATATATAAATTGCGGAATTTCACGTTCAAGTTCAATGTATACACCTCTTACACCCGAAAATACTGGTAATAGGGAGTTTGAAGCAAATTTTTCTCGTCTTGTTGACAATATATTTCCAAACCGTTGCATGGCCTCACACAACGTTTTTTCGGTAATTTATGGTGGTAGATTAAATACACGCACATATCGCATTACCCCACTTGTACCCTTCACAGTAACTTCTGTTGTTGTTCCATTATTATAGGTGAAGATTAGTGAACTTTTTTCCAATATAAATTGTTGGTATGTTTGTTCATTAATGAATTTAATGTAGATACACCGATCGTACAAATCTTGATATAGTGTATGCACCTCTTTACTGGTTAATCCCACGTTGAGCACAAATTTCATCATTTCTAAATCATTTGGCTTTGGATCCGTCTTGTGGAACTGTACCCTCGCCGTATTTTGCCTTAAACTTTCCATTATTATTCCACAACCTTAAAACAGGTATATTATGATATATATGAATATATTATGTAATGCGCAAAATTGCGCTAATTACTTTTGGTTTGCACTGATTTACTTTATATTATTTATTTGTTTTATTTTAAATTTGTTTTGCACTGTGAACGTCTGTACTCGACGGATGTTGACAATAGAATGAACGTTTAATACTACTAATTAATTAATAATTTAATGTATAGTTGGCACTTACAAAAATACTAGGGTTTGAAACCCTGTTACTGCGTACGGCCATTGAATCACTGTTCGTTTTACTTTTATTTTCTAAATTTAAAAGCACATAAAGCTCTGCAACATTTTTAAAAACCATAAATTAATTATTTATTAGTTATAAACGTTATATATAGTGAAACAGAACCACGAGAATCAAGTATTTCAAATTTTAATTTATTTGAGAACAACAACGTTTATTGATTGATACGGAAAAATACCACTATTTCGAGAAACTTCAAAATAAAATAAATAAAAACAAAGAAAGAAAACCAAAAGTAAGGAATAAGCTGTGCTCCGTGGTAATTTTGCGGATATCGAAAGAGAATACAACTTAAGAGCAACATTCATAGGTTGTCCACACCAAGTACTTCGGCGGTCAAGGGGAAAGCAGAACGTGTACAGGGACTTACAGCAGAACACATCAAATTTTAAGGTATCGCATGTTACTAAAGTTTAGGTAATTACTTTTACTTTTTTTTATTTGAGTAAAATAAAATATAGTAATCATGAAAATTTTGGACCTTGATAATTTTAGAGATTTATTTGTTTCGAGGTCCACTGCATGGGTAATGGATGCAGTGGCGTACGTATGATCGATTTTTTTTTGTTTTTATAGTAGTGTATTCAGTTTTTAAATAGGCAACAGTAGCACATCATGGCTGACGTAAAATGCGGGTTAACAGGACATCCCAAGCCGACAAGTAGCTATCGAAAAGTGTGCGACCACATATGGGGTCAAAACTTTAGTCATGCGGTTACAGCATTTTATTTTAAATCGAGATTTCTAAATTTGGACATAAATAAAGTTTAAAAATACCTTAAATATAAAAATAAATTATACCCCCATCCCCCAACTTTCCGCCAAAAAAAAAAACAAAACCAGATATGGCTATCAATGAAATAATTTAATTAACCGGTTAAATAGTGGCATACGAGAATAATTTGATTGAAATTGAATCAAAATTAAATTATCTGGAAAAAATACATCCTTTAGCATTAATTCAAACATAATCTTAGTATTTCGTATTGTTCAGTTTTATTTTACCATAAAATGCCTTATGAACTTAGAATCGCTATAATAAAAAACCTAAAACTAAATCAATATATAGGTACAACAATGTAGTTTATATATCGATATCAAAGAAATAATCCAACCCATTATTCTCTCCCATTTGTTCTCACACTAAATATATTATATATGTACATAGTTTGAACCGTAACAATACGGTTTTCAATAATTTTCATTTTTATTTGTGTTATTTTTGAAAAAATATTTCCATGTTTCACTTTTCATGATATTTTCTGGGTATGTAATACATACTCGTACCCGCGCGTACGTACATAAATAAATAAAAGTGAAATGTTTTACACATGAAGGGTATATAATACATACAATGTGTATGATTGAGAATTTAATAAAAATTTGAAATGGAAAATGTTTTGGAATAAATAGGAAATAAAATAAATAAATAAATGGAGAGTGAAACTGGGAAATGGGTGGTTTGTATATATGGTAAGTAAAATAAAAAAGAAAATTGGTGTAAAATAAGTGTATCCTAATAACCCGAAGAACATAATAAAATTTAATTTTACATTTACATTTTGAATATGAATATACTTACCCAATATGTACGTGTAAATAAATATATACTTGGCTGGAAAATGTGTCAGTGAGTTTTCACTTTCATTTCGTTTTTGGTATGTACTAACACATAATCAATTTATAACAAATTTTATTGATTTGTATAAATTGAAAAAAAATATATTTTTGATGTAATTATAATAATTTTGATGCTGTTTTACGTACCTGTCTGTCTGTGTTTAACAGCTGACGCAATATGTTTTTTTGAGATAAGGTTGCGCGTATATTTTGGTTGATGTTGTAATTTAAAATGTAAAAAAGAGTTGATAAAGGGGAACTGTAATAAATTTATTTGATATGTTATCGGTGTTTTCTTCTGTTACGGCTTCATCAAGATGGAAATCAATTATATGTTCATTTACTAAAAAAAAAAACGTGAAGCAAAGTGATATGTTAAACGTTTTATAAGTCGTGCCACAAAAATTGACGGTTATAAAAAACTTGGCTAATAAAATTTACAAATATGAGATTGATCTGTAGAACTCGTATGTAATATGCAAAGAATCCAGAGATTTGAATATGCATTTCTGTATTCTTAACTAATGCCATATTCAAAACGTTTCTTTACTAAAAACAGGTGATTTAAAAAACATGCAAATGTCTCACTATATTCTTGAAATATTGGTTTATGCGCGAGATCTGCTAATATTAATTGGTAGTTACGTCAACTAAATAACTATTTAAGTTTTTAGAAACGCAATTATTTGACATAAATAAAGCTTCTGGAATAGAAAACACCATAACTCTTTTGAACTCACAAAAAATGTTTTGGTTAATTTTTTTTATTAATAGTAAAATGAAACTTGACGAAGCTTTGTGAACGGCCTTCTTTACGACTACGTATCATTTCTTGTAAGTTTAACTGCTGAACAATTTACAACTGCGTTACACTTAGCAAATTGGCCACCTAGAGTATTAGTAAAAGAATTTAAGTGAAGACCACCTCGCCAAAATTTTCGCAATTTAAGCCCAGCCAAACCCCACCTTTAACCTTTACTAACCAACAGAACCTGCGTCATAAGAACTTTACACCAATTGCCAAGCCAAAAAAAAACAGAAAACCAGTCATTTTATTACCAAAATCCTAATAGAATCCCTTAAAAAGTCACTCAATTTCACCCTGTTAAAGTTAGCCGAAAGTTTCCAGCCGAAAATAAAAAGTCGATAATGCAGATTATGTTATTAACTTTCCAGCCGAAAATAAACAATTTGGTGATTGCTCAGCCAAAATTCAATAGGATACATGGATTGCAACAAAAACTTTTGTAAATAGTCTTACGTGGAAAACTTTGTTAAACCTAGTCGTGGAAAATGTCGGAAGAATCAGAAGGATTCACAAAATTAGAATAAAATCAGACTCTAGAGTTTTATGTCTGGAGATGGATTGCATTGATGTGACTTGCCAATAGCTATCACAGGAAAAACATTCAGTACAAGTTTCCCATAGGAAATCTCGGAAAATTCGATTTTCCAAAAATCATTAGAAAATTAGTACAAAATCAGCGGTAGCTATTGCTAAATCACATCAACGCAATCCATCTCCAGACATTACATTTTCTAGGCTGATTTTAAACTAATTTTCTAATTATTTTAGGAAAATCGAATTTTCCGAGATTTCTCACTGGAAATTTGAACTAAATTTTTTCCTGCGATAGCTATTGACAAGTCACATCAATGCAATCCTTCTCCAGACATAACACTCTAGAGTCTGATTTTATACAAATTTTGTAGTGATTTTATAAAATCGAATTTTCCGAGATTTCCCACGTGAAACAGATTTTCCACGTAAGTTATCTATGTATCCTATTTACTTTCTGCTAATAACTAATAAATTTTCATTTTCGGCTGGAATGGTAATAACATAATCTGCATTATCGACTTTGGTATATTCCGCTTGGATTACACAATCTGCATTACCATTTCTTTAATTTCGGCTGGAGTAACACAATCTGCATTATCGATTTTTCAGTTCCGGCTGTCAACTTTTGGCTAACTTTAACCGTATCTCAATTCCGCAATTTTCTTTTAAAAACGCTGTTTCCGATTTACATCATCTGTGAAACACTATCCAACAGATGAATCCTGAGTTCTGAATTATGTCCTAGCCAATATGTGGTTTATAGATGTGACCGCTCACTGCTAACAAGCAATAAAAAATCTGGTGGAAAAGTACTCATAGCTGTAGATACATTGAAATATCGAGCAATTATGTGCTAAAATTGCAATCAACAAAAAGTCAATTTTCATATATGTTGCATATGTTCCGCCTGGCTCACCAATATCATATTACAATGCCTGCTCTGACACAATAATGGAAATCAACAATGCTACTAGTTCATCTGAAACCATCTTAATCACGGGGGATTTTAATTTTCCAACAATCAGCTGGTCATGTGACGAAGAAACGGACGAAATTTTACCTTTAACATAAATCTAAGCCAAATTTGCGTGATTAAAATGGCCTAGACCGAATTGTAAACCTGGTTTTTACTAATAAAACAAATCTATTTAAAGTAAATGAATCACCATCACCATTCATAAGTAATTATATTCGCCAAAAAGCCTTAGAAGTAACTTTTGAAAGCAACGGCTATAATGTAGTACGGCAGAAAAGCTTACACAATAAACCTTCATCTATATCTTGACGGGATTAAATATGGGAAACGGAACTTAACAGCAGCAATATAGATGTTAACGTGGAGAAATTCTACTCTAAACAAATAAATCTTATTTAAGGGCATAGAATATTTGTTCCTACTGCTGTGGCCAAACCAAACAAATATCCCCCATGCTACGATAATAAACTAATTAATCTAAAGAACAAGAAAGACAGGGTTACAAACAAAATCTGAAATTCCGTGCCGAGGAAAGCAAACATAAATTCACTATACGTATATGTAACCAACATTTCGAAAGGTAGTTTGGGATAAAGCATAAGAACTATACATTAGCCGTAACCATACTAACACCACAGACTGGAACAGAGAATATTCATCGAGCTCTAGAAGTATTCGCAGATAGATGTAGTCCTAATGGTCTTCCAGCATCTTTGTTAAAAGATTTCACGAGGTTGGCTATTCTTGTGTGCCTTCTAACAAACTAGCAATATTTCCAAAAAAAAATAAAAAATAGAAAATAACCAGAGAAAACACCATTTTCAAATCAGGAGCAGTAAATGATGTTTCTTGTTACAGAGGAATTACATCAATATCTTCAATACCCAAATTATTTGAACTGGTATTATGCAACTCATTCAGATAATTGGTTCCTCAATTCATTTCACAGTGCCAGTTACATCAGTTTTTTTTTGTCATAAAACGTTTAATTTGTGGTATATAAGTTGTATGTTTTTCTGTGTTTTATTTTGCATATTCAGATCCCACAAAATTGGGGGCTCAATCGGGAGAAAGAACAAAATTTGGTGCTTATTAAAATGAGTTTTGTGTTTGAGTTGTAAACGGGAAATTTACAGATTGAAACATTACTGTATTTAAAAACGTTGTTATGTCGAAAAAGAGGAAAATCCGAAACGGGAAAAGCGTTAAAGTCTAAAATGGGAGTACGTTCTCGGGAGATTTTTTGAAGAAAGTTTCACCAGAGTCTCATGAATTTAGCACCGTGTTCTTCTAGCGGTGATGATGACGAATTAAAACTTGAACTAGAGTTTTTACGACGCGAGAACGACAGGTTAAAGAGAAGTTGGCTAGCCACGTGGAATAGGGATAAATCATTCGATAATAATAACTGGGTGTCGGTCGGCGATAATGTGGATATATTAGATATAGGTACATTTGCGAAAAATAGTGAAATGTTCGGATGGTCATATAAGGATATGAGGGGTACACTTTCTGAATTTGACGACGAATCGAGTTACAAGGTCGAAACATGGCTCGAAGAAATAGAAAATATGGCAAACGAATTAAAATGGAGTTCGTTACAAAAAGTAATATACGCAAAATGCATTAACCAGTTATGCTAAAAAGTGTTTACAAATTCGAACCGATTTAAATTCTTCAGATAATTTTTAATTTCGAAATTCGCAGTACAACTCACCAGCGCTGACGTTCATATCAAGCTTGCTTCACGCAGAAACAAAGAATCAGAATCTCTAAAAGAATATTACCTAGAAATGCGGGAATTAGGAGCGACCGGCCACGTCGATGATTTAGCAGTAATCAAATACGCGATCAATGGGATAGATAATCAGGAGGTAAATAAATGTTTGCTTTATGGTGCAACTACGGTCGAGAAATTCAAAACCAAAATGATCCTGTATGAAGAATTTAAGGCGAAGGTAACAACCGGTTCGGGAGAAAAGGCCAAAGCAGGTGGCACTGAGCGAACGCAGCAGAATATGTAATGCTACAATTGCGGCAAAATGGGACACGAAGCAGCCAGGTGTCGAAAAAAAGAAGATGGTCCCAAATTCTTTAACTGTGAAGAGTATGGTCACATGTCAAATAAATGTCCAAAACCGATGAAACCGAAGTACCAAATAAAGGAAACAAAAATAGAGCAAAATAATAACACAAAAGAAATCAAAAATTAATTTTAGTAAATAATCACAAAATATGTGGCCACATTAGATACGGGTAGCGATCTGACATTGATACGAGAAGATCAATTGAGTGAACTAGAAGTGGTAAAGCTGTACAAAGTAAAGACTACCGTTCTAGGGGTAGGTGACACCAAACGGTCGGACGATTTGGAGCGACTCTGGAAATGGATGATATCAAGTTTGAAGCGACGATATATGTTGTTCCAGAATTATCACTCAATTTAAAGTTTATATTGGGAAATGATGTTTTACGCGGGACGAAGATTGTCATGGGAAAAAGAGAATGTCACAATTGAGAAAATTACAGATGCAGATTTTTTTATCGTGTTTGAGCATAGAAAAATTAAGTAAAATAGACCTCAATATCGGGAGCTCCAAATACATTAGTAAGATCCAAACGTATGTGAATCAGTACAAACCAAGTTCAACGAAGAGGAGTCCGGTACAAAAGAAAATTTTGCTGAAGAGTGATGTACGGCGAAAAACCAGAAGTGAATAGACAAATAGCGGAGTGGTTAGAAAATGAGATTATAGTGCCCAGTTCATCAGAATATGCGAGTCCAGTCGTTCTAGTCAATAAAAAAGATAACACCAAGTGTATTTGCATCGATTATCGTAGATTGAACAAGGAAATTGTTATGGATACGTACCCCCTTCCATTAATAGAAGACCAAATTGACCGGTTACACAACGCGGTGGTGTTTATTACGTTCGACTTGGAAAATGTATTTTTTCACGTTTCAGTCGAGAAGGACAGTCAAAAATTCACGGCCGTTGGAATACCAACCGTCAATACGAATTCAAGAGGGCACCATGCGGATTGTGCACGTTGCCAGCAAAATTGGTGAATTTTCGCCGGGACGACGAACAAAACAGGACGGCCGAGTTGTAGGGTTTTCCTTTTTTGATCAGCCGGTGTTACGATTGCAGAAAATTTTGGGATTGTCAATATATAAATATCGATGTACTGGGATAAAAATAGGTAGTTGAGCTTACAACATGAAGAGATATACATCGGTTTTAAAAACGTTGTTTAAATAAATAAAATATTGTATATGCACATCAGTTTTTTTTTTTGTCATAAAACGTTTAATTTGTGGTATACTCGTATAAGTTGTTTATTTTTATGTGTTTTATTTTGCGTATCCAGATCCCACATATATAACAGTAGAAAACATCGGCTATACCAATAAGCTACAAGAAGAGAATGACAATCTAGCGAAATGGTGAGTCTAATCTTCTTAATCCTGTTATACAACAATATATGGGTCTAGGGGTTAATTTCGTTGGAAACATATGCTTTACTAAGCACATTGAACAATGCGTCGCTATAGCTGATTCCATGCTTGGCTTTATTAAGCGTTTGACGAGAGATATTTATGACTTCGAGCCAATTCAGATCCTGTATTATGCCTACGTCAGGCCTCAACTTGAATACGCTGTCAACGTCTGGTCTCCTTTTTATGACAAACCTATCCAAAAAAAAGCTTAAACGCTATATAATGTGGAATAGTGGATGGGATTACGACCAAAATTTATCGTCTTACGTTAACCTGAAGCGTTTTCCACCATATCTTACCGGATGCAAATTCTATCAACTGACAAAATTTGATAATAAACGAAAGCTTTTAAAATGTACGTTTGTTGGAAATATTTTACTAGATTGAATCGATGATCCATCTATACTGAAATCAATTAAAATAAATACACCGAGTAGAAATTTAAAAAGTCAGGAGTTCCTTCATTTATATGAACACAGAACAAACTATGGTGACAACGGAGCAATCAACATGATGTCCAAGGGTTTTAATAAAATTGACCATCTCTACGACTTTTACTTAAGCAAAGATAGCTTTAAACGTAGGTTATAGCAATATTATGCTCCGACCTGAAAGTATTTTTTTATTTTAATTATTTTTATTTTTCTGTCTAATTTTGTTTGTCTAATTGTTTGCCTAATTTTAAATATTCTGCTATTTATGTACTATATCAAATAAAATTTGTAACCGGCTTCCAGGATTTTTAACATAAATCCCGAGGGTTTTTTATTTATCATTTTCTTATTTATCATTTAATTTGTTTTAATACTTTAATATCAAAATTCATCTGTGTCAAATGAAAGTTACCTACGATTGAGAAACGGGCTTACGAAGGGCGCATTGAGGAACTTTCTAATAAATTATATAAAACTCAGTTTTGGAAATTCTCAAAATGACGTCAGTGATAATTTTACAACGTTTAATGAAAATATGGGAAAAATTTAAATATACGCTAAATACAGTGTCAACTCGTATTTTGTTATAAGACTCTGCTGACTGGTCCTCAGTATGTACGATAATGTTTTACATCTAGTACTGCCAAATTCTTAGCTTTAAATCTGTAGGTGTGGCTTTAGATACTAAAGGCGCTTTGATCCATACCAAAGCGTTCTCATTGAGTTATTTTTCATTGCGTTTAGCGAAAGATGTTTCGCTGGTCAAAGGAATAGGTAAAATTGCAAGCCTTGGATTAGTTTTAAATCCTTTCTGAATTACCAGAAGTTCACTGGAACTTTAAAAAATGTTAACGTAATTGAACACTACTGTGCAAGTCCATAAACTGGAAAAGCTGGATTAACTTCAACAATTAATAAAAAATATTTTCCACAATTTATAAAATTCCCCAGCCCTTAAAACTATTTGAGAAGTCTGTTATTTAAAACACAGAACCAAAACACTAAAATCAAAACGATAAAACTAAATTGAAAGTGATTTTCTGAAAACTTCATAAAAGCACAGATATAAACACATTTTAAATTTATTCCATATTACACATACCTATCTTACTACCTACAAATATAAAATATTCAACTATTACCATAAACACTTAGCACAAAACACAATTGCATCTTATTCAAAAAAATAAAATTAACCAAAAAGGAGAAAAAAAAATGATTTACAAGAAAAGTTTTTGTCAAAAATTAAAAATGTATTCCACAAAAAAAAAAACAAAAAAATTTCCCAGCAAAATCAAACATATTGAGGTCAAGTAAATTACAAGATGATTCTATCTCTGCTCCGAAAAAAAAAAAAACGAAATAAAAATGAAAATTAACAACCAAAATAAAGACTTGAAATCGACCCAGTCCACAAAACGAAATTATAAAAAAAAAAAAAAAAAAAAAATTGAAGTATAGTAAATGAAATCTCAAAAGTTAGAAAAAGATGGAAAGCACTGTACCGTAAAAAGTTTTATATTTTTCATCTTACTTAAATTTTTAATTGAATTTTATAGAAAATTTTTATTTTTATTTTTTTTTGCTGTTTATTAAGCATTCATTATTAAAGTTTCATAATTTTTCATTTATTCATTTCCCACCCGCTGAACTCATTATATGGTACAGTGTACATATTTTATGTGCAATGAAGTAAAAAGTTGTCGTGATTTGACTTTTTCTTTTGGTTTGTTGTTGTCTGTAAAAATAAATTTTATGCTATTCTACATTATTTAAAGTAGGTAAATGGACAAATTGTTTTGCTCAAATAAGTAGACGGCACGTTTGTGAGGTCACGCACATTGTTTTAATCCTAAAAATAGAAGCGCGCAATACTAAAGTATTTTCGAGAAAAGACGTCCCAAAGTTTATACCGAGTTTTCATTTGAAAAGTTGCCATCCGAATTATTTCGAAAACCATTTGTTTCTGAAAAATGTGTTTCATGCAAAAGTTGAACGGTTTGTGCGGAACCTAATTTATTTAAGCAGCAATTTATTGTACGTAAACAATTGAACAACTTTTATTTGTAATATATTTTTATGTTCGACGTTCATTTTTCAAGATATCTAGCCAAGTTACTACAATGTTTAGCAATAAACTAAAAAAATTGATACTTCAGAATATATCTCGTGACGAAAAATGTATAATTAAAGGTGTTACAGCTTTATTCCAGCTGATAGACTTTTAGAATAATTCTTGCAAATTACTAATAGAAACTCATTTTTCGTATAAAAGAATAGAAATATTAAAATCAAACACATCAAAACTACAATTAAATTGTCGACAAATCGCCGGGACCGGAGCATTATGTGCGTAATTAGATTTAAATGTCGGCAAATATATAAAATTCTTAATGCGAATAGGTTTACAGGGCACATGAATATCAATCTTTGCAAGTAGTTTAGGAAAGTCAATCGAACTGTTAAGCAGATCAGCGATGAATTTTGAAGCAGCACGTCTACGTCTTACAAGCAATGAATCCAAAATCAGCAATTCTACAGCGGTCACCGTAGTGTTGTAATAAAACTAAACAAATTTCAAATATGTCAAAATTAACTCTAGAATCAACTTTAATAATTAGATTAAATACTCAAACCATACTATAATATGAAGCTTTTAAATATATAATTATAACAAAAAAAATCAAAGACCCAAACCAAAAATTATTGCGAGACATCTAAATTTAAAACATTAGAACTAAAGAAATAAAATATAAAATAAAACTTTACATTAAGAACACATTATCATACAGGTAAATGCACCTAAATAAAAAAATTATAAATCAAAGAAAATCGTTGTCCGCAATAATAATGACAATAAGTATTTTTATTAGTTTAAGCATTTTTTTTTTTTGTAAAATGAAAGAGTAACGAACTTTTTTTTTTATAAATCGAAACGAAAATTGTTAGTGTAGTTAGCTTAAGAGTTTTAGTATATAAGCATAAACATAATTATTGTAAATAATGAATTAAGCATCAACCTTTTAACGAATAAAGTATAAAATTGTAACAGTCTTAAATCTTTCCGTTTATAAAAAAAACCAGTCAATTTCGAGAGGTCGCAGAAGCAGAACTGGCAGAGAAGCAGACTATATGGTAAGTATCAACTAACAAATAAACACTAACACTTGGGCATCGAAGTTCATGCAACTACGAAGCACACTAGGTATAGCAAAACCTAGGGGAGAATGAATAAGACGTTAAGCGTACATTAGTTCTCCTTATGCTAAGAGTGCATGATACTTCTTTCTTCTATTAACAAAATTCTCTTCTGAATGTCTAACTATTAACCCATTAAGTTAGACATTCCAACCTTGAATCATCGTTTCAAATGTTAATTCCAATTATACCGTTAGTTTTGAGGTTAAGATACTTCATATCTTAATCTCATGCAACGTCATAATTCTGAATTAGTCGATTCAACACACTTCAACATTAATATACATAATACACAAGCACAAATCCAACAAACTTCAACAATAATTATTCGATTCAGCACACTTCAACATTAATTTTCCAACAAAATCTCAACATTAATGGCGAAAACAACGGAACTTTCTGACCACCACATTATAATCAGCAGGTAAATATAGCCAACTAATTCATATTAAAATATTTATAGAGAGTTAAGACAAAATCAAATATATTGTAAAGGTATACCGCCTGGGCTTGTAAAGGCAAGCCGCCTGGCTGGAAAAACAAAAATCTTAATTTGTTAAAATTTTAATGATTTCTATAAAATTTTATATGTCAATCAAGCAGCTTTATTAATCTTGTAGACACCGATCAAGAGATGTAAAATTCCGTATCGTTTCTTTGAATAGTTCCACCATTAAGATTAAATTATTTTAAAAAATTTCCATAATCGCGTGCATAGTTGTACGCATGGTTTTTTCATATGTGAATTTATCTCGGTGGTATTAAACATCATACAATTTGGAACATTCGTTATTTAGTAACTTGTAAATACTGTTGCCTTGTTTTGAAATTCAGATTTTTTTTAGCCACATTAAGTTTATTGCTTTCAACCAAAATGAGTTAGGTATTTTATTTGGTTAACGAGTGGTCAAAGCAACAGCTAAAATTAAACAAATTTTGGTCTAATTTGTTTCGTGTATTTTCTTGTCAATTCGACTCTTGTGGCAGGTATTGAAACTAAAAATTTGGTTGAGATTTGTTTAACCACATATTTTTTTTGGGTTAGCTAAGCTATTTTTTGTTCTATCTAGTACGATTGTTGTTGTAATTTTTTTATTTTTGGAGAAAGCAATACAACTATTGTCATTATGTACTTGGTTAGTAAAAAGCATTTATCTAGATTATATTGATGAGAATACTGTCGCATTTCATCCAGAATTCATATTTTTTAATTATGAATGCGCTTCTCTTATACCACCGCTTGTTCTAAAAAGATCTCCCTTAGAGACTGGTTTCAGTCGCTTTTTCGTGAGAAAGGATATAGCGATCTTGTTCTAAGGGTTCATTCAATTCAATATTTGATTCGTTATTCTTAACTCGCTATATGCTTGTAATTGTTAGTCTGCGGGTCATGCACTGAAGAAAAAATTGATCGATGAGTATTTTAAAATACAAAACTGGCTCAGTTACTTTATTTTTCACCTTATAATAAATTATAAGACAAATTAATCAAATTAATTAATTTATTAAGTGCTGGGTTAATATTACAATTAAATGACCTCAAATGTAGAAAAGTTAACTGGACAACAGAATAATCGTTTATGTATCCAGGGCCATACAATTTTTAAGTATAGACTGAGTGTGAGGGCCACAGTTGCTCAAAAATACTGCTTGGCTTTTATACCACTACCTGTTTAAGGCTTTGCAAATTCTTTATTATTTCCATTTTTACTGACCTGATAAGTACACATTAATACAGACACATACATTTTCTGTCCAGATTCATTTAGTAGCTTATTACATACTGCTCAACACTCCTTAAGCCAATAGAATTTTTTCTGAATCATATCTATAACCATTGTTTTCGTATGAAGACTTTGACATATAAAATACTACATGGACATGTACATCAAGGAGCAGACTTTCTGGGGACAAAGGTATGGTGGCTTCACTCATTAAAATACAAACGGTTACAAACAAAGCGATATGAACGTTTATTGAAAACTTAGAGTTTATATTTTATTTTCATGATTGTGGTTATTAATAAGGTACATGGGGCGTTTTTACATGTATAAAAATGATCAAGTATAAAACTCCCGCCAGCTTTAGGTCTTTTATAATAAGAAAACATCGACGGCTGGACTGGAGTTATTTGCTATTCCATCGTAACCAATTTGTTGGGCTCGATGCGCATTTCTCGTATTTTGTTATGATCCATCTATTGTAAAATGTAAGAGAGCTACGACTCGTTGTTGGTGGCGAATAGCAGTCATAGAAATGCTTTTTTTAACAGTATAACCTCTACTTCAACCAATTTTTTTTTTTTTTAAATCTAAAATACTTTTGAAACGAATTTTAAACCAAACAAATAGGTTTTATCTGCATAGCCTTAATTGTTCTAAGCGTTAGTCATAATTTTAAACAATTATTTCAAGCAATGACTTTGGCATGAAATTCATTTGTTTTTTTTTTGCCTGATATTCTGTTTTTTTCAGCGCAATGAGTTCGGCTTAAGTTTTCTTAAGCTATTTGGAGGCGGTGGAAATACTTCTTGACCAAGGGCAAAATTATATCCAGACTCCTTTTATGATATCTTCCACATTCAAAATTCTATGTGAATTAGGATGCAATCTAATGAGAAATGCAGCTGAATTTGGATTGTAAGGTGTTACAGATGGAAATGATGAATAGTTTTCGAAACAATAGTACCTACGCGTAAATTGCTAATATGTTTAGTTATTTGCAGAAATAAATAGCCTCATCTGTCATACATCCATATTTTACGTGGTTTTTAGGTGGATAACTTTGAAACAATTTTGCAAAGTTGGTATAACGAACGAAATGGCATTCCACTTTCTTAAGATTTCCCCAATTCGATTTTAGCGATCCCTTAAAGGTAAGTTTGACTTTTTCGAAGTCATTTGTAAGATTATCATAATTGGATTCTAATATTGATCAGTTGGGGTTTTTGATGAATAAAGGTATTATTATCTATGGTATTTTAGCATTGCGAAGATTAACCACGTAAATACCAATGAATTGTGTTAATCAAAAATTCAAATCGAAATGAAATATCATTGGCATGAAATTGGTCCAGTTGTCCTTGTGAGTCGGACCTGCTGCATTTCTTCGTTTAGAAACAGGTGTTACACCAGAATATATCCGGACGAAATAATTTCGATTCGACAAATTTTTCCGAAATTTCTTGAGAAAACCATAGGAACGGGCCACTAAAATCGCCTTTGCTGTTACAGAACATTAAATATTCGAGAGTGGAAATTGAGTTTCAAAAGTGGAATATTGCTAGGATTTTTTTTAAGAAAATTCGGAAAATCTAAGAGTTTATGACAATTTAAAATATGGGACATTTTGGTCGGAAAATCATTTATACATAGCTATATTCGATATATTATATGAGACTTGTGAAGCAAGAAGATTTCAATAATACTAATATTGTATCGAGAAAGAGAGTGAATCCCTGCAAATTATTAAATAAAAATAAATTAATTTTCACAGTGCTGTTTTCCAGTTAATAAACCTGCTGCGTACAACTGGAATACACAAAATGGGTAAGACATAACCAATAAATCTTTTTTTTCATGTTTCTAAAAATAATGTTTGGTTTTTGTCAATTTAGAGCGATGCGGGTTTGACTGTTTCAGTGCATTTTCAAAATAAATGTTAGTTGGTTGTGTTTCAAGCAGAATCAAAAATGGATTAAATCTTTAATTATCGGCCCTAAACCAATCGGTTCGTCATTTATCCGCCTAGCGGCGCAAACAGCTTTTATATATAAAAACATCAACATCTTAAAAATACATAAGTTTTCGATCTGAACGTCTTTACTAATTCATATACTACTAATGCTTAAACAAATTGTGGCTAACACTTTTAATTTAATTGTCTTCTATGATTATGATCATTTATTTTTAAGAAATCGTAAAAGCTTGTTTTTTCAAAAAATAAAAACAAATTCAAATTGCAATTTCTGAGGTTTGGTTTTTTGCTTTTAAACAGTTTGAGCTTTATAAGGATTAATATTAAATAAAAGCATTCAGCTTCTCTTAACGCAAATATTTAAACAATCATATAATTTAGAAAGTTTATTGCATTTTTATAAATTAATTTTTTTTACCTGATAACAAACCCTAATTAATTTAATCTGGCAGTAATATAAAAGCAAACAATAAATGTAGTAGTGCATTTCCTAGATTTTTACCACAAAAAAACCATTTTAAATATCAACAATAGTAATTAAATCACATTTATAAATTATGCATTATTCTACAATTTTTAATAATTTTATCATAAATTAATCAAATATTTTCCATTTTCCTCATATTTGTTTAATGGCATAATTTTAAATTATAAACAATAAAATTTTTAAAAGCTCCATTATATTGTGTATACACTGGAATCTAAAATAAAATATTTATTATTAATAAAAATATAAAACTAAATTTAAATAAAATATTTGTTCGGTTTTATCATCATTTTCCAATTAAAGAAAGCCTACTGAAAATGTGTTACCCTCAGAATCATGCTTTGTATTGCGAAACTATAGGCGAGCAGTAAAAGCACACCCACAACACATATTGAATAAACCGTTTAAGACTGAACTACAAACTTGTTATGGTTTAAACGTCTTAAACAAAATTTATATGGAAAGTTATAAGTCAAACCAAAACTAAAAAAAAAAATGTCATGTCTAAAAGTCATTGAAAAGAAAATTCATAATTTTCTCATATTTTTTGTTCGTGTACGTGAATTTATTTATATACATATTCTCAGAATTTTCATTCTTCTTCCTCTAAATATATGATTGGGTTAAATTGTAAAGAAAAGAAGTTTTCTTACATTCTTTTACAAGATTTTTTTTTTTTTTTAAATCGGTGATAAGAAAATCTTTTGTGTTGACTAAAATGGATTAGATAAATAATGATAATATAAATAAAGTAGGGTATTTTGTTTTGAAAGCTTTTCAAGTTGAAATTTCATTAGTTTTTCCTCTTTTCTCTTTTTTTTTTGCGTTTTTCATTTAGACGGTTAGAATATTTCGAAAATAAGAGGAATTTAATAAGTTTGAATTAAATGAGAATTTTTTTGTGTTTGTTTAAAAAAAAGGAGCAAAATGTGTCATAAGGCTGTGAGAATGGTTTTGTTTTGTATCATATTTTGTTGTAGTTGATGTATGCATAAATAATTAAATTTAACAGATTTAGATAGGTGCAGACACAAGTTATTTAAATACCTTTTCATTTATGTTTCACAACATAAAAATGTTAAAAGATATGTCTCAAATTATTGGGTATTTCAGAGAGGTATATATTTTTCCGCACCCATACCTTTAGCTAAATAACTATTTAAAGTTCACTGGTTCATTTTTAAGATATATTTATGTCACCTCTAGCTATTTGTTGATGGTTTAGAATTTTAGAACGAATAATGCTCAGAAACTTATTGGTCTGTGAGAAACCTAATATGATAACCTTATATGTATTAAAAAAGATTTATCGAATTAGGAAAAAACATTCCAGTTTCAAAGTCTGAATTCGTACTTACTGCAATAACCTCCACAGTAAAAATGCAGCGACCCGTGGACCTGATCAATTGTTACCATATTTAGATTTCTAAGCTAGCCAAATAGCTGTCCAATATTCATACAATTGATTAATTAATTACAATGTACGATCGAGCATCAAGCAAGTTTCGCGTCTCCCGTATTATAAATGCGAATACCACACCGCTACACCCATGTTATAACCATACACCATAACTCTCCCTCACCAAGGAAACATGTACCATAATACTCAGCTTTTCAAGAAGCTAAACATAGCAATATTCACCCCGTAAAGGAAGGCGCCGCATCGATAACCACATAAGTCTAAGAGTATGATATCCGCCCCTGGCCAGGCAGCCATCGTACACCTTTTTACATATAACAAAATCGAGGAATGGGAAAAGAATGTTAGTAAGGACAGACTCGCCCCAGTTACAGACACTTAATAAAGCCGATAGTTAGTGTTTTATGGCAGCACATAGACAACACAATTAAAATATTAATAATAAAACGTTGGAACCTGATCGATCTGAAATAATATCTTAAACTAGAATTTATATTTATATAATACTCAAAACTTCCGAATAACAAAATTGAAGATAAAATATATTTCGATGTTCTTCTGAAACCAATAAAACAAATTAGTTATTAATTTCTACTCTCACTTAGTCCAACCGCATTAAGATTAAAATTTTGGAATGATATTATTCAACGCCGATAGTTGTTTACTGCGAAAGGAAAAAATTTTATGAAATTAAACGTAAAAATATTGAAAGTATCAAGGATTTTAGTATACGAATAAAGAGTGCGGCGTCAACTTGCAATTTTGGCAACAGATTAAATGAAACGATAGTGGACAAATTCGTTACGAGTATGTCGCGCAAAATTTTTGATCGCCTAAGCGAGGAAGACGATTTGACTATGGAGAAAGCAGCTTCGATTGCAATGAAATACGAGGTTCGCGGTGTAATGGACGATAAGGAAATGGCGACACCCATTAATGCTGTGCAGTAGTAATGTTTAAAGGATACGAGTTACCCGACTCCCCGAATTTAGAACATTTTTGGCAAATTAAAAGGATGCAGACTGTTTTCTAAGATATAGATTTGGCCTCGGCGTATAATCAGCTAGAGTTAGACGAAAGATCGAAACAGTTGGTCACGTGGAGTCCGCACTTGGGATACTGCACGATGAACTGGTTACCTTTTGGGGTTAAGCCTGCTACGGGCATGTTTTAAAGAGAGATAGAGAAAGTTGTAGCAAATATTCCGGGTGTAGCAGTTTTCTTAGACGATATTCTTGTAGGTACGAAAGACGAAAGTGAACATTTTGATCGAATTTCTGCAGTTCAGTTTTCGAAAGGTTGAGAAAGGCACGGTTGAAATTGAACAGACATAAATGTATCTTTGCGAAAACCCAGATTGAGTATTTAGGGCATATAATATCGGAAAAAGGGTTGATTAATTTAAATCCGAATGAGTCCATATTGAACGCACCGATTCCGCGAAATGTATCGGAAGTTAGATAATTACTATGGTAATTACTATGGTAAATTTATAGGAAATTTAGTCACGAAGTTACAACCTGTTTATTATTTGCTGCAAAATGATAAAATGTTTTATTGGTCCTATGAATGCCAGAAATCTTTTGATCTGTTAAAGCAAGAACTTACTTCAGAGCGAGTCTTAATGCATTACGATGATGATTTGCCTCTTAACCTGACGTGTGATGCTTCTGCGGTAGAAATAGGTGCGCTAATATCACATACTTTGCCGGTTGGCACAGAATGCCCGATCGAGTATGCATCCCGACTTTTACGAAATGCCGAAAATAATTATTCCACAATTCAAAAAGAAGCGTTGGCTATAATTTTCGGGACTAAAAAATTCTTTCAGTATTTGATAGGGCGACATAAGAGATTTTCCGTGAAAATAAGGGAATTCCACAAATGTCGGCAAGCCGTTTGCAACGATGGGCAATACATTTGTCAGCATTTAATTACACCATAAAATCTGGTAAATCGGATAATAATAGTGCTGAAATGCTTTCACGACTTCCGATCATGACGGATGACGATTCAGGTAGTGAGTAAGAAAATTCTGCTACATATTTGAATTTGGTTGATAAAAGAGTGGATATTCCGTTAAATAGGACGACAATCCAGAACGAATTAAAAAAAAACGAGCTATTAATGGAATTCAAAGAGGCAGTTTACTCAGAGAATTTTAATAAATTGAATAAAGTTAAGTTTGGTCCATATATAACAAAGCGTGACGAACTGTCAGTTGAGGATGATATTCTTATGAGAGGATATAGGGTCACACCACCGGAGTCGTTACGAATTTTGAAGGATGTGCATACCAATCACACATGGGAATGGTTAAAACCAAGTCTTAATTACGATCCTTTGTATGTTGGCCTAATATTGATGGATACGTTGAAAATCTAATAAAATGTTGCGAAGCATGTTTGTCGAACAGAACAAATCCGCCTAAGGCTATGAATATACCGTGGGAAATTCCGGAAATACTATGGAGTAGGATTCATATTGATTATGCTAAGCCAATGTTCGACAAGTATCTGTTAATAATCGTAGATGCTAAAACCAAATAGATTGAGGTTTTCTTTACGAAAAGTCCGACGTCATAATTTACGATAATGAAATTAGAGCAGTTATTTCAGCAATTTGGTTTGCCGGATAAGATTGTTTCTGACAACGGAGCCCAGTTTACAGCCGACGTTTTTTCAGAGTTCACGAAAAAAAGGGGGATTGAATATACTTTTACACCCCCTGGCTATCCTGCTACGAATGGTGCTGCAGAGAACGCAGTCAAACTATAAAGAACGCTATCAAACGGGCTATAAGTTTGATAAGAGTGAGGCAAATATTGAAAATATTGTAAGTCGTTTCCTTGTGCATTATCGGGCTACACCTCACTGTACAACGGGTATTCCTCCGGCCAAGGCGTTATAAAGTTACACTCCAAAAATAAGGTTTGACTTATTTAGGCCTGTGAAAGTCCGTAAATCACGTGGGACGATCCAGAAACATCAAAAACAACACTCAAGCAACAACTCTAACAAGAATATCAAAAACCAATTATGAATATTGATTTTAAATTTGGGCAGATAATGTGAAAACAGGAGAACGAGAAAATGTTAGATCTAGCCAACAACCGCATGGTATCAACACGGAACGGCATACAAATCGGCCGGACCGAACTTTTACAACTACAACAGTCAAACTCCCTTAGTTGTCAGCAACAAATCAAAATGACTTTCTACGAAGCACAACGAACGTGATCTATTCAGATGACGAAGGCAAAAACGACGCTTCCATGAAACAAATTGCATATCGTCAAGTGATCTCAAATAATTTTCCCATCTTCTCAGGTGACCCGGGAGATTTACCCATGTTTATCACGTCATACGTCAAATCGACAAGATTGGGGCGATTTACAAATAAAGAAAATCGTGATCGACTATTAAGATGTTTGACAGGAAAAGCATTGGAAGCGGTAAAATCCAAACTTTTGTTTCCGGAAATGGTTCCCTACGTGTTGAACACAATACGAGTTTTGTGCGGTAATCCCGAAGTAATCGTCGAAACTATTATCGAACAAGCTAGTACCGAAAAACCAATACATCCGGAAAACCTTGAACGTGTAGTCGAATTCGCAATGACCGTGCAACATTTATGCATAATTATCGAAATATGTGGTCTAACTGAACACAGCACAAATCCGATACTTCCCAAAGAATTGGTCGGAAAATTACCTGCGGTTTGGAGAATAAAATAGGCCACCATCAAGCAGCATCATCAAATTGTAAGTTTATCAATGTTCAACGAAAACTTGCATGATTTGGCCTAACGAGCCTGCCATGCTGCCATGCTTCAAAATCGAAACACTCCGATGGTCAAGTACGGCAATATGTAGCACATACCATCATGACCACCAAAAAATTCAAAAACAGTTGTATTGTTTGTAAAGACAACGAACACGAAATACAATATTTTAAAAAGTTAAAGAATATGCAACCAGCCAATCGTTGGTCATTTGTTAACAAACATAAACTTTGCAAAAGATGTTTACATAACCATCGTAACAAATGTGCTTTCGATATAGTTTGTAGTGTGAACGGTTGTCCGCGCAAACACAACTATCTCTTACACAACCCAAACCTTTATTCTGATATACCGATAAACAATACATCATCGTCATCGAATACAACATCGTCGCCAAAAACACAATCAACATCAATGCCGATTGAATCACAAGATAAAAGTTCATCGACTAAAATGGACATGTACCCAAATTATGTGCCTTCCACTTCGAAAATGCAGTCAATACATTACGGTGCAACTTAAATACTCTCGCTTACGCTTTCCTTGACGAAGGTTCACACGTAACAATGATCGACGAAAACTTGGCCAAACAACTGGAATTAAAAGGCCCCACCGTAGATCTCGAATTACAATGGACCGGCGGAAACACATACGAACCGAAATAGACAGCTTGCGTACTTCCTTTAAAATTTCTGGTATCGGTAATCCGAAACAAGATCAAATGGATGACGTATACACCGTGAAATCATTGGAGCTTCCAAAACAGTCGACCCCTATCGACATCACGAAATACGAACATCTACGCGATTTACAAATAAAGGAGTACACAAACGCAAAACGACAGATCCTCATTGGTGCGGATCACGTACAATTAACCAGCACACTTCAATTACGCGAAGGGCATCAGGGGGAGTCCGTTGTAGCAAAAACCAGACTCGGATGGGCAATTTACGGGCCGTATTGCTCAAGCGGGTATAATTAACCACCATTTTTCGGATTTCATCGCATAGATCTGCGATCACCTAATGATGAACTTCATGATATTGTCAAAGACTTTTTCTCCACCGAAAACTTCGGTGTAGCTTGTCCAACAAAGTTATCCGAATCGAAAGAAGATGAAACAGCACGAACCATCATGGAAAACACAACAAGGAAAATTGGTAATCAATATGAAACAGGACTTCTCTGGCGATACGAGAATGTCAAATTAGCATATAGCATGCCTTTGGCAATTCGTCGTTGTGCAAGTTTGAAAAACAAAATGATTCGTGAACCTGATACAGCCGATATTCTGAACAACGAAATTTCGAAGTACGTTCAAAGTGGGTACGCGCACAAATTGTCAAAAACGGAAATCGATGACACAAATGATAGAACCTGGTATTTACCAGTTTTCTCCGTCAAGAATCCGAACAAACCGGAAAAAACAAGAATCGTTTGGGATGCTGCAGCCGAGGTCAACAAAACATCACTCAACTCTGTTCTATTGCCTGGCCAAGATTTACTCTCACCGCTCCCCGATATTCTTTTTCGTTTTCGAGAGTATCCAATTGCCATTTCGGGTGACATTCGTGAAATGTTTCATCAGGTAAAGATAAGAAAATCAGATCAAAACTCCCAACGATTTCTTTGGCCAAGTTTAACCGACAAACCTGATATATACGCATTAACGGTTATGGCATTTAGCGCATGTAGTTCTCCGAGCTCAGCCCAGTTCGTCAAGAAAAAAAACACAATGCTATTCCAAGAAGAATTCCAAGAAGCTGTTAACGAGATCGTCACAAATCACTACGTGGACGACTGGTTGTCTAGTTTTAGTATAGAAGAAGAAGCTGACTTCTGTGGACTTCTCATTCACAAATTTATCTCCAACTTGCAAAATGTTCTTAAACAAATTAATGGATCCGCTGAAAATGAACCAAGAAATCTAAATTTAAGTGGCGAAAGTGAAGCTCGCGTCCTCGGTACGTGGTGATCTACAACAGACGACGCATTTTTCTACTCATTGAAAGTTAAACGTGCCGGTGGAAACATCATCAATGGCGAACGAGCACCCACCAAATGAGAAGTCTTGAAAGTTTTATTGTTGATATATGACCCGCTCGGGTTGATCGGATTTTTCATCGTCTACATAAAAATCGTCCTCCAGAAAATCTGGAAATGAGATATTGGATGGAATGACCCAATAATTTCTGAACAATATGATATGTGGCTCCGGTGGACCAAATGTCTTCCCCTCTTGGAGAATATTCGCATACCACGATGTCACTTTTCTGAAACACCAATCTCAGTGCAACTGCATGTAATGGTAGACGCAAGCGAAATTGCGTTCGCAGCCGTTGCATACTTCCGCGTCTAAAATTTGAATGGTATCCGGTGTTGTCTCGTCAGCGCTAAAACAAAAGTCGCACTACTACGTCCAATGTCAACTCCCAGTCTAGAATTGCAAGCCGCATTATTGAGAACTTGATTAAGCAAATGGATTCTAGACTCTCACACCGTCAAACCGAGAAAAGTTATTTACTGGTCCGATTCACGAAAAGTTTTATGTTGGATTCGATTAGAAAATCAAAGATATCGCTAATTTGTGGCTTTTCAAGTATCCGAAATTTTAGAAACCACAAATGCCAATCAATGGTTTTGGGTTCCAACAAACCTCAACATCGTGGACGAAGCAACAAAGTGGAAGGGGAATCCCGAAATTTCAATCAACAGTCGGTGGTTTGAAAGACCGCCCTTTCTTCTTGAACACGAAGAAAAGTGGCCAATTGAAAAAAATCATTCACCACCCCAGGAATTGGAAGAGATTATGCCAATTATGGTTCACGTTCCGACGAAAACGTCAACAATCACTCCAATAGCAACGCGATTTTCGAAATGGATGCGTCTAGTACGAACAGAAGCCTATGTAATGCGATTTTTTGATATTGCACATCATAAAATATCACAGCACAGTAAAGATACGGTCGATCCAACTGAAATTGCGAACGCCGAAAACGAAATATATCGATATGCGCAACAGGCTATCTACGCTCGTGAAATCGACTAACTAAAATTAGATCCCAATACGGCACTGGAAACTAGCAGCATACTTTTTTAACTAACTCCCTTTCTGGATGATAATAATGTCATACGTCAGAGAGGACGACTCTCTAAAGATACATCGATTCCGTTTGATACACGATATCCCATAATCATGCCAACCGATCATTGGATAACATTTTTATTGGTTCGATACTACCTCGAAGACGAAGACCATCAAAATCATGAAACCGCCGTGAATGAATTACGACAACGTTTTGTAATATTCCAATGGCGCGTATTGCTTCAGAAACTTCGGAAGAAATGCAATATGTGCAAACTCATGAGTGCAGAACCAAGGGTGCCTATAATGGCCGATCACCCTGTATCACGTCTAGCAACACACACTGCTCCGTTTACGTATATTGGAATCGATCTCTTCGGGCCTCTCGAAGTCAAAGTAGGCCGAAATGTTGAAAAAAGGTAGGGCATTCTTTTCACATGTCTGACAATTCGCACAATTCATACTGAGATTGTACACTCATTAGATTTTCACTTTTCTATTATGTCAATACGTAATTTTATTGCACGACGGGGTCAACCGCTTGAAATATGGACCGACAACGGTACAAATTTTCATGGCTCGGAGAACGAATAACAACGCACATGGAAAGAAAATGAAAAAGATCTCCAGAACACCTTCGTTTGCATTAAGTGGAGATTTAATCCTCCTGCAGTGCCACACATAGGCGGTTGTTGGGAACCTTTCGTTAAATCCGTCGATAGGAGCATCAGACATGCTATGCCAGAACGTTATCCGAAGGACGAGACATTAAAATGCTCCTTGATGGAAGCTGAGAGTTCCATCAATTCACGCCCCCTCACCTATGTACCATTGGACAACGAATCAGCCGAATCAATTACGCCAAACCATTTGTTATTAGGCTCCTCTGGAGGAGCAAAACCATTTGAACCATGAACAGATGACGTATTAATCCTGAAAAACAGTTGGAAAATTTCACAACGGATGGTAGACATTTTCTGGAACCGATGGACACGAGAATATCTACCAGACTTACAAAGACGAACAAAGTGGTACAAACGAGTAATACCTATCGCTAAGAATGATCTCGTCTTGATAATTAACGAAAATCACCGTAATGAATGGCAGAGAGCCATTGTTATTGAAACATACCCAGCAAAAGATGGCCCCAGCAAGCTGGGGAAAACAAATCCTATAAAAAAAAAAAAAAAAAAAAAAATCAATTGAAATACGTGGTTCAACAAATTGGAATAAAAAAATAACCTATAGCATATAAAAAGACATTGTATTTTGTAATTCTTCATTTCGGTGTATAGCTATTAATAAAATAAGTGAATTTACAAACGGTGTTTAAGCTGAGGTTGGTTTCCTGGTCGTTCAACATTTCAACAATAGCTATTAAAAATCACATCAATACAATCCATCTCCAGACATAACACTCCAAAATCTGATTTCATACCAAGTTTCCAAGATTTCCCAAGCATAGCTGTTTAGCGATTCTCATCAATGCAATCCATTTTCAAACATTAAACTCTAGAGACCGATTTTCCATACCCATTTTCCAAAGATTCTTGGGAAAACATATTTTCGTAGATTTCACGAGAAACTTGAACTGAATTGTTTCCAGCAACTACCATTGACAAATCAGACAAAGACAATCAATCTGGAGAAGTACGCCCCAATTTTAAATGTTTTTTGGATTGTTCTGACCTTCCGAGATTTTTCACTTGTTGGCGGAACAAAACTTTCCACCTAAGAATACTGACAAAAGTGGTTAATGTATCCTGTTAACATTTGGCTGGTAATCGCTAAATTTGTTATTTTCGGCTGGAATGTAAACAACGTAATCTGCATTATCGACCTTTTTCCTTTCGACTTACTTATACAGGGTCATTATTTGACAGGTACCGTTAGAAATAAACTTATTTCCAAGACGGTTATGATATTTTAACCTACACTGCAATTCAAATATGATTCCAAATACATGAGGCATGGAAATATGCCTAAACATTATACGAATATGTGAAATAATAAAAATTTGTTAATGTTCTTCACATTAAACATGAAACAAAATTTCCAAATTATATATTTAATCTTCACGCAAATGAAGTATTTACTAATTGTTACTAAATATAAATAAATGTATTAGGACTACGCAAATGCATACATTCAGAGGTAATTCATCAATAAAAGGAATTAAAAAAATTAATCTTGCAAATTATATTTTGATAATTTAGAAAAACAACTGCACCAATTTCCTGCTTAGCGAATTTTTTCGTTGCATCAAAATACATCAAAATCAAAGTTTCGTTAAGCTAATTTTTATTTTGCGTAAAAAACGAAAAGTTAGAAATTCATGAATGAAATAAATGTAATAATTTTAATTTTGTAAGCAATAGTAGTTTACTACTATTGTTTATGAAATTAAAATACCTAAAAACCGCTACTCGTATGTTAAAAATAAACTACAAGGGATCCATATTTGCCTTCCGCAAATATGGATCACTTGTAGTTTATTTTTAACATGACCGTATTTTGTAAAATGATATACCGTAAATCGATAGATTGGCGTTTTCGACATGCATTTAATTAATTTACATAAACAATTCAATTCAATTTAATTGTATATTTTGTTTCGTACAAAACTGTATTGAAGATATTAAAATGTATTGATTGACTACTACACGGTTAAAAATGATAGGATAAAAACCATTTTTACCCTAAGGATAAAATCATTTTGGATAAACTTTGGTAAATTTGTAAGATTAAATTTATTCTTTCCCGAAACCTAAAATTTGTTTCGACTAAAAGGTTGTTTTTCATTATTAATTTGGATAAAATTTATTATTTTCGTTAAAATTTATTTTATTCTTTTAATTAATCTTTGAATGCAGCAAAATGTATCCATTTGTTATGAGTTTCTGTACTTATTAGACGTAAAATGTTTTGTTTACTTTAGTAATGTTAATAATGTTTGGCGAATGATGGAACAATTATACAAATAGACAGAGAAATCACATTTTTGTTGCGACTGCGCAACTAGAGAAACGTTAGTATCGTTGAGCGTTGCGGTTATTTTTACATTAATTGTCTGCTTTGAAACTATTAAAAATTCAGAGGATCGAAATGTCGAACGTGATAATTCACTTATGCCGAATGATAGTGTTGTGTCATATGTACCTGATGAGATAAATACTCTCTCAACTGGACAATATGGTCTAAAATTAACACAAAAGCAGCACATGCTTATTCATTATCCGACAATTATAACCAAATTGGGACCGTCAGCACATTTTTCGTGTTTGAGATCCGAATCCAAACACTATTTTTTTATAAAATTATCATCCAAAATAAATAATTTTATAAATATTTGTAAAACACTTACCATTAGACATCAATAATTTATGGCAGATCAACAAATCATATTGGGTATCGAACATGAATATGGTATTTTAAAACCCAAAAAGTTGAATTTCTTTATAGATTCAGGCGGAAAAATCGCAAAATATTTAAAAATTTCAATAAATACTGAAATACAAGTAGCCTCTTGGATGAAATGCAATTACTTTTATAAAAGAGGGATGTTCGTGTGCAATTCATTTAACAAGAATAACTATCCTGTTTTCCAAGAAATTATTGAAATTTTTAATATAAGAAATAAGACATATTTTCTCACAAAAATATGATCTACTGATTCATTTAGTAGTAGTCGCCATTCTTACAGAATTATGATTACTGAAGAGTGTAATGTTATCGATTTCAAATCTTTGAAAATCAAAATTCCTCATGAAAAACATATTGATTATACCGAAAATTCACTTTATTATATAATTGTCAAATATAAATTGTTGTAGTTTGTTAAATAAGCAAATTTGTGTAAATTAAGATTGCTAAATAAATGTATAACTTTCAAAATGAAGTAACCGCATCACTGTAATATATTTATTTCCTTGAATATAATTTATAAGAATTATATTCCGTGTACTTAATCATAACTATATCATCATCATAGAAGCCGTAGTTTAACCAGATTATTTTATTTAAAATGGTTAAAGTTCCTTTTTGTTGTATGTCTACGCTAGGAAATTACGCAAGGAAATAAATCTGCGGTATTAGATCCATATTTTACTCTTTTTAGATTAAAATCATCATGATCCATATTATTGTCCTTTATTGCAAAAGATGTGAATTGTTATTCACATTTTATGCAATAAAGGACAATAATATGGATCATGACTATTTTAATCTAAAAAGAGTAAAACATTGCTCTAATAACCCAGATTTATTCAAAAAAGTATAAATTAGGATGGTTATCGTTGAGTTGAGTACATTTTTTAAAGAGCTTTAACGTTTACCAAATAAAAGTGTGTAGATATGTAATAAACAATTAAGAACCGCTAGCTACTAGTTCAAAAAACTGTGTCTTTGTATTTTATAAAAGTTTGTTGATGACTTTGCGAGCAGTTTTTAATAATATAAATATGATATAAATTGATAAATTTATCATTGATTGACGTTTTAAAAGAAATTACAAAAGTATATGTACACATTCGAAAATTTGATTGGTAAACAGAGATAAGAAAATTCAGGAATTTCATTCCTGCATTGCGTCACTGCTGTTTACGGCCCTTACTAATCTCTTGTGATGAAGTATTTCTAATTTCTTTTATAATACCCTGCTCGTTTAATACGAAATAAAATTCACGGACAGAAAAACGTTGCATAATCGCGACTGCAATACTCATATTACTGCTTTTGGTTGAACATACGCATAAGGAGCCATGTATACTTACAAGAAGTAAATGAAATGTGAAATAATCGCATCGCATGCGGTATCAATCCGTAGTGTTCTTTGACGTAAAATATAATAATTGAACGCGAAAAACGTGAAAATCGATTAATCGACAAAACCAATCGCAAGAATATGTTCTTGAAAAATTTTTAATTTCCGGTTCAAGGAATTGCAGTCTAACTGTGGGTTTCCACTTGAGATGCCTTTGCGAATGATCGCAACTTGTTTTAAATTTTTTCACATGTATAGTATACATATAAAAAATACATATCGGTAATAAATTTGTCTACGCAACCATAGGCAAATTTACAATTAGATTCACAATCAAAAGTAGTCATGCCTACACCTTTCTCCATTGTGAATTTTGCATTTAGAAAATAAATAAAAAGTTCCCTTATTTTGTTTAGGAAATTTTTCAATCCAGCGAAAAACCAACCAAGCTGAAATATTTTTCCTATGTGAATACTTGCTATGCGAATATTCGCAAAGCATCCAGCTGTAAACTGTAGGCTACCCAAATAAACAGTAGCTAGGAAGCCATGGGTTAAGAGTTAGGCAACGAAAACATTAACATGTTATTTTATTTTATTTTTGTGAACTTCACAGAACTGATCAATTCTAAATTTGCAACCAAACGGAAAATAATTTATTGTTCTTTATCACCTTTGCATAAGATTAGGTTAGATCAGCCCGCCCAATCAATCGTCCACCCAAACAAGGAAATCAACTTGTGTATAATGTTTCCTAACGACAACCTGTCAGTCGTGATCATGAAACGTGCATGGATAATTGAATATATCATGTACAGCTGAAGAATCCGGAAGTAGACGTTTGTACATAACATCGTAAACACAAGATTCCATCGTAACAGAAATCCATTTATTTTAATTGGTTGTGCTTGTTTCTTAAATAAAGTTTATTTGCCTAATACCAAGCAGCACAGCTTGGTGAACTTGAAACTAAGCAATTCAAATTATTACGAAATACTTCAGAATGGGAAATGAGTAACATAATTGTGACTTAAACATTCAAAACAGGATATTTCAAGTAGAAATCTTGAATTTTCTGCATTTATTTTAGAAAGAATAATTTAATTTTAACTCATGACGGTCGCTAGCTTTTCATACATGATTCTCACTGTTCTTGACAAAAAACAATTTCCTATGAATCTTATTCTAAAAAAATTAAAAATATTATAAAAAAAAATTTAAATACAAAATAATATTGGAAAATTTCCACTCATTAGGAATTCTTAAAAAACATATTGTTTATCTCATTTTTATTGCAGTACATATATAAAAAAAAATGGTTTTACATACCTACATAGGTATTTCTTAATTAGGTTTTTTTGTATTTTAGCACATGGGCCAGGTAGTTTGTGTCTATTTTAATGGTATATAAGGAATAGTTTTACTAGCTAAAGACACATGTTTTATTATTTATGAATTTCTCCAATTCAAATTCATAAAATTTTCTTTATTCATTTTTTTGAGCCAAAATATTGAAACTCGATTAAAACAGACACTGCTATATCACTGGAGATGTTAATTGCTTAGTTTTTAATTTTCAATTGACAAGAAGATTGTGCACACATTCCACAGACAACGAATTTCGACATGATCCGTCTTGTCACCTCACACGTGTCAAACGACCGCAACGACCAACTACTGTTGTCATGTCAGAGGTGAGTTGCGACCGTTAAGGGTTAAATTTTATTTCTAAAATATGTAAATTAGTCTGTTAAGCCAACGCACCGAGAGACAAGTTGGTCATATACATGAAAGATTTAGGCATTAGTATATAGGTGTACAACTGGTTCCAAATTTCGATACGACATTATTTTTTCCACTTCGATGAACTGTTTAATTTATGTAGTCAGTAGTGAGCCTTTATTTTGATACTTACAAATATATTTTATATTATAACCGAAATGAAGTGTAGAACATACTCATTTATTTGCAATAGATATATTTTAAAAATAAACTAAAAAACGATCGGCCAATTTCTCTTTCTCAAATTCCTAACTTCTATAGAACACTCCAAAAATCTAATTTATATTTCATACTTTTTAGAATAAAAGTGCATTATTTCAATTTGTATTCTTTTTTGCATAAAAAGCTAATGAACATGATGTTGAACGAAAAAGGATAATTTTTATTCTTTTAAGATTAAGGTGTTTTTTATTTACTGCATTTTCTGTCTTTCTCGTTTGTACTTCATGTGTGGGAAAAAAAAGAGATAGTTATAATCGTTTTTTGAAATTACGTTTGAAATTGAATTATAACTTCAGTAGGCAAGTGGCGTTCATCCGTGGATACAGGTTTTTAATGTGTTATTTAAAATGATATTAAAGTTCGTGTACCTTAATCGTGCAAAATTGTTAAAAGGGAATAGTTTTGTAGGAGATATTTTTACTTACGATGATTTTGTGTTGTGCGGTAAGTTTTCAAATAAATTGATAATTAAATAAATATTACTAGTGTTTTTGGTTTTAAACGTTCTCGATCATAAGAATAATATTAAGTGATAGTAAAACCCAATTTACAGTACAAAGGTTTTGCTTTGCACAATATATTTATTATTATTTTATTAAAATGTTTAAAGTGAAACTTATTTTTATCAAATTAATGGTGATAATTATACAAAATGTATGCCGATTACTATTCCCATCAACGCGTTTTCGATAATATAACGGTATTTAAGTTGTAAAGTGTTTAATTTATTCAATCAAAGGATTACATTTGCTTCTTTTTTAACATTCATAAATTTGGCATTTAACCTTGATTGATTTTGCGACAGTTATCACATAATTTTTATAAATTTGAAATATAACCTTAAAACCAAAAGCATCACGTGTAATCTGAATAGTTTAATTATTTTGATTTGACTTGTCTTGATTTTTAACTTTAATTGAGAGAAATTGATTCTAGAACCGCTCTCGTATCGCGTTTATTTATATTATTTTTAATATAATTTTTATTCGTTATTATTCGACGGTTCCAGAAATGTATTTCTCTTGTATTTTTCCAGAAATGTATTTTCTTGTAAATGTAAAATCACAAAAATAAAATTTTTCAAATAAATTTATTTCGAATTTTTATATTAGCTCAAACTGGATTTTCCCTAATTGCACCAATATCTTTTTACGATAAAAATAACACGTGCATTGGACCCGAAATTTTATTGAAGTATGTAACACAATACAAAAGCGAGACGAGCTTTGAGCTACACATTCAAAGTAGCCATTACATAACTCAGAATATGGCCGATATAGGAGGTTTGTTCTACAATATTTTATAAATAGCTTACCGACTAAATAAAATTATTTTAAACAAATTTTTTGCAGGTTCAAACATACCATCAACATTTAATGAGTTTCGGTGCTCTCTATTAAGTGAAGTAATTCCAACAGAGAGTGTTTCGCAAAATTTTAGCGAAGGTTTGTTCAATAATAATTTAATAATCGTTTAGTAAATAAATTAAATTTATTAACATATTCCTTTTGTAATATTGCAGGAAGCTCGGCCGCACCATCTATACTATTATCATGTACTAATTCGGACAAATCAGAGTTTGCGGTTATACCCGTAGGCCACAACACATCGAGAGAACCTCTTCGTCGACTTACAGCAGAGGTAAATAAACAATAAAAATTCTTTGATTGTCCGTTTTTTTAAAATAATGATTAACACTGTAATTTTCCATTTTAGAAATTGGAATCATATATTAGGGGACAAGACCAAGGGGAATACATTTTAAATTCCTATAAAGAAAACAACCTTCTTTCTACCAAAGAGAGAAATGCATTTAAACGGCTGGTGTGCCAGCATATGATATTGACATGTGGGTATTACCCTACGTCGGCCGAATTCATATACTACGCAAGACTATGCATTCAATTATTACCATCGTACGAAAATTTAAAATCTGAGAACGAATGAGTAAGATTAAGAAAATATTATGCTTATACGTATATGTATGTATTATTTTAGTCACATATACACATATAGTGTTTTTTTATTTATTCGTATGTTTATTATGTTTCTAATATTTAATATTTCTTTTTATTATTTTCCATCTGAACAGGATTTATTTTTTGACCCTGAATCACATTCTGGTTGGTTGCATGATAGAATGAAATACTGTCAATGCCTAAAAAGGAAATTTAACAACAAACTTAAAAACGGCAAAGACGTGCGCAACCAGACGGATTTGTTGAGCATTCCAGATGGCCCGGAATCAGAAGAAGAGCCGGATGATTTTAATAATTTGGCGGATATTTCCTTTTTAAAGAGTGCCTGTGCATTGACGCAAAAACCATCGATTTTTGAAAAATTCAAAAATACTTTTAAATTTAGAAGTTTGAATATAAAAACAATATTGAAGGATTTTCCAATAATGGCGCTGCCAGAATTGGTATTATTAATTTTTTTTTTTAAATTAAATCGGAAAACTAAAAATCTTTTTATTTTGCAGATACTTACTGATTTTCAAGTAATTGCGGAACACAACAATTTCAAGATGATTCAGAATTTCAAAGAGAAATGGAGACAACATGCCTACAAGATAGATGCCATCTTTAAAAAAAACTTTAAACAATCAAACGAAGCAGTCATCGCTAAAATATTAGGTAAACTTCTTACATACATAAATATTATAATATCTTAATATCCCAATAATTTTAAATGTTGAATTATGTATTAAATATATTACTGTTTTATTGTTTTACTAATAGAATGGACTGATGACATACAGTTACACTTGAAGCTTGCTTCCACCAGTTAACTCAAAAGGAGGAAGACAAAAAAGATGTACAACTTTAACTTCGGTAGAAACTTTTATTGTTTTTTGTACCCTTACGACCCCCGAAGCTGAAATAGTAGATATTTGTTTGTGTCAACTACAATTAATTGCGTTTGGACCAAATAAAAAGGCCATTTCATATTTCGGGTCAAAAGTTGATGATACGCTTTTATTGTTCCCAAAAACAATAACGAACATTGATGATGCAATCGAATTTTTTTTAAAACTTCATTTTGTAATGCAAATTCATTACGATCCAGCTCATGCACAATTCCTGAATTTTATTCAAGACTATTTTTATGAAATACCAGGTACACATGTCACTTTTGGGATGAAAAGTCTTAAAGTACTAATTAACGTGTAATTAGTATTACGTATTGTAGCCAGATTGAGATAAAACTGTTGCCTACAGGGTTTATTTTAAGTTAATGTTATGAACACATTGTGATATTTTATGTATATATTTAATATTATTATATAAGAATTAAATTTTTCTAGATTTTGTTTTAAATTGAAATGTACAATTTGAATTATTTTTACTTAATTTTTAATTATTTAATTATTATTTATTGTCCAAATATCTGATTGGAATAATCAGGATATTTTTGAATATATATTGTGATTATTTTATATATCTTATAATGTACAAGCAATTTTGTAATCTATAATATATATATAAAATATATATATTATAGATTACAAAATTGCTTGTACATTATATATATTTTGTAATCTATAATATATATATGTAATCTATAATATATATATATATATATATATATATATATATATATATATATATATATATATATTTACATTATATACATATATACATATATATATATATATATATATATATATATATATACTATATATATATATATATATATATATATATATATATATATATATATATATATATATATATATATATATATATATATATATATATATATATATATAGATATTTTTTTTGTATTTTTTATTCTAATACAATACATTTCATCTATTTTTGTACAAATTTTACAAAACAAAATAATGAATTATATGCGAAATAATAATAAAAATATGTTTAACAACATCTAAATTTGTATGGTTATTTTTCTTTTTCCACTAAATTTCGTTACAAAATGAATGGTTAATATTACTACAGCCTATCGATTTGCGTCCTTCTAAAAGATTAATTCACCCTTTATAAATATACATTTTAACCTTTAAAAAATATTTATTCTTCTGAAATGAAGTTATCTTATCTCATATAGATTGATTAAGATTTTTTTCTTAAAAATTTTTACACTAAAAGTAATGAAATCTATTCTAAATAATAATAAAAAACGTTAAAATTTTATTTAAAATTTTTATTTTTCTTAATTTTTCTCAAAATTTTACTCCAGAATTGTTTGTTACTATTCTTCAGATATATCGAGATTTGTCTTATAAGTGGATCAAATTCAATCCAAATAAAATTAAAATACAGCAGCGATTTAAAACGAATTATGTTTCGTAAAAATATATTTTGTTTAAAAAGCATAGATTTTATTCTTTAAAAAAACAGATAATTTACCTGCGATAGGATACCTTTAGGTATTTTCATATAAACATTTTTATACTCTGGCTTAATATAATAATTATGTTAGTTCTACGCAATTTTCGCCCTTTTGAATAAGTGTAATAATTAAGAAAAATTGGATAAGATGTTTAGTTAATTACAAAAATGAATTGCGTACTTTGATAAAGTATAATTTTACATCTAAAAAAAGAATGGACGTATAGTTATTCCGCAAAAGGATACGAAAAGGATAGTTTTCATCCCATTTTTTTTAACCGTGTATGACCGATATATAAAATTAAATGGTAAGTAAAAAAAATTTAGTGGTCCAAAATCACACGATAACTATCGGTTAAGCAATAGGTTCAGCTATATATATGCCAAAAATTAGGAAGTTCTATTGAACTTTGCTTCCCTTAGTATTAAAAACTAAAAATCTCAATTTACTACTAAGGCCGAAATATAAAATTAAATGTTTAATTAAAAAAATTTTAGTGGCCCAAAATCACACGATAACTATCGGTTAGGCTATAGGTTCAGCTATATCTATGCAAAAAATTGGGAAGTTCTAGTAAGACAAAAATATCAAATTAGTTGTTTATTTAAAATTTTTTTACTGGCCCAATACCATATTTGCAAAAAATTAGGAAGTTCTATTGGACTTTGTTTACCCTTAGTATTAAAAACTAGAAACCTCAATTTACTATAACCTCAATTTAGCAAAGTCCAAGAGAACTTCCTAATTTTTTGCAAATGTGTTATTGTGCCAGTAAAAAAAATTTAAATAAACAACTAATTTGATATGTTTTTGAGTTTAGTACTGTTTTAGTAAAATATTCATCCCATTGTGTGCCCAAGTGAAGAATTTACTAAAATCATACTAAAATAATTTTAGTAAAATATAGTATAAAAACTTCATAGGCATTTAATCTTCTAGAATTTTAGAATAGGTAATTGAAAAAATAATTAATTAAACCGGAATTTTTAAATTATTTGATTTATTTCAATTTTCGCCAATAATTCACATGGCTGACATATTGAATCATAAATGAAAAAATTTTAACTTGTTTTTGGCACAAAAATATTTACCATAAAAATCACACTCAAACATTAAACCAATGTAAAACTGTATACATATGTACATATTTCGACTTGAAAACTTAAAAATATCTAAATGAATAAGTTGGCCCCAATCTAGTAGATATCTCGTCAAAAATCTACTCGAAATCATAATTCTTGCTTTAAAATCAATGCTTTGACCTATGGGCATAAAAACCCTGAAAACAAGTTAGAGTTAAGATGCCATTGTGTAATCCCTTCTTTGATTGTACCATATGAGAACTCATGTTTACATAAAAGCTTATTAACTATAATCGTGTAATTCTCTTACCTATGAATTGATGCAGCATCTGTTGATACACGCTGCTGGTATGTACCAATCGTGGAATTTTGCTGGATAGTCCTGTATCATTTCTTTGGCAAGGTGGTCCAACCTAAACTAAACGTACTGCCGCTTTCATTTTATTCCGACGTTATCATTTTATACACAACACATTTTTCATAAACTTATTTTTCATTTTTCTTCTTATTTTCATGAAAACGTATTTTTCATGCTTTTTTTTTAACACACTTGATTTTTTCACATTTACGAGTAGACTAGGTATATATATTTATATAATATATTTTATTTCACTTTTTATCACTAAAAATATATTAAATAAAAAGCCCCGTGTAATTAAGAAAAACAAAAAACATTTCACACAAATATTTTTTCCCGAAAAAAACACTCACTATTTTTTTCTCTTTTTCCAACACTTTTTCACAAAAAAAAAAAAAAACTGAAGAAGGAAATTAAGTTGTTAATTTCTGATGGTGTTTGTACGTTTTTTTGGGTGTTGTATGTAGTACATATGTATGTATACGATCGAGGAAATACAACAAAAAAAGCAGAGATCAATACAAGAAATCATTATCATTTGTCACTGTGTATTTCGTGTTCTGCAGAAGCCTGAGCAAAGATATTAAGGCTCAAAGCTGTACTATCATGTTCAAAATTATCCCCCATATGAAAAAACAAACGAAATCAATCGATATTTTCTCAAAACAAGTATCGCATAAACAGGTTCCGCAATACACAAAAAACAACAACAACCAAAAACGAAACATGTTGTATTCATGTACATATTAGTTATTTTGAATTTTTAATTTTAGAATTTGATTAAAACGAGATGGATATACGAGCATATCGAAATTACGGCATAAAACGAAATTTATATATATACAGGCGCTTCCACGTCGCAGTTATTTTTGATGTTTAATTTATAAACACATACATACAAACATAAACATGTATTGTTGATCTGAGATTTGTACATACTTATATACAATCATACCGTTAATTTATGTTTACAATACTGAACTCACTGTAACTCACGAGCGCGTACGTTATTATAACATTCGTTTTACCTTGCACAAATTAAATTAAATCAAACTTTCGAATAGAACGACGAAAATACGTCTTTCCTCTTCGAGCGTCAACGACCGACCAGCTGTCCAATATTAATATGATATGGCTAAATGGCATCGCCAGGTAAGGTTTTGCAACAGGAGATTCGAAGATTGAGCAGGCTGGCAATGATGCAAGAAGGTTTAATACTACTGTAATTATTTGTTCTTAAAGAAAATATTTAGCTTGTGTCCCTCATACTAATTCAAAATTGCTAAGTTCTGTGGCCCTTGATACGTTTATTGCCCTTTTTATTCGAAAATTTGACTTAAATCGCAGAATCAATTTTGGCTATAATTTGTTAAAAACACAGACTACTACATTGTTCCGGCAGTGCAGTTATTGAAAGTGTTTACACTTTTCCTTGTTTCTTATTTTTTGCCGGAATGTCGAGCTCACTAACACAAACCAACCAAAACCAATCAAAATATGTAGTTAAAATTTTATTTATCGAGATAGATTAGATTAGATAAATAACAACAGTTGATCCATCATAGTGTGAGCTCGCGATTATTGCAGTGTTGCGTAGCATTACATAAAGGTGCTCTCAGTACCATCCAATATAATGTTTTTTGGAAACAACAACCCCTATTCAAGGCACAAAGTACCACTTGTATAAATAAGAATGTCTCGCTTATGTCTATACATTAAAGAGATTCTGTATACTTTTAAATGGACGAGTTTTAAAATGATTGCAGGCTGCCTATAACACACTGATTTTATCGCTGGATAAAAAGATAATAATTCCTAGTAATGCTCGTTGGGTGTTCGATCTCCAATTTGGTGATTCGGGGAAGCAAAGACACTACGGACCCCCTTCCCCTCAAAATCAGTAAGTAGTTCTGTTGTTAACAAAACGCTCAATGGAATGTTTCTGTTTGCCAAATTTGCTAACATTTCAAATATTTGTGTTTTAGAAGTTAAGCTTCATTTTCGTATAATGTTTAGTGTTAAAAAAATTAAAATTTTTGTGTTAAAAATTATTGTGCAGAAAGAGCTTTAAAGCTTAACAAAAGCTTAAATCAAACGATCAAATTATCTCTTAAGTAACACTTTAACTAGTAGTTCTTGCAAAGATTCTAGCATTATTTTAAATAAATTATTTTACATCAAATTGTCAATGGAACCAGAGTGATATGTTGTTGTTGTCAAACTCCAAAATTAAGTCTTGCTGTTGTCGTATTTAATCAGTTTTCAAATACATGTAATTTTATAAGTTGAACTACCATTTTCCGTAAGATTTGTTGTTACCAAAAAAACCTATTGTGTTGCAGAATAGCGTACAGAACTTTGTAAGCTTTAAAGTTTAGTAAATATTTAACCCACACAAAGATTTTATCTGTAATAACACTTGAAGTAATTTTAATTTAAAATATCCATTGGCCATCAAGTCAAAAAGCCATCAAATTGCTAAAATTTCAAATACTTCTTCTTTTAGAGGTTAAGAGGTTGTTCATTGTACAGAACTTTGCGAGCTTTAAACTTTGGAAAAAGTTTAAACTACACAATGATTAAATTGGCTTAGGAAGAACTTTAGATAATTCGGATTTAGATTCAAACATTTTTTTCTATATAATCTAATTTTATATGGGATTCTAGCATCGGTTTCAAATAACTTATAAATTTTAAATACTTGTAATTTTAGAGCTTAAGTTTCATTTTCATGTCATATTTGGTGTAAACAGAAATATAATTTGTGTAAAATATATTGTACCGAACTCTACGAGCTTTAAATTTAGAAAAGCTAAAGACAAACAACGATTAAATTATTTTTTGCAACACTTTAAGTAATTTAGATATAAAGTTTAGCAATTTTTAAAACTTTCATTTTACACCAAATTAATATTGAAACAAACATTTCGATTACAAAAATTTCAAATACTTGTTACTTTAAAGGTTGAGTTTCATTTTTCTGTTCTATTTGGTGTTAACACAAATACATGTTTTATGTATAGGAGCAAAGCCTAATAAAAAAAAAAAAACCCAAATATAATTTGTGTTGCAGAACATGGTACAGAACTTTATGAGCTTTAAAGTTTAGAAATAGCTTAACCCAAACAATTAGTAAATTTTCTTAATTAACACTTTATTTAATTAAAACATCGATTCTATCAATTACAATTTTTCAAAACAACAAATATGATATTTTGTTGTGGTCAAAATTTTAAATGAGATGCCTTTGTTGTCAAATTTAATAAAATTTCAAATACTTGTGATTTTGGAGGTTCATTGTCGTGTTGTATCTTGTGTAAAGAAAAATATCATTTCTGTTTGAGAATATTGTACGGAACTTTACGAGCTTTAAAGTTTAATAAAAGCTTAACCTAAACAACGAAAATGGCTGAAATATTTGAAGATGTCTGATAGATCTGATTTCTGAAGACATCCACCAACTCATAATACTCTACACCTGTTGATGTTTTCACTTATCTTGCTTGCAGCACCCTTTTATTGATGTTTCTGTGACTCTAACATTGATTGTCGGATTTTTTTTTGCTTTTATTTTGTTTTTACGTTCGTTACAAAACGTAAAATCACAGCATATACCATTATTACACAATTCCATCCTAAAAATTTACCCAATAATTCATCATAAATTGTGGTACTCGTCTATACAACCACTGACGATATCGATTTGGGTTTTTATTCTTCTGCTGTTCCATATGTGTTTCTTGGAGCTGGCCATTCCTAATCTGATTTTATTAAAAGTATAGGTCCACTCCTTGGAAGCTGGAATATTTGGATTCATGGATCCTGGAACATAAAATTATTGATTTCGGAAAATGTTCTTCAACATTAGAGATGTTCTGTTGTTGATAAACGTTGTCCACTATGCTGGATGATTAATTAATCTTTTAACAAGGTCGTGGAGTCAGTCCAGGACTTCGGTTGAGACAAGTAACCTCGTCAACAAATCCAATCCACATTAAGTTCCGCATTATAAAACTTTCGCTTATTCTATCAAGCTTTTGGGATGGGGCATAAAGGACCAGTTGGTATTGACGTTATTAATATTTAAAACTGGAATATTAATGTGTTTCACTAAGTTCGCTGCCTCTCCTTTTGGAAGGTCTTTTGAGTATTGACATTTTTCAACCGCTCCTAACGCTCAACGTGTTAACTTGAATTGTTTTAAGGTACAAATCATAGAAAGACTGTTATTCAGTATAATTGCCAATGAAAGGCTTTCTATATATTTGGGGCAACTTAGCATTATAGTGTGTATAGTCATCGAATTATACATAGTCGCTTTGATCATTCTACTTGGCTCATCTTCATGCAAATCTTTATGTTGTCAAATAAGTTGGTTCAAACGTGGTTCCACCACAAAATATTGTTTACAGATTCCGGCTCTGGATTGATTCCGACTATGGTACTTTCGACTTTTTCAAACGTCTTTAATAAAACTTTTGACCGATTCAATCGGCTATTAGATAGGTCTATTTGTTCAAAATCATTTACTCTGTGCAACCATGACAATATTTTCTTCATCTGACCCTTTAGTGTTGCACATGTCTTGAACATTGCTTTCAATGACTAAAAGTCAATACATAAAATCACTATTCGCATCACACTATGGCAAAGTTCTGATTAAACATTTTTTTCTTTAAGGTATTTTTCATTTTTTCTCATCATTCCTTCCAAGTGTTCTTTAATGAATACCACTTTGTGGTTCCATCTGATTTATTAAAAGGAAGAATCTTAAAGTCGCAAAAAAAGACACAGCGAGCACAACGTTGTACATTAATTAATTGGATTTGACCATATCACTAATTTTCTACTCTGCAATTTTTACCCAAACAAGTAAACTAGAATTTAACAAATTAACGAGCTTAATACAATAAACCATTTCACCCACAGTGAATTTTATTGGGTACATCAAATTCGTATGTTCGTTGTGCAATTTCTTATAAAATCACTTGGAATAGATTTTCCTGTTTTACGAATTTTCTCTTGAAACCTCACCAAATGAAGAAATGAAAATATTAGAAGGCAATTCGGACAGACAACTTATAACGATTTTGTAAATTTAGAAAACAATGGGAACTCAATCTTAGATTTCCAATTTGGGCAATTTCACAGACATATTTTGATTTTTAATATTAAAAACACGTTGGTACTGAACCCCATGATACGCTCCCATTAAAATTCTGTTTCGCCATAAAGGGCGGCTCGAATTACTAAGATGTAATACACAACCTATTTTCCAGAAAGATAAATATTTTTAAGAGGAGAAATTGTTTGCAATTCAGTTTCGATCTGACGAAGATAAGTTAATGTTCGCTTAGGCTCACTTATAAAGTGGTTCGCTTCATGGTGGCTAAAAGTAGCGGGCCACTTCATCCTTAAATCTTTAAGAGTGAAAATTTTATAGCCTTTTATAGCAAGTGATAATTGCAACCCAGCCTTGGCTAAAACATCGGCTATATCATTACCTCTAACTCCGGCCCTTAACAACGTTGTTGGAACAAAGAAGATCAATGAAATGTTTACCGTCCTTGACTAGTGTGGAAATTCCTAAGAGATTGTCGACTGATCAATAAATTCATTATGGAATTCACATGTAGATTTGCCGGGAACATACGTAGCACAAACGAAAAGATTCCCTTGAGCCATATTTACCTTTACTAAAAGGATTAAAATATCACCGAATGCAATATTAATCTGTCGACATTTATAATTATAGATTACATCTATTAATAAATCACCCCAACATCCACACACTCTCCAGTGTCTTCAGTATTAAAATACCCACTCAAATATTTCGTTGCGAAAGCTGCCAATCAAACAAATTGTTTTCCTAATTCTATATTGATTCATCCGACAAAGTCATCAAACAATCCTATTAAAAGCTCTGGCTTAATCTCAAATAAACAAACATATTATTACCAAACAAAAACCGCATTACCACCTCAATTAATTCCTCACTTGAAAATATGCCAAAAATCTACTCAAAATAAAATTGTGTGCGTGAGGTGAACAAGTATAAACATGTAAATTTTATTAAAATATCAATTCTCACCCGACTCGAAATAAAAAAAATAAAAAAAACAAAAAGAAAATCGAAAATGTTATTGTGTTTACATTTTCACAATATAGCTAACAATACCCAAAAAAAAAAAAAAAAAAAAATTATTACAAACATAAATAAAAAACCATTAATTCTAATTTTATTAAGCACAACAACAACAAATTAAATTATGCAAACATTATGCCATTTTCATACAATATTTCAAGAAATCATGAAAGCTTAATACAATTTGTTATTTAAAATATAATAAAAAAAAACAGCAAAAACATTTTCCTCGTGCTTTTCTATTTAGGAAAAACGATTTTTTTCGTGCTGTGTGTGTACGCTTCTGTAAAGCTTTAAAAAAGCACAAGGCAACAAAATACAACAAAAAAAAACACAAGTTAATTTATTTATTTTATTTTTAAAACTTTTTTTTTTTTTTTGTTGCTTTCTTTTGGTGGGTGGTTGTCCCGATGTTCTGCCACTGCTACTTTCAACTTTACTTTCTTATGTATGTGCGTGTAATAATAATAAAATAGGCAGCACAAAATGTTAAAGAAACAACCATAACGTATCAAAAAAAAAAAAAAAAAGGTCAGGCAGAAGAAGCACCACCAAAACAACAACAAAAAATATCAAACAAAACAAAAAGCTCATTATTTTTCTCAGCTGTCATTTATTGGTATTTATTTTAAATAAAAATGAAAATTATAATTTTCTTTTGAAATTTCCTTTTAAACAACTTTTCGATTTTTTTTTTTTTTTTTTTTTGTTTTTAATTTTGTTATTGTAGTTAGTACGTACCATCAAATACCATGATACCAAAGCTAAATGGATTTTTCAAACATTGAAAAGCGATACAAGGAAAAAAAAATTAAATTAAATCTACATACACAAGAAATTTGCTCCGATGGTAGTTGGTGTTTGTTATTTTTTGCTGTTCAAGGAAATTTTCTTGTTTTTCGTTGAATTGAAAAATTAAATTACTCACAAAGTAGAATAAAAAACAAAAGCAAAACAAATTATTTATTATCTGTTGATTATGATTTTATTTATTTATTTTGTATTTTTTTATATACATATATAACATAATATATTAGCATATTTTCATAATTAAAACAGCAAGCATGTAAAAGAATAAAGAAAGAATGAAAATATTGGGGATTCAAAACAAACGGAAATGTTGTCAGAATATTATATCCTGTAAATGACACGAATAATAAATAGACAGGAACGAGCTAATGAATATAAATTTTTGATTTTTTTTTGTTTTTTTAATTAACCGATGCTGATTTGATATACATATATGATGGCACCCGTCATATTTGAGCGTTTGTTAAAAAAACCTTTCCTTAATTTCAAACATAATTGCTCGAGTCAATAAATACCGGGAAGTTGGTAGGCGTGAGCAAAACAAATATGGAAAAATATAATTTTACGACGGTTTTGTAAAAAACTTCGAAACTATTGAATGAATATAATTCTTCACAGATTATTTTAGAAATTATTTTACGTTTCGTTTTTTATTTTATGTTTCGAAATATATGATTTTGTATTTTTGAGCTTCTGTGATCATGATCTTTCTGACAGTTACTTTTTTTCGCCAAGAATTTGTTCTACAAGTCACGATCAAAATTTCGAATTTCGGCCAATTGGACCACGCCATAATTACAGAATGAGCACGGTAATACAATAGCACGCCCAATATGCACGCTTCTTTTAGCAGAACGGTCATTCGAATGGTCCATATCTTCGATACTTTGATTCTGCGCTAGATTCGTAAGTAACCTTGCTGATTGCGGATAAAATTAAAGTTGTTGTTTCAGGTCCCCCAACATATTAGCATCAAAAATAGTCAACAGTTGGCTAACCTGAATGTGCGCATTGTTGGAAAGTCTTTCATCCATGTATAAAATTGAGCTAAAATATATTGATAAAATACTAAAGTAATTCATAATCCAATTTTATTTCGCCTCTAAAATCGTTAAATTATCAGTATTCAGTAAAATTTCATTTAAAAAAATTTTGAAATATTCCAACTTCTTTATTTAATCTTAATAATTCACTAAATTTAAGTCTTGATAATTTTTGGAAATTCGGATTTAATACAAATTTAACAATTTAGTGAAATAATGAATATAAAAAAAAGATTCATGTTTCTTATATCAAAAATTAAAAATATCTTTAAAATTTGTTTGTAAATTTCGTAATATTTGTTTAGGCGTTTTACTGAATTTTGAGTTATGATAGTTTTTTGGCTCATATTCGAAAAATATTCACAATTTTAACTATTCTATTTCGAATTAACAAATTTATTGGAAATATCGGAACATACTTCGATATTCGACTTAAATAGAATTTTATGAACTAATAAATTGATTCGAAGCTAGCAAATCATTTAATTTTTAATCAAATCCGTAAAAAATATTTTAATTTTGTGTTGAGAAATAATTCAAAATTTTTAATATTTTCCATTCGAAATTGTTGCTAGTCTCAAATTTCTATCAAATTATCAAGTTAGCTACCACATCCCCATCGAGCGGTATAATTGTGCTCAGAAGTTCAGTTTTTTGAACCGATCAAGATTGTTTTCCTCATACAAAATTTTGTCGTATCTCATTCTCTTGCCTTTTTAGTTTTAAACGTCATTTTGGCTCAGTTTTGATTCGTTTTCGCCCGTTGTGAAAACATTTACAGTGAGAGATTCCATGAGGGATTGCCTGATTTTTAGGTTTTAGGGGAAATGCAGAGAATGAAACGATTCCGATAATGTCTATATTTTTGTCCTCAATAAGTATTCTCGTAAAATAGTTTACCAGCATTCGGCATATTGAATTGATTCAAAGCTACAACCGTTTAACCTTAATGGTTTATCACCCCTGTATCGGAGCATCGGCGATGTAAAAACAACAATTTACCATATTTAATGGATTAGTGGAACACTTGGTACTGATTTATGAATACCAAATCTTGGTTTTGACTGAAAAGAAAAAAGAGAAAAAGTTTTTTTTTGTGACATTTTTTTGCCGCGTAGCTTTTTCTCAGGCTGCGAATATTGCAGAATTGAAGAAAGTTCACCCTCGGAAAGGGTGCCTTCAGAAAAAACGACTTTTTTAGGATTTATGAAAATATTTTTAATATTTTTTGAATACTGCAAAGTTTTTAAAAAATTTCTGACACTGAAAATAAAAATTTCTCAAACCGAATACCCCTAATCCTAAGCAATAATTTGTTTTTTATTTTATTAAACATTTCCGAAAATTTAAATTTAAAATATCAATAAAATTTCAATCAATAAAAATTGGTGGTCTGGTTGATGCATACAAGTTCAGCAAGTGCTCACACTACTTTTTTGTCGCTTCCGCAAACTACATACTCTATTGTATCTCTATGAGTAGGCTAAGTTGTGAGAGCCGCAATTTTCCTACAGCAGGTTAGCGCTTGGTTAACGGCCCAATCTATAAAACCTTAATATTAAGAAACGTCAACATAAGTTTCGAATATTTTCCAATTCACAACCACCCGGAGAGCCTAAACCACCCGGAGAGCCTCCAGCAGGAGTGTAAGCATTTACACTCGACTTCATAGCGCGGCCAAAAGCAAGACTAACAGGCATTTACATGACAGTCGGTATCTCTATTAGAGGCCGACGTTGTCAATTTGAATTTGTTTTGGGCGAATTCAATACTCAACTTGGCACTACATACAGTAGCACCATCGACCCATACTCCTTGCATCCTACATCAAACAACAACGGGCTACGATCACTATCGAGCCAGCTTTATTCTACAACTTGGTGATTACCAGCAGATATTTTCATATTTCCCACATAAGTGTACAACCACATCCTATTATCAACAATGACCATTTCTGATTGTCTAAAAGACATTTTTCTAGCTTCAAATATATCAGAACTAATCGTGAAGCAAACATTGATTTTGGCCACCTCTATGTCTTCTTGCCAAGTTACCCAGATCACCTTCGGATCTACCGTATCAGAAATCGCATAGAATAAACCACTTCCTTACTCCTGATACCGTAATATCCAAGTTAGGCCAAAATCCATCTAAACCTAAAAATCACTGGTTGGACGATGATTGCCTTTCACAAAGAACAAGACAATCCCAGAACGCCAACAGGACTGCAAGGAAAATCTCAGATCGGTTATGCAGAGAATCGTAGCACAATCGAAATATCTAATGACTTTCATCCAAGAAACAGCGCTATTCGCAACAAAGTAGGTGTATTAAAAATGAACACTAAGACCGTCCTTGAAGTGTAGCGGAATTATATATTCGCGCCTCTTAATAGATAGGCACCACCTTCCGAGTAACTATCACTCCTGCTTCAACGCGGTATCAACTTCGAGGCAATACCACCACCTTCTCCACCAAATGCATGTTTGATGGCATATCAATAATTTAGTACAGAGAATATATTCCAGAATATTGGAAGACCGCTCTTATTTGTATACTTCATAAAAAGGTAAATCGGTTAAACTAGTCGCGGTTAAGTTGTCAACTTGTAGCGAGAGGATCTTGGGTGATTATCAATTTGGTTGCCCAGTCCAACAAATTGGCCTTGTTGGCAACACAAAAGGCAAACGCGAGGGGACTTTATTTCAGGTGACATACAATATGGGAGGGTGCATACATTTAAATATCTAGAATCACTAATCCATTAGCAAAACCAGGTTTCTGTGGACATTTCATCTAGGATCGCTGCAGCCTACCGAACAGTTTATTAGAGTTTCTTCATACATCGCACAAAACTATGTAAACTGGACATCTATAAAGAGCTGATGAAACCAGATATCACCTTTGGTTGCAAGTATTGGACACTGACAACACAAAACCCCAAAAACACCAAAATCTCAGTCCTATTAAAAAGAGAGCCACTTACAAAATGGGATTTAATCACAAGAAGGATGGAAACGTTGAAAAGAAACAGTTTTGAAATTTATTTAAATTCTGAATATTTGGTTTTATTTTACTCTAGTAAAATAAAGTACTTATAGTAATCATGAATTTGGACCTTGAAATTCTTAGAGATTTATCTGTTTTGAGGTCTCCTTTGTTCGAAAAAGTGGGTTTCGAAATGATGTCTGTCTGTCAGTCTGTCAGTCTGTCAGTGCGGAACCGGAAGTGGCCACCACCTTGGGCCAGAAAATTTATTTCGCAAATATCTTAAAAAGTATTAGATTTACAATAAGCTACTTAATTCGAAATGTCTCCAAAAATTAAAAACATATAAAAATAAATTAAAAAATTAAAAAAATTAAAATTAAAAAAAAAATTAATTTTCTCAAAATTCTCTGTTCGTAAAAGAAGGTCGAGTGTTGGCCACACCTCCAATTGTTTATTATCAATTTATTCCTAATATGTATTATATAAAAATCAGAAATTTTAGGATTTTGGAAATTTCAACAAACATAACCCGTATCGCTTGCTAATTACAATACCAATATTATTATTATAATTATTGGAGGGCCATGCGGGCGATCAGCCACCTCGCACTGCGACCTAAAAGATATATTGTGCTGGACCCTGCTTAAATATCCGTCCAGTCAATATTCAGGTTCTTAATGAACCTCACAATATTGCCTCCCGGTACGTGATACATACTATCTTGGCTTATTGCTTTCCCTCCTAAATGCTTACAAGATCATGTAGTTCCGCTAAAAAGACAGTATCATTGTAGCTCAAGGACCGCGAGATGGTTGTCCCACTCTCGTATATTCCTACTCCTGCCCCGTATTCCGTTTGATTTTACTCTTACGAGTTACTAGGAATTGCAAATCGCTTGTAGGTCACCCAGCTTTACTACAGGAAGGTTAACTAAAACGGGAGGGTGCCTGGTATCCAGAGTCCGCATATTTTAGACTGATTAACCTATCAGCCATTCATCCATCGGCATATGCTGTTCCACCTTAGATTAGGGTTTCTGGTCAAGGTTTTCTCATTTAGCGCCGTACCTTGGCCTGTGCCAAATAGCCAAAAATGTGCCAAATGGCCTTAGTTACCAGTGGTTGCCACCAGGAGGCAGCACATGTACTTGCGAATTGTGAACAGGTTACCCCATACACAATTGTACCCATCACGCAGCTGCCTAATGACAAGACCAGAACAGCTCACGTGATGCGTACTCTACTGGAAGGTTACGGAGCTGGTAGATTAATCTACTCAATTTTGGTCCCACCTCTCCAATAGACGCCAAACCACCCCACATAACCATGAAACCAAGGGGCACAAACGGTTTAAACATGAACGCGTCACCGGTATGAGTTTAGGAGCCTGATTCAATTTATGTATGGTAATTACTTGTTAGAAATTGAATCTGGAATCATGTCGAATCCATCGTGTTATTGGAAAAATATTAACTCTAGAGGAAAGTCGGTTGAATATCCTTTACCTATAAGATACAATTACAGTGAAGCTCATTATCTACTAGTACGAAGCTATTCTCGTTTGAATGCGGCTCTTTTTTACGTGGTTTTCATGGTATTTAATTAGACATTTGAAGGTTGGCGCTATTTGCCGCAGCGTTGTTACTTATCTTATAAAAACATTTAATAATCCCTAATTCCAGGAAAGTGACAATTTTTTACCAATTTTTGCCATTTTTTTCATACGCAATAATTGTGATGAAGTAATGTTTTTGATTTTTGGCGTTATTTTATTTTTTCTGTTTTATGCCCAACATGAGCACAATTAAAATTATATTTGTTTTACAAATAAAATTATAATAACCCTGTTTCCCTTAACCACCCAATACCGGGTGGTTTATTTTTATGGTGTAAGTAATTATGATAAAAATACAATCAATTTGTGGTAGGAACTTGTAGTGCCTAATTGTGGGTAGTTGATAATAGTTATTTATGGTACTAGTGAGCAAAACGAGATATTATCCATGAGGGATAAGTTTGTCCCACGAGGCGATAGCCGAATGGGACATTATCCCGAGTGGATAATATCCCGAGCGGATAAAATATTTTTGTCTTTCCGTCATATAATATGATATTGGATGCGAAAAAGATGTGCTATTCCCCAAGATCTAGTATTGAAATGAATGATATTGGAGCTTCAATTAAACTGAAAGATCTATTAGATCATACTGTAGCTCGGATTCTTCTAATAAATTTGGTACATAAATCAGGACATATAAATCTGAAATTATACGTTAAATTGGGCTGTGTCGGATCATCTAGTCAAATTGAATTTAAACAGGCATTGCCAGACGAGACTCGGTTAATATCAGACGCTAATTTATTTATTGCTTCTCTTGTGCCTATAAAACTAATTGACTTATCAACAAATCTTGTAGTCTAGCAAAATACTGCATGCTCTTCTGTTCGTTTTTACCGACCAATTTCCATAAAATTTGTCAAACAAATTGATGAATTTACTCCCTCACTGGAAAACAAAGATGACGAGGTAGTGGAAGTCAAACATGAACTGTTTTTAACCATGATAGATGGAAAGGTTGCGCATGTATTGACGAATACATCATCTAGTGCTGTGTGTACTATATGTGGAGCTAGACCTAGAGAGATGAATGATCTGAGCAAAGTTTCTGCTAAACCCGAAAACGAAGATGCATTTCAATATAAACTTTCCACTCTTCATGCTTGGATTAGGTTTATGGAAACTATTTAGAAAATAAGAAAATAAAAAAAGTAAAGAAGAAAAAAAAATCTGTTCAAAGTAAGTTCCGAAATGAACTTGGCCTCCATATAGACAAACCTCGACAAGGAGCTGGTAATAGTAATGACGGCAATACTGCGCGAAGATTATTTTCTAACTATCATTGTTCAGTAAATATTACTGGAGTTGACGAAGATTTGATAAAAGGGCTTTACATCATATTACAAATATTATCATCTGGAATCGCAGTAAATGCTTTCAAATTTGGCCAATACGCAAAAATTAAGTGTTTATCACTAGATAGAGATAGACATTTTAAAAACGGTCAGTCCGTTTCGGTCCCACTGTGGGCCGGTTCGACGCTTGGTCTTGTAACGAACTGGTCGTTACTGACACTCATTTCTGTGTTCATCATGATGTTTTTTTTTGGTTGTCATTTCGCTTTCATTTCACATTGCGTTGTGTATTGGGTGGATGAGACGAGAACGCAGCCTTTTACATTTCAGGTATCCTCTGGATCGTAGAGCTCCAAGCGTCTACAGGATGTCGCCGTTCGTTCGAGTGGGATTGTAGTTTGCAATTGAATGATTTACATACAGTTTTGTGGTTGTTGAATTATATAAAATCATAATTTTTATTTTTGTTTGTCAATAAATTATGAAAATTTTGGGTTGTACGGCATAATCTTGCATAATGAAGCGTTGAGTAATTATTGTGTTCAGGAGGTGACCATGAAAGTGGTGTGTGTGTGACTGGGTGAAATGGTGAAATAAAGTGACCTTAATGCAGCTTTCAAGGCCCTGAATGGACACCACCACAACCCACGACAGACTGCGCGATAGCCGGAGCAAATGCTGCAGGTGATGACGTCGGGGCATTTTGTTTAACGAGGACAACCACAAGTTGTCCCCGTTACAGTCTCGCAAAGGTACTATGCACTCTCAAGATATGAAGATTATATATTTTTTTTGTTAGGCCTTTTTTGGAATACGATGTAGTTATCTGGAGTTACAGTTATAGCATCTGTATAGCGATAGTATGCAACGTATTCAGAAAAGATTTTAATAATTGCCCTCCAAAAACTTCCGAGGTCAACTTCCAGATTTAGGTTACGTCCTTATGCCGGTCGTTATAAACTTTTGAACTATCTTACTGTTGCATTTAGAAGGGAGAGGATTCCTGCAATATTTGCTCGATATGTATTTTATGCTAAGTTTGATTGCCCGGTATTGTTTGAATTATATTCATTTTATGTACCTACGAGAATCTTTCGACCATGATGATTAATATTGAATATTGATATTCATCGTACGAATGGAATTGTTGAACTGGTGCCGCGAAAATGTTTTAAACAATTTTCAAAACTTTTCGATTTATGTGCACGAGTTAAATTGGAGTTTGGAAGTATTAAGCAGGAAATAAAGAAATAGTGGATAAAATGTTGAATTAACTAAAGTAAAATATTAGTGAAACCGCCTTCTGTCTCAGGGATTGATTTCTGATTTCCTGACTTCCTAGTTTAACATTATTTAGCAGGACCAGTTTATTGAGGTGGAAAACGCTGGAATTACTGACCTTACTATAATGCCCCTCAAGAGACTTTCCAGGATAGGAAATATAGGAACATTTCTACGAATCGTAAGATTACGAAAGGTAATGTCGTCACAATAATTTGCCGGAACTGTTGAATATTAAATTAGAAGTTGACTGTGTGTCCTTCATTCAAAACGTTCAGCCAAATCGTTAAAATAACCCGATATATGTAAAATATGTAATATTATAAAATTCCTCCAAAAACTTTTACGATTTTGATAAGTGCCCCAAGCATCCTGCAAATCATGCGATTTTATCTGCCACAACTTTGAACTGTACTGTCGAATTTTTTATTTCTTCCAATTTCAATCCAAATTTGTCTTGGTATCATGCCAACAAACTATAACATGTTCCAAAAACTACAAACCAAACAAAAACAAGAAAACTTTTATATTTTTGTACAAAACAACCGACAGCATAGAAAAACAGCATGAACGAACGAAAAACTGGAAAATAAACTTAATTCATCCATTTAACCCTTATTGATTTGTCATTACAGCCAAAGCATTTTCATTCCCATAAATTGTATTTTCCTATAATTCTATTTTCCCAAATTTCACTGTTGATATTGTTCTACTTCACATCAAATGTGTATTTCCTATAAAGTTTGGGTCGGTTATTGTATAAGAGTGTGTATGTGTCTGTTATTTTCCGATTTTCGATATTATTGTTCTTATTATTATTGATATTACTGCTATATATAGTTTTTCAAAAGAAAATACATTTATTTTCTTGTTATTTTTCCGTATTGGTCCGTTATTTTCTTCCAAAAGCACAAACAAAATAAAAAATAAAAAAAATCTCAAAATATAATAGAGAAAATTTATGCTTTTGCCAAGCATGTTAAGAAATGAACAACATACTACACACACGATATACTCGTATACTAAAAAGCTCTCGTTTCGGTCGTTATTTTTTATTTTTTTTTTTTGTTGATTGGATCTAAATAAAAACCAAGAGATTTTCTATTTTTTTGTGTAGCATAGAAAATAAAAAAAAAACAAAGTGGAAAACATAACAAAAAAAAAATGAAAATTGACGATAAATTCATCAAAACAAAACAAAAAATTATTGAATTATTCGAAGGTATCAGATGCTATCATGTTTTGATGTTTTAGTATTTTGATTGCTTTCATCTCAAGCTTTCAATCATTTGTTATAGAATTAAATGGAAATGGGAAAATTTGCTTTGGCCATATGGCGTTTAATTCTGTACGGTTGCTCAGTGAACTAATTTTCATTTAAGCACCTTATTATTGGACTCTCATGTATTAATATAGACGTAATACAACACCAAAATAAGAGGTAGAATGTTTACGGGTTTTATTCACACTTTATGTTAATTATAATACCTAGGTAATTTAGGTCAAGGGAAATATAAGAGTAAAAAATATGCGTCGGGAATTGAAAATAAAAATGGGGAAGTAATTATAGAGTAAGAGAAACGTCGATAGCAAAAATAATAAATGAAAAAAGTTGGTATATTATAGACAGGTATATTATAGATGTAAAAGGAACAATGGATTAATATGGTGGGAAAGTAGGGATGGTATCACTTTTTAAAAGTTCGACAATAAAGCAATTTTAACACTAAAAGTCAGTATCAATTTATTGTTATAGTGCTTCAATGCGGATATTGATTTTCAAGTTATAAGATAAACTTCCCGAATGGGAAGGACTTCATCTTAATTTGGACCAACCACATGCCGAAATTTTAAAGTTCAACTTATGTAGATACCAGATATTTTTGCATTAAATAAAAAATCAACCAATCGTAGCAAACCTTAATTAAAAATTTTCTAATTAATTTGTTTATACTCGTACATTCCAAGGATATTTTCAAGATTAATTTTATTTGTTTTAATTATTTTTTAAGTATTTCTGTTTGCAATAGATTCTTAAAATATTAGCTTATTACTTATTAACTAATTTCCACCATCACATGAGCATGAACCCAACAAGTAAATATCTAATTTCTACATCACTTTTTTTTTTTTTTTTTTTTCAAAATGGGTGGGTATTTGTAGCCCAGAGCACTGCGACCATTGAGACCTATTATACGTGAAATTTAAGTCTATGTCCTTGATTAATGCCTCTTCCTCGGTCGGCGTTAGCCCACTCTATTATACACGCATTGAGGAACTCGAATCTTTTTAGGTGATTAGCATCGCATGTGAAGAGTAGGTGTTCCAATGTCTCCTTACTGCAGTCACAGAATCTGCACTGGTCCGTAAGGGACCTTCCTATTTTGTTAAAAAAGAAGTGAGAAATCTTAAGGATTGGCGGTCCATCATCGGTGCTTCTGCCAGACGTATAATATTATAACTGAATAATTTATTGGCCTTCCTTATCCCAATGGAGGACTCCCACAGCAATATCCTATAGCTCTGTTCCCAGTCTCTTACACTAGCAATACTAGGAGTGGCTAGGAGGCCACAAAACGATGACTTTGTTTGCTTTACTGATTTCTAATAAATTACAGTAGCAGCTCCAGATTATATAGATCTCGGTTTTCTTATATTTTTTTTTGAGACATTGAAGCACACATACCTCAATAGCAAGGGTCTCTGCCTGAAAAATTGTAGGGGTGCTACCCAGTGGTATGCATAGTTCTAGGTCAGGTCCGACTATCCCTGCACCGGTACCCCCGTCTATTTTTGACCCATCCGTATACCATACAGAAGCATGGCGGGGCAGAGAGGAGATAATATTCTCTGCTAGTACCCTATCCGGCCAACTAATGATAAAATTCCTCCGACAGTCAATTGTCCTTACCATCAAATGCGACAGTTGGATCAATTCCTCTGTCCTGGCCTTATGGTTTTAATTTGGGTTATGATTTTTGGCTCAGACCTCTTGAACCGGCTACTTTTTTAATGTGTATGTGCAGTGGTGAGAGACCCAGAATTCTTTCAAGGACAGTTGTTGGACAAGTCCTCATTGCTCCAGTTGCACCCACACAGATTAACCTCTGGATCTTATAAGGTATTCTCCGTGCACAAATCTGCTCCGTCTTTAGCCACCACACAAACGCCGCGTAAAAGACCATAGGTCCTATGACGGCTCGATAGAGCCAAACCAATATTTGTGGGCTAAGTCCCCACTTTTTGCCAATCATTCTTTGGCAGGGCCTTATTCGCCTGGTTTGTGATATGATTTAAGTGGGGATTCCATGTCAAGGTCTGGTCACGAGCGACACCCAAATATTTAACCTTCGTCGACGTCTCTCTACGTCTCTAATAAAGAGAGTGCAGTTAACCATTCTGGTGTTCCCAAGGTTCAATTTTGGAGCCATTCATGAGTTGAAGAAAATAATTACACATTGTAAATATCATTTATACTTATAGATTTTGTAATCTTTGAGGAGGGGGTATAATATTTTTACTAAGAATGCTATGGGCTACGACCAAATGCTTTTCAAATAATCTCAGACTTCGACTGGTCAAATCTTTTGTTCTTCCTTATTTTCTTTATGGTGACGTGGTCATTTTTGATCCGCAAAAAAAAAATATATCACTGAGCTACAAATGCTCATGAACAGTTGTATCTTGTATGTCTTCAGACTTAGGAAATATGACCATATCTCTTGTTATTCTAATTTTTTATTCGGTTGCTCTCTACATGAATTATATAATTTTCGAGTGTGCATATTTATTTACAAGCTTTTAAGGCAACAAAAAGCTAGCCAGAAATATATACAAATTGATGAATTCGTCTTTCTTTGTTAGAGCGATAAGCATTTGGAACAATTTGGACATTGATATTAGAAGTTCTAGATCTCCGGGCATTTTTAGAAATAAATACTTTCAACATTTTAATTTTACTCTTTAATAGTCTATTTAAACTCACATCGTTTTTGTACTAAATACCTTAATACTTCAGTCAGTAGTGCGACTTCCGATTTCAATCAGCCTTACCACGGCAAGAGGCGCTGCCGTGGTGGACTTTCATTCCCTAAATAAATAAACACTGCATGCAAGATATCAAGGACCATTCAGGCCTTGCTTCTGAGATCACAAAATTAATAGAAAACTCTAGCACGGACGTAGTGGTGGACTCCTGCACATCACACTCTATTGCCTAAAATGGATACCCAATTCACGTCGCCAACGACCGAAATAAATAAAGATCTTGAGGAATTGGAGCTCGAGGAGACATCAAAGAGGAGAACACGCCTCAGTGGGGCCGCGTGAAGACGTCTGTCCCCATCTAATTCGGCGAAGGGTCCTTCGCGACGCCGCCTTGCAGCAATGTAAGGAGTAGATCAGGGGCGGAATTGTCCCAACAAATAAGAGGAATAGGTCGGATGACGACTCTACCACCAAAATCATCGCAGCAAAGCAAAGAGAGGGAAAGTTTCCAGTCCTTCTCCGAAGGCATTAGGAATCGCCCCAAGAGCGGCAATTAAAGGCGGCAATAAGGAGAGTTGCCCCGAGAACAGCCGACAAGGCCACAATGTATAGTAATGCAGTGAAGGCTATCAGGTTGGAGATTACCGACCAAGGCTTCCCTGAAACAAAACTGGGCATTGCACAAATTCTGGCAATACAGGATGCCATAATGGACACAGTTGCGGAGCTGTAGATGAAGAACTGTGCCGATGAAGAAACGGCATAGTGGCTTAGGGCCACAGTGCCCTCATTTAAGCTATGTGAAAGAGCATCCCTGAAGGCAGTCGGGCAGGATGGAGTTGCCTCGCCTAAAGATCATGTTTGTCTACCTGCCACGAGGTGAAGGAAACAAACGAAAGATACTGCGTCGTCTGGCGATCCAGAATAAAAACCTAAGAGACGCAGATTGGAGGATCATTGCGAGGAAGGAACGAGAAGGTGACCTCCTTGAAATTACAATGTCCGTTTCACACAAAACAGTAGAGACACTCAAGGGCTCCATCTAAAGAGTCAACTGAATATTAAGCTCTGTACACTTCCGCCCAAAGAAGGAGGGGCGGTCGATGCAGCTAAGGGGAGGGTGGCGAGCCGAATCTGCCTGGCACGTTAAAAGCAGTTTTGGCTTAGAACGCCGGCCGCGGTGATGGGGTCACTGGGCTGGGGGAGGCTAGGAGACCTGGCACCTCCGGAACAGGGAGACCGGCCAAACCGGGCCGAGGAAGAAGCGGGAAAAGCCATGGGCTAACCCCTAGAGGAAGAGTGGCACAACAGCAACCAAGTAAACCAGGCTCTCCGGAGCCTAAGAAATGATAAAAAAGAAAAAAAATACACATCCTGGTAATACACACCAAACCTACAACAACAACCAAACTGAGATTCGTACAGATTAATCTACATCGATCGAAGACGGCTACAAATAACCTAAACCGTCTTTTTTTAATTAATTACTGGGATATACCGCTCATACAGGAGCCTTGGACCAACAATAGGAATATTAAAGGTTTTGCGGCCAATACAAGTAAACTACTCTACGACACGGCTGCAGATAGGCCGAGGACAGCAATTCTCTGTAGCTCTCAAGGTACGATAATATATTTATTAACCAAATTTTTTTCTAGGGATATCATCCCTGTTTCAATAGAAATTCCCTTACCAAAAGGAGGCAGGAGGTTAATTAACATCGCTTCTGCATATTTTCCCGAGGATGAGAATGAGCACTTTCTAGAATTGATACAAAGCTTTATGAATTGTTGTACGATTCGTCACCAAAAATTCGTTATTGGTTGCGACGCTAATGCACACCACGTAGTCTGGGGAATCAGCAACACTAATTTAAGAGTTGAGCAACTTTTTGAATTCTGTCTTAGCAACAACTTAGCAGTAAACAATTAAGGGAGTGATGCGACCTTTGTGAATTCGGTTAGGAGAGAGGTATTGGATCTTACCCTGTCTGATATGACATGGGTACCTCCAGTGCAATTTTCGGCTTGCATGTGTATAAGGAAGCACCCCTCTCAGGTCATATGTACATAACAGTTGATGTAGTCTATAACGACATACTTTTGGATAACTTGGCTGGTCTTCAGACCACGATAAACTCCATCGAAGACCTCTACAGAGTAGCAAATGAGATTACAGAGGCAATAATTATTGCCTGTCACTCAAGCTCACCCCTGGTGCGTATCAGAGGCACAAGGGATGTTCCTTGGTGGAACCAAAATTTAGAAAACATGAGACGAAATGTCCGTAAACTTTTTAATAGGGCTAAGACATAGAACGATTCGACTACCTATCAAAATTCCCTTACCCAATATAACATAGCTCTTAGGCAGAGCAAAAGACTAAGCTGGAGACACTTGTGTAAGAAAATAGACAAATTACCTATGGCGTGTCGAATCCAGAAGGCACTCTCCTTAGAGCACAGGAATTTTTTGGGATCTGTAAGAAAACCAAATGGAGAGACAACCACAACTAGGGAGGAGACTTTGGAATGTCTAGTCAGAGGTCACTTTCAAGAATTTGTAGTACTGAGGGATCAGAAAGAATCCAACGCAAGTAGCGTACATCCGTATCTGGTTCCAAAGGCAGCTCATGAGTTATCGAGGCAGTTTTTTACGCCGTAACGAATAAGCTGGGCAGTCAAATCATTTGGCCCTTTCAAATCACCGGGAGAGGACTGCGTATACCCCGCCTTTTTACAACAAGGCCTGCAGACTCTGTTGTCTTATTTTACTATACATACCTTTCAGAGCCAGTTACAGCTTATAATATGATACAAAATATTGAAGAGTTGTTCGGGTGATGTTTTATCCTAAAAGCGGGAAAAGATCCCCAGAGGAGAGGAAAACCATGGAAAAAATTCCTAAGACTTTGTAAAATATTCAACACTGTTCAAAGATACCCTCTGAACTCTAGGCAGCAAGCCTATCAAGCATAGAAATACGCTCCGGAATAAAGAATTATTACTATGCTTTTTTATTGATATCCATGAAGCTTTTGATAATACTAGTTTCGAGGTAATTCAGGAACAATCACTAACAAGGGGTATAGAGACCTCCACCGTAAGGTGGATTATAAACATGCTAAAGTACAGGAGGATTACGGCTTCTTTTGGAGATAAAACCATCACCTTAGCGGCCAACAGGGGTTGCCCCCAGGGAGGTGTTCTTTCTCCCTTATTGTGGCTGATCGTGATGGATCAATTACTTACCAGACTGAGAAATTTAGAATTCTCAAACATTACTTATGCGGACGACCCAGTCTTAATGGTTAGGGGCAAATTCGCAAATACAGTAGGAAAAAGAATGCAACGAGCCCTAGAAGTAGTAAATGATTGGTGCACGGAATTGAGCCTTTCGGTAAATACTAACAAGGTCAACTGCATTACTAGCCGGAGGAAAACTGTCCTCCCGCCGATAGCCTTGAGGGGAAGGGGGTACTACCGTCGAACTGCCGACGAAGGATAAATATCTGAGTGTCGTACTTGATCAGAAATTGACATGGAGTTCCCACTTAAATCATATCACAAACAAAATGAATAAGGCCTACTTCACCTGCCAAAGAATGATTGGCAAAACGTGGGGACTGAGCCCACAAATGTTGGTTTGGCTCTACCGGGCTGCCATAAGACCTATGGTTTCTTACGCGAATTTTGTTTGGTGGCCAAAGACGGAGCAGACTGGTGCACGAAGAATACTAGACAAGATCCAGAGGTTAATCTGTGTGGTTGCAACTGGAGCAATGAGGACTTGTCCAACAGCTGCCCATGAGAGAATTCTGGGGCTCTCACCACTGCACATACACATTAAAAAAGTAGCCGGTTCAAGAGGTCTGAGCCTAAAAATTATAGCCAAAATTAAAACCATAAGGCCAGGACACAACAGTGCCCTACATAAATTAAATTTTAAGGAGGAATTGGGTAAAGACAATCGACTGTCGGAGAAATTGTATAATTAGTTTGCCGGATAGAGGGCACTGGTAGAGAATATTATCTCCTCCCTCCCCCGCCATGCTTCTGTAAGTTATACGGATGGGTCAAAAACAGACAGGGGTACCGGTGCAGGAATAGCTGGACCCGACCTAGAAATATGCATACCACTGGGTTTTACCCCCACAGTTTTTCAGGTAGAGACCCTCGCTATTGAGGTATGGGGCTTCAATGTTTTAAAAAGAAATATAAGAAGACCGAGATCTATTTAATCTCGTACAGCCAGGCAGCTCCGGTAGTCTTAGGAGTTTCAGTGTTCAACTCGAAATTGATCTGGAGTTGCTACTGCAATTTATTAAAACTGGATAAAGTAAGCAATGTCACTTATTTCTGGTCTCCTGCCAACTCCAACATTAAAGGAAATGAGAAGGCAGACCGATGTGCAAAGTTTAGAGCAAGCCGAGATTTCCTGGGTCCCAGTACTAGTATTGCTTTTTCCAAAACCCACATGACAGATGGTAAAAGGGACTTGGAACAGAATTGTAGGAAATTATTCTGGGAGTCCTCAATTGGGATGAGACAGTCCAAGAAATTATTCAGTTATAATATTATACGACTAGAAGAGGCACCGAGGATGTACCGCCAATCCGTGAGATCCCTTACTTGGTTTTTAACAGGGCATGGTCCTTTTATCCTTAAAATGATAATGTCCTTCACGGACCAGTGCAGATTCTGTGACTGCGATAAGGAGGCATCGGAACATCTACTCTTCACATGGGATGCCATCATCCTAAAGAGATTCTAGTTCCTCAATGCGTATATAATCCAGTGGCCTAACGCCGACCCACTGGATATGCATTAGGTTGCGGCATTTATCAAGGATATATACCTAAATTTTACGGAAGAATCTCTAGGGATGCACAATAGGCCTCAATGGTCGCAGTGTTTTGGAATACAAACACCCACCCTTTTGAAAAAAATAAAAAAATAAAAATTCACCTTATTATCAACCCTAGTTAGAGGTTATTCAACTATTTAGAACTCATTATATATCCATGTTTTCTATCCACTGAGTGCCTAATACTTACGTTTACTTATATTTACTTTCAAGTCGTACATGAAACAAATTCTATGCGGGAAATTGGTTTTACAATGTGGTCTATAAATGGTAAAGATATTTGCGGTCCTATTTGAGAACTCTTGATTATACCTAAATAAATCTAGAATATGCGCCGACCATAACCATCCTTTGTGTTCTACCACGTTACGTTGAATTGAGGTTTGGCGTGTATCACCATGATGTTTATTTTTATTTTTTTTTTTATCGTTTCTTAGGCTCCGAAGAGCCGGAGAACTTTTTACCGCACTTACAACAAAAAATGACGCACTAAACCAAAATCACTCACGTTTATTATTATTATTTTGAATAAATTAAATTATCTATTTAATTTTAACTTATTAATTTTAATTTTATAAATCACTTAATTTTAACACTACACACAAAATCAAAATAAATTAATAAAATAAAATTAAATTAAATTCTCGAAGAAGACGGCAAAAACACATCTTTCTTCTTCGAGCGTCAACGACCAACTACTTATTTAAGAAAATTATCGAAACGTTAAAGTTTAGCTGTGGTTGTATTGGGTTCGTGACATATTCTCGAGAGACAAAATCTCGCGGAACGAAATCCCGAAGGTACAAAATCCCAAAGTTACATAATCCCCAGAGTACAAAATCCAGAGATCACAAAATTCTAAGGTGACAAAATCCCCAGGGCACAAGAGCCCGTAATCTCGAGGAAGCCCCTAATAAAATTGAATTCCGCCTAGAATTCAATTTTATTCGAGATTTCCTCTGGATTACGTGGTTTTAAATGATTTTTTAAAGGGGGTTGGCTACCTTATCTCTAAAACTAAAATATCAAAGGAAAAGCCCATATACAAAATTCTTAAAGTGTGGCGCAAGTTAAAATTAAAATTTATAAAATGTCTATAAAAATCGAGTTTTTCAGGATTGGGCATGTTTGCCCGCTCTTCAAAATCCTCTCTTAAAAATGCCGGACAGCGGCCACCAGGGGTTGCCCCCAGGGAGGTGTTCTCTTTTCCTTATTGTGGCTGATCGTGATGAATCAATTACTTACCAGACTGACAAATTTAGACTTCTCGAACACTACTTATGCGGACGACCCAGTCTTGATTGTTAGGTGCAGATTCTCAAATACAGTAGGGGAAAGAATGCATTAAGCCCTAGAGGTAGTAAATGATTGGTGCACGAAGGTGGGCCCTACGGTAAATCCTAACAAGGTCAACTGCATTACTAACTGGAGGAAAAGTGTCCTCCCGCCGATAGCCCTAAGGGGGAGGGGGGGTGCAAACGTCAAACTGCCGAAATAAATAAAATAATAGTTTAGTGATTGGGAATGTCTAGATGCAACAATCGATGCTTCGGAACATACTCGTATTAAAAAATCCCGAAATAAAAATCTAGAAATTACCAGATAAGCAATCTAGAAAAAAATCCGGAAAAAATATTTTAATAACTTATGTGAATGAAAAAATTCTAATTGTATAGATATTTTTAGTCCTTTGTAATCACTTGATACATTTGTGGTGATACAATTCCTTTGATCTGTGTCTGAAAGCTTGATAAAGCTATTTCCATATTCACAAATGTTAAGAATTCTTAATAAAAATGATCGTAACGATATCCCGCCTTTTAAAATGGCGCTGTATCAAAATCCCGCCCAAAAAATATCCCGCTTTTTAAAATCTGATTTTTCATAATACTGTTTTTCAAAATCCCCGTTCTGCAAAAAAAATAATCCCAATTTTCAGAAAATCCCGGTTTTGATTTTTATTTTGCTTTAAATTAAAATTCTCCTTCACAAGAAGAGGCGGCACAAATTAAAAAAAAATCCTTCAAAACCAAAATTTTGAAAACCCGGCATTTTCGAAGCCTAAATTTTGAATCCGCGATTTTTAAGGCAGGATTTTGAAAAGCGGGCAAACTTGCCCTCCGCTGAAAAACTCGAATTTTATAGACATTTAATAAATTTTAATTTTAACTTGGGCCACACTTTGAGAATTTTGTATCTGGACTTTTTCTTCGTTATTTTTATTTTATAGTTAATCCAGAGGAAATCCCGAATAAAATTGAATTCCGTTCGGAATTCAATTTTATTCGGGGCTTCCTAGAGATTACGGGATCTTGTGCTATGGGGATTTAGTCACCTTGGAATTTTGTGATCTCGGGATTATGTATCTTCGGGATTTTGTACCTTTGGGATTTTGTCCCGCGAAATTGTGTCTTTCGAGAATATGTCACCAACCCAATATAACCATAGCTAAATTTTAACGTTTCGATCATTTTCTTAAATAACTAATCGGTCGTTGACGCTCGAAGAAGAAAGACGTGCTGTTGCTGTCTTCTTAGAGAATTTAATTTAATTTTATTTTATTAATTTATTTTGATTTTGTGGGTAGTGTTAAAATTAATTTGGTTAATAAAATTAAAATTAACAAGTTAAAATTATATAGTTAATTTAATTTATTCAAATAATAATGATAAATGTGAGTGGTTTTGGTTTAGTTCGTCATTTTTTGTTGTAAGCGCGGTAAAAAGTTCGGATAAATTGATTAATACTAATATCGCGTGTGATTGTGTAGGAAATAGTGTTATGTAGTGGAAGTGAATCTGTGGGCTCTTGTTACCAACAAATATATTTTTGGACAGGAGTTATGTTGACACAAATTATCTTTAATAAAAACGCGCACGAATTATCTTTTCTACATTTTTATTTACAACCGTTACAAAATGTGGTTTCACACTGATCGGTATTTAATTAATGAACTATATTAATTGTATCTCACGACTAGCAATATGGATTTTAATTGACCTCATTGCTCGCAACCGTTTAACGATCATTAAGTTTTTTCGTTCACCATTTTTCTATTTATATAACGTTTATTATTTTTCCGGCTAACGCAACTTTTCCTGCTTGGTATGTTTGAATTCATCAAACCACCCAAACGAATGTTTTTTTCGTTTATGGACTGCAGGGTAGATGTCACCCTACGCAACTGAGAAGAAACTTTATTTTTCGTCGTACATGTATTGGTATGACGTTTTGTTTGCTTAATTAAACAAAACGTCATCTCGTTTCCCTCTACGTGCAAGCGGATAGCTCAAAACCGTGAGAAAAAATGGGAATTATTAGGTAAGAAAATTCTAATAGTTTTGTTGGGTAATCTCCCGATGGAAATATATATTTCTGCTTTACTGTATCTGTAGCCCGCCACATCACCCCCTTGCTATTGAATCGCCGATAAACGAGACGTTCGCAAAGCATACTGGTACTTTGGTGTGTCTTCCCGCTCGTGTTATTGCTGATTCCGGAAACATTGAAAATCTCTGTTTTGTTTTCAGACAAGACTTTTTGCTGCTCGCTGGAGTGTTGTTGCTTGGTGCTATTTGAGCCACTGTTTTGAAGCGAATTTTCTTTTTGTGTGCTTCCTTTGGTTCGTCTACGGGCGGTGTTGTGTTTTTTAGTTCTGGTTTGCTGCTGGCTTGTGATGATTCGATCGGGTCATCCTCGGAGAAACACGGTTTTAGCCGGTCAATCGAAATGTTGCTGTTTCGGCCTCTGATGTTTACTATGAACGCTTTTTCACTACGTTTTACGAATGGAAATGGACCCTCGAATGGCGGCTGCGATGCACGTTTGCATAAGTCTGTCCTGATGAATACGTGTGTACACGTATTTTGTGGTTGTGACACGAATACCGTTGGACTACCGTGCCGAGATGTTAGTGTTAGACGAATTCGGTCAAAGTGTTCTCGTGATTCTCTTACGAAGTCTGACTGATGGCTATTGGTTTTTGTTTCGACAATCAGCTGGCTGGGTATTAGGATTATTCTGCCGTATCGTTCGAAGCTCAACATCTTTGAAAACTCGGCAAGCAATTCTGACTTAAATTGTGGGCCTTGATCCGTTACTATAAATGTTGGGACTCCGAAACGTGCGATTTAGTTGTTTAGTACCGCTACTGCGACAGTCTCGGCCCGTATATCCGGTACAGGTACTGCAGCGGTCCATCGTGTGAACCGGTCAATCATTATCATGCAGTATCGCTGGCCTTCTGACACGGGGCAGTGAACCGATTATATCTAGATGTATTTCCATGAACCGCGTGCTTATGTCTTGATACTTTCACTCCAGAGACGTCGCAGCACAATAATTTGTCTGAGTTGAATTTGATAGGAATGTCTGTGAAATTTAAATTGGATGCAGATTCCTTCAACACCCTTAATTCCATGTCGTTTTGCTGTGCGACCGCGATCATGCCGTAATCGATAGTTTCTGAACATTGCATAATTTCCACTGGTGATAGTGTGTCGGCTACCACAATCTCACTACCTGCAATGTGTTGTAAATCCGTAGAAAACTGCCCTATAAAATCGAGGTACCTATATTGCCGCGTCCTTTTCCGGATTTTGATTGAACGCATAGATAAGTGGTTTGTGTTCGGTGTAAATCGTAATGGCGCGACTTTCTATTAGGTGATTGAATCGTTTCCTTGATGCGTACGCGGCTAATAGCTCCATATCATATGCGCTGTAACGCTGCTGCGCCGGTGACAGTTTGGCTGAAAAAAACTGCAAAGGCTGCCACCCGAATTCTGTGTCCTGGTCCCACTGTTGGATCACCGCTCCGATTGCAGTGTCGGATGCGTCGACCATTAACGCTAGCCTAGCTGCTGGTGATGGATGGACCAACAGAGTTGCCTCGCTCAATTGGGTTTTTTGTCAGGTGGAAGGCTTCCTCAGCTGCTTCGGACCACTTGATCACTCTGATGTTGTTTTTCTTGCTGCCCTTGCTGTACCAGTAAGGTTTCGGCTGGCGTTGGGGATAAACATCCGATAAAAATTGATAATCCCCAAAAATCGGCGTTCACTACCTTAAATCGTTTTAGGTAGTGTGATCATCACTATTTTTTCGACGCGCTTCGTAATTGGCTTAATTCCTTCCCGTAAAACCTCACGTCCGAGAAAATTGATTTTCGACGTTGCAAAACAGCATTTCTCGGTATTTATCACTAACCCCGCGTTGCTTAATCTTGAAAAAATTATCTCCAAGTGCTTTTTGTGCTCCTCCATTGATTTAGATGCTATCAGTAAGTCGTCTAAGGACACGAAGCAAAATTCTAATCCTTGGAAAACCGAGTGCAGAAAGCGCTGAAAGGTATTTCCAGCGTTACGCAGACCAAAAGTCATCCGTATAAACTCGTAGAGCCCGAAAGGAGTAGAAATCGCAGTTTTCGCTATGTCCTCTTCCTCGATCGGGATCTGATGGTATGCTCGTACCAAATCTATTGTCGTAAAAACCTCTGATCCTCCCAAATGTGGCGTAAAATCCTGGATGAATGGAATTGGGAACCGATCTGGTACCGTTACCTTGTTAAGCGCCCTGTAATCCTCACAGGACCGCCATTCGCCGTTTTCCTTTTGCACCAGGTGTAATGGGCTGGCCCATGGGCTGTCGGAGCGTCTACAGATCCCTTGCTCGACCATATACTGAAACTCTTTTTGTTCTATCGCCATTTTTTCCGTACCCAATCATCGTGGTCTGGCGAAAACCGGTGATCCACGAGTTATATTATGGTGTGTGATTTGATGTTTGGGCGGATTTGACGCTTGATTTTCATGTGTGAAAAGGGTAGTGATTGGATCGATTAGTCGTCCGTGTTGAATTTCGACCAGTAGACCTGATTGGTTAAGGAAATCCGCACCGATTATAGGAACCGTTACTTCCGCTAATAAACCGCTATAAACCGCTACGACGAATGTCCACTGGATCTGCCTCCTAAGGCCAAGATCTAGCGTGAATCGTTTATTGCCAAATGTCTTTAATTTTGTTCCGTTCGCCGCATACAAAAAGAAATCTGCATCATGATATTTAGTATTCTCCTGTGTCGCCGGTACAACCGATACCTCTGCTCCGGCGTCTATTAGATATGTCATGTTGGTCGATTTGTTAGAGATTTTATAGCGACAGTTGTTTGCTTCACCGTAGCACGTCGCCATGTGCGTCGGTGAAGTTAGTTTTTTTCCTTATACTCGATCTAGTTTGGGCAGTTATGCCTGCAATTGCGTGCTGCCTTCTTGAAACGATAATGGAAATAGCACAGTCGGGGTGTGTTGTTGTTTTGTGCAGAACTTTGTTCTGCCGTTGACTTACCCGTTGCGCCTCGATTTCTTGACTGACTCCGGAAACGTCGATTGCTCTCTGAGCGGTTGCGCTGGTGGTGATATTCTATCTGTTCCAATCGACGTGCAATCTCGCTTATTTGTTTGGCGATGCTGTTGTCGAGGCTTGACGGCGATGGGGCTGTGACGGACATTATATAAGATTGTGTCATCGTTTCGTGCAACCTGTCTGCTAGTTCCGCTAGGTTTTATGCCGTGAGTGAGTCGGCTGTTGGTGGCAAGATCTCCTGACCGCGAACTGGAAGACGCTTCTGGTCCATTTGGTTTTTTTTGCTTCGACATCGACCGTAGATCCACCGCTAGCTTTTAGCTTACGAAGTAATTGCGAAGGCCTTAAATCACCCAATTAAATCTCTTGCAGTAGACCGTGGATCTGTGTTTGTCGGGATTCCCCCATTCTTTCCAAAATGGCCTTCTCTAAGTACGAATATGGGGACTGGGAAATCGGCCCGGTGACTGTATCACTCACCTCGTTGCTTATACGATCGTTGAGTGCGCAGAGGAGATGATGATATCTCGTGGTCTCCACCGTTATCTTGCTCAACGCAAATTGCCATATGGAACCATAGTCATGGGTCCTGTGTTTTTAACGGAACGATTCTTATTGATGTGGCTGCCATCGATCCTTACGCTGGTGGTGATATCGTGTGATTTGCTTGTGTTGGTCCTTGTTCGACCGCCACTGTTAATGGTTGGGATGTGCTGGTTCTGGCGTACATATGGTCGTTTACATGACCCGCTAGTGCCCGCCTAACCGCTGCTTGGACTCTGTTTTAGAATTCCAAAGATTTATCGCTAACTGCTCCTGAATCATTGGATGGCACTTGCTGAAGACGGTCATTGGGTACAACAGCGACGTTCATGGTTGCGAGTACCTGATTTGCTTCGTAGCAATTGTGCTAAATCCTAATGTGTCGCCAATGTATTCCTCGATTTTACAACAAAGGTGGTTGTTATTTTCGTTGTTGACTTTTACGGCAGCCTTTGCCGTGATTGGCGGAAGCTAGCGCGTCTGCTGCTTGCTGAGGAGGTCACACGACCGCGGTCACGTGTCGATTTTAGTGTGGTTGGCTTGCTCCTTGGTCCCACGACGCCGAATGGTTACTCTTTCCATTGGATTTTATAGCCTGATTTTTTAATATGATAATGCAGGAATGTCGTTTACCCTTCTTCGGTGAGCGTATTCTTTGGGTTTAACTATCAACGAAGTGTATGCGGAATTAGATTTTCTTTTTTTTATCAGGGCAAGTTTCATGTGGGGAGCCCGGAAAGTTCGTTTAAATGAAACCCCTTGTAAAATTAAAAAAATTTGTATAAATTAAACATTTAAAGTTTCATGTCTGGAAAGTATTTCTATTATTGTGTCTAGCGAACAGTTAGTGACAAACCAAAATGAGCCTTTATTCAGCCGTAAATTCAGTTCATGAAAATACCAGTTTCTAGGTTGTTTTGTTATTTTTCATTTTATTTAAAATATGTTTCGGCTGAAATATGTAGGCTAGTAACTTTCGGCTGATACAGCTAAGATACTATCTACATTACCGACATTTTATACCTTTCGGCTACATTTAATAGTATCATTACTTGAACTTAAAAAATCAACGTGTACGAAGATTTTTTTGAAATATTGCACTGTTTGAAAAAATTAAACAAACGCAGATTCAAAATTAGCAAATGATGTGAGGCTCAAGGAGATTTCAACTTCAGCAGAAGTTACAAATGAAAAAAAAAAAAACCTGGAAGGAAGGATCATCCATTTGACGGGTCAAGAAATTCCTCTTAATGTGGCCAAAATTCTTAGTTTACATAATAAATGTTTGCCTACCTTTTAGGAAGGTTTCTGTTTTGTTTAATAAAATTTTTACGGATATAGAGAGTGCCTTCTCAAAATAAGTTGAGGAAACTGACAATAGTATTAGAAATAGGATAACAAATATTTTAACAATTTTATTAATTCACTAGAAGGAGAAAGATGGCAAGAATAATACAACAGTTCTCGTGAACAAAACTGGATCGGATTTATGGTTTACCAAAAATACACAAAGACGGTTGTGCATTGAAATAAATTTGGGAATATCACTGTACAGTTTCTCCTACCTCTACTGTGCCGTTTTCAATATTTTCAAAGTCCAATCTTTTCGATGATGTATACGATTATCTTATTTCTTGACGCAAGAAATTATAGAGAACGCAGCTAGCTAAAACTAAGATAAGGACTTAAGAAAGTTACGTCTGGAACATAATATAGCCAAATGCATTTTCCACAACTCGCCTCGCACGGGATAAACTTTAATTAAATATAATCTGGTCTTGAGACAATTTTTTTTTATTTTTGAATGTGGTTTTATTATATTCCTTGATAAAGCTAAAGCATCGTCAGCTATAAAAATTCTAGGTATTGGTATATCGTTAATGTGATTTGGCAGTAGTGAATCGCTTGGTAAACATAGTTCGTCTGTAATTATTATTTTTTAAATTTGCTGTTTGAATTACGCCACCATCCGAAATTCTTCCGTTTGTACCCACATCAACCATGATAAAGTCATAATTGGCATTTACAATTGCCATCTTTACAACAATTAAAAATTCCTTTTATTTGAAATAGAACTTTCATTATGAGGAGGCAGAGATATTCTAATATGTTTTTCATATGCTCCACAGCATTGGGGAAAATTCCACGTTTGCTCAAAATCTCACTCTTGTCGGCACCATTCGTTTTCAAAATTTGCAGCCTCTAGAGTATTATGTCTGGAGATGGATTGCATTGATGTGACATATCAATAGCTATCACAGGAAAAAAATTCAGTTTAAGTTTCCCGTGGGAAATCTCGGAAAATTCCAAAAATTATATACAAATTTTCTAATGATTTTTGAAAAATCTTCTTACGGGAAACTTGAACTGATTTTTTTTCCTGAGATAGCTATTGGCAAATCACGTCAATACAATTTATTTCCAGACATAACACTCTAGAGGCTGATTTTATACACATTTTCTAATAATTTTGGAAAAATCGAATTTTCCAAGGTCTCCCTAGAAAAACTTGAACTGAAGTTTTTTCCTGCGATAGCTATTGACAAATCACATCACTGCAATTCATCTCCATTCATCTGCTGATTCTATACACATTTTCTAATAATTTTTGGAGAATCGAGTTTTCCCAGATTTCCCACGGGAAACTAGAACTAAATTTGTTTCCGACGATAGCTATTGATAAGTTACATCAATGCAATCCATCTACAAACATAACACTCTAGAGGCTGATTTTATACAAATTTCCTAGTGATTTTTGGAAAATCGTATTTTCCAGATTTCCCACGGGAAATTAAAACTGAATTTTTTTTTTTGTGATAGCTATTGACAAGTTACATCAATGCAATCTGTTTCCAGACAAAACACTCTTGAGGCTGATTTTAAACAAATTTTAAAATGATTTTTGGAAAATCAAATTTTCCGAGATTTACCACTGGAAACTTGAACTAAATTTTTTTCCTGCAATAGCTATGGACAAATCACATCAATGCAATCCATCTCCAGGCATAACAATTTACAGGCTAATTTTATACACTTTTCTAATAATTTGTGGAAAATCGAATTTGCCGAAATTTCCCAAGGGAAACTTGAACTAAATTTTTTTCCTGTGATAGCTATTGATAAGTTACATCAATGCAATCCGTCTCCAGGCATAACACTTTAGAGGCTGATTTTATACACATTTTAAAAAAAATTTGTGGAAAATCGAATTTTCCGAGTTTTCCCACGGGAAACTTGAACTGAATTTTTATTCCTGTGATAGCTATTAATAAGTTACATCAATGCAATTCATCTCCAAACGTAACACTCTAGACGCTGACTTTATACAAATTTTCTAATGATTTTTGTATAATCAAATTTTCCAGATTTCCCACGAAAAATTAAAATTAATTTTTTTTCTGTGATAGCTATTGACAAGTTACAGCAAAGAAATCCATACATAACACTCTAGAGGCTGATTTTATACAAATTTCCTAATGATTTTTGGAAAATCGTATTTTCCAGATTTCACACGGAAAATTAAAACTGAATTTTTTTTCTGTGATAGCTATTGACAAGTTACATCAATGCAATCTATTTCCAGACATAACACTCTTGAGGCAGATTTTATACAAATTTTCAAAAGATTTTTGGAAAATCAAGTTTTCCGAGATTTCCCACTGGAAACTTGAACTAAATTTTTTTCCTGCAATAGCTATGGACAAATCACATCAATGCAATTTATCTCCAGGCATAACACTTTAAGGCTAATTTTATACACTTTTCTAATAATTTGTGGAAAATCGAATTTTCCGAGATTTTCCACGGGAAACTTGAATTGAATTTCTTTCCTGTGATAGCTATTGATAAGTTTCATCAATGCAATCCATCTCCAGACATAACACTTTAGAGGCTGATTTTATACACATTTTCTAAAAATTTGTGAAAAATCGAATTTTCCGAGATTTCCCACGGGAAACTTGAACTTAATTTTTATTCCTGTGATAGCTATTGATAAGTTACATCAATGCAATTCATCTCCAGACGTAATACTCTAGAGGCTGACTTTATACAAATTTTCTAAGGATTTTTGGATAATCAAATTTTCCAGATTTCCCACGAAAAATTAAAACTAAATTTTTTTTCTGTGATATCTATTGACAAGTTACAGCAATGCAATCCATCTCCAGACATAACACTCTAGAGGCTGATTTTATACAAGTTTTCAAAAGATTTTTGGAAAATCAAGTTTTCCGAGATTTCCCACTGGAATCTTGAACAAGGTTTTTTTCTTGCGATAGCTATGGACAAATCACATAAATGCAATCAATCTCCAGACATAACACTCTAGAGGCTGATTTTATACACTTTTCTAATAATTTGTGGAAAATCGAATTTTTCGAGATTTCCCACGGGAAACTTGAACTGAATTTTTTTTCTGTGATAGCTATTGATAAGTTACATCAATGCAATCCGTCTCCAGGCATAACACTTTAGAGGCTGATTTTATACACATTTTAAAAAAAATTTGTGGAAAATCGAATTTTCCGAGTTTTCCCACGGGAAACTTGAACTGAATTTTTATTCCTGTGATAGCTATTAATAAGTTACATCAATGCAATTCATCTCCAAACGTAACACTCTAGACGCTGACTTTATACAAATTTTCTAATGATTTTTGTATAATCAAATTTTCCAGATTTCCCACGAAAAATTAAAATTAATTTTTTTTCTGTGATAGCTATTGACAAGTTACAGCAAAGAAATCCATACATAACACTCTAGAGGCTGATTTTATACAAATTTCCTAATGATTTTTGGAAAATCGTATTTTCCAGATTTCACACGGAAAATTAAAACTGAATTTTTTTTCTGTGATAGCTATTGACAAGTTACATCAATGCAATCTATTTCCAGACATAACACTCTTGAGGCAGATTTTATACAAATTTTCAAAAGATTTTTGGAAAATCAAGTTTTCCGAGATTTCCCACTGGAAACTTGAACTAAATTTTTTTCCTGCAATAGCTATGGACAAATCACATCAATGCAATTTATCTCCAGGCATAACACTTTAAGGCTAATTTTATACACTTTTCTAATAATTTGTGGAAAATCGAATTTTCCGAGATTTTCCACGGGAAACTTGAATTGAATTTCTTTCCTGTGATAGCTATTGATAAGTTTCATCAATGCAATCCATCTCCAGACATAACACTTTAGAGGCTGATTTTATACACATTTTCTAAAAATTTGTGAAAAATCGAATTTTCCGAGATTTCCCACGGGAAACTTGAACTTAATTTTTATTCCTGTGATAGCTATTGATAAGTTACATCAATGCAATTCATCTCCAGACGTAATACTCTAGAGGCTGACTTTATACAAATTTTCTAAGGATTTTTGGATAATCAAATTTTCCAGATTTCCCACGAAAAATTAAAACTAAATTTTTTTTCTGTGATATCTATTGACAAGTTACAGCAATGCAATCCATCTCCAGACATAACACTCTAGAGGCTGATTTTATACAAGTTTTCAAAAGATTTTTGGAAAATCAAGTTTTCCGAGATTTCCCACTGGAATCTTGAACAAGGTTTTTTTCTTGCGATAGCTATGGACAAATCACATAAATGCAATCAATCTCCAGACATAACACTCTAGAGGCTGATTTTATACACTTTTCTAATAATTTGTGGAAAATCGAATTTTTCGAGATTTCCCACGGGAAACTTGAACTGAATTTTTTTTCTGTGATAGCTATTGATAAGTTACATCAATGCAATCCATCTCCAGACATAACACTCTAGAGGCTGATTTTATACAAATATTTAATAGTTTTTGGAAAATCGAATTTTCCTAGATTTCCCACGGGAAACTTGAAGATAATTTTTTTATTCGATAGCTATTGAAAAATTACATAAAAACGATTCAACTTTAGATATACACTATAGAGGCTGATTTTATTCCAATTTTTTCGATTCTTTTGATTTTCCGATATTTTCCTCGACTGGGTTAAACAAAGTTTTCCACTTAAGACTATTTACAATAAATTTTATTTAAATCCGTGTATCCTATTTACTTTCGGCTGATCACTACTAAATTTTTTATTTTCGGCTTGTATGTTATTATCAAAATCTGCATTATCGACCTTTTACTTTCGGCTGGAAACTTTCGGCTGGGAGTACTCAATCTGCCTTACCATTTGTTTTACTTGCGGCAGGGCTGACACAATCTGCATTATCTACTTTTCACTTTCGGCGGCAGCTTTTGGCAAACTTTACATAACACTATCTGTCGCAAACATATTTTAAATAAATATTGTACATGTACCAGCCGCATAAGAAATTATTTTCTTACTAGAAACCATCAATTGTTTTAGGCCCTGTCAATTTCAAACAAGTAACACAGTTCAATCATTATTCCTTTATTTTAACAAACTTTATTTGGTAATTAGGTTCAAATTTTGTAAGCTCTCTTAAAATACCGTTGCAAGGCCGTACTAGCAGTCGACACTTGCAGATGGAACGGATATTGTCGTAGGTTTGACCAAGTTTGGCTAAGAGTTTTAACAATATAATATTCATTGTTACTTTTATAACTACCGTACTGACACAAACCATAAACATGATCTCAACAAAGAATCCAAAGAGTTATTTAGTAAAACCTAATAAAGGAAAAGTGGAAATTTTTGCAAATCAGCTCAAAATTAGGATATAAACAGTATTCTGCTAAGATACTATCGAACTATAGATTTGTATTTAACGAGACCAGCCTTCTGAAACAGGCTTATTAGAGGTATCATATAGATTTTTTTAGCTAAAGGCCACGTCAAACTAATCAAAATTAAAATTTCCTAAATATTGTGTATAGCTGTGGGGAAGGACCGTTTATTTATAATAACCAATAAAAAAAACGTCGTAACTATTTTACTCTTATCTTGCGCATTATATACAAGGAGAAGGTAAGGTACGTGCGCAAATTATTACATTACCATTAAAACTACTTGAAATACACCTGAAAATATTTCAAACCAACAAAAGTTATTGAATACTAAATTAAATTTGCCAACGAAAAGTGCATCATCTGGGTTTGCAACACGTTCATATAATGCAAATTTACTTGTTTAACATTTGGATATATTCATAATTTTGCTAGGATGAGATGTGCTTTTATCTACTATCATACATCTCCAAACATCCCCAAGTTTTGAATTCAGTTTTTCTCACTGGTGCACTGTACATCAGGTCAATAAACCATAATAATATGAATAAGAATTTTACAAATTATATACATATTACACTCACATTGGGTGATATGGGTATGTGCACTCGAAATGTGTATGTCAATAAATCATTTACCAAACTCATATATTTGCACAAAATGTTCATGTATATTCATTGAAAATATGGTGCCCAATATACATAAATAATATTTTGTATATAAGTATGTGTTGTAATGTTTAACACATAATTTTCCGGCACATGTTACCTATAACGTGCGATATTAACAATCGTTTTTGTTTGTTGTTGTTGTTGTTTTATATGTATGTATTTAACACTCAGACAGACTCGTTGTAAATGCAGAAAACATTTTGCATCGTCATTTTTTTTCGATTTACCACTTGTAATATACGCTTGAAACATTTGCATTGGAAATGTTCGATTTGGGCTCACGTCATTCGGAGACCTTTAATATGATCATAATATAAATGTATTACAAGAGCAAATTTTGTATATACAACTAATTGAGTTTGCTAATAATTCGGATATGGATTTTAATTCTAGAGCTGGGGGCGACAAATTCAATAACATTTAGTAAAATATTCGTCAATTAATTATTTACGTTGTGAGAAATTTCATCTGGCAAAAATAAATATTTGGAGAAAATCGATTTTTCCAATTATTTTGTAAACGCACACACAAAAAAAAAATATGATAACAATTTCAAAAGAATTTAAATTGTTGTCGCTGTATTTTAGTGTATGTGTGTTTGTGTAAGAAGAACACAAAGCAAGTAGAAAATGCTGGTATCAATGAAAAACAAAATTAAAGAAGCGCACACAATATAGTATAAGATGTACTCGTATATGTCTATATTTGTGTTTCTTAAAGAAATTTTCTAAAATGAAAAAGTAATTTAAGAAGAAAATTGTTTGCGTTTGAGAGATTTATCAAGATGGTTGATCTCTTGTTTTAAATTTGTTTCAATTTTTTTTTGGTGAAAATGACGGTTGAATAACATTTCAATTTTTCTGCTAAGCTATTAATTGTACGAATGACATAATCAAGACATTAAAAAAATGTTTGTTTTTTTTGTGGCCCAAAGCCTGAATCGTTGTCAAAGAAACAGAAGAAGCATTTAAATAAATTCATAGTTCACCAAAGGTTCTTTTAGCTTCTAAAGCGACTGTTAAGAATACTAATTATTTGCAAAGTTTTTTTTGTTTTTTGATATAATAAAAATAAAATTGTGTTTTAATAGCTTTAGAAATTCTTTAAACATAAATAAGTTCGTGAATTTAAATAAACAAAAAAGTTGTCATTGAAATTTTGTTGCTGAGTTCTGGGTAGGAGTCATTGATAATGGGTATTCGGTATAATAACCCCAGGTTTCAAATTGTTGTTGTTATCAAAATTCTAAGTGCGGCATTGTTGTAGAAAAATGTAATTTCTATTATGAGTACTTCTGATTTTAATAAACTACGTGCAAGTAACTCTTTAATCAATTCTTATTCTACATCAAAGTATAATTAGCATGTAAACACTAAAATTATTCTTGTTATAAAAAAATATACACTGCTCTATAAGCTTTTAAGTTTAGAATAGGCTAAAACCATATACTTTAATATATGGTTTCGCAAAAATTTCACTTATTTGACATCATATTTTCAATTCAATTATTCATTTAATAATGTCGTTGTTGTCATGATCCTATAAAAGTCATTATTCCTGCCAATCGTACTGAAATTAAAAATATTTGTAATGTAACTTATGTAAAGTATTAAACAAGGACTTAATTATCGTTCGAGATACCTTAAATAATTTGGATTTAGATTCGAGAGTTTACCCCAATTATCGAGAATTGCTGTACAAATTTGACTAGAGTTGAGTCGTGTATTTAATTGTATCCTTAATATCCTAAATGAACCGGTGTGAAGTTTTTGGACACTTTTTTAGACAAAAATTTATGCGAGTATACATTGTGAATTTTTTGGACAAAATAAAAAATTAGTTTTTGGACAAATGTTTATGCGAGTGTACATACATCTTTTAACAATGTATTTAACAAAAATAAAGTTATTCAAATAAAACAAGCCTCAAATAATTTCTAACATTCATTTCCAAAATGCTTTTCAACAAATCAGTTCAGCACCACTTCGATATTTTGATATGAGTTGTAGGGCTCTTGCAAAAAAATTTTGAAAGTTATTAATAAATCGATGAATTTGGTTTGGAATAAGGACGTTGTTCTCTATTATACTAAATAGCATAAATCTCAGAGATTGGCTCATATTGTGACTATATAGGTTGTAAAGGGCATACATTGTGGAATTGAAATAACTCAGTGCCATTTTGATATGAGCCGTAGGGCTGTTGCAAAAAAATTTTGAAAGTTGTTAATAAATCGATGAATTTGGCTTGGAATAAGGACGTTGTTCTCTATTATACCAAATAGCATAAATCTCAGAGATTGGCTCACATAGTGACTATATAGGCTGAAAAGGGCATATATTGCGGAATTGAAATCACTCAGCGCCATTTTGATATGAGCCGTAGGGCTCTTGCAAAAAAATTTTGAAAGTTGTTAATAAATCGATGAATTTGGTTTGGAATAAGGACGTTGTTCTCTATTATACCAAATAGCATAAATCTCAGAGATTAACTCATATAGTGACTATATAGGTTGTAAAGGGCATACATTGCGGAATTGAAATCACTCAGTGCCATTTTGATATGAGCCGTAGGCCTCTTGCAAAAAAATTTTGAAAATTGTTAATAAATCGACGAATTTCGTTTGGAATAAGGATGTTGTTCTCTATTATACCAAATAGCATAAATCTCAGAGATTGGCTCAAAAAAAAAAAATTTTTTTGCAAGAGCCCTACGGCTCATACCAAAATGGAACTGAGTGATTTTAATTCCGCAATGTATGCCCGTTACAACCTATATAGTCAGTCACTATATGAGCCAATCTATGAGATTCGTGCTATTTGGTGTAATAGAGAACAACGTCCTTGTTCCAAACGAAATTCGTTAATTTTCAAACTTTTTTTGCAAGAGCCCTACGGCTCATATCAAAATTACACTAAGTGATTTCAATTTCGCAATGTATGCCCCTGATAACCTGCATAGTCACTATATGAGCCGATTTCTGAGATTCGTGCTATTTGGTATATTAGGGAACAACGTCCTTGTTCCAAACGAAATTCGTTAATTTTCAAACTTTTTTTGCAAGAGCCCTACGGCTCATATCAAAATGGCACTAAGTCATTTCAATTCCGCAATGTATGCCCTTGATAACCTGTATAGTCACTATATGAGCCGATTTCTGAGATTCGTGCTATTTGGTATATTAGGGAACAACGTCCTTGTTCCAAACGAAATTTGTCGATTTGTTAACTTTCAAATTTTTTTTGCAAAGGCCCTATGGGGCTTAGTTCGTTGATTTGTTGAAATGAAAATTAGAAATGAATGTTAGAAATTATTTGAGGCCTATTTTATTTGAATAACGTTATTTTTGTTAAATACACTGTTAAAGGATGTACACCCGCATAAATATATGTCCAAAAACTTAATTTTTCTTAAATCTTAATTTTGTCCAAAATCTTCATAGTACACTCGCTTAAATTTTTGTCCCAAAAAAAAAGTGTCCAAAAACTTCACACCGGTCCTAAATGAGACGTTGATGCTGTCGTATATACTACAAAGACGAAAAAGTTTCCTTCCAAAAGTATTTATCAATCATTTCCGGTGCTGTCGCTTCTTTGGGGTTGATCATAAAAAGTATTTCTGCGACCATGTTTAAATTAACCGACACTAAAACGTTCAGTTTTATAGGATGGTGTAGACTCGTCCAAAATTAAATTCATATCCTTTTTGATATCAGTTGCAGATAAGCATTTCGCATAAAGATAAAGAATTACACCACGAATTGGAAATTTATCTATTCTTCACAAAATGCAGAATGCGTGAATTTTCTTATTTATGAAATGCAAACTATGAACTCTCATACTGCTGTACACCTATGTACTAAGAGCAAATTGTGGAGTTCATATAGCTTTTAAATTTAAAATATTTGAGTAGTAAACTAATTAACAAGAATAAAATGTAAGGTTGTGTATACGAGTTAATTTGTTCTTAACTTTTTCTAGAAATGAAACATTAATGTATTTTTCATTGGTATTGTTGAACTTATTTAGGCGATAATCGATTAAAAATACAAAAAAAATATTATGAAGTAATAAGTGTAACAAACAAAATAAAGGAAAACTCAAAAGAATCTATGGGCGCTTTTAGGATGCGCAACTGGCTGGCTCTGAAAATTTGCTGAAGAATTTTTTTTCATAAATCGGTGGCATTGGAAAAAAAACAACATTTTTCTTTCACTTAACATATTGCCAACATGGCAGACCTGAAAGCACCTAATCAGTAACACCTAGTAACGCTTCAACTTCAGTAATATGAAATGTTGGTGGACGACTTTATAAAAATTTAATGAGTTTCACAGAGGGTTCATGTATACCGCAAATGGCTGAAATGTCTAAATTGTTAAGTATCAACTATGGCGAGAGTTGTAACATTGGCTGCAGCAAAACCGTCAATGCGAATTATAAAATTACGATTTTTTGCTAAATTGGTGGCTTTTTTTGGAGTATTTCGATTTAACATAATTAAACCTGGCTTTAAAAAATAAAACAAAAATAATCTTACTTACAGACTCTCCCCCACGATTAGAAAGCTTTGCACATCTAACAAGTAAAACAATTTCAATTTCACATTTTGTGGTACAAATCGACACGATGTCGATACTAACTTTTTATGTAATAAGTTAAGATCGCACTTTTAGGGTTAACAAAATAAAAAATAAGGAAATCTCATTTATCAAATAATCCGAACTCGGATGACGACTATCGAGTGAGAGGGCATCGTAGGGCATCTAACCAAATGGCATATTTTTATGAAAATGGCAGATTTATATGAAGTTTGGAAGATGCAAAATTGATCTCTGTTGTTTTTCTACATGCATTTTTTCCTTTTCACCACAGATAAATTTGAGCCCGAATTATGTGAAAATTTAATGCAAAATTAGGGGAAAAGTAACAATTAAATTATTGTTGTGGAGTGAGCTTTATATTAAAACTCTTTTTTTTTTGTTTTTTTATCCATAAAATTATTTAGCTTTTTGCAGACAAATTTGTTTCAAGAATTAATTAAAACCAATTAACACATCATTTAAAACCACACTATATACTATGTGGTTTTAATAAATTTTATAGTTTCTTTTACGTTAGTAAAAGAGGAGATTTATCTGTTTTGAGGTCTTTTGAGTTCGAAAAAGTGATTTTAGAAGTGGTGTTTGTTTGTTGGTCTGCCCATTTGGTTTAAGCGAACCGAAACTTCATATTTAAGTTGTTTCATAAATTTGGGGGTCACAGTGAATTTTATTTGGCCAATTGAAGTGGCTATTTCCAAGCGCCAGAAAATTTATTTAGAAAATTTCTTGAAAAGTTGATGGTTTCTACAAAAACTATAATATTGTTAGGTTTTTGCCTTGTCGACTCACTGGATTGTGAATAAAAACCAAATCAATTCAATTTATCACCAACGAATTTATTTATTTAGCATAATTCTTGTGCTATACAACACAATTTTTTTTAACAATAATTCACAAAATCACTTTATTTAATTTTTACACAATTTTACTGTTCACTTATAATTTTTATTTTGCACTAAAACACTTTTTAAACCACTTTTTTATTCCTTTTTTAATCTTCACACTATCGCTTACCAAATACTAATAATCCAGTTCGACTTCGTTCGCCATTTTTTATACACAAACCAAACTTCTAGAAAGCTCATAGCTTTTCCAGTTAGAATAGTGTGGAAACATTTAGAACAATTTTATCATGGAGAAATCCATTTTAGTACAGTAAAACATTGAGCTATTAACTTAACTTATTCTATTGCACACTAGGTGTCACCGTTAGAATATTGTATATTGTTACGGTGACACCTAGATTGTAATACAATAAGTAAAATTATTAGCTCAACCTTTTTTTGTACTAAAATGAAATTTTCTATGACAAAACTGTGCTAAATGTTTCCAGACTATTCTTACTGGAAAAGTCATAAATTTTTCAAAAGTTTGCTATATACACAATATGCGAACGAAGTCGAATTTGATTCATTAGTTTTTGGTAAGCGAAAGTAAAAGGATTAAAAAGTGAATTAAATGTTATTTAAAAAGTGAATTAGTGAGATCTAAAAAGTAAAAGTGATCAATAAAATTTGTGCGGAAATTAAATAAAGTGATTTTGATTTTTTGTTTTTACCAAAATTAGCAAATTATTTAGCTAAACTTCACAATCCTCTTAATATTCTTGCTAGAATACCTAAAAAAACTCCATTATTTGTTACTGACGAATGCAGGTTAGTTTTGAAGATGCTAAAAATGCACTTGCACAAGCTACACTGTTAGCTCACCCATTATAAAACGCAAAATACATTATTACTACTGATGCATCTGGTGGAGCAATTGGTTCTGTGTTAGAACGATCGGTCAGTGTTCGTCGGGAACCACTAGGTTACTTTTCTAAAAAACTTACTCATATTCAGCTATTAAGCATTACAAAAATTTTGTGGAAAGCCTTGATTTTATTATCGAAATCTGAATGTAGTCCCAGTGAAAATTGACAGCTAGATTACATATCATAATTCACAAATGATATAAGACATACTAAAGGTGTTAGTAATTTAGTTACTGATACCTTATCCAAACCTTTTGATCTGGATATTTCATTAATAGTTCAAACTGAAACATAATATGCCACATCGACTGTAGTGTAACACTAGTTTTGGCCCGGAATGAATTCTGACGTTTTAAATTAGGCAGAAACTTGTACTAAATGCCAACCAAATGCCTAAGATTCATCGCCATACTAGATCTGAATATGGTCAATTTGATCTCAGCAAGTAGATTTTATAATATCAATTTAGATTTAGTTGGATCATTTCCACCAACACATAGAAACTCGTAACTGCTAACTACCGCAGACCGATTTACACGTTGACCAGAAGGTATTCCCCTAGTAGATTTAAAAAAAGCTCGACTTTGGTACATACATTTATAGAATAATACATTTCCTGATTTGGAGTTCCGACTCAAATTACTACTGACCGAGAAAGTCAGTTTGAGAACATCTTATTCGAAGAATTTAACAAGTTATACGCTTGGAACGAATTAGAGCTATAACGAACCAGTGTCAATTTACGCTAAGGATAATATCACTGATCGGATTGATTCATTACCTTTCAAACTTTAGTATATACTAATTTAAATTAAGCATGATTTAGGTTGCACACCTGCCGATTTAGTTTTTGGGCAAACGTCTAATTTACCTGGCGGACTTTTAGTGCAAACTTCCAATTCTACGGCGGATCCAACCACTTTACTTAGTAAACAAAAATCGGCCATGAAATCTAATTCGTCAATCAATATTTATTATAAACAATATCAATTATTATAAAATATATTTATAGATGGATTGCGATAATTTTATTTGTAAAAAGCTTTCGGTGGAAAAAAAATCAGTTCAAGTTCCATTTGCGAAATTTTATTTGGAAAACTCCAATTTTCTAAAAATCATTAGAAACTTTATATAAAATCAGCCTCTCAAGCTTTTAGTCTTTTATGCGGGAAATCCGGGAAAATTTGACTTTCCAAAATTCAGGAGCTGGACTGAAATGGTGATGATCATTAATTGATATCGCTGGAAAAAATTTGATCGCATACAAAGAAGTTGTTAAATGAATATGTGAATATAAGCTGACGTTCTTCGTATGTACAAATTTTCAAAATACTATGGTAAAGTTATTTTCGGCAGTAAATGAAACCTATGTACACTTCTGGACTTTATCATAATTCAACTCTTGATTAAAAGTAGACCTCTAATTTTATAATGTTTGAATTTCTTGAGTGACCATGGTTTCCATTAACCAATAAAATTTTAAATTTCTATAACTGTAAGTCACCTTGTATTGCTGAAACCACACCACAATTTATTTAAAAAAAATTTGTGAAATACAATATTTTTAGTTAACTAACTAAGCTTTTAATCACCTTCACTGCTTTTTGCACTTACGAATTTTGAAATAAGTTTTTTGAATATTCGAATTATTTTCCGAGTACCAGAGATAACCGCCATTATTTGCATATTTCAATCTTTAGGGTTAATTCTGCAATTGAAAGGCGGAAGGGAGGACTAATTACAAGTCGATTTCGAAGAATCGACTTTATAACTATTGTTACGGGGGATATTCAGGAAGTTAGCAAACGTTTCACAGGAGCGGTATATATGAGCTTTGAATAATGAGTTTTAACTATATATCAGAGCTAATTTTAATCAGGTAGCCAAGCTATATAGTATCTTAGTCAATTCAATATTTCTGTAAAAGAAATATTGAAAACACCAATGACAAAGCTATTTGTACGCTTGGAAGCAAAAGAATCACGTTTGGTCTTCGATCGCAGTTGTCGGAAGCTTAGGTTTTGCTTTCGTCGATATAAACAATTTCGAGACTGCATTGCTGGATAATTGAGTTTGTAAGTGTGAGCGCATTGTTAAATACATAAAAAATAGCCAAACATTTCACTTGGTTAGAACTGCTAGCTGATGTAATATTATTACCGGTACACGGAAATTAGACACCAATGCAAAATAACCCCTCCTCCCAAAATGGATATTCCAAAACTTCATGTAAAACTCATTTTAGAATCCCATTTCAAACGCACATGTCAATATTAACCGAGCTCCATCCTACTTGACCATATTCGACAACTTTATCCAAAAATCCGTTGAAAAACTAGAAAGTTTTTATAATTTGATAAAGGTTGAATATTAATTGTAAAAATTTCAGTTTGAAGTGTAAAACTTGTACAGCCCCAATGGTGTTAAATTTAATAGCCATCGATATTTTCTTCTTTAAGAATTATTGGCAATGACCTAGTCCAGTATAAAATGATCACTAGTTGTCATTAACATTTGAGCATCAAACATAATAACGTCATAACTTTATTAATTTTTTGTTGAATGTTAATTAATTCATGTAATTTCTAATCAAATCGGAATTAATTAACATTCAACAAAAAATTAATAATGTAAAAATTAGCGTACACAGAAACAGAGCTGTGTGAATATTGTGAAGAAGAAAAATTGTAAGAAAGTTCATCTGTATTAGTATGATTCGCTAGTACTTAACGCACAGCACATTCTGTATATATATAGAATGTAAATTGTGGTATAATCAGTCCAGTCGCCGCGGCCTGATGAGAAGATTGATTTTTTCATAATCATAAGCTTATCAGTTCAAAATCGGATTGAATTCTCTTACAATCTTAGGCACATATTAAAATCATAACGTCATAACCCTAAACTTTACTTTAGCCAAATTTCTATCGATATTGGCGGCCTTTAAAAAATTGGTGGAGACGTGTAATACTTCAACAAATTCGTTTTCCTTCAAACTTGTTTTAAGTAGGAAGAACAAACTTTTAAAATCATTTGCACTCAGTGTGGCGTTCGCTCCTGTTACGGAGTATGGTGCTCTTAATGAAATGGGCGGGTTTCTATTTAAGAAAGGACATATTTTTGCGGTTTCCGTTTTTTTTGTACAGAATCTATAATTTATGCAGAACATCCTTTTTTCTTTTGGAAAATGCTATTTTGTATGATGTGATGATTATCTAGTTCTTTAAAATATGTTACTCTTCGTTCTTAAGTGCAGTCGGCCGGGTAAAATTTTTTTCACATTTTTCGCACACATAAAATACTAAAGTGGGAAAAACAATCTTTAGCAATATACGTGTTTTGTGCCGTTTACGCTACCCTAAAAATTAAATCAATAATACCACATAAATGGAAAAACCTCCTAAAATTTTAGGCATTCTTTTGTTTTTTTAAAAATACCAAAACACATTACAAACCATTATGGCATTTATTGAGCCAATCATAAAGATCATAAGCCTATCATAAAGATAAAGTAAACACTGCAGTTGGGCCGATTCTGCAACAACTCAATAACATCTTTGGAAGACAACGATAAACTCTCTTCTATTAAGCTTGATAGCACCGAAAAAGGATATGCTGCCGTTTATCAAGTACAAGGACGTACAGTCATTAAGCTATTACAAAAAAAACTGAATGAAGTCCAATGCACGGATTACATTTTCCAATTTACTTCGAACACACAACACGTTAGAGACAGTCAAAATGTGACACGAAACTGTTGCTGTCAATATACATATCTCTCGTCCAGTTAACCGTGACTTTGTGTAAAATAAGCCAATAGCCAGAAATATTAAAAATGTTTTATTTACTTCAAAATCCCAATTTAATAAACTTTGTAGACGTTTTTACATGTAGGAAGAGAGCACCTTAAAATGACTTTAGTCTAAAATCTGTTAATGTCCAGTGAACCAATTAACGCTTTTGATAAATTCTTAAAAGGCGTATTGGATTAAAAACACTGATTTTATAATCTATAAGATAATATTTTAAAACGAAATAAATTCAAATTGAACCGTTCCAAAGGACACGTTTAACATATAGTGGATGAAATAACCCTACCGGCGATAAAAATTAATTAAAAGAATCATAGTAATTGCTTTCACAAGCGCAAAGACAATTTTTTTTTTTTTTTTTTTTTAAATACATATTTTAATTGGGTGCAGAGCGGACTTATTAACGGTCCTAGCTCCTTGTAACTGTCAGAGCTTCTGCACCCAATGCGCGATCCTTCAAGTAAAGATTAATAGCTACCTTAAATTTATTCATTTTGTATTCCTCCGGAAATTTGAAGTGTATTAGCGAATTCCACTTTTTTGATGTTCGATATACAAATTCGCGCTTAATTTCTTTAGTTCGAGGTTTCGGGAGCTTCACCGTAAACCTATGTGCATTGGTTGTTCCTCTTGTTACTCTTGTTGTTGTAACGAATGGTGGTATTTTCTCCGATAGTTCTGCAGAACATTTACCATGTAAGCCACAATATATTAAATTAAACTTAGTATAAAACTTGCAGGAACAGAATAAATTCACTAAAAATCAGTCTCTATCAATAGCTGCCTAAATATATTATATTTAGTATACAAACTCTTTATGAACAGTTATAACCTCTATAGTGATGTGGATTAAATAACTATTGGTTCTCGCATTTTGAGGGTATTCGCGAGAAAAACTTTGCCACGACCAATTCGTTAAATATTCAATTTGTGTTTTTATTTAAATACAATCGGTGTAATACAATCGGTCAAACATAATTTATATAAATTTTATAAATTTCAAACTAACAAATGAATAGCTTTAGATTTAGTCATCTACTACTGTTACATTTGTATTACCATATTTTAATAATAATCCTACGACTAAAGTTTTAATTCCTCACAGGAATGAACTTTCGATGCCTGAACACTTTCCACTCCTCTGAACAGGATTTTAGCAAGACACGATTTTCTTAAATAATAAATACTAGAAATCATATTATAGAATTTTTTAGCTCTCAAAGGATGATGTGCCCACACTGAATCGTATTCTTAATAATAAAGTTATGTTGTTGTTAATTAAATGTTTCATTATAATACATAGCTATAAGCAAATTCGTAATGAGTAACTAACTAAGATATAGCGATTTCTAAACAACAAACAAATTTCATAAATCCATTACCACAGAATTTATAAAGGAAAGCTTGGTACAAAACAAATAAAATTTAGTGAGAATCACAAAAAATGACTCTAGGGGTTTATTTTGTAAATATTTGGTTAATTCTGTTTTTTTATTTTTTATATGATGAAGCTTGTTGAAAGCTCATAGGAATCAGGATTTGTTTATTTAGTTAATTAATTATAGCGGTAATGAGAATGATTTTAAACAAAAAAATTCTCGGTAAAGCTGAATATTTACAGGCACTTCTCAATTTACGTAAGAGGCTGGTTCCTGGGTAACCGTTTATAAATCGAAATTAACGTACCAAATCGAGAGTAATTATAATTTTATAATTTCAATGTAAACATTTTTACACTTACTACCCGTTTTTTCGGATATTTTTTAATTTGATTTGCTTCTCACGATACTACATATCGAAAAGAAACTGGATACTGAATTATTGGATTTATTACTGGATTTTGACAACAGCAATCATCCTGGTTTAATTAAAAATTTGAAGTAAAATGGACACATAAATAAAATGCTACTCTCTAAAATCGAATTATTCAGGTAGATGGCGTTAGCTTCTTCTGTACGTAAAAGCTCATGAAGCTTTCTTTTATAACTAAAATACTATTAAACAGTCTTAAATTTTATTCTTGTTCAATAATTTATTAAAATTGTTTGAACTTCATTCATTGGATGCAAGTGATTCAAATTAGTGGTGTTACATCTAAATTGTTTGAAGTTCATTCTGGTGTGCCTAGAAACAATAATTAAATTTAATGATTTGGTAGCGGTCGTTAATCATTAATAGACTTTCTGGGATAAAACTAATTAAATAGTGGTAAATATTAATAAAAAACAATTCCAATTCTACCTGGACTGCTGTAAAATCTCCAATTACATTCAATACTTGAGATGCAAAAATTGAAGCTTCTGATGATTCAAAATACCAATCATTCAAATTTATATACTTCAATGGGCGCATTCAGGTCTCCCAACATGTTGGCATCAAAAAATTTACCGATGGAAAAAATGATATTTAAACTTCCAAATTGCCATGAAATTTTCAATGTATGATGTGCGTTCAGGTCTCAACTTGTGGATTTTACCCAACATGTTCAAATTCCTGTTTGTACTTTCTTTTTGTTAACATCGTGTGATAATCCATTAAAATCAATAAAACTTGAATAATAAATAAATGAATATTAGCTTTATTGTTCTACATTTGTCTCAATTCTAATTAATAATTAAAATTCCAAGTTAATTAATTTATATTTAATTATTTTAAGCATGTGTGACTAACTGATGGTTATTGGTTTGTCTAAATCGCTATATATATGTTTAATAGTATATCATCATAATATTGTTCGGGTTGATAATTTTGTGTAAACAGTTCTGGTTTCAAAGTGAAAATAACATTTTTTATTAAGATCTTTATTAAGTTGTTATTCTTGCAAATAATCTTTGCAACGGTAGGCTAAGTACAATATGAAAAATGTAAAAACCCTTATCATATGTATTGTGAAAATGTTTATAACGAATTTAGAGGTAAACTTTATTTGTGTTCAATGTGTACAAGACAGGCAGCGATTGTGGCGCGAACCTTGGCTTATATAATTTACATAGCCGAATCTTGCCCAAATCTCTGGCATTGCTTGTTATTGGTCCATCAATAGAAAATACTCAATATTTTAAGTGCAAAACGGCCATTAACAAGATTCCAAATCCTCCGTTTCGAAAAAACTTCTTCTGGATAATGTAGCCTGTACCCGTATGACCTATATAGCCGAACCTCGCCAAAATCTCTGGCAGTGCTTCCTAATGGGCCATCAAAGAAAATAGTCAATATTTTAAGTGCAAAACTGCCATTAAGAAGATTCCAAATCCTTCGTTTCGCAGAAACTTTTTCTTCTAAGCTTTACATGGAAACGCTCATTCAAGAACGTTTTAATGGGAGTTCAAAACCATTTTTTTAGTTTGAATATGTTTTGTTTGGAATCAAATAATTACGTTTAAATTTTTTGTCAGAAACTTCACTTCGGTCTTCGAGTATTGATCCTGTTTATTAGTAACACAATAAAATTGCGCAATATCGCCTAATTCTTTCGGTAATTTTTCATATTCTAATTTATGAAAATTAAATCACGAAAAAGTAATTGTTAACTGCTTTCGTAAAATACTTAAATTATTGGAAGCTATGAACAACGGATGATAATTATCCACTCTAGTTATGTGATCCGGCCGATCCATGGCTAGTGAGACAAAAATCAAGAGCTAGTGTTCTCTTACTCATTTATATGTCAATCAGTAATTTAGAATTTAATTTTTTTTCAACGGCTGGAGACTAATGTGATAAAATAGGAGTAGCTATGGCGAGAAAACAAAGTATCTGCACAAACATTGCCAATAATTATTCCACCACTATCCGGAAGCGAGCTGCATTTCCAAGGCAGCAGAACCGTTAGATCTTATTCTTTTACTTGGCAATTTCAATCTATCATTCATTGAATATTAATTTGGTGGTCAACTGTTGCCTACCGTGCAATTTAGCTTCTGACGAATGTTTGTTTGTGGATTAAATGCTGAGTTACAACCTGAATATCAATGAGAATGTACTAAATGATGTGTACCACATGGAAAGCAAATTACTAATCATATGCTATAATCTATTGCGCCTTCGAACAAACAGTACTATTAAAACAAAATTAAACCAAACAATATTACTCCATGGTATGAAGACGTTCTAGTTCATTAAAAAAAAAAAAAAAAATCAAGACTTATAGAAATATTTTTCAGAAACAGATAAAGTTGGATTCATCAACATAAACCCTAAATTCAACAGTTATTTTAATATTCAGACATCAAAAATGTTCAAAATGTGGTTAAATCTGATCTAAAATACTTTAGAAAACACTATGCTCACAAACCCTTACTTGAATTGTTTGAAGCACTAAACCTCATAGCAGACGGTTGTGGTCACGACATAATCCCTCTGTCATCGACTTTACCACTAATATTGTCAAAGCCATCGCAGAACATCGACAGGTTAACATATCCTTCACTGACTTCAGCAAAGCTTTTTATGCCATTAGTCACTGCAATGGTTTTTCAACCGATTTTATAGTCTGGTTTGCCTCATGTCTTTCTTTTAGTTCACAATTTATCGAGATTGGCGGTCATCAGGAGTTCCTCAAGGGACACATGTATGCCCTTGGATTTCCTAATATTTATTGCTGATGACCTAAACATCTGCAAAGTCAACGTAATTTTACTACATGATGACAATGTTACTTTTATTTTACCAATGTAAATGGGCCACTCAAAAAAAAAAGTTTTAAGTTACTTTAATGATAGGAGGGTGGGTATCTCTAAATCATTAAATATTTCAGAGATATAGCTAAAATTACTGTAGAGCTTAGTTACCAGAGAAGGTTTGATTACATCACCCTAATTAACTAATGAGACAGATTTAATTCTTAAAGAAACAAAGAAACATCTTATGAAATAACGAAGACATAGTCATCAGATGTAACGAAAACGCCCAAAATATGGACTGGGGGAAGACACCACGCCAACTTAATAGCACCAGAATTCCGGTTCTACGACAAAATACAATGAGAATTGAATTGGACGTTTATTACAACTCGCCGATAAAATTTTTTATTAGAGAGGCGAGATGAGAAATTTCCCATTGTCATTTATCAGTTATAGAACCGTGACTGCTCTTGATATGACTATAATGTGATTTGAATATGATGTTTGTTTTTTACTTTTAACGAGGTAGGAAAATACAAGGAATTATTATTGGGGCATATAACTATACCGAGCTTCTTTGAAACTTCTTATTGAACTGAACTCTGTTTTACTCACCCGTGTTCTGTCGTCACGGATAACTAAAAATGAATGAGATAAGATGGCAGTTAGGAATGACAATCGCACGAGCACCATTTTAATTTTGCCACACATGAGAAAGTGTTTAATCCAAGAAACCGGCTTACTCGGAAGCCCGCTTACTCCGAACTTGCACATTTAACCCTTATGATAAATACGATCGAACGCCATTGAGAAAAAAATGAAATTCCATAAATTGGTGAATACCTCCATTCCAATCTCATTGACAAAGTTAACTAAATCTGATTGTATGAAATAATCAGCACAATTGCAGTATACTAAATCAATAGTAACCAGTTTAATTCAATATATCACACTTGCTGTCTTTCATGGGGAGAGGATGAACATTAATTATTTTCCAGATCGAATGGAAAATACCTAAAACAACTTTTTATTCCGTTAAGTGAACATTTTTCTTGCCCCTTTAATTTTTATGATTGGTTAGTTTATCGTAAATCTATAAAGACAAACCAAAAATTAATCATTTGTCAGCATCGTGGATACATGAATATTTCTGCGTCTTTGAACGGTAACTGCTAGGTTAGAATATAATAATTTCATTAATATCGTTTAAAACTTATCTACTATATACTATATAGCTATTTGGGCGGGGTGGATGAATAGATTTTGGTTCACTTTCTTTGCTTATGTTCAAGATTAGCAAGCAGAAGCCACAAATTTTTTTATTCAAGCAAAAATTTCCAATTTGCTAAAGTAAACAGCACACCCTTCTTCATTTGTTTTAAACTGAGGTGACAAACGAAATCATAGCACTAGAATAGAAAAATGAACATTTAACAAGCTCAGCTACTGCATAATAGTCAGAATAACATATAGGTTAATCCATTTTAACAACTGTTCTTGCAAAGGTTACGCATTCAACTCAGGCTTACAGCAAGCTTTATAACCGAATAATGCCTGAGGTGCCTTGCAATTCCTCGGTATAATGGAAGAATTACCTTCAAAGGGCTTCGATAAGTGGTTAGCTGGAAAAAATTACCATTTCCTGATTCGGAATTTTACAAAACTCCAGAACACGATGCTTGGATAAGTTATGACAAATTAATGATAGTACCAATTTGCTATAATTCAAGATGAACCTCGTGAAAAAATGGATAGTCGCTTTCAAACCCAATTTTTTTTAAAAAAAAATCCACCGTGGAATTAGGTACCACACTCAGTGTGGCAGTCCAAAGATTGAAATGAATAGATCGTCTGTTTCTTCAAACGTTTCATAAATTAATATTTTTCACTTGGCCACATGAAATAAAGTCTACACGATACGGTTAATGACAGTGGTTTCTTTTCGCTGCATTTGAAAATGCGACATGAAATGGAGCAGTTTAACAACTAAACATACAGTTGTATGAATGGTTCCACAAAATCTAGCTCTTTACTCGCTGTCTCTTGTACTTTTGGGAACATCGCCTAGTTTTTTGCGCAGACTTTAAGGAAATGTATAAGCAAATTTTATTATCCCAACTTTAAATACACATTTTTATGAATACTCGTATGTAGAATTTAATTCAAACGACTCTCCTGTCAAACATACCTGAACTAGCAGCTTGAACAATTTTTATATTTAATACAATAAAAATAGTGAGATGCTCTCATTTTCCTAGAAACTTTTCGGAATGTCAATTTCAATGCGAGGGAGTATTTTCCGCCATCTTATCTTACACCGTACTACTTCGGAATCCGGAGCCACATAACATCAAAATTATAGGGGGCGGTGGCATCGTTATTACCCTAAAAAATGACTAATTTGTGAGGTAGAAGATCGTATTTTATTTGCAGGACATTTTAATTCGGCGAAAACTTTCTGGAGCTGGACGATTTCTTTGGTTCGATTTTGATTGTTACTTTAAATGGTGTTTGCACGTTCAATATATTTTTACAACACACTTTTCTAAATTCTTATGTAAAACGAATCTATTTTACATCATTCCAAAGGAATTTCTCACCTTCTTCGTCCATTTTTCTAAATGTAATTTTTGCTTTTGCAATATTGGAAAAGTTTTGAAACTCATTTGTCGTCATTTCATTGAAATTGAAAGTCCTTGGGATCCAACAGATCCGATAAATTGCAACCAGTTCCTCGGATGATGAATTTTCGCTGATATTTTATGATTCGTTTTTTCGAAAGTAGCATGTTCAACCATAAACGAGTTTTGGTTTTATTTATGTATTTCATTTTAAAGAATTTAAATGTTGAATAATTTCGCCAATATTTTACATTCACTTACACTTGAGAATTTTTGCTTAGCGAAGCAAGAATATGACGATTTTCGCAGTACAGTTTGTACATCTATCCAAGGTTTAGGTCCGACTGAAAATACAATTGATCTGAGTATTTTCTGTTATAGTGATTTTCGTTAGACAGAAACGATAATATATGTTCCTTTGTATCGTTAATCTTTGCATTGCTTAACCTAGTCGCTAGCGCTGATAGCTGATGAGCCTTTAAAAGTAATTTTCCCTTTGCTCTCAATTTAATAAAATTATCGGTTTCTTTCAAAGTGTATTCGTTTGAGTTATAGTCTTTAGAAGTAATCCTTATGAACGATCCACAAGCGCTTGTTGTATAGCAATGGATTCATTAATGGGTGATTCGCGAGCACTTATCGCTTGTAGCTTTGGATTCACAAAATCTATCAATATTTTCAGAAAATTTAGGGAAAACCTAAACAAATCCAACGCTATGCGATAAGTGCTCACGAATCTGCGTGATAGCGTCACTGACAATTCTTGAAACTCTTACTAATCATAGAGAAAACTTCAACAATTCCAACCATATGCGATAAGTACTCGCGGATCTCCCATAAGGAATACTTCTAAACAATTTATAGACAATATTTATGGGCAATTTCGAAAATCTTATAAACCGCAGAGAACACTTTAGAGAGCCCAACGCTTACTATTACTTCTAAAGTTAGCTGTCCAACAAATTTAAGACAACCTTCAACGGATAGCAGCCCTACTTTTAACGCTATAACATCTACAAAAATTGATATGCAAAATATTCAACTTCAGCAATCAAGTTTTTTGCAAATACTAAAAAAACAACAACAATCGTGCAATGATTCTTTTACGACATTAAGCAATAAAATTGATCAATTGGCAAAAATTCAAGAAAAATTTAATAAACATGATTCTGAATTTGTTGCTCTTAAAGCGGTAAATGCCGATATTTTGGACAAGTTTTGTAATTTGTCAACTATTAAAATATTTAGTGTGTCATTCAGTACTAATGAAAATCTCCTGTTATTAGTGATCGAAATTTTTAAACGCTTTGAATTTAATGCAGCAGATAAAACATATCCACAGGACACACTCCAAAACTTTCCCGAAACCTATTACTGTTCAATTCTACAACAAATTCGACAGAGAAACTATTGTTCAAAGGCAAAAAGAGGATTAATGCTAGTGATATAAATTTTAATAAACCAGGAAAGATCTTTATCAATGCTTGCGGTGGCAAAAGATAAGCTGCTGAAACCAATACTAATTAATAACCAGTACAAGTACGTTTAGGCAATAAACACTTTGAGTGTTTGTTAGAAATTTCGTAATTTCATTTTCAAATAAAATAAATATTACGTTAAAGAAAGTGACAAAACCAAAATATTGTGTTATAATAGATTTAGTCTTATGTAGCACTAACTCTGTCAATGTCGACATCGTTTTTAGCGTAAAAAATTCTTTCAAAAAATTGATTAGTACCATCCTCCACTCCACATCGCTATTGGACTAAATAAGATTAAATTTCAGTCTGCATGTTCTCGTTCATCAATTAATTTTCGCAATTTTATTTTGAAATCGACTGGGACGCCTAATCGGCGTAGTAGGAATATCGACGAAATGATTGATGCATTTTATGGTGTCCTATTTGATTAAATTAAGAAACATAGTAACTCTAAAGTTAGAGCTTAAATTAACCAATTTCCATCTTGGTTTTCTGCTTCTGTAATAAAACTAATCAGGGGAAAAAACAAAGTTAGGAAGCGGCTGGATATTTATGATAAAGAATTAAACGGTTGCTTTATGAAGTATTTAATTTCTCTTGAAGACCAATATAAATCTGATCCGAAAAAAAATTCTGGAAGTACACTAATCCATTAAGAACTAAAACAAATTTTCCATGCACAACGTACCTTCGCCAGTGCAGTTCGGCCTATAAATCTGAAATTGCAAATCTAGTTGCAGAGTATTTTAAAAGTGTATATAGAGTCGATAATTCTATTTTGATAATAACTAAAACTGATCAATGTTCTAATCTATATTGTTCGGAATTGGATGTTATTAATTTACTTAATAATTTAAAGGTGAATAAAGGAGTTGGTACAGATTTAATCGCCAATTTTTTTGTGAAAAATTTGATAGATTTTCTTTTTAAACCTCTAACAATATGCTTTCCTGATAGTTGGAAGCAATCACATATAATCTCAATTTATAAGAAGTGTGATCGGTCTGATATTGCTAATTATAGGCCGATTTCTATTTTAAATGCCTTTCATAAATTATTTGAAAAAATATTACATGCAAAATTATTCAACCTTGTTCAAAGTAGAATTTCGCATAAACAGCACGGCTTTTATCCATATACAGATCTATACTCACCAATTTAAAAGAATTTGCCGACTATGTATTTGATGCTGTTGATAATAAGCAAGCGGACTGTTATTAATTTAAAACTATGTACTAAACTGTTAACCTTCGGATTGTCTTATTCTGACACAGTATTTTTTCAGCCTTACTTGGGTGGTAGAATACAATATGTTGTATTTAATGGGCACAATTCCGTTTGGTTTACTTCCACATCTTTAATCCCTCAGGGTTCATTATTCGGGCCTTGGCTCTTCTTAATATTCATAAATGATTTGATAGATGTAATTGACTCCTGTTGTAAGTAATTTGTCAGACTCACTAAATCTACAATCTGAACTACACAAGATTTTTCAATGGTGCCTTATAAATGAATTACACTTAAATGTTAGCAAATGTACCAGGAAGGTTAACAATTTGGTTTTGATTATACTATTAATGGTTTAATCGTCAACAGAGTGAAATTAATTAAAGACTTCGGTGTGATTTTCGATGAAAGGTTAAAATTTGATGTGCATATTGATACTATTTGTATCAAATCGTATAGAACTTTGGGTTTTATATTTAGGAGAGGTAAAGAATTTAGGTCACATGCATTATTGGTTGTTTTATTTAATCATTTTAGTACGAAGTACTTTGGAGTATGGAGTCCAAATTTGTAATTCTTACTACGAGCTACGCGCATTTACAATTGAACAAATTCAAAAAAAAATTTACAAGCTTTTTATGCTGTTTTGAAAATTGTTAATAATATGTTTGATTCAAATATCTTGTCTAAGATTAATTTATATGTACCAGCTTATTGTACGAGACCTTCTAAATTATTTTATAATCTAACTCCGCGCACCAATCTTGGCTTTTCATCTCCATGCTTTAGAATGCAATGCAATCATTTTAACAGCCAGTTATAACCTTGCAATTTTTACAACAAAAAGACGGATTTTTCTTGTAATATTTTAAATAACTTTATTCTTCAGTATATTCTCCTTCTGAAGCAATTTTCCGGAAGAACTTCGTAAAACTACTGTGTTCTGCTCACTCTGCAGTTTGTTGTCGCAATTTAGAATCATACTCTTAACAATTTCTAGTCTTAAAAAAAATTAATAATGAACAATAAATAATACAATTTAGGTATGCAAGGATGTCTATTTGGAAACGGAAGAGCCATAAAAATGTGATGTACGTGATAAGTGGATACATGGGGGATTGACAGTGTGAATAAATAACATTATATAACGCTGAAGCGGCAAAAATGCTTTGGGTTTGCTCTGAGAAATGCATTAAAGCAACGAACTAGGATGCTAAATCTACGATATAAAAACTGACAAATTATCAGGTACAGAAATATTAGTATACGTCAGCCAGATATTCAAAACGATATTTCAATTGAGCAAGAAGCTGAAAATAGTCTACAACCTAGAATCCGAAGTATCTCAATTGAGATCGAAAAGTGAGAAATTGCCAAAAATGTGAGGTAAACTGTGGTCATGGTGTGCATGGGACTGAAAGAACAGGTAATTGCTCACTGTCATAAGGAAAGACAAGCTATATCAAAACCGGATGCTATCACCCGTTACCTCCGGAAAAACAATAAGGGAAAATCAAATCAATCGCAAATTGGACCAGTTTTCATTGAATTTACCAATTCGGTGAAGCGGAACCATTTTCTTAGGATAATCGCTAATGAGAAAATAAGCAGGAATCGGAACAATGTTGACAGAAGTGGGAGCGGAAAAATTGGAATCAAGATATCGTTATCGGATATCGGATCTATGAGCAAATCTTTGTGCGGAAGGATCAAAGCAGAATTAATTATTCGTTTCGAGTCCACTCAGCTAAAGACATCAAGCGGCTTGTCGAAATTGGTTATTCAAAATAGTCTTACGGTTATTGTATCACTTTCTAGTACAATTTTTATCTTTTATAATTTGATATTATTCTTTTCTCCTCTTTTAAATTCTTCCATGTCCAAAAGTAGCAAGTCACTTACGAGGCAAAAGGAAAACTATGTTCCGTACTGTAAATCGATGGTCTATGCATATGGTGGTGGATGATGCTTATGCGCAGCTTAACCTCACAGAAGTCTAGCATCAATTTATTTTTTGTCCAACAAGTAATTTGAGACAGAATAAGCGGGGAAACGCGGATTCTCTATGGCAATGTTCAAGGTACCAAAACAAATTTCTATGACAAACTAAATATCATAATATCTATGTTTTGTCCAGTGGTTCTAGTAGTTGCTGAAACGTGGCTACGTGACTATGAAGTGAAATACTACAATTTCGAATCTTATGACAACTTCCACTCGGTAAGAAATTTGGCTACAAAGGAAGGGGAGGTGTTTCCATTTATGTCATTTCTGGTATGGCCGCGAGTGTTATTTTAAATTACAGCAACAATTATGATAATATCTTGGTTATCGATATCTTATTGTTTAACATAAAAGTCTTTGGGGTGTATAGGTCAAATAATATTCACAACACAGCGTCAAATTTTATTCGTAATTTGGAGCATTTGACACTCACATGAATTCGATATTTGTGGGGAACGTTAACATTGACCTTTTAGACCCCTCACAGCTAAAATCAGATTATCTAAACCAGTTGCAGATTTATGGTTTTATTTTATTAAACATGGTTGACAATACGTGTCCAACAAGATCTTATTTAAATGGTAGCTCGATCCTAGACCATGTATTTTTAAATATAGTGGAGAGTAAATTCTCTCTGACAATAATTAGACAACTCAATGCTGATCACAATTCAATTCAATTGGATCTACAGAAGAAGAGAGGGCCTCGATCTAGAGATTTGTGAAAGTCAACCGATTTTAGTGAACTGGTCGGGCTGGGTGAATTGCTGGAACAATTGAATTAAAAATAAAAACAAACGCATTAAATCATTTATGTATTACACAGTCAATTATCGAAATGAACCATTATAGCAATAAGCTTTACAAACTGAATAAATGATTTACTGACAGAAACAAACATTCCAATACAATCCAAAACGAGATACTCGTAAATTGTTGCTTATAAAAACTACAATTAATTTTGATATGATATACCAACAAAAATTATTGGACGAGCGATATAAGGAGTTGTTTCTAGAAAGATAGTAATTGTTATTGTTAAAGCGGTTTCTTAATCAATAAATTTATATACAAAAAGGTGCAGAAATGGAAAATACGTCATCAATACATTTTAATACATAACATCACCCACCACTTTATTAGGTAATCGATTGAAATCTATAAACAATATAATCTGTAATATGACGCAAAGCCGTAGTAATTGTGTGACCTAAAATATTATCAGATTTTGGTTACCACAGATCTCCATCCATCAAAATTCAGAGGTTCATTTTATCCAAAGTACTTAAGATTTTTGGAAAATTAAATTTTCTCTGTTCCAGCAATTATTATTGACAAAAAATCACATCGCTGTAATCCATCAAAAGGTAATTAATTAATAGAACTTCCTCCTATCGAAAGCTTTTGGAAAATCACATTAATTAAATCCATTCCCAGACTTAACACTTTAGAGCCTGATTTAATGCAAAGCTTCTTGTTATGATTTTTGAAAATAGGAGTTTTCCAATATTTCCCATATGGACCTAAAACTGAATGTTTTTTTAGCGAAATTTTTGAAAACTCAAATTTTTTCGATTTCCAGTAAGGAACTTGAACAAAGTTTTTTTCAAGTGAAAGGTTTTTATAGATTTACAAATCATCATTTCCGCTAGTCGATAAACATTTCTGAAATAAGCTTAAAACTTGAATTCGTTTTGCGGAATTTTCTTCCTCCTGCTAAATATATTTGCAAAAAAAAAAATGAGCAAGACAACGCGGTAAGTATTTATGTATCGAGGCACACAAAATTTAGCACACTGGGAGTGTGGGAGGTATTTCGATTTGTGGCATGTTATTTTGAAAATTTGTCATAAATTGTCATTTGTTTTGGATTTGGACACAAGAGACTTAATTTTTCAAGAGTAACAAATACTTAATTTTTATTTCATCATTTTATGTATGCATCTTCCATCATAAAGCTCCCATACGGCCAAATGATCAAGAAGAATTCTTTCAATCAGTTTTATGGATGTACCCAATTAAGATTTTCTTGTAAAATCAGTGTTGAAAAATGAACTACTAGGTAGAGAAGTTGAGAAATGACCTACTAGGTAGAGAAGTTGAGAAAGTGTAAGTTGTGGTCATGCTTGTAAGGTTTTACGATATATTAAGCCAAATCAAAAATAAAAAATCTTCATCTCTTAATTTAGAGGATAAAATATAGTTTCTAAAGTCTTTTGTTTTATTTTATTAAATGTTTATGGTTCTCCATGTTCCAAAAAAAAAAAAATCTCCCAATTTATTTAAAAATATAAAATTCTCTGGTTTATTTGGTTGTGTTTTGAAAAATTTGTGTTTAAAATGAAAATTGTGGTTTAAGTAGTTTCTAATGGGTTTTATTTGATGATATCTACACCAAAATACCACTTTTTTACTTCTTGTGTTTGCTAATAAACAGAGTAAATGATACCTCAAGCATAACATGCTTGTATATACATACATATGTATGTAGATAGTTAAATCATTTACCTCCATTAACTAACAAGATTATATTTTACGGTCCATAACATTTTGTTGGTTCGCATTCTTCAATATCTTAAGCTAATTCATCCAAAATACCAATAAAATTTTTTTTTTTTTTTTGTTTTCTTTGTGTTCCTCGTATTATCCGTATAAGATTAAAACTCACCCATTTCCCTTGTCTTATTTGTATATATATAGTACATATACATACATATACGTATAAGGAAAAAAGAAAATCCCATTTCCTCTAGACATATGTAAAATTTAGATTATATAAATTGATCCTTTTTCAAAGCTTGTTGTTATTGTAGTATAGTTGCTTATGATGGTGCGGTGATTTTCATTTTATTCTAAATAGTAAATAGAATCTTCTACAAATCGATCGATCTATCTCGTATAAATCGTTCACATTGACAATACAAAAACACAGCCAAACAAATAACTTTTTTTTTTTGTAGAATATTGATAGACACAAATATCCTGTAACAAGTATACAATATAAAGATATACAATACAAACAAAACTATATAGGGTAAAGCATTTTCTTTCACTGGTTTGTTAAAAAAAAAAAAAAAAGTGAAAAGTTGATTTTCCGAATAAAAAAGAAAATTCTTTGAACACAAAAAATAAAAAGGGTAAGTTTATTTAAAAGTGATTTGAAATGAGTTTTATACTACTCTTCTCCATTTTTGTTGTTGTTGTTGGTGGTGTTGTTGTTGTAATTGTACGTAGGATAACAAAAGGAATGAATTTTAAGGTCAGTTGAAAAATAAGTCGAAAAAGAAAAAAAATCTCGTATAATAAATTTCACAAGAATGAATATTTTTCGAGATTTTAATCTGTTGTATGTGATATTCTGAAATATTCGATTTATTATGTTAAAGTTGAGATGGAACTTTTATGCTTTTTATAAACGGAGATTTATTTCCTTCTAAGGATTTTCTTTTTTCGTCTATTATCTAAAATCTTAATCCCCTAGAAGTGATTTGTTGAATTTTATGTACATTATGGTGTACGAGTATGTACATCTATAAAGGGACGAAAAAAATAATTTCCATGATGAAATTTCGCTTTTATAGGATATGACACCTATATATAGCCATTTCCCAAAATCAATCAACCGAATATTTTACATAACTAACCGCCCAATTTATGATCCTCAAAATTAAAATAACTGTCTTAACAAATTTAAGTTTTTTTACCTGCGAGAAATAGGTAAAACAGTTTTAAAAACTTTTCAAGTTTTTCATGATTTCCTCTTTATCTCCTGTTCATAATATTTTGCGGCTGTTACGAAGATACTTCAACAAGCTTTTTTACACCAGGTATATACATTTTTTTTTAGTCTAACACAACTGTATATTTCTAAAAAAATTCTTTTTATAAAGCTTGAAAAAAATACTTTGAATATTTTTGTAACACTTCTTAAAAAAGAAAATCAAAAGCACAACCAAACTACCGTGTTTCCAACATGGCAAAAATGTTACTGAGATATAAAATGAAATTTTTATATTTTTATATGTATATAGATGTGTGTGCTTTTTAGCCTTTTGCATTAAAGTTGTAAAATGTGGGAATAGCAAAAAAAAAATTAAAGGTATCGTTATAAAACATTTCTTTTACTTATAGAAAACTCTTGTGACCTCTTTAATGAAACTTTTTTTTGTTTTTGTTTTTTATGGCTTTCGCGAAGGATGGGGGCACCTAAAAACTAAAGCATACAGACACAAAAAAAAACATCAAAACGGTAGATGTGTATTTCGTATATTAAATATTAAATCCAATATTGACCTAAGTGGTTCAACATTAAAGGTTAAATTTGTCCTTAAATATTTACACATTGTTGGTGTTATTGTTGTTGTTGTTGGTGGTTGTCTTTCATAGAATATTTTCGGTTCGAATTTGTTTTTATTTTTTGTTTAGTCAATAGAAAATGTGGAAAAAGTTTGTTTTTCATTTGGTGCGATGGTTTCGATTTATTGGCTTTATAAAGCATATATGTATACGCACACATATATTTGGAATGTCAATAAATAATGATTACCGTTGTCATGTACACTAAACCAACAAATTTTTAGTTTTTTTTTGACAAACCAATTGTGTCTCCCATTCTCGTCTGGATACCATCAAGTTCACATCATAGGGATATTGCTAAGCCAGAGTTCATAATTGTTGGTTTTCGTAAGAATGCCCTTCGGGTTTTAAAATGCACAAAGAACGTTTCACCGTAACCTTCGACCTTTGAGAATTATTAGGTAACAATGTACTATGATACGAAGGCGACATTATTACTAGTTTATTAAAGCGTATACTGGATATTTGGAAAATATTTACCAAATTGAGAAAACCTAATTTGATTTAGTGAACTTGAAGTGAATCAAACTAACCTTGATGAGAGTAAATCTTCGTTAAAGTTGATGATAACCATGAAGAACTTGATGAAAGATTTATTAACAAATTCCTTACACACAAACAATATACTTGACCTAAACCACTTAATATAGAAGAAGCATACGCTTTTCTATGTAATTTCACGAGCAATGAACTTATATCAAATAATTCTAAGAAAAGTCAGATTCAACCCAAAACCCAATTCTCAACCTAGATATCAGGAAAAATCAAAGTTCAATTTTCAACAAAGATATCAGGAACAACCAATTATAAGGAAAACTACTTGGCCAACGCAAGAAAAGAATGAGCCCACTCCGATGGAAATCGATCCATCAATGCGTTCAAGGAGAACATTCAATAAAAATGTAGTTAACAATATTGAAATTCCAAATAATGTAGATAAATAACCAGATACAGAGGAAAAGATAACTGTAGAAAACGTCGATACAGAAAATTTTTGGGAAGATCAAAATTCAGATTCAGAGGATTAAACTTCCTACCTTACCTGAAATGCCATAACAAAATGACAAACCAAATCATTTAAATTCTCATTAACACAGGCCCAAACAAAATCCCTAAACACCTTTTATTTTCAAAAGATTCATCCGTAAAAAACCTGTTAGGAACCCACAGAGTAACTAAAGTAGGAAAAATAAATTTTTTTGGTCATAATTTACCCTCAATACCATATTATGAATTAAAATTTCATGATCACAATCATTGGCTCAAATGAATGCCAAAATTGATTTCAAATCTGGCACAAATTCTTTGAACAGTAACCTTCTTAAGTTTCATAGTTATTACCCTAATGAACATTTTTACAACCACATAGTGACCTTTAATACTGTAAATAATGGTGACTGGGTAACAACAGAATATAAAAAATTTAATAACAATATTGTTATACAACCAGGATTACATAAATCAAAAAACTTTCAATCTACTATAAAAATCTTAACAAATGATTCAGATCCGCCAAAAAACTTACCAAAACTAGACTTCAATATAAATAATTTTGAAGCCATTAAACCTATTAAAGCTTATGGGAATCAGGACAAACCACTTATGTGAGAATGAAAAACAAATTCTCATAAGTACAATTTATAATCACCAAACTGTATTGTTGAAGCAGAATGAAAAACTATCTGCAACAACGGTGATTAAACATAAAATTATTACAAACGACGAAACTCCCGTTTACACCAAAATGTACAGCTATCCATATCATTTTAAACGTGACGTGGAGGAACACATACAAAAGATGTTGAACAGTGGAATCATTAAAAATTCCGGCAGTCCCTATTCATCACCAATTTGGGTAGTACCATAAAAACCTGACGCTTCAGGTCTCCGCAAGATCAGAGTGGTGATAGATTATCGAAAGTTGAATAATAAAACCGTTAAAGGTATATTTCCAATACCTCAAATTAAAGAAATTCTGGATAGTTTAGGCAAGTCTACATATTGTACCACATTAGACTTGAAGTCAGGATTTCACCAAATCCCAATGGATCAAAATTCCGAACAGAAAACTGCATTTTCGACTGAAAAAGGTCATTTTGAATTTACTCGCATGCCATTTGGACTTAAAAATGGTCCAGCTACATTTCAGCGAGCTTGGAACAATGTCCTGCACGGCTTAATCGGGACAATTTATTATGTATACCTCGATGACATTATTATCGTAGGTTATAATCTAGAGAACCATATAAAAAATCTTTGTGAGGTACTTAAACGGTTATCACACTTCAACTTAAAAATCCAGCTAGATAAATGCGAATTCCCATAGAAGGAAACAGAATTTCTTGGTCATATTATTATTCAGGAAGGAGTAAGACCAAACCCGGGTAAGATCGAAAAATATTTGAATGGCCATTACCAACCACCCGGAAACAAATTTAGCAATTTCTTGGGTTATCAGGCTATTATCGTCGCTTCATTCAGAACTATTCTCAAATAATTAAACCTATGACAAAATTCCTAAAGAAAGGCACAGCTATTAATGTCAAGGATCCAGACTATGTTAAACCATTTGAAACCATAAAAAAATTTATCTCCACGGATCAAATTCTTGCCTATCCGGACTTTTCAAAACCATTTATTTTAACCACGGATGCATCCGAATTTGCACTAGGTGCTGTCCTTTCCAAATGCACGATAAGGTTGAAAGACCAATCGTTTTCGCGTCCAGAACGCTAAACGTGACTGAAACCAAGTATGCGACAAACGAAAGAGAAGCATTAGCCATAATTTGGGCTGTTAAAAAATATCAGCCGTACCTATACCGTGGGAAATTCACACTTCTCACAGACCATAAACCCCTTACTTTTATTAAAACATCGGAAAAAATTCTAAAATCCTACGTTGGCGTCTAGAACTCGAAAACCTCGATTACGACGTTGTTTATAAATAGGGTAAAACGAATGTGATGGCAGATGCTTTAAGCAGAATGCCAAATAATGAAATGAAAGAATTACATTCACATGGAGCAAATGAATCAGAAAATGATTCAAATTTAAGACAAGCTCCAAGCGAATTAGAAACAATCCACTACACCAATACTTCCAACGATTATTATTTACACTTTGCAGACCGCCCAATAAACTACTATAAAAATCAATTAATTTTCAAAGTATCTCAACTTGATACTATCATAACCGAACAAGTAATCCCCAATTTCAATCGAACCACCATCGTAAAAGAATCTTTTGAAAAAGACGAAATTACTAATTACATCAAATCCAAAATAGTAGAAGACGTCACCAACGAAGCGCGAAACGATGCAATAGTCATTAGAGAACACGAAAGAGCCCATAGGGGAATTAATGAAGCAAAGGGTCAGATTAAACGTTCATACTTCTTCCCTAATATCACAAAAAAAGTTAAAAGTTATTCAAATTCCTGCACCACTTGCAACACTCACAAATATGACAGGAAACCATATAACATCAAAGTATCGCGAGAGGGTGTAAATCGATATATTTAGTATCGACAAAGCAACCTTCCTGTCAATAATTGACTCGTTCTCAAAACACCTTCAAATGGTACGGCTCGAATCAAAAAACTTAATAGACGTTAAGAATGCAATAACAAAATATTACACATCCTTTGGAATACCTAACTACTTAGTTTCGGACTACGAAACAACTTTCAAATCAATTCAATTTCAAGAATTCTTGAGTAAACTAAACATCAGAATGGATTCGTCATAGATCATCATCGTCAGAGTCGAATGGGCAAGTTGAAAGAGCCCACAGTACCATAATAGAAATATTTAACCTAAATAAAAATAAATTCCCAGATACTCCTACCCCAGAAATTAATGAATAGAATTGTCAGTAGCTCTATATAATAATTCTATACATTCCGCAACCGGCTTTACTCCAAATGAAGTCATTTTCGTCAATTGATTTCGTCACTTTAAATAAATTCCATCCATTTCAGCTGTTTTTCGTTTTTTGAGTATCGAGTATCCATTTCTTAAATTATTAGTATTAAATGCCATGAAAAATATTAAAAAGTCTAGAATTTGTAGAAGGTAAAGGGAAACAGGTGAAGATTGTTACTCGGATTGCTGTAAAATGTTCACTATCTAGTGGCAGCGGAATTACATTGTACAAAGTTTTAATTTGCGGTCATATAACATGTTAAGATTGTTTAACGAACAGCAAGCAAACGATTTAAGTTTGTTATATTCGAAGGAGTATACAAATTGTGATTTAATAAAACTGAATTTTTGAATAAAATAAATTAGCCTTACTGCAAATCGTGGATTATTTTTAATATATTCAGTGATTATTCAAATATATGTACATCTTTTCATATCGGCTTCGAATGATTTGTTTATCTTGTCCTTTAATGGTTTTTCCACTTGGAGAATATTTTTTCATAAGCTTCCCAAGCAAATAGTTCTGCTTAAGAATATTTTTCCATGTCTCCAGTACAAAACTCAACTCTAAAATAATCAAATTAATTAATTATTTAATTCAAACTTAGTACACAAAAATTATTTACTCTTCAGGATGTGATTTTGGATCAGGAATATTCCTCATAGAACGTGTTTTCGATCATAATATGCCGAATTGGGGTTCAGATTTCCGTGATATTATGCTGTGTCTTCACGTATACGTAGAATACGTACAGTAGTTCTTTGTTTTGAATCGACTTGACTTTTGTACCAGGCATGTCCACTTCATCAAAATATTATTTATCTTCGTCACCTTCCGATAATGATGCATCTCGATTATCCTTTTGCTTTCCAGCTTTTAAAAATCTCTTTGCAGCTACAACATTTCCGTATTCCTCAACAATCTCCCGATGATTTTTAGATATTTTTAGTCCGATTTTTTATTCGGAAGAAATGTCATACAACTGCATGAAGTTAGGTAAAATTGTAGTTTTTTGTTTATTAGCGACACATGTGTATATTAGAACAACTTTCAATAGAAATTTCCCTTGTGCTCCCGATAGCTTGCTATCCGGAGCTAATAAAAAAACACGCTAAAAAATATGTACTTTATACCACTTTCAAAAAAACGACTCTTATTCTAATAAATTAAATTTTGTTCATATTTAAGTGTCAGCCCAAAATAAAGTATATCGTGTTGCAGTTTATAATGTCAGCCTAAAAATATTACTATCACAATAGCAAAATTTATCACGACAGACTCTCAGCCAAAAATCGAACTGTCATTAAAAACTTATATGGAAACTAGTTCGTAGCAGGAGAAATAAGGCCGAAAAGCCTCGGGAGTAATATGTAATTGGATTTTTGTAGTTCAAGGGAGCATTTTATTAAGTTCTGAATTGATAGCACCGATCACATAAATATTTCTTCTTTCCATGGTCAAATACGGCAGGAAATCCTTGTGAGCTGTATTTAATTTGATTTTCGCAATTCAACTGAATATTTTTACAAGTCTGTATTGTTGGCACCAATCTCCAGAAGATTCTTTATTAGGCCTACCAATTGTTATTCAATTAAATACGACTTGCTCCTTATGTAATTAAATACGACACACATATGGCTTTCCGGCCATATTTTCCCCATCACAAAATTGTGAAAATATTTCAGAGTGCTCACAATTGATAGACCTAATTAATAATCATCGAGAGATTGGTGCCAACACTACAATACTTCAGAAAATATTCAATTGAATAGCGAAAATTCACAAAATTCTCCTTAGTTATTCTAGTATGTTTCCTTTCCCATGATAGTTTTATTTTTGGGCTAAGAGTCTGTCGTGATTAATTTTGCTATCATGATAGAAATTTTTTTGGTCTGACATTATAAATTATGTTATTATTAATTTTTTTTTAATATAAATTCAAATAGGAAGCGGTAAAATAAAATAACTTAACATGGATTTTATGTGTATATACCTACATATATTCTGTTGTAAAATTTCCGATATATTTAAATTTGGTAATGTTACCAGCAATATTACCGGTAGGACGCGTAAAATAGGTAACACACATTTAAATCAATATTTTAATTCCAATTTGTACCAAAGAACACTAGTAAAATTTTTACATCTGGACAAAAGTAGTAGGATTTTTAAATATAACACAAACGGCTTATTATTCTTTCAAAATTATGTAATCTCCTTTGGATACAATACACTTCTGCAAACGTTTTT